>JAROYE020000006.1:31863191-34263191 GCA_029619315.2 Dynastes maya | reverse complement strand
TTTGCTAAATCCCGTAAAAAACAGTTAATAATTGTGGTTTTCACATATATTTGTTGCACAGTAACTTGCGAACTTTTTACTGGAAGAAAATGAGTTTGTTGCATATTTAGAGAAAATCTTAATTTCTTTGGCAGTCAAATGTTGATTTAGATGTAGAAAGTTTGAAAATAATACGATTCACGGACGAACAGATAAATACATATGTATGTAGGATGAATGTACACAAGTGTCGCGATTGGTTTTCAAATTCAATCCGGGCTGAGTTACGCTCATATTACATAAAATAAAATTGTAACTAACATATTCTAAAATATTCACTCACCGTCAGCTAGGTGTTCTTCGGACGACATATCACATAAATCCTCAAACCAGAAAGTAACTAAAACTCCCGATTACTTAATCGTAAATAATGAAGGAAAGAAAGAACTCATTAATATATATACAAGTTACATTATATTATCAGTAGGTAAAATACAGATGTGATAAAATTATCCTAGTTATATTTTGATTACTGCACACTTCACATAACAAATTTTCAGCGATACGTTGATAATATATCGAAAATGTTAGGAAATTGCAACGATTTATTCACAATTTTCGATTGATTAGAAACATCAATAACAATTAATGCTCGTGCGTGAAGTGTGTAACTCCACGGCCAGCGTTATATTTTTTCTTTCGCGCTTCGTAATTTTGATATCAGCGCGTAAAATTCATTCAAGTAGCGCTACCTCCACACGACTGTTAGCGCTAACTATTTGCGCTACTTCTTCAGAGTAGGGGAACCTGCCGCTAATTTATTGGAGCGTGCCTTCTTTTCCAAACAATAATTAATGAGAATGAGGTATTCTTTCTGACTAATTAACTTAGTATACCTCAATCACACATGTTATCAGCATACACATAAAGGCTTGTCAATTCTAAGTGTACAGTTAAGAACATTAAACGTGCTTCTATTCCAATAGTGGTAACAATAATACTGATTGATTCTTAACGTTAGCGCTCACGTGTGAGCCACTTGCATTTTATATAAAAAATATACGATAAGATTAATTATGTAAAAGAAACTTATCATATTAAAACTAAACGACAGCAACAATAGGAGTAAACACATAGTACCGTAATATATACAGGATGTAAGTGAAATATTGATACGATCAAAAATGATGCAATACAAATCTAATTTCATTGATAGAATACGAATAACACTACTTATATTTGCATTCTCAGTTATTACTTAAAAACAGTCAAAATGTTTTTCATCATTCATATAGTACAAATGGAGGAAAGAACAATGATGTACTATATCTTCAGATTACTTGCGTCACTCAAAGTCACCTAGTATGTTTACAACCTTTAAAAGAAATCTACAATAATGGAATATTTTAGGATGTGGCAGCATGGACAAATAAATTCGATAATTATACAAAATAAATTTCATAATTATACAAAACAAATTGAAATTCTAACAATGTTACTTTATTAATGGGAAAAATCTCCTGGCATTATTGAACTTTGTAACTTTTGTATTGGTTGCGTTTCAAAATACGTTTCACAGTACTTCAACTAATACCGATTTCGTCCGAAATTTGCCGGCTAAAGCAAGGTTCGCCCACTTCAATTAACGAACAAACCCTCACTTCTCTCTCCTCCTACCCGGAATGCATTAGAGGGATTTGAGGCTGTTCGTGTATTTGTTGGCATTTACGGCAATTCGCAAAATACGAGGGATGACCGTAAAATAAGGTTCCTAAAGTCCTACAGCAGCAATAAGACGTGTTAGGCGAAATCCGACAACATTGGCGATTGCAGCAGCTCTCCCATTCTATATACGTATCACTTCCGTCTCGCTACGCCGCTCGGTGTTGGCTAAGCAGCCGTCTGAGACGGAACTCCCGATCGTTGCTACCGTCAGGTGCGAAATTCGAGCTGTGATACGTTTTTAAATGCGAAAGGGGTTTCACCTATAGACATTCATCGTCAATTAACCGAAGTTTATGGAGAAAAGTGTATAGCTGTTCAACACGTTCGCAAATGGTGTAGGGAATTCACTGGAGGTTGGACGGAAATTCATGATGAAGGAAGACCATCAATTTTAGAGGAAATCGTTGAAAAGGTCGAGTGCATACTGCTTGAAGGTTGGAGGGTCACCATTCGTCAAGTCGCTCTTCGGATTCCTAAGATTTCCAACACCACAATTGAAAAGATTTTGACTGGCGGCAGAATTTTACGATATGGGGATACAGAAGTTGGAGCACCGCCTGCAAAAATGCTTGGATAGAAATGGCGATTATGTCGAAAAATAGCTCAAACTTTTACCTGTAAAACGATGTGTAATGTTAAGGAAATAAAGAATGCTGGGAATCTTATTTTACGATCATCCCTCGTACCATTTAATGATCTGTATCATCTCTGCGGTTGTATAGACTAACATAATGTATTCAAATTCCATGATCTCTTGTTAAAACCTTACGGGCGCACAGAAAGACAGAAAGTATGTCAGATAGGCTACAGCAGCTGCGCGCGGCGAGGCTAGCCAGCGGGGATAAATGCAAGTATGCCAGATCGCGCTACGTACAATATATCTCGCACCCCGGTGAAATGTGGACCAACGTGTATACAGGTATGCCATACTGTTTTCAACAAAGTAAGTGCAATTAATAATGTGGATATAAATAACATGCATTTCAAGAATTCTAAGTAAATAAATGCTTTATTTTAAGAAAACGAAACTTTTATTTATGAACAATACCTACATGCTTTCTTGAATTAAGAAAACTATTTACTATCCTTAAGAAAATATTTACTTATGCTAAGGATCCCTTTCTTCAAATTTTCTGCAAGATTTTCTTGAATCAAGTTAACAAATATCTTAAACAAAATACAATTATTTCATTACAAGTATATACTTCTCTTAAGCGAAGAAGAAAACGTCAAGAAAATATTTCTTTGATTTAAAACAGTAATTCTATTGTGGATAATTAAAACGGTAATTGTCTTGAATTGAGGCGGATAGTTGGATACAAGTAAACGCTTCTCTGCGTGCAAAAGGAATATAAAATGGTCTAAATTTACTGCAATACCTTAAAACCCATAGTATAATGTGCAAAACTGAATAGGAATACGGAGAATGAAAACTACTTTTCAGCCGACATTCTGTTTACACTTTAATACAGAAAAAATAATTTAAATTTACTCACCAGCGTATCTGCTAGTGGACCAAAGATAGTTCGATAGTTCGGATACCAAACCTTCTTTACTTCAAATGAATTAATAATTAGCATTGTTGCTAAGTAACGATAAATCTAGAAGTTTCACAAACGTACGCTTGAGGAGCAAGCTTTGCCAAACAATTTTTTGACAAGCAACCACTGCCAAAATTCCACATTTGACATATTTCATAAAATGTACGTGATTTTAATACCTATCCCAGCCTTGTGCCTTTTCAGTTTGCTAAATTGTTGCCTTTGCTATTTGGCCCTCTCAATCTTCGTCTAAAATCTTAGAATACATCCGAAAACAATTAGTCAAAATTTAAAATGTTTATAGTCTATGTCAGTGTGGCCGGTGCGATTCTATTATCCATTGGTATGTGCGTAATTGGCAGGAAAATATGCTGCTGTTTTTAAAGATTCGCCATACAATTTTCGAATGAACTATTAAACGAGAGTTTTATTATGTCAAAAATACCACAGCCAACGAGCAGGGGTGTACCACCGAAAACTGGCGGTATACCCCGACCAAGCAAGACCAGCACAGTTGCAACCGCTAGTAGAACGACGCAGGGAGTATCCAAATCTTCACTTAAAAAATGTCCAGGTCCTCCGAAAGAATCGAAGAAAAAGGAACTTCAGTTACCTCCTTTGAGTACAATGCGACGAGTGGTAGGTAAGTAGATTTTGACAAATAAACCTTGCACTACATATTTGTTAGGCCAAATAGGATTATTTTGAAATTTCATTAACAAAATGTTAATTTTCATGAGAATTAAGATTTTAAATTGATTGTCCACATCCTTTTCTTATTAACAACAGCTATAGCTAAGCATAACTATCTACTAAATTTTCTTTCAGCCCTAAACCAGCTTAGGAACTTTATTCCATTTATCAGTTCTTATTTCACTTCTCTTACTTCTTGCACCCAGATGTTGCATGGTCTTCTCCTTCTTCTCTTTCTAATTTCTCTTACCTTTGCATGTGACCGAACCATCTTAATTCCCGTAATGGATAACAGTCCCTACTGATATTTTCGATTATTCTCTAAATACTTTTTGTTTTATTTTGTATCTTATGTAAGAATCTCACTTCAATGCCGTGTAAATTACTTCACTGTAGTCCAAGGTTTCACGTGAAAATGTCAGAAACAGTTTTATTATTTCTCCGACTTCTTAATCTTATCTTTTGGCAGCACATCTTACCTAAGAGTTTGGTTTCCAACCGATTGAGTGATTTACCAGTTCTCTCAATCCGTTCATTTATTTTCTGTTCTAAGAATCTATTTCTGTTTACTATATTCCTTCTACATATTTATAGTTACGCATTTGCTTCAGTTTCTGTCTCTTTACTCGGATGTAATTTCTTGCAGTGCTTGAATGTCTTCGATATATTAGTGTTTACTGTAATATTTAACTTATTAAGTTCTTGGTGGGGACTGTCTAGAGTTTATTATAGATCCCTATCCGATTCTGCAATTACATCCCATATCCATCAGTATACCGGAGTTCAGAAATCTTCATTAGTTCACTTATTCAGGTGTTAAAGGCTTCCATATTTGCCTTTCCCCGTTTGTTAACTTTATTCAAGATTGTATTCAGTAAACCCTGATATATACGAATCCACTACTTTGATGTGACATTTGCAAGTAAGTGATCTTTTCATTTAACATACTTTAACAGTTATTTGTTGTTGTAATATTGGGCGAAGTGTGGGGTTACGAAATACACCTCGCACTTCTAGGCATCGATTACTATGATCATTAGCCGACTCCACTAGAATTTTACCGAAACCAGAGGTGTTCCAATCTTTGGTAGGGATTTTTAACGTGCCAAACATGGTTTTACTTTCTTATCCGAGAAGAAAGTGTACTCCGATTTCTATCTGTCATTAGAAGCCAATTGTTCTGGCCGGGATATGAACCCGCGTCCTTCGGATAGAAAGGCAAGTATGCTAACCGTTCCTGAACTGCGACGATCAGTTCCTTGTTGCAGTTGTTCGTATTTTTCTCTGAAAAAACACAATTCTTGAATGTTTTCAGCGTTTTCTAAGTTTGGGACTTGTGAAATTATAAAAGAGAAATACTCAACGTTTCACTCAGTACCTTAAAGGATCTCTTCAGAGTAGTAGGATTCTTCTTGCTCAACTTCAGTTCAGTTAGTTTCCCGAGAATTCAATTTTGCCTTTCGAGAAAGGAACGAAATGTCAAATATACTTTACGATCTTATTTCTTATGGTTCTAACCAGCAGAACGTGTAGTATTTACAAATCAGGGATACAACGAGTATATTTCATTGTTTCAAATTTACATGACTACACAACAATAATTACAAAAACAATATATTGATTCGTTCCAGACGAAGGAAATGAGTTAGAGAAATTGAAAAGGAAAACCATCCGAAGGAACGTTCCAGAAGGTGAAGACTTGAAGATGATCAAGGAGATTATGAAAAGCATCAAGGATCAGGAGATTACGGTTCACGAATTTGTGGGACTAGTTGCACCTTACACTGGCGACAATGGTAAGTTTATATTTCTTCACTTTCTAATCTAACTTGCTTTTATAATTAGAACGCTGGTGAGAAAATTGCAAAAAGTTGTTTTGGAACGCTCGCGCTCGCTCGAACATCGAAAGTAAATACTGTAATGCATATCATCAAATCATACGATGGCTTTTTAAAGAATCGTGAATAAATTAGAAAGGATGTTCGATATTTAATGGAAGTTTCTCTTTCTTTATTCAACAAATTAAGTCTCCATTAAATGAACCACAGTGCCGCACCGCTCTGTTGGTACTGGGCATGCCCAATAAACGTAGAAGCACAACGCGCTCAAAATATTTTCTAACGTAGTTGGCAATCATAATTTTAAGGCAGCCTAATTATGAATAATAATAGAAGAATGATACGAGTAGTGGAATGATGAGTAATATTAGTAAATTACTTCCACTGGATCAATCTAATGAAGTTTTATAGGTTGTATTCTTTTACGTTCACACAAAGGATGCGCCAAGTACCTGTCAAAATTCAATTTTCTCCACACCGTTGTAGGTAACAAAAAAATCTTTATAATGCATACGTTGATCATTTTTTTGCAATTCATGAAACTTTTAATAAGATAGCCAAAACGTATTCGAATAGTTAAGTGATTTTATACCTAGACATGACAAAATGCCTAGTAACAATAACCAATAACTAATGCTAATATAGCCCATGGTATTTGTGGTATCGTTTTCGACAAAAAACAAAACGAGAAAAGGGAAGGCGTTAGCCCACTGACATGTTTCTGCCTACCTGGCGTCATCAGCGTGGCTCCGAATACGGTCCCTTCCTCGCCATTGTTTCACCTCTCGGGTTTATTACTCTCCATAAACAGCGCCAAAATATATTTTCTAGCGCCAAGACATATAATCACGCCGTCTAGAGAACAACGACAGAAACCCGGAATGTAGATTCCCACCACCTATCGAGCAGCTCCTGGGCTGCTTAACGCAAGACGATGTCTGCACATATAAATGATTCCTCAGACTTACCATGATGTATTAAAAATACACATGAAAAAATGCCTAATAACAATAACTAAAAATTAATGCTAATATAGCTCATGGTATTGGTGGAATCATTCCGAGCAAAAAACATAGCGAGAAAGCGTTAGCCCACGGACATGTTTCTGCCCACCCGGCGTCATCAGTAATGATATAAATCCGACAGGTGAAAAACAATGGCAAGGAAGGGACCGTGTTCGGAGCCACGCTGATGACGCCGGGTATGCAGAAACATGTCCGTGGGCTAACGCTTTCCCTGTTCTCGCTTTGTTTTTTGCCACGAATGATTCCACTAATACCATGAACTATATTAGCATTAATTTTTGATAATTTTATACCTGTAAATAAATTGATGATGGCTGCAGATTGCATACAGAAATGAATTTTTCTTTGTACAAACAGTAAGAATAGTTTACTTGGGATAAATATTTATAAGAAAAGTATCTAAAGATTTTTAAATGTACACAAATAGTGAATGAAGAGATTTCACCCAACTGGAAACCTTCAGTACAAGGATATGAAAGGAAAATGATGTTGGGCGAAGACAAGTTTGTAGGTTTGCAAGCATTATCAAATATCTGCCATTCATTCAACATATCAGTATATCTTTGAAAACACCTTTGTACAACTCCCTTAGCTCACATATAATGGTATAGACGTATTTACAGTATTAGCATCTTCAAACATTTTGGCCATTCAAATAACATATAGATTTTTTAAGAATGTGCTTTTTGTTACTTGCGTTATTTGTAATAGCTAAGTATTGCACACAAGATTTTAATAAAAACATACAGAACTGTGAACAGCTAAATAACTAATGAATACACCCAACCTCCAATTGCAGAAGGAACTATAAATGTACAGAAGTTCCTGAAAAATAGCGATAAAAAAACTGAAGAATACTGGGATTTTATTCATTTCCTCCACCTTTAAAATAGTCCCCTTGGGAGTGCATCTCAGCGCTTCTGCCATGAAAGGAATTCACTCTGGAGGTCTTGTTTTGTTAATGTGTTCAGCTCCTCGGTTCAGCTTCAATATCCATTATCGTGATTTTCATCTTTGAAAAGAGGAAAATGTCGCAAGGAGCCAAGTCAGGCGAATACCATAGACCACGGCCACGCTGATTTTCGCCAAAAACGACTGTACGACGAAAACAGCATGTGGCTTTGGGTTATCATGGCGGAGAACCCGGTCGCGTCTGCGTCACTACTGGACGTTTTTAAACTAGTCGTAAGTTTCTCCCTTTAACGTTTTGTGTGTTTCTGCGGCAGTCTTACCGAGTTTAAAATAGAACTTGATACACGCTGTCTCCTCAAGTCGGCAATTGAAAAGTCGCAAACACAAGCAGACACAACAATGGAAAATTGTTCGCCAATCAAGAACATTTCCATTTATAATGACACCGCTTGACATACTTACGCAAGAGAATCCAAGGAGAAGTGCACGCTAAATTGGACGGGAAGATAATGTCAGTACTGTGTTGAACTGTCTCCATAAAGAAACACTTAATTCGTATAAAATTGTGTTTGTCGAGGAACTAGCACAAAACTTCCAGATGGTATAGTACAGCTCTGCGAAAATATAATTCTTTATTCAGACGAAGCAACTTTCACGTTGAAGGAGGAAGTAAATCGACAGAACTATAGATATTGGTCTGCCAAGAATACTCGTTGGATGTGTGCGATGCATAAGTTTAATTTCTGGGCAGGCATCATCGGCGATCATATAATTGGTCCAATTTTTGTTGAAAGGGATTTGACAGCGGAAAAATATTTAAATCTCATTAGAAATGAAGTTCTTCCTGTTCTGACAAATTTATATTCAAATAGAAAAGATCCGACCTTACCAAGCGAAAATGTTTGGTTTTAGCAAGATGTGCAACACCCCGTTATGCTGTAATTGCGAGAAATTACATAAAATTTGGAAAATGTAACTTTTCCTAATAAATGAATAACATTTAATATGTTAAACAGTAACATTAGTCCAAATAAAATATTTCAATAATCTCATAGTTTTAATGCTTGTAATTAAGTAATAAATCTGTTAGATCATTGGTGTTGTAAGTTGTTAAAATCAACTCATCAAGGAGACTGCAAAAATAAAAAAATATACAGGGTGTTCCACTAAAAAAGCACTTACCTTGTACTGCACTTACATGAATCATTCTGTACATTTCAAATTTCGTCTAGAAGGCGTATCTTTGAAATTAAAAACTGACCTGTCCGAGCATTTCACATAACACTCTAAAATAACATCAAAATTAATTTTATTCCATAAGTGGTCACCACGTTGTATAGAAAAATCTGAAAGTATTAATATTCGTGTGGATTAGTCCCCTCATTCATTTTTCATTTTAAAGGTTTTTGTGGGTGCTGGCTGCTTCTGTAATTTCCTTCAATTGTTTTCGGTCTTTCCACATTAATATGCATTTAACATAAATTGTTTTATATTGAAACTTTTAATTTTGCATCATCTAAATCTTGCACTAGGAACAAAGTAGCACATAGAACAATCTGAGGCTCTCGCTGTCAAATAGTGTCTTCATTAAATATGCTTTCAGACTCCACGAAACGAGTATATGTTAGTGTTTAAAATTTTCGAGCATTTCGAACTCTGTCAATATCTTCTTTTATTCTAACAGCTCTAATTTTAATTTTGATTCTGTTGCCGTGAATCTTTGTTCCAATGCATTAATCGAATGAGCAGATAGCAACCGTTTATGATATGGAGTATTGTCATTTCACTGGCGATCTCTGTGTCTTAGAAAATGCGTGTTTTTGTCAGTTGGTGTACCACATAGCAAATTTTAATGGTGTTTTTCATTAGCTTGCACTTTAGCGAGCAGTAATTTACTAGACGTGTTTATCTATAGTGTGTAAGTTTCCAATTCTAAATCAATTCAATGTCTATTATTGCAATCTATCTATCCCTAATAAACCTCTGTACTGAATTATATAATTTTAATATCTCTTGTGACACCAATCACGAACTAGATGCGTGAACGGTTATACGAGGTGTGGCAATTAAATAACCGGACTGATGCTACTATCGGCAAACAGCGAGCACGCCACGGCAGGTTTGAACATGTCTGTGCTTGTAGATGCTTCCCCCACCCTGAGCTCGAATGGACACGGTTGTACGTCGCTCAATCTCGCTGTAGCAATCGTCCGTTCAAGTCCTTTCGCTAGCGTCGCGTCGGAAAAAATGCAGTGTTCAGATCGAGCAACGAGTTAACCTCAAATTTCTTGTGAAACACGAGGTTCTAACTACCCTTCGTGAACGAGTGAGAAGACGAAGACCCGATTTGTGGAAGAGCAAATCCTGGATGCTCCACCAAGACAATGCGCCAGCCCATTCCGCCTTGTCTGTGAAGGCGTTCTTTACGAAATCCGGCATCACAGTGTTGGAGCCCCATCGTACTCGCCCGACCTGGCCCCCTGTGACTCTTTTTTATTTCCTAAGGTAAAATCGGAGCTTAAGGGTACAAGATTTGACAGTGTGGAAGTGGTGAAAGCGAAAGCGACTGAGGTTCTCAACAAGCTGGCAGAAACGGACTTCCAGCACTGCTTTCGACAGTGGAAAATTCTTATGGAGCGTTGTAGGGATCGGCAAGGAGAGTACATTGAAGGGGATAAACCTTGTAATGTAATTGGTGGTTATTTAATTGCCACACCTCGTAGTGCTATTAAGGAACAGACCTGAAAATCAATTATTACCCATAAACTAAATAGACAGCACACGAAAGCATTGTTAGTCACCTTGGTATCCTCATATTTCTCACGTGTCAACAACATGTGCGGATATAAAATAAGCTAAAAGCGGCACGTTTCTTTGAATACTATGTTATGTGTAGTTAAATACGAATCTTATGTAATTGTAATTCTCAATAATTTTCGTTAGTTAACTAAGTGCAAATGTAAACATTACAGTCTCTTTAGTCCGGTTAAAGTGGACAGTAACATTGACTATTAACCGGTATGGCTTGCATATGCGACTTGTTAACTCTTACATAATTTTGTTTATTGCTACATAAAAAATTATTATGGGTTAATGTTTTATTGCCTTCTATGTATAAAGTAGGTGCCGTGTGTTAGTAGTTTCTGCATTTGAACCACTAAAAAAAGATATATTTTTTGTCATCATTTTAGGAGCTTTATAGTGTATGAAAACGTACACAGCTAACTCTGCCACACTTGAGTAAATGAAAAAAATGTGAAGTGTTTTAACAAACCCAGTGTTTAGTAAAAATGTTTGCATGGGTGTGCTAACTATGCGGTGGCACAATGCCTCGCGGCGGTTGGGGCATCGCTGCGTGAGGCCTCACCAACGAAATTATCAGCGAAAATCATAATTAATTATGATTAAGAAAATTTCAGTCAGAGGCATTTATTTTAAGCTATCAAAATATCGGGGGCAAGGCTACGACAATGGTGCGAATATAAAAGGTATACATAAAGGTGTCCGTGCTTGTAATCTAAATGGAAATGAAAAGGCATTTCATACTCCTTGTGTTTGTCACAATTTAAATTTGCTATTGGGGAATGTTGCAAAATCTTCACTAATGGCAATAATTTTTTTTTAATGTTGGGCAAAAAATACATACATTATTCGTTGCTTCAACATCATGCTGGGATGTCCTAAAAAAGTTTGTAAACCAATTAACACACCAAAATCATTGCGTGAAACAAAGTGCTAATGTAGATTAGAATCTGTTAGAGTATTGCGCATTCAAATGCGGGAATTCTTAAATGCACTCAAAGAGTTGCCTACAATGATATCCGATAATAGTATTAAAACAGAAATCCGTTCCATATAATATGCAGGTATTTATTTATTTTAAGTCTAGTTATTTGTTCAAACTAAACATACAACGAATTGTTAGAATTTGTTGAAAAATTCAAAATTTCAGGATTTGAAATATGTTATCAAACGGCGAAAAACTTATCAAATGAGTTTGAAGTCGAAATCAAACTTAAAGATGTGTGTGCGCGTCTCAAAAGACGTTTCTTCGATTATGAACGCCCTGACGAGTCTGACGTAAGTGACAAGAAAAGACATTTTAAAATAATTTTTTTTTTATTATTGACGTTGCTTTACAATCTATCTAAAAAATCGTTTCGAATTATATGAAGAAATCGAAAAATGTTTTTTTTTTTTATTAAATACAGATATTGATGAAATAGATTTATATAACGAAATGTGCCAGAGGAATATTTCCCACGTAATACGAGTATCTTGAAATATTTAATCACAAATAATTTGATTGATTTATACCCAAATGTAACGTTTGCATACAAAATTTTATTCACCAACTCCGTTACGGTTGCATCAGCAGAGAGATCATTCTCTAAATGAAGACTAATAAAGAACTACGTGCAGTCCTCCATGTCTCAAGAGCGTCTAACGTCACTCGCTATTATTTCAATTGACAAACATGAAACCAAAAAGAAAATTAATTACGATAATATTATAGATAATTTTATAAATAAACGTATCAGATTAAAACAATTGTAAATTTTACCACCACAATAAATCAGTACTTAATTGATATGTTGGATTGTGTTACTACGCATATAGAAGAAACTATACTTTGCTATGTAATATTTATATGAACGTATAAAAATTAGAGCATTAGATAAATCGCCATGTATCAATTTTATAAGTACATACCTTGGTGTAGCCCCATTTCTTCATTTTGCGCAGGGTCTCTCAATACCTAGCGCCGGTCCTGCTTGAATAGACCACCGTTAATATATGATGCACCAACAAATTATCTTGTGAAGAATTATTGAAAAACCAACGGGTTTAATTTAATTCAGTTTCATTTCCAATACCGTATCAAACAAATGATAGCACAGCATAAAGAATTCTACATAATTATTAAACCGGGCACAGAGAGCCTCGCGCCAGATTAGAGGTGAGGTTGCCGCGGCCACGACGCGGGGTATGTATGCAGATGAATCGGCACAAACTACCTCAGCGAATCAAGTTATTGATTTATTGCAACAGTTTCTCTTCAACCCTTCGCAGCATTAGTCCTAATTCTAAAGATAAATATATGTATGTAAGTATGTCTAATGCAAGGAAAATAAACGACCGCTGGCTAATAAAGTCACTAAATTTATCAGTGAATTTTCGGATTTGAATTATGATGGAACTAAAGTATTCTGTAAAGTTTGCAAAATGCCTTTAAGGTGCTGAAACACAGACGAGTGTAAAAGACAAATAGTGTACACCACAGAAATGAGAAAAATGGCGTGCCACCTCAAAACCAATTTAAGTTGGATTTACCTTTGATGTTTACTGAATAAAGATCCGTTTCGACAGTTTTAGCGTACATACAATCCCGAGTGGACACGTTCGCATTCTATTGATGAAAAGAGAATGACGCTTCCGATTCGCTGGGAAAGATGCATGGAAAGAGGAGGAAACTATATAGAAAAATAAAATACTTTCTATTTTGTAAAATAAAGTTCAAATAAGAAATTAGAAAAAAAAATCGGTTTACAGTTATTTGATCTACCCTCGTACGTACGTATTACCGTAACAAATCCATCAATACAGAATGGCTCGGAGGGCCTTCTTCTCAGTTTAACAGATTATTGTTTGTTCTTTTCCATGATTCTCATCTGTCATTAATTTTTCATCATTTGATCGTACGGTTGACAATGGAAATCCACGGATTTCCGAAACATACGTTCTGTATTTATTAAATACTTTGTGCGGGGCGGAGCGTACCGATACCTTTATTTTTTGCAATTTGCTTGCTGGATTTTTTACACTAAAATTCGTAAACCATGAGAAATTCAACGTGGAAACATTTTCAACGTTTTCGTTATGCGAATAATAAAAATACAGAGAAATAGCATGGTGCATTTAGAGCGAAATAGAAACCTAAAGAACTATTTCCATAGGAATCTACACAAAAAAGTTTTTAAAATACCCAAACTTTTGGAAACACTGGTAAATTTTCACTTTTGTTAAGTACCTACATTAAAATGTGTTACGGGCTGGTTGAGAATGTTAAACCAAAATTATTTCGTTTTATGCTTTCATTCATCTGATTTGCATATAAAATGTGGATCTAATAACATGTAAATTTCATGTACTTAACTACGATTTCTTTTTGCTTTGTGCGTAAAACTTGAAGTAAATTATTACCAAAATGCCCAGCTACCTTTCTGAAAAGTAGGTCTCATTCGTCTGTTACGTAGAACTGGAAAGTACAACGAGGTATATTTACACAGAGTTTGTTTTTCTTGCCACACGCAACATCTTGAAAGTAATTCACTGTTTAATACAAAGTAAAGTAGTGTCGTAGAGTTACCTAACTTGAGACAGCTTCCAAACTTGGGACAAGTGATCTTTTTCGTCTCTTCTGACTACACGTAGAGAAATGGTTTCTTGCATCAAGAAAATAGATTTTCATGCAAAAATCAGTCTCTAGTCAAGAAAATATTTTCATTGCAAGACTATAAAAATATATAATATAAGAAAATAATTTTCTTGAAATTTTATTTTGATTAAATAAATATTTTCTTAGGGCTAGAAAATTAAGAAAATCTCACAAATCTCACAAAGTTCTATTAAGAAATTAGGCGACCGGTTTCATGTTCAAAAAGCACATCAGGGCTACAAGGATAACCAATAAAGGAAAAATTACAATAATGGGAAAAAAAAAACCTGAAGCTAATAATTAAAATTAGGAGCAAGTAAATGAACTAATGAAAAAGGTTTTTTTATATGTTACAGTATAATTAAATTATTTCTTTAATAATGTAATTAAATAGGGATTATTTTAATGTAGTTTAATAATTAATGAGTTTATTTATCCCTTTTATTATTATTAGTTAAATTAGTACACGTGGTAAATAATAATAAAAATGAAAAATATTACATTAACCGGTATCTTTCAAAAATGTTTATGAAACTTTGTACGTTAAAGGTTATATCATTGTATAGTTAAGTATGGTATCTGTATTCCGGTTCCGTCGCCATTATTTAGGAGGGCATGACTACTGGCACTAGGTGGCGCCAGTAAATATTCAAGTTGCTGTTTTTGAAGATTAGTGGCACAAACTGAGAATGTAAGAAGAATGTGGCCAGAAGCAAGAAGCGTTAGTGCGTTTCTCTTCTCACATTACTTTTGCCGGTAGCGATTCCATCAATAGCAGGAGTTTTTCCATGTGTACTTCTACATTAAGTTCATTTTTGTTTGAACATTATTTTGTAGATAACCTCTACTTTAGACTTTTTAAAATCACAAGCAACGTGAATAATTTACTGCATTATGTACGGATATGTCGTACAGTTTTAGACAAGGTAAATGCAACTATTAATGTGGATATAAATAATATGCATTTCAAGAATTCTAAGTAAAAAATGCTTTATTTTAAGAAAATGAGGTTATTGATTTATGAACAATACCTAAACGCTTTCTGGAATTAAGAAAACTATTTACTACCCTTAAGAAAATATTGTTTTGTGTTATAATGGTCATTTACTTACACTAAGAATCGCTTTCTTCAAATTTTCTGCAAGATTTTCTTGAATCAAGTAAACAAATGTCTTAAACAAACGTACTTCTCTTAAACGGAGAAAAAAAACGCTAAGAAAATATTTCTTTTGAGTTAAAACGATTATAGTATTGCGTGTAAGAAAATAACATTTCTACATAAAATATAAGATTTTAAACAGTAAAACAGTTCTTTATAGTAAATGGTACCGTCAGTAATTATGGTAGTGGGTAGTGGTATGGGGCAGTCCTATATTTTGGAATTGAAAGAATACAATGTCCAAAATTTAAGTTAACTAGTTAAGTAATTTTACGAAACTATTGAATATGTTGTCGGAATATACTTTTTCAATGAATTCTTAAAGATTGACCAATTTTGAGTAAAAACGTTGCTATTAATCATTAATTTGTTTTCAAAAGAAAGAGGTGAATAATATTAAACGTATGGGTTAACGAGAAATAAATAAATGTGCAAGACTGATATCTATTTCAATACTGTCTCCAATTGTCTTTTTACAACGTTATTAGGATTAATTTCTCCACAGTCACAAATTAATAATTGTTCCATTACGTTACACCCTGAGCATGTTCTCTATTACCAAGAATTTATCGATGAATTCTAGTTCTTGAATGTTCTTTTAGGTACAATCCTTAGAACAGTTCTCGCAACAGAATTGTCTCATTTCCGCACACTAGCCAGAAAAGTTTACGACAACATGACGCAAGACATCAGCGATGTTTTAACGAACGAGCACATCCAACTTACCGAATCGAGCAAAGAGAAGCACGCTGTCTATGCGGACAAGATGATGCGGGCTATTGACGAAGTTTACGAATATTGTCCCAATTTCAATTTCGAAAAGTACTACACGGAGCCAGATTACATCGAGAAGATATTCCCGCATGCTGTTGAGGTAAGTTTGGTCCTCTAATACTGAAAATCAAATTTTAATTGTGAAAAATGTAGCTTGTTGTAGAAGAAGACCATGAACAGGCCGTGATGAGACAGGAGGCGTGCCATAGGATGATGTGGTTGCGTTCTGAAGGCGAAAGGTTGGGAGCTGAGAATAAGAGACTGCAAGACCGATTGAAGGAACTAAAGCAACGACAAAAGGACGAAATGAAGAGAGCAGCAAATATTGGGAAGCAGAATGAAACGAAGAGGAAGGAATTGGAGACAACTAAAGACGAGTTACAGGAACAGTAAGTATAGACTAGCAGACTTTGTCTGTTACGAATTTTATAATATCCTGTGTCTTACATAATTCTCGTATTTGGGAGTTAGTTCTCAATTTTGTTGTTCTCATCCTGTTTATTTTGTCTTGCTGGGTTCGGATCTCGTTTGAGCAGCATATGTCAAGATTAGTCCGATGCATGTATTGCATATCCTAACCTTGTTTTCCACTGACATATATTTGTGCTCCCATGTGACGTCTCGCAAGCACCTCGACGCAACGGCTCCCACTCGCTTGGTCTTTCACTTCTGTCTTATGTCTCTTGCGCTGGATACATTTACGCCCAAGTACTTAAAGGTCATGACCTGTTCCACTATTGTCCCTTCTATTTCTAACTTGCATCTTATGGGTTCTCTAGATGTTGTGAGACATTTTGTCTTCTGTTTTAATACCTCCATATTATGTCTTTTGGCCGCTTCCACAAATCGGTGCAGCAATCTCTGTAGGTTATTCTCACTATTTGCGATGAGGACCATATCATCACTATAGCACACTATGTTGATTTGCCTTTGCCTCATGCTGTATCCCTTCATTGCTCTCACGTCTCTGATGATTTCGTCCATTATTATGTTGAACAGCTTTGGGTTGAGTGAATCACCCTGTTTGATCCCAGAGTTTATCATTACCTCGTCAGTTAATGTTGTCGCGCTTCTTATGCGTGTCCTCGTGTCTTCATGACGGTTGATGTGACCAATAGCAGTACATTTGCATAGAATGTCTTCCGTCGTTTCCTGATATTCTTGGCATATATGAATTGACCTTCAGCTCTTCCTAATTTATGTAAGCGGTATTTTAGTGATGCATGATTGGTCAGTATTGTGGGATACCCTTCGCCGAGAGATAGCACTGTCTTTGCCGTCTAACTGCACAAGCAGAAGGAATCTATTAGTCCAGTTATCTATCTCTTATACTCCAAAAAAGAAAGAAGAGTTTGCTTTAAATTACAGTTTTCATTCCTTTTCTTCAATTGAAATCCGCGAACGTGTATAACCACAAGTAAAATAACAGTGTTCGCAAATTACGATATCATGCAAACCGTCTTTTCTTTTTTGGAACAGGTTAACTGGGTGATTTTAAAAACTCGATCCACAGCTAGAGTGTATTTTCCGAAAAGTCCTTAAGTTATCCTTTGGATTATGTTGTGACAAAGTCGTTGTCAGTTTTCAATAATAAGGTGAAATTTAAATGTAATATTTTGCAATAATTTTGGACTAGAACTAACAAAACACAAAATTAATGTGATAGACAAGGATGTTGGCACTATTTCCGTTGTTTAATTATGTGATTCAATCCAACAAATCACAAGAAATTTTATCAAGAGGAGGAAAATGGATTACCGAGTATGATCGACGTGGGTTACTGTTCGAGAAAACAAGTCATGTTCAAAAGTTAATATAGTTTGATTCGATTTATCTGTGCAAAAGGAAAGGGTTAATATTCGATAGATACTGATAGTTGATACACTTGCATTATGAGATGATAAAACAACATCCAAAATTGCTTTAAAGTAATCTAACATTTTATGTCACTACTATGAGATTTGCATTTGAGTTCATTCAAGAAGAAAATCACTTACTGACCGCTTTAGTTTATCTTGTGGCACTGTTCACTAGACTACAAACCATGTATTTAGCAGAAAAAACAGCTTTTCTACTAGCTACCATACAAACGACCATCACCGAAGCATCGGCAACGATAAATCCGTTAAATACGAGGGTAAGTCAAAAATTACTTACACTTTTAGTTCTACAACTGTATTAAACAAAGATAGGTGTACAACAGATACATTATTTTTCGATATAGTCTCCACCTTTAGCAATGTACTTGGTCCAGTGAGCCACAAGCTTCCGTATGCCTTCCTGGTGGAAGGTTTTCGGTTGGTCGTGAAGCCACTTTTGCACCGCATCCCGAATGTCTATGTCTGAGGCAAATCGACGACCTCTCAAAGCTTCCTTGAGCGATCCAAAGAGATGGAAGTCTGAGGGAGCGAGATCAGGGCTGTAGGGAGGGTGTTCCAGGGTGTCAAAGGCCAACCTGTTGATAGTTTCTATGGTGTTATGGGCCGTGTACGAACGGGCGTTGTCTTGCAACAACAAAACTTTCTTTGAGAGTAGACCACGGCGTTTGTTTCGAATTGCTGGTTTCAGCTTATTCGCCAACACATCACTGTACCTCGCACTATTTATGGTAGTCCCCCGGTCCAAGTAGTCGTTCAGTATAGGGCCTTTTTCGTCCCAAAACACGGTTAGCATCACCTTCCCAGCCGATGGCGAGGTCTTGAATTTTTTCGTGCTAGGGGATCCTGGGTGTTTCCATTCCATACTCTGGCGTTTCGATTCGGGCTCGTAGTGATGAATACACGTTTCATCAACGTCACTATTTGCTTAAAAATGCGCTCGCCTTCCGCTGCGTACTTGCTTTTTTCGCGTTGAATCGCTATTCCAGTAATTTGCGTTGGGGGCACCAACTATGTTCCAAAACGTCGAGTTTTGGTATGTTGATTTTTCTGCGGTAAGCATTCGTGGTACCCATCGCGCGCACACTTTCTGGTGAATTTCAGCACCTTTCACATCCTTTGACCGCAAAAATCGGATCACTGCTCGTTGTTTCTCTTTGGTGCAAACTAATAGCGGAGCTGACATGCTTATGCTGTTGTAGCTAGCAGACAAATGACGCGATCGTGATTAAATTCCGCACACATGACCACAGAGGCGCCAACTCAACGCATGCGCAAGCGGCCGCCACTATGATAACCCTCAAAGCTTGTTATGACGAAAGTGTAGATAATATTTGACTTACCCTCGTATATTAAGATTTCTATCATTTTTAGATTGGATGAGATGAATACGTCTATAGAAAGGGCTCTTGTAGAGCACGAAAGAGACATTCACGAGCGGGATCTCGAAAAAGTGCCTCCACCACCACAAGTAAGGAAACCGCCTGAGAAAGCGCCGAAAGCAAGAACCAGGCGGGCGGAGAATTGGAACGTTAAAGCTGCGACTGAAATTGAAGAAGCGTCCGCGTCTGAGGCGTTAATCGCCGAAACCAGCAGAGTATCGGTCGCTTCGAGCAAGAGCAGCACGGGTGCGGTGCCGAGAACAACTATAAAGAAAAAGGAAAAGAAGAGGAAGCAACCACCGCCGGTCCCTCAAGAATTGTCACCGTTTCATTACTCTCCGCCTAGAACGCCTCCGGAAGCCCGGCAAGCACAGGTAAAACCAATGTACAATTCTACTACTTAATTTTTATATTAATTCTATAATATTATATTCCATTTAATATGATATTTCTTTGATTGTAAGATTAAAAACGTAGTGTAGAAGAGAATGTGTTGGGAAATATTTAATATTTAATTAAAAAAAATTGCTAGGTTTCCTAAGAGAGAAAGAGGAGAGGGAGGATTCTTTAGCCTTTTTATTGTCAACTACAATATATTAGATGGAATGAAGCTTGATTATTTGTTACTTTTATTTTGACTATAATTCTTCTATGGAATGAAGTTACTTAAGTGATCTAATCTTGATAATATATCACTATATGACACTCGTTAATTTGTCGATCATTATATGATTGCAGGCACATATTATTCTATTTGTTTTTGAAATTCTTTCTAAGCAAACCTGATATTAAATCATTAAAACTCATTGATCTTGCTAATTTTCAAATAAAGTTGTTGGTTGATTCCTTGCGAAATATGGTACTAGACTAATTTAAAAATAAAATCTTTATATTTTAATTAATTACACCTTATTATCACATGCTCATCGGAATAAGACAGGACTTGAATAAAATTTGCAATAATTCCTAGAGTATACTGCAACAAGATGAGTTAGATATATTTGTGTAAGTGTATTTAAAATAGTTGTAAAATGATTTTACTTGTAGTCTACATTTTGTAACGCAAATTAATTTTGTAGCGTAAACTAATTAAAAATTGTCACTATTTTTTACCCACTTATAAATGTTTATTAACAAGATATTTCTTTTTTATGGATAATATAAATTCTAGCGTGGATATTACAATATGGTAGACGAATGCTTTGACTGCCAAGAAGTGGCTTATATTTTCTTTATATAATTTCTATAATCACAAATAATATCTTTAAAAATCAACGCGTGGTCCTTAATGTGCGATTGAGTTTTTTTTTATAGTGAGTTGCTTTAAATTTGTATACAGAATGTTCCAATAGGTTACCCAATTTGTATAAATCATGATGACTGTCTAATGCAAAAGATGTTTAAATAAACATAATAGTGTCGTGTTATTTGAGGATCTTTTATAATATATTTTTATTTCACACGGTTTTGTTTTTGTAATTGAACGAACATAGTGATTTATTAATTTGTACTCATGTTTGTTTTGTTTGCCAATAAATAAATAAAATAACTAAATGTAACCATATTCAATTTTCAGAATTTGATTTGATCATAGTTGAAGTTCTACTATAATTGCATTCCTAAATTAGCTGTCAGTATTGTCTTTACTGACACTCTACTCCGAAATGGTTGTCAGTGTACGTGGTGTGGCAATTAAATAACCGGACTGGTGCTACTATCGATAAAGAGCGAGCACGCCACGGCAGGTTTGAACATCTCTGTGCTTGTAGATGCTTCCCCCACCCTGAGCTCGATGGGCACGATTGCACGTCCTTACGCTAGCGTCGCGTCGGAAAAATGCAGAGTGTTCAGATCGAGCAACGAGTTAATCTAAGTTTCCTGTGAAACTGGGAAAAACTGCTACAGAAGCTCAGGCCATGTTAAAGGAAGTGTACGGAAGTGAGTGTTTATCGCGCATACAAGTTTTTGAGTGGTGTAAAAAGTTTAAGGAGGGACGTGAAACGACCGAAGACGATCCGCGGCCTTCACGACCCTCAACATCAAAAACGGACGACAACATTCAGAAAATTGGTAAATTGATCCGTGAAAATCGTCGTTTGAGTGTCCAAGCTCTTGCTGAAATCTCAGGAATTAACAAAGAAACTGTCGGTCAGATTGTGCATGAGTCATTCAACATGCAGAAAGTTTGCACAAAAATGGTGCCA
Organism: Dynastes maya; assembly: GCA_029619315.2. Lineage (NCBI taxonomy): Eukaryota > Metazoa > Arthropoda > Insecta > Coleoptera > Scarabaeidae > Dynastes > Dynastes maya. Next base: position 34,241,643 of record JAROYE020000006.1, on the reverse strand, counting down.
AAACTTCTCACTCCAAAGCAAAAGGAATCGAGAGTGAACATTTGTGCTGACCTTTTAAACAACATTAATGATGATCTGGAATTGTTAAACAGAGTGATTACTTGTAATGAATCGTGTTTTTTTTTACCTACGATCCTGAAACAAAGCGCCAATCGATGCATTGGAAGAGCTCAAGCTCACCACGGCAAAAATAGCGAAAATGAGCAAGTCTAAATTCAAGGCCATGATGATTGTTTTTTTTTGATACGCGTGGAATTGTCTACGTCCACTGGGTCCCCGAAGGCCAAACAGTCAACATTATTACGTCGAGGTTCTTACTACCCTTCGTGAACGAGTGAGAAGACGAAGACCCGATTTGTGGAAGAGCAAATCCTGGATGCTCCATCAAGACAATGCGCCAGCTCATTCCGCCTTGTCTGTGAAGCCGTTTTTTGCGAAATTAAGGAGACAAGATTTGACAGTGTGGAAGCGGTGAAAGCGAAAGCGACGGAGGTTCTCAACAACCTGAGAGAAACGGACTTCCAGCACTGCTTTCGACAGTGGAAAATTCATATGGAGCGTTGTAGGGATCGGCAAGGAGAGTACATTGAAGGGGATAAACTTTGTAATGTAATTGGTGATCAATAAAATGTTTTATAGCACCAATCCGGTTATTTAATTGCCACACCTCGTATACCGGCCCCGTTCAACTTTAATGGAAGCAGTCTGAACGCTTTCCCTCTGTAGGCCTATCATGTTGTAGTTGTAGTTTCTGTTGCTACAGGGCGCATATTACGTTAATTTACTAACTCTGTCAAATTTGACAATTATCAAATAACTCAACATATTTATAATTAAAAATCAACGATGAATATTACAGGGACACTTTTAATGATTGTCAGGAAAAAACTACTTTCCGTGGCGATGATATCACTATTTACATCCTATTTTAAGCGTGAAATGAGTCATTTAAGGAATTTAGTAAAAACTTGTAATTTTAGAAGTAATTTTTGCTTGTGTTTGCCAGTGTCGTCCGTTTGTTACTTGTTTGTGTTTATTCTATAGTTTCGATTAGTTTTTCATTTATTACTAATACAAAAGTCTTTTTGATGTCTCATCTCATCTAACATTTACTTCGAAAATGGTAGGCACCTGAATAACAAATTCTTGTACAGTATTTTTTTTACAAATTTAAACTTTAAAGACATCATAATTGAAATGCTGTTTGTCGTGATTTATAAATTCAATCCTCGCTCCTATATTATATTGAGTTAACAGTTTCTTAGTTTCTACGTAACTAAAAAGTCCTTGTTATTTTAACCTTTTTTTTTGCAATTTTTATAGATACAGGAAAGTTAGTTTCTTCTACTGCCTTAATTGAGATGGTGAAAGGATGTTGTCTAACATACTCTATATCTAGTTTACCGTCATCTTCTTGAGTTGTTTTCTTTGGCCGTCCAGAGCCGATACTCCTATTGCGATTATAAGTCTGAAGCTAGTTTCGTTTCAAGTAAAAAACAGTGCTCTCGTGACAATTTAGTGCATTGGCGATCTGTTGCATTGAACTTTCGCATCGTTTTGCAGTAGCTAAAACCTCTTTCAACGTCTGTTAATACATGTTTAGGCATTTTTATATCGACTTCAATAAGTCTGACGGTCAATAAACTATGACACTGATTTGAAATGAAAATTACGAACACAAACGCAGAGTATTTGTATACCTTCCGTTTATGAAATAGTAGTCGAAAACGAATTTAGTATTACTATATGTATAGTATACATATAGTAATACTGAATGAACGAAGGCTACAAAATTACCGCTACACCACTGGCACCAAAATAATCTTCGTCTTGACTGGTCAAATCCATCTTTCGAATCGGTATTTTCACTCATTAATAAATAATATCTTTTTTTACAAAGTGTAACTCACAAACAAAATGTACAAAGCAGCCGACGCCATGTTACGTTAGATTACCTAATTTTTATCGTTTGAGAAAAGGTTTTATCGCTTATAGAATACTAGAAAAACATTACAGGTATCACCAACAAAGTACGGAAATATCATTACACAGTATTTTTTTAAATAAAACCAATATAATTTGGATAAACCAATTCAAAACGCAAGAAACGATCTGAACGTGTGAAAATAGCCGACGCCACAGTTTTTAGGTTAGTCCGTTTTTATCGTTGCAAAAAAGGTCTTATCGCTTATATAAAAGTAGAAAAACACTACAGGTATAACCAACAAAGTACGGAAATATCACTGCACAGTATTTTTTTAATAAAACCAATATCATTTGGATAAACCAATTCAAAACGCAGAGACGGTTTGAATGTGTAAACGCGTCTATGGCTGATCGACGGCCTACTTCAAAATATGTCACAACCTGCTGACGTCAAAGTTGTTTAGCCTTGTGTTCTCGAAAGTAACGATCAAGCACATATTTTACTGATCTGAGCTTGTAAAATGTTCTGCGTTGAACTGTCCTATGAATGTCAAATTGTTGTTAAATGAGTTTTTAATGACGAAAATGACAATACAAAGACACTTCTACCAATATCAAATGTCAGAATTCTTCGTTTCTTATATACTTTCTTATTATCATGAAATTGAAAAACGTGCAAGTTCTTTATTATTACACATGACTTATAATACTCTTGAAAGTATATGTTTTTCACGCTTGTTTATTACGAGTTTGGCATTAAAGATAATCCTAAATTGTCGCGGAGTTTTTGAGACAGTAAGAAAGAGCTGTAAATTTTATTTAACATTTCCTGCCGATTATAGCACCTGCATCACGTATTTTTATTCTATTTAGTGGTAAAGTTTTTTTAAATAATGCCAAATATCTTCAAAACGATGACCGATATAGAGATAGTTCATGAAAGTTGCCTTAGATGGAAGGGAAATACGAGGGTAAGTCAAAAATTACTTACACTTTTAGTTCCACAACTGTATTAAATAAAGCTAGGTGTACAACAGATACATTATTTTTCGATATAGTCTCCACCTTTAGCAATGCACTTGGTCCAGCGAGCCACAAGCTTCTATATGCCTTCCTAGTAGAAAGTTTTCGTTTGGTCGTGAAGTCACTTTTGCACCGCATCCCGAACGTCTGTGTCTGAGGCAAATCGCCGACCTCTCAAAGCTTCCTTGAGCGGTCCAAAGAGATGAAAGTCTATGGTAACTTGCCTATTTGCTGTAACCATCTCTCGAGCTTGCTGAATGTTGTCGACGGTGGTCGTGGTTGACGGCTGTCCAGCTCAGTCTTTTTGTGTTACGCCTGTGCGGCCACTTTGAAACATTTCGATCCACAAAAAAACGCTTTTACGAGATAAAGCACTGTCCCCGTATCATGACAAAAGTCTCCGGTGAATTTCAGCACCTTTCACACCCTCTGACCACAAAAATTGGATCACTGCTTGTGCCTCTTTGGTGCAAACTAATAGCGGAACTAACATGCTTAGGCTGTTGTAGCTAGCAGACAAATGACGTGATCGTGATTAAATTCCGCACACATAACCACAGAGGCGCCAACTCAACACATGCGCAAGCGGCCGCCACTACGATAACCTTCAAAGCTTGTTATGGCGAAAGTGTAGATAATATTTGGCTTACCTTCGTACATAGTTTCATTCAAAATAACGAAGTAGGGCCTTACTTTTGGTGAACTGAATAATTATAACTAGAGTTGGTAATTTTTAAATTTCGGGGATAGTTTAAGTTGGTAGTTCCGGCAATAAAGCACATATTCGTCTGTATTACGTTAAGAAATTGGCGAATATATCCTTTATTATTGGAACTACTAGCTTAAATCATTCGCGCAATTTAAAACATGCCAGCTCTATAACCATTCCCAAAAACCATCAAGTAATTACCAAAAGTGTATAGACTTGTAATAAAACAATATGGTAGGATAACCCGCGTAAATGTGATTACTTGCACAAGCTTCGAAAAATCAAGAAACAATGTTAAGAATATTTGAAATTGAAGGTGGTTAATTTCTACCGTTAAAAATAAAATAGAATCAACTAAGACATTCCAAATTGTTTCCATTCTAACAAGTACACCACGTGAGCCGTTTACCTGTTTTATTTCCATAATGTATCTTTACCAATTTTTGTAATAGATACTATTTACGTTTATTATTGGTTGTTTGGAGCTCGTTATAAACTTTAGTTGTTAAATACTCCTTTGAGAAGCAATTCTCTTACGGTTTAAAACATTCGTTGGTTTTCACTTTTTCAGACATCACCGTTTCATTATTCACCAGCGAAAACTGCACCACAGCAATTGCAAGATGAAGCGCAAGCTCTGGAAACCACAAGAATTACTACCACCACTAGAACAATCGAACAGCAGCCCACGCTGCGTGGTCAGCCTACTAGAAGACGTTTGGCGCCGAAGGACACATGGAAAGGTTTTGCATAATTTCGAGGATAAAATTATCAAAATTATAGTATCGTCCCTTATTTTGGTTATAAGCTTGGTAACACTGTATTTTACAAATAAATACGGTTTCATTACAGATGTCTTTGATTTTTAACATAGATTATTGTGTTTGTCAATAGTAAAAATAAAATACAGATTTCTTCACAAAATTATGTATGAAATATCTAATTTATTAAAAAAAGTTAACTTTCAACCGGCGTTTCCAAATCACTGTATTTTAAAAAATTTATGGAATAGAAATTAAAATAAAAATAATTTGGACAAATCTGGAATATATCAAATTATATGTAATTCCCGCGGTGAGTCAGACTACGAGATCAGTTAATTTAAGATTTCAGGAATACAAACCACATTTGGAAAATAGAGACGTAAAAAGTCAACCTTAGAAAAACGTTTTGTTAGACGACGTGGAATTGTTAAAGTCCAGAACAAATCAGATATTGGATGTATTGGAGGCAATTTATATGAGAAAATACAAAAGCAAGCGTATCAATTCCGACTTGTCCCTTCTTTATAGTTATAGTCGTTAGACGTCCAATGAAAATTAGTCTTTATTTTCGCTAACTTTGTATAGAGTAGTTTACACTCGTCCTATTTTCGGCTGTCGTACCTTGCCCGTTCTCAAATTTCTTGCAAGAGTGTCTTTTTATAAACTACTCACTTTTAATTGTGACAAGGCTTGTCATGCCTTCTGTCAAGACTTGTCATGAAATGCCCCACTAGCTTAGTCATATCGTGCATTAAATCTGTGAACACTATTTGCCGCATCGTAAGCGTCGAAGTTTCACGAAACGCCCAACAGGGACGATTCCAACTGGCAGATTGTATTTCCGCATGTGGAATAGATATCTACCGAAACATATTAAAAGTTAATATATAATAAGAGGTGATTGTAAAAAACACGTAACCTCTCTTGCGTCCTCGGTTATAGATCGGTCGCCCGTAGGCGCGAGAGAGACGGGAAAGAGCGTCAAAAGGAAGCAAATTGTACGAGACTTGCGAGAAAAAGCGAAGCAGCTGAAAGGTTGCGATCTTGATACCTAATAATTAGCATTAGGATATCAGAAAAATCTAGAAAATATTTTTTTTAATAAGAATACTTACGGTTAATATAATGCAGATAAGAGTTCTGTCAAATTTAATAAAATATTATAACTTAATCTTGTAAAATATACTTCGTATGGAATAAGAGTACTACTTATCGTAAAAGTAATGTTAAATATGCAAAAATTTGGTGTAAAAAGGGACGAACATAGCATATTAAAATAGTGATCGGCTTTACAATAAAACATAAAAGAATAAGTCCTGAGTTATATCCTCTTCCCTGCTATGAATATATTAAAACATTTTTTTTTTAATTACGTATGTATATTAGATTTAAATTTAAAAGAATTTAAGAACAATCGCTGGTGGCTATTGTTTGAAGGGGATAAAATATAGCAAAAAAGAAAAATATGTAAAAAACCGTATATGACAACTATGTATTGAATAAAACTTCAAAAGTAGGGATCGCATCAAAATTTAGTTGGGCTTTAAGAGAAAGTTGCCTGTTTGACGTAAAATATCCGGAGATTCTAGGTTGTTTAGAAAATTTCCTTTTATCCGCTAATAAAGGAAATTTTCTAAACAACCAAGATCAATCAAGACGTGGAGCATATTCTAATTTATTGCAAGTAACTAAATGGATGGACAAATGGCTATGTTCGATGATATAATTTAAAATATATTGTAATAAAACAGAACGTTTATGATACACATTTAAAAACATCTCTTCGTGTTCAAACATAATTTTGTTAAATATATCGTAAGAATATAAAACTATTTGAACAATAAAATCTTCACGTTTTTTCTCAAATACTACGGGCAGCTAGGGGGTTGAGTTGGAATAGCATCTTTTTTAAGCCTAGGATTTTTTAAACTTACAGTTACAGTTTCACCGATCCTTGAATCTGCAACTGTTGAAAAAGTAATAATATCTTCTTTTACAAAGTATAACTCACAAACACCAGTATATATTGTTGGAAAACAGCCGACGCCACAGTATTATAAATACACTGCCCGAGTCACGCTTGTAGGTTATCCCGTTTTTTTCGTTTCAGAAAAGGTTTTATCGCTTATACAACACTGGAAAAACATTACAGGTGTCACCAACAAAGTACGGAAATATCACTATACAGTATTTTTTTAATAAAACCAATATAATTTGGATAAACCTATTCAAATCGCAGAGACAGTAACGTGTAAACACGTTTATGGCTGATCGTTCACCTAAGACAATATACGCCACAGCCTGCTGACGTCAGAGCTCTTAGGCCTTCTCATACAGTGATGGGCAAATGTGTGGAACCAAGTAAATATCTATGGAATTTTTAGAGATATCGAAATAAAATCTGGTAGGTAGATATTATATTCAATTGTGTATTTGATTTCAATGTTTCTAACAAATTTGAATTTCCAGTTTGTATTTTAATTTTCAATAAAACATTTTGTTACAATTACAAAAATATGGGATTCAATGCCTTTTATTTCAAAGCCAACTGAGATATTAACAAAGAAAGGACTTAGGAATCATATTAGTAACCAAAACAAAATTTATACGAAACAGTAAAATTAAACAGGAGTACTGGGGAAAGGGAAAATAAACTCAGTGTATTAAATGTTCAAATTGACCACCGTTTACTTTTTGACAATAGGCTAGTCTGTCTGTAAATTCCCTTGTAACATTGCTGTAACAATTATTGCTGGTGTAATTCTTTGAATTTCTTCGGTTATTTTTCACGTAGTTCTTGCAAATTGTTTTGTTTGTTAAAATAAACTTTGGACTTCAAATAACCCCATAGAAAATAGTCCAATGGGGTAAGGTCGGGAGATCGTGCTGGCCATTCAATGGTACCTCTTCTACCAATCCATCTATTATGAAAGGTCCTATCTAATTGAACTCGAACATCGCGAGCGTAATGGGGTGGTACCCCATGCTGCTGAACCCAGATATCATTTGGCAGTTGTCCATTTTCCTCCAGCGTTGGAATCACTGTATTTAAAAGCTCTAAACACATGTCTCCGTTTAAGGTTTCTTCTAAAAAGTAAGGCCCTACACATGTGTCGTTGTAAATAGCCTCTTGTATCCAGTCAGGATTAGTTTGCGACCAGTAGCGGTAGTTATGTCGATTAACTTTACCGTCCAAACAAAACGTAGCCTCGTCTGAAAACACTATCTTTCTTACAAAATTACTATCACGGTTACAAATATCCATCATTGTTTCACAAAATTCTAAACGTCTGTCGAAATCGTCGTCAGAGAGTTCTTCAACAAGCCGAATTTTGTATGAATGATAGTTTTCACGTTTTTATATTCTTCCTACTGAACGACGGCTAATTTCGTGCATATTAGCGAGTTCGGTAGTAGACAAATGAGGATTTTCCTCTAGAAATATAGCAATATTTTGAGATACATCTTCATTTGTGGCAGTTTTCAACCTTCCACTTTTTGGTAAATTGGCGACTGTGCCACTTCTGTTATAACTTTGTAACTAATGAACGTGATATTTGTTGATTCGGATGAATATCATTAAAAAGATGACACACTTCTTGACGCGTTCTTTTTCTGTCACTAAACCCAATCATCATTAGTATTTCTATTCTTTCACTTAAATCGGGCATTTTGCTTACAATTTAAAATAATAACGAATTATTTTGACAACTACTGTCGCTGTTACAGTAAGTTTCATAGACTGGTAGATCTTATAATACAAAGCTGACAGTACGAAGGTCGCGCATGCGTAGTTACATCCTTCAACTAAAATTAAATTAAATTTTAATGTGATTCCTTTCTTTGTTAATATCTCGGTTGGCTTTGAAATAAAAGATATTGAATCCCATATTTTTGTAAATGTAACAAAATGTTTTATTGAAAGTTAAAATAATACACAGGGTGTTCCATTACAATATAAAAAACCAAATTTACTTCCCGTCAAACTGGAAACTCAAATTTGTTAGAAACATTGAAATCAAATACATAATTTACTATAATATCTACCTACCAAATTTTATTTCCATAACTCTAAAAATTCCATAGATATTTACTTGGTTCCACATATTTGCCCGACACTGTATATCGGAGGTAATGGCTAGGCGTTTCGTGAAACTTCGACACTTACGGTACGGTCTATCTTCCGCGTTTAGTCGCGGCAAGTAAACGTTTTGAGAACTCGCGTCTATTGCGCTTATGAAATATACATATGAGCGGTCTATCTTGCGCGTCAAATTTCAAGAAGTCGCGGGAAGAGTCTTTTAATCGAATCGCTTTAAAGGCAACTTAAACGCCCGCGTTTAGTCGCGATAGTGAATTTGGTTTACTATATTCAGGGAAACACTTAGAAAATTTGCAAAATGTAAGGAAACACAATATACTATGCTGTACTGAACTAATCTAAGTAAACCTAAAACGAAAATTATTAGAAAAAAGAAGAACAAAGTCATTATCATTTTAATGCGTACATATATCTAAACATATAGCAGACATGCAAAATATGCAAGACATGCTAGATCTTCCTTAACATAGAAGTTCGTCCAAGTAATTTGATTATTATTAGTATATTCTTTACTGGAAAGATCTTTTCTACAATCGGGGATGTCTTTTTTGGGCAATACTAAGATTTGGTTTTTATTTTAAATATTTTTTAAATACACAGAACCAGTACGAAAGCACATCCAAAAACTGATTCTTGGTAAGTCTAAAGTATTCTTTAAATTTAGTGTCATCAGAGCTGTGAAACATCCTTCTGTCCTTCTATCTACTTCCCTTGCCCCTAAGATTCCTCTTCTTCTTTTTCTTCAATCATTAAGGTAACGGCAGCTAACACATAACTTTGTATTGTATTAAAAATTAAATAAATATTGTAACATTCAATACCACATAATTATCAGAAGACAACTGCTTTCAGAAATATTAACTAATAAGAATCGTGTCCACTGCAAAATAGACCACGCCAAAGCGACTACTCGACGCGTTTTCTCGAAATGTTTACTCGCCGCGACTAAACGCGGAAAATAGACCGTACCTTTACGCTGCGGCAAGTGGTGTTCAACGATTTAATACACGGTCTGACTAAGTTAGTTGGGCATTTCATGAAGAGCCTCGTCAGAAGGTGAAATCATGAGCATTTACACGATACGCCGACGTTTCAGGAATTGCCTAGGATTTTCATGACATGACGAGTTTCGCCATGTGACCACGACCTATACATACATTATTGGTCATAGAATAAAATGAAAAATAAAGATACTCGAATACATTACAATTACTTGTGTATGGTATTTATTGAAATCGCATCAACTACGCTAACTAAAAAAAATTGTTTTTTTGACATATTAATTGTCAATGAAGTTTCTAACCTGACAGATGTCACAACTACACCAGTAAAGTCAGGTAGATAAATTCCAAGTTTTTGAAATCGCGCACCTAAGTCGCAACGATGGCGGACATTGCCGAAGATTTAAATTATGATTTCAACTACAACATGTTTCTGGCAAAAACTATGCTGACACTCCTATCTAGTTTAAATGGTAAGTATGCAATATATATTTTTATCAAACACATCATAGTAGTACTAAAGCTGAATTTCATATTATCATTAGAGAACGCAAATTGGGTTACATTTCATAGGCGTCAACTTATAAAGCAGGTAACCGCATTTCATTTCTTGGGCAATATGGATTGCTACGCTGTATTTATATTATACATTTATTCATTAATCGATATAAAAGTATGTCCTTCCCGAATGGAAGTAATTTATTTATTAATGTATTTCGTATGATTATGGTATAATGTATGATTCTTAAATAGATACATGCTGCAAAACTTGACGCTCATGTATTGTAAACAAGAATTGCCTTCTCTAATTACATTTCCCCTTTATCGGTAATTCTACTACTGCTTCAATTAAACTGACAGTGAAATTTCAAAGAATTCAATGATTTTGGTTTTCAATTGGACCCTCGAAACTTTGTTACTTGCGAACTTAACATTAAGTTAAGTTAAATGTTATGTAAATGATGTACATATTGAAAGTTGTTTGTAAGGTTCGACAAACGCGTGCTACGGCAGAAGCGCCGAGAGGGGATTTAGGTCGATGCAAAGCCAGTGGAGAGTTTAGTCATTCGATAGGCGTGGAAGGAAACAGCCGTTCGATAATTATCGGTTTATCGGTGTGCGTCTTTTAAAATATGGATCGTCGCTTTAGCATCGCATGTGAATAAATATATTAGCCGTTTCCCTGGGTTGAAATATATAGGTACTATCATTCAGTGCAAAATTTGCAATATGCGGTTGTAGAAGACATATTAAAAGTAAACGTCATGTACTGAATTTAAGCAACAATATTCCGTACTGGGAATTTCTGTATGATTTTATTTTTATGCTAAGTGTGTGCAACATCCCACACACCTAGTAGACATTGAACGCTTTCGTCTTTTTTGGAATAAATATGTTCCCTCGTGGAAACTACCAACCAATAGACAATTGCGATACAATTTACGACATTTGCAGGGTGCAGTAAAAAATTATATAGTAGACGAGTTTAAAAGTAAGAAAATTTGCGTAAGTGTGGATGAAACAATTGATGCACAGAAACACAGCGTGATTCATGTTGTAACGCGTCCTTTAAAACGTAATGATCCAGCAGCTTCCTTGTTATTAACCAGTAAGAAAATTGAAAAAAGTGATGCTGAAACCGTTGTGAAGATAATAAAAGATTCGTTAAGAGAATTTTATATCACAGGAGCCCAAGTCACAATGTTAGTTACTGATGGAGCTGCAACAATGCTGAAAGTTGGTAGGATGTTGAAAATATGCTTTCCGACTCTTCTTCGCATAACATGTCTCATACACGCTTATCATCTCGTTGCAGAAACCATTCGAAAGAAGTATCCGATGGGGAATAATTTAATAGCATCTACCAAAAAAGTGTTTGTGAAATCTCCCAAACATATCCGCGTTTTCAAACAATTATGTCCGAAACTTCCACTACCACCTTATCCTGCAATAACTCGATGGCTCCAGGCAGTATTTTATTATCATAAATATTTCGCAAATGTGAAGGATGTGATTTTAAAATCAAAATGAAATGTATCTGCAGCGATTCGAGAAAGTCAGCAATTTTTTTCCATGAACTATTCTGCAGTTGTACAAGCTATATCGCTGTTACAAAACAGTCACTTATCTTTACGAGACTTACTAAATACCTTAGATAATTTACAAGCCGCTCTAGAAAGCTTGACGGATTCTATAGGACTAAATGTCGCACAAAAATTTAGTGCAGTTTTAAATAAAAATCCCGATTTACAAAAGGTTCGGTCTATTAGAGAGATAAAAGAATATTTGAACCACGCAAATCCCACTTCGCTAGATGTAGAACGATCATTTTCGAAATACACGAAAACGTTTTCAGACCAACGTCGAAGGCTAAGTGAATCGACAATGGAAGCGTTGCTTATGTTGCAGTTTTACGCGGCTTACCGGGGCAGTAGTATTTTGTCGCAGTGGACATCAAGACGTCAATATCTCACGTACCTACTTTTGCGCGATACGCCTCTGACATTGCACTCGTTTGTCGAGCCTTAGTTATTTGTAACAATATGCTGCAGGCATACAACTTTCTTAATGCACCGGTAGATTCGCATAGTTTAGATTTCATTATAAGACGCAAATTATTTCTACAATCTTTTCAGATAGACAAAAAACGGTAAGATGGATGAGAAAACTAACCACATGCAACAGATCAATTGAAGAGATGAAACTACGAAACGATTTTATGTATTACCTAGTAATGAACGTACAGAATGGAGAATTGCGACCACCTTTTACTGAAAATCCCCCAGCTGGACCTTTACCTGGTATAGCCCATCTTCTACCAGGCGGTGCTGAAGCTGTAGCAGGTGCTGACACCAGTGCCAAGTGGGGTGAATCCGAAAGCTTGAAAAGCTCACAACCTCTTATTTATCAGCGTTCACCTGACGGTGGAGCTTTCTTGGCCGCTCAACCAATACCAAGATGTGGAGCTTTCTGCTATTTAGCTGTAATCAGTCGTTCTCCAAAACAAGAGGATTAACGTTTTGGGTTTGCTTGCTGAATTTACATAAAATAATTGAAATTGCTATGTTTTTTCTGTATCATCAATAAATTTTAGTATACTACAAATGATTTTCATTAAAAGTTATTGATGTTTAAATGTACATAAGGCTGTAGGTGCATTATGAAAATGTTGGTAAGATTTCTGCAGAATTGCTATAGTTTGATGTACTATCAAAATTAAATACAGATATTTTTGGGTGAGAACATTTCTTCAGTTTCCTTAGTTCTCTCAGTCTCCAAACGTTTCTCTCAATAATTTATACAAGTTCCTTGTAGTAATCTGCTCAAAAGTGAATGTTGTCATCACATCCTAAAAGCAACCTATAAGATTCATATTTTATGCAAAATCAAACAGCAGTAAAAGCTTTAGAACCCAAGAAAGGAGTTAATCTCTTAATATTTTCATTTAGGTACATTATAGCATACTGGTACTGACAAGGATTAATACTATTTCATTAAATTAACTATTGCTAGATTATATGACCTACTGAATTCCATAGGAATTTTATGCAGGCTGCAACAGCCGTACTCACAGACGATACCTAACCAAGAAACATCTTCTCAGAATGGGAATAGTTCACGAACAAGGCCATTGGGTTCATTTAGAAGGAGAGCAGACATCAGAGTGAATACTTTGTCACTGTCCTAGTGTTTGCTATCTACAAAATCTTTTTAATAATTTAAGTTACCACTTTTTCCACGGATTGCGATTGCATTAAAGACAATTTTATTTGCCTAAGATACTAAAGAATTATTTTAAAAATCTAGAGTTGCTTTCAACTCCTTCAACATTTGCTTTCCAAAATCTGTTACGTAACAAATGATCTTTTAGTTTTAGATTTGGGGACAATTAAAATCAATAGATATGAAAGTTATATTTTTGCGGAAGTTCTTGTGAATGACAAAGAATTGGAAGCGTATTATGCATACATATAAAGTATATAATTATAACTACTTTCTCATTAGAAAGAAAAACTACGAAGGCTATAGACCGAAAAGATAATTGCTCTTGAATCGTAACAGCGAAAGAAATTAGAAACTTAGTAAACGAAGGAATCTAATTAAGCATAAACACAAAGAACAAGTGCATTCCTATTACGTACCTAGTTTATGATAGTATGATATTCTCAATTCTTTTTGTCGAAAATGTTTTATAAGTGCCGTCCATACAGGTATATATGAAACTACTGGATAAACTGCTTCCTACTTTGCCAATGTTTTAAAAACGGTCCAACTCATCGGTCCGAATCCTCACTGCTGTAGTCCAAGATGCCATTAAACACATGAATGTATGCATATCCTAACTTTTTGCCCTACAGCAGTGAAGAAATAATTAAGCTGCGTGGACCGTTTTTCTGAAAGTTGGTACTCTCTCTAATAGTTCTGGCGGGTTTTTCTGTAAGGATCGAGAGTGTTGCTTTTCACAGTGACGTGTCAAAACGTCAAATTTTCAACAGTACTTTTCTGACTCTTTCGACACGACACTGTGAAAAGCAACACTCCCGATCTTTACAGAATAACCCTCCTGCATATCTCTCTATGGAGAGTACTGACATCTTGTTTAATAATATTAAATCTACTCTAGTAAAATAAAACTGCTTTAAAACTAATTATTAATTTAGGATTACTGTGTTTGTGATTCACATATCGTCGGCTTACTTCTAAAACCTCCTAAGACTGTTAAAGGTCACTTTTGAGGTTTTAATGTTTTTAAATTAGCTATGACAGCATCTGTCTTGCCGCAATGACTTTATCAATCTCCAGCTTTCACTGCTTTGTCTTCCACCGAGGTATGTATTTATCCTATTGCAATTTTCTCTCCATGCTTCGTGCTTCTTCTTTCTGATCATCTTTCTGACTTTTGCTTGTTCTTCCTTACACTTCAATTTGTCATGGGTTGTTTTAATGTTCAGGTGCTGGATATATTTAGATTTTTTTTCTTGAATATGCGCCTTTATATCTTTATATCTCAGCCAACCAATAGGGTTTTTGGGTCTTTTTTGTGGTATAGTACCCTAAAGCTTCTTTTGCTGTCGTGTGGGCACATTCTTTTATATAGGCATAATGTTCCTCAACGTTATTGAAGACTTCTTTTTATAGTTTAAGATCCAGTCTTCTTTGATAGGGTTCGTTCACTCTTTCTTGATCTAAACTTGGAAAAAGGATAATATATCACCAATAAGTCAACAAAAGTGGGAAAGCTACTTTAAGAAACTACTTGGGGAGGAAAGACAAGATTTTCAGGAAATGGAAAACACAAACCCCATACAAAGACATCACCTATTCGGATAGATCTTTCCGAAGTAAAGAAAATACGTAAAATGCTTAAAAACGGAAAAGCACCAGGACCAGGAAACATTCCTGCAGAACTAATAAAGAACGGCACAACTAAATTGTATCAACATCTAACCAAATTATTCAAAGAATGCATAAATAGTAGTATGGTCCCCGATGAATGGAAGATCTCGTACTTAACAACTATTCATAAGAAAGGAAGTAAAGAGGATTATCGAAACTATAGAGGAATCGATGTAACAAGCACTATGAGTCGAATATATGGAAAACTTTTGAAAAGGAAAATCGAGTTGGAATACAGCGATATAGAAGCCGAAGAATAGGTAGGATTCAGAGCAGGAAGATCCACTTTTTCAGTATATTTCAAACATTGGAAAAGAAAACAGCGGTTTATCATCAACAAAGGCCTAAAACCAGGATTCTGTCTCTCACCGACCCTCTTTAAAATCTACTTAGAGCACGTCCTAAAAATATCGAAGAGGAAATGCAGGAACATGAGAATACTACTTACAAATAACACATTATATACACTCTGTTTTGCATATGATCAAATAGTAATAGCCCAAGAGTACGAAGACCTGAGTATATGACCTGTAAGCTTATTGAAGAATACGAGAAGTGGGCCTTAGAAGTTAGTTAATATGGAGAAAACGGAATACATGTGTGTAGGTGGACAAAGACAGGACCTGATTCTTGATGATGGTAGACAGATCCGATACTATAAAGCCTACAAATACCTAGGAATGAAACTAACTGACAAGGGAACCCTGGACGAAGTAATAAAAGACCGAAATACTCAAGGAAGAAAAGCCATTTCGATGATGAATAGCATACTGTGGGACAAAAACATCTCGAAAAGAAATAAAAGACACGGTTATATGACACGGTTGTAAAAAACACAGTCACGTATAGCAGTGAAGTATGGCCTCTGAAAATAAGAAAGGAGAAGGCACTAGAAGTAACGGAGGTGGACTTCTGGAGAAGGGCAGCAGGAAGATCGCGCTTAGAAAAAATCACAAACGAAGAAATACGCAGAATAAATACATGAATATATGCACATCCTAACATTTTGTCCTACAGCAGTGGGGAAATAATTGGACCGTTTTTCTGAGAGTGGGTACTCTCTCCAGTAGTTAATTCTGGAGGGTTCTTCTGTAAGGATCGAGAATGTTGATTTTCAGTGCCGTGTCGAACGTTAAATTTTCAATAGCACTTTTCCGATTTTTTCGACACGACACTGTGAAAAGAAACACCCTCAATCTTCAGAGAATATCCTCCAATTAACCAATGTGTATGTATCGCTGGACACACTTTTTAACAACTTCTTTAATGTTCAAAAGATGGCGCAATAATGCGCAATCCTTATTTTCTGTTTCGGTTCTTTCCTGTAATAACTCTCATTTAACCAGTATATGTGGCGCCCCCGACGTCGGCATTGTAATCTGTGTGCTCCGATTTGAAAAGTGGATTTGAATGAATTCTGCGCGCGATTAATCTAGCTTTTAAAAGAAATTAATTTTACGTATAGATTGAAACGTTTTCTTCTGTCTAATTCACACATGTTAATGCAGAAATCTAGAAATGCGACATCTAAAATCGCAGAAATCTAGAAATACTGCGCTAGCGCCCCTCTTATCAGTGCCTTGTCGCCAAACTAAAGCGTTTTTGTCTTCAAAAATATATGTCCAAATAATAGCATGGGATTGGCTACCTGTAAAGCTCTTTTTTCTGTGATTGAGCTCAATACAGGTTAATTATTATACATTTATAAATAGTAACTTTATATTTTTATTGTCAATAGCGACATCTTTTGTATGGAAGTATTTCTCTTGGTTTTCTAGGTTTTCAAACTATTTCAACGTTCTCTATTCTGAGTTACTCAGGATATTTCGAACAGATGGCGCCCCTTTGTTAAAATGTACGTATTTTATCATTTTTTAAATTTATATTTATTAACCCAAAAATGTAAGAAACAGTAAGAGAAATTGTAAAAAAATAGTGATCCAAAAAATCAACAAAAGAAAGGTATAGGTAAAAAATTTATTTCATAAATATATTTACATGAATAAAAAATGATTTTTCGGTATATTTTATATTAACCAATCTCCAAGGTATTCTCTTCTATTAATTTATGACATAGATCTATGCCAGCTTGAACGCAATCTTGTATCGGTCTACTTTGTATATATTTAGCTAAAAAGCCTCCAACAAAGTAATCACCAGCTCCACTAGTATTTAATTTCATATCCATATTCAGAGGCAGTATATGAAATTCTGTGATATCTCGTTTATTAGCCACAACTATAGATTTGCTGCCTCTTGTGATGATTACTAAACTATCTCCTACAGCGTTATCTGTTGCTTTGCAGTGATTAAGTAAAAACAATGCGATATCCTTTATCTCCTTACTGATGTAGTTCAGTGCGTCAGCTAGTTGTTTGGATTCCTGTAACAAAAATTATAATATTAATATCAACATGTATATTTGTTAAGCCTGTTTTACATGGCGCGATTTATTGGCCAATTAATTGAGCAAGAAATCGGTAGAAATATGCTGCTTTACATTCTAAGAAATCGTACCGATTTTTGCTGTTTTACACGGTACGATAACAGGACATCCTGAATTCTGAACAATGATCAAAAAATTACGTAATGGAATTTCAGCATACCCGAAATATTTCAAATATCTTTGATAAAATTAAAACAAATTATACTCCTATTTATTGGATGACTACTCTATTTTTGGCGAGGAAAATACTCCTTAATTTATAAAATCTGGTATAGTTTAAATTTTACGTCAATCTAGTTAAGTAGTAAATTTTAAAATAAAATAACGACAAAAAAAGAGAGGCCATTTTGTTAGCAAGCAGCTCCATGTACAAAATCAATCATTCATTAACGATTTACAAGAAACAATAAATACCTTTGTAAACATATATTAATAAACTGAAGAAGAAAAAAGGGTTTGTCAAGTTTTCATAGAGTACAAAGAATATTAGTCACGAGATTTTCCCGAAATTTATTGATAAAATTAATAACTCAAGCATACCTCTTCATTTCCAATTAACACGTTCACGTAAGGTAGGATTTCTTTAAGCTCTTTCCTATATTGCACGCAAAGAAACGGTGCGCCGATATTAAAGATAAACGTCTTCTTTTTTCCATTCGCATGTTCGCAAATTTTCTTGATTATGCCGTGAGAAATTCTGAGAAAGAAGGCCTGGAATAGAATTTTACATTTAGTAGATAATATTTAAAATAAATAATACTAAATTATAACGATGTCGGGCATATTGTCGAAATTAGAAAAAATATTTACGTGGAAATCCCATATTTGACGCTTATATTACTAAAGAATGGTTTTTGGTCTGTGTCGTATATTTTGGAAGTGCAACAAAATATGTTACCATAAAGAAGTGAAATACAATTTGATCAAATCAAACTCGTAGGGGTTATAGGGGATTATAAAGTCCTTTTTGAAAATATTTTGCTGCAGGCAGGGGCAGCTGGTGCACTATGGCCGCGGAGCTGCATTTGCGTATCGTGTACATTGTATTTTGTAACGGAAATACACGAGGAAATCGAAGTGTTGTAATTGACCTCTCATTGACGTTACTAGCAGTTGCCATTGCCCAGAGTTAAATGGTGTTAAAAACAAGTCTTGTATTAGCTTATTTCTACGTCTTCGTTCAATCTTTTAAGCCATCTGCAATTCTTATTATAATCTTTTTATAGAATCAGCAACTTCATTATTTAGTATAACAAATCAAGAATTAATCCAGCATTAACTAAAAAAAAAAGAATCATTGGATTATTTCTAGTATGCAAATACTCTCATTTACATGAATTTCCCAATGCTTTGCTAAAAAGCACATGACATTACAACAATGGCAACAAATTTAGTTAAGTGCAACCTTAATCTACATAATTGAAGGACAAAATGCGAAAGCGTCATTTAGGCTAACGTTGCGCAGCCTTAAACTTTAAGGAGTAAAGTGTGATAATTGGATGCCAATTGGTTCCTATTATTTACATTTTCCTGTACCCGACGAGCAAATTAACTGAATATCAATTATTTCTACATTGTAACGACGGTTCACTGAGAAATGTTTTTTTTTCTTTTACCTGAAGACCTTGAATTTCGTCGTCATGTGAGCCACTGATTTAATAAACAGTGGCAACAAACAAATACTCGAAACCAGTTTTAACTATGAATACACAAGTGCCTAATGCATTCAGAAAAGCTGTGTTTTCAACAAATATTTGATTGGTATAGAAGCAACACTAAAATAAGGAGTTAATTGCTTGAATAATTGCGGACTACTTTTTATGTACTTCCTTATTAATAGATCCTTGAACTAAAGTCATGTGATTTGGAAGCGGATGTGGGTGTCTGTTCAAATATTAACGGTGGTGAAGAACAAGGCAATTGATTTAGAACGATTAAAGTAGTTCGTACCAGTTTTGAATCACGTTTCCAATTGGTATATTTACTGTAGTCAGCTTGTTGTGGAATTGTTTTTGAAAATTAAAATTAAGCATTATAAAAGTTTTATGTGGATTAATATTGCCACTAAACTTAACTAATATATTGACCAGTGTGACAATATTAGTAGTAAGAAAGATATCAAAAGTTACAAATTGCTCTATCTACGAGGAAGGCGCCATAAATTCTCAGCCTGACAAGTTTATACAGGTATGAGAGTGTTCAAACTTCGTTGCGTCATAGTTGCACATATGCGAGGCCTACACTATATATATTATGGCTCGAAGAGTAGTAGTTTTTTGTAGCCAGCCAGATAACGTGATTAGTGCATGAAAATGTCTCAGGTAACGAAAATTAAGTACCGTGCGGTCATTAAATTTTTAACAAAAGAAGGGCATACGCCTAATCACATTAAACAACGTTTAGATTGCGTTTATGGTGATTTATCTCCTTCATATTCCACTGTAAAAAAGTGGGTAAAATGTTTCCGTTTGGGGAAAGAATCTCTCGATGATGATGAGCGCCTCGGTCGGCCAATTGAACTGATGACGCTCCAAAACATTTCAATTATTGAAGAAATGGTATTAGTAGATCGCCGTTTGGAAGTGAAGGAATTAGTAGTGTTGTCTAACATTTCTGAAACAAGTATTCGCCGAATTCTCCATAACCATGCAAGATGGGTACCGCATCTTCTTTCTGCTCTCCAACGTGAATGTCGGGTCAAATGTGCGCGCTCGTTTTTAAACATGTGTGAAGACGACCCGACACCGATTTTGGAGCCTATTGTCACAGGAGATGAAACAATGGTTCTGTATTATGATCCTCTATCCAAAAAGGAATCGATGGACCCGATGAACCTCGTCCCAGAAGGACATTTTGAGGGAAAAGCTTTAGATTATTTCTAAAGGGTATAGAGTTATTAATTGTTCGTTGCAATAAATGTATTGAAGTCAGGGGAGATTATATTGAAAATTAAAAATTGTTACATTTGACCGGTCGAGAATTTAGGGCGCCTACCTCGTACATACTTCGGATACCTACGATACTGTAAACTGAAATTGGTAACATAACACTGTGGTAGTGATAGTAATCTGCTATTTAAAAATACTTTTTGATTAAATGATATTGTAAGTTGCCTTGCGTGTTGCTCTTCATAGATAATATCTTTGGACACTAAGAATTACTACCTATCAATAGTATTTTTTCATTCCATAGGGAGAAATTCTTTCTTAAGCTCGTTTGCAACGATGTATAATTTGATATATCATTCTGTAAAGAATTTTACAAATTCAATTATGTACCGTCGCAAATAGATTACATACAAAATTTGTTACATACTTTTCAAAAAACAGAACATGCTCTAATTTTGTAAGGATTTGATATATAAAATGAGCAGAAACATGCGCAGTAGACCAACTTCGCTATTGTTATTATTTCTGGTAGGTGACAGTTTGGGGTTATGGACATTGTTGTGCAATATACATCTACTTTTTACGTGTAAGCTTATAAAATGTCTTGGTCGCGGGAGCAGGTGTCTTGTTTAATAAATTTGTATAAAGAATAATAAATATCTCAATTTGTTAGATGGTGAAATTGTATCTTGCATAAAATTATACGATTTTGCTGTCTCCTTCGATTAAATTTAGCAGAGAAGCAAATTGATTTGAAATCAGTCTCAAGAAATTTTTATATGACCAATGATCTAATAAAAATTCAGTATTTAATATGTGTAATATGCCTGCTCCTTGAGGGCTTCTTCTTTTGATCCACTGCCTTTTTCTTCTATCCGAGTATTTATTGTCATATTTTCTTTTCCTTAACTCACAAAGAAATATTGCAGCAGTTGCCGCTGCGGCAGCTATTATATATTTCTCATGCACTTTCATAATTCAAATTAACTATGAGTAAACTAAACTAACCTAAAAGTGTAATCTATGTTTTCAAGTAGTTTGATATTTGATACTGGACAAGTTTTGTACAAAATTATATACCTACTCTACAAACAGATCAAAATGTTTTCTTTATAGAAAAATGCAAAACTTTTATACACAAAATTTGTTACACATTTTTGTACAAAATTATACGTCGTTGCAAACGGGCTTTAGACGCTAGGAAATTGTTTGATAGATATGTTGATCTACGTTGACATCTTCCATTTGCGATTATTTGAAACTTAATGTAATGTGTAAAAAATAAAAGGTGTATCTAATATTCTAATACACACAGAAAAGTGTTTCCTTCATATAAGAAAACATATTTTCTTAGCTTGGTTTACTTCCAGGAAGAAAATTTTTATTTAAATCAAAAAAACATACTGCATGTAAGTAGATGTACTTTCTTATGTGTAGTAAATTATTTTCTTGAGATCTTACTGATTTCAAGTAAAAATTATCTAAAAGCAAATATGAGGTTTAATTGTTTCAACTGTTGTTATTGGTTAATTTTTTTGGTAAGGATTAAAATGTTTGTTGTTGGTTATGGATACGGTTATGTATTCAAGACATTTTTTTTTAGACGCCTAATGTCAAGGTGTGAGGTGGCTCGTGTAGTGGCGCAGAATTTTTGTAATTATAATTAACAGATTAGCAGGTATTCCTATTTATGTATTTGTATGTATGAACAGTGAAATATCAACATGAAGGATGCAAATTTTTACGTGAGACTCTGTAAAGGTAATTTCGGACGGTGTAACTTCAATGCTTTTGTAGAGGACGCTATAAAGGAAGAAAGATTAATTAAATTAGTGAGAATATATGTACACGCAAGATGATTGCTGTATCTGGTCACGTACAGTATTACACAAAATGCGCATGCTCAATAAAACGGTTTTGTACAACCTACAAAAAAGTATAGGAAACAACGTAGATATTCGAACAGCAATAGTACAGTAAACAACGAAGATATCTTAACAGGTTGTTTTTATTGGACAAGTCGATTATTGCTCATTGAAATCAAAGAAATTGTTTTTGTCATCGCCTAGTCTAATAATTAAAATGGGAAATGAAGAGTTGGATTGGACATTTCTTTTATGGTAACAACAGCATACGAATTGTTTTTTTGATATAATATTGCATTTACTGCAGAAATTAAATTGCATGTATTTTATTAAAGAACGTAAAATATTTGAATTATCTGTCTTATCTCAAACAGTTGTTTCTTTAGGTTAATAAATAAACTATGAATTTCAGAATATTGTCAGAAAACTTGCAAAAATTGTGGCTAATTGTTCCATTTCGCCCTCTTTGCCTTTCTTCACTCGAATATTTTTTGCTTTAACTTTAAATGAAATATTTAGATCAAAAAATTATTTTCTAGAACTAAAAAACTCGAATATTTGATTTAAGAAGTTAAATACTTAAGCAAGGGAAATGTTTTATTTGATATTCAAGAAGTTGTGATAATTGATTAAAGTGAATGTTTCCTTGGTCATATAGAAATACGTCGTTTACTTGACCCTAGAAAGATATTCTTGTTTTTAAGAAAGTACTTTTCTGTGTGCACAGCATTCTAGTGGATTCAAAATTTTTGTACTCAATGAATAATAAAGTTAACGTTCATATTTCGAAGTTAGACATATGTATATCTACGACTGACTTTGTTATAACAGCAGCGTTACTAGTGGCACTCGGCGCTTGAATATTACACTCACAAGGGAACGCCGGCAACCCGAAAATTCAGAATTCGATGAAACTCCAGACACTGAAAGAGTACCTTAGTATAAGAACAGCATATTTTTTTTTAGCGGCTGAATCGCTTAACTTCGGAGTACAGTCCCCTTTGAAAATTTGCACGATTTTAAAATTTTTTTAAATATCTAGGAACTATAACAGATACAATTTCTTTTTAGTACTTTGTATCTGTTTATCTACTGGCTTTAACAACCACCCTACACGCAGAGAAATGTTTACTTGTATCAAGAAGTATATACTACAGAATAATGTTCAAAGAAAAGTGAATTTTAATGTGGAAGTACACATGAAAAAAGTGCCTAGAAACAATAACCAAGATAATGCTAACATATAGCTCATGGTATATAATTGAATCACTTGCGGCAAAAACATTGTGAGAAGAGAAAGGAGCACTAACGCTTTTTGCTCCTGCCCATATTGCTGTTCATTTCTCAGTTTGTGCCAGTAAGCTTTAAAAACAACGCTCAAATATTTCCTGGCGTCACCCAGTGCCAAGAGATATAGTCATGCCGTCCTGGAAAGTAGCAAAGTAACAAACCGGAATACAGATGCCATACTCACCCATACAATGATATAACCCTTAACGTACAATGTTTCATAAACATTTTCAAAAGATACCGGTTAGTGTAATATGAATACTTTCTTAACTTAAAACTAAATGATTTACTTGGAAGAAACATATTTCTGTTTTGGACTTTTTTATTTTCTAACCCCAAGAATATATTTATTTAATACAAATAAAGTGTAAAGAAAATTATTTTTTTATATTATACATTTTTATAGTCTCTAAGTAAAAATATTATATATAAATTAAATTTATTGATGCAAGAAACCATTTCTCTGTGTGTAGGTAAGTGCCATCTATAATAAAATAGCAAAGAGGCGCTAACACAAAGTTTCAGGTGGACACTAACAGTTCGGCGATATCTATTAAATAACTGGATTCGATACTTACAGATAAATAATAATACTTGGCTTGGTTAATAACATCCTTAACGTCATTCCTTTCAATAAATCCTTTGTTAAGAAAAGCTGAGGCGCCCAAATCTGTGACGAAAGATCTGTTGTCTTCAAATAAAATAACAGCACATCTTGCTGTGCTTTGGTCATTAATTTCTTCAAATAATACATTTACGCCAAGCGATTCTAACGTTTGACGGATTTTCACTCCAAAATCATCCTTTCCAATCGCACCCATGTAGCAAAACGTGTGAAAGGATCGCAATATTCGTTGGGCTGAGATTACGGTATTGGTAATCGATCCACCGATGCTAAATTTTGGTCCATATTCCTCCAAATCTTCGAATATTTTAGAGCAGTCTTGATTGAATGAGGTAGCATTGTTCGGTTTGAGATTGTACTTTTGAAGTAGATCGTATGGTACTCTGGCTGTGATGTCGATCATAGGGCTACCTATGCAGACAACCAGGTTTTCCCTGTAAGAAAAAAGAAAGACATTTTTAAAGATATTTTCTGTAAGTACATGGGTGATTCTGATTTGAAAATGAACTATTAAAATCTACAATTTTGAAAGTATTTTTTTTTCTTACTTTATAGCACTAGATCGAATAAAAAAGAATCAAAATTTCTCATTCTACTAGAGTTTTGTGGTATTTCAACCAATTTCGTATAATATGATTCAACTTCATGATGTTTTTTTGTAGAAAAGGAAAATTACAATATCCAAAGTTTGTAGTATTTAAAGGAAAAGCAAATTAGAAGTGGTAGTAATGACGTAATATACATTTTGTTTGTGTAAATTTATATACTAATGTGCAGGGACCATCAGAACATATACAACACATAAAAACATTAAAAATGTTGTAGTTCTGAGAAAACAACAACGTTTTATACTTTTTGTTTAAGAAATCTCTTGAAGCTCATAAAAATCCAGCTTTATTTCAAACTTTTGAACGGTTATATGTTTTGTTACAAATTAACACAACTGCTTAAATTGTGGTGTTCGGAAATATGAGTACATACATTATGATAAGATTTTGTCGACGCTTGCGTCGATTTAAAAATTTCTTAATAAACGGGCTTTATTATAATGTAACTGATCCAGAGCTGTGTTCAGATTTAACACCGGGTATATGCCAGACGCGTTCTAGTCGTTCAGATTTGAAAGACAACTCCCTATTTGTAAGGACGTAACGTCTCGTGCGTTCAGATTTATCGGCCGACGAACAACTTTTCGTCCTAGTTTGACCTGCGGCGAAATATGTCCCGCATGCGCAGACCTGCTTTTATTTAAATTTTTGTTGACGTGTTTATATTCTATGCAATTTGGCTGTCGAATATCACGACTCACGAGTAGAGCGAGCCAAGAGCGCCACGCGCCAGGTTCGCAATCAGGCTGCCGGGCGCATATATGTATGTAAACATAGGTAATTTAAATATGTAATTATTAGGACGAGGACCAAAATCACTGTCTATTACGTCGTGAAGACGCGCAAATATACACCTGCAGTTTGGGTGTTCGTTGATAAATAGGGCCACTACAAAAAAAAAGTTCATTCATCGACGGCTACGAACTAACAGCGCACTTATTCATTTACGGATGACGCGCTCTATTCATCAACAAATGACGAGTCTGCAGATGTTACGTTTGCACCACTTCGTGGTATACTAGAAACAAGCGTCGGTGTGCTCGCTTTAGTGATTAGGTCTAACGTAACTATTAAAAATAAACGGCCATTACCTACGAAAGTTAATAAATTTCTTAGTGAATTTGTGGATTTACACTACAATGGGAGTACAATTTTCTGTAAAGTTTGTAAAAAGAAACTACTGTGCTGGAGCAAACGTGATTGTGAAAGACATATAAATAGCGCACACCACAGAAATAAAAGAAATGGTGTGTCACAACAACGTCAATTTCAATTAGAATTGCTTTTAACGTTTATGGTATGTGGTCTATCACTTCGTATACTTGATAAAAAAGCATTTCGAAAATTCGGGGGTACATACAATACCGAGTGGATACTACCATCTCGGACAACGTTACGGAGAGATATTCCACGAATACGTGAGGACATTGAAAATCGAATTAAAAGATAAACAGCTGTGGCTATGTCTTGATGAGACGACAGATTGCAAAAAAAATTCTATTTTGAATATAATAGTGCGCGTATTAGATCCTATTAAACCAAATTTTGCAATTCTATTAGCCAGCAGAAGATTAAAACAGTGTACTAGTAAAGCAATTACGGCCGTAGTTCTCGAAACGTTACAAAAATTTCAAGTGTCAACCAGTCAACTGTTGTTGTTCATGAGCGATGGTGCAGCAACAATGTGTAGTGTAGGCCGTTCCCTTAAAGAAAAGTGTGAAGAACTTTTACATGTTACGTGTAAAGTCCATGCTTTACATCTTGTGGCACAAACTATTCGAGAGTGTTACCCGGAGGTGGATGCATTAATAGCAAACACACAAAAAGTGTTTCTCAAAAGTCCTAAGAGGACTAGGGCATTCCACAGGTTATGCCCTGGTATTCGAGAACCACCACAGCCCATTCTTACGCGTTGGGGAACGTGGTTAAAAGCCGCTTTTTATTATAATGAACATTTTCAAGAAGTCAAATTTGTTATTTTGCAATTCGTCCCTGCCGAAGCTAGAGCTATTAGGATGAGCCAGAAGGGATTTCTCGATATTTCTGTTGAAACACATCTAAAGAATATTAGCAACAATTACAAAGGGTTAGTAGACGCGATAGAAAATTTGCAAAATTCTGGATTGTCGTTGGTAGAATCAGTGCAAGTCGTGGACGAAGTTAGTACATTGTTACACAGTATAAACGATGCAACAAGTGGACGAGTTTTAGCTAAGTTCGATAGTGTTTTAAAAAAGAATCCGGACTACACGAGATTAAGACAAATGTGCGATGGGGCATCTGCAGATTCCTTGACTAAGTCTAAAGATTATTTTAATTACGCCTGTCTTACTTCGGTAGACGTGGAACGGTCGTTTT
This sequence comes from Dynastes maya, assembly GCA_029619315.2. NCBI lineage: Eukaryota > Metazoa > Arthropoda > Insecta > Coleoptera > Scarabaeidae > Dynastes > Dynastes maya. The sequence continues at coordinate 34,214,641 of JAROYE020000006.1, read as the reverse complement.
CGAAATATAAGAACATTTTTTCGTCTCGGCGAACATCCTTCACCGAGGCAAATGTGGAAACTTATCTGATGGTGCAACTTTTTAAACAAGCCTATCCGCATTATTAAGAAGGATAGAATTTATTTATTATATCTTTATTTACAGTTACATTATTAAGTACAACAGAATAAAAAAAGCGTTCAGTTTCTCAGTTATTTCCTTATTACATCCCATTTACAACGCATACCGTTTTCAATCAAATAAAAAATCATAATGAAAATAAAAACACCTCAGCGTGTACATATATATATATCCGCTCTAATTACTAAACATTATTATTGCGTCAGCTTTTATTTTTTTACTCTTGTGTATTAATTTCGAAATATCACATATTTACATATACGCTATTTACAATAAGCGGCCGTTGCGCCTGATTCCGATTCTGTTGGATGGCGCAATTTGGCCGGCTCTACTCACGAGTTATATTTATATAATACATAACACTGTGTCCCCGGATGGAGCTGACAAGAGGAAACAAATTTTTCTTATTGATTTTACGACAAAAAGTCATTCTTTATAAAAAGTTCTGCTTGTTGAATAAATACGTTTACCATCAGAAAATCTTAGATTAAATGTACAGAATGTCCATAAATTAAGATAACATGAAAATGCTTCAAGAGAAAAGCATCATTTATTGCATTTTTTTAGTTTAAATACAAAATGTCCATCAATTAAGAAAGCCAACAAAAATTATTCTACATAACCACTTCCAACTTCCACACATATCTCAATCCTTTTGATGAATTCACTATAGACTTTACGTATGGTGTGTGGTTCATTTATTTCATTCACCGCGTCCTGTATTCGTGCTTTTACTATTTCTCGATCATGCGGCAGGTCATCTGCGTAATCGTTTTGTTTTAAAGTACCCCATAAAAAAAATCGATAGGTGTAAGGTTAGGCGATCTAGCAGGAAAATCTGTTGGTCCAAATCTTCCCATCCATCTTTCTCCGAACTGATCTGTCAACCACTGCCGTACCAAAAGCGTTGAATGAGCAGGGCACCCGTCTTGTTGCCAAAAAATGTTACGCCGCATTTCTAGCGGTAAATTATCTAGAAACGGTAATACATACGTTTCCAAAAGACGCACATAAACATGTTGATTCAAATTCTCGTCAATAAAATATGGACCAACGATTCGATCGTAAAAAATTCCGCACCAAACATTCACTCTATTATAACGTTGACTTCGTTTTTGAATGACGTAGTTTGGATTTTGAAGAGCCCAATGGCGACTGTTTTGTGACGAAACGTGACCCTTGGTGCAGAAAGTTGCTTCATCAGTAAAAAAGATTATTCTGTGAAAACGTGTATTTACGAGGTAATTCTCACCAACCCATAAACAAAAATCAAATCGCTTCTCTTCATCTCCATTTTCAATACAAGGAGTTATTTATTGGCACTATCTTGGTTATTGCGTCTAGGAACCTTTTTTCAGGTGTACTTTTGTTTGAATGTTATTCTGTAGATAACTTCTATTCTAGCCTTTTTAAAATCACAAGCAATGTGAATAATAATTTATTGCATTATGTACGGATATGTCGTACTGTTTTAAACAAGGTAAGCGCAATTATTAATATGCATATAAATAATATGCATTTCAAGAATTCTAAGTAAAAACTGCTTTATTTTACGAAAACAAAACTAGTGATTTGTGAACAATACCTAAACGCTTTCTGGAATTATAAAAACTATTTACTATTCTTAAGAAAATATTGTTTTGTGTTAATAATAATGGCCATTTACTTATATTAAGAATCGCTTTCTTCAAATTTTCTTGAATCAAGTTAACAAATGTCTTGAACAAAGAAATGCAATTATTTCGTTACAACTATATACTTCTGTTAAGCGGAGTAAAAAACGCTAAGAAAATATTTTGTTTGATTTAAAACAGTTATTGTATTACGGATAGTAGAAACAGTAATTGTCTTGAATTAAGGCGGACAGCTGTGATATAAGTAAACGTTTTTCTGCGTGTAGGAAGCGTTATCATAAGATTTTCTGTTTTATTAAGAAATATTCTACCAAATTTGTATTATTACAAATTTCAAATTTGTATGTCAATTTAGATTGAGTTAATATTCCAGGTCTTATTTTGGTTTTAACTTTGATTGAATATTTTCCGAGAAATTCCAATGAAAACTATAAGTTTGAAAAGCTACATTGTGTACGCGTAGGAAGTGTTACTATAACTTTAACATTGTAGTTTTGCAAAAGAGGCTATTATCTCAACGTATACCAATGTATTCTATTCTCCTAGCTTTAAAATACTATTGTTATCAATATTGGTATCAAAGGATTTCCTAAACACAAATTGTGATCTAAGATATACTGCGACGTGTAGGAAGCGTTACCAAATATCTTCCCATATACATAGTTATAATTAGCCTGGATAAACAGCGGTAACAGTCAGTGTAGTAGATATGTGGTGCGGAGTCGGCGATTATTTATTTCACGCGTTCACAGCGTCAGTACTAAATCGATGCTGTATGTGCGTAGTTCTGTGTATATGTAGGCTGTCGTAACTTATTTCGTAATTGTACGCTTATGTTTGCTTTAAAAATGTCGTAGTTAGGTACGTCGCGAAAACGACCAATGGCAATAGTTTGTAAAATCCCTTTAATGTGTTGGTTCAGAAGCCATTGTCAACGTCACATCGAAAGCAAACAGCATTCTTCTGCAAAAAGTGGCATACGAGACCAAGAAAAATTTACATTTGATTAATGTGTTACTCCTATTTTATGTAATCTATCGTTTCGTTTACTAGACAAAGAAGCATTTGTCTCCTTCTGGAATAAATATGCGGACTGTAAATTACCTAGTCGGACATCGATACGAAATGTAGTGCCATTTGCTCGTGAACATAAAAAAAAGAATGAAAACGGAATTGAAAGATAAAAAACTGTGGTTGTGTGTGGACGAAACAACAGATCGTCGAAAACATTCTGTGGTTAATGTAATGGTACGTACAATGGAACCACATCGACCGTCATCTTCCTCCTTACTTGCTTCCAAAAGAGTTATAAATTGTACTGCCGATGAGATTTTAAAGGTGGTGTTGAACTCATTGAACAAATTTGAAGTTTCAACTAAGCAACTTTTAATGTTTATGAGTGATGGTGCCGCAAACGTGCATTCTTTGGGCCGATCTCTTAAAGAACACAGTGGTAACTTCTTACATGTAACGTGTAAAATCCATACTCTAAATCTTGCGGCACAAACGATTCCTACATGTTTTCCACTAATAAATGCATTCATTGCTAGTACAAAGGCAGTGTTTCTAAAGTCCCCGAAATGTACCCGACTATTTCACAAACTGTGTACTGATTTACCTGAACCACCACAGCCGATTGTTAAACATTGGGGAACAGGGTTGCAGGCTGCGTTTTACTACAACAAATATTTTGATCAAGTAAAGAAGGTAGTTTTAAAATTCAATCCGACAGAAGCTGCAGCAATCAAGAAAAGCCAGGAAATATTTCAAGATAGTCAAGTTAAAAGAGATTTACAAACTATTCACAACAATTACTTCGGACTAGCGGAAGGAATAGAAAAATTCCAAAATGTTTCGATATCGCTAGTGGATTCTGTTTAAATTGTGAATGATGTTCACGCATAGTTATGCGCTGTAGAAGGCGAAACAAATTAGTGTGTAGTACGAAAATTTGAAAGTGTTTTATAGAAAGACTCCGATTTTCTTATATTAAGACAAATTTGTGAAGGTGCGTGTGAAGATGCGTTATGTTGTTTCAAAGATTATTTTAAATACGCAAATATAACATCGCTAGATGTCGAACGGTCGTTTTCGGCATTAAAAAACATTTATTCTGGACGTCGTACTCACTTGACCGAAACAGCTGTGGAAACATATCTAATGGTACAAATATTTAACAGATGTTACCCAGTTTGTGATTTCACGGAAGACTTTTAAAACGGTAAGTGTTTCAGCACGTTTTATAATTTATTTCTTGCCTTCTAATTTATGTGTAAACTTTTATGCGCTCGCCACGCCTCTGGCTGTTACCGCACATTTGCCCAGGTTAGTTATAATTTTGAGATAGAGTTAAATAACTTTGAAAAGCAATTCGCACATTGTTTATGGTAAATATAATTTGTGTACATAATAATGGTTAGATACGTGTAAATTATAATTATAGTGTAAAGGAATAACAAGGAAACGTGTCAGGGAAATAACTGTTTATCTTCATTATTAGGCGATGGTTTCTCTTTCGTTAAACATATTCACTTAACGTTTTGATAATTATCAAATCAACGGAAGATGATTTATTGTTTTTTATTCATGGAAAGTGTTTACAATGCAACTTTTGCGCTAGCTACCTTGGAAAATATTGCATAAATATGAAATAATATCCTAAGTCCTAAGAGAAAAACAATGTTATCTCAGAAAGTAAAGTTTTTAAAACATATTCACATACAATCCATTGGAATCAGCACACTTGCTATATATTTCTTTATCTAATGATTAAAGTTTGCAAAGCCGGTGCCAGGCCATGGGCGTGTAGAGAGACGGGTGATATTCTGGTAGTACCATGTGTTGTACGAATAAAAACATTTATTACGCATATATCTAAGAGGACAGAAACTTAACAATCGTGTAGAAAATATCAGTCTGCCGATATCATTTCGGTTCATTTGACGTTACTGTGATTTAGTAGCAAATGTGGGTGAAAAAATAAATTATTACTTGGTAATCATCTTCGAAAGTTTATTTCGAAATATCAAAGACTTCAAACATAACGGACCTCGTGTGAGGTGTTTAGTATGTAATAGAACATTGCGAAATTATTTACTTTGTGTGCGTGAAAGAATAAAGAATATAATTCAGCGTGAAGTACGGTAAAAAATTGACTGAGCGTAGATGAATCAACGAATTCAAACAAATACTCATTGGTACATAATTATTAGCGGCGGCTTCTTCATTACGTCAATTGGTCAATGACCTTCCAAAAATATTTCCAAACTGACAACATTCTGTAAGGAATAAAGAAGATTTGTATTTTATTTTAACATTTTGTCAGTTGTTTGGAGGTCATTCGTAGGAACCGGAAACTAAACAATAATCACCTGTTTGGTTGCCTCTAGGTGAACCGAGTCCAACAAAAGTTATTGGATGATGATGAATGATTGCTTCTTTTTCTCGTTGGACAGGACATGTCGCAAGAATTGGTTTGGAGTACAGTTAATACTAAACTATTTAAGTGGAAATATTAAATTATGTACTTGGCATTTAAGCATACGTAAATCTACACCTTTAACAATTAAAATTATTTATTTGATTTAAATTTTAGATTTGTCTATTTGAGCTCCTTTACTTTTAATGACTGCGTCGCATAATCGGGGCATTCTTGCAATTAGTTTTAACAATGTTCTCCCATACTGCCTGTAGTTTGTTCCACATGTCATCTGCTGAAGTTGGAGCAGTTTTTTATACTTCCCGATCGAGTTCTTCCCATAATAACTCGATGGGAATAAAGTCCGGGCTTTGGGGTGGTCATTTCATGATTGTTAGTGTTCTTTCTTCTTCCAACTGTTCTGAATATTGCTTGTATAACTTTTAAGTGTGTTTTGGGTCATTGTCTTGTTGGAATACGAAATTTTGATCCAAAATTCTTACACCAGAGGGTATTGCATTTTCCTCTAAGATGCGTTTGTATTGCTCTTTTCTCATTATGTCTTGAATTTTTACGAGATCACCTGCGGATGTACCAGCAAAACAACCTCAAATCATTACCGAACCATAGCCGTATTTGACGGTAGAGACTGTGCATTGCTCTAATGCACGTTCACCACAGATCTTACAAACACTCGTCTTCGCGAACCGAAAATCACGAATTTGGATTCGTCGGTCCACAATATCTTGGTCCAATCTTCTACCGTCCAATTTCGATGTTCACGTGCCCATTGTGACCTCTTTTTCTTATTAATTTGGCGAAGCAAGAGCTTTCGCATCGCAATTCGTCCGTGAAGACTGGCTTTTTGCAGACGGCGTTTAATCGTGGGCATGCTAATCAGCTTCGGAAGTACAGTATTGATTTCTGCGGCGATTTCTGTAGCTGTTTTTCTGGTTTCGCTTGTTGGGCACCACAATTGCAATATCTTGAACTGATGTCGCTCTTGGTGTACGACTTCGTACTTTATTTAGAAAACTGTCACTTTCACTGTATTTTTTGATGTTATAATCAACAGTAGATGGATTTAAATGTAATTTTCTAGCAATTTGACGATTGCTTATGCCTAAGTTATGTTGTGCTACTATCAGAGCACGCGGTTCAACACTAATTTCTTTCCTTTTCGGCATGTTTTAAAATTTTCAAGGAAATTATAAACACTATTAACATGGAACGATAACTGACCGTAATTTAAATATATTACTTCAAGTGGCTCTATTATGGCTTCATGATTCATAATATAATTACGAACTGTTACATTTTTCCTGGAATTTCAAGAAACGCGCTCTTTGTTGTCGCTACTACCTGCGCTTTTATGACGGTATTACCCCTCATGCAGATAAAAGAGGTAAATAGACCGATATTATTTAATGAATTTAAGTGAATCTTACTCATTATTAGCATACTATTCAATAAAGCTGGAATGTATTTCCTAAATACATACTTATCAGCGGTAGTATTTTGTTCGCCGGAAGTCATCGATGAAGTTAGGAAAAAACAATCGACAACGTCGCACCAACCTTTATAATGACAGCGCCAGCTCCTACACAGCACGTCATGAAATTGATTATTTTGAAGGAGAAAAACATCTCATTGCTCGTATTCACCTGATTTATCGCCGAACGACTTCTTTTTGTTTCCAAATGTCAAACAAAGAGTGCGTGGACAGCGGTTTTTGTTACCTCAAGAAGCTGTTGAAGTTTTGAAAAACCACGTTTTGGAGGTACCACCAGAGTGGAAAAATATTTTGACAACTAGTTCGAACGCATGCAGAAGTGTATAAATCTAAATGGAGAATATTTTGAAAAACGATAAAACGATTTGTACCAAAACATTTTTTGTCTTTGATTGGTCTTGTGAAAACTTAAAGGATGTCCCTCGTAGTAACTACTAACAAGTAATAACTATTCCATTTAATGCGATTTTTTGTGTTTACTGTGTATTATTTAATATTTAGAGATGTATTCGTTATGCCGTAGTGTTAAATACATTAAATTTACATTAAAATATGTTTGATGGTATGGTCTTTATTGTATGTACCGCTGGGGTGCGTGTAACAAAGAAATATTAATGTTAAAATTATGAATGCAATATCTGTAACAATTTGAAAAATAATTGAATAACAGTGTCTATATCAAAATACGCTATTAAAAGAATGCCACCTTAATAAAGATGAATTTGGGATTTGGCTACATAAATGGTGCGATATCTACGTTCCAAGTACCTTTAGATCTCATTAGTGTCAGCACATCTAATCTAGTCTATATACCATACAAGCACAAACAATTACTCATAAAAGTCTACATATTCTCCTAGGTTTTTATAGACATACACCATATACAGCATGTAAACTAAAGCAGATTAGTGTTTAAATTTATTATAATATCAAGCCACAAAACTTCTTGTCACACATTGATTTTAAAATTTACCTTAAGTTTTGGTATATGAAATTGTTTCACATAATGTTATAGTTATGCTTAAGAAAATCCATTTCACAATTAATGAAATAACTATTCTTGAGGAAATTAAATGCATAAAACCTTTGTCAGTGACTATACGTACAAATTAGAGAGTTACTGGTAAATAGCAAATTAGACAAACAAAATATATAATATGCTGTTATATTAATAATTTATTAATCTAACAGCATATTATATATTTGTTTTAATAAATGAAAAACGAACAATATACATGTTTTAAAGTAAATAATGGTACATACACTACCGGCCATTGAAGTTAGGACAACTATTAAAATTTTAAAAGTTGGAACTTCTCAATATTCAATACCCTTCTATAACAAAGTTGGAATAATAATAAAGTATTTAAGACGGAAATCTTCATTAGAATAAATGTTATACAGAGAAATTTAAATTTATCCTAATAACAAGTAATAAAATCATTAGAAACGATATTTAATGAATAGCCTACAAAGGTGTTTACAAAAGAGGGAATGGGTTTAGGGGGCCGTAAAATTTTATCTGCATGTCCCCGATTACAATGAGTAATTCTTATCATACTCTCTGTAAATCAGTCTGTTAATAAACCAATTTCGATACGGATGTTCGATTACAGTGTTTGTGGAAGTAATATTTAAAAGATGCCAAAAGGAATGCCTATAACTGTAGAAAGGCGATCGGCTATTCTCACATTACACGGCGGAAAGATATTCCGTGCGTGAGATTGCGGAAAAATTGCAAGTTACAAAATCAACTGTGCATTATACTATTCGCCGATATCGAACCACCAGGACACTAGAAGAATGACAACGCATACGGAAGAGCGACACCCTACAGTGCTAAGCAAACGAAACCGGCGAGTGACGGCGCCCGAAATCGCAGCAAAAATCAACAGGGGACGCGAACGACCGATTTCTGTAACCACCACACTCTGCAAAACGCCGTTGCTGCGTCATGAAACCGCCAAAAACGAATGCAATGGGTCGAAAATTATAAGAATTGGCCAGAAGAAAATTGGAGAAATATTCTTTGACGAATCCATGTCAGAAGTGTTTGATCAGAGGTGCAGAGTTTTCGTGAGACGAACGAAAGACGTAAGGATGCTGCACGATTGCATCGTTCCCACAGTAAACACGGTGGTGGTTCAATGATGGTTTGGGGTTGTTTTAGCAGTGCGGGAATCAAAGATCTAGTAAAAATCGACGGTATTATGCGCAAAGAAAATTATAAACGAATACTAGAAGGGAACGCTGTGACATCCGGATTCTGGTTGATTGGGGAGAACTTCGTGTTTGCGCATGATAACGACCCCAAACATACAGCACAAATCTGAAAAGATTATCTAACGTCTCAAACAAGAGAACGTTTTGCAAATCATGTCCTGGCCCCTGCAGAGTCCGGATTTGAACTCCATCGAGTTACTGTGGGATAAGCTCGATAGATGAATACGAAAAGCCTGTCCAACTTTGAAAGAGCATTCTTCAAACAACATTTCCGGTGAAACATTAACCAATCTAACAGAACACATGCCGCGTGGTCCGGGGAGTGTGACAAGCCAAAGGAGGCTATTTCGATGAGCAAAAGATATAGCCTAATATTTTAATGAGATGTTTTGTTTTGTTTTTTTAATTTATTCTTCTTATTTGTTTATATTTTTATTCCTAGCAATAAGTTTTTATTTTCTTTCGCATCATTATTATTTATTCACGTTTGCAATAATTCACTAGTTGTCCTAACATCAATGGCCGGTAGTGTACATATGTACGCATTATAGGCGTATTTTTTAATCACTAATAAACTAGTAAAACATACTATCAATATTATGTAATGGACATACATACATATTAGATCATCTTTAAGAATAAATAAACATACTCTTGCGTATAGAAATAAACATTTCTGGTGATGACATCTGTTCGTATATATCCATAATTGCTATCTTATATTACTGATAAAAACTTTACGCACAAATGTACTTTAGTACTTCACAGTTCAAGAGATACGTATACATATGTATAAACAAATCTAAATATTGTTTAAACCGTCACACCAGAAATGTTAAAATGCGTTAATCTTTATTGCAAACAGTAAATGTATTTTTTTATCACGAAGTTATTTAGGTTTTCTTGGATTACGATCCATATTTCATAAAACAAATTAAATATTTAAAAATCTCGATAGTCTGGCTTACAATTAGATAGATCTAGTTATCGGACGGAGTTCAATTAAAACCGTTAGAGTGTCCTAACACATTGGCTATCACATATGTAGTATCTATATATTTATGATAAAATTATCATAAGTATAAATATGTATAGGGAGTGCAACCGTTAATATTAAAAGCTGAGACATTTGTTGACAAGATCTACATCAGGGGTTCCCAACGGGGTCGATATCGACCACTTGGGGGTCGATGAAATTTTGAAAGGGATCAATAATGATCAAGAGGTGGATTGGAGGTCGACAACCGAATATCCACGGGTGATTGATCGTCATTGAACTTTAAGCCTATTTTACACGGCGCGATTTATTGGTCGATTAATTGAACAAGTTGATCTTCGATTTTATCGTACCGTGTAAAACAGCAAAAATCGGTATAATTTCATAAAATGTAAAGCACCATATTTCTACCGATTTCTTTTCCAAAAACTTGTTCAATTAATTGGCCAATAAATCGCGGCGTGTAAAACAGGTTTTACACATATGCGATAAATAAGCACATGGCAGAAGCGAACGGAAGCAGGCTTTAGTCAAGTCAACAATCTCCTAAGGAAAACAAGAAACGGGATGAATATTTTTGAACGAGATAATATGAGAACAATGTTAAGCAATTTTAAACCGAATACTAAAAAAAATGTATCAATACATCAAACGTAGCCATCACATTAATTAAAATCAAACTTTCGTACAACTACAATTTGTGAATTTGTTTCTAAAAACTTGTTGTTTGTATTTGTAAAATTAAAAATAGTAATAGTATAAAAAATGATGAAATATAAATCTAATAAATCATTTTTCTATTTGTTATCTTTAAGTTATTTATGTGCAATTATTATTATTATGATTAAAACCTGACAAATGGTTGCACCCGCTGTACATACAAGGAATCGAGTGGACGTTCGGTTATTATCGGTTGATCGGTTACACGCACACCGATCAACCGATAATAACCGAAAGTCCACTCGATTCCTTGTATGTACAGCGGCTGCAACCGTTTGTCACGCTTTAATTATGATTGTATTGTATGCTGTATATGTAAGGGGATCGCTGAATGAAAGCGTTCTTTGAAAGAAGTCGATGCAAGAAAAAGATTGGGAATCCCCGATCTAGGCCTTGACATGAATAACTCTTTTAGATATAGATTACTGTCTTGTCAAGACTGTAGAGTTTGTTTGCAGTAATTCAAAATTATATGCATACGTCGTTAGGACAATCTTTAGTGCCATGGTAAAACCATCTCCCACGTATTTGGTTAACTTCGTTCAATTACTGTTCCTCTGCATACAGATTATGTCCAGGATTTGTTGGAATGGTATATAGAGACATACTAGGGTAGGTAAGGATTCATTTATAGGCGCGAGTCCCATACATATAGCGAATAACGTTGTCGCTTGTGCTAGGAACGTCCTTCCGCTCCTCAGTGCCCCCTGACAAGCGCATACACTCGCAATTCAGTCGCCTAGCATACACAATCGAGGTAACGGCTCGGTACAGATTTTAGGAAATACGTAATGCATCTTATTTTTGTCCTATTGATGGACTTTAATCGTTGATTATTTCAAAATAAATACTATTGTGGTATATCAAGCAAAGAAAACGTCCTTAATTTAAAAGGAAAATTACAAATTCCAAAACTAAATAGGACCTCTCGTTATAAAATAACTATATTACATTTTTTCATTTCCAAATATCCAATATATTAAATGTTCAAACGATAATAAAAGCATAACAAATACTTACACGTTTTCTAAATCTGATTAATAGAATTTTATGGTAAAATGAATCATATTTGTATGTGTAAAAATTCAGTTGAACGTATTATTATAATAAATGTTCAAATAAGCAGTCATTTGCAGTACTGCCTCTATCGTAGTACCATTTATTAGAGCCAAATTCATAATCCTAACTTGTTTAGCACTCAAATTCACCTCAACTGCTACTCATACTGAACTCACTCAAGGGATCCTCTTTCAAACCTCATTTTTCGGATTCATGGAGACTAAGAGATGAGTTCCTTACACGAGGAAAATATGAGGAGGCGTCTGTATCTTACGTCAGAGTTTTCGTGACGTTTTTAGCACGAGCATGCGCATAGCCAAACAATTTTGAAAGGCGGTAAGTGAATTGTTAAAGGTTCTTTTAACGGTCCGAAATTTAGAACACAGAATACATGATTCGTTTGCATGAATTTATACCAAACTTCTATGATGAATGATAAATGAAGATTTTTCACACGGGACGAGAAAATATTTTTAAAGGGACTCGTAGTAAAGTACGATCATCAGGCTAAACTAGGGAAAGTATAATATAATATACATCTTTGCAATAGTTCATTATTATTATATTTTTCTAGAGGATTCTGCGCATCCCATATTATGCGTCTGTAATAAGCTGTAGATTATTCATTCACCGTGTTTGTATTTGTATACCTTGGTACGCGTAAATAGGGAAAATCATCTACGTAGTAAACAAATTCCGAAAAATCCTCTGTTATAAAGTTTAAAATATCCATAAATGGATTTTGTTTTATTTTGCAGCTAACGGATGCCTTTACTCTTTCATAATTAATTCTGAGTGCCTAGTTAGTGTCCTACTCCGGTACCTTAACAATTACTTACTTATCACTCACTCACAACTCAAATATGAGACGCCAATGAGTACCTAATTGTCTATGAATTCTGATTTGTCGGAAGAGGACGTTATGAGTGACGGGTGAGTGTTACTTAAGGAACTCTATGAATTTGGCTCTTAATGATTTATTAGTTTATAAGAACATAATTAAAAAGAAAACTATTCTACAGTATAATTTCGAGACAAAAACAAAGCAAATTAAAAATAACAAAGGAAAAAAGATCGAGAGAGGCAAGGATGATCAATTAAAGAAATAAACTACGGGTATAATGAATGGCTAGAATCTAGCGCGATCCTCTCCTGACGGCGATTGAATTCTTACTGACTGATTCGCTTCGCGCGACTTCCCACCTTATACTTTCATAGCGGGCAAACGTTGCAACACTGTCCATATATTTTAGCGGTTCACTTTACTACGGAACTTACCAACGCGGTACATATTACTTCCTAAGAATTGTAATCAAAAATATAAACAAAACTCCCGTACACTTGCCAAAATTGAAACAGATAACACGTGCAATACTTAATGTTTCACCAGCTGGTAGAATCGTTCACTTTGGAAGGACTTTTTCAGGCACTCATCTATATGATTTACTTTTATGTAAGAAACTATATCTGGCAACCATGAATATTGCAGTGCACTGAAATAAGGACGATATTGAAATTACTAATTTTTCTCATATAAATAATTATTAAACAGTGGTGTAGGAAAGTTCGGATAAACTCCGTTTGGTTAGAAACTGAATTATAATTTCGAAAAACAATAATCAGAAAAGAAAGTTTAGATTGAATTTAGAAACTGGAAGGTAAATCAGTTTAACGTACAAATTAAATTCTTATTAAACTAGAAGATCTATTTATAGAATGCTGTTCGTTAGCGTAACACAGGTGTTGTTATCACTATTCAAGCTGGATGATTATACGAATTTGGAAAACGCGTGTACTATTTAAAGGTTTTATTTAACATTAGTACAGTGTAAAATACAATGATATCAAAGCTAAGCTTAATGTTTAGGTTAACATTTCTCGTAGAGATTTTCTTAATAATTCGGAGGGTTCACAAATTTCGATGACTCTGTATATATTATGTATGTGTGCTGTGAGTTCAAATGCACTTGCTACCAGTTTATATCTTAAGCCGCTTGTATAGATTGTATCACAATTACATTTTTAATTGTAGTTCAGTGATATTTATATCTCAAAAAAAATGATTGATGAAGGCAAGAAAAAACTTTGTTCGTACTACACTAACAGAAGTGCTAAAAAATGATAAATTAACGTTAATTGGACTTTCGTCACGTAGGACAGTTGTAGTCTCACATGTAATTACAAAAATATTGGATAAACATCAAATTGTAATTATTTTATCATTACATTCATAATTTTCTGGACAACCTTGGACACGTACCAAAAAATCGTATAAAACATAAACAGCGATCGTACTTAGCTATCACACAGCGTGGTTCTTAAAAAACTTACCTTAAATCCATGGAATTCCGAAGTGTAATTACAAGGTATGACGTACATCTAGTCGTACATTATAAACACTATTAGATATAGTAGAAATATGAGTTCCAACATATTTGGATATTAATTTTTTTATAATGTATTTCGTGGCGTTAACGTTATACTCTCACCGCTTCGTAGTAAACTGAATACCCGGCACTGAGTTGGCTCGTATTATAAATTCCTATTTATCAAATTTATCATTCCTTAGGTAAATATAGAACTTAACAATAACAATCGTTATAGGGTCGTATTCGAACTCAAAAGTTATTTGTCTAGGCCGTACGTGTAGGCCTTTCTATATGCCGGACGGTCATGTTTTCTGAGTTAGGATAATGATTTTGAAATCACATATGCAAATATTTAATTTGGGGATTACGGTACATTATAAAGCAGCGATAACATGTAAATCATGTAGTAATTTGTTGATGAAACTTTATACAAAGGAAAGTAGCCCGTGAGACCTGAGTTGTTTACAGGTACCGGTATTAAATGATTGCAAAGAAATTCAATAATAATTTTAAGCATTAATTAAGAAGCAATTATCTTATCTTTCATTAGTTTGAATGTGTAATTAAGAAAAATTTGTTTTTAGAAATTGTTTTCAATTCAGAAGTTTATTTTGCAATAAATTCATAGATTTATCATGTTACTGGAATGCTATGGAATAGTTAACCCATAAGAGACTGCATGCAGAGAAATGTTTACTTGTATCAATACTGTCCGCCTCAATTCAAGACAATTCCTGTTTCAATTATCCACAATACAATAACTGTTTTAAATCAAAAGAAATATTTTCTTAGCGTTTTTCCTCCGCTTAAGAGAAGTATATATTTGTAATGAAGTAATTGTATTTTTTTTGTTTAAGACATTTGTTAACTTGATTCAAGAGAATTTTGCAGAAAATTTGAAGAAAGCGATTCTTAGTATAAGCAAAGAGCCGTTATAACACAAAACAATATCTTCTTAACGATAGTAAATAGTTTTCTTAATTCCAGAAAGCGTATAAGTGTTGTTCACAAATCAGTAGTTTCATTTTGATATAATTTATTTACTTAAAATTCTTGAATTTCATATTATTAATTGCACTTACTTTGTTTAAAACAGTACGACATATCCGTACATAATGCAATAAATTATTCTTATTGCTTGTGATTTTAAAAAGACTAAGGTAGAGGTTATCTATAGAATAATGTTCAAACAAAAGTGAAGTTAATGTAGAAGTACATATGTAAAAAGTGCCTAGAAGCAATAACCAAGATAATCTTAATAAAATTCCTCTGACAAAAACAGTGTGAAGAGAAAAGCATTAAGGCTTTTTGCTCCTACCCACGTTGTTGTTTATCTCTCAGTTTTGTCACTAACGTTCAAAAACAGCACTGAAATATTTCCTGACGCCACCTACTACCAAGAGACGTAGTCATGCCGTCCTAGATAGTAGAAACCGGAATACAGATGCCACACTTGCCTATACAATGATATAGCCTTTAAGGTACAAGGCTCCATAGACATTTTCAAGAGATACCTGTTAATGTAATATTTCTTTTATCTTTATTACTATTTACCACATGTACTAATTTAACTAGAGTTTTTTTGAATAAATAATAGTAAAAAAGGGACAAATAAACATAAATATAAACTCATTAATTATTAAACTACATAAAAATAATCCCTATTTAATGACATTATTAAAGAAATAACTTAATTATACTGTAACATATAAAAAAAATACTTTTTCATTAGTTGTACCTCTTATTTTTAATAATTTTGAAACGCCATCTCATTAAATGCGAACTGCTGGTTTACTCAATAACAGTTTGACTCTCTTACTTGATGCCATTTCTAAAAGCGGAAATTTTATCTTTGTTGTGCCCTTGGTTAAATCTGCGTATTTGTAAACCGTTGCTAGCCTACGAATTTATCTTGTCGACGATCTGTTGTTGTGATACCAATACTAATACTGCACATTTACAATATACACTTACTTGTAATATTCTACGTATGCATTTTGTTTTACAAATAACATGTTATAAATACTAATAATTTTTGTTTAAAATGTGTAATTTTTTCCGATAAATCCCACAAAATATTTTAAAATACTTAAAATATTAAAAATATGATTAAATAGATTATGTTTGGCAATGGTAAATAGTATATAACCTACGTAAAAATTTGGTGTTAAACCATTTCCTGCAATCACAAAGTTATTCCATTGAAGCCTAAATCAAATCGCATGGTGCGGATTTTATTTGTCGCAAATGATGGCAGTGCCAGTTTGTAGTTTACCACAGTAGGCAATAACAGTAGTATAGGGTTGTCACAAAATATGGGATATTCTTTAAGTTCTTATGCAGTTTTAGAAAATTGCAACACCAAGAAGGGATGTGACTGAGTATGCCACCTTGTCTCTGTCCCACTTGTCCGTTGTGAGCCCTGCAACTCGTACTTTATTTAATGTTTCTTTGTACAGGCTTGTGATCATCTGCGTTATTTTTTCGCCCACCTTTCTCTTTCTTAAGACTTCCCATATTTTTGATCTAGGGACACTATCGAAATGCTTTTTCAAGATCAATTGCACATATGTATATTTTTCTATTTGTCTTCAACATTTTTTCTGTTAACTGTCTGAGGATAAATATCTTGTGTAGATCTCTCCGCTCTAAATCCTGCTTGGGAGTCCAGGAATGTTGGTTCTAAATTCTTGCTTAATCTTTCTTCGACTATTCTTTCTAAAAGGAATTCTATTGTAAAGATACGGTGGCAATTTCAATGTGATATAGGCATAGACATTGGAGTGCCCTACGATTCCTCAGCTAATATAACCGCTGCAGTGTACGTGAAACATGATCAATGATCATACTTTTTAAGAGCAAAAAAAGTAAAGTACAAGCAGGTATTCTGCATAACCAGGGTCTCAAACGAATCCAAACATGAGTTATACAAAGGGGCGCAATAGTTAAAAACAGATAACACCATAGTTTCACATGTGTACTTTTCAAACTAATGCTCAAATCATTTTTAAAAGAGTAGAGAACTTGAAGGTTGGAATAAGCATTTTTAATAAGTTTTGTAATATATTGTAGAGCCATATTTCCACAACTGTAACAAGTCAAAAGTTTTTCTTAAGTACTAAGATTCTTAGTTTGTTTTCATGTTAAATATTGAACTTACACTATAACATTGTTACTAACACAACACTTTAAAAATTGGTCAGATAAAATATCTTTAAAATAATTTTATTTTATTGTTATACATAGAATATTTTGGCTATCTTTGTCGGTCGACGGAAAGGCAAATGCGGATACTTCGATTCCAGCTAGGCGGCACACATTCAGAAACCTTTTTTTTTTTATTAATATTTGTATAAGTGTAAAAAATTTTTTGTTATAAAATATTCTACTATCGTAAAACTAATCTCAAGGTTAAAGTTTGAATGTAATAAAATTAATGGTTTGAGTATTTAATCTTTATAAAATAGGATAATAAATTTTGAATAGTCCTTCGATCTCAGTTTTATCGTTAACTGATTTTTATGTTTATTAATTTGTATCATTTCTAGTATGCATCCTGCTTTGTAATTGACTTCTTTATTGAGTAAAAAATTGGCTATTTCATACTTCTACTTGAAAAATCGCCACATTTGCAAACACGAAGTTCAACAAATAATATTTGTACTCTGTTTCTGCTAAGAATTTGGCAATTCATTTTTGTATGTTTCGTGCTGCGGTATTATACGGGGCGTTTAAAATAGTTTTTTCAATATGGACACCTTCACAACTGTTTATCTCAATCATTTCAA
Organism: Dynastes maya; assembly: GCA_029619315.2. NCBI lineage: Eukaryota > Metazoa > Arthropoda > Insecta > Coleoptera > Scarabaeidae > Dynastes > Dynastes maya. The sequence continues at coordinate 34,196,800 of JAROYE020000006.1, read as the reverse complement.
ATGGAACAGCCTGTATATTATGTTTCCATATTATAGAAAATTTAATTCCACATCAATTAGTATAAGAGTTCTTTATAAATTATCTGCCTTCGTTTGAGATATTTAACGAAGCATCTTTAATTAAGTAAATTAAATATATATATATATATATATATTACTAAACAAAGTATAATAAATGAATTTAATGACAACCAGAACACGCAACCAGCATAATGTACAACACTAAAAATAAACACAAAAAGGGAAAAAATACTAGGGCGCTACAAGACCTTTTTCAAATAACGCAAACTGAATAACAAATAAAATTACGAACTAAGGATGAAAAGTAAGTAAAAAAAACAGGAAAAAATTACAACGAATATTCGAAATGTTGCCCATTCTTTTCCAAACATTTCTCTATTCTATCCAGAAATTCTCTTTGGCCCCTATGAAGCATGTCCGCTGTTACACTTCGAAAGACGTTGACAATTCTTTCGCGCATATTTTGTGCTGTTGTTGGTAGTTCCTTAAAGACCAATCCTTTTACATGATCCCGCAAGAAATAGTCGATTTTGGTTGAATCAGGTGATCGAGTTGGCCAGCTGATGATATAATTTCTATCAATCACTTTCTCACGATAAACCTGATTCAAATAATTTCTCACTTCCTGTGAGCAGTGAGCCGGTGCACCGTCAAGCTGCAGCCACATTTCTTGATTCACTTCTGGGGCTAGCAAGCCTAGCGAGTGATTCTGAAGAAAATCTAAGTATATTGGACTAGTTAGATTTCTCTCTCAAAAAAATAGGGACCGACGATGTGTTGACCTACAGCACCTCTCCATATATTTATGCTCTACCGATGCCGATAATCAACTTCTCCTACAATATGTGGATTTTCTGGAGAATAATAATGAAAATTGTGCCTGTTCATTAAACCAGTTTTATGAAAAATTGCTTCGTCGGAAAATAAAACCTTATTACAAAATCCTCTCCACTTCCCGTGTCTTTTGCCTGGGCCAGTTGCAAAATTCTACCCTTCTTTGAAAATCTACCACATATAATTCTTGATGTAAATGAATATGGTAAGCGTGATACTTATTCCTTTCTAATATTCTTTGGACAGATTTTTCACTTACATCTGTTGCTTCACTAATACTCTTCTGACTGCTGTGAGGATCTTCAGTTACTTTCAATAGAACTTTTAATTCATTTTCTTTATATGTAGCTCTCTTAATTCTAACCTTCTTTGGATATGCAATGTTTCCCATTTCCGAAAATGTGTTTAAAAGTTTTCGAAAGCTGCTCTCATCTGGGTGTCTTCGTTCCGGATAGAGTTGATGATATATTCTATTTGCTGAAAAACAGCTTCTGTGTGCTACACCCAGCACAAAGGTTATGTCAACAAGTTCGTTTTTACTGAAATTCATCATTAACGACAAAAAAGTTGTTAGTGCAGAAACATACAATATCAACTGAGAGATATTTTTAAAATTACAGCAGCGAATGTTTGTAGCAAAACACCGCCTACGACAAAAAATTTTAAATAACAGTAATTTTTTGTAAGCTTAAATAAATGTTATTAAATATTCCTAAAACGACGGCAGATAAGTATAGGGAACCTTTATACTAATTGATGTGGAATTTAATTTTATATAATATGGAAACATAATATACAGGGTGCTCCATTTAAAATGATTGAGAAAAATAGCCGTGAAGTTGTCCATATTGAGAAAATAATTTCGAACTCCCTGTATAATATTGCAGCACGAAACTTACAAAAATGAATTGCCGAAGCCTTAGCAGAAACAGAGTACAAATATTATTTGCTGAACTTCGTGTTTGCAAATGTGGCGATTTTTCAAGTAGAAGTATGAAATAGTCAACTTTTTCTTTTTAATATTGTAACTCGGCAACCTATGATTGGATGTCGTTAATATTTTTAACATGAATAGGAATCATCGATGGGCATAAAAAGCAGCAAAAATATACGGGATGTTCCTTTACAAAAAATTAGCTGACCATCGATATTCTTTTTTGGGACATTGAAAATAATTTTAGAATATTGTCACGTTTCCTGTGTGACTGGGGGTGTACTCGCTCTAATTCTAATAGATATTGAGAGGTACTTACCTGAAGTTCCATTTGTCGTTCTTCCTTAAAGGGGTAACTGGGTGACGGAACTCACAACACCTTTTAATTACACTATCTCTTTATTACTTTCAAAGTTATTTTACACTTTTTCTTACTCTAACAATCTTAATACTTTACTGCTCTGGTTACTTTACTGTTACACATCTAAAAGCCTAATCTCTAATAATCCCTTTTTTTCTTAATTCTTAACTTTTCCCTACATATCTCCTGTCTTTTTCTTACTTTCTTCCTATTTCATCTAAGTCGGAATCATAATTAAATACTTCCTTCAATTCGCGTGAATATCTCTCGTCAGCGTCTCCGTCGTCTGCCGTACATCCTGTACATATGAGACGCTGACGCGGATCCGGCGCGTTGAATGATATCCACTATATTGCGTTTTATAACACCTTCGTGGCCATATGCATATCGTTCTCTTAAATGCTTACTGAAAATTTTAACCTCATATCTTCAATAGCAACTGAGAAACAGAAGACTGACGCATTATTGCAGGACCCTGTATATAAATCTGTACTACCCCTTGTATGTACATACAGTGACAAGTACAATTTGTAGCAAAGTCCTTCATTGAATTGGGAGGACTAAGATTAACCAACAAAAATACGGCCGAATTTTCTCTGTTTTACTTATAACTAAAAGAGTTTGCTAGACCTTCGTTTAGCTTTACAAGGTCACTTAAGTTTCGTCAAATAAATTTACATTTCATTATTACATCTAGTGATTCCTTTCTTTTTAACAATAGGACAAAAGTAAGTGTTATTTATAATAGTTTATTGTTTAACACTAAAACGTAATCTTTCTACCATTATCTTAATACAATAGCACGTTTGGCAAGTCATTGAAGTTGTTAAATTATTGGACATAGCGGAAGAATTATTAAATTGAATTGTCAAATAACGTCACATGTGACAATATTTGTTAGTGGCTCATGAAAACGAATTTCTTGTTATAACTATTTGTTTTCATTTAAAAAATTTCTTATTGATCCAAGGCGTAAAGGTTTAAGACATTTGTTTTACTATTGTTTACTATAATAGTACATTCCATAATTTATTGCTAGTAAACATGTAACATTCGTTTGTTAATTTTAATATTTACACCTACACTCTTTCTGTTTCCAACGGTAGGATTATTTAAATAAATGGACTTTACATGTTTAAAGCGACAAGGAAATGTTCATTCATCAACGCGAAATTAGCACAGAAAACATATAAAATTGAAAATAATATGAAGTACATCAGCATATTATTCATATATTATCTTTGCTGTTTTGTCGTTAAACTAAAAATTATCAAACTGTCACGCTTTTTGTCGAAAAAAAAAAAAAAAGCGGCAAAACATCGTAACGGTCATTTTGGAGGACACATATACATTGTCGGCCAAAACATTAATAATGGCAACAACTTTAAAAAGAAATTAAACTTTTAATCTGAGTTCAATTTGTACCTAACACTTCAATCAGAAGTAAATAAATAAATAAATCAATGAATTTTTCCATAGTGAGTAAGCTCAAATTTACAATTGGCAGTGTTCGCATGGAATCTTAAAAGAACTCGATTATCGAGAACGATATACGAGATATTGAAATACTACAAGGTGAATTTACTAATTTTCATCAATATAGTAGCCTTTGACCGACAGCTTTTTTATTACGTGATTTATCAAAATTGCCGCATCGATATTAATCGGCTCCTTTATAAAGAGTGGCCTATCGGGTACGCCGGATTTAATTTAAAAATGAAACACAGTAAATTATTATTTAATTGGGCAATTTTAATTGATTTATGAAGTAGACATGTTGAGATTAATTATGGAATATGATGTCGGCCAAATGGCTGCCGCAGCTGTGCTGGCATACCCTGACCATTTTGATCAAATTTTCGAAGACTTTTTGCAAGTCAGTTGGCTCAATTTCAGCAATACGCGTTGGATTTCTGTTTTTAGTTCAGGAATTGTTTGTGGTTTGTTAGCATAGACCTTGGACTTTACAAAACTCCAGAGGAAAAAATCGTATGGCGTCAAGACGCAAGATCTGGGCGGCAAATTAACGTCAGCATTTCTGGAAATCACACGACCAGGAAAACGTTGTCTTAACAAATCGATCGTTTCTCTTTCTATATGGCATGTGGCACCATCCTGTTGAAACCACATTCCTTCGAGGTCCGTATCGTCCAATTGAACCCACAAAACGTTCGATATCATGTCACGATATCGTATTCCATTTACAGTTAAAGCCCGGCCAAACTCATTCTCAAAAAATAACGGTCCAATTACGCCTCCAGCCCATAATCCGCACCAAACAGTGGCTCTTTGAGGGTGCATCGATTTTTCAAGTATATTACGAGCTTTTCAAGTATATTGCATAGCTCCAAATCCGACAATTCTGCTTATTAACAAAACCATCCAAATGAAAATGAGCTCCATCGCTAAAGATAATGTTTTAAAAAAAAATGTCATTCACCGTTTGGTTTTCCATCACACAATTAGGGAATTGTCTCCGTTGCAAATGGTCTCGTGGATTGAGGTCCTGGGTTAATTAAACTTTTTAAGGGTGGGGGTGAAGGTCTTTAGTGAGAATTCGTTGCAAACAATGTTCAATTGTTGAGAACGATAACGTGTTGATGTTCCTGGATTCTCATCGGTACTCTCATTGTCCATCGCAATGTTTTCGGCCGACCACACGGGACCAGGACGCTGTAGAGTTTGTTTGTCTATAACCGAACCAGTTGCCTCAAATTTTTTAATTAATCTTCGAACAGTGGACTCATTAATTGAAATATGGGTACCAATAATTCCACGAACTTTTCGAACAGTCTCCGCAAAACTTTCGCCAAATTCGTAATGTGTCTTAACAATAACAATATGTTGTTCTTTTGCATAGCGATTCATTTTTAATAACTTCAATGACTACAGATGACATGTCAAACATTAGGGTTGCCAACTTAGATATAAAAAAAAAGGTGAGAAATTTAAACCCGGCGTACCCGATGGGCCACCCTGTATTAGGTAATTGAAAACAGATTGCTGGATTTCATATTCTGAAGAGGGTCCTGTAAGCATGCTCCTGGTGAAGGTGTACTTAAAATAGTCATACATACGTGGTACCGAGCTACCAATGATTAGAAGCTTATCGTAGATTATAGAATTCAAGGTCACAGTCGACATATTTTCCTATATTGTAGATAACGTTTTGTTTTAATAAATTCTTTATAATACCTTTATGGTGACAGTAAATTCTTCAATTCAATAGACAGCTAATCAATTTGCAGCCATATTCTGTCAGTTATTCTTAGTTCTTGTCAATCTGGATTTAGGTACAACATATTAATTTTTGTTCTGAAATGCTTATTTTGCTGCTTGAATTGCGTCTGTTGTGTAAATGATACGAGGACAAAACTTTCTAACAAGATATTACAGAGAGGATATTACAGAGTATCACTGGTTGAAAATGTCGGGGTGACGGCCAAAGATTTAGAAAAAAATGTAACTTTTAAATTTCACCAATATTTCGCTATTATTTTTAAAGCTTCATGAGGGTCATAAATGAGCTAAAATAGCCACCCTTGTGAACACAAAGATTCAAAGATGTCCATGCTAGGAGCTTTGACTGATGAATTCATCAGTCAAAGCTGTACTTTTGAAGGATCAACTAGACTTTCACGCAGCACATTCTTGTGGCTAGGTGTTAAATGCTGCCCTGTTGATTCACCGTCGGTATTTCACCTAATAATATAATGAAACAGTTCACTAAAACCCTTACCACAACACTTAATTAGCTATCATCATCAGCAGCAAGACTGTCTTGCTGCTGATGATGATAGCTTGGCTATCGAAACGTGCGTCCAGTACGAATTAAGTGTTGTGGTAAGGGTTTTAGTGAACTGTTTCAGTGTTCCAGTGCCACAGTTTTAGAGTATCCGTTTAATAATATAATAGTATTAGTGGTGCTTTTCAAATGAAGGCAACTTTTAATAAAAACCAGCAAATTGCCATTAATTTTATATAATAAAAACTATGAGGATTGTACAGAAAAAAACTGTGCGGTAGAGACAAATGATAATTGGTTTGGTTACTAGTACATCAAAACTAACTTGGAAAATCACGAATTGTCTAATCACAAATTTTTCGCAGGCTTGCGAATTAGAGGTTGATTTAAGAAACATGTAGGTGAAACTAGTTTATTATGTCACCTAATTTCCAGAATTGTATCGCTTTTATTCTTGGTAATATAAACTAATTCACACCTGCCCAAGGATATAGATATACATAGCTACATCTTGTATACATAAAAATACGAATCAACGTTGACGACCTTTTGAGGTCACAAACTGTTCCATCGAAGATATAAGTAGATGACTCAGAATAGCTTGCGGTTTAGTTATTATTGCAGTATAAATTGGAAACGAGAATCTAGATTTATAAATATCGAACTGTGTTTATTGTTATGAAACTATAGTCGTTGTGTCAACAGCATTATTCATAAACGGAATAAATTCCTTCCCACCTTCCAACCTTTTAATAATGTGTTCCACTGTTATATAGATGATACGTCTATCGCATTATGGAATGTCTATAAATTAAATTTTATCATTAAGATTAAATTAGTAAGTGAGAGTGTTAAGTTATTACATCCGAGCAGAGAAAAAATGGTGTAAATGAATGAATCCATTTTCTGCCTAGTAACGCTGTAATTTTACATGATTTTGCGTAAAAATTGTGGATTAAACGCTTAGAAACCAACTTTTGCATTAACCTATCAACACACTTATAAATTTCCAAGGATAAGTTATTTAAGAAATTAACGATGAATATCTTTATTGTTGTACAGGGTGTACCGAAAACGGTAATACAAATAAAAGATTGCAAAGTGTGATTTATACTAGATCTGAACGACATATTGGTGATGGCGAGCACATAAATAGTGCAAGAAAGTAAGCAAACAGAACTTGTTAATAAACTTTTTGATCCATTCTAACAATTTAGTTTTTATTAAATTTAATTTATTTTAACTTACAATTAAAAGCCATGGATATGGATCTGTTAGAGCTTCCTCATACGAGGGTAAGTCAAATATTATCTACACTTTCGCCATAACAAGCTTTGAAGGTTATCGTAGTGGCGGCCGCTTGCGCATGCGTTGAGTTCCGATTCATCTGCATACATACGTCGCGTCGTGGGTGCGCCAAGCTCACTTCTAGTGCGAGGCTCTCTATACTCGGCCTAGAGATGGTTTTAATACTTCTTTTAGCATCGGAATATATCGATCATACGTTCCTCGCACACGTACAAATCCGGCCCTTGATGCAGACATGCAACCCTAGACTATGATGCTACCTCCACCAAACTTGACAGTTGGCGAAACACAGTTTGGATTATACGTTTCTTCCTACCTTCTTCGAACCTATTGAGCACCTGATTGTCTGAAAGGCTATCACATTGAAGAAAAAAATAATCGATAATCTAATTATTAGTTTTTAAAAAATCCTATGTAAAGACTGTATTTTTTACATCCATAAGAGTAATAGGCGTTATTTTGTACTTACCTCTATGTTGGATTTTTGAAATTTATTTAGATTAAACAAATATTTTCTTAGGGTTAGAAAATCAAGAAAATTCAAGACAGAAGAATGTTTCTTCCAAGTAAATCATTTAGTCTTAAGTTAAGAAAGTATTCATATTAAAGGTAGGAATGAAAAAATGCTCCAGATCTCACAAAGTTCTACTGAGAAATTGGGTGACCAATTTCGTATAAAGAAAAACATATCATCAGGCCAGTGACAAAGATATCCAATAAAAGGAAAATTACAATAATAAAAAAACCCTAAAGTTAATAATTAAAATTAGGAGCAAGTGAATGAGCTAATGAAAAAGTTTTTTTTATAGGTTACAGTATAACTGATTATTTCTTTAATAATGTAATTAAATGGGGATTATTTTGATGTAGTTTAATAATTAATGAGTTAATATTTAAGTTTATTAAAAAAAATATTACATTAACCGGTATCTTTTGAAAATATTTGTGAAACGTTGTACGTTAAAGGTTATATCATTGTATGGGTAAGTATAGTATCTGTATTCCGGTTCCGTTGCTACTATCTAGGACGGCATGACTATATATATATATACTACTGGAAGTAGGTGGCGCCAGGAAATATATCAGTTGCTGTTTTTGAAGATTAGTGGCATAAACTGAAAGATGTAAGAGTAATGTCGACAGGAGCAAGAAGCCTTAATGCTTTTCTTTTCTCATGTTGTTTTTACCCGAAGAGATTTCATCAATACCGGGAGCTATTTATTAGCATTATCTTGGTTATTGTTTCTAGGCACTTTTTTCATGTGTACTACTACATTAAGTTCACTTTTGTTTGAACATTATTCTGTAGATAACCTCTACTTTAGCCTTTTTAAATCACAGGCAATGTGAATAATTTACTGCATCATGTACGGATATGTCGCACTGTTTTAAACAAGGTAAGCGCAATTAACAATGTGCATATAATAGTATGCATGTAAATAATATGCATTTCAAGAATTCTAAGTCAAAAATGCTTTATTTTAAGGAAATGAAACTATTGATTTATGAACAATACCTAAACGCTTTCTGGAATTATGAAAAGTAGTCTGGGCAAACGGCGGTAACAGTCAGTGTAATAGATATGTGGTGCGGAGTCAGCGATTATTTATTTCACGCGTTCACAGCGTCAGTACTAAATCGATGCTGTATGCGAGTAGTTCTGTGTATGTGTAAGCTGTCGTAACTTATTTCGTAAAGGTACGCTTATGTTTGCTTTTAAAATGTCGCAGTTAAGTACGTCGCGAAAACGACCAATGGCAGACACAGTTAAAAACTTTATAGTGGACATGCCGGACTTAATTGTCAACGTTACATCGAAAGCAAACAGCATTCTTCTGCAAAAAGTGGCATACGAGATCAAGAAAAATTTACTTTTGATTTATGTGTTACTCTTATTTTATGTAATCTACCGTTTCGTTTACTAGATAAACAAGCATTTGTCTCCTTCTGGAATAAATATGCGGACTGTAAATTACCTAGTCGGACATCGATACGAAATGTAGTGCCATTTGCTCGTGAACATATAGAAAAAAGAATGAAAACAGAATTGAAAGATAAAAAACTGTGGTTGTGTGTGGACGAAACAACAGATTGTCGAAAACATTCTGTGGTTACTGTGTACGTACAATGGAACCACATCGACCGTCATCCTCCTTCTTACTTGCTTCCAAAAGAGTTATAAATTGTACTGCCGATGAGATTTTAAAAGTGGTGTTGAACTCATTGAACAAATTTGAAGTTTCAACTAAGCAACTTTTAATGTTTATGAGTGATGGTGCCGCAAACATGCGTTCTTTGGGCCGATCTCTTAAAGAACACAGTCGTAACTTCTTACATGTAACGTATAAAATCCATACTCTAAATCTTGCGGCACAAACGATTCCTACATGTTTTCCACTAGTAAATGCTTTGATTGCTAATACAAAGGCAGTGTTTCTAAAGTCTCCGAAATGTACCCGACTATTTCACAAACTGTGTCCTGATTTATCTGAAAAACCAAAGCCGATTGTTACACATTGGGGAACATGGTTGCAGGCTGCGTTTTACTACAACAAATATTTTGATCAAGTAAAGAGGGTAATTTTAAAATTCAATCCGACAGAAGCTGCAGCAATCAAGAAAAGCCAGGAAATATTTCAAGATAGTCAGGTTAAAAGAGATTTACAAACTATTCACAACAATTACTTCGGACTAGCGGAGGGAATAGAAAAACTACAAAATGTTTCGATGTCGCTAGCGGATTCTGTTCAAATTGTGAATGATATTCACGCACAGTTATGCGCTGTAGAAGGCGAAACAGATTGGTGTGTAATACGAAAATTTGAAAGTATTTTAAAGAAAGGCTCCGATTTTCTTATATTAAGACAAATTTGTGAAGGTGCGTGTGAAGATGCATTAAGTTGTTTCAAAGATTATTTTAAATATGCAAATATAACGTTGCTAGATGTCGAACGGTCGTTTTCGGCATTAAAAAACATTTATTTCGCACTTCGTACTCACTTGACTGAAACAGCTGTGGAAACATATCTAATGGTTCAAATATTTAACAGTTGTTCAGCACGTTTTATAATTTATCTCTTACCTTCTATTTTATGTGTAAACTTTTATGCGCTCGCCACGCCTCTGGCTGTTAGCGCATATTTGCCAAAGTTAATGATAAGTGTTTACCATCCTTAAGAAAATATTTTGTTATAATTGCCATTTACTTATTCTAAGCATCGTTTTTCTTTTCAAATTCTCTGCAAGATTTTTTTGAATCAAGTTAACAAATATCTTAAACAAAGAAATAGAATTATTTAATTACAATAAATTAATTACAAATTACAAATTTAATTACAAGTATATACTTCTCTTAATCGGAGAAAGAAACGCTGAGAAAGTATTTCTTTTGATTTAAAGCAGTTATTGTATTGCGGATAATTGAAACAGTAATTGTTTTGAATTAAGGCGAACAGCCTACAACAGCTATACAAGCAAACGTTTCTCTGCGTGAAGGTATATATGTAGTTTAAGACATCGCACATGTAGTTAGTTAAATTAACATATTCATATTACTATGGTTTATCGTAACATCGATTTTTTATGTATAAGAATTATAAAATTTACATAGAAAACATAGAAAACAAATATATTTTATTCGTAGAAATATTTTAAACAAAAGATGCCAAAAGCATACGCAAATTTCATTTACTAATGCGTTATAAGGTACAACAAATAGATTTAACAGCTTCTCACAATTGTGTTCCGTTCAGAAATTAGCAAAACAAAACTCAAGGCTTATGAATATTGTAACCTAAAGCAATAAACGATAAAGTTTAGGAAATCGTAAGATTTATGTGTATTGGATTTTAAACAAACAATGATTCGTCATTACCAACTAGACCACATTTCTAAAGCAGAACACAACCAGTATGTATATATTAAAGGTGGGCAATTATCTGTCCGTAACCATAACGTTAACTGCATTTTTTTAGGGATTTCGTACGTAATAAACAACGAATTCCTGTGTATGACGCAACGATCACAAGACTCATAAATGGAAAAACGTTTCAACGGTTTGCGTGCCACTGGTTGAAGCGCGTGACCAGTGGCTCCCACATCCGTGTACTGTCAGCGATCACATGATCGCTATTTAACTTTCTAAAACTCTAAGGTGAATATAAAAATTTTTAGCGGAATAACGCAATAGCTCTGGTAAAGAATTGGGTAAGATTTTCACATTAGTATTTGTTTTTGTAATTTACCACTGTGTAAAATTTGCAAGATAAACTATAGATGAATATGGATTAAGAAAATCCTTGTAGATAATTTATACAAAACAGTTTTGCTAATTTGGAGTCATATTACGAATTGATGTTTTGCAATTTTGCAAAAGTGAAACTACATTTTAGCAATGTGTGTGTGCTTATTCAATTTGTGCAAAAACATTTTGCTTTGATTTGAGGACATTAGTATTATATTATTAATATGGAAGAGAAGTGAAGAATTTCGAAAATGAGTTGTAAATAATTATTAAAATAGAAACTATTAAATAGTAAAGAAATAAGTACTTTTCTTTCAAAGAAGTATGTTTGATTCAGATTATCATTCTTTCCCTGTACTTTCGTGAAGTAAGAACGACAATGATAACAGATTTATTATAATCATGTGTGATTTTTGGTATCTAGATTGGGCTTTATGTAGTTACTATATACGGTGTCAAGTTGGGATGACAAATTTTTGTTAAAAAGTATTTTTTTATGTAATACCCTGTATATTATTCTAGTTTTGAACTTTTCGCAAAATTCTAGAGAGAATAATAATGATAGCAAGGAGTGTGGGGTAGTATGGAAAATAACACAAAGTATCGGCACACTCCTCACCACACAAAGTATATTAATTAACTAGCTGGAAAACCCAAACCTCAAGGGTTTGGGTGAGGAAAAGTTATCGAGTAGACACATAAGGATACCAACTACAGTTTACCCAACCCAGTAAATTTTCTAGGTCTATACTTATAGGAACACCAGCTGCAGTTTACCCACCCCAGCAAATTTTCCATCTATCTTGAATACTATGCCTTACCATAAGCCTATATATTCGGATTTGTTCGTGTCCATTCGGCTCCGTTCGACTATATTCAATTCTGCTCGGGTCCATTCGTCTACAGTTGGGTATATTCGGTTCTGTTCGGTTCCAGTCTGCTACGTTCGGCTACATTCGGTTATGTTCGATTCTGCTTGGCTCCATTTGGCTACGTTCAACTATATTTGGTTATGTTTTCGTTTGGATATGTTCGGCTGTAGTGTAATAATAATAATAATAATAATAATAATAATAAACTTTATTATCACAGGTATAAAAATACATAGATAATTGTCAAGGCGCTATACAATCCTAACTAATTTGCTTTGCTTAGATGTTCACCTACTTTATAGTATGCCTTGTCAACCAAATACCTTCTTACTTCTTTCTTAAAACGTGGCGTGTTACCAATGATCCTCAATTCCTTCGGTAATGCATTGTAAGTTTAAACGATCATGTACAAAGGACTCCTTTCAAAGCCTGCCGTGTTGTAATACATTACTGATAACAGGCCAGCATTACGTGTAGGTATTTGATTAATAATAATAATAATAATAATAATAATAATAATAATAATATGTTTTATTAAGCAGAAAAGAAAAAAAAATATCATATAGGAGTATACATAAAACGCTAAATATTACTACATTAATTCTGCTTAAAGGGATCAGAATCATCTTAGCGATGCTCTTCCTTCTGATCCGTCAACTGTAAAAAAAAATATCGACATAAGTGCAGAACATATATCATTATAGTACATAAGTTCATCGGTATAAATAGACAGTAATACAAAAATCATGTCATGTCTGCAACAACGCAATCCGATAAAGTATAACCTCAATCAATATAGAGACCTGAAAACATACAATAGTCCTAATATGCCGAGCCTAAGCAACACCGAAAGATCACTCATCCCCAATAATCATCCGGGAAAGAAAAAAGCAAAATAACGCACGTCTAGTGAGAATAAAATCATTGCTGACCAAGAAGTAAATATTCCTTGTACTTACGCTTAAATCCTGCAACGGACAAGGATTTGAAGTTTGGAGGGATAGAATTGTAAAGAATAGCAATGTTATAGGAAAAAGACCGCGTGAAAAGAGCAGTATTATATAAAGGAGGTGTAAGCGTACCCTTGTATCTAACGTTAATATTATGAACGTCAGTTCTAAAGGTCAGCCTTCGATGTAGATAGGGGGGTATCTTATACTTCATTAAATTGTAACAAAAACAAGCAAGGTGCAGTTTTCTTCGCAACCCCATATTAAGCCAATCCGCCCAAGCTAATGTATGGGAGATATGCTGCCTTCTTCTGATGCCATAGATAAACCTTAGACAAGCATTCTGAAGTTTTTGTATTCTGCGAATATCCTACGAGTCTAAACAGGGACCATAAATAACATCGCAATAATTAAATCTAGATAAAATAAGAGACTCACAAAGGGTCTTACGCAGTTCCACAGCCAGAGAATCCTTACTACAATACAACACTTTAAGTTTTCCGAATGAGGCCCCTACAACCCCCGCCACATGTTGCCTAAATCTTAAATCACAATCAATTGTGAGGCCCAAGTTCTTGATAACTTTAACAACATCTAGATTTTTCCCATTCAGGGTTAAATTAATCCTATTGAAAACCCTTTCCCGCGCTTTAGGTCGACCAAACACGATGACTGCTGTTTTACTAGTGTTAATGGTAAGTCCGTGTGCCAGAGAAATGTCAAATACTCTTTGAAGGTCCTCATTTATTTGTGCAATACTAGCATCAACCCGGTCAACGTCGAATGAGTGATAAAGCTGCACATCATCAGCATACATATGATACTTACAAACTTTTAGTTCCCTTAACAAAAATGAAGAGTAAATAGAGTATATTAGCGGACCCAAAATACTACCTTGGGCAACACCAACATCCAAACGTTTAAACTGCGAGAAATTATTATTAATTCGTATTTGCTGTTGTCGCCCGCTAAAGTAATTTCTGAAGAAAGAAATAGAATTCGCATCTAAGCCAATATAGTGTAAAATACTAAACAGTAATTCGTGGTTGATAACATCGAACGCTTTAGAATAGTCAAGGCAAACAAGTACTGTTATTTTGTTATTGTCAATTGAACTAAATATGTCATCTGTTATGTGCATTAATGCTGTGACGCAACTATAACCAGACCGGAACCGAGATTGATAGGGAGGCAGGACCGAGTGAGTCTCCAAATGTTGACGTATTTGAATAGCAACTAATCTTTCAATAACCTTTGACAATACGGGTAAAACACTTACAGGCCTTAGATCCTTGTATTCCCTAGGATTTTCTTTCTTTGGCACTGGGATTACAATAGCCTTTTTCCAATCGTTCGGAAATACTCCTTTACGCAAACAGTAATTTATAATAAAAGTTACATACGGAAGTAATACTGGACAACAAAGCAACAACATTCTAGTATCTATTTGGTCGGAACCACATGATTTCGTTTTTATATCTTTGATTATAAATAAAACTTGCTCGTCAGTCACATCAAGGAAAGAAAATAAATGTTTAAATTCCGTAACTAGATTAGTGTTGTAATATACTAGCAAGTTAATGTCTACAGGTTGGGACGTCATACTGTCAACAAAATAAGAACTAACAGCCTCAGGATCACACAAATGCTCAGGTAAATTGATATCTTTGTTAGAAAGTAAATTCATATCTCTTAAGTCACTCCAGATGTCTTTAGGAGACCCGGTACGAATCCGATAATTTAAATAAGCTTTCTTTTCATTTTTGATAGCTAAATTTGTGTAATTTCTGAGTTGTTTATAGTAATCAAACGTTGGCTCGTCGCGCTTTTTCCTGAAGTTCTTAAAAGCCTGATCCCTCAAGGACATAAGTAATTTAATGTTATCAGTTAACCACGGAGCAGGAGGTTTTTTAAACTTTACTGAAACGATTGGTGCATGACAATCAAATGTGTATTTAATATTGCGAGTAAGAACAGTTAGCATGTCATTTACATCGTGAAGATCATATAATAAACCCCAATCAAAATTTATCAAGTCACCCTGAAAGAATGTGTTGTCAAAATATTTGTATGAACGAAAATTTCTAGCAACAGGACCAACTTGTTTAGCTTCATTAATTAAGCAGGCAGCATATACCAGCAAATGGTCGGAGACTCCCAAATCCAACGTACCGGATTCACCGTATTTCATATTGGTAATGATAAAATCTAATAGAGAAATACACTGCTTGTATCTAGTCGGTTCATCAATAATTTGCGCAAGTCCTAAGGACTCCAAAACTCGGGTAAATTGAATAGCAGAATTACTGTTTGAATCAAGTAGGTTAATATTAAAATCTCCCATACATACAACATCATATTTACTTAATATATCGAAGAGAGTATCTTCAAAGTCAGTAACAAATTGCGCACAGCTAGTGTAAGGTGGTCTGTAAATCACTCCTAATGCCAAAGAACAATGTCCAAAAGTAAGCTTCACCCACAACTTGAGATTGAGCTGCTTGAAATGTTTAAACTGTTTAAATAAGCAAAATACGAAGAACGCCAGTGCCATATAGTCTCGAAAACGCAAGATTCACTTAGATTTCATTTTTTCGAACTGCACTTTCCATAAAAGCACATAATTTATGACGTTTAATGAATTTTACACATACTTGTCAATTTGGCAGATCAAATGTCCTTACCGTATCGCTACTAACATTTAATAATATCTCCTTGTCCTCCAGTTACACATTTTCCACAAAAGTCCCACGCCTGGAAAGGTAAAATTAAATAAATTTTGGTCGATCCGAATGACACTGTCAACCTATGTATACGGTAGTGGTAGTAGATCAAATGTCGTCAGTTTCCAATGCATGCGTTTGTTATATAAAAAGGTATCCTGTTTGACAAAAATCCTCGCTAAACAACTCGAAAACACCATGATAGTCACTCCAGTTCCAATTCTTGCTTAATTTATACTTTGCACCTCTCCTTAAATCGGCATAAGCGTCCTTGTTTGAAATGCGACGGAAGAAAAAGGTACCCACATCCTAGATATTCCGTATCGTATCGTCACGAATACACAATAATCTCGACTCCAGTTACACAGTTTCAACCAAAAATACGTTCGAAAAGGTAAAACTAACTGATTTATCGACGCTGCAACTACCGCTGTCAACCTATCTTTCTCGTATGGCAGACTCTAAATAAATAGACGTCTAGTTCGCGCGTTGTCCGACAATTTTCTCCTCGGGATTGTAATTTCTTTCCTCGAAATACCGCACCAAGTAGCGTTCGTCGCTCGAGAAGCGCCCAAAAAGCGCATTCTCGTTAGAATCATACTTGACAACTTTGACAATTTTCCAGCGCACTACAGTTTTTCTTTGTATTTTTCGATCATGGCGTCGAATTACCGAATGCCGGTTAATATAGTCGCCGGTCCCCGTTTCGAGCCAAAATACGCCTATTCGATGGCCGAAGGAGCGCCTTTTCGATCGCGGTTGTTCGCGCCCGTCGATCTCGCTCGCTGAGACCCCCAATTCGCTCATAATTTGCTTCCTTTAGGCCCTCTCTCCCGTCCCACTCCTACCTACGGACCGCCGATATATAACCGAGGATGTAAAAGTGAGGCGTAGAGTTGTTTAATATTTTTATATTAATTAATTCATTAATTCGGAACAGCCGTTTCGAGGGCTCCTGGGCAACCTCATTATCTTTGTCTGAAGGACATGGACAACAACAAAAAGAAAGCAGAATTCAAGTTGAAGAAATGAAATTCCTAAGAAGAGTAAAAGGCTGCATAAAAGTTGACAAAACAAGAAACATAAGAACAGAATTGAATATTTTTGAGATAAACAAGAGAACAAAAGAAAATAAAATTAAAAGGGAGGATCACGTACAATGAATGCACGAAAAGAGGTCACCTGCCCAAGTGAGATTACTGAAGACTACACTAACGAATGGTTTTCATTTCATTTCAAAATAATTATTAATTAATCATGCAATTGTGTAGGCACAGATTACATCAAAATCGTCCTTGAACTTGCTGCAGATTTAGTAGGGGAGACTTTCTTTACTTAAATGTTTTTATATTTCGTTAGAGTTTTGATGTACATACATCAAATTTTCAGATAATATAATATAACACCATAAGCTATCTTCTAAAAATATGTCTAAGTATACAGAGTAATCGATAAGTAGCAACATCTGTATGTTTCGTTTATTGTTGCCATGGTAACCAATCAACTAACTAAACACCAGAAATCACTTGAATACAATATCCAAATGCGGGAAATGCGTTTAACTATATTTTTAAATTATTATTAGTATTAATATAATAATAACTTACCCCAAACCTTATTACTTTTTGCCCCAATGTTGAGGATAAACAAATGCGTCACTGCATATATATAGAAAAGAAATAATATACTATTTTTTTTCTTTAATATTGTCAATGAAGCATATCAAGTGAATACTTCTATAAGAAATCAAATGTCTAATCTATAATTAAAACAATTTAGATGCCCCAAATTTATAATACTTTATGAAAAAATGAAGCACAGCAAGAAAATGTTGCTTTGATTCCCGGTCTTCCCTATTGGCTTGAAAGAGGTAAAATTTGCTGGCAGTGAAATCTACTTTCGTCACAAGTAAAATTTACCGCCAGAGAATACTTCTGCGAGAAAACGTCCTGTGTCATATAATTTGTTCACGTAGGTCTCTTGATACATACGTTTTCTCATTTTATATGCCATTTCACCTCAAAACCACATATATGCAGATATGCATATATACATATATACATATTAAGCGCATCTCCATAAATTATTTGGTTATGGGAGTATCTGCTTCCTTAAAAATACCTAATAATTATAGATATTCCATTTCAGATTTCTCGTTAGTACCAATACATGCATGTGCAAGCGCCGTTTTCTAATTGATGGCAAAGAACGAAGAAGGAGAGAATAATAAGCGTATCATATGACACGCCTTCTGCTTCCGAATAAATAATCTCGCTTAATTTAATTCGTACTGGAAAAAAACGTAAGTTTCTCCACGATTGTATCCCAATAAACAACCCTACACTACAAGTGTCTAGCTCGTTCATACCAAAGAAGGCCCTGATACTTATACGATGTATAAGCACACATTAACATTATTACCCGTGCAAAATATAGATGTCGTACTTATGCAAATGTGAATATTCTCTGTCCAAGATCAAAAGTATTGGATAAACTGCGCACATATGTATATGTGAAAATATGTACATATATATATATATATATATATATATCACCTATACGGGGTCATTCACGACGATGCCCTATTAAAAGTATCTCTGGAAATAATTAAAATATCGTTCTGAAATTTTGGTGGGTGATATTATGGATAATGATGTATTTCCTAAAAATACTTTCAGCTTTATGGCACTTTTTATTAAACCGGAAACGGATATCAACTTTCTTATTTCAAACGGTATACCCTATATATTACGAATCGCTTAAATAGACCTTTCAAGTACAAGTTCAACGATATACAATATTGGGGATGTAGGACGTACCACCTTTGAGATATTCAATTTTTTCTGAAAAATTTCACAAGGGCAGAGTTTAACTTAAACATCAATATCTTCTATTTGGTATTACCCATGTAAACCAGGTATGAGATTTATTTTGAGAGGTATTTTTAAGGATGTCTATATATTCTAGTAGAAGAAATGAGTGTAAAACAGGTTTGTAAATCGATCAAATCGATTATTTATTACCAGTAAACAACCGGAATTGACAAGATAGGCTTTGTTTCCTTAAACTAATGACAAATGAACACTGTAATAGTGGCATTTCGTTTGTATCTATATTAGAAACTATTAATCATGTCAGAGTACAGTAATAAAGATATATTAAATTTATTTTATGTACATAGTGAATGTAATAAAATAATTAGCAGAACTTCTATGGTGTTCATTGATCGATATCCTCATTTACCAAAATTAACGGCGAAAAAATTTAGAAAAACAAAGGCAAATTTTCGACATATTGTAATACAAAAACTGCATTAATTTTAAAGTGTTCTCTCATTTGACTTCCTTGCATATTTTCCTTTGACTTCATTATCCCCATTTAACATCCAACAGTAGTCGGCCATCATTGCTTCATTCCGTGTCCCCTGGCACATCTTTTCCATCTCCTTAATATATTGGTGGAAGCGTTTTCCGTGCTCTTCACTGAAATGTCCTAGATTTCTGGAAAGCAGTTAATGTGAGAGTGTAGAAAGTGAACTTTTACACTCATTCTACAACCTAACTTCTTGAAGTTTCTTAACACTATGTCAACAATTTCTTTGTAATACGGATTTTTTTTATTCCTCAGAAAATTCTCAGTAGTAAATCTGAAAGTTGTCCATTTATCTTTTTCTCTCTTATTCATCGTGTCTTCAAAATCATTGTCATTCATCAATTTGCGAATTTAAAGACCAACAAAAATTCCAGCTTTCAATTTTTCTTATGTGGTGAAAGGAAATATGGTTGGAAGATAACTGAAGCCCCATCGTATTGTAGAGCTGTTACAAACTGCTTTATTAGTCCTAGTCTTATATGTAGTGATGGAAGAGACACTTTGTTGGGATCTACAAACGGTTCATGCAAAATGTTTCTACTACCAGGTATAAAATGTTTCCTCTTTGGCCAAAGTCTAACATTCCAATGCCTACCTCTTACCCAATTGTCCCATTCACATAGAAAAGAAGACATTTTTGTGAATCCAGCTTGTTGTCCTAATAGCATTCCTATTACTTTGAAGTAGTTTAGTATCTTCATAAACGTCTCTTTCATTTGCACTGAATGGGCTACAGGGATTGAGCCACAGAAATTGCCATTATGCAGTAATATGTCTTTTTGACTCCTTTTGGGCGAGTCAATAAAAAGTCTCCACTGAGTAGGATGATGTTCAATTCCATAGAAGTGCATTAACTTGTTTATGTCGTTGTAACAAACTAAGGAATCTTCTTTTCTTCGTTTTCTCGGTGTTTGTGCCATGAAAAATGTGTTCTTGGTACCAAAAAATTCTTACTTTTGAGTTGGGAACCACATTCCGCAGATTCCTTGGGCAAATTCAGATCTCGTACTAGATCGTTAAGTTCAGATTGAGAACATTTCTGTGGAGTAAAGTCGTCATCAGGTTTGTTTGTTTGTTCATCACATTTGGCTTCTGGTTCATCACTTTCCACATAACCTTCTGCTTTGTTCTCTAAATCTGCAGGAGGAGGAGGGTAAGGCAGGTCATCTCTATGTGGAACTGGCCTAATGGCTGAAGGAATATTTGGATACAAAATTGTTCTTTTATTTTTCGAGTCGCATCCCATAACGTCAACTAAATAAAAGTAGCAGTCGTGCAGGTAGTCTTAGGCTCGTTCCACACCAAGGATTGCGTTTTCTTGCCTTAACCTGCCACAACCTTAACCTCACAACATAATAGCGACAAACCTTTCTTGGCACCCATGGCTTGTCCTGGTCTCTAAATTTTGCTTTAAAATGAGCATGATAAGCTTTTATAGCAAAGTGCATTACGTCTGTTAGTAGCCAGTCTGTAGTTGTACCAATCTAAAAGCTTACAATCAAATATCGTTATAAAAACGTTCATTACCTACCGCTAGGTAGAATGGGCACTTGAAATCAACATGACCACATTGTGAAAAAACTATCCGTGATAAATCAAAACTGAGAACAGTTCTGAAATCAGCATAAAAAAGTGGATTAATAACACGTATTTATTTTCGGTCATCTAATATTATGCACACCAGTGTTATCCATAACATCGCCCACCAAAATTTCAAAAAGATACTTTAATTATTTTCAGAGATACTTTTAATAGGCCATCGTCGTGAAAGATCCTGTATACTCTGTTCAAGAAAAAGTGACAGCAAAAGCTAACGCGCGCAAAATTTACGTTAAAAAGTAACCAATAATAAGAATCCACTTACGGTTGAAATATACATTGTTACATATAGTGCAGTTACATATATTAAAAATACATGTAAAATCGCTGTCATTAACGCCATAATGAATTGCGTTCAGCCAAGTATGGTCCGGCAACCTATGTCAGAGTGATTCTATTCAGGCCCATTTTCAATTCTTCAGCGGCTTTTATAGCCGTGAAGCTCCGATCTCTCTGGATCCGAGGTTTTATTAGGCAAATCTACCTCCATAATAATCCCGGAGAAACGGCAATACTACTCGTTTTCGTTCTATTTTCTTCGGGTCCTTCATGTTTGTTTCTAATGTAACTTTTCCCTATAAATACGTAGAAAATAGGTTGCACCGTTTCTTTAATAATAATAATAACCTTTATTGTCCAACAGAAATACCATTTACAGGACAAATGAATAAATATAAAAAGATATGTAAAACAGTGATGGAAGGAAAGTAATAGATTAAACCATGAAATTATAAAATGATATATCATTAGAGAAATGGATCCACGTAAAATTTATTGAAATTAGTCGCCATGTGATACAGAGACGCCTTCACTAACGTATTGGTTCTTGTCCTAGGGTTTAGGAAGGTGTCGAAAGACCGCGAAAAATGTGTCGGCACTACAAATTTTGCCTCTCTCTTCCGTTACCAAGTGAATCCAACGAATGTCAATCCAAGAGACTGCTGCAATCTATATTTCTCACTGGGTATGAGCCATCACACTTAAATGATAAGTACTTTAAAGATCGTCTCTGCACACGTTCCACGGAAAGCTGAAGGTGCAGATAGTGTGAATACCATACAACGCTAGCGTATTCCAATTTACTTCTGATAAAGGCATAATATGGAGATTTCAAAACTGTAGAATTAGTAAATTGTCTGCAGGACCTTATAATGAAGCCCAAAGCTTTGTTGGTTGATGCGCAGATATGATGAATGTGATCATTGAAACGTAATGAAGAGTCAAACAAAATACCCAAATGCCTAAATACTTCCACTCGAGGTATTAGGACTTCATTTATTGCGTAGGAGAAAGTAATAGGTCTTGCGGTTCTGGAGTAGCTCACTATCGCACATTTATCAATGTTTAGATTAACTCTATTACGTTCGCACCAGCTCTGTATGTTCTGGAGGTTCTCTAGCAATTCCCTGCAATCATCTAATGTCACTATCCTTGCAAAAATCTTCAGATCATCTGCGTATGCCAGAGCTCTACAGCTTAAGGTTTTGAGTAGGTCATTAATATAAATATTGAATAAGAACGGACCGAGATTTGTTCCCTGTGCTATCCCAGAAGAAGGTGTGTAATGTCTTGAAATGTATCCGTTATAAGAAACGTAGCATAATCTTTTGGTTAAGTATGAAAATATAAGTCCCAAAAAAGTACTAGAGAAACCGAATGTATATTTTGTGTAATTTCTACTATATTAGTCGTAGTAGACCGGCCACTAAAAAAACTATGCTGCTGCGGAGAAAACTAATGTTTGCATTGGTTGAACAGCTGATTATACAACGTACTCTCAAATACCTTGGAGAAGCTGCAAACTACATTAGTTGGTCGATAATGCTGTACGTCATCTCTGTCTTCCTTTCCAAAAACAAACGTGATTCTACTAATTTTACATATTTCAGGAAACAAGCCAGTTCTTATAATCAAATGGAAATTGGTTGTTAACGGCTCACACAATACTGTTGCACAATCCTTTACAAGAAAACTAGGAATAGCATCATGACCAGACGTGAAAGTAGATTTAAGCTTCGTTATGCTACAAAACACTTCTCACGTAGAGAATTCAAGTGTTACAGTTTGATGCATTATTGAAAGTGGAGGCAACCGGTGGCGAGGAGTGGAAGTAATTTGAGGAAGCTTCTGCAAATACATCAACAAAGGCATCTTTAACAAACGTTTCGCAAATTAAACATCACTTGGTAATCAGTCGTCAAGTTCAGTCCATATTTTGCGGTTGCCGATAGTCACTAATGTCAAGTCGTTAGTCGTTAGACGTTAGATCGTGAACTCCTACAGCATATTACAGCTTGTAATATGATATTTTAAAAAAATGAAATTCTAGTTAATTGAAAATAGGAATCTAAAATAATAATGAAACGTGCTTCGTAATTAGCCGTGATTTATATTTGACAAATGCTATCGCTAACAAAGGAGCGAAGAGGCGCTAATACAATCTGCTCTTTTTACTTCGTGCTTCATTTCTAAAGCAAATTCCATTGTTGTAGCGTTAGAAGTTTTTTTCAAGATCAAAGTTAGTTTGAGTTCCATCATTCAAAAGAACACGGGGTTTTGTAACGTGAAGTACTAACATGGGGAGCGCGCGTAAACATCAGTTTTCTTTATCATCAATGTATCATTTGTAAATTTTTTTATCTTTTAAGCTGCTGAAAGAGCATCTAGGTGAGACTCTCGAATCTACGCACTGAAAATTATCCTCCTATAATTGAAATTTTTCTTTCGGCTGAAGAAATGTAGCAAATGTATCATCATTGCATTTGGAATTAAGAGAGCAACGCAATAAAATTTAAAAAAATATATGCCTCAGTTTATAAAAAAATGTGAGGATGCCATAGCTCAAAACAAATGAAGATTTTTGTGTCCGAGTGTTTTCCTCGAATTTTACTTGCTTCTATTTCAAATCGATTATACCATACTTGTTATTCACATGCATGTAGAAGTACATTCAAAGTTAACAAAATGCGATATAGAGAAAGCGATGACAGAGTACTGAATGTCTATTATGACTATTTGATTTGAAAGGTGTGTTAGATCGATTTCCTGCTTTTTTCGTTATCAACCGGATAAACGACTAGATTCCAACATGTCTTATGATGTGGCCTTTTTCTAATTAAGTGTCGATATTTTCCAATGCGATAAATCAAAAGTACGAAACGGAGAACGCTCGTCTAGCAATTTATGTACAATTTCTTTATCATAAGTTTTTCCTGTGCTGATCGATTGGAAATAAATTCTGGTTTTTTATTTCCTACGTATAGCTTCGGTGGCTTTATTACTTTTATAAACGGAGATTAGGAATTAGTTGAAAAAATTGTAAGGAAAGCTTATTAAGAATTCGCGAATTTACAAAATAAATTTAAAAATTTATAATTTTGCAGAGATAAGTTGCATATAAAAAAAAAGAAAAGTAAGACTAAAATATGTATATATTTTCCATTTAGCAGCAATATAAAGCTATATCTTACAGACGGACTGGTCATTTTTACAAGATTTTAACAATGCTAATAGTGTTATTGAAGGTACCAAAATTTTCAGTCAAAAACAGATCTCGATATCCGTCTTGGTTTACCGGAAATGTAATATTCCACCTAAAATTAAAAGCACATTACAGACGTCGATAGAAGACCACTAAAAATTAATTTTTCTATCACGAATTTAGAAGACTAAAATCTTTTGTAATCTGCGATTCTTATAAAACCTGCATGCACAAAGTTGAATTATCAATAACAAACATAATAATAATAATAAAATTGTAAAATATATAAGTAAATAAATAAAATCGTGTATATATAAAAAAGTTAATAAAACATGTAAACAAACGAATAGATGTAAAAGACAAACCAAACAAAAAAGACGTATATATACATATATAGAAAAGCATAATATATAAAATATCAGTGCATGCATTTATAATACTACGTTGATGTATTCGTCGACAGAGTAAAATTCATGTTGCAGCAGTAACATCTTAATATTTTGCTTAAATTTATTTTCATTAAGTAACTTAAATCTATTGGGCAGATGATTATATATTTTCAATCCTAAGGATGTCTTTAATAATAATAATTTATTTCTTCAATTAAATGCTTGTAAAATACTATACGAGGTATTGAAGACACAGTCACATTTGAAAGGCTTGAACATACAGATATTTACTGTAGTCTTAAATCTAGAGCGTACAGTCTAATCCATTCCAATATGTCTCACAGAATGAAATATTCCGGTAAAGTATGATAACACTTCTCTACAAGACGTTGCTTAAGTCTATTTTAAAAAATAATAATTAGAGAGCGTAATTTATGCAATTTGCATACCCCATATTTTTTATATGACAAGCAAATGCTTCAGTATATATGGGAATAACAACTTTTCGAATTGATTGACGTAGATTAATTATTGCATATTTCGCATATTTTAGTAATTTTTTTCATATTTCAGCGATTATTGCATATTTTTGCACACTAGAGCATATTCGTGCATTTTTTAGCAAATTTAGAGCAAAAATAATTTTTTCTTTGAACTTTATTAGTGTTTTCCTGTAATACAACAAAACTTTTACCAACGAACATTTTATCGAACAGGTGTGTATTAGATGCGGAGTCGGCTCTTCTGTCGCTGGACTTCCCCACCGGCAAAGAGCCTACTTCGCAAAGAAGCCGCCATCCTTCAGGTGGTGGGCTGTCGCAAATTGACTAGATAAAATTATCATATAATTTTCAACAACCCCCATACCGGCAACTGTCTGATTCATAGGAAGTCTAAGTACTTACCAAAATGTTTCTTATTCATTGTATAACCAGACGTTGAAGTAGATTGGTGCAGTAGTGAAAAATGCCAAAAGTGTTCCTGAACTTATTCTAACGAATGAAAGAGTTTTCTACAAAGCATGTGGGAAAACGGTAAGTTTTGTTTTGTGTATAATACACTAGCATTTAGAATTGTACAGCCATAAACGATTTTCTTGTAAGTTTTTGGTGATATTTTTTTTCTTTACTGGTGCCATGTGAACGCAAATTTCAAGTCACCTAACATGTTGCAACTGAAATGCATAAAATAAACTGTCGAAAACGTTAAGTTTCAAAACTTAGCCAAGTGCCTTTGACACAATCTTTTGCCGGAACCTCAAAACAAAGTGAGCAACAAATATTTAACGCAGATTTATGCAAAGCGATGGTTACTGCCAATATACCCTTCAAAAAGCTGCAAAATCCGTGTTTTCGGCAATTTTTAGAAAAGCACTGCCAAAAGAGTATTCCGGATGAAAGTTTGCTCAGAAAATGTTACGTAACCGATATTTATTCTGAAACGATCAATAGTATTAGGGAAATTGTTAAAAACGAGTATATATATTTTACCGTTGATGAAACCACAGATTCCTGTGGCCGCTATATAGCAAATTTATTAATTGGTCATCTAAATAATAAACAGCCTGGTAGATCGTATTTAATTGCTTGTAAACAATATTAAGATTTGTTAATGAAAGTATCATGAATTTTTTTCTTCCCGATGTTGTTCCCACAGGAACAATTTTAGTCATGTTGTCCGATGCAGCGGCATATATGATTAAAGCGGGTCAACAGCTTAAACTTTTGTACCCTAATTTAGTACATGTTACTTGTTTGGCTCATGAATTAAATAGGGTGGCTGAGAAAATTCGGCAGCAATTTCCAGCAGTAAATACATTAATCAGTAACATTTTCTTAAAGTCACCATTGAGAGTTCAGATTTATAGAGAAAAGCTGCCGGGTACTCCTTTACCACCTGGTTAAATGCCGCAATATATATATTTTTAGAAGATAATGTAATTCAGTAAGTTTAATACCTCATACGTAACAATAGTGTTTTCATTCATTTCTTTCTTTTGAAGGTTTGTTATAATTTTGCACATACTTTTCGATTTATTCTGAGAAGATTCTATATTAATATCGTTTTGTTTTTTCAAATGTGTATTTAGTTTATTAGGATAC
Organism: Dynastes maya; assembly: GCA_029619315.2. Classification (NCBI taxonomy): domain Eukaryota; kingdom Metazoa; phylum Arthropoda; class Insecta; order Coleoptera; family Scarabaeidae; genus Dynastes; species Dynastes maya. The sequence continues at coordinate 34,169,866 of JAROYE020000006.1, read as the reverse complement.
TCGCTAATATGTGCTTTCTAATAGATTGAAATTTTCTGTCTACTTTCGACAAGTCTGTGTATAATGTTGTATTGGACTTGAGGTCTATAAGTTCGGCTGATAATTTATAGGATTCACATAGGAAAGCAGGTTTCATAATAATAAGAAATTATAGTATTAGGGCATGTGCACCGCAGAACCTTTTCCCACGTCGCTTTGCATAAATAATATTAAAAGGTGCTAATGTTTTCGGCAGAATAACTTCTGCGGCAAACAATATTTGGGATTTTGTCCATTTCTGCTCTCTCACCAACATCAAGATATAAAAACTGTGAAGTAAGTTAAGTACTTAGATAGTAAACCTACGACTAGTCGCATACCAAATACTCTGTTTTATAATAGTAACCGCTTCGTCTCCCCACAAGATACAGTAGATGCTTTTACCAACATGTTCTTATCAAGGTATCAACCTAGTTCTTCTTTTCCCATCAACAAATCTCCAGCAAATAAATGTTCTATTTATGTTGTCCAATGTCACAGAAGAAGAATTAGTCAAAATGATGTCCACGTTTCCTCAAGATTTTACTGCTGGCGAAAACTTAATTCCAAGTGTTGTCGTGACGGATGCAAGATTTGCGTTAATTTTTCGAATAAAACCCCTGATTTTCCCCGGCGTTCGCGACGAATAAGAATTTGTCATACATATATTTAAGAAAAACGATAGCACCAAAATTGAGAATTACAGACCGATATCAGTTTCTTTAAATTTTGCAGAAGTTTTTGAGAACATAATTTACTCTTGTATGTTCAGTAATACTATAGCTTCTATATCTCCCTACCAACATAGCTTCGTTCTCGTTCAACAGTAATGAACCTAGTCACGCTGACGCAAAATATTTGTCAAGAATGACACTATTGATCATGGTGCCTTGCTCAAGAAACTTTCCACCTTTGGATTCAGCTTGGATCTACTTAAACTGCTGCGTTCATTCTGACAGAAGCAATTACAAATTTTATAATGGTTTTAAATCGTTGGTTTTTGTTCCCCATTTAGAGTACCTCAGGGCTCGAATCTGGAACCATTACCCTTTATACTGTACGTACATGACTGGCTTTCTTCTTTGACATGCTCTGTACTTGCATACGCAGATGATTTGAATATTTACCTCTGGATGAGAACTTCAAATGATGTTTCGCATGTATTACATAACTTAAATATTATAATTAAATGGCGTTGCAAATTCATCGTACGATTTAATATACCATTACTTCTAAATATCACCTGAGATCTCGATTCCTAAAATTGACTTTCCTTCTGCAATCTGCATTTGAAAATATTCGGAATGTAGTATAGAATATGGAAATAATATACAGGCTGTCTGAAAAAATTATTTAGCTGAGCCACCCAGCAGATAACCTGTCAAGTTATAAATATTTGTAGGTTATCCACTAACGTCTATATACATATGTCAAATTTTAATTTTATCTTTGTTTGTAGAATAAGCAGACTGCTACTAAACCGTTGACTCACTTTGCACAAGGGACTCAACGCCTTCAATGCTCTATTAGTTTTAATGTTTCTTAAGGATAGCTGATTTAATTATTATAAATGTGTTTGAGATGCTTTTTAACATCTTACTAATTTTTTTATAGAATGTTGTAAAAAGACTTATTTCAGTATCAACATAATATCCACAATAAACACACGTCATCGGGTACTCTAAATCTGTGGTACTGGAACACTGAAACAGTTCACTAAAACCCTTATCATCACTAGTAAAATTGAATTCAATTTTACTGCTGATGATGATAGCTTGGCTTAAGTATTGTGGTAAGGGTTTTAGTGAACTGTTTCAAACACACAAGTAGCATTGTTGATTCATTTTATCATTATAAAAGCACTTTTTCTTGCTTAAACTTATTACCACAATTGAAATTTGTTATACCCAACTTTATTTCAACCTGTATTTTGTTAAAGGTTCAAAAGATTTTGTTCTAAAAGAAATTTTCCTCAAAATATATAAAAATATACGCAGTTCTCTTTTAAAATGTAAATATCTCGAAAAAGGATTTAACTATTTCTCGGTTCTTTTGTTCTGTTCCATTGTTTTAATCTAGAGAAAATAATCCCAGAAATCCGCACACCTATTCAATTAGCTTCAATAGTAACCACCTAGCAGATTACTTTATTCAACCCCTACAGCCCAAAATTAAAATCTATATTCAATTCGAGAGATAGTACGAGGTTGGTATGGGAAGTATCCGTGCCCGTGTTTAGAGACAGATGGCGCTTTGTGTTAAAATCTGCGTCATCGGCGTGAGTACTATTCTTTAGTCGACGTCTGTTAAAATTTCGGAGAGATTCATCCAGTAGTGTTGTGTTGAGATAGGATAGGCTCAATATTATTGTATTAGATTGCAGTATAGCATCAACATTATCTAGATAGTTTCACTTACGTGTCGCCATTAGTTTTATTTTAGAAAGATTAATCAGCTAAAACAACTTCTAAAATACGGATGACCATGTGCAGAAATCAGATACTATCGTGTTTCATGACAAAATCTTTAGCCAAAAATTTGAAGAAGGTCTCTAGTTCTCTAAAAATGATTTTAATACGAGGAGAATACGAAATATGGTTAGAAACTGATTCCAATAAAGCAATTCCAAAAGGAAAAATGTGTGGAGGTCTATTACTATCTGGTGTTAATGAATTCCCATTAAACCGAACTTATGAATATTGACACCTGAACGAAAGCTGCATATGATAAAAGTTTTGTATGGTAATTTGGAATACTTGGACAAGCATTTTTCCCTTACGATACAGCTTGCTGTAAGTAATAAGATGTAGGTACCATTACTTAAATCATGAATTGAATTAGCATTCCAATATTAGGCGTACAGATAAATTAAAAGAAGTAATGAACGCTGATCGATTAGGAATGAGACCAATTATACTGGAAAATGTAAAAATGTTATTTGAGGGTACTTATTATTCAAATTTCATTTGCTGTGTCTTCCTCTCAATTGGGAAGCATTTCTTTTTATATTGCCTAAATTGCATCATAATAATTAGAACTTAGCTACCCCACATATATGTACTTCTAATGGTTCTCGTACTAAGAAATTGTCCTTAAACTTTAATAATTTATTTAATTGATCAAGAATAATATCCATTCTAACTGTATTAGATAGCATTTGATTTATATTTTTTTGTTTTCTCGGCTTTCTTACAGGAATTAATAACACTTTATATTATTATATAATAAAAACTGTACTTTTAACTTTACTCGCATATTTTTGCTATTACGTACTTATCGAAACGAACTTGATAGCGTTATTTTATAATAACTGTATTTTTCAAAGCAATTCACGATCTTTATTACATCATAAATAGCTACGTTTCCTTCAACACGTATTTACACGGGCTATTTATGTAATGAAAACAAAATATGCATATATGTGTTCACTATACAAATCAGAGATAAATACATATCTAAATGTATGAGGTGCGGCAATTAAATAACCGGACTGGTGCTACAAAACATTTTATTGATCACCAATTACATTACAAAGTTTATCCCCTTCAATGTACTCCCCTTGCCGATCCCTACAACGCTCCATACGAATTTTCCACTGTCGAAAGCAGTGCTGGAAGTCCATTTCTGTCAGCTTGTTGAGAACCTCCGTCGCTTTCGTTTTCACCCTTTCCACGCTGTCAAATCTTGTCCCCTTAAGCTCCGATTTTACCTTAGGAAATAAAAAAAGTCACAGGGGACCAGGTCGAGCGAGTACGGTGGGTGGTCCAACACGGTGATGCCGGATTTCGCAAAGAAGGCGGAATGGGCTGGCGCAGTCTTGGTGGAGCATCCAGGGTTTGCTCTTCCACAAATCGGGTCTTCGTCTTCTCACTCGTTCGTGCAGCGTAGTTAGAACCTCGTGTTTCACAAGAAACTTGAGGTAAAGTCGTTGCTCGATCTTAACACTCTGCATTTTTCCGACGCGACGCTAGCGTAAGGACTTGAACGGACGATTGCTACAGTGAGATTGAGCGACGTACAACCGTGCCAATCGAGTTCAGGGTGGGGGAAGCATCTGCAAGCACAGACATGTTCAAATCTGCCGTGGGGTGCTCGCTGTTTACCGATAGTAACACCAGTCCGGTTATTTCATTGCCACACCTTGTATACTTTTATTTACAATGAATGAATGAATATGAATGAATACAATAGAGAAAATTTGTATATGTATAAATAAAGTCTATATATATGTATATATGTATAATGGACGTTCACAAAGATGTAAAAATATCTAGTATTTATTTTATATTTAGTATAGTCATGTGCTAATTTTAGAATTTGGTTTTAAACAAATCGTCAATTTTGTAAAATGTATGTCGAAGTACGTGTTGTTTAAAAATACTTTTAAATGTGGGGACTGGCAAAGCTCTTAGTGTTTCAAGTAAGTAATTGCATATACAATGGGCTCCTAAAATACCCCCCCCCCCCATTCTAACTTTTCAACGACAGAAGCTAGCGCTTCTAGAAAAAATAGGTCGACTTTTATTTTTTGCAAGCTAATTTTTGCCGTTATTGGCAGTTCAATTTCATTTCCGGTATCATCGGAAGTGACGTCAACTTTCTTATTTTAAATAGAATACCCTGTATATTTTTACGTTTGTGGAAAGGCAGTCGGAAAGCGAATTCAACGATAACACATATGTTATACTTTCACTTAAGAAATATGACGATATACAGCAATAAATGTTTTGGTAATCTGTTTTTGTTGTTAGGCAAAGTTGGCTAGTTAAAGTACCGCACTGTATATACTTAAGCAATGAAATATAGCAGTTTTTTGTATTTTAGTGAGGCGTGTAACGGGAGGAAGAAGAAAGCCATTTGCTATTCCTCTATTATTATGCTCGTGTGTTAGCTCATATTTTTTGAACAAATCATCGTAATAAAATAATAAAAATATATATTGCGAGTAAAGTTAGTATTCCGAAGTCCGTAAGTGTCTTTGCAGGTGTCACGTCGGTTGATGTTGAAGGTCGCTCTAACACAGGGTTTTTGTAGGACGAAGATCCTCTCTGCCCCGTCGAATTACCCCAGAAGATAATACCGTGCCTCAGACGTGAATAGACGTTCGCGTAGTAAGCAGCCTTTGAAACTCGAAGACCAACACTTTGAGAAGTAGTCCTTAACGCATAACTGGCACTACACAGTATTCCCAAAATATATTCAATATGCGATTTCCAGGACAGTTCGGAATTCAACATTCACCCCAGAAAGAGCGCATCGTTAGAACAGATAAAAGTTTCTTCACTACATTTAACACTGATTGTTTGAGTGTTAGGAGTATTCGCGAATTGTAGTAACTTAGTTTTTCTAGCGTTTAACTGTAGGTCACGATATTCAAACTAGTCCTGTAAATGCTGTTAAATTTCTTTCAAGCTTCTTCGTTACCATTACGCGCGTTACTACGGTAGTGTCATCCGCGAACATAATTACAAAGTCAGATATCACTTCTGACAGGTCGTTAATATATAGCAGGAACAATAAAGGGCCGAGAATAGAGCCCTGTGGTACTCTATCATTCTGGCCTCACTTCATAACCCTCCATGTCATACGCCACCACACACTGACGTCGATTTGGTAGATACGAATTGACCCAGTATAGCGACGGTTTTCTAAATTCTGCTATCTGCAATTTCTCTAGCAATACTTAATAGCCTACACGATCAAAAGCCTTTGGTAGATCCATATAGATACTCAAAGTGACTTCTCCTTTTCCTAGACCAGAAACAATCTCCTCTAAAAGTTGAAACATGACACGAGATATGGATCTTCTTTGGATGTAACCATTTTGTAAGTAATTCAGTATATCATGTTTTTCTATAAAGTTTAGAATTCTCTCGTACATGATCTTTTCAAATATTTTCAAGCTGTTAGCAATGTTGTCTTTTTAACTATTTGTTAAAATGATCTCCAAAGGCAACATTATTGTACACAGCCACAAAAATGTTATAAATACGTTGTTCTTGGTTTCCCGACTAGAACCGCGTCGTTGTAGTTACTTCTACCGAGGTTTCGTCCACAAGGTACGGTAGAAATAACCACAACGACGTAGTTCCAGTCCGGAAACCAAAAAGGTGGTGCAATTTACGACCGCGGAAGCCTACGTACCTGTTATAGAGACGTTTAATTAACGTTAAGTTAGGTAGCACTTCAAGGCAGTGGTTGAAATAATGATAAGCTGCAACGTTGTTTTATACCTACATTGTATCAACTTTTTTTGGAAGTTATAAACTAATGTAGAAAACCCTTTCAATTTCTGTTATTTTCATAAATAAAACACTTTATCTCGATACGTTTATTTTTTCGTCTTCCAAATATAACATAGTCATAACGACTCTCCAACGACTAACGTAAATCTGTAGTTCCTTATCAACCTGACTAGTATTACCAACCTAAAAGTAGGCGTCAAATTTAAATTTTAACTTATGAACAATGTACTAAATACTAAAATAAACTTATTTTAGTATTTCCTAGCATCAACTTAACATGGGTAACGTTATTTTACGCAGTTACAAGAATGTCAAAATGGGAACTTTAGTTAACGTTAAATTGAGGGATATTTTCAATTAATAGTTTAGATTACCTCATACAGCAACGTTATTTTACCAGTTGTATTAATAGACGTGCGCAAAAATGTTTAACGCACCTAATTTGTTGAAATATTTTTTCAAGTTATTTATAATAACCACGGAAGCAACGTTAGTCCATTCTACAGGCAATTTCTATGTAAATCTAACGTTGCTTCCATACTGATTCAAATTATTTTTTTTTCAACCAAGAACAAGAAATCAAAACAGCGGTAGTGGGGAACAATATAGAGCTAGTTAATAAATACAATTACTTAGGAACCACAATAAATATAAACGACGAACTAGTATAGTAAGAATGGGGGAAGAAAGACAGGTGAAGAAAATCTGAGAGACGAGGTCAATAGGAGTAAACAAAAGAGGAAGACCGAGACAAAAATGGAACAGCACTGAACAAAAAAAGATTTATTTATGAGAAGGAAACCCCGACGCCTTAGGGCAACAAGATGATTAGACTATAACGATGATGATAATTTTTTTCGTTACTTTTCACTCTCTGCCGAACACTCATGTGCTTGTTGAACGTTTACAAACAAAGTAAAACTTGTATTCAAAGGTAACGTTGTTTTCAAACTGATTCGAAGCGGTTTTACAACGTTGAATGAGACGTTGTTTCTCACGTTTTCTGCCCGACATTCATATGTTTGCCTCTTTAGGAAATACGTTTTTAAAGAGGATTGGTTTTCATTGAGTCTAGGTTATTTTCTTACGACTGTCGTAGCATTATTTATAAAATTATCAATGCAAGAAAAACGTATTAAGCATGTTTTCGTTGTTTGCAACATCCTAGAATATTAATTGCTACATTAAGTCACAGATGTCGTATGATTTAACCTTTATTAACATAGAAATAGAAGCAAAGGAATGGAAATTTGAAAACAGATGTATTTTTTCTTATCGCGGATTTTGTATATTTCAGTTTTCTGGGCATTTCTAAATAAAATGTACAGCATATGGAACTTCAATAATGATAGCAAGGACTGTGGGGTAGTATGGCAAACAACATAGAGTATCGGCACACTCCTCACCACACAAAATATTAATTAATTCGGAACAGCTGTTTCAAAGGCTCGCTGGATCCTCATTTTCAATCGAGTTACCGAATAAACCTGAACGAAAAACTAAAAACTTTTTCTTAATTCTACCATGCTTGTCTATCCTTCCTCTCGACGAAAAAGAACACTAAGGCTAAGTATATATGGAACGGAATTTGACTTAGATTTACGGAATTTGGCTTAGATATGTAGATGATATTTTCGCGGTTTTTTATACTAAGAAAAGTAACATCCCGGATTTCCTCGCGACAGTTAACTCAAACTTTGGATCCATTAAATTTACAGTAGAAGAAGAAGTGAACAATCAACTCCCATTCCTAGATAGGCTAGTAATTAGAAACAATAAAAAACTAGAAATAGACATCTATAGAAAGGAAACAAGCACTAATAGATTCATTATGACTGATTTGAACCACTGCGAACAACATAAAATGGTCGCGATTAGTTTCTTAATTAATTGACTAGTGAAATTTCCCTTGAACCAAAATAGGTGCAACAAAGAGCTTAAATTCATAAAAAATTTAGCTATTTAGAATGGTTACTCTTCTATAGATGTCGACCGAATCCTTAGGAAAGTCCAACATAGACATTATGTAAGAAATTCCACCACCTTAATCCTGGTAGAAACTCGCGACAAGAAATTTGGGAAACTTCCTTTCCACAGAATATCGAAAGGTATCAGTAAAGTTTTTAGGGAACAAGACATGAACGTATGTTTCAATTCACGGAATACAGTTAAAAACCTTTTTGGTAATCTAAAAGACAAACCGGACATTTATAAAATTGCATGCAACAACTGTGATAAAGCCTATATTGGACAAACAAAACGAGCGATAGGTACTAGATTTAATGAACACATGAGATGCTACAGGTTCGGTCGAACAAGAGCGTCAAGTGCAGCTGAGCACATGAATAATACGGGACACGTCATCAAATTAGAAAACTTGAAAATAATTAAAAGCATAACCTCGCATCGGGAATTAGACGCATTTGAGACCATCTATATAAAGATTCACCCGAATCTTTTAAACAAAGATAATGAGCCACTTCGTTTTTCTTGCCTGTTTGATTTATTCAGTCCACACTTGACAAAGATCGAGTCGTTGTGTTTTGTAACATATGTATTGATTTGTTTAGTTTTCTTAGAATGCGTAGATAGAGAATTAGCAGGAGGGAACCTTATCGTTTGTCTCGCTCTACTTTATGAAGGCGAGACGAGGCAAGAGACCCTTTTCCGGTCCGTATACTCAGCATGTTAGAGTTAAACGATAGAAAAGTAGGTATTCGTAAATAGATATACACAGATACATACACATTTAGAGATATATGAACATATGTATATACCTTTTTCCTCGAGAGGAGGGATAGACAAGCATGGTAGAATTAAGAAAAAGTTTTTAATTTGATTTATTCGGTAACTCGGTTTAAAATGAGGGCCCAGCGAGCTTTTGAAACAGCTGTTCCGAATTAATTAATATTTTGTGTGGTGGGGACTGCGCCGATACTCTGTGTTGTTTGCTATGGAATTTTACGTTTATAACAATAATTTATTCAATTAAAATTTAAGAAAAGACATAAAGATGGGTGCCATGAATTATTGCACTGTAGAATTTGTAGGTGATTGCAGAAAACCATACACCTTAAAGATTTTGTGAACATAATTTCTATTAGTTAAACTAAATGTTTCTTGTGATTTATGTAAAAGAAAAAGAATACCTTCTTACAAAATTCATCATTTTTAATGGGCACTAACCTTCTGATTCAGTTGCATTATAAATTTGATAAATACAGCCTTACTCATATATTTGCATGCGACAGCCAGGGAAACCCAATATGTACACTTATAGTAATTTAGTGGTGATATGTTAATGAGATTTTAAAGCATCATATAATTATATTAACGAAAGTTCCTTAGAATTTGGACCACAGAAATTCGATTTGTCACCAATTGAATATTTGTGTTGTATATTAAAAATTGAGTTAGCAAAAAAGTGTAATTATTAGCAATTATTAGCGTGTTAAGAAAGCGGCGAGTTGTTATTAAAGCAGAAGTATATATAACTAGAGCTAGGAATTTTTTAACTTATGTTATTTGAATAGTAATTTGGAAATTTATTCGAATATTCGAATATTTTAATTTTATTAGGATATTTACATATTAATTTATTATATTAAATGCGAAAATTATTGCATAAATAATGGAAGTTATATTAAAAAAATATATATTTCTATATATCATAAAAAATAAAAAATGCATATATGTATATTTAGGAGTAGTAAAAAATAAAAAAGAACATAGATATAGAAAATACATCTATTTAAAAGATATACATAAAATAAAAAATTATTTTTTATAAAGATGTAAGAGAAAACAAACAAAATGCATCAAACAAAGCAAAAAGAAGGAATCAAAGGCGCCGCCTTTGATAAAAAACATTTTTTTTGCGGCATCATCCATCTGCTCCATAATTATAAAATAATAATAATAGTAATAATAATAACAATAATAATAATAATAATAATAATAATAATATATTTATATTCGTAATTTAACCATTACAGAAAATTGTCAGTCTTTGTTTTGTGTGTAAAGGGCACAATAGTCAATTAAATATAAATTCAAATAAAAGATAAGAGTCAATTATAAAATTAAAATAACAAACAATGACATATAAATAAATAAATAAATAAAGACAAACAAAACATATATACACTAGACTAGAAATTCCTGGATGTCGTAGAACTCCCGCTCTAAAAGTATTTCCTTAACTTTATTTTTAAAATTCGTTAGAGGTAAGGTTTTGAACACCTCTGGCAATTTATTATATAATTTTGTTCCCCAATAATCAATTGCTTTCTGGGAACTGGCCAATCTGTGATACGGCACTCTCAGTTCATTTCTTGATCTGGTGGGGTAATTATTGAAATTTCCATTTTGGAGAAATGTTTCTTTGTTTTAGTGGACGTGACTGACAGCTGCCAAGATGAATGCGGATGGAAGAGCAAGTATTCTTTCTCTTTTAAAGTATGTTTTACAGCTGTCTCTATATTCCAGGTCGCACAGGAATCTGATGGCCTTCTTTTACAGTATAAAAATCCTCTGTGCTTCTGAAGATGTGATAAGAGTAAACCGTAGCACATTATGGAGTGGAAATTTGCGAAGAATGCCGCCTTAGCTACTTCTGTGCTTAAGCCTCCTGATTGCGAATACTGCAGATGATAGTTTCTTCGCTAGGTGCTCAATATGTGGGTACCATGTAAGACCACTATCGACGATAATTCCTAGGAAATTTATCGCCGAAGGCTGGCCAGTATGTGTGGTAACGAAGAACAGATTTTGTGTCTTGTCAACGTTCACTTTTAGTTTGTTAGCCGCGAACCATGTTTTCGCATCCCCAATAGCAGCTTCGGATTTCTGGCGGAGGAGTAATAAGGAAGTATCATCAGCGTACATGCATACCGCAGTTCCACTAATGCTAGCCGGAATATCATTGGTGTAAATGACGAAAAGCAGAGGATTGAGAATGGAATCCTGAGGAACACCACATGTTGTACTCATCGGCTGCGATTGCAAGTTGTTCCATTCCGTTAATTGCAATCTACCTGTCAGGTAAGATCTCAGTAAATCTAGAAGTACGCCTCTTATTTCATAATATTCCAACTTATTTATTAGAATATTATGATTCACCGAATCAAAGGCCTTTGTTAAGTCTAACATGTTCAATTCAGCATATTCCCCTGTATCGAACGCTCTATAAATGTGTTCGATTATACTCAAGATGCCAGTGGTCATGGAATAGCCCTTTCTATATCCATGTTGACTTGAACTCAGACACTACTGCTTTTCGAAGTACCTGGTTAACCTCCATGCAATTGCTTGCTCGAAAATCTTCGATATCGCTGGTAGAATGCTAATAGGGCGATAATTCTCGCAGTCATTCTCGTTTCCCTTTTTGAGCACCGGAACAACTCTGCCTACTTTAAGCAACCCTGGAAACACCCCTTGTTCTATGCACCTACTAAAAATGATCGCTAAAAGTACGCATATCTCCTCGCGTAGCTCTTTCAGTAGCGAAACAGAAATATTTCATTTCTTTTAATATCTTTTCTATTTCTGTCGGTGTGACTGTATTTAAATAAAATGATGATGTGTTTTCCAAGTGGCTGTTCCGAAGCAGAGTTTCCAATGAGTGTTTAATCTGTATCCCTCTCGCGATCTCCTCACCAATCTCGCAGAAATACTTCTTAAGGGCATCAGCGGTTAGCGACATATTGCGATGGATATGAATATTTGGTCGATTTAGTTCCTTGTTGATCACGTTCCCTACTGCTTTGGACTTATTACTTGCGTTTTGGATGTATGTAGCGTTGACTGTTCGTTTAGCACCTGTTACCTTTTGTAAATATTCTCTTTTGAGGCTGCGATATTCACTATAGTGTTCTGGCATTTTTGTATATTTTGCCAAAGTTGCCCAAGCGTCTAGGGTATTTCGTAGATGTTGTATTTCGTGGTTGGTTATAGGTTTGGTTTGTCTTATGTTTTTAATGTTTATTTTCTTTTCACGGAAGCAGCTATCGAATAATGCTAAGAAGCTCGTATGGAAACAATGGAACAACTCGGCAGCGTTAGAAATATCATTGGGTAGGTATAATTTTGCATGCAGAAGTTCTTTAAGGGCCTTTATACAATTTATATCTATTCTCCTTATTATTTTTTCTTCCCTTCTAGGTTCCTTGAGTTTGGGAATCACGTATCTCAAAATTTGTGCTATATGATAGGACAGATGCATATTAATAGTATGACTTTCCAGTGCACAAAGAGCGACATTGGTGAAGATATTGTTAGTTGTAAGTTGTAGTGGAGGTATTTTAGCGTAGGTTACTCGAATAGTAATTCGCAAACTTATTCCAGTATTATCCAATTATTCGACTATTCGAATAGTATTCGACTATTCGAATAGTATTCGACTATTGGAATAGTATTCGACTATTGGAATAGTATTCGACTATTCGAATAGTATTCGACTATTCGAATGGTATTCGACTATTCGAATGGTATTCGACTATTCAAATATTCGAATATTCGTGTCACCAATTTGAATATTCAAGTTATTCGAATGTTATTCCCAGCTTTAATTGTAACGTTGTTTCCCTATTATAATATTCCACATTTCACTTCACAACTTCCTTGTAATAACTTTTGTTTTAAACAAAATAAATGTTTCATTTTGTTACTAACACGAAGTGTCTAATATATCTGAGTAAGACTGTTACCTGAATAAAAATATGATGCTAAAAAGTATTGATTATATAATGGATGCTTTAAATACCAACGTATTTGGTAATTATCTACACTTGATTGTTTTTTAATAGCGACAAGAACTTGCTTAAACCATACAGGTTGTGGAGTTCAACCATCATTTACGTTTATGTATTATTGAAGGTACAATTTTAAATAATGGCCGAATACTTCAGTAGTGAGTTAATCATTATCTACTAATTAGACTTTTTTGGTAAAATTAAATGCCCATTTATGTACACGAAAAGACTATTGAAAGACAACCGATCATTTATTCGGTGTAACATTAATAAACGGCTAATTAAATTAGCAAATATTAAAAGCAATTTGTTTTGTGAATTCGCATTATTTTCTTCGTAAAAAACGGAAGACGGTGAAGTGTTCTCAACTACAGTCGCGATTATCGTGACAAGATTTATTTTGTTTCGTATTCTTCTTTTGCTTTGTATTAAAAAAAAAAGATCCAATCGTAGTTAAACAACAAATTTAATTACGGATTTATAAAATGTTGTAACTCTTCATTACATGCTTAACCTTTTAAAATTTGTGTTTTTGTGGATGAAAATTCTAAATTTAGATAATTTAATTTGTTAAGCTAATGTGAGAAATATTAATTAATATATAATAAGAGGTAATTGTGAAAAAACATGTAACCTCTCTTGTGTTCTCGGTTATAGACGGGAAAGAGCGTAAAAAGGAAGCAAATTGCGAAAAAGAGCGAACCAGCAACTGTACGCTAGTATCGGTACATTGTACCAAGCAAGAATCGCTTGTCCTGACATACGCAATGTATATGTGTACCAATATACATCAAACTGTGTTAGATGATTTCCCTAAAACTCTGTAGAAGGTTGGCATCTTGTGGAAATTTATCAATTGTGCCAAGAAAGAGCAAATGAGTCGCGTATAGAACAATATTTAACTGAGTTTCAGCTAGAACCTCAAAAAAATGGCAACCAGAATGTTAAAGCGATTTTCAAAGCACTAGTTTAGAAAATCTAATGGCATGTTCACTTCACATTCGGCGTAATCTTAACTTTATTGTAGAAATTGAAACGATCAGGTTCAGAGATCTAGCAAGCGCTGAGGCTCAATCAAATAGACGTAATTATCGTTCTTCGATCTTGCGTTTCCTACATTTCGCAAGGGAACTGTATTGAAATATTAATGATAATTTTTGTCAAGTCACCTGATTGAATGGATTTAAAGGTCTCGAAACAACTTCCTTGTGCTAATGTCGGTATTGGTCTCCCAACATTTATTATTGAAGACATTCCAATTCAACGAATATTTAACTTTTGTTTCCCTAACTAATCACATGTAAAGATGAGTTGAGAAGTCTTACATATTTTTCTTATTCTTTTAGTACTTTCTTCATTCAAAAATGAAGTTTGATTATTGAATAGAGCGTATGCATATGCACCATATTACTAAACATCGTGTAAGAATTTTAATAAACAATGAATTCCATCATTACGAATACTTTCAAATATTTACGTCACAGACTACATCAGACGATTTAACCTTAACCTTAAGTCGCAAGATCAGGGTAGCCAATTAACGTCAGCATTTCTGGAAATCACACGACCACCAAACGTTGTCTTAACAAATCGATGGTTCCTCTAGCTATATGGCGTGTGGCACCATCCTGTTGAAACCATATTCTTTCGAAGTCCGTATGGACCAAATGATCCCACAAAAAGTTCGATATCATGTCACGATATCGAACTCTATTTCCAGTTAAAGCTTGGCCAAACTCATTCTCAAAAAAGAACGGTCCAATTACACCTCCAGCCCATAACCCGCACCAAACACTGGCTCTTTGTGGGTGCATCGGTTTTTCAAGTATAGCACGAGGATTTTCATTGCCCCAAATCCGACAATTCTGCTTATTAACAAAACCATTCAAATGAAAATGAGCTCCATCGCTAAAGATGATGTTTTTAAAAGAATTGTCATTCACCGTTTGGTTTTCCATCACCCAATTAGCGAATTGTCTCCGTTGCAAATGGTCTCGGGGATTGAACTCCTGGGTTAATTGAACTTTGTAAGGGTAGAGGTGAAGGTCTTTAGTAAGAATTCGTTGCAAACTGGTTCTGCTTCAATTGTTGAGAACGATGACGTGTTGATGTTCCTGGATTCTGATCGATACTCTCATCGATGACCGTAATATTTTCGGCCGACCGCACAGGACGACGACGCGGTGGAATTTGTTTGTCCATAAACGAACCAGTTTCCTCAAATTTTTTAATTAATTTTCGAACAGTGGAGTCATTAAGTGAAATATGGATACCAACAATTCCAGGAACTTTTCGAACACTCTCCGCAAAATTTTCGCCAAATTTGTAATGTGTTTTAACAATAACAATACGTTGTTCTTTTGCATAGCGATTCATTTTTAATAAAACATTAGGGTTGCCAACTTAAATATAAAAAAAGGTGAGAAATTTAAATCCGGTGTACTAGATGGGCCACCCTATGGTAAGGACTGTGGAGTAGTATAGCATTCAGTCGTACGGTTGACAACGACATATTTTCCCAATCAGTTAAATATTTTGTATTGTGCGGAGTGTACCGGTCTCTTAATGTTTAAAATAGTCGACACCAACAATAAATGACCTCAAAATGAGGCTGTAATTCGGGTTCATCATGGATATAGATTTCAAACATGTTTTTATATAGGTTCCTCCACGGTCCACACATTTTTAAAAGGTTTGGAGAACGGCGACTGGAGCGATCAATTCAATACAGTTTTTCCATCTTTGTTTTACCAAAAACAGACAATCTCAATGTTTTTGGCGGTTGCCTTTTTGATTTGTCCACACGGAGAGAAGCGTTTACTTGTATCACGCTTCAATTCAAGATAATTACTGTTTCATTTATCCACAATACAATAACTGTTTTAAATCAAAAGAAATATTTTCTTAGCGCTTTTTTCTCCGCTTAAAGGGTATATACTTATAATGAAACAATTGTATTTATTTGTTTAAGACATATGTTAACTTGATTCAAGAAAATCTTGCAGAAAATGTGAAGAAAGCGATTCTTAGTATAAGTAAATGGCCAAAACAATATTTTCTTAAAGATAGTAAATAATTTCCTTAATTAAAGAAAGCACTTAGGTATTGTTCATAAATCAATAGTTTCATTTTCTTAAAATAAAGCATTTATTTACTTAGAATTCTTGAAATGCACATTACCTTGTTTAAAACAGTTCAACATATCCGTACATAATGCAGTAGATTATTCTCATTGCTTGTGATTTTAAAAAGGCTAAGGCACAGGTTATCAATAGAATAATTTTCAAACAAAAGTGAACACACGAAAAAAATGCATAAAAGCAATAATCAAGATAATGCTAATATAAATAGCTCATGGTGTTGATGGAATCACTCCCGGCAAAAACAATATGAGAAGAGAAAAGCACTAACGCTTTCTGTTCCTGTCCACATTGTCTTATATCTCTCAGTTTATGCCACTAATCTTCAAAAACAGCACTGACATACTTCCTGGCGCCACCTACTGCCAAGATATACAGTTATGCCGTCCTAGATAGTAGCGACAGAAACCGGAATACAGATGCCATACTTACCCATACAATGATATGACCTTTAACGTACGTTTCATAAACATTTTCAAAAGATACCAATTAATGTAATATATCTTTTTCATTTTATTATTATTTACCACGTATGCTAATTTAACTGTGGTTTTTTAAATATATAATAAAAAACAACAATAAAAAAGGGATAAATAAACTTAAATGTTAGCTCATTAATTATTAAACTACATAAAAATAATCCCTATTTAATAGGTTATTAAAGAAATAATTTCATATATGAAAAAACGTTTTCATTAGTTCATTCACTTGCTCCTAATTTTAAAGATTAATTTTAGGTTTCTTTTTCCATTATTGTAATTTCTGTTTTATTATACATATATCCTTGTAGCTGGCCTGTTTTTTGAACACGAAACCGATCGCATAATTGTGATTCCTGTCTTTAATATGAATATTTTCTTAACTTAAAACTAAATGATTTACCTGGAAGAAACATTTTTTTGTCTTGGATCTTATTGATTTTCTAACCCTAAGAAAATACAAATAAAATTTCTGATACATTTTATAGTCATGAAATAAAAATATTTTCTGTAGTTGTAACTGACTTTTGCAAGAAAATTTATTTTCTTGGTGCAAGACACCATTTCTCTGCATGTAGTTGGTTGGTTTTAAACAAGACCAGCCTTACGTCAAATTTCTATCATTTCATTTTCCTTCACATTACCAGAAAATATTTTTTATGGAATGATATAAATATTATGCTTTTCTAAATCATCTCTGTGGCAAAGAATGCACTGCTAACCAATCAATTGATGGTTAATGTTAGTACTCACTTATATTTATTTCTAAAATAAGATTATACTATACTGCAAAAACCTTCACTCCCGAACAAATAAGTAGTTTCATTAAAAACGATGACGACAAGAAATATCTGGCCACAAAGGTAGGTAGAAATTAAATTATACGTAATGTTACTGATAGCTCAACATTTTCTTTTATTTATGGGAGCGTGTAGGTGTAATGCATTAAATGAAATGTTGGAAATCTTCAAGATCTTACATCAACAATATTAGTAAATGTGCCCAGTACAAATACCAAAATAGTTCGTAACTTTACAATAACAGAGTATTTCTGTGAAATACGCGCCCGTCCGGCAAGCGGGGGTCGTAGGTTCGAATCCTACCGGCGTCTAATGAGAAATTTTATCTTCATTAATTAAATTTAATGACATCGGTAAAATCAAGGAAATATCGATTCAAAGGTGTAACAAGTTTTAAAAGAATTAGCACAGAACTAATTTGAGAAAGATAAAAAATGACGGTAGGTAAGGTGAAATCTATCGACAATCTGTACATATCTTACGGAAATATTTTTTTAAATTTTGGTGGAGGATATGTGTAAAAATATATTTTCCAATAAATATTTTCAATTTCATGGCGTCTTTAGTTAAATTGCAAACTGATATATTTAAACTCTTGGCTCCACGGCGAGTCGTTGCCCTAGTTTTAGCCAGGACTGCTACTGCACACTGACTGACGTTCCATAAGGGTGTCGACGAAACGTCGGCTAATGCTACGACAACGGTTTTAACCCGGAAGCCAAAAGTATAGTGTTATTGAGGACCGCGGAAGCCTACGCACCTGATATAAAGTTTCTTCTCTAAAATGACACTTCGTATTTGGAAATTATATACTCAACTATTATTAATATAAAAATAACAAAAGTGTACACCTTCATTTCGAAACTACCAATGATTACAACACATTAACATTGACACCTCGGAGTAGATGGAGTTAAATCATACTACAAAATTCGGTTTAAATGATTTTCTTCGTCGGTTTTAATCCCCCCGTTGTAGCAATTAGTAACGAAATGTTCAGTGCGAGTGATTTGGTTTCAGAAATATATATATGAGGGCATGAATTTTGTTTTACATGTTTATTACTGCATTTTCATCTAAGTTTTCGATGTTGTTGCCTCCTTCGCTTCTTGCTGTTGGCGTTTCTTCTCTTGCTTTTGTGCTTCATTAAGTTCCTTCTTGTGTTTCTTCTCTTCCTCCTTCTTTTGCTTATTTGCTCTATATTCTTCCAGCTCATCCTGTGGAACGTCCCATTCTGCTCTGCTGGCTCGCGACGTAAACAAGTAAAACGTTGTGAAAACTCCAGCGCAACCACAAAGAATCCACATAACATTCTTCCATTCAGATATGCAATTATTGGGTGCTACACGGGATATAATAATAGGAGAAAGAATTCCACTAATAGATCCTACAGTATTTACTACTGACACTATGATGCCACTAAAATTTGTCGTTAGATCCATGTGATTTACTCTAAGTCCGGCAAAGTGTGGCCCTTTTGAAATGCAAGCAAATGCAAAACAAGTTACTGCCAAAGGTACACTGCATTCTACGTAAACCATGAGCATCAGAGCCGCATTGGGGAAAAAAAAGCCTAAAACATAACATCAAGAGAAACAAAAGTCTCAATATACAGAGTTCACAAATATAGGGTGTTTCAGAAATAACTCACAATCCGTACAAGATAATTAACTCTTATTACAATAAAAGGGGAAAAATACTGTTACTGTATAAATAGAAGGGTAAATATGTATAAACATATATAGAAAAAAAAACAGTAAAAGCAATAGAATAAATATATGGCAATGGACATTGTAAATACACGGGAGACAAACTAACAATTAAATACATAACCATAGTTGAGGAACTCCTGTACCGAACAGAACGCATTAGTCACTAACACTTGCTTTAGGCTTCTGGACATTTTTTCAGTGGAGAGACGTTTTACGCTTTCAGGCAGTCGGTGATACCGCAATTCTATATTACTTCTGGATCTAGTGTTATATTCGTATGTGTCGCCATTCGAACTTAAATAATCCTTGTCTCAGTGGATGCATTTGACGGTGGTAAGTACACACATTGACCGAGCAATGGGTTGGAAAGCTAGCATTTCAATGAGTAAGAGTGTACATAACGTAGATATGTGTGCATGTTAAACAGACGGAGACGGAGGTAGAACGACCACTTGCGTTGTTGTCAGTCATGCTCTCGCGTTCTCTGTGCTAGTATATCACTTATATAAGTGCGGACGCGGACAGCGAAGATGCGTCGTTGACGCTCATAACTCAAATAATGTGTAAAGTAAATGTTTTTATTTTATTAATGTACTTAACTATTTGGAAAATACTGGTGAACATGTTTCATATTCCAAAAATGTCAGTATACTCCTATTAATTTTTCATAAAATAAAACAAATTCTAATAAAAAAGAATAAAACCAAGCTTGAAATTCTAATAAACAAATAAGATATATCAATTCTAAATAAGGTATAATAAAAAGGAATTCCAATGCCATTAAATAAACTATAAGACAAAATAAACTTGAAATCCTCAGTCATAATCATAAGAATCGATTCTGAATAATGTAAAAATCAAAATAATCTAATAAAGGGAATGTTAAGGAAAACTAAACTTAAAATTCCAAAAATAAAAATATATATATAATGCAATCACCTAAAATACTTGCTCAGACGTTCAGCTTTCTAGGATACTGTGCTTTTGTGGCTATAGTTAGGTATTTATTTTCTTGGGAGCAGTACCTAACGGCAGACGAATGGTAGTGGCCATAAAGTGGAAGTGATGTTTTGTCCGTGAACAAAATATTTTCAAAAAAAATTTCGTTTCTGTCACATTTCTCTCATACTCTCACAAAATTCCACATGTCTTACTTTGGGAAAATTTCTTGTCTTTTTTTCAATCTGAAGCATTTATATTTATTTCTCCTTAAAATATCCCTAACTGTAGTCTTTGGAATATTCACAATTTTTGAAACTTGACGGCCCGAACACGGTTCGTTAGCTTCCACAAAGGCACAAACTTCGACCTCCTTTTCCATTCTTTCCTCACAAATGGCTGTTCCTGTCGATTGCTATTGTTACATTTTAAGCAACCAGTAAAACAACCTGCTCTTTGGAACTTATTAATAGTATTTAAAATTGTTTGATTAACAGGAACTGGTCGATTAGGGAAAATACAAAACGCTCAATAACTTCTGCGCTCCCAGATGAATAGTACCACTTAATCATGCTTAAGCGTTCCTCTTTTGTGTAAACAGACAATTGTAAATGTATTAATAAATAAAATAGTACCGGGAGCTAGGGGAAAACAAGAATGAAACGAGCTTCAAATAGATCATTCGACGCTATACCTTCCAAGTTTGTAAGTGAACTGATACTTCTGATAGTTCTGATTCATATTCATCGCCGCTTCCCCCACACTACTCGCTCGTAATCGGTTTGGCAGCGCCACTATAGTTGCCTCCGTCTTATCTATATACTCAGCTTCCTAAGGTTGTATTCGGCCTATCTGTATACATGCATGGTAGCGTTAGTATACCCTTATTAACAAATGCTTGTTTACACGATAGCTCATTTTTCAGACCCGTTAATGCTCTCAACGCCCTCTTTTGGAGCCTTCTATACGCAAGGATGCTGTGGAAATTCGCAAAATAAGTCAATCTAGCTGCGTGTTGATTAGAAATAATTTTAATTCTTCTTATGCTATAAATAGCAGCCGATAATTTTATCGGTAATTCGTCGATACGCGCAGACCAATTGAGTCTAGCGTCTACTCGCAGTCCGAGGACCTTAATGCTGGTGCTCTCCTCTCTCCTATTCATGGCAAAGTCAAGGTGTTGGGTTTTCTTCATGTTTAGTCTCAGTTTATTGGACTCAAACTATTTACCCGCTTGTTCCATAACCAGTTCAGCTTTTATGGATTTACTCTCTTCTGTTTTTTATTTTATTACCAACAACGTATCGTTCGCGTATATGTATACCTTATCAGCAGACAAGTTCACGTCCAGATCATTGATACATATAACAAAGAGAAGAGGCCCCAACATAGATCCCTGAGGAATACCGCGCTCCACAGTCCTCATGTCCGACCTCTTTGAATTCGTCTCGACATATTGCTGTCTATCCGTTAAATACGATGATAGCAGGTTGAAGTTGATCTATTTTTGCGAAAGCCATGTTGTGATGTGGTAATAATTTTGTACTTGTCAAAAAAGTCGACCAATCTATTAGCGATTGCTTTTTCAAATACTTTACAGCCGGTAGAATGGATATAGGCCTATAGTTTTCAGGGTTGTTTGTATCCCCTTTCTTATATATTGGAACCATTCTTTCGGAAAAACACCTTCTGCCATATACCTATTTATAATAGATATCATAGGGTACGCAATACAGTTAACAACATCTTAAAGGATCTTTCGTGCCTTTCGATTTGGTTACGGAATAGAAGCTAAAAATCCCAATAGTTGTACAAAAACTAGTTAGAAATCTGTGCACAACTGCAAACTTCCTAATATTCCAATAAACTTAAATGCAAGCTAACTCTAATGCTATAATATATGAACTTTATATGTATTTTAGCGACTACGATAATATCAATATCAAAGAGGTGATTATTTCTTCGTACCGTTAGAAATAAATTACATCTTAAGGTACTATTCGTATAAGAGGGTAAACGATACATTGCCCATTGTAAACAGAGATAAAAGTGACCTTTCGTAATTAATTGAAAACATAACAAACTATTTGAATTATATTTGATGAACAATATAAATTTTAATAGTTTTCTTTGATAGTACAAGTGTATTTTTTAAAATAGTAAATTTTGTTATTGATTACACTGTGCTAGTTGCAAAATGCAACAAGCTGGGCATCCGGGGGGTAAACCTAATTCGAGTACGCTGAGTCTAATGGTGCCAACCTTTTTAAAAGTTAGCGCGTGTTTTCGAGTAATTTCAATTTAAAAATTTTAGGTCCAAAGAACCTTCTGGAATTTTCTGGAAAATCTGATCAATGGTCGAAGAGCTTTCTGGAACCTTCGAGAACCTACCGTGGACCGTTCATGGACCATTCGTGAATCTTCTAGAAACTTCCCCGAGAATCATCGATTTAGTGCAATATAGTGACCAAAAGTGGAAAATTTGTGCCGACTTAAAAGTGGTGGCTCTTTTAAGAGGCATGCAAACAGGTTATACCAGAAATATGTGCTACATGTACATGTGGAATACCCGTTTTGCCGGCGACCAATATAACGAACAGAACTGACCTTTACGTGAGGAATTTAGATTGCGACAAAACAACAATATTGATATTCAACTTGTGCCGATCGAAAAGGTTTTGTTACCACCGCTGCACATCAAGCTAAGAATTGTTAAAAATTTCATAAAAGCGTTGAACCCAGAAAGAAATGCATACAACGAACAGCGTCGTATTTTTCCACGGTTTGATTGATTGATTGATTTTTCTACCAGAGCAAGGTTGGTCTTTACATCCCTAACAGTGAAGCTTAGTAGCTTATTGTATTATTCCTGCTTCGGTTTTGTTTTACTTGAACAGGTTAGTTCCAGCAATCAGGTTTAAGAGCCTATGTAGTAAATCTTTCTCCATTGGTAGTTCAATTGTTTTTTCACGGTGAAGTGAGATGAAAATAAAAGAAGGTAGATGTCTAAATCTGAATGTTGATCTATTGAAATATCATTTTGCATTACATTTATTTTACAGGAATATATAATGGGCTGGACATTTGTCGTTCGATGAGGGACAAACGATTTGAAAATGCACTCACTGACATGGAGCTTATGGCATGGGATTGTGTGAAAGCGGTTATTGATAATGTTCTTGGAATTTATCGATCCGAAAATTGGCGCATTGAAGGCATGCTCACTGCTTTTCACCGCTTAAATGTTCGAATGTCATTAAAAATTTATTTTTTGCATTCCCATGTAGAAAAATTCGCCGAACAATCAGCAAACGAATCCGATGAGCATGGCGAGCGTTTTCATCAAGTGACGGCGAGGTTCGAACACTGGTACAGCAGCAAAAAGCTACATGCTCTTTTGGGTGACATTTGTTAGAATTTACAAGAAGATGACGTTACAGGAGAATCAGGGCAATCAGAGAATGAAAAATGAAAAAAATCAAGAAAAACGTTTATTTTTTAAATGATGAAAAATCGACTGAAGCAATTCAATTCTTTTCAAATAGTTATTCGATGTGTATTCGTCGATGCGATGTCTATCCGATCCATTGATTTAAATTCAATAAATGGTCAAAAACTGATAAAAATTACGGGTTTGGGGTGTTTGGGCTTAAAATTTTTAGATTGAAATTGCTCGAAAACGCGAGCTAACTCTCAAAAAGTGAGCACCATTGGATTCAGCATACTCGAATTAGGTTGACCCACCGGGCTCCCAGCTTGTTGCAAAAAAAGTCTCCAATTTGAGCACAATGTTATTTTTTAAATAAATGAGCATAACGCCTAGTACAAACAAGTTATCTTTTGCGTGATCGGTTGTTGGTCCTGCAAGGAGCGCTTATTTGGGAAAGTTGCACAAAATGTTGGAAGTATTCACCATTTGCACAAATACATGTCCCTATTCGCCGATTGAAAAGCTAAGACATTTAAGCCCGGGCTGCGGGCAGACCACAATCTACGACTATCACGTACAATCCACACCACAAATCACGCTCTTGGAAACCTTCCCCAAACCATGTTTTTAATTGCACCCCTCATCTTTTTAACTTGAAGTACTAGAAGTTAGGAATACAACGGTGTAAACAAAAATATCATTTAACAAATAGCTACTAATAAAAACATATTATAAATTGTTAGTTTAAATTAGGTTGTACGTATACAATCGTATAGGTTGCTCGAAGAAAAATGATTCAGATATTTATTTCGATTTGCGAAAATAGTTTACGTATAGTTAAATACGTAGTGAAGTAGTGTTGTTATAAAATCCTTAAGATACCTTCTCATTTTCTCCAAATGAATGTGTCGATATATTATTAATTTATGGAGAGCGTCATAAAAATTCTTATGAAGCAGCAACACTTTATGGAGAGCGATTTCCTAACAAGATTACTAAAACATTCCTCATCCATGCGAACGGCATCCATCAATTAGAAACACACAGAAACATTAGCAAAAATGAATAACGTACTGGCTTATGTACGATGGAATCCACATATTTTAGTTAGAGCTGTTGCTGAAAATATCGGAACAAGTACATCAACAGTACAGAGGATACTAAAGCTTTACAAATATCATCCTTTTAAAATTCAGTTGCTGCAAGCATTAAGGCCTACAGATTTTGAAGGGATTCATTTTTGTGACGTAAGTGATGTTAAACGATAATCCCACGATTACCAATAACATCTTGTGGACCGACGAGGCCCGATTTCATAACAATGGGGCGGTGAATCGCTATAACTGCCATTACTGGGTTTCAGAAAATCCTCATTGGATGCGTGAGACTCATTTTCAGGTAATATTGTCAGGTAATATTGGGTGTTAACGTTTGGTGCAAATTATTTAATGGGCGTATCATTAGTCCATCTCTGAAGGAACTTTGACAGGGCAACGTTATTTTCATTTTTTACATAATGACCTTCCCGAGTTAATGGAAGATATTCCATTAGCAGAGTGCAAAAACGGGATGGCGCTCCGCCTCATAACTCGCGGTTGGTTGTAGAGTATTTAAACGACGTATATCCCAATAGATCGGTTGGTACTAACGGTCCTATTCAATCGCTAGACTTAAGCCCACTAGATTTCTTTTTGTGGGGATACGTAAAAGAAGTTGTGCATTTTACTCCGCCTACGAACTTAGACGATTTGAAACTTAGATTCTTCTTAGAACTTTCAGGGGATATGAACCGTGTGTTGCGTCGAATGGCTATTTTGAACAGTATCTTTAAGTGATTAATTTATGAGTTATTAATATATTGTTTATTTAAATTTTTGTTGTTATTAATTATTGATATGATCAGTTAGTATTAATGTTTCTTGTATGGAATTTTCGTTTATGCCGCTGCATTCCAAACACTTCGTACCTCAGTCATAAAGTCAAAAAGATGAGGGGTGCAATTTAACAAAAATTGGTTTGGGGGAGGTTTCTTATAGGGTGGTTTACTAGGGGGAGTTTTAAAAGGTATAGCTTTTAGGACGATACCTTGCTCGATCTTATATATCTACAAATGAGGAAGATATCGTTTGTAACATTGAATCTGGGATACCCGGTATATTTTCTCAATAAATTAAATGCGGTGGTAGTTCATGAGGTCACGACGAAAAGGTATCCCTGTCTCTCAGTATCTGCACCGTTTCTGTTATGATATTCGTTGAACTCGAAACCGATTTCCGTAAACACGTCTTGTTTCTGTTACTTTCTTTTCTGTTTCGCCACAAATGAAAATCAAATCAAATAACTTCTACACCATACTGTACCGAATAATTATACTGATTGCGAATATAAACACACGTTCCTTTTTTTCTGTGATATGTTTAAAAATAGACCCCGGATGTATCTAACTTTTAGATTCCGTGTGATTACAGCTGCTACTTAAAGGATGATTGCGAGTTATTTCTGAAACGTGCTTTATACTATTTCAAAGATGTTTATCTGAGGGGGCCAAGCTACTTAGATTGTCTCAAAAATGTAAAAACTGAAACAAAAAATATGATATGAAATGTATTTTATAAAAATAAATGAACTGAGCTTTCGTACCCCTGTTTATAATTTTAATTTGTAGTTGCCTATGGGAAGTTGTAAGCTTATGTTATACTGAAGTAGAAAGTGCCCCAGGGAGGTGGTGTTTTTCGACTACTGCTTTGTCTTTGATTTTAGAGAAAAGTGAACATGAGTTATTTAGGACAAAGTGATGCATAACTTAAAAGTATTTTCAACTCTACAGAGCGTCTAGAAAATAAAGGCACGTTCACATAGGGTAGTGCGAAATCATCGTTAGGATTAGCGTGGAATTATTTGCAATATTCCGTCATAATTCTTAAAATAATTTCGTGACATTGACAACAAATATCTCGGTTTACTTTGTCGTATAATAATCTTTATTTATCTGGTAATAATTTCTTTTGCAATGGATGGAATTACACAGAAACGTTATATACTGTATTTATTTGCAATTTCTACAATAATCATGACGGACAAATTTAAAAATAATCGACACTCAAAAGAAACAACAAGGGGACTATTTAAATTTGATTCGGGAAATCTTAAATCTTGATCCTGAATCCTTTTTCTTATATGCACACATGAAATTTATTGAAAATAGTAGCAAATCAACGGTCTGCCAAATATTTCGAGAAACATTTGAAGAGCTGTGGACTGTACTACAGCCTCCCTACTAATTATCAACATGAGGCATGTCTCCTAATTGTATAGGTGCAATAGGAGGCATGCAATTATAAGAAAACGTTTAGCATTTTAGTTGTATGCGATGCAAATGATAAATTTGTATGTATGAATTCAATAGCCTACGAATCTTCAAGTGATGGAGGAATGAATAATAGCAAAAAAAAACACTGCTATTTGGAAAATGCAACAAGCTGGGCATCCGGAGAGTAAACCTAATTCGAGTACGCTGAATCCAATGATACTAATGGTTAGCTCGCGATTTCCAGCAATTTTAATTTAAACATTTTAGGCCCAAAGAACCTTCTGCGACATTCTGGAATTTTCTGGAAAATATGGCCAGTGGCCAAACAGGTTTCTGGAACCTTCGAGAACCTTCCATGGTCCGTTCATCGACTACAAACTGAAGCTGAGAGCTCAGTCTGTTTTCAGAAGTCAAAGTGTTAACATCTAAATATTAAAGCAAATAACCCAAACCGAAATGAATAGTGAAAAATTCGAGATTCTTCATTGTATTGGCTTGTAAAATCAGTTAATTTGAAATATAAAAAAATGGATAAATGTTTTAAATTGAATACCTTTTGTTACGTGTGCGGAAAATTTGTAATTAAGACCACTCGGTAATAGGTGCTGAAACCGCTGATTTGTATCAGCAATATTTCTCACAAAATGTTTTTACTGATGTGTATTGGACGCCGTCTATTGTTTGTACAACATGCGTTTTGAATTTGAATAAATGGACAAAAACCGAAGCCGCTATGTGATTTGGTGTTCCGATGATTTGGATAGATCCAAGAGAACATGATCCAGCTGAATGTTGTGCGTGCGTGAATTATACTGACGATGAACAGAAGAAAAAGTGGTTTTTTGAAATACATTCCAACAACATATACCCAATTGACGCTGCCGCGTTCAAATACAATTTCTGTTCCAACAAGACCAATTTCAACAGAACAGTCTGAACCATTAGTATTAGAAACCATGAAAACCGAAGACGCAGGCGTATCGATGTATGAACCTTGGAATCACATTGAAATCACGCAAGCTCGTTTGAATAATATGATAAGAAGCCTGAGACTATCACAGCGATAATCCATTCTTTTGGCAAAGGGCTTGAAACAAACGAATATTTTGGCAGCAGATGTTCGGATATACGGAGCAATCACTCATCATCGTTTTACAAAAAAGTGATGAAAAATCAACTGAATCGATTCAATTTTTTTCAAATAGTTTTTATTCGATGTCTATTTGATCGATTTCCGCCGATTTAAATTCAATAAATGGACAGTGAAATTGAAGAAAATTAGACCAAGCTACATAAATGACAACGATGCAAAGAAATCATTTTACATATGATTTTTGTTTGATCACGTAAACGCGAAACATATCTCATTTAACCTTTAAGTACTAGCACCTATTGGACATACATGAGTACTAGCATGGCGCCTAGGAGGCACCATTGTAAAATTACTGCTATAAAATTAATGTTTTAATTTTAAATGTTTCTTGTTTTAGGAATATAGGTACCCGATATAATACAAAACGATAAAACAACACATAAAAGAAACTTCAATAAGTATTATGTACTATTTATTCATAACATTCCTTTTTTTTGTATGCTCTGAACAAATATTTAGATCATATTTGTTTAGAATGGCGGTTATTTTTTCTAGGGCACAGGTAACACCACTTTCTTGAACTTGTAGTTGAATTTCTACAGGTTGAAGCTCAATTTCTAAACGCTCGTTTAGAACTTTTCGAATTTTTCTTGGCAATTGAGGGTACTCCAAGCGATCTAATTGATATAGTTTTACAAGTTCTTGTCCTAATATGTTGAGGAAATTTCTACGCGCAGTGACTTATTCAATATTATTATGTTTATAAATAATGAAAGCATTTAAGGCGCAGACATTAATGAGATGGAAAAATAAAACCAATAGCCATCTCCTTGTTCGCCGTTCTACATTGTACGTAGCACAGAGTTTATCTGTTACGTCCACTCCACCCTTAGTTGTATTATAAAATGTCAAAATTTCCGGTTTCTTTTCTTCTCCGGTATCTTGGTCAATGTTTGCATCATGGTGCATTGTGGAGAGCAGAAGAACTGCCTTAGATTTTTTTGGCACATTAGAAATCACCGTTGCATTTTTTGAAAATCCAAACTTTTACAGTTCTATTCTTGTTGGGAAGAAATACTACTGGAATTTCTCTTTTATTTTTGCGTATTGTTCCTACTAATGTTAAATTATGGTCCGACAATAAGCGCTCTGATAAGAATACACTTGTGTACCAGTTATCGGTTGTCACATTTCTGCTAGTCTTCTCGATAGGTTGGATCAATCAAACGACAATTTCCTCTGCAGAGTTACTGACTTTATAAGGTCCTTCTAGCTGAGTTCCGGCGTACACTTGCATGTTTACAGTATAAACATTTTTGACGTCACACAGAGCAAAAATTTTTATTCCATAGCGATTTGGTTTTGACGGAATATATTGTCGAAACCTGCAGTTACCACGAAATGCCAACAATTGTTCATCAATGATAACGAATTCAAAGGGCGAAAAAAGTGTATTTAGAAACAATATTCTCGAATAAATCTCGTATTGGGGCAAGTTTATCTATTTGAAGACGTTCATTACGTGTAGTAATGTCATCAAATCTAATACAACGAAGTATAAATAAGAATCTTTCATAACTCATTGTTGTATAAAAAAATTGACTGGCTAAATCATTATCAGAGAATAAATGAGATGGTCGCAGTACATCGGCGACAATGAGCAGTCCTATGAAAGCTTTTATTTCATTGTGTGTCACGGAATTTACACAGCTAGCTCTTTGAAAGTTGGGTCTTACTTTCAACTCAATGTATTTATTTGTATTTTCCACCAATATTTCAATTACCCAATCGTCAAGGAATAGCGCGAATATAGAGGAAATTTCTTTTACATTCTTCGCACGACCTTTGCAACCAGGATGATGAATAACAATATTATTTTTTCGTGTTCGTGATGTTGGAGGGAGTACTTTATTCTACTTTGAAGTTGTATGTTTACCTATGAAATTATAAACCATAAGGGCTAAGTATTATAGAACAGTGTTTGTTTTTACATACCTAAGTAAAAATCTATAACATCAGATAACTCATCCGTATTGCTATTATCTTCTTCAATGACTGAATCACTATCAAGACTAGATACACTTTCATGATCTGAACCTAAGTCGCTTTCGGGATAGATGTTTTCGTTATCAAATTTTATCCAAAAATCGTCACTTTCAAACAATTTCGCTATTTCTTCATCACATAATCCACGTTTACTACCCATAATGTCAACTGTACACGTTAAAGTTCAACGAACTACTAACTCAATATTCAATGGGCATAGATATTTTTAAATACTGTACTATAAATCACTCACAAAAAGACCCGTTATCTATAATAAAAGCTTAAAAAAAACAAACGTAACTACTGACACGGCGCCTTTCAAACACCACCGAGTGCAGGGTCATAAATTATCTCTTGTTTACATTTCAATGCATGCAATATCTGGACTATATCATGTTACATAGGTTTTAGAAACATCATTCGAGGAATACATCTTAGGTAAACTGACGTAAATGAAATTTTGTGAAAGATATTACAATTTGGAAAAGATGATAGTATTTAAAGATTAAATTTTATTCTATTTGTCTTCATCGTAAAAGTACAAATGGAAGTTGTAATAGAAACTAATACTTAACAAAAAAGGATAATACCATGTACGTAAGTAGAAAGTCAAATTTAGAAGATATGAAAGAATTAAAATATCTTGTTCTTTCTTAAATGATATAGTTCGCAAATGTTTCTATAGACTCACACGTCTTGTCTTTATATATGTAGATGAATATATATATAGTTGTATACGCCATCTGAAACAACCACTTCAGTGTTATTTGCCTTAATGTACTTACACTTGGTAAATGTAGTGCTTTGCTTAAGTATTCATACATTTTTGGTCCCACGAAATGCAGATTTAAAGCAAATATCTAACTTTGTTTCTTTGTATTTTGCGAGAAACTATACAATCAACGCTAATTCAAGAGATAACAACGTCACATAGTTGAATGAAATATTTAAATCACCAGGAACATTGGTTGGGGTCTTCTGAAGCTTCGGCTTTGAGAGTTATTTTGAGCTTACGTTTCCTATTATTTGAGCGCACAGATTTGCTGATTTACAATCCCATGTCAGTTGTAGCCGGATTATTGCTATATAAATATATGTAAATACATCAAATATGTTTAAATATTCTTGATGAGCTTCTGTGATCATTCTAGTTCGGGAATCTACTTGCATCTGATTAAGTGCTCTTTCATTACAGAAAAATTAAAAGTTCAAAATTAATCAAAGGGATATCATAACCTCAAAAGTATGAATGTATATTGACACGAACTTGTTAACTGACATGAATTTAGCAATCGCTTACCGCTGCCTACACTGTTATTGTATTACACCAATTATTAATTCGTATTTAATTGCATTATGTGATCTTTCATAATTCCTTCCTTAATTTCGCGCTACCCTATGTGCTACTTAAGTGAATGCGTAGGGGTAAAGTGACAAGTAGGGGTAGAATAGCTATTGGCGTGGACTCGCAGGAAACTACTTCAATCTGGTGGTGAGGTTGAACTCATAGAAAAACCATTAGTTTTCTGTCAAAGCGTCAGTGATCAGTTCGCCAAATTGTTTATTCAGATTATTTCGTCATTAATTACCGATACAATTTTTGAATTGAGATAGCTGAAAGCTCTGTCTAATTACCTTTAGAATAATATTAGCATATAATGAATCAGAAAGATCTGCCTTGAAGGCAGGTGTGGTTCAGTGTAATGGCATATAACGGGATAAAATGGCCAGTGCCTCCGATGGCTGCTCAAGTTGAATTCTTAGATTATTTTAAAATATTATATTAATTGCAGAACTTTCAATTAGTTCTTTATGTTTAGGAAACCAAAAATATTGCTTTATCTATAAATTTCTATAATTTTTTTATAATTTCTTTTAATCTTTGTATTACTTTACAAGCAACAAAAAGAAGAACGAAAAAGGAAAAAACGAGAGGACGACAATAAAAAATCTCCAGGTGAAAAACAAAACATTGAAGAAACAAACTCAAACTCGACGAAAATTGTTTGAACAAAATTTTGAAACAGATGAGTGTTTTGATGTATACGATGTTCCGGTTGTCACAAGTGGGCTCTTGAAGCGTGTACTGGATGTAACGAAGATGACGACGATTTTGCTTGTAAACATTGCAGGTAAATTTCAAAAAAAAAATTATTTCATATGCATCTATTCTAATTATGACATTAATATTGATTTATAGTAATTATTAGTACAAATATAGGTTGATTTCGTATGTAAACGTGTTTATCATTCCCAGATTTCTTTTCGGGCCACTCTGCCCCACTATGTGGGGTAAAGTGGCCACTTTACAGAAATTTAAAAAACAATAATTTGGCAAAAATACCTTTCAAGATTTTGTTGATATATTGATGGTTTTTGATTTTGCACTAAAGAAACTACATGCTAAATACTTTTTAAATTGTATTTCCTTTTAAATAAGTAAGCTAAAAAATAATTTGTCTTAGAGTGGACACTTTACCCCAGTCTCTCTACTTACTTCGTTATTTTTAACGGAACACCTGATTTATTAATTAGATAAGTTTTGGAAAATACTGATATTAATTTGAAATTTTGTACTCACACGGCAATATGAAAGCAATTTCTTTTCGAACAGTTTTCAAAAGAACTGAAACATACGTCTTCCCATAGTAGTGTTCAAAATCCATTACAGTGTCTATGATAAGTGTATATTATTCTTTTGTGTCGTTATGTCCACAGTCTCTTATCATCTTGTAGTAAAGGCAGTAATTACCTATAAACGTGACTGCTCTTCTGCATCGCAGTACACTCCAATTTTTCTTTTTAATGCCATAATCACAAATTCTTCCGGATATAACACTTGTTAGCCACAATCCTATGAAAGGTAGCGAAGTAGAGAGCGCAATATCTTTGACGGACATATATAGAACGTCACTAAAGTACTTCGGCATACTGGTCACAATGAAATAAATGGTGAAGTCATGTCCGATTTGTCCAACCATCAATGACCAAACTCCAAAATCGCTAAATATCCTTTTCCAAGGTACTTTCAATTTAACATAATGTATCATCTCTCGTTTAAGTAATTCAATTTCCGCTTGCGTAATATAGGGATGATCAGAAGGTTTATCGCGCACCCATACAAAGACTCCAACGCTCCAAATAATCCCTACAGCAGTCCAAAAATAAAACGCGCTCGGCCAGTAACGAGTATAGCTTAT
This sequence comes from Dynastes maya, assembly GCA_029619315.2. Classification (NCBI taxonomy): domain Eukaryota; kingdom Metazoa; phylum Arthropoda; class Insecta; order Coleoptera; family Scarabaeidae; genus Dynastes; species Dynastes maya. The sequence goes on along the minus strand of JAROYE020000006.1, from coordinate 34,136,702 downwards.
CCACATCCCTGTCAATAAATTTCCGAAAACGGTACCCAACGAGTTTGATGCGAAACTGAAGGCTCCCAGTGTAGATCTTTCGAACGGTGGGACCCAGTGAGCTAGTAAGGTACCCGTGCAAGGGTAAGTAACGCCCTGCCAAGAAAATATGCAATCAACTACACCGACTTTGACCCAAAGTGTATTCCTTTATTTCAAGTTACTTTAGCTAGTAACAGCAAGCATAAATTCTTAACATAGGTAACATCTCAAACATTATATGCAGCACGGGATTTTGTAGCAGTTTTACATCTGTTGTTATTCTGATTAGTTTTTAGAAAATAAATAATCTCTGTGTTCGCTTGCTACGTTGCAAGCTGTATTACCACGTATCAAACGCAAACGTGACTATTTAGACCTATTTACACACAACAGTGCCGTGTTAGTGCCGTTATTGTTGAGTATCAGAGGTATATATAGGTATATATACGTTGCGACACTGAGCGGTTGTACATACGAGCTTTCAGTTGCAACAGTGGAATATTATGTACGTATGTACATCGTGGTGATTGTGACTCAGCGCCTGCATCCCCCACTACTACGGTTACGCTCGTCTCATCCAACAGCGTATGCCTTCAGTGCGTTAACAGAGGTAGTAGGCATAACTTCGTTGGGAAAGAGAACGATTACGGAATTTACGTATTATGTATTCGCAAATTATGTTGAAAATGAGTTCTCATATTTATGTTGTTGCGCTAGGAGGCGTATACGAAACCAAAAAGTAATTCTAAATAAGAAATGAAAAATATTCTGATGAAATAAAAGAAAAGAAACATAAATTCGTTGGTCGTATAAAGTACCATTGTCTCCTGCTTCGTGCGAGCGTTGCGTATACCTTGAAATGTTAGAAGCAACTGCTGTATCTCTTCGCATCCGCCCTGGATCTGTGTGCTGGCGAATATAATCGATAAATGCGTTGTTGTTGGACCGTGCTGTTTTCTTCATGTTGTATGTACAGCCGATCTGTGTCACAACGTGTATATGCAAAACATATCGTTTCAAAATAAATGAAAACCTTAAACTGACTTATTTCTTTATGCGATAGTGTATATTAAATTTGAAGAATAAATTACCTGTGCCAAACCTATCAACACTCTGCCACAGCAAACGATATACCAAGGTAAATATCGAATTAGTATAGGGAACAGTACAGTTACCAAAGTTGATATTCCTATGCCTGCTAAATATGTATATGTTCCGCTTATTAAATCGCCAGCAATTCCAGCAGGCAATTGTCCAAATAAGTATCCAATAAAGAAAGAAGATAAGATATACCCTTGAACTACCTCATCCCATTCAAAATGACCACCCTGTAAATTTAACGTTATGAATATATGTTTATATAAAAATCATTTGGTTTACATTAGAATTGGGAAAATACCTACGATGTTTAACTAAAAACTTGCTAATGCAACAGATAAATGTAGTTAAATCTTTTTTTCGGTTTTATTTTTCATATCACAAATAGTGTTTTTTAAATTATAATGTTCTCAACTAGTGTTACCTTGATATCTTCGCCATATAAGGATCTGTTTGTTCTGGGACATTCGTTTGAATAGTTTTTCGCTGATGGTGGTACCATTCTCGTTATTGCTACGTTTAAGCATTGTCGTTGTCCATAACCAACTATAATACCTAAAACGCAGAACGTGGACACCACAACTCGCATAGCAATTGTACCTTAAGAAAAACAGCAAGTGCAGGTCACATATTATCTTATCATCGGGTCTTCACTTACATCCGCAAATGCAATGAAGAGGCTGGCAGCGTTTAGTCATGGTACATGAGACACATCGATACCAAACAATTATCACATGTTTGAGATTATAATTTTCTTATAAGACATTGACATAAGCAATCGACAGACGTCATTTTACAATTTGGTTTAGATCCAGTGTAGGTAAAATTTTTCAGTTTCTTTGCTGAAACACGTTAATGGCATTGAATATGACCCGAAAGAATAAAAATTTCGCCTGGCAGTGCTTATTAAAAACGCAAAAATGGTTTTCCATATTTTCCTTCATTTTGTAAAAAGGAAATTAAATAAAGAAAAACGTACACAAAAAATTTACACAATGCATAATTCTGCGCGGAATTATTTATCGTGTAAAGCAGACTTTAGAGTGTAACTTTTGTACATCTTGGTTTGATCATTCTATATCACTATTGGATATGTAAATATATACCTTTGTAATGAAATAACAGAAATTTCTGCAATTAATAATTTTTAGGATATCGATAGTTGATTGTTTCCGATGTTATATTCACATATTGTTATTATATTAACTACATAGTAATCCAAACTCTAAGAATTTGGTAGGGAACGGTTATCGAGTAGTATGCAAATATCACTCTACTTAAGTCCCATGTAATACCCTCATTTCTTTGAGGGAGAGCATTAAATGCTATCCTTAAATATAAGTCTGTAACAAACAACAGAGAGTATCGGCACACTCCTCACCACACAAAATATTATAATTAATTCGGAACAGCTGTTTGAAAGGCTCACTGGGATCCCATTTTCAACCGAGTTACCGAATAAATCTGAACGAAAAAACTAAAAACTTTTACTTTAATTCTATCCCTTCTTTCGAGGAAAAAAGAAGGGTATATATGTACAAATGTGTCTAAACATGTAACTGTGTATATCTATTTCCGAATACCTACTTTTCTATCGCTTAACTCTAACATGCTGGGTATTGACGACATTGACGACGTCAAAATCGCGGAATACAAAAGACTAACTTCTCTGTGCATGAATCAAAACCGTTTTCAAATAGGGAGCAAATATTATGAACAATTGGAGGGTACGGCGATGGTTAATCCACTGTCCCCGTTCATAGCCAACTTGTTTATGAATAAATTTGAAACGTGTTTGAAAAAGGACACCGTGTATTTCCTTAGAATTTGGCTTAGATATGTAGATAATATTTTCGCGGTTTTTGACACTAAGAAAAGTAACATCCCGGATTTCCTCGCGACACTCAACTCAAAATTCGGATCCATTAAATTTACAGTAGAAGAAGAAGTGAACAATCAACTCCCATTCCTAGATAGCCTAGTAATTAGAAACAATAATAAACTAGAAATAGACATCTATAGAAAAGAAACAAGCACTAATAGATTTATTATGACTGATTCGAACCACTGCGAACAACATAAAATGGCCGCGATTAGTTTCTTCATTAATAGACTAGTGAAATTTCCCTTAAACCAAAATAGGTACAAGAAAGAGCTTAAATTCATAAAAAATGTGGCTATTTATAATGGTTACTCGTCTATAGATGTCGACCGCATCTTTAAGAAAGTCCAACATAGGCATTATGTAAGAAATTCTACGACCTTGATACCGGTAGAAACGCGCGACAAGAAATTTGTGAAACTCCCCTTCCATAGAATATCGAAAGGCGTCAGTAAAGTTTTTAGGGGATAAGACATGAACGTATGTTTTAGTTCACGAAATACACTTAAGAACCTTCTTGGTAATCCAAAACAGAAACCGGACATGAAAGAAAGGTCGGGAATTTATAAAATTGCATGCAACGACTGTGATAAAGCCTATATTGGACAAACGAAACCTGCGATAGGTACTAGATTTAACGAACACATGAGATGCTATAGATTCGGTCGAACAAGAGCGTCAAGTGTAGCTGACCATATGAACAACACAGGACATGTAATCAAATTGGAAAACCTCAAATTAATTAAAAACCTAACTTCACCTCGGGAATTGGACGCATTTGAGACAATGTACCTGAAAAAAGAGAAAAAACATTCGCAGCTCCTGAACAAGGAGAATGCGTCACTTCATTTCTCTTGCTTGTTTGATTTATTAGGGTAAAAGAACTTTTCTGTCCACACTTGACGAAGACCGAGTCTCGATGTTCTGCAATTTATGTATTGATTTGTTTAGTATCCTTAAAGCGCGTAGATAGAGAATTAGCGGGAAGTAACCTTCCTTTCGTCTCGCTCTTTTCTACGAGGGCGGGATAAGACCCTTGGCCGTTTCACATATACCCAGCATGTTAGAGTTAAGCGATAGAAAAGTAGGTATTCGGAAATAGATATACACAGTTACATGTTTAGACACATTTGTACATATATATCCTTCTTTTTTCCTCAAAAGGAGGGATAGACATGCATGATAGAATTAAAGTAAAAGTTTTTAGTTTTTTCGTTCAGATTTATTCGGTAACACGGTTGAAAATGGGGGCCCAGTGAGCCTTTGAAACAGCTGTTCCGAATTAATTATAATATTTTGTGTGGTGAGGTGTGTGCCGATACTCTCTGTTGTTTGTTACAGACTTATATTTAAGGATAGCATTTAATGCTCTCCCTCAAAGAAATGAGGGTATTACATGGGACTTAAGTAGAGTGATATTTGCTTACTACTCGATAACCGTTCCCTACCAAATTCTTAGAGTTTGGATTACTATGTAGTTAATATAATAACAATATGTGATCGATATCCTTAAAATTATTAATTGCAGAAACTTAAAAATCGAAACTAATACCATTGTATTCAGCTAAAATATTTTAACATGCCTATCTTTCTTGGTCGCACTAGAAATCGGTACCAAGTTATCTATTTTAATTTGAACATCTTGTACACTTTAACATTTCTGATAAGATTTTAAAACATATCTATAGAAGATTATTTATAGACAACGGATTTAGAATTTTCTGAAATGTTAAAAAAAGATTTGTCGTATGCAGCTGGGACGTGGATGAATGTCTTTTTCTTGCATGTTTGAAATGTGTTCTTGGAATTTTGCCATTTTTTGTGATACAAAACAAACTCGTAAGACATAATCAAATTAATTTCAAATACGTTCTAAAGTCTAACATTTCTATTGGAATTTTATGCTAAAAATTGGCTAATTTTCGCTAAGTGATGATTTTTTTCCTTTGAAATATTAACTTAATTACAATCTGTAATAATAGTTGTTCATTCTACGTTTAACATATGTAGTGTATAATAATGTCATGTAACTGACCTTCGAGGGAGTATTTTGTTATTTGAAGATATCAAAGATGTTTCTGTAACGTGTTCATAACATTTTTGTCAGTTTAAAATAATTAAATTAGTAAAGAAGAATCTATTTTTCGAAATAACTGAAAAATTCTTATAATTTAATACACTGCGCAGTCAAATTATGGAATACATTTATTAAATTTGAACCAATTCCTTTTTCGATGAAATGCTCGGACCGGTCAATGCTATTTTTTTTAAATAAACATTTTTGCATCTATTTTAAGTTTCCTCCATTTCTGATTTTCAAATAATGACATCATCGACAATTTTTTAAATGGCAACTCCTGATTTTTTTTTAAATTCTGATAGATCACTTCATTGTCTAAATGATTAAGGTAAGATAATCGTGTCGTCCCAGCATAGCCGTAACAGCTGGAGCAGCCAATGGAACTCGGCGCGCGCCTGTTTGATGCGATGCGTAAACATCTGCCTGGTGGCAAAGCAATTCAGATTCGTACACATTTATCATCACTAGTGCGGCGTGTGCGTGTGAATTAAATCAGGCGAGCGGAATATTAGTTATTCAAGAAAATTTTTAATTAAAAATGTCCAGTGTGCGCAAAGCTGTGAGTTTCCAGATTTATTGTACGACGGTGCTGAAATAGTTTGTAAAGTGTGCGAGAAAACTTTGATGTACTGGCAAAAGAACGACTGTAGGAAGCATGTAAATAGTGAAAAACACAGAAATAGAAAAAACGGTGCGTCAAACAAAAATGACTTTATTTTCGATTTACTTGTCATGATGATAACATGTAATTTGTCACTTAATATATTGGATAAGAAATCGTTTAAGAACTTTTGGAACAAATACAACCCGGAGTTGAAGTTGTCAACTACGGCAAGAGTAAGCATGTTTTATTTGCTACGCACTATAGATGACGCAAGAAATATTCGCGTTTTAAAAAAGGTGAAGAGTGTGTTAGAGAAAGATTCCAATTTTACCACATTACAACAAATTTGTAATGGTACTTCGACTAATCCATTAATTGAGTTCAAAGATTATTTTAATCATACATGTATTACATCGGTGTCGAACGATCTTTCTCCAAATATAAACACATTTTTTCACCACTGCGAACACGGTTTCACGAGGCAACTATTCAAACATATCTAATGCTATCAATTTTTTACGATTCTTATCCACGGGATTATAATACTGATGATGGTACTTGTACTTCTCATGTTCAGTAATTCCAATGCAATCCGCCAGCCTACTTGATTACGCTGCTTAAGAGGGTGAGTGTTTCACAGCCTTACAGATATTATAATTTTTGATTAGTTTTTTTATTACTATTCGCTTTACTACTTCTTTTTCGGTATTATAAATATTGAAGAAACCGCACGGCTATGGCGCGACGAACGATTATCTTACTTTATTAGAATGATACCAGCAAAATTGTAATACCTCACATAACAGAATTTTTGGTTCCGTACATGCCATTTTGAATAATGATTTGGGCTCCCGGAGAGTGTCCGCAAAATTCGTGCTGAAGTTGCTAACGGCGGAGCATAAGGAACTGCGTGCAGAAATTGCGCAGGACATGTTGGACGCGGCAAATGATGACCCAGACTTCATGAAGACTGTTATCACTGCTGATGAGTCGTAGGTTTATGGGTACGACCCTGAAACAAAGGAGCAGTCTTCCCAATGGAAACATCGAACATCTCCGAGGCTAAAGAAAGCACGGCAAGTCCGTAGCATTGTGAAAGTGATGTTGACAGTTTTCTTCGACTACCGTGGGTACGCCCCTCACGGACAGACCAATAACAAGGAGTGCACCAGCACGTCCTCCGTCGTCTTCGTGATGCCGTGCGGCTCAAGAGACCGGATCTGTGGACAGGGGAAACCTGGTAGCTGCATCATGACAACGCACCGGCGCGTTCCTCACATCTGATTCAGACATTCTTGACCAAACACAGCATCCCAGTTGTTCGTCAGCCTCCTTATTCTCCCGACCTGGCTCCCTGTGCCTTCTGGCTGTTTCCAAAGTTGAGAATGCCGTTGAAAGGGGAAAATTTGACACTCGAGAGGACGTTATGCAGAATGCGACGGAGCAGCTGAACTGTATTCCAAAAACGGCCTCCCAGAGATGCTTCCAACACTGGCAGCAACGCTGGGATTAGTGTGTATGGTCCCAAGGAGAGTATTTTGAAAGCGATTAAGCTTTCATATCTGTAAGTGAATAGTTCGATTTTTCGCGGCCAAAGGTCGGATACATTTTGAACAGACCTCGTATTAGATAAATGTCAACTGTGGGCGCTTCAAATGTGTTTTTATTATATAATCTAACATTTCAACTAATTTTTTTATAACTTAAGAAAAGGATATACAAACAAAACCTTACTTGACATTAAAAACAGTTTCGTTTAGAGTAACTATTACTTCAAATAAACAATCCTGCAAGTACATCGTTTGGTATTTCCAATTACTTCCAAGAAATACATTTAGATTCAAGCAAATTCAATTTAGAACTAAGATCGCCAACATTTAACACTTAGTAGATGATTTGCAATTTTTAGATGTTAATATTGAATATAAAAAATATGATAAATGATAAAAATTAGTAATAATCAAAACTGCCTACATCAAACTTTATCAGACATGGAACATGATTGTCTAACAATTATAGTTTAACATAAACAATTCGTTTCTTAAATCGTTAATTTAAATATTAGATTTTATCCAAAGATAAGATAATTGCAGCAACATAAGACCCAATTGACTGATTCCTATTATCAGAATTGTTTAAAATGGTAATTAGATACTTCTAATATTAGAATCACTTCATTGGAAAACACTAATTTACCTCTATTGCTTTTTAAGATTTATAAGTAACGCAACGAATTATGAGCTAGATACTTTATTATTATTACGGTTTGTTTAAAAGAAAATTCGCGGAAAGTAATCAACGCCAAACGTAATTTATTAATCCTATGCTTTACAAACAGGATCTTTGGTTTGTAACGGATGAGTTTTAAGTACATTATTAACATCTTAAAAGGAAAAACATAAAAAATCAAAGTGTTTAATTATTATATTGCGGATGTACGAGGTAGGTGTCGTAGTGTTTGCTTGAATATTGACATATCCAGAAAGGGAATTTCCTATTTAGCCATTTGTTTTTATTGCTAAAATATTCGGTTACGTCACATTTACTTTATAAATAGAATATAATACAACAGGTAAGTATTATAACCTTTTGTAAGTATTACATCTACAATGAGTTAACTATTGAATATGTAGAATTTCACATTTTTTAAATTAGCGGCCTTACAAGGAAACATAGGTAAGTGCATCTCACTGATTTAAATGAAACCTTGTGGGTTTATAGATCGATTTAGTGCAAGAACAACGATAACTATCTTAGCTGGCCAATCGCCCACTGGGCGTAAGGGGTGTAAGGCACCCCAAGCTCAACACTATCCTTCGCTGTTTGACTCAATAACTCTAAGAAACTATGAGAGATATCAAGAAAAAGTTACGACAAAATTTAAACTGTTTTATACGCTCTTTACTATGGCGTAAATATTTTCCCTGTAACAAATGTGTACTACAAAAATATAGGAGCTAGGTAGAATTTTTGTGTATTTTGTGCATCCTTCGGGAAGCAGAATCTTACAGGATCTTTAAAATGTGATAGCCGTTCGGCGATGTATCCACTCCTATACCATGCGTATTGAAATAAGTTGAAGAACCTTGGCGATTATAATTGATTATTGAATAGTTGAAGATTGTTAGTGAAGTTAAATGTGCATTTGTCACTGGAGGTACATTTTTATTTCAGTATATCATAAAACCAGGAATGATTTGTCTTTTAATTCTTTAAAGTTAGACATTTTGATCCGCTTCAATGTCCGGAAACTAACTTGTCAACATTTTAAAGATTGGTTTACAGATGTGTACTTACCAAATACTTAAATACTGGAGCTGAAGGTATTTGGTTATTGGATTCCTGGAGTGGGCATTGTCCGAGTGATGTGCACAATTTAGTACCAATGAACAAAAAAGTAAATATTTCTACAATTCCAAAGAAAACAACTTCAATTGTACAACCTTTAGACGTTTACGGTTTTAGAATATGGAAAAATATTGTGAGAATATTTTCAAATGAAGTACTACTTATGGATTACGACATAATTCTACACCAAAGAAAGAGTATTATTCAGTTACAATTTTTAACTTATAATCAATTCTCATCGCCAAGGTTCTTCAACGTATTTAAATACGCATGGTATAAAAATGGATACATCGCCGAATAGCTACTACATTTTAAAAATCGTGTAAGATTCTGCTTCCCGAAAGATGTACAAAATACATAGCAATGAGGCATTTTCGGCAAGCCTGTATTTATTCGTTGTGCATGGTGTAAGCAATTCCTTGGTTTTCAACGTTTCTATACGGATTACCTACTCCGGATCATTCTTACTACGTATACGCATTGTAATGTTACTTTTTAAACAGCTGTCAGTAAACTCTATACTCGTATTTTATTAATAAAATCATTTGATAACCACCTGCGTGTTTTATTCGCTACTGTAGATATAGCACAATTTATGAATCTTTTTTACACAAAGAAGAATATTTCGCATATTCAAATAAAAAAATTTTATTATTATAATACATACTACCTAGCTTCTTTATTTTTGTAGTATATAAAAATTCTGAAATTTGCAAAAAAAGTAAAGGGGTGGGGGTTGTTACCCTAAACAAATATTTGTTATGGGGAAAATATTTACACCATCGTTGAGAGCATGTAAAACAATATAAAACTTGTCTTAGCTTTTTTTAATATCTCTTATAGTTTCTGAGTTATTGAGTCAAACAGCGAAGGGTAGTGTTGAGCTTGGGATGCTTTACACCCCGCCAGTGGGCGATTGGGTAGCTAAGATAATCACCGTTGTTCTTTCATTAGATCGGTTTATAAACCCACAAAGTTTCATTTAATTCTGTGAGAATTGGTGAAGATTGAAGCTCCAACCTACACGCAAGCAGTTACCATTAGAATTAATGTAGTAAACAGTTTTTACCATGTATTGAATCTGCATCCAAACAGTAATGAATAATAATAATAATAATAAATTTGGGAGTCGCACCCTAACGCAGCTAATAAGTGTAAGGCATTAAATATATTGGGACTGCCGATGTTATCACACACGTTTGGTTGCATCAAATGGAATGTTGATGAACTACAGGCATTTGACCGACAAACGAGAAAGATCACGACGAGAAATAGAACCCTACACCTCAATGCTTCCATACAAAGAATCTACCTACCCAGAAAAGAATGTGGAAGAGGGCTACTAGGTGTAAAACACCTACATAACACAGCAATCGTAACAACGGCATGCTAAATAGCGAATACGGAAGACCCATTCCTAGTATTTGTTAAAACCCACGTAATCATCGGAAAAGGGGCTAATTTATATAGTACAATAATGGGAGCCGCAAAACAATATAAAATAATCTTGGACTCAACATCTCAAAGACCAAGCAGAGGTAATATGGAAAACCTGCCACTAAATAAAGTGAAGCTAAAAGTAAAAGAAGGATAAACCTATGCACTCACAATTCTATAGAACCATAGAGCAACAAGGACTATCTGAGAAACTTACCTTTGCTTTGTTGAATGCGCCAGACCTATTCTTTGAGACTGAAGGTTATACTATGGCTTGCCAAGACGGAGTCAACAGAAGCAAAATGGTCATGAAACAACCTCTACATGACACTAGATGCCGCGCCTGCAAAAAAGACCAGGAGATAATGATGCATTTACTGGCAGCAAATACGCACCCACTTTCTACATATCAAGACACGTTATGGCGTTCCGTATGTTGTACTAACATATCCGTTTAACACATAGAATAGGCCAAGAAAAAGTCCCACAAAGTACAGGGAGAAGATCATTCCATCAGTGATTTATAATGACGAGGTGAAAATCTTTTGGAATTTTTCATTTTCAACCACCGCACAGATAACTGCCAACAAGCCAAACATGGCAGTACTGGATGAGTCAAATAAAAAGATGTTTGTCATCGAAGTGTCCTGCCCGGCGGAACGCAACACCGCTGAAAAAGAAACAGAAAAAATAGATAAGTATAAAGAACTGATGTTCCAATTGAAGCTGACATATCCATAGTATAAGATTTGCTTTGTTCCACTAATAATTGGAGTATGTGGCGGCAGCAAACAGTCCATCATTGAAGAAAGACCAACGCACGGCCACTGCGCGAAACATTGTCCATCTTATGCAAAAATATGCCATCTTGGGCTCACTCAGGGTCCTAAGTGCTGATAACACCAGCTACCCCATACCTTAGGGCTGGATCGCTTCGAAGGCAAATCCTAACAATCATAGGACGCACTTGAAGTAACACCACGGGCTCCTGTATTTCGCCCGCTGCAGGAGACCAACATGCGTTCCTTCTTCCGAGACGACACAGACACCACGAAGACCAAGAAGAAGACCTAAAACATAATACACTGTAACTTATGTTAATCATTACACATATACATACCGTTAATAAACAGCCAACAGAGGAAAGAGAGGGGTACGGAGGCACCTTCGTTCTACGGGGATGCATCTGTGCTTTATTTCGCCTGAGGTCTTCTAGCATATTTTCTCAGCTTGTTGGACATGGATGCTGAAGTAAAATGGACGGAAGGAGAGGAAAAAGTAAATAATAATAATAATATGCCTTTATTGCGCAAAGCTGCATACGTATGCAAATATTAGATTGTAAAATAAATACAAAAATATATGCTAATATAATTAGTATATAGAGAGAAAGAAGAATAGAAGAAATATAAAATAAGTACAGCAGCATAGCGCAACCACAAGGCGACGCCCAGTTTCATAATGCATGAAAACTGCTTTCGCTTTGCCCTCATTATTAAATTGGTGAAGCTGATTATTGAATTATTGAAGTATTAACTCTTTCTCAGTAGCTCCAACTCCTTTTATAGCCTCCTATCGTTGAAACGGGGATGCTAGGAGATTATTTTAACTCCAGTCAACGACGATCATGATGGAACGGATAAATAACTTGTATTCTGTTCAATTTCTTCATTTCCTAAATCTTCAATCTTAATGGAATATTTTCCTACAACAATTGACAGCATAAATTCAGTTGTATCTCTAGTATAATTTCGAAAATTAAATATCGTTCGTCTAGTAATCGTCTTGTTTGTCAGTAAATTTTGTACACTTGTTGATGGTGTTAAATATCGTAGGGTAGCATAGATTCAGTATTCCAGTTGCGTCCTTGCGTGGCATGCATTGTGCTATTTTAAAAAAATAAGAATATTCAATTGAAGTTTATTGTCAAATTATATTTCGAAAGGTATATCGAATGAAATAAACAAGTGAAAAGACGCTAATCAATTTCTCACTTTTAGTCAAAATATTCATCCAGGTGACATGTGTTTGGCTGTGTTCCCATTTTCGAAATGTTAAGCGCTTAAAGTCTACCATAAATACGAAGTAAAGTCAAGTTTGGGGGTTTAAGAATAAGCAGGGTTCCAGTACGTAATCTACAAACATAGTGTTTATATTGGAATATCACAATTTCAGGTTAGTTTTCACTTTGTAAGTTTTAATACTCGTAAAACTTCATTAATTAATATCTAGTTTAATTTAAATTGCCGAAAGAGTGCCTAGGAATGCTCCCGGACCTACAGGGCTGTCACTACGCGTAAAAAAAGTTAAACAAGGCAATTTCAATCATAAATTTTTCATCATGAACATACAGGGTCCTGCAATAATTCATCTTATTTGTTGTTTTCGTTATTTAAAAAGGTCTTGCAGCGCCCTATTATTTTTTCTCTTTTTGCGTTTATTTTTAGTGTTGTACATTATGCTGGTTGCGTGTTCTGGTTGTCATGAAATCTATTTATTATTATTTACCGACTTTTTTAATAAAATATATTTTTTTAATTTGATTAAAAGTGTTTCGTTAAATATCTCTAAAACAACAGCATATATGTGTAAGGAACTCTTATACTAATTGACGTGAAATTTAATTTTCTAATATGGTAACATAATATATAGGAGGTACCATTTGAAATGATTGAGAAAAATAGTCGTGAAGCCATGTTGAGAAAATAATTTTGAACGCCCTATATAATGTTGCAGCACGAAACTTACAAAAATGAATTGCCGAGACCTTAGCAGAAACGGAGTACAAATATTATTTATTGAACTTCGTGTTTGCGAATGTGGCGACTTTTCAAGTAGAAGTATTTAATATGTAACTCGGCAACTTATAATTGGATGTTGCTAATATTTTCAACATGAATAAGGACCATCGATAGGTATAAAAGACTGCAAAAATATACAGGGTGTTCCATTAAAAAGATGAGCTGACCATTGATACTCTCTTTTGCGATAGCCTGTATAATTGAAAATAACTTTTGAATGTGCATATTGTTCTCTTAAATACTTACTGAAAATGATAATCTCATATCTTCAATAGCAATTGGGGAACAGAAGACCGACGCATTATTGCAGGACACTGGACCCTGTATACGACACGTTTATCTTCGAAATAAAAATGGTCGAAAGATATCTTGCTCAATGGAAAATTATATTCAAATATACCTAACATTTAGTTTTCGCGATTTACTATACAAATTTTTCTGAATGTTGGTTAACGTTGTCTTACATACTAGGAGTAACACACATTTTGTTTGATTAAATAGGCTTATTTCAGTAGTAATCACAAACTAGTCAGACTCAATTTGATTGGCTAAAGAAATCCCAAACTATTTTCTGATTGATTTCACGACAATTGATTGGCTCTGACTAGCTTGTGACTTCTAAACAAACAAGTCTAGATTTCTTAAAATTTTGAGAACTAGATCGACATTTTCGGCCTTGTTGTTGGCCATTTGTTTACAATTGTTTATATTACGCGAAATTAAAGATTCCTAGTCTGCTATAGTAAATGACTGAAGTATTCAATGTCATCTACTGAGCAAAAAATATTGTACTAAGTACGTGTTACGTATAGTAAACAACTTTACGGAAAGACGGTGAGAGTGCGTTTGTAGAATAAGAAATATGGTGTGATAAAATCGGTAACCAGCATTTTTGTAGGATGTCGTTGAAAATTTTATAAAATTGGTATTGGTATGGGTGACGAACGATCGCCTACTTTTTTTTCTTTTTGAATTAGACATTTCAAAGAACAAGTCAGATGTATTTGGTGTGTAAAGTGTAAAAATACAAAATTTATGTTTATTTTGTTTGTTAAGAAATGCAAAATAAAGTACTACGATAATTGAATTGTGTATATGTTTAGGTATACCTAATTTGTAAATACTTGCGGTTTCAAGAGGTTAAACTTAACCCAGTCTGTTATTCATGGTTGATCCTATATGAAAATAACAGCAATTTTGTTTACAGGAAAAATTATAAATAATCCTATAAATTTCCATAATCCGAAGATAACAGAGATTAAAGATGTGTAAGCAGGAATTTCAATAAAATTACTCCGATAGAACTCTATTGCTTATTTATGGAAATGTGGTTGTGTATAGTGTTTAAAAAAAGTTCTTATCATTCACAGCACATATACATTTATCTTCTATTGTTTCAGAGAGATTTTGTTTTCTGTATATTAACATATATTAACGTTTAGTATGTTTAATGTATTTCTTATTTATCAGTGTGGACAGTCAACTTGACACTCCAAACGCTAAATAGAAATACAAAATGAATTCTTTCGTAATCAAAAATTAATGCTAATATAGCTCATGGAAGGGACATGTTTCTGCCCATCCGGTGTCATCAGCGTCTCTCCGAACACCCTTTCTCGTCGTTGTTTTTCACCTCTCGGGTTTATGTTATTAGTTATTACTAAGGTTCGATAAACGAGTGCAACGTTAGAGGCATATCGCGCAAGAGTAGGTACGTGAGATATAGTATTATTAAAAAATAATATATTCTTACCTTTTATTGACGCCTTGATGTCCACTGCGACAAAATACTACTGCCCCGGTAAGCCGCGTAAAACTGCGACATAAGCAACGCTTCCACTGGCTTCGCATCGACCTAAATCCCCTCTCGGCGCTTCTGCCGTAGCACGCGTTTGTCGAACCTTAATTACTACTCTACACAAACAGCGCCAAAATATATCTTAGAACATATGGAATACCTGAGGAGAAGAGTGAGGACACGGGTAATGCAGTAATTGAGCGGTTTAATGAAAAACTTGTGCTAAATGTCTTACACGATGCGATAGACTACGCTCATCGCCTACCTGTTGGTACTGGAGGATCAAATTGTCGTCCAATCATCATCAAATGTGTTAATCGGATTATCAAGAAGCTGGTATACAATGTGAAAAGTAAATTACGAGGAAGCAAAGTTATAATTAAAGAAGACGTAACTAAATCTAGAATACAAATTATGAAATTAGTTGCTAAAAAATATGGCGTATAGTCGGTTTGGACTTCTGAAGGTAGGATATTCGTCAAAATTAACAATGTTGTTAAAGTAATTAAAACGTTAGATGATCTAAAATGAATTATTTCTATCTCACTGTGGAGTCTGGGTGAGTTTACCTTGTCGCATATACTTGATCTTATATCTTTTCATAAGTAAAGTTGCTCAATTTGCGCCAACAGCCAGTGGTGGGCGCATAAAAATTTACACAAAATAAATGGTCAGAAATAAAATATAATACGTGCTCATACAATTACCGTCTTAAGAGTCTTCCGTCAAGTCACAAAGTGAATAATGTCTGTTAAATATCTGCAACATTAGATATGTTTCCACAGTTGTTTCGGCAAACCGAATGCAGCGTGAGGAAAAAGTGTGTTTATATGCAGAAAACGAACGTTCTACATCTAGTGACGTTATATTTGCGTAATTAAAATAATCTTTGGAACAACTTAACGGTTCTGTTGACGCACCTTCACAAATTTGTCTTAATGTGCCAAAATCAGAATCTTTCTCTAAAACACGTTCAGACCTTTCTAGAACACAAACATTTTTTGCGTCTTCTACCGCGCATAGCTGTGCGTGAACATGTTGCACTATTTGCAGAGATTCCACTAACGACACCGAAGGATTTTGTAATTTTTCTATTGCCTCCACTAGTCCGAAGTAATTGTTCTGAATAGTTTTTAAATCCGTTATAACCTTGAAATCTTGAAATTTTGACTGGCTTTCCTTGATAGCCGCAGCTTCCTTTGGATCGAATTGTAAAACCACGTTCTTAATATTCTCAAAATATTTATGATAATAAAACGCGGCCTATAACCATGGTCCCCAACGTGTGAGAATAGGTTCTGGTGGCTCAAGCATACGGGGGCACAGTCTGTGAAATTTGCGAATACTTTTTGGGGATTTGACAAACACTGCTTTTGTATGCGCTATTAAAGTGTCTACCCCAGGATAACATTTTCTAATACTATCTGCCACATGACTGAAAGCATGAATTTTACACGTAATATGCAACAAGTTAGCACAATGTTTTTTAAAAGACCGGCCTACAGAAAGCATGTTTGCGGCACCATCACCCATAAACATCAACAGTTGGTTTGTTGAAAGTTCAAACTTTTCCAATGTATTTAACATTAACTTTGAAATTACTTCGGCAGTACATTGTTGCACTAGTCTGGAAGCTAATAGAATTGAAGGTGACGATTGATGTGGTTCCATTGCACGTACCATTACATTAACCACAGAATGTTTTTTACGTTCTGTTGTTTCGTCCACACATAACCACAGTTTTTTATTTTTCAACTCCGATTTAATTCTTTTTTCAACATGTTCACGAGCAGATGGCTCAATTCTTCGTAACGGTGCCCAACTTGGTGATTTGCAGTCCGAATATTTATTCCAAAAGAAGACATATGCTTCCTTGTCTAGTAAATTAAACGCAAAGCAGTAATAATATTCAGGCTGTTTTATTTGAAATAAGAAAGTTGAGAGTGTTATGAAATCGAAAATATCTTTAAAGAATAAATCTTTGTCCATAATAATGTGCAACGAAATTTCAAAAGGATATTTTAATTATTTTCTGAGATATTTCAAATAGAACATCGCCGTGAATGACCTTGTACAGTTCTGTCCTAAAGTGTCCTCCCCATGCTAACGTTTAAACGACAGAACCTACCATTTTTCGAAAAAATAGATCGATTTTTATTTTTTGTGAACTAACTTTTGCCGTTATCGGCAGTTTAATTGTATTTCCGGTGTCACCGGAAGTGACGTCAACTTTCTTATTTTAAATAGCACAGCCTGTATATTTTTACGTTTTTGGAAAGGTAATCTGTTTTTATTGTTACGAAAAGTTGGCTAGGAAAGAGCGCCAAATTGTTTCTTGTGGTGCCAGGCAGAGCTCGTTGCTGAGCAAAGTAATCATAACAATTGCCAAACTGTCAAATCTCAATTCCAAAAGCGTAAATTATTCTTGTTATGTATTGCTATTATAATCTGCATTTGTCATACTTCCGTTCTTTGTGCTTGTTATTATTTTGTTGTTTCTGCTTTACTTTATCGAACCTTATTGTCTTAAATTAAGTGTGGTAGGTTTGTTTACATTTGTTAGTTTTTGATAGGAAATGTGCTTAAGTTTCAGCTTTTTATGTTGCACTTTTGTTTGGGGGTACTTTAGGACCTCACCACAGCTGACTACTGGGAGTAAGTTATTCCAGGCATTAAATACAGCTTTTATACATCAAAAGTTGTAGATCGTGAATATTAAGTTACATTTCCAAAAATACAATTTATGCCAACGAGATATGTTTCCTTAGAGTACCGAGCACTAATAAGTGTAACAAGAGGAGATCACGTAAATAACAACACGATATGTTTCCTAACAAAAAATGCTTTGTAGGAGATCCATTAAGCCCTCACTCACATCATTAATTTATTTTTTCATGAACATTAGACAAGTTTTCTTTGTAGATTCACTTACCTATTTTAATCATTTCAGTTTTTAAATGGGGAAAGTATCTACTATTAATCACTCAATAAAAGCATCTAATAGCAAAATTAAAAATGCGTACTGTATAACACGAAAACAAAATTACACACCTGTTATTAATCTTTCCTTTAGCTTTTATTTTCTATTACGAAAAAAGTACCGCTAATATAATCATAACGCCCGCCTAATTAACACAAATGGATAGGACTGGCGAAATCTTTATCTGCTTTCAACATAATTCTACTCTATGCAAGATGCACGTGACGGCCGCTTCATAAGCATTCCAATTTCTCTAATATACATAACATAACAATCCGCAAAGCCGTATAAGTAATTGTAAACCTACCTAAAGAAGAAAGTAAATAGCTTTGTGAATGTGTTAGCAATAAAAGGATGAAAGAAAAATGAACGGGTTCAGAGGAAGAAAATGAAAGGAAGGATGTCATGTAATCGAAAGTACAAACTACGTATTGCTCAATAAATTAACGTTTAAGTGGAATACAAATAACCAACAGGAACAGACGCTGTCTTGGTAATATTATTATAAATATACTAATATCACTTTGCACTCTCATAAATTATTAAAGATGGTATAATTCAATTTGTGCCTTTATAACTAAATGGGTTAAAAGAGTAGAAAAAAGGAGAAAAGATGTGTTAAAAAAGTTAATATTTTATAATCATACATTTATTTTAACGTTATGGTAAATCAAGGAGGTTTTTACAAAGACGTTCTCTTTCAAAACATTGAATTCCTTATAATTAGACTGGGGTAATCGTCTGTAATCAGGAACCGTGATTTGCGAACCTTATTTAGGGCAAATGAATGTACCATCGCTTTCATAAAAATCTGGGACAAGGGATACTATCATGACATTACCAATTTTAAACATCTTTTGTAAACTATGAAAAAATATCTCAAATTGTCTGTCAGTGTCAATCGTAAATGGACACGTCATTGTCACAAGATTGAAGAATCTTGAAAATGAGCTCATGAGAGTTGTCCCAGATTTTTATGAAAGCGATTGTAGAATAACCTGGGCACGCGTTTCCATGCAATTTAGAACGAAATCGATGCTTTCCCAGCGATCTGATGGTAATGGACGACCCATCGGGTACGCCAGATTTAATTTTAAAATGAAACACGGTAAATTATTATTTAATTGGGCAATTTTTATTGATTTATAAAGTAGACATGTTGAAATTAATTATGGAATACGATGTCGGCCAAATAGCCGCCGCGGATGTGCTGGCATATCCCCTGATCCACCCTTGACCAAATTCTCTAAGACTTTTTCCAAGTCAGTTGACTCAATTTTAGCAATAACGCGTTGGATTTCTGTTTTCAGTTCAGAAATTGTTTAACTCCAGAGGAAAAAATCGCATGGCGTCAGATCGCAAGGTCTGGGCGGCCAATTAACGTCAACATTTCTGGAAATCACACGACCAGGAAAACGTCGCATTAACAAATCGACGATTTCTCTTGCTGTATGGCATGTGGCACCATCCTGTTGAAACCATATTCCTTCGAGGTCCGTATGGTCCAATTGATCCCACAAAAAGTTCGATATCATGTCACGATATCGTACTTCATTTACAGTAAATGCTTGGCCAAACTCATTCTCAAAAAATAACGGTCCAATTACACCTCCAGCCCATAATTCGCACCAAACAGTGGCTCTTTGTGCTTGCATCGGTTTTTCAAGTACAGCACGAGGATTTTCATTGCCCCAAATCCGACAATTCTGCTTATTAACAAAACCGTCCGAATGAAAATGAGCTTCATCGCTAGAGATAATCCCTTTTCTTGTACCTATTCACACTTTCTTGTTACCCTTGTATATGTATATTCAATAGTAGCTCTGTACTTTTGAAAATTCAATGTATCTATTATATTTGTCCTGTAATTGGTTTTTGACTGTTGGACAATAAAGATGTATTATTATTATTATTATTATGTTTTTAAAAAAATTGTAATTCACCGTTTGGTTTTCCATCACCCAATTAGCGAATTGTCTTCGTTGCGAATGGTCTCGTGGCTTGAGCTTCTGAGTTAACTGAACTTTGTAAGAGTGGACGTGAAGGTCTCTAGTGAGAATTCGTTTCAAATTGGTTCTGCTAACGTTCAATTGTTGAGAACGATGACGTATTAATGTTCCTGGATTCTCATCGATACTCTCATTGACTACAGCAATGTTTTCGATCGACCGCACAAGATGAGGACGCGGTAGAATTTGTTTGTCCATAACCGAACCAGTTTCCTCAAATTTTTTAATTAATCTTCGAACAGTGGACCCATTAAGTGAAATATGGATACCAACAATTCCACGAGTTTTCGAACATTCTCCGCAAAACTTTTGCTAAATATGTAATGTGTTTTAACAATAACAATACGTTGTTCCTTTGCGTAGCAATTTATTTTTAATAACTTCAATGACTACAGATGACACATGTCAAACATTAGGTGGGAAATTTAAATCCGGCGTACCCGATGGGCCAGCCTTTATATGCGTGCACTATTTATTGTAACGTCTTCTTTCTTATTTATTTTTTAATGATCATGGAATTTACACCTTGATTGCTTTAAAATGCACGTGCATTTATAATAGTTTGACGGTATATGCAATCATTTTATCTACATTTGTATAAAAAATGCAGGGTTAAGTAAAAGCAGTACATATGCCATGTTATGTAATTGAAACTTGCCCTAAGATTGTGTGTATTTTCTGATTCTGATTAAATTTCTTTGTAATTATGAAATTCGAAAATTGATGCGAGGTCCGGGCTTTTGAAACCATCAGAGTGTGCTGCTGGTTGAATTCCTCATCCCTGGAACGACCGTGAATGCTATCAGTGATTTTCATCTCTTCTCGGACAGTTCAAGAAGCACCTGAGAGGTCGGCATTTCAG
Organism: Dynastes maya; assembly: GCA_029619315.2. Lineage (NCBI taxonomy): Eukaryota > Metazoa > Arthropoda > Insecta > Coleoptera > Scarabaeidae > Dynastes > Dynastes maya. The sequence goes on along the minus strand of JAROYE020000006.1, from coordinate 34,115,782 downwards.
AACCGATGCCGAAGTTCGGCAAGCCGTCTGCATGTGCTTCCACGTCCTTGACGCTGATTTCTTCTACGCCTGTTTCGATTCGTTGGTGTACCGATGGAACAGATACTTCGACAACCATGGTGACTATGTGGAGAAGTAATATGTACCCAGTGGCTTATTACGTTGTGTATCTCTTTGATTCCGTGAATAAAGGTTTTCTCTCAGAGCTCCTGTTACCTTACTTTTTGAAACACCCTTGTAGAATATATCGTTACAGCACGAATATTGTACAAAAAATTACCTCGCAATTAATCTATAAAAAATATCCCAACAAACAAACAAATATCTGTCGCCAAATCCCATTATCAACTAATTTAAACAAATGTCATTCATTCACATGTTAAAATACACCATAAAGCTATTTTTGGAATTGTTTTTCTATTTGACCGTTCTTGCATTAAACTATAAACAAACTCAATCTTCCACGTTTACCTTAAAATTGAATAATTAATGCGAAAAGGTCGAAAAATGTAAGTACTAATTTTATTATTTCTTATTTACCGCTGTAATATTTATTTGCATATTTTTTATAATTATTTTTTAAATGTTGAATGGTATTTTGGAATCAAAATTATCTCACTGTTCACCATCATAATTATTAACTAAGTATAATGATACTATCAGAAAGCACGTGAATTCTTAATAGATGATTCATACACCACACATCACGTGCCGTCTATGAATACAAATAAAATATCTACGTATAAAACATATGCCTTAATTACTTAAAAAAAAACGTTTATCCGGGTACGCAGAGCCATCGAATAATGTACATAAAATTAAATTACATAATTACAGTACAGCTCCCATTTTTCATGCTAATGATTGAAAACATGTTATAATAAACATGCATGTAATTGCGATTTTATTAGACAAGGAGACTGCTTATGAGCATTAATTATACTTCGTATAATCCTAAAGAAAAAAAGGATGATACTTGCCAGTATATAAAAAAAGATCAATTGATTTTTTATTAATCAAAAAGTCGCCTTAAACCTATAACAATTTCCTTTTTTTTTTCATGTTGATAAATATGAAAGATCCTTCACTGGTAGTGACTTAATATTGCCTCTATTTAGAGGTTGCAGTGGTGGATCCGGTTGAGATGTTAAATGTCAAAATGTTAAGACGATTAATTCCGGTTTAAAGATTTACAACGCTACAAGTAAATTGGAAATGTGCATTGTGTCTGTTAGTTATTTCGCTGTCATATCTGTTGTTCTTCTGGTTTGAAGAATATTGCCGCCAGTCGTCTGCTTCGGCGTATCTTTCTTGCGAAGAGGACCAATTGCTTTGGTTTTGATGTATAAAATACTTGCTTATTTTCTCGATAGCTCAGTACCTCTCGAAATGAAACACAGTACGTACATATAAAAATTAATTTATTAACCCTTTTACTACTTTAAAATTTTTTATGTACCGGCCAAAACTATCTTGGAAAATATGCAATTTGAACGATTTTTTTTTTTAATTAACACATTTTTCTTAAAAATAGAGATAGCGTCAGGTTATAATTGTTTTGAAAATTAAAAGCCGATATATCGGCTCGAGGTATTTCTCGCAAAAGTCACGAAACCGAGGTAGTACATTTGTATAAATGTGTTTTCAATATATAATAATTATAAACGCACCTAATACGAGCGCGAGGCATTTTGCTATCTTAATAATGTGTTTTCAGTATCACGACGCTTATGTGTATATTAATTCGCAACGTTTATATTCATTATTAGGGCCACCACCAACCTCTATAAGAGCTTGAACGTCTGGTCACAGAGACAGTAGCAGAATATAGCCGAAAACAGCTACCCAGACGTCCTCGTTATTTAGTTGATTTGCTATACCACCTCTAGCAAGCATTGTCCCTCTCGCTGCTGCCTTTTATAGTAGCGGAAAAATGAAAGATCAAATATCGTGTGGGTCCGAGCATTGCGGTACGCATCTTTGACCAATCAGTCTGTTACCTACAATTAGGAAAGTTCTAGAGAAAATGGCTGCATGGCCAAATCAATGAACATCTGTGTACGCACAACATTTTACCGTCTTGTCAATCAGGTTTCGGACCTAACTACAGCTGTGCTACTACATTGTTGCAGGTTACGGATGACGGATCCTCTCAGCTAGAAACAAAGGGGATTTAACTCTTTTGGTTTTATTAGATTATAATAGAGCGTTTGACACCATAAATCATGACATTCTTCTCAGTATTCTCCAGCATGTCGGTTTTGGCGATCCTGCTCTTGCGCTGATGTCTAACTATCTAGCTAAGATACCTCAGTACGTGAAAACTCCGTCTGGATGTTCTTCGTTGCGGCGACTCGGTAAAGGCCTTGCGCAAGGCTCCATACTTAGCCCATTATTATTCTCTATTTATACTACGTACTTACCTACCCATTGACTTACATTCCAATCTTCAACTGTACGCAGACGACATATAGATTTGTAAAAGCTTCCCAATAACCGATGTAAACTTAGCAGTAAGTCAGATTAAAAGTGTTCTGATGGAGATCAGTAGATTTTCCAAACATAATGCACTTAAAGTAAATCCATATAAATATGTAGCAATTCTGTTCGGACGACTGAAGGATGTTTATTCTGTTGGAGCAGCAGACACACTATCTTACACTAGACAATCTCTTAGATTTATAATTCTCTTAGATTTAAAGATCATATTTCAAATACTATAAGCAGTGCTTATTTAAAGCTAAAAATTTTCTATCCATATCGCTTCACTTTTAATCGGGGGACCAAGGCTATGTTGTGCGAAGCTCTTGCTTTGTCTTTATTTAATTATGGCGTGCCTGTGCACGGTCTTTGCCTTGATATGTTTGATAAAACACGCATTCAAAAGATGCAAAATGCCTGCATCAGGTACACATGTATATGGCATACGTAAGTATGGTAGAGTCTCGCACAATGCTGATCTCCGTTGGTTGAATATGGGTAAACGTATAATCGATCATTCCCTTGCTTTATATCATAATATCATCACAACATAAATGCCCCCTACCTTTTAATTAAAATTCGGTTCCGGACAGACATTCATAACAGCAATATACGCAACAAAACATTATAATACCACCACCACACCACACCTCCTTATTTGAACGTTCTTTCAGTTATAGCACTTACTCGTTATATAATCCCTTACCGAATTCATTGAAAACTTAGGCCTTGACAACATTTAGACGTGTACTCCGTATGACATACGTCTGTATGTCAGGTCCCATCTTTCTTGCCCTTGTATGTCGCAGAATACTTAGTATTTAAGTGAATATATGCACACGTTTCTTTTTGCTTTTCATTTGAAATATTATGGTGCTGGTGGAAGAGAAGAACGGTGTCCTCAACACCGCTTTTCTGATATCAGCTCCATGAGATTTTTCTGTAGTTTTATTATTAGTTAGATTTCTATACATGTAGTTTGTTGTGGCTACTGAAAAATAAAGTATATTATTATTATTATATTTCGTGACGCTCGTTCTCCGACGAAGTTCTGGTACTCCGATAAAGACATGTATATGTGCCCTATACTTGTTCTCTCGGCGGTGATTATCTGTTTAACTCTCGACTGCAGTGGTTCTCTGTCTAGCGTGTGTCTTATCTCGAAGTTTGCAACATAATAGCTTGCTGAAGTTACAATTATTAGATTTAATAGCATTTTACATAAATTTTTACTTTGTATGTAGTTAGTCATCTGTTAACATTATTTCGTAGTTATAAGTTCACCTAAACAGAGTTAAAATAACACAATTTAGTTAATTGTAATACCGTTATGCGTTTGGCGACTTTTCTTCTGGGCATAACTGCGCGGTAATAATTTAATAATGAAGGCAAGGTGTAGGAATATAGTTTATAGTTTCCATTCGGCACTGTGCATCTAGAAACTAATGAGGTGAAATGCATGAGCACGTGTTATGTGTGAGAGAAAATATCAGAATAGGAAACAATTAGTTAAGATGGCTGCCACCTGCCTTTTATTGTTCTTGAGCCGTAAGAAATAAGAACGAAAACCTATGAATGCATTCACATAACAAAACAACATTCCTACATCAATTTCCTTTATCTTCCTCCTATGGTTCCTTTAATTAAGCACAGAAAAATAATTAGATACTTCTGATATAAACATTTGAATTTTCCTTTTTAAGAGAGGACAGCGCGGAAAAACATTTAGATTGGAATAATAATATTTTACACAGCGATAGAATCTGAAATGGAGCATTTTCCTACTGTGGCGAAAACATTTTAGCACCAAATTGGAAAATTTGTTGGTAAATTCTAATATCCAAGTAAGTATATTTCAATGTGAGTGAAACATTTTAACATCGAACCGGGTAAGTTCGAGTCCGCAAGGGAAAACAATAACACCGAAAAAGAGACATTTTTCACCACACGAGAAAAATTCTAACACAAGTACAGAGATTTTTTTCACTGCGAAAAGAAAAATTGACAACGTTTTTGAGAGTATTATTTGATAAGAAAATAATTTTGAGATCAACTTCAGAAAAGATTTTTTGAAAACCTTTCATGTAGCTTGAATAAAAATGTAATTGAACATGTTCCTTATTACCATCTCTAATGCTATAGTGTACTTACCTATCTAATTCTTACGAGGATTGTTCGGAAACTACGTGGCCTAACACAGATATGGCGCGAATTCGGAGGAATTTTCGTTACCATTCTGTAGAATCATCTTTTAATAGATTAAATATGGCAGCACAGAGCGATCTGTCAATTAGTATTGTTTTTGACAGTACGCCAAAGTGAACGTCTCGTATGATTTTGTAAACAATGGAAAAAACTGAGCTGAGAGCAGTGATAAAGTACTTTCATTGACCACCAACCGAAATTAAAGCAGAGCTGGATTCAACACTATTGGAATCCGCTCCTTCGTCTTCAACGGTTAAAAACTGGGTTGCCAAATTTAAGCGTGGTCGTACGAGCACAAATGATGAACCCCGTAGTGGACGTCCTAAAACTGCAACTGCCTCGGATATGATTGAAAAAGTTCACCGTATCGTATTGGATGACCGTCGAGTAAAAGTGCGCGAGATAGCAGACGTAGTGGGTATTTCAAATGACAGTGTGCACAGAATTTTAACTGAAGAATTGGTAATGAAAAAATACTCGGCGCGTTGGATGACAAGGTTGCTCACACCGGAGCAAAAACTGAATCGTTTGAGTGTTTCTCGTGACCGCGAAGGACTTTTACGCCGTTTCATAACCGTCGATAAAACCTGGGTCCACCATTATACTCTAGAAACCAAAGAACAGGCCAAACAATGGACACGCAAAGGTTCTCCGCCACCAAAGAAGGCACAGCAGAAAAGGTTATGGCAACTGTTGCCGATTACTTAGAAAAGGGGAAAACAATAAATGGCAAGTATTATGCCACTTTATTGCAACAGCGACAAAATCAAAGAGAAACGGCCTCATTTGGTAAAGAAGAAAGTGCTTTTCCATCAGGATAATGCGCCTGCCCATAAGTCTGCGATTGGAATGGCCAAAATTCATGAATTGGGATTTGAATTAGTGCCTCGTTCGGTCCCCAGCGATTATCATCTGTTCCTAAACCTGAAAAAATGGCTCGGCGGTAAGAGATTTTCATCTAATTCCGAGGTAATCGCTGCTGTAACTTGGATTCATCGACCTATAGGGAAGGTATTGCTAATTTGGAATATCGTTGAAATAAGTGTGTTGAGCGAGCGGGAGACTATATTGAAAAATAAAATGTTTTTTGTCGAAAAAAAATGGCGTTTTCTTTGTTAGGCCACGTAGTTTCCGAACGATCCCCGTATTCTTATTCTATGCTTATGGTTTCTAATAGCATTATGGACCACATCTTCAGAACATCCAATTTTGATGATTTCTTTACATTCGTTTTGATACCTTACTTTAGTTAAAGGGAAATTGAGGAAAGGATGTACCAAAAGCTTAATCAAGTTTCCATCTCCATGTGCGATTTGTATCCCGTAAAACGAATCTATTATTGTTAGTAGGTTTGCTATATGTATCTATTATTAACCACCAAAAGGCCAAGCGATTTTTAACTTTATATTATTAATGATCGACAAAGTGAATTATAGCAATCCCAGAAATAAATGTAGTAAACAATTTTGAGACCACTGGCGTACTTGAGGCTTTGCGTCGTACATTAGCATATCGCAAATGATTTATATAAAATTGAGAAAATCTGAACGTCATAGTATATAATTACATTCCCAAAATATACGCAAGTATTTATGTGTAAAGATACTTTAAAATCAATTAAACGAACTATCTGTATTCGTTGAAAACACGTTTAGGAAAATACTAAATGCAATAAGTAGAAAAAATACTTGAAGATACTGAAATAATAATAACGTCTACGAGGTAAATGTCGGCGGCAAACAAGAAAATCAAGACGACACCGGTACGCCAAAGGCGGTTAAGGCACGTGACTACGTCAGCGAGTTTTTTAAGTATTGGTATTTTCATTAAGTAGTCCTCATTATTTGGTGTTTTTCTTCGCTTATCTACAATACATAAGGTGTAGCGCTAAAAATGTACAGACTGTTCCAGGTAATATATCCAATACGGTGGTCTGGCCTATTATCAGAAATATAGATTTGATGTATTACTATCTAATATTAAAAGAGTTTTTGGCAAAAATATCTCAAATTTCCTTTTTTTAATAACTCCTTTATGATGAGACATTCTTGACAATGAATTACTATTTGACACATAGTTGCTTAAATAATGAATTTGCCATTTGAAATTTTAACAAGTTATATATGAGGATGGTACGATAAATACCATGTGTTAAGGAAGACAACGCCAATTTTTTTGTCCCCCTAATAATAGGATTTGTCGAACTCCGCAAAATAGGCCTGTTTCAGCAATAACCCCTTCATTTGACGTGAACAGCTTTCCACCAAGCCATGTTTTCAAGTTTGGAAAAAAAAAGAAGTCACGGAGGGCCAAATCTGTCGAATATGGTGAACGAAGCACCAATTCGTACCATAACTGGACTAGTTTTGGTGTCGCAATTGCCGATAAGTGGACCGGGGCGTTTTCATGATGGTAGATATTTTTCTCCTCAGTTAAGCGTCAAGTCGGTCTAATAAATCAACATAGTACTATTCCATGACTGTCCTTCTCTTCTCCAAATAATCAATTAAGATTATGCCTTGTGAATCCCAAAAAATCGTTGCCATAATTTTTCCGGCTAATGGAATTGTCATCGCCTTCTTTTGTGCGCCGGGGAAAACCCATTTTACCGACTGACACTTTGGTTTCTGTAGTGTAGTGATGTATCCATGTCTCATCTACAGTCACATAATGTCGCAGAAACTCATTCCTATTGCGCTTAAATACGAGGTGCATTCAAGTTGTAACACCTCCGATTTTTTTTCTCAGAACTGGAAACAGATAGAAACATGCGGTATAGTGACAGAAATGGCAGCACTGTACGGCACACAGAACCTTTAGCGGCAGCGGGGAGAGTGAGAACTGTTTTTGATACTTCGAATGGCGACGTTTTCATTACAAGATCAGCGTGTAATCATTCGTTTTCTCCATTTGCGTGGTGTGACACCGATAGAAATTCATCGCTAGTTGAGTGAAACATGTGGTGATGGTGTCATGGATGTGTCTAATGTGCGCTTGTGGGTGCGACAATTCAAAGAAGGCAGAGCGTCGTGTGACAACAGACCAAGACAATCTCGGCCTCGCACAAGCCGGTCTGACGATATGATCGAGCGTGTGGAGAAAGTTGTTTTGGGGGATCGCCGAATGAGTGTGGAACAGATCGCCCCCAAAGTTGGCATATCCGTGGGATCTGCGCACACAATCCTGCATGATGACCTGAAAATGAAAAAAGTGTCCTCCAGGTGGGTGCCACGAAATCGACCATGCACTCATGAGCTAGACCTCACATAAGTTGGCAATCACGTAGTGTCGCGTTAGTGAAACACTAAGACGTACACGGCTGCAGTGGAGGATGTTACCGTTTTGAGAAGTGACACAAGTTTCATAGTTTTCGTGTGGTGAGTTAGTGAGAAAAAAAATCGGAGGTTTTATAACTTGAACGCACCTTGTATGTCTAAAACTTGCTATGAAACTAACACGCGATTCAGTTTTTGATCAATCGTCATCGGACGCAGCACTATCTCACCGATGGTATTCTCATGCACAATTTTTTGTGAAGGATGTTTTTCACGCGCTCATTTGAGACGCAACCTCTCTAATCTTCCCCCGGCGGTCTGTTAACACGACATCATAAAATTTATTGTTCATATCGGCCGTAGTCACCTCAATGGGACGACGTGACCTTTCCTCATCAAAGACGGATGTTCCGCCACGCGTTAATTCGAAGGTATAGGCTGCATCTAACTTCTCTTTGATTTCTACACACGTTTTCCCATCCAAAAAAAGAAATCAAATCACTGACCGATATTGCTCTTTTTCCATGATTCCACAGATACACAAACTTGCTCACTTTCAACTACTCTCAAAACAACACACAATCAGTAATGCAGATTTTGACACAAAGTGTCATCTGCCTCCCGATACGGGTACTCCCCATTCAGCGATAAAACAAAAACTAAATAGATGCAATTAAATACATAATTAAATGTTCATTGCAAGAAAATGAAAACTAGAAATGACCTAGACAGAAGAAAAGATGAAAGTAAGATGGAACGGAGGATCTTCAATAAGCGAACAAATATCCGTGAGTACGTCAGTAAAAATTGAAAGTATTTTTTCTCAGTACTACTTCATAAGATTAACATAAATACATAGATGACAATTATTTCGACATCAAATTACATATGAATAAAAAATCTAGCTTAACATATTCCGTACGAGCGTTGAAGTTATTTTTAACGATTCCATGAAAAAACGACTAATTACTCCATTAGGACATTAAGAACATTGATGGTTGCTAACGACAAACTGCATTAGCGGGAAAACCACTGAATATTATTAGGTGAAACATTCTGTGGCTCAAGTTGGCAACCTTGGGGACAAATTAAGTCAACTTATTGAAAGAAATAAATGCAAACATAAACTCTTTCGTTAATTTCAAAATGTCGGCTCCTCGAAAGTGCACGGTGGAAAAGCAACGTTCAGTGATAAGATTTTTGTTATCCGAAAGTATGGATTCAGGTTCATAGTGGTCAATCCACGGTCTAGAACGTCATTACCTTCCGTTAAAGACCGTCGTTTGAATTCAGAACAAATGCGAACACGGGTGTCTTTATGGACTTGAGTCAACTGTCTTGGAACCCATTTCGAACACGTTTTGCGATAATTCAGCTTGTCGTGAATGATTAAATACACAGTTCCAACACTAAAATTACACAAATCAGCTATTGTAACGATTTGTATACGCCTGTCAGCGAGAATAAAATCATTTGTGCGATTTTGTAGCATGTCGGTCGACATTTCAATCAGTTGTCCGGAGCGATGAATATCGATGACACTTGTTCTGCCCGATTTAAACTGTTCAATCCACTTATGCACGTTTCCGCGGCTTAAACACTTTTCACCATACTATTTCAACATGCTCCAGTAAAGTGCGGTCGGCTTCACACCTTCGGATAACAAAAATCTTATCACTGAACGTCGCTCTTCACGTTTCGAGAGGAGCCGATATTTTGAAATGAACAAAAGAGGTTATGTTTGCTTTTATTTTTTTTATGCTTTCGTTTGTTTCGTTAATTACTGAACACAGTTCCTTCGAACACGGTTTCGCTTCAAATCGATTCAGAAATTGCAGCAAATTCTTTTACAACACGTTATTTTACAATAATAATAATAATAATAAGCAGCAGGGCCGTGTGCTGAGCATGTGTTGTGTGCGGTGACTATCTCGAGATCGAAGAATCAGTGAATGGTATACAGTCGTAATATTTACATCGAGCTCTCTGCCCAAATTATTTACTATACCTATTCTTTATTTCGTTCTAAGGTTTTTAAATTATTTATTTTGTATAGAATTGGTCCGTTTATTTAATATAAGTGTGGTTGTCCGTATTTTATATCCACACACAACAATTGAGGATAATGCTTATTTAATAGCAACAAAGGTATCTTAAGAAGTCAATGCTGTATCAGTAAGCAATGTAATAAGAGAAAGCTTAGAAAATTTGTTAAGTACTGAACCTACTGAGCGTGCAAAAATACTCCTATTTCTTTCAGATTCTGCAGCATACATGTTAAAAGCAAGAAAATTATTAAAGGAAAGCTACCCAAATTTATTGCATGTAGCATGTGTCGCACATGCGTTACATCGCATTTCTGAATTTGTACGAGACCAGTTTCCTTCTGTCGATAAGATAATAGCATCGTGTAAAAAGATTTTCCGAAAAGCTCCTTTACAGGTAAGTTTGTACAGAAGGAAACTCCCATCTGTACCTTACCACCTTTTCCCATACTCACTCGTTGGGATACTTGGATAGAAGCATGTTCCTTTTACTTTGCCTATTTTAATAACCTAAAAGAAGTTATATTCGAATTGCCTAATGATGTCAATAGCATTGTCGAATGCAAGGAAGTTCTACAAAGCCCTTGCTTATTTGACGAACTACGATTTATCAACGACCATATTAAACACTTAACAGCGACGATATACTACTTCGAAAGTCAAAATATAAAATTGAGAAACGCGTTCAAATGACAATCAATAAATTAAAAAATATTCCCGGTGATATCGGAAATAAGTTGATTCAAAAAATTGATGCAGTGTTCAGCAGAAACCACGATTTAGATACACTATACCAATTGTCTACTTGCTAATTACTTTTGCACTGCTTACAAGTTGTGAAGTTGAAAGAACGTTTTCAATATTAAAAGATGTACTAACTTCAAAAAGAACCCGTTTTACTGCAGAAAATATAGAAAAGTCTCTTGTTGTAATGGCTAATTCCTTTCTCCTATTTGCTACTTGAAACAAATTTATTACATATATACATATCTTCTATTTCAATGTATAATTAATACGTGAATTTCGTTTAAATACAGTTATAAAAACTTAACGTCTGAAATATGCAACATACACCTAATGTGGCTCTGTATCATGTTTACGATTCTCGGTTCTGAGTCATACCCCTTACGATGTTGTCGTTCACTAACTATCGCCGAACAAGTGAAAGATAGTACCTACACGGTTTTACAACACGTGGGTTCGATTGAATAAATAATTTCAATAACTGTTATTTCGTACTTTATTCTCAACACACATGGGAAATAATTAACTACGTCCTTACGGCAAGGCGCTAGTAGAACCCAAGCCGTGGAACAGTTTGCACACTATCTAACAGTTTTCTGAAGTTATGGCAAGCTTCATATCCCATAGGGCAGTCACCACACTTAAAAAATCAGTGTCCACCTAGTGCGAGTGGAAGATAATTTTTTCCCTAAGCAATTTAGAGCAAAACGTTTCAAATAAAATTTATTCGGAAGCAAGCCCTACACAACATAAAATCCTTCCCCATGTTCGTCACTGACGACTCCAAGATTGTCCGGGAAAAAATCTAAATGTGATATTGCACCCCAATGTTTCATACGAAGTCAATAAGTCTTTTGCCATGTTCTTGTAGTCTTCGGATTTGTGATTGCCTAAAAAGTTCTCACAAATATTCTTAAATGACTGCCAGACGGATTTTTCATTTTTCTTCAGCTCTATATCAAACTTTTCGTCTCGAAACAAGTCCCTGATCTGGAGTCCATTGCTTTGACGAAATTTTTCATAAGTCCTAGTTTTATATGTAAAGGGCGCAGATAAATTTTCTGAGGATCTACGAGAGGGGGGTTGATGACATTCTTAACTCCTGGAGTCAAGGATGTTTGTGTCGGCCATACTTTCTTTACATAATGGTTTTTCTTGTCTCGACTGTCCCACTCACACAGGAAACAACAGTACTTCGTGTAGCCGACTTGCAATCCGAGTAATAGTGCCACTACCTTTAGATCGCCGCAGATATTCTACTTAAATTCATCGTATTTGATTTTTTCTAAAAGAATCTTCAAGTTGTCGTATGTTTCCTTCATGTTGTCTGAGTGAGTTGCCAGAGGAATTGAGGGCTATTTATTTCCATTGTGAAGTAAAACGGCTTTTAAGTTAGCTTTGGATGAATCAACGAACAAACGCCATTCTTCAGTGTGATATTCATGGCCAAGTGCACTCATAACCGAGACAATATCATTGCAGAACCCCAGGTCATCTTCAAGAGAGAAGTAATCATTGAATTTGGTATGAGGACTACGATAAAACAAAATGGTACTGGTCTCAGTGCAGATGGTAGATTAGGATATACAACAGTGTGTTTAGATTTTGATGTAATACCAGTTATACTTGTCAGGCAGAAGTAGCAGTCCGAAAAGTGATCTTTAGGTTATCTCCATACCATAGGAACTGCAAAAGGCATATGACGTGAACCTTCACAGCAAATATGGGGGGCCCAACTTTTATCCTGGTCGCCTACTTTACAACCAAAATAAAGTTCATAACATTTTCTAACTAACGGTGTAAACGAACGTGTCTGGTTTTAAAAGTCAACTCGCCGCAGACATAGCAGAACGGATTTAAATTATTTTTAAAATTTCTCGGCATTTCAGTGGCACTTAGGGTATCAACACAACACTTTAAACAGAACAGCACACTTTCTGAAGAGTGAGAACAAGGCAAATGTGGAGCTGCAATGTTCTCTAGCCGATCAATTTACTGCAATTGCGCTCCCGGCTAAAGGTCTTATATTGCTCCCGGCCAGCTTGTCGAGACCTGTTCTGCCTGTTCCGAATAACGCAAGATTACTTAGAATTACACAATATTGTGTAATATTTTATTTCAAATGCCTAAATATCACCGGCATATTTATCGGCATTTTATTGAAAAGCACACAGTATTATGCTACGTGGGTATACTGGAATTGTGGGTAATGCAGTAATTTTGAAAGTGAATTTGAATTCAACGTGCAAAAGTACATAGGAAACAGGCATTTTTATACTTGGGACAAAAATCTTGTTAACCAGTGTAATTGCTGGAGCAACTGCTTTCAGTAATTTCCTGGAAAATCCACAACTATCTTGCGAGGTCTTCGCTTTAATTCTGTTAAATGTTGCCTAAAGTTCTTAACAGGTTATTGGAGTTATATAACATGATTTTAGATTCATTTTATTGGATTTCCTCAACAAATCAAGCAGATCTGCCAATTTTGGGTCAGACGTTTGTATACCGTGGTTTCTAAAGAACTGATTCATGGCGTCTGGTATATACAGTATGTTCCCGGATGGACTGAACAAGAGGGAATAAATTTTTATTTGTAACTTAACGCAAAAATGTAATTCTTTATAAAATTTTTTGCTTGTCTCAAAACCACCAATTCTGAAACAAAAATCAGAATATTCTTTTTAGCAGCTGAGAAATTACGAAAACACACTTGAGCTAAAGAAAAACAGTTTATTTTATTCAACGTGGTATCGTCCAACCTCTACCCACTTTTCAGCTCTACGTACAAATTCTTTATAAACATTGTGGATCATATCTTCAGTGACAGAATGTACTGCTTCCTTAATTTTTTGTTTTAAAATTTCGATATTGTTATCCAAATTAGTATTATAAACATGCTGTTTAATATATCCCCATAAAAAGAAATCCTATGGGCTTAAATCAGGTAACGATCTATCCATCTGTTTCCAACATGTTCTTGCAGATAATTTCTTACCGACACAAATACGTAATGGCATTGACAAACAACACGTAACTTGATTTACTCATTAGGTTATCATGGAAGATAACAGGATAATCTGATTTAATCAAAAACATGAAACTTTTTTGCTTAAATTTTTGTGTGTTTTTGTAATTTTCTAAGCTGCTAAGGAGAATATTCTGATTTTTGTTTCAGAATTGGTGGTTTTGTGACAAGCAAAAATTTTTATAAAGAATGACATTTTTGCGTTAAGTTACAAATAAAAATTTTTTCCCTCTTGTTCAGTCCATCCGGGGACACACTGTATAAATTATCAATTTCTAATTAATAATAAAATTTGCACAAACGGAGAGTATAAGCCTCTGTTTTTTTAATATAACAAAAAACCTTGCATTGATCTTATTTGTGTAAACAAACCGCAATCTAAAACTTAATTTACTATTTACAAAACGAAGAAGGTATTTATTTACATTTGCTTAGAATAAATCTCTAACTCATTTGCATACCGCAAAAAAATCGAAGTCCAATTCATCACGTAGCGCAGGAAACAAAATACTTCTGAGAATTGGTATTGTCGATTATTTAATTGTGCAAACCTCGTACAATAATGCTAAAATCGTACTTACGCACACGAACATAAACAACGTCAACGCACACAAATCTACACACTTATATGTCTGTGTATGTATGCATATACACCTGGATACAATGGTAGGAATCTGGTGATTACTTTCTCCACTATAAGCTCTTCATATTAACGGCAAGAATAGCACAGAGTCCGACCAGTCGCAAAGTGGGTTTCGTTGCTGCTGTTGCTTGCCGACTTCGTAATCCGCCTGCTAACCTATTAGCATCTTGTTCCTGTACACCTATTGATATCACCAGAGAAGGCGAACGAATTATCATAAACCGCGGCGAGTTCAATAAATCACGCGTTGTCCCATTCTAAATAGACATACAAATACATTCACGTCCGCTTGTTTTGATCTAGTATGTTGTGTTATGTGTCTACCAGTAAATTAAAGATCTAAGAACATTTATTAAAATTGTTGTGTTTATAAAATTAAAGCTCTACCGTTCCGTACGAGATACGAAAAATGGAGCAATATATTTGGTAAGTTTTATAATACTATTCTTATTGCTATCGCAATAAAAGTTACTTTAGTTTTTTTGCGGCAATTGCGAATTCGAAACTTCTTTTCTCTTTTTGGTAACAGTAGGCAGTAATTTCGAAATTTTACATGATTAAGACATTGCAATGAATTTTCGAAAGTTATACATTTAAGTTTCGTATTTATATTATAGTGCTTTACAATATGAAATTGTTTCTTAAATTTTTTAATTTCTTTTTAGGTAGTTTTAGGTATTTCAGAAATGTTTAAAAATCAGATTCTGTATTTCCAGCACAAAAGTTTTCCTATACAGTTTTTGAACGTAAACACATTAAGCAATATCGCATTTTTACAGAGAAATTCACATCATATAGACATCGACAGAATACAAATGTAGAAGAAATCTTCTTCGGTTTCGCAATCCGAACGTCCTTGACAGACAAACGTATAAATTGTTAATGCGGTCACACTACTTCACACTCCCATGTGTTACAAGTGTTAATAATATTATATTTTACTGAATGGAGTAGTAGTAGCTACTTAAGGTTGGTTAAGACTTACTGAATTCGTACGCTGTTACTACAAGATATTTAGTTACGGTTGGTAAACTCATCGTTATTTTTTAGGTAATTTATTTCAAATCATCGGAGAAGTTATGTCATCAAAAATTAATTGGTCTCAGTTCAAAAAAGGAATAATTATTTTTGATTTACATGGTATGTTTAGATAAAGAAGACCAAACGATTTAAATATGAAATTGACTGAATTTTAATCTTCAGTAGATAGATGCTGCAAAAAGTTAAAATAAACATTTTCTAGAAGTAACAAATTACATTGTTTGACAGATTTTATTTAATTACAGGTTATTCTGACAATGAATTCATTTCATTCTTTATGATTTAAGGGTATTTTGCTAAAAACTGCAACTCAATCTGATCTTTTCGGATAAAGCTTAAGAATAAAAAAAAATATGAAGTAAATATCTATTGTAGACATTATGAAGAAAACATTTTCTGTAGAGAGGACGACATACACTGGTGCACAGTTTTGTTAATATGTTTTTGAAAAATGTTAGAATTTTAACAAATTTGAATCGCTGTTTTGCTGATACTAATTTCTAAACTAACAATAAATGTATTTTAATGAAAAAATATGCATATTGTAACCGTCATGCATGGTATTACCAAGAGTGCAGTGCGTGGTGCAATTAATGAGTGGATCATAACACAACACCAATTAAATTGGAAACATGCAGCTGGACAAAAGCACAGCAAACGGATGATGGGAAGACCGTCGCAACATCTGACTGCTGACCTGCTTGAATTAAGCAAGATACAGCTTAGGGCAGCAACATGTCTATTAACAGGACATGGCTGTTTGAGAGGCCACTTGCATAAGATGGGGATCTACAAAGATGAGCCCTTATGTAGACTTTGCAATGAGGAGGAGGAAACAGCCTCTCATATTATTTTCGAATGTGCAGCGTTAACTCAACGCAGATTCGCTATGCGAAGCACAATTGAACTACCAATGGAGAAAGATTTACTACATAGGCTGTTAAACCTGATTGCGGGAACTAACCCGTTCAAGTAAAACAAAACCGAAGCAGGAATAATACAATAAGCTACTAAGCTTCAGTGTTAGGGATGTAAAGACCAGCCCTGCTCTGGTAGAAAATCAATCAATCAATCAATCAATCAACCGTCATGCATAAATATTAAACAAATTAAAAAAAATAGTTTTCTAAATTCTAAAATAAAATTAATCTAGGTTTGTCTTCTTGCTTGCTTAATTTAAAATTGAAGATGAAAACCTAATATTAATATTTTTTAATCAGGTGTATTTAGCAAAAATGGTATAGTCACGTAAAAATCCAATAGGACGTTTACTTAGAATGCAACAACTGCTAATGTCCCTGAAAACAACATCTTAATTTTTATTTTATCTCACAGGGAAAAATTTTGGGCAGTAACTCAAAAACTTTCAAATAAGAACAATTTATACTAAGAATAGAACGATTTATACTAAGAATAATATGCATCCAGGTCCTACAATACCCAGCAAATTGCTTTACCAGAAGCTTAAAATTTCAATTATTGTACAATTTGTTGCGCAACCACGCAAATAAGATGATAATTGTTGCCAAATTTACATAATATTAATGTTGACCCAGCAATTTTGCGTGGTCCTTGCAAAAGCCATCATAAAATTAACAACACAAAAAAACCTAAAAAACTAACATATTTAAACAAACCTACCATAATCAATTAACTGCAATAAAGTTCTATAAAGTAATGAACATGTTAAAATAAGCGAAAATAATAACGAGAACGAAGGTATGATACATGGAGGATATAATAACAACAAACAACAAGAATAATTTACACTGTTAGAATTGAGATTTGACAGTTTGGCAATTGTTATGACTACTTTACACAGTAACGAGCTCTTTGGATCAATCTGATGTTACAAGAAGCAATTTGGCGCTCTTTCCTAGCCAACTTTGTGTAACAACAAAGATAGATTACCGAAACCTTTATTGCTGCATATCGTCATATTTCTTAAGTTAAAGTAAAACATATGTGGTATCGTTGGATTCGTCTTTCGATTACCTTTTCAAAAACGTCAAAATATACAGGGTGTTCTATTTAAAATAAGAAAGTTGACGTTACTTACAGTGATACCGGAAATGCAATTGAACTGCAGATAATGGAAAAAGTTGGTTAATAAAATATATAAATGGACATATTTTTCCTAAAAGCGCTAGCTTCTGTTGTTAAAAAGTTAGCGTGGGAGGAGGGGGCATACTTTAGGACCTCACTGTATAGTTGCCCTAACAAAAATTATAATTGGATTTAAGATAAAGTGCTGCTGTCAAATATTTTACTGCAAAATATGTGACAACAATACAAGGGCTGCTGTTCTAAAATTTGCCTTTGTGCAGTTGTGAGCCAGAACAAAGCGACCCTACACAAAAACGCAAAGAAAACTTGATGTAAAGCGCTCGTACTCCCCAATTTTACATTCTGCGGCGAAATTTATTCTTGGCTAGATTCCTTAAAATCTTACCGCATACAAAAGTACAAAATGCGTGCTTCAGATTTATTCATGGCATTAGAAAATTTGATCATATCTCTCATAAACTAAAAGAGACAAATTGGCTGAATATGACTAACAAGAGGGAATTACAAACAGTTGCTTTATATTACAAAATTCTCTTTACTAAAACACCACCGTCGATTTTCACGCGGATGTACATAACCTCTAGGTTTAAAGGGTGATTTCTCCGCCGCCGCACGGGATGTTGCTCTTTGAAAGATCTCTCACTTATTGCATATACAGCAAGCACAATCGTTTACCGCTAGAATTGAAGTGGTTGAATTATTATCAATTTAGGCGCGAATATCGATTTATGCTGTTCCTTCAGCAGACGGCTTGATACGTTGATATTTTCTGTTCTGTTAAAATAAAGTTATTTGTACCTTTGCTTTGCATAGCTTTCTTTTTTTTTTTGTTAAAGAATTAATACAATTCTGGAATGTGGTACACACAGAATTCTAGTTATAAGTGTTAGATGTAGGCAACAACCCTTAAATATATTTTTTTGTATAGGCAGGGTTAGGTAGAGTAGTTGACATATTTTATATGAGTGTAGCGTCTTAAGTTTTAACAAAGAACCACTAAATGGAGCTATTGAGATTTGACATTACTATTTTCGTTACATTTGTTATTGTTGAAGCAGTGGCAGTACAGAAATCAGCCGAGTACTTTGTTTACACCAAACGTTTAAGAAAAGCAATTTTGCGAAAAAATGAAAATTTTACGTGAAGGTTTTTATTGGTCGTTTTTTTACGATTTTAGTAAAGGCCTAACATAACAACAACGCCTCGAATAGCTCCGTTCAATTTTAGGTAACAAAGCATCATCAGGAAAGACTGTTTACAACTGGTTTTCAGAATTTCGTCGTGGCCATGCTTCCGTCAGTGATGACTCTCGTAAAGATCGACCAAAATCGGTTGTTGTCCCAAAAAATGTGCGATAGAGGCATCATTAGGCATATCGAAAACTGCAGTACATTCGATTTTGCATGAACATTTAGGTGTGAAAGAGATCTATTACCGATGCTTTCCGAATAATTTCACCCAAGCACCAAAAAGGGCTCGCGTTAATTGGAATAAGGAAATGCTCAAAGGATTAGACAGAACAACTTCAAGATCCATATACAACATCGTAACAGGTGACGAAACTTGTGTATATTCATACGAGCCGGAAACTACGCAACAATCAACTGTGTCGGTGTTCCCAGATGAATCGAATCCAACAAAAGTTCCTTCACGAAGCACTTCCAAGAAAACGATTCCTTGTTTCTTTCATTGCGCTGGACATCTCGCAAGCATTGCTTTAGAGGATTGAAAAACAATTAATGCTGAATGGTATACAACAATTTGTTTGCCAAAGGTCATCAATGAAATCCGGCAAAATAAACGACAACGTCACATCATCCTTCACACAGTACATCAAACAATTGATTTATCGCCTAATGACCTCTTTTTGTTCCCGAATGTCAAACAAAAAATGCCTGGACAGCGATTTGTATTACCTTAAGAAGCTCTTGAAGCCTTCAAAAATCTCGTTTTGGAGATACCACTTTCAGAGTGGAAAAAATGTTTTAAAAATTGATTCGAATGTATGGAAAATTGTACATATCTTGATGGCGAATGTTTCGACAAATAATAAAACGATGCGTACCAAAAAATTTTTTCATTGTTTTTGTAAAAACTTAAAAGTTGTCCTTTGTATATGCACTTGTCCTCGCACTAAGATTATGTAACTTTTCAATCTTTACTTTTTTATTTTTCCTAACCTTTTTATATATTATTATTCTGTTGTACACTGGCTATTATTATTATTATCATTATATTTTGCATTGAAGAAAGGGGTCACTCTTTTCACTAATTTTTCAAATGTTCCAGTTTTATTCTCAACGGAATCTCAGTTACCACTCACAACTACACAATTTTGTCAGTTTGAACAAATCTTTATACTTGATAAATATCATGATTTGAAGCTAATTAATGATTCTAATATTTTCCATACTTTTATCGATGGAACCCTGTTAAGTTTAATAATTGTATTCATTAAAATCTGTTCAACCATATTTTTTTGTTCTAAGATTACTATTTTTGGATTTAGTTACTTATACAATTCTCTAATATCCGGATAGAGACCTTTTTAAGTTACGTTTCAGGAAGCAGTCATTTAAACATTCCTATTGCATATAACACATTCAAAACACACTAGATAACTTAAAAGATTGTCTTTTATTCAATGCTAGACGTGAAAACCTATGACGCTGTATAATATAGACACGTACGCTGTTTTGACTATTTTAATTGATACATAAAGTCAGTTGTTCAGTTCCAACGCGTCTATAAAACAGTACAAAAGCTTACTCTGCTATAATTAAAGCATTATTAGCTTTTTATTACAAAGAAAAAGACAAATCGAACGGAAAACAATAAGAACGAAAAAGGAATGACAAAGTAAAATTAATTACTACTACAGCTTGAAATTGATTCATTCAAATTCAACTCTGCAACTAATTTACATATTGCAATTGAATGTCATAGCTGCTTACATACGCCTATTAATAAAACGGTGCTGCGTGAAACTATGTATCTGTTTTTAATTGTACTCAATGCCACAATGAAGGATTAATATTCTTATTATTACATAAACTTAGGTAAGCTGCATAAGATTTATATTTTTCGCGGGATTTCTTTGGAGCTGCTAAATATGCAACTATTCATTTTTATCGATTAGATTATTACGCGTTTGTTAATGAGAGTTAGTCGAGTACGATATTTAATCTTTCATATAAATTACATACGTACTGATCAAGATTTGTAATAATATTTTCCTTTTTGGTGTTACGTGTTACCAATATTAACTTAATTTATAGGTTTTGCTCATAACTTTGGTATAATTTAAGTTTATTACTGATTGTTAGAGTTGTTCACTAGCGCCAACGGGCAATGGCGGAAGTTCGATACAACCCCCAGTATAACTGCGAGACTCAACCAGATCTGTTGTGTATATATTTACGCTGCCGTAAATACTATTTCGTAGTTCTACGTTTGTTTTAAAAATGCTGCCTACGTTGCGAAAACGATCAATGTTGGATAAAGTTACAGAATTTATAGCAGAAATGTCTGACCTTAATTATGATGATTCAATGTGTAGTTTGTAATATCCTAAAAGGGATTGTCTACGTCACGTAAATAGTAAACAGCATTCTTAAAAAAAAAAAAATTGCACACGACACTATGACAAATCTAAATTTAATTTATGTGTTACCTTTATTGCATGTAATCTACCGTTTAATTTACTAGACAAGGAAGTATATGTCTTCTTTTGGAATAAATATTCGGACTGCAAATTACCAAGTCGGGCATCGTTACAAAGAATTGTGCCATCTGCTCGTGAACGTGTTGAAAAAAGAATTAGATCGGAGTTGAAAGATAAAAAACTGTGGTTATGTGTGGACGAAACAACAGATCGTAAAAAACATTTTGTGGTTAATGTAATGGTACGTACAATGGAACCACATCAATCGTCACCTTAAATTCTATTGGCTTCCAGACGAGTACAACAATGTACTGCCGAAGTAATTTCAAAGTTAGTGTTAAATACATTGGAAAAGTTTGAACCTTCAACAAACCAACTGTTGATGTTTATGAGTGACGGTGCCGCAAACATGCTTTCTGTAGGCCGGTCTCTTAAAAAACATTGTGTTAACTTGTTACAAATTACGTGTAAAATTCATGCTTTCAGTCATGTGGCAGATAGTATTAGAAAATGTTATCCTGAGGTAGACGCTTTAATAGCGCATACAGAAGCAGTGTTTGTCAAATCCCCAAAGCGTATTCGCGAATTTCACCGACTGTGCCCCCGTATACCTGAGCCATCAGAACCTATTTTTACACGTTTGGGAACATGGTTGCAGGCCGCGTTTTATTATCATAAATATTTTGAGAATATTAACAACGTGGTTTTACAATTCGATCCAAAGGAAGCTGCGGCAATCAAGGAAAGCCAGTTGAAATTTCAAGATAGTCAAGTTAAAACGGACTTAAAAACTATTCAGAACAATTACTTCGGACTAGTGGAGGCAGTAGAAAAATTACAAAATCCTTCGGTGTCGTTAGTGGAATCTCTGCAAATAGTGCAACATGTTCACCCACAGACCGTTGAGAATTTTATGCACATATATTTTACATTAAGAATATACGTCAGCAGATTACATACGATGCCAAATCATATTTAAATGTTTTCAGTCGATTTCGACGTTAGTAATACGGTTGGTCGTGAAGCCACTTTTATACCGCGTCCCGAACGTCTGTGTCTGAGGCAAATCGACGACCTCTCAAAGCTTCCTTGAGCGGCCCAAAAAGACGAAAGTCTGAGGGAGCGAGATATTTGTTGTAGCCATCTCTCGAGCTTGCTGAATGTTGTCGTCGGTGGTCGAGATTGACGGCCGTCCAGCTCCCTCTTTTTGTGTTACGCTCGTGCGGCCACTTTGAAACATGTCGATCCACAAAAAAACCCTTTTACGAGACAAACCACTGTCCCCGTATTGTGACAAACGTCTCCGGTGAATTTCAGCACCTTTCACACCCTCTGACCACAAAAATCGGATCGCTGCTCGTTGTTCCTCTTTGGTGCAAACTAATAGCGGAGCTGGCATGCTTATGCTGTTGTAGCTAGCAGACAAATGACGCGATCGTGATTAAATTCCGTACACATGACCACAGAGGCGCCAACGCAACGCATGCGCAAGCGGCCGCCACTACGATAACCTTCAAAGCTTGTTATGGCGAAAGTGTAGATAATATATGACTTACCCTCGCTTATTTTGAATTGAAATAATTTTTCAAAATATATTGCCTGAGAAGAGATATAAGAAGTTGTCTACTTAAATGTCACTCATTTATTGTTAGTTTTACGACTAATTATGGAAATGTTACATAATTTGTAATTTAAAAGAATTTTGCAATTTTGGTGGATCCGCCGGTTATTTTAAAGAAACATAATTAAATCATACTTTATATTCGATGATGATTAGACTTATACATTATGCTTATGAATTGCATCACATACATATTCGGATATGCGTTCAATAAGACAACAAATACACAGATTTGTTTAGTCGTTTCTTCTTGCTCTTCACATTACAGTTGTACAATATTCATTCAATTGCTTTCTCGCTCAACTATTCATTGAAAAATAATGGTAAAAGATTATTATTAAGTTAATATGAACGAGTATAGGCGTATGTTATATAGTAATTGATAAGTAAATTTATAGCTAACAATGTTTTTAAGCCGAACAAAATGAAAATAAGGTAGGTAAATAGGTATATAATTATAGTATTTGAGTTATAATTGCAAGTTATTCTCCGTAAAATATGTAAGTCAGTATCTCTACTAACTGGAAATCAATTTTTCGACAAAAGCAAATTCATTTGGGACAAATTTTAAGTGATTGATTAATTATAATACCCATAATATTTAACAATTTTCACATTTACAATTTTCCGAAATTTTAATGAATTGTTTTGAATTTGTAACAATTGTGTTAATGTGGAGTTAATGTGGAACGTAGTTTACTTCCCTGCACTTCCCAACACTTCCTATTTTTTTTCAATTCTTTTTATTTTATACTTATATCTCCTAACAAAACCTCTCACATGAAGCTAGTTCATATCTGACCAATTGCCCCATCAGTATTAATTGTAGAAGTAGCGGTTTTTCGGAAAATAAGTTTTAAAATTCGAACTAAATTAGAGAAATGTTGAAAGCAATTAATGTTATTTTCTCTTAAGAATAAGTTAAAATTCCACTTGTTTTTTTTTATTGCCGTGGGTAACGTCGTATTGGATTAAAAAGGAATATTATTGTTTGTACAAAATGCTTAACATAAGTGGATTTTAATACTATTTGGAAAGAATTATCAGTTCCAACCATAAGCTTACACAAAATCTGTTTAACAACTACGGCTTACACCACTTTTCTTCAACTATATACTCTTTATGAAAACAACTTTTCATGCACTTTATGTTCCCCAAACAATATGTTACATGTGAGAAAGTTGGATGTTCTCTAACTTAATACTCATACTTATGTTAATCAGCTGCAAAAATTATCCTCATAGAATTTTCACATACATTTTTAAAACAAAGTTAGGAAGGAAACTGTTTAAAATGTCCGATGACACGAAAGAAATGTTAATGTGCGCGTTTAAGTTTCACTTTCGTTTTTTATTGTTTAACGTTCCATAAATCAGTAAACAGTTGTTAAACAGCAGGTTGTCACTTTATTGTTAGGAAAATAATGCACCGCAATGAGTAATCGTTAGTGAACTGTCCAATTCTCGGTTTTATGTGTTTATTACGATAACAGACGATTCTTTAACCGTATTTTCTTTTCGCAAGTTTATTTTTCCCTCAAAAAGTGAGGATTCTGTTAGTAAGACTATTTATTGTACTTATCTGAGTGTGTTTGTTCAGTATATCAATCAATATAAATTTCATAATTTTTCTAAGTTGTTGCGTCTAAGAAATGAAGTGGCCTTTTTTATGATGAATTGAAGGCATTTCTTGAATGAATTGAAACATTCTAAACATCTTAGTTTTTCTTAAAACTTATTCTTTTTACGTGTGGTGACAGCCCTACGGGGTATATATGTTTGATGTTTGTTGTAACCTCAAGAACCTTTTAAATAATGTTACAATTTTAATAACATTAGATAATAGTTGTCACTCAGTTGTCTTTAAGTACCAAGATAAGATGTACTGGCACTACACTTTTGGCCTGCTTTTGCAAATAATTAGGAGTTGTTTATTACATCTTAATAGGGAAGTTGCAATTTCACTATTTTAAGAGAAAACCGCTATTAAGACCCTTAAAATTCAAATTATAATCAGGTGATTTAAAACCCACCAACAATTGGCGTGACGTTATCCGGTCACCGACAGACCGCTTTCCTTTGGCCGCAAATATCAGAGAGGATTACTTAATTTCGTTTGCTATAGATATGTTCCTTTTACATTATGATTTAGATATAAAATGAAATTACTCAGCCCTTTCTTTCCTTTCAAACACTACCTCGGCACTAAATAATAGCGATTTCAGCGTTACGATTCCATTTAATTACCATAACTAATAATACAATATATCAAGCACATATTTTACTGATCTGAGCTTTGTAAAATAAATATACTCTTTTGTTCTTCGTTGAGTTTTCCTGTGAACGTCAAACTATTGTTATGTGAAAGATACAAAACATTATATAATTCGCGTTAAATTAGTTTTTAATGTAAAAAATGACACTTCCACCAACGTCAAGTAATGAATCTTTTGATTATACCTTCATTTGAAATGAGGGATTCGTTTTTCAATCTTTGCGGTGGAAGTAGAATGTTAATATCAGTTTATCATATAACAACATTCTTCAGATATGCCCAAGCGAACTGTATAAATATTTTGTTCGTAATTTTTGTGAAAATCTTGTATTTACAATGTAAAAGGAAAATTTGTCGACAAAAAGCTTGATTTATTTCAATTGCGTCCGTCTAGTCGCTCTCCGGCAATAAATGACATATACGCCAATTTCTTAACGCACTACAATCGAATATATCCTTTATTGCTGCAACTACCAACTTAAATCATCCGCGACATTTCAAAAGTGCCCGCTCTAGTAATAACCGTTAGAATGCAGCTTCGGCCATGGCTGTTTTTGCAAGTTTGAACATAAATCCAGCTGTTCTACATATTAGGCAATTAGTATTTGTCACACAAATTATCCCCATAGATTAAATAATTTACATATATGCTGATATAGACAGGCGACTTCCTATGCATATCAGGTTCTAAGTGGCTATCTGCATTTCGTAGTGGAACCATGAAATTGATAGGGGTTATTCAAATGAATTTTTGGGTATGATACACTTTCATTTAGTTTGTTTTAATTTCCAATACATTCGAGTGGGAATATCAATACCTTTTATAGGTAAAATACTTTAATATTAAGAAAAGAAGAAGTAATAAGAAGTACCCGTAACATTTTATTATTCCGCATTGACAATGTGATATATTATTTCATTATAAAATACATCCATGAGGTACTTTCATCGCAGTCCCACGCTAGGTTTAGTCCACTTGTGGCCCTAATCCTTGAATTTTAGTTTAAATTATTTTACGATAAAATAAATAAGAAGCAGTTATCGGCAGTTCAATTGAATTTCCGGTATCACCGGAAATGACGTCAACTTTCTTATTTTAAATAGAATATCCTGTATATTTTTACGTTTTTGGAAAGCCAATCGAAAGGTGAATTCAACGATACCGCATATGTTATACTTCCACTTAAGAAATATGACGATATGCAGCAATAATGCTTTTGGTATTTTGTTTTTGTTGTTTTGCAAAGTTGGCTAGGAAAGAGCGCCAAATTGTTTCTTGTGACGCTAGATTGATCTATAGAGCTCGTTACTAGGCAAAGTAATCATAACAAATGTCAAACTGTCAAACTGTCAAATTTCAGTTGTAAAACATAAATTATCTGTATATTGTTAATTTCATTGTCATACTTTCGTTCTTTGTTTCGTTTTTCTCTCATTTAATAGTTCTTATGTGTTCTTCTATTATCGAACTTTTATATAATTTGGGTAGGTGTTTGAATTTGTTAGTTTTTGATAGACAATGTGTTTAAGTTTCAGTTCTTTCTGTTGTTGATTTTACAATGGCCCCTGCATGAATCACGTAAGATAAACTCTAAGTACCTAATTTTAATATTCGGTGAATTAGGCAACAATTACCACGAAGTGGAACATAATGAACACTGGAACTAATGTACAACTGGAAATATTTGAACTTTGCGCTAAGTAAGGATAAATAGAATAAAATCTACAGAGCGAACTGCTTTAACAGAAGATTAATATTTGAATTGTTGTACAATTTGTTGCGCAACCACGGCAAATAAGGTGATAATTATTGCCAGATCTACATAATATTAAAGTTGACCCAGCAATTTTGCATGGTTCGTGCCAAAGCCATCATAAAAGTAACAACACAAAAAGAAACTAAAAAACAGACATACTGTCTATCAAAAATTAACAGATTTAAACAAACCTATTATAATTAATTAACTGCAATAGAGTTCGATAAAATAAAGAAGTAAAACAATTAGTAAAGCATGTTCAAATGAGCGAAAATAGTAACGGGAACAAAGAACGAAAGTACGACAAATGGAGGATATAATAACAATAAACAACAAGAATAATTTACGCTTTTGGAATTGAAATTTAACAGTTTGGCAATTGTTATGATTACTTTGCATAGTAAGGAGATCTTTAGATCAATCTGACGTCACAAGAAACATTTTGGCGCCCTTTCCTAGCCAACTTTACGAACAACAAAAACAGATTACCAAAACCTTTATTGCTGCATATCGTCATATTTCTTAAGTTGAAGTATAACATATATGGTATCGTTGGATTTGTCTTTCTCTTACCTTTCAAAAAACGTAAAAATATATAGGATATTCTATTTAAAATAATAAAGTTGTCGTCACTTCCGGTGATACCGGAAATTAAATTGAACTTCTGATAACGGTGAAAGTTATTTCACAAAAATTAGAAATTGACCAATTTTTTCTAAAAACGCTAGCAGCTGTCGTTCAAAAGTTAGCATGGGGGTATACTTTAGGACTTCACAATATATAAGAAATTATAAACTACGTCGTTTTTAAGGAAGCTAGTAGCATCACCCTCAACGAACCATTCATCTGGCCACAATAAATTAAGTTGTAGTATAAAATGAAGTATTGTCATTCGGTTTTAGAAGTTCTAACAACTCCAATAAACAACGCGATTTGGAATGTCCTTCCCCTTTGTACCAAGACTCAAGGTACGCAGCAGTGCTAAATAAAGGAAGGTAATAAATTATTACATCAATTTTAACTGTATTTACTTGCAATATGCAACGGTTATAACACATATGTTGTAATAAAAAGGAAAACATATATATCTAACTGTAAAGTAAGTTACTGTCTTCCAGCTATATGTACATAGGTACGCATTACTACATTTATAACCTTTATAGTAGAGGCGCGATATAAAAATATACGAAAAAAATATGCGGTTTTAAATATTTAAATCCATCACTGTCATTGCAAAAAAAACAGTATAAGGATTACATGCATTAGATATGCAACATAATCGAACCGTTATTAAGAGTTATACGTTTCGACGTAAAGCAAAAATAAAACAATTATCAGCGCTATCTATTAATTACATAATTCCCGACAATGCAACAACACACACAGCATAAGCAAATGTAGTTCTACATAAGAATATCAAGCACATGCTAATCTTGACCTTATGATGGCAATACGAGTTGAAAATATGTATACACGTTTACAACACAGCACGTTAAGACGCATAAATCAGCTCCGCGCACTATACTATTTACGTGCATATAATTTTGTTGATTTTTCGCATGAATTAAATGGGACATGTACAATCTCCGCTTACAATCTTCAACCTCACGCTTTCAACTGCCACATTTCCAGATTTGTGGAAATGCATTAAAGTAAATCCTAAAAATTTGTCCAATCCTAAGGAATGGATCTCCAAATGATGAACAACTATCGCTCTATTTCCATTCTTAACATTTTTGCAAAAGTAGTTTTTTTCTACGCATGCGTGACTCCACTTTTCAAGAATTTCATATCTATAGACCCGCATGTTTTATGGAAAAACCACCAACCACCTCTAATTTAGCTATTTTCACCCAATATGTTTGTACATAACAACCTCGACGTTGTGGACAACTAGATGCCATATATACAAAGACGTCCAAGTCTTTTGATCGTATCACTCCGTGCTTGTAGATAAATTAAAAATCTTTGGTTTTTGTAATTCATTGACGGCACTGTTTTCTTCGTATTTGGCCAGTCGCATGCAGTATGTGTATTATGATGGATTCAAATCTTATCTCTCTGAAGGTACATCAGGAGTGCTACAACGCTCAAATTTTGGCCTTCATATTTTTACTGTTCATTAACGATCTTCTTGAACAAATTGATTGTAATAAATGTGCTTTTGCGGATGATCCCAAAATTTTTACGTCAATAACTCCAAACATTGACTGTACATACTTGCAAAATCTGTTGAATGTGGTTAACCGACTGGTGTATTATTAATAATCTACAGTTGCCAAATGTAGTGTTGTCACCTACACTAAAAAGATAAATCCTATCTTTTTTGATTACTCTCTAATAGCGAATCTATAGCTAGAAGTTTGACCGTTAAAGACCTGGGAATTTATTTTAATTATGCTTTAACATTTTTCATCCATATTAATAACATTGTGTCATCAGCAATGAAAATGTTGGGATTCTGGGGTACTCTAGACTTTTCCAAAATTCTACAATACAGCTGCTCTGTACTACATATGTCAGATCTAATTCCTAATTCCTAATTGCCTTGTACATAGTGCTTGCCACATTTTGGCCGAACCACTGTCGATTATAATCAACTGCTCCATTCAGACCTGTACCTTCCCCACTCTGCGGAAACGATCCAGGATAAGCCCGGTTTTCAAGAAGGAAGAGAAGAATCTAGTGAATAACTATAGACCAATCTTGATTTTGTCTAATTTTGCCAAGATCTACGAAAGTGTCTTATTCTCCTCCATATATGATCATACAAAACCTTATATTTCACCACACCAACATGGTTTCGTACGTGGAAGGTCAACAGTTACCAATTTTGTGTCAATCACCCAATTTATCAGCCAGCAACTTGACGCGCAGGGACAGGTGGACGTGATATACACAGGCCTCAATAAAGCATTCGACACATTAGAACACAGTGTCTTATTTCATAAATGCTCCGCATTTGATTTCAGTCCATCAGTTATTCGACTTCTAAAGTCCTATTTGACCAACAGAAGCAATTATGTCTTCTACAATGGATTTAAATCCTTGGAGTTTACTCCGTCTTCGGGTGCTCCACAGGGCTCCAATTTGGGTCCATTTTTATTCAATTTCTTCGTGAATGACTTACTAGCTTCTGTATATTGCCCTATTTTAGCGTATGCCGATGATTTAAAAATTTTTATGCCCATTAAGAACTGGAATGACGTTATTGAGCTACAGCGTAACCTTAATTCAATCACCGATTGGTTTACCTCTTCTATGTTGCTGGTGAATGTGAACAAGTGCTGCTGCATGACATTTACGAGTAAGTTTTATTTCATTCCATCGACATACTCCATAAATAGTCAAGCACTTTTAAGAGTTAACGAATTTTGTGATCTTGGAGTTATTTTCGATAGTCGCTTAAGTTTTGTGTCGCATATTAACCACCTTTGCACTCCTGCATCGAAATTTTTGGGTTTCGTAATGCGCACCTGCAAATACTTCGATAATATATCTCTTTTTAAAACTCTATTTTGTAAGCAAACTTGAATATGCTTCGCCTGTTTGATCACCGCACTACATCTACTTATAAATGTAGATCGCGAAGATTCAACGAAGATTTCTCGAATTCTTATCCTTCAAAGTTGATGGAGTCTATCCAGTGCGGAACATTGATTATGGCGCTCTTCTCGATCGGTATGTGATGCACACCGCGGCCTCTCGTTGGGAGCGACAAGATGGAAGTTGGTGCATGGTGTTCTTGATTGTCTCGAATTTATTTCTTCCTTAAATTTCCTAGTTCGTCGCACATCTTCACGTTCTCCTCCTACTTTCTCCCTTCCCATGCCTCGAACAAATTTATTCCTTTTCCCCCATTACTTCTATGTGCCGCGTAACCGATACACTGTGTGATGATTTGTTTTTCAGCAAAATTAATGATTTTGGAGTTTATTTTTGTTTTCTATTTTCTCTTCAATTATTATTGTACGTATTTTTTGTTTTGTATACTGTTGTCCTGTAATTGGTAACCGTTGGACAATAAAAACTATTATTATCATTATCTAAGCTGGAATACGGGGCTCTGATATGATATGGAATCCATTTACTTTACGTATAAATTAGCGAAAGGGTGCAGAGAAAATATTTGAAATATTTATACTTCAAGAAGGAGGGAATCTACCTCTGGAGGGGCTATGATTATCAACTCTTATTATTACATTTCAACGCAGAATCACTCGAAGCTAGACGACAACAGCAACTAATAAAGTTCTTCTACAACTTAATACACTATCACATTGATTCTCCCAGCTCAGTTGTGTCAATTAAAGTTTCATATTCCTCGTTCTACTGCTAGACAGAACTTTATCTTTTACACACAATACGCACGTCTTAATTCATCATTAAATTCACCTATAATTTCTGTCACGCACGTTTAACTTAATATCACCCTACTGCGATATTAATTTTACCTCACTTAATGAGATTCTTGTAACAGCTTCTACGTTTTTACCTCAGCAATTTACTAGTATTATATGAGTTCTATTTTTCTTGGCTATATTGTAAAATATACCTACTGCTATTATGTTTTGTATAGATTTTCTATCTCTTGTACTGTTTAGTTATATATTGTATTTTTTATTTTTTTATTTTGTCCTTTGTATGGGGCAATCTGTTGGACAATAAAGGTTTATTATTACTATTATTATAATCAGTCACGAAAGTACTCGTTTGTCGTTGAACTCACAATATGATTTTTATTAAAAAATATTTATTGTTCTTAAAATAAAATTACATAACTTAATTTTTATAAACGATTTAAAATTATAATTTTTTTCCAGCTTGTAATTTATCCTAGGTTTGCCGTCTAGCGTCACAGCGAAGTGACACCGTTGTGTATCAGCAGTCTTGAATGTACGTTACCTAACGAACCTGATGACTCGTTAAATAGTTGCCTACTTTAAATTTGACAATTTGAAAATTAAAAATCAAAAAACCGCACTATAGGAATAAGTTATGTTCTCGTTTTCTCGGGATTATCCATCATTATCCATACTTAGCGACTAAAATTTCTGGAATAGAGAAAGGGAATCAAAAAGAGGAGACTCGGCTATATAAACTGCTGCAATGCCATGTTAGGCATCGGTATCTGAACGTACCTCCATGCATGTGGCTGAATAACACTAACCACGCTCCAATCATACCGATTATAGTAGCGTTATTTTTAACATTACAAATATCTTTATCCTACCCCTTAACTTCAGCAGCAATAAAGAAGTCTAACGCTAAGCTTTTCTTGTATTGGGAAGAAGATTTTATAACAGCAGCTCCTAGTTTTAGATACATTTTCCACTGATTTTCTTTCATTGATTGTCAGTCCGTGACTTTATGACATCGTAGTTGGAATATTAATGCGGTTTATATGATTACCTTTGTAAGAAACTATACACATGTAACCGTCATGAAATTTACATAAATCTGCAATGAATATGATTATAATTACGAGAAGATTTGTGACATGTAATGTCACGTATAAGGTGTTAGTTAGGAATAAAAATGATATGTGGATGATTCAAAATATAATTAGTTTATTACATGTTGTTGCTCGCTTAGTTGTGATGGAACTAACACCATGAACACGTGTCTTGACGTTTGTATGCAAATTTTCCGCAAATGTGAAGATGAGTCGGCATTACGCTTGCTAAACCCGTTTGGAGAGGATTTGTTCTTTATTAAATTTCGTTAGCATAGCTGCCGGCAAGGTAAAGCTTTGGAATCCAAATATAATTTTTATATTGCTCATGGAAACAATAGGTTTTAAACATAAAACTGTTAGCATTTCCGTCAATTGTAATTTTTGAAAGCAAAATAAGGACGCAAAGATGGGAAAATTATCTATTTGAGAAATAAAATCTATAGTACCTATTTAATTGGGTTCCACAACTGCTGTTGTAAATACATTGAAAATGGATAATTAATTTATAATTTAATGTAGCCTAGTAATAAAATTTTCTTAAAGCGAAAACTCCTAACCATAATTATAATGTTGCCTCCCGGAAAACTAAAAATTAGACCGTGTAAGTTAAGTACCATATTTTCTATTTTCTACTTGAAATTCAAATGATTTGAAATGGGGATTATTAACCTCAATAATTTGGATGCCAGAATTTATCTTGATCGATTGATTGATTTTGCCCATAAGAAGGATAAAATTTTCAACATCCTTAATACTGCGGCCCATCCCCGTTGGGCCGTATTGTATTAATTCTGCCTTGATATCGGTTTTACTTAAATAGGTCACTTCCCTTAATTAGGTTTAATGGTCTATACAGCAAATCCTTCTCCGATGGTGAATCAATCGCACTTTGCAAAACTATGTATGTTGACACAACGGTGCACATTCGAAAATAATGTAGGGGCTGTTTGCTGATCTTCGTTATAAGATTTGCATAGGGTACACGCAGAGAATCGTTTATTTGTATCAAAGCTGTCCGCCTTAACTCAAGACAATTACTGTTTCAATTATCTGCAATACAATAACTGTTTTAAATCAAAAGAAATATTTTCTTACCGTACATAATGCAGCAAATTAGTGACATTGTTTGTGATTTTAAAAAGGCTAAGGTAGAGGTTATCTATCGAATACTGTTCAAACAAAAGTTAACTTAAAGTAGAAGTACACATGAAAAAGTGCCTACGAATAATAACCAAGATAATGTTAATAAATAGCTCATGGTATTGATGGAATCACTCCCGGCAAAAACAATGTGAGAAAAGAAAATCATTAAAGCTTCTTGCTCCTGGCCACATTACTCTTACATTTTTCAGTATACGCCACTAGTCTTCAAAAACAGCAACTGAAATATTTCCTGGCGCCACCTAGTGCCAGTAGTTATAGTCATGCCGTCCTAAATAGTAGCGACGGAACTGGAATACAGTGATATAACCTTTAACGTACAATTACATTATTAAAGAAATAATTTAATTATACTGTAACCTATAAAAATACTTTTTCATTAGTTCATTCATTTGCTCCTAATTTTAATTATTAACTTTAGGTTTTTTTTCCATTATTGTAATTTTTCTTTTATTCGATATCCTTGTAGCTGGCCCGATGATGTATTTTTTGAACACGAAACTGGTGTCCTAATTTCTGAGATCTGGACCATTTTTTAATTCCTAGCTTTTATAGATCCCCATTATGTGCAATGTCTTTTCAGCCATGTCCTATTAATAGATAGGTCACTGACTTAAGCAGAGTCCAGGTTGGCGCAAGCATATCAACGGTTAAATCTTGAGGCGGTCTTCTCATCATTTGTTTGCGGTTCCTCTATCTAGCTGCTTGGCAAGCTACAATTTAAGATAAACCCATTAAAGCAAACCCTGTGTTAAGATGTTAAAACTTGCCACTGACAGAAACAAGTCAAATTAGCCTTATATATGGTTTTTTGCATGTGGTGACGACCCTACGGGGTATATAAGCTTTGGAATTTGTCATAACCTGTGGAGCTTCTTTAGGATGTGAATGGTGTGCCTAATGTGTTTCATAGCTTTGTTACTTTGTTACATAAAAAAGGGTGAATTGCAGTGTGAATGGTAACTCGGGATTGTACCGGACTTAACAGAAAAATCTGTCACTTGATCCTGGTGCGACATGAACGCACAATGCCTAACTTTGCCACCAGGTCATTGGGCCACCAAGCCGTTAAAATTAGAATCGAGTTCTTTAGCGTTTCTTTTTGTTTTAAATCGATATTTAGCATCGATATCCATCTAGTTGTAAATCAAAGAAATGTATACAGCTTCCTTTCTTGGAGTATTAAGAATGCAAAATATATTACAACACAGCATAAGTCAACACGAACACTAAGCGCCTCAATCAAGCTAGTTTAGCACATAATTAAGAAAAAAAAGCAGGTCAGTTCTAGTTTTTCCTTTTTATCGAAGAAAATGTCTATATTTACATAAGGTATGTGTCACGGGTACGACATTGCTAGATAACTGATGATGTAATTGCCATTCAGTGGGATTGTATTTGGCATTCTTAGTAGGTGCAAATGCAGAAAATAAATATGCAACACTAGCTTGAATCAATACAAGCATAAAATTCGTATGCAAACCAACACAGAAAACGATACTATAATCTCTATTAAAGTAGTTTTACAGTTTTCATCATCTAGTTCTAACAATAAAGAAAACGTTGAATGAGAAATATAAGCAAGCTCGTGATGGAAATTACATTTCCTCGTTGTTTCTTTTTCTTAAAATCATAACTTCACCTTAGAAGAAAACGATATATAGATACAAACTTAAGATCTTTTCTTGAAAACGATAATATTAAACAACTGCTAAAAGCAAATCCTTTTCAACTTCTTAATAGTAGGTACAGCAACTTTTCCTCTACTACAAATTCACTAAACATAGTTTAGCTTGCTTCAGTTTTAAGAAACAAGTTGTACAAATAAAAACAACCAGTTTAAACAACTGCAACCTTGACGTTCAAGCTACTAATTTTATATTCGATGGTCTATTTTCTAATTCCGCGGAGTACTGTTAAAATCGCACGCTAAAAATAGAAGCTGTCATTGGTAGCGTCGCAGCCAAAAAATTATTCATGAAATTATATCCATTTGCTGAAGTTGGAGACCTGGAAGTGATTTCAACTCCTGACGTAAAAAAAGTCAAGGCAAATCTCTGGAGTGTATCTTAATTCGTAATTTGACATTTTTATACAGGAATCTTTACCTCTAGCTAATAGCTGTGAGAATTATTGTGGCTTAGTAGTCAATTGGTTTTAACAAGGATTTTCTCCACTGTTCTTCAGGAATATCTTTTTGTAGACAAAAACCAGTTTTATATAACACAAATCATAAAAGTTTGATAATAACCTCTTTTCAGTTGAAAAGTTGTACTAACAGACGGCTTTACATATGTAGGTTAGACGAAAGCCGCGTTCGCATAGGGTAGTGCGAAATTAATATAAGGATTAAAATGCAGTGCCAAAGTTTGCACAATCCCAATTAAATACGACCGTTCACATAGCGGTGTAATCCAAACTATGCAGACGTCAAACGGTGCTATACCAATGTATAGTTTATTTCAAATTATAAGAATATAACTTTGAACGGCTTAAATGCTGTTATTGCACCACCTGCGGTAATAACTACCTGGATACGCAAACAAACTGTTGAGGACCATAATGACAAAATTTAAGTGAATTGAATAGAAGTGGAATTATGATTTGCGATATGCGTAACTACCTGTTTGTACATTTAAATCTCATTTAATATGTAAATTCTTTAATTACTTGTAACATCGAATTGCTTACTATGTAAATTTATACTGTTTGTAAAATTATATATAACATAAACTTATCTTATAGGGCCGTAATTTATAGTCAATACGGCCCCTAGATTCAATATGCATTGCCAGGTTATTATCGTCATGGAAGGTGCAATAAAAGTATTAAAGGCCTTGTAAGTCTACAGTTATATTCTTATAATTTGAAATAAACTATAACCGGCCGGTCACAGTGCAGGTGACGGTAAACTTGCAACTAGTAGCTAAATTCATGTCACCTTAGCATTTTCGCGTCAATTTATATGCTTTATATACTTTTGAGATGATGATATATTTAATTTAAAACGAGATGCTTTACAATAGAGTACGACGAATCTATTAAATTTAGGTTATGTTATGACAAAATAAGTCATTGCTGACCGTTGTCAATATATCGGCGAAATTGGCGTTACATTTTGCACTAATTCTAAAATGACCTTCACATAGCGGTGCAGTACAGAATTAAGAATTAGTGTAGTGCGAAACGATACACAGGTCAAACGACATTACCACGGCTCCGCCTAACTACTTCCTACATTTGTTTTTAAATTTGTATTTCACTATTACTGCAAAAACTATTAATAAACATACCATATAACGTGTTTGTGCGATTCCGTGGATTACAACAGACATTACATGCATATATCAACAAATACATTTAAACGTTCGATGATGTTAATCCAGTGTATTGTACCTGAAAAACTTAATCTATTTCGAGACAAATTCTACTGTAATTAAAAAATTCTGGCCTAAGGATGAGCGTATAGCTCGAAACCAGTCGCTTTGTTTTTATATATTAAAGAATTTTGTGAGTAGTGGACCTGTTTTACTTATACTATATAAGATAAATTTAAGTTACGTTTTGTTAAAGCACATCATTGGTATAGTTGCCAAATTAGTATGAATTAATACGCGGATCCAGGCAACTTAATTTCGCTCGTATTCTAAAAGTTAGACAATCAGACAATTTTGTAATTACATTGAAATTGCTTCTTAGGGGAAAATACCCAAAACCGAATACGAATGCCACTTTGAAAACAATGGATTGGCTCTCGTTACGGAGATATTCACGTTCTGTCCGTTATAGGTGCTATCGCGTAATAAAATGCAATTTAGTAAGATAAATACATCGTTACGAAATTTTTCAAGTGGCAGAAAACTTCATTGGGAATGAGAAGGACGAAAACCACAAGGAACTGGTCGAGAACATGTTGCCATTGTTTCATGAATTCGGCTGCAATGCGTCCTTAAAGATCCACTTACTTGGCCCCTACATGAATTTCTTCCCTAATAACTCCGAGTAAGTGATGAGCACGACGAAACGTTATCACCAGGACATTACTAAGATGGGGAAACGATACCAAGTTAAATGGTCCTCGTCAATGCTGGGGCGTTGTTGAATACTCATCAGAGATACTCCGTCAATTATAAATGATAGCCCAAAAGAAAGCAAAAGTTCTAGGCAGATTAAGGTATTTTTAACATGTATTAGAATATTTAAAAATATACATTTTTCTCAAAAATGTGTACTCATTACAAAGAAACTGTATCTAATTCAGCCAATTTTCTGGGTCATAATCGTGTTCATCACATTAAAATCATTAAGAAATAGCTATTTTGGTCTCAGAAGCATAAATTTCTCGAAATTTTGTTGCCCAGTGTTAGGCGGCGATTCATATTTTATATTTGCTTTTGTTCTATGCATGTAAAATAGAGCTGGATCATTTTTCAACAGCGTTTAGCAGACAACTTCTCAGCTAGTAAGTACTAATACTGCAAAGATTTCCATAAGTTGCTTACATAACTTTTGCTGCTGACGATTTTATAAGTGTGCCACGTCGATTTACAACAAAAAAAACTAATGTTATCTAGGTTATTGTGTAAATGAAATGAAGATTATTTCATTCCAACCTACTTTAGAACTATAAATTTTCTATCAGAGAAACAACTGTAGAGGTTATAAATTTATATACCTCATATTTACGTCGGACATTCTGCTCCATTTGAATTGCATAACGATCTGATGAAATACCACAAAGACGACAGACAAGCAGCATAACACTGCATACTTCACCTGACCCAAAAATCGAAATCAATGACGTTAGATAACAAGAAAGATGCTACTTAGGAAAACGCCGTGGCATTGTTTACACCTTTTTTTACATTATTATGGCAACGTACCGATAAAATACAATAGCAAAAGCATATACATATGTGTTCGGAACAGCGAGTAGATTTCGCACTTATCGACTGAGTATTGCGTACTGCCGTCTTTTGTTCGCCATCCGATCTTGATCTGGTCGCGTCCGGTTTGGAAGGGCCAAAGACACGTATAGCTAGTGGAAATACCGCGATTACGTAACGCAAAATAATAGAGTATAAATCACATGCATGTAATCTGTTGTTACGTTTAAGTACATGAACAGTATCGACGGTGTATATGCTCTCTCAAATTTTAAAAAAGGGGAAAGTTACGAAGTGTCGAAATAGGTTTGGCAATTCTTGTTTTTAATCGTACGCTTAGATCCTACTTGCGGGATTGTAAATTGAAATCCTTGGAACCGGATTCGAAGCGATAATTTTGTTAGTATTCACTATTTAAGTAACATGCTAATAGTTCTAATGTCTAGACATAACGGATATTATTAGCGATAGTATAAAAAAAACGTCAAGCGAGTTATGCCTATCTCACAATAAGTGAGGAGTAAAGCTTAAGCGGGGAAAGGACTTCATAGCAAAATTATTGTAATATTTATATTAAAATGCTTCTAAATTCGTTCAAAAGTAAAATTAAATACAATAAAACCAAATATTATAAATAAGTGAGTTTCAAAATTCAACAAATTGGTTTTGGTGGTGAAATCCGGTTATAACGTCAACGACGGGACCGGGCTAATAACGACGTTATACACGATGGTCGTAATAAACGGTGGTGATACAAAAATATGAAATAAGTCAACAAAACGTAGATGCGAGGGATGATCGTAAAATAAGTTTCCCAAAGCCCTACAGTAGCAATAAGACGTGTTGGACGAAATCCGACAACATTGGCGTGTGCAGCAGCTCTCCCACTCTATAGACCTATCACTCCCGCCTCGCTACGCCGCTCAGTGTTGACTAAGCAGCCGTCCGATATGGAACTCCCGATCGCCACTACCGCCAGGTGCGAAATTCGCGCTTTGATACGTTTTTTAAACGCGAAAAGGGTTTCATCTATATACATTCATCGTCAATTAACCGAAGTTTATAGAGAAAAGTGTATAGCT
The DNA here is from genome assembly GCA_029619315.2 of Dynastes maya. NCBI lineage: Eukaryota > Metazoa > Arthropoda > Insecta > Coleoptera > Scarabaeidae > Dynastes > Dynastes maya. The sequence continues at coordinate 34,076,353 of JAROYE020000006.1, read as the reverse complement.
GTTCAACACGTCCACGAATGCTGTAGGGAATTCACTGGAAGTCGGGCGGAAATTCACGACGAAGAGCGGAGCGAAAGACCATCAGTTTCAGAGGAAATCGTTGAAAAGGTCGAGAGCATACTGCTTGAAGATTGGAGGGTCGCCATTCGTCAACTCGCTCTTCGGATTTCTGAGATTTCCAACACCACAATTGAAAAGATTCTTGAACGGACTGGCGGCAGAATTTTACGGCATGGGGATACAGAAGTTGGAACACCGTCCGCAAAAATTCTTGAATAGAAATGGCGATTATATCGAAAAATAGCTTAAGTTTTTACCTTTAAAACGATGTGTAATGTTAAGGAAATAAAGAATGCTGTCTATTTTTAAAAAATATGGGAACCTTATTTTACGATCATCCCTCGTATATATAGATTTATCAGAACTAAGTCTTCCTCATCGAAGTCACCTTCTTTTTCCATCAGACTACCTCCTTGGCTTTGTATAAGCCTAGCATGTCGAAAACAATTTGTAATTGTTTCATTTGACACTTTTCCCAAGCTGCAGATATCATAAGAACAGCATCCAAGAGCGTAATACCACATTTTCGTTTGAGTTCTATATTCTTGATATTTTCAATAATTTGCATTTTTCGATAATCCGTTTTTAATGATTTAATTATCCCCTGGTCCATCGGCTAATAGTGCAGTGCAATTTGGAGGTAAAAAACTTGATAGCACTTAGATTTTCGACTTTTGGGCAATTATCCACAAGTAATAAAATCTTCTGACCAGATTTTTTCAAATCTTTGTCCCAATCACAAAGAAACTTCGTAAATACTTCTGCCGTCATCCACGCTCTTCTGTTGTGTTCATAAATAACTGGTAAACTTTTAACATTTTTAAAACAACTGGGATTTTTTGCTCTACCTACAACGAGTAATCTGCTTTTTTCGCTACCTGTCATATTTTACCCCTTATGCACTTCTCACCCTTAAATTTCATGGTTTTATCATGTCATTTTGTAAAATAAACCGGTTTCATCCCCATTAAAAATTTCATTATCTGTATAATTTTTTCTAATATCAGGGAAAACATTTTGCAGGTACACTTGCAGCTTCTCCCGGTACCTTTCCGAAAACGATATTGTGATGAGAACGAAATCGATTAATTCAACCTTCGGAACATTTGAAATTGTTTTTCCCAACAGCATCGCAAAATTATTAGCCTTTTCTCTGAGAATGGGTCCAGTTAATGATGCACTTCTACTTCTTTGTACTTTAAACCATTCTAATAAAGCTTTATCCAAATCATGATGCTCTGAGTTTCTCATTTTTTTGATTTCAATTTATTGCTATTAAATGCTTGTACTATTTTTTCTCTATTTTTCCATGTTGTTGAAATTGTTGAATGTGAAACATTAAAGTCAGAGGATAATTTAGCGTTTGTTTCTCCGTTATCTAGTCTTGTTATTACAGCAAACTTACGTTCTATGAAAATGCTACTTCTTTTTAAGTTAGTTGACGATGCAATTTCACAAATCATATAAGTATGTCTTAACTGAATAAATCACTTCAATATACTGATTTAACGTAACTGACTAACGTATGAGTAAGCTGCATACAAATCATTCCCGTTTTCGTGCGTTGACAAAACTACGTTTTTAAATTAAGAAAATAAATAACGACTGTTGCTTTGAAATGATTGTATTCGTCAATCAAACACATCATTCATTGATTAAAGAACATTTTATCGTATGAAAATAACACCTTGTCTTGTGTATTATGTATTGAGAAAAATATACATATTCACTATGATTCAATAATATCTTTCCACTCGTGTGTTTTAATACCACTACATACATATTTCGATCGTTGTTATAGCCGATAGATAACGTCGTAAAGCCATAAAATTTTTGCTGTAATAGGAAGATTCGTCGTTATATAAACGTCGTTATAACCGAAGTATTTTTATACGTAGACTAATGGACTTCCAAACAAGTATGCAAAATGTCGCTGTTATATCCAGCTGGTTGTTGTAAGCGGAGTTGTTATAACCGGATTTCACTGTTATTGTATTTCTTTGTTTAAGACATTTGTTAACTTGATTCAAGAAAATTTGAAGAAAGCGATTCTTAGTATAAGTAATTAGCCATTATAACACAAACCAATATTTTCTTGAGGATAGTAAATAGTTTTCTTAATTCCAGAAAGCGTTTAGGTATTGTTCATAAATCAGTAGTTTCATTTTCTTAAAATAAAGCATTTTTTGCTTAGAATTCTTGAAATGCATATTATTTATATACATATTATTAATTGCGCTCACCTTGTTTAAAACAGTACGACATATCTGTACACAATGCAGTAAATTATTCACATTCCTTGTGGTTTTAAAAATGCTAAAGCAGAGGTTGTCTTTAAATAAAAGTGAACTTAATGTAGAAGCACATATGAAAAAAGTGCCTAGAAACAATAACCAAGATAAGATAATGCTAATATAAATAGCTCCTGGTATTGATGAAAAAAAAACTATTAAAACTCCTTGCTTCTGGCAACATTGCTCATACATATCTCAATGTATGCCACTAATCTTCAACAACGGCAACTGAAATATTTCCTAGCGCCACCTAGTTCCAGTAGTTATAGTCATACCGTCCTAGATAGTAGAAATCAGATGCCAGACTTACCCATACAATGATATAACCTTACAACGTTTCATGAACATTTTTAAAAGATACCGGTTAATGTAATATTTTTTTTCTTTTTATTACTGTTTAACACGTGCAGTAATTAATTATAGTTTTTTAAATATATAATAAATAATAATAACAAAAAAGGGATAAATAAACTTAAATATTAACTCATTAATTATTAACCTATAAGAAAATAATCCCCATTTAATTACGTTATTAAGGAAATAATTTAATTATACTGTAATATATTAAAAAACAAACTTTTTCATCAGTTCATTCACTTGATCATAATTTTAATTACTAACTCTAGGTTTTTTTCTCATTATTGTTATTTTCCTTATTGGACATCCTTATAGGTGGCCTGGTATGTTTTTTGGACACGAAACCGGTCGCCTAATTTCTCAATAGAACTTTGTGAGATCTAGTCCGTTTTTTCATTCCTACCTTTAATATGAATTATTTTCTTGTATTATATATTTTTATAGTGTTGAAATAAAAATATTTTATTAAATAGACTGGTTTTTGCAAGAAAATCTATTTTCTGAATGCAAAAGAACATTTCTCTGCGTATATGTTTAACGTGGATTTGAGTTGTACTTTGAAGCGATTGACATGTGGATTATGACAGTTAATATCACTTTGGTAAGAAGAACTTTCATCTGTTACATTCCACCAGTCAGTTCAGCTTACCTCAAAATAATTTTAAATTAGAGTTAGTTCAATTGCCTATTAAAATCTAAATCTACCATTAATTAAGGAGATAGAATACTTACAACAATGCCTCGTTGAAATATTATACACAACCGGAAATCTCAATCAGAAAATGAATTTAATTTTGGAATAAAATTAATTTTTGGCAAATTAACCTATGGATGTTAGACGCGAATTTAATTCAAAAAACAAGCTCTACAGCCTTATGGGCCAAAATATGCTGAAACAAGACTTTTGGACGGAAACGGGGCTCCTTACAAAGGATAGCGCTATACGCCATCAACAATATGAGATTGAATCTTGCCAAGGATAGCGTTATGCGCCGTCAGGGATACAAGTCTAGGAAAACCCCATCAAGGACAGCGCTATGCGTCGTCAGCAATATGAAGGTGAATTTTACACTGGACAGCGCCGTACGCCATCAGCAATACAAGTAGGACAGGGTAAGGACATGAGAAGACTTCTGCAGAATGAGGTCCTGCATCAGCTTATAAATAGAGACAGGGACCGCATTCGGCATCAGAAGAGCGTCGCACAGTGGTCGAAATAACGCATTTAGGCGAAACTTGACGCTTCGGGTATAAGATAAATATTATTTCGATTGATAGAGCGTTTTTCAAGGCAGGAAATGATAAAATACTAGCTGCTAAAACAAAAACATATAATTAAGGATAGATAAATTATTGTTATTTATTTGAATTGCTTTAATATTTGCAACAAGTAAAAACTTTGAATAGAATAATGGCTGCTTGTCAATCAATTTTTTTATTTAATTTCTTCATAATATTTCCTTTACGTTCTTGTAAATGAAGTCTATTCAATAAAAATGTATAAAGCTTTATTTTCTTTGCTGTCTGTTTCATTTTGCCATATTTTCAACAATTATCTCCTGGTATAATAATAATAATAATAATAATAATAATAATGATAATCTATATTTGTCCAACGATTAATCACTTACAGGACAATACATAAACAATTTTGAAGTTATATAGAAATACATCAAGACAATACATCACTGCACTTTGAATGCTAGGATACATATACGCAATATCAATGAGGAAACATTTTAAACTTCTACACTACATTTGATATAACTGAACATAACTTTAAAACAGTTGTATATAGTCAGAATGGACGTTAATTCTACGAGTACATTTTATTAAAGTTATTGACCATATGGAACATAGGTGATTTGGCTAAGACATTTGTATTGTGTTTATACGTTACGAGAAAATCAACAGATCGTGTGTAACGTGGTGGTACTCGGAAATCCACATAAGCCAACAATGACGGAGAGTCTATTTTATTAGATAATAGGTTAAATAGAAATCACGCGCTATTTTTATTGCGACGATCCTCCAATGAATCAAAACTATGTTGTTGCAGCAGTGTCACATAATCTGAACCACGATCGGGGTAAGTACCGGTGACTTTATAGCTAAGATATTTGAGGAATCTTTTTTGAACACGCTCTTTAGTGATCACCTGATACGTATAGTAAGGATACCAAATTAAGTTGGCATACTCCAATTTAGACTGAACAAGGGCATAGTACAGAGTTCTTATCGTCGAGATGTCACGAAAAGCACAGCAAGTTCTTATTAAAATATACGGTTCTTTATGGCTATAAATCGTACATATTTATAAAGCTTATTAAATTGCTATCTAATGCTGTATAATTTACTTTGTGTATTTTTGTTCCACAAAATTTTAACACAGAAACCAAAATATTTTCTATTCAACAACGCATCGCATAATTTTAAAGAATATAATTACACTACATATACATTACAAGACATTTAGTACACTCGTAAAGTACGGAATTTAGAAATATTAATTTCTAATCTTCGTGAGGTTAGTAGCGGCTAATCGGGGAATTTCGACCACTGTGCGTCGCTCTGACGGTTGTCATGTGCAAACGTAACTGAATGTACGAGGTTGAACGACGCTAATTAGAGTGATATTTTGAACATTACAATACATATTAATTTGCATCTAAATCGATAATTGAAACATTTTTCTCTAAAATTAACTCTATTTTGACTATTTTAATTTATAAACAAATTTTACCTTATTTAAACGACATTAACAATTGATGAGATTAAAGTAGATACACGGTATCTACCTACGATATGGATAAACGAATACAACACGCTTTCATTTTAGAATTACAAAGCGGATACTTTAAAGGATATTTTACATATTATTGATATTAAGCCAACATACGTAATCAACACGGAAAATTAGCCAAACGAATTCACGTCCGCTACATATTCATTTAGCCGTAAATACTGTTATTGTTAAACCGCAACGCCCGCGGCTGCAGTAATCCATATTACCTATACCATTTCAAATTCAAATATGAAGGCCATCTAAATTAAGATTTAAATTCATTCATTGAAAATACACACGAAAATATATATGTGTCGCTGACAGTTCAATGCATAAACTATTCGCTTCATCAATATTAATTAAAGTTAAACGTTTTTATGCGAGAATGTTTCGCAATTGCCTCGTCGATGTACTCGAGACGTTGTGAACGCGGCTTTCATAAAACATTACGGCAAATCTGCTTAATAAAACCTCCTGTTTTTCCCTTTTAACGTGTATCTGATGCAAAAATATTATGATGGTAGTTTTACATAAAATGGGTTTTAAATTTCAAAGGCTTGTAAGGACAACCGTTTTATAATGCATAGCGGGATCAAAATGACTATGAGTATTGTTTTTGTAATGAATGAAATTGCTCATTTTCATCGCAGTGGAACAAAGTGAATTCTCTTATCGTGAATAATTGCATTCTCCGTAGCAAAATGGTAATTTGTTTATGTAAATCTATGTATGATGCATATGGTTCGATAAAATAGTGTACTATTATTTCCATAAAGTACGGCAGATAACTATTTTTCTCTGTAGAAGACCTTTCAATGCACTGCTGATCACACAGTCTACCATTATGTGTAAATGGTCACTCTTATCACCAAATAATTTGTAGTAATGAGGTTTTTCTGAATGTAACACACAAGTACTGCATGGGCTGAAAAGTCTTTAGCCTGACACATAGATGGCGTCAGAAATCGAAAATCCATATGCGTGCCGGAGAGTACCAACCTTAACTACACAGAACGCTGTCAAAATTTCATGTCATTTCATTTACTTGTTCTCAAGTTATTGCTCTCGAAGTGACGCTGCCTCTGTTATTTTTGTTTGCCATGGAAAAAAGTGAATTTCGTGTTTTGATAAAACATTGCTTCCTGATGGGAAAAAATACTGTTCAAGCAAAGTAATGGCTCAATAAGTGTTACGGAACATCTACCCCAGCTAATTCAACCGTAAAGTATTGGTATGCTGAATTTCGTCGTGACCGTACCAGCACAAATGATGCACAACGTTCAGGAAGGCCAAATGAGGCAGTTACGCCAGAAAATATCAAAAAAATTCGTGAAATCGTTCTGACTGACCGCAAAGTGAAATTGAGTGAGCTAGTAAAGACCATAGGCATCTCAAAGGAACGTGTAGGTCATATCATTCATGAATGTTTACACATGAAGAAGCTTTGCGCGCGTTGGGTGCCGCGTTTCTTAACAATTGATCAAAAAGACCAACGTGTCAAACCTTCGAAGGAGGATCTGGCACTTATTACGCGCAATAAGCAGGATTTTTTGCGGTGCTTTGTGACAATGGATGAAACGTGGATCCACCACTACACTCCTGATTCCAATCGGCAGTCGGCAGAGTGGTTATTGTCTGGTGAGAGTCGTCGAAGCGCCCAAAGACGCCACAATCAGCCGATAAAGTGTTGGCCAGTATTTTTTGGGACGCGCACGGTATAATATTTATAGACTACCTTAAACATGGTAAAATAATCAACAAACAATATTGCTGTGCATTATTGGATCGATTGGACGTCGAATACAAGGCAAAAAGGACCGCACATGGCGAAGAAGAAAATGCTCTTTCACCACGACAACGCCCCAGCTCATTCTACTCGCGATACGAGCGATAAATTGAAGGAACGGATTGGTTCACCACTCACCGTATTCGCCCGACCTAGCCCCCAGTGACTATTTCCTGTTTTCCCTATTGCAAATGTGGCTCTCTGGCAAAAGATTTCACTTAAATGAGGAAGTAGGGTTGGAAACAGACAGCTATTTTGAAGGACTTGACGCGCAGCACTACAAAACCGACATCGAAATGTTAGAGGACCGCTACAATAAGTGCATTACTCTAGATGGAGATTATGTCGAAGAATAAAACAGTTTTTTCGTTAAAAATGTCGTTTTTTCGTTGGTAGGCCAAAGACTTTTCAGCCCATGTAGTATACAAGTATCTGTTAAATAAAATTTTCTTGAAGCATAAGAAACACTGTATCATTTCACTATACTTATAACTGTAGTTAGAGATTATTACAATGGGACAAAAAAAATGTTGGAATGATCTGTAAATTTAGCAAATTAGATGTTTTCTGAATATTAATAATGAAAGAAAAATGAATTCAACAAGGACTTCTTTATTGTGAGAAGTTGGACATATCACTTTAGTCGCAGTCAATCATCACCTTCGGCTTTCAAATCAGCTTGCCTACCAAATATCTACTGCCATGTTAAAAAAGTACCGTTATTCAAATTTTTAGTGTCATGACTAGCGTTGTTCAGCCAAGTACGATTACATAATAGCGAAGCTCTATTAGCGCCTAGCGTGACCTTGCAGCGGCTCATGTAGCTGAGTCCCCTCTGTGTATCCCAGGGTATCGCTGAATATGTCTTCAGTCAATGAAAATCCCGGGTAAACGATCTTCGCTCGATATTCTTTCAGAGTTTAACCCATTAACGTCTGAATTTTGTCTTATTTTATGGTATTGTAAAAAACAAACACTCCATTAATTCAATAGTAGTTTAAAGGATTACGTTTTACCGTTGCCCTATGGCGATGCACGGCGCTAATGACTTAATTTCAAATAGTTAAATTTAAAAATTTAAAGTAACTAAATACATACTTAATAATTCTATTTGTTTTTTTTTCCGCAATTTATTAAACCTTCGTAGCACTTTTTTATTTATTTACTTAAACTACCAAAAGAGTATCAAGTTATTACTCCCGAATTCACGACAGATCTACGGAAGGAAAATATCTGTCCCATTCGTCTAAATTATAATTAAAGCACTATAACGTTTACGAATTATTAGTTCGCCTTTTAAAACAGTCATTTAAAGCAAACTAACAACAAAAGGAATTCACTCGACGAAATGCTCCAGTTAGCCCCATTAAATTTCCTAAAGGACGCATCGATACTTTTTAATTTTATCCTTTAGATTAGAATTTTTTTAATATTATATTGTATGGTATTTTTGACGATGACGGTACATAAATCTTAAAAAAGGATTTCCTGAATCTCTAGGCCCAAATCTATGAACCAAGATGGTTTCTTCCGTCACGACGTGTTATGTAAGCGCGAATTTAATACCATAATGACTTCAACTAGACACGCAAGCTAATAGGAACAGGAAATGTTACTACTGCATCTAGTAATAAATTTCGTGATTGCTTTACGATGTAATATTCCTTTCGAATTTCCTTAAAATCCCATATTCAATATTTCTTTTGATTTTAGTTATATTTTACGTCGCGGTATTAAACGTGAGCTTATTGAACTAATTTTAAAGAAAAGTAAGGAACTCGATACAAAGGTTGGGAACGGGGCGTGGTAACTCTCTGGTATTCCACTTGATCTTTCAGAGGTCATCAACTTTTAAAATAGTTTATCGAAATATCATTTATCTCGTTGAATGCCTACGCTTATTGAGAGAAATAACTTCCGTATTTTGAATGTTGCAAATTGCGTCATAATTAAGATGAGATCTGCTAAAACTTTGTATTCCTTTTGCGTAACTTGGAGTATACCATATTGAATTCAAGGAACCACCTTCGCTGTATTGTTATTTAATCAGATATGGCGATGGTGTGTGTGATGGTTAATAGTCAACATCTTGATTTTATTTTTAATAAAATATATACGTAATTCAAATGCTAATACAATATTCACTCAACTAAAAACATTCGGTATATTTTGACTAGACCTTATATTTTGGGAAGAAATCAAAAATGTACCTACAGGGGTTATATTTTGATAATGTTCAGTAAAAACAACATTGCAGGTGTTATGAAGAATTTACACCATCAGTTTTCAATAGAATTTAACTTCATGAAAATGATGCATTTAGTTGAGTAGTAGTGTAAATATAGGTAAGAATAATTGGTGAACAATACTGAAAAAGAATGAAATACCTTTAAAAAGAAGTATAGCATCAAGTGCAACTCAAAAAGATCAGTGGATTTGATTCGTAGGTTACAAAAAAAAAAAAGAATAGAGAAAATGATTATGATGGTCCACGCAGTTGTGTTTGAGAAGCAAATAACCTGTTTTAAATAACAAAAATCGATATTTCCTTGATACATGCATATGCCTAGATGTATTTAAAGGATTCATATACCTCCTGTGTACTTACAAGAGACACTGTGGTGTAGTGGTAGCGCGTCCGGCAAAGAGGAGTCGTGGGTTCGAAACCCACCGGCGTCATGAGATTTTTATTTCATTAATTAAATTTAATTGTGTCGGCAAAATTAAGGAAATATCTATTTTTCAGTATTATCGATGGCCATCGTAACGTGTCAAATTCTACTTTGTAAACATAACTGAATTTCTTACTGTGAAGGGTTGTCTTGTGTTTACAATAGATGTCGCCAGGTTATCTCTTCTATGCTTCAAAATTAATTTCTATTAATAGTATATTGCAACGTGTCAAATTGTATTTCTTATTGTCAAGGGTTGTTTTATGTTTACAATAGATGTCACTACGTGATTTTTTTTTTCTAATATACTTCTACTATAATTTTTATTAATGATATACTTTATTTACTTTTGGTAATTTCAATTATAAAGATTGGTTATTAAACAATTTTCATCGCGTCTTTCTTTCACTTTATTGTTTTGTTTTCGTTCTTTGTTTTGTAACTAAATTGCATTGCAATAGAATGCACGACGTTGGTTGATTAGTAATTAACACCGCTCTCTTTCCGGCGTCGACCGTAAACTAAGAAAGTACGTTTGCGAAAATCTGCTGTGGCGGTTAGCCTCTACGCAAGTAGGATTTAAAAGATTTTCACAGTTACCATATAATTAAGTACTGTGATTGGTTATCCTTCTGTGGAGCTCTTGCTGCGTGGGTGTGTCAAGATGTCCTATTCGACCCGGGAACAAGACTAGCGTCGATTATTGCCGTTCGACCACGACAGAGCCCAGATAAATGGACTTACCGTTTTATCTTTTTTTGTTTAGGTTCACAACCATTTGTTTCCTTTTAAAATTCTGACTAAATTCCAACTTGTTTATTATTATTTTTTTTTTCCTTTTAAGCAGGTGTAATTAAAACTAGACTAACCCCTATATATTTTTTTTATTTATCAAAATAAAAATCTGAAATTTTGGTATTATAAGCAACGAACAATTCTAAATTTAGTTTTACATCTAGGTAGTCATGACCACTGAAAATTGTTTTTGTCTTTAATTACTAGAAAAATAAAATTAATACAATTAATCAATTAATTTCGTTTTTATAAACCTCTAAATATTCAAAATGGGTTTTTTGGCAATAAGTCATTTTCTTCAAATGATGTGGCTCATAGGAATTTTTAAACCAAACAGATGATAGTCGCTTGGGGCTAGGTTGGGACTGTAAGCCGGATGTTGAAGAAGTTCCCACCCTAATTCTTCAATTCTCGCCTAGGTCAACTGGGCCGAATGCGGCCTGGCTTTATCGTGATGCAACAATATTCCTCTCGTCAGTAGGCCTAGACGTTTTCGTCGAATTGCACCCAGAAGCAACAACAAAACTCTACAGTATGATTCAGCAGTCACGTTCTCATTTCTATTTTGGAAATGGGCTAAGAGTACTCCTTGAGAATCCCAGAACACGGTAAGCATAACCTTACCAGCTGAGGGCACAACCTTGAATTTCTTTGTTGACGGTAAAGAAGGACGTTTCCATTGCATTGAAGCACGCTTTGCTTCGGGTTGGTAGTGGTGCACCCATGATTCATCACCAGTAACAATCCTGTTAAGCATGTCCTCCCCTTGCTCTGCGTACCTAGAGAGGTGTTGCAAGGACAAGCCCATTCGAATCCTTCTGTGTTCCTCAGTCAGTTGTCTAGGAACCCACTGTGAGCAAACTTTTCGGAAATTCAAACGATCGTGCATCAGATCGTAGGCTAAACCATGAGAACACCCTATTGCAGTTGCTATGCTGTCTATTGTTACCCGCCTGTCAGTTCGGATCATCTCTTCCACCCTTCGAAGTGTTGCATCTGTCGCAATCTGAACGGGGCGGCTACTTCGCTGACCGTCAACAACTTTTGAGCGCCCTTGTGAGAATTTCTCGACCCAGTTATACACGACTTTACGCGATAAACACTTTTCACCGTAAACAGGAGACATTTCCTTATGGATATCTTTTGCAGGGAGTCCTTTTGCCTAGAAAAAAACGCACAGCAGCACGCTGCTCTTCCACAGAACACTCTTCGAGCACGGTCGCCATTTTAACACTGCTTGCGTACGCGCACGTCAACTGTCACTTGATTATCATTAAGCTGGATAGTGCTGCCCCCCAATGACAGATACGAAAAATAGCTCTCTGCTATTTTCAACTTTCCCACAACAGTTTGTGACTTATTTAATGACTTTCCCTCGTACATTCGATCAACGAAAACAGTTAAAGTTAGAAGTACCAATAAACGAGAAACGAATAAATAAGTAATTAAAGTACGACATGCATAATAGCTAGGCCTATCTTATGGCAGCTGTACAAAGTAACCTCCGGCATTTCCCCATAACATCTTGTATACTGATGAATCTCGATTCGTTAATAATGGAATGTTTAACAAGAACAATACAAGATACTGGTGTCAACAAAATCCGCAAGTGCTAAGAGAAGTAAATTTTGAAGAGCGGTTTGGATTTAACATTTGGGTAGATATTACTGGAAGTCGTCTGATACTGCTCATTATCCTTGATGGAAATTTAACCGGAGAACGTTATCTCCGGTTCTTAATAAACGAAATAGCCCTGAACAATTTACCGCCAGCAATTAGAAATAATATGTAATTTCAGCAGGATGAAGCACCGCTTCTTAATTCAAGAGAGGTTTCAGAGTATCTGAACTTTTTGGGTGACAATAGACCCACTAGGTGGCCTGCGAGGTCGCCTGACTTAACTCCTGTAAACTTCTTCGTTTGAGGACATGTGAAAAATCAAGTTTTTAGAACACCTCCGGAAAATTCTGAACTGCTAGAACACCCTGTAAGAAATACTATTCAGAATATCGCCCGGGAACAGTTAAGTAATGTTGTAAGAGAGACAATGAAATGCGTTCGAATGTGTCCTCAAGTTAACACTGGTGAACATTTTGAACATCTGTTATAAGGTTTAACATTATGTATTTTGAGTTTGAATCGTTTTTGCTGTTTACCAGTTACACCATTGATTGTTTTCGTTATTTCTATGTTAAGTTGTTTTGTATGTTTTGGTAGTTTTTGTTTTTCAATGATTTATGGTATTACTGACAGTAATTTCTATTAATTATTTTCGTTTAAGTGGTACCATGTTTGGTATCAAGTGATTTGTAGCAAAATTCTCTATTTAAAAATTCCTATGAGCCATTGAAGAAAATGACTTATTGCCAAAAAGGCTCATTTTGAATATTTAGAGGTTTATAAAAGCGAAATTAATTGATTTATTGCATTGATTTGATTTTTTAGTATTTAAGGACCGAAAGCAGAACAATTTTCAGTGGTCATGTCTACCTAGACGCAAAATTAAAATAAAAAAAGTTGAGGTAATTTCCGATACAACCGGAAGTGGCTGAAAAACGAGGATGGCACCATAAACTGACTAACAAAAAGTTGATGCGGTGTTCAGCAAAAACACTATATACATTGTTTACAGACTCTATAGGAGAAATACAGAACAAATTAGTTCCAAAAACATTTCGTAATCCGAAATTTCGTAACTGGGATCAAATGTTCTTATAAGAAACAAAGGAAATAGAGATAATCCGTTCCCATAAAAAATAATCACAAATTCATTTCATGCATTTTAATTGCAATTGAACGTATAGAAAATAATGCTACGAAGAGAAATCAATAAAAGCTCTTACGATTGAAATTAAAAAGAAATAACTTCACTTACATTACTTTTAATAAGGACTCTTTCTGGCGTATGGAAGACAGAGAGGGTGAGGTGGCTTTTTCATATCTATTACAATGTTAGCGACGCGATATAGGAAATTGTTTGAGTGTGGAACTTTGGACTTTGTTCTTCGAAAAAGATTTTACACAAAGATTAGTAATATTTTCCATTAAAGTAAGAATAATATTAACCATGAATTCAAGTCAGATGCGAAGCGGTGGAATAGTGGGAAGTTAACCACATAAACTATCATATTACATTGTATATAACTATCTTTTTCTAGCATGTACACAAGCCGCACAAAAATTCTGCCGAATCTGTAAAAGTTGTAAGTCGCGTTTCGTATTCGGGAGCACCTTTCGGTTTTGGAAACGAAAATTCCGTTACAAGATACTATCCTAAACCAAGATACTACTATATATGTATAACACATTTTACTTTTGCTCCGCTTACAAGTTGTGAAATTGAAAGAACGTTTTCAATACTGAAAGACGTACTAACTTCAACAACTGCTTGAAACAAATTTATTACATATGTACTGTTATGTTCAACGTCGTATGTATGACAGCAACAGCCTCGGCTGTCACTTCTGAACGACTAAATGTCAGGTTAGCCACTCGTTGGTAACTAAATATCTCTCTTGCGGAGAAAAATGGAAATTTCCTCGTTACCATTCCAACCATTACAACCTCCTCGTAGCGTCACTGTATTTATTCTCGTATGCTATTTGCAGAAATAATTTCATTTCATCGAAATTCATCGTAAAAGTTTCTATTTGGGTTAAATTATCAAAATTGGTTGTGGAATAAAACAATCTTTTGCGATTTAAAATCAACAAAAGATGAGCGACGCCATTAAATTTTCATCAATCTTTATTCAGCCTTCGTTGGATAAAGTGTTTCTTAACTCCGATCCCAATTTAAAGTGCTCGATTGTGAAATCAAAGTATTTATTTGAAGAGAAAAGGGGTAAAATTTCGAGAACAGGCAGTTTCCTGTAGACGTTGTATAAACAGAGAGTTTATATAACATTGGCATCGTTCAAATTTCAAGGTTAGCTACATGTTTAATTTTTAAATTCGTGAATTTCGTTTTATTTATTTGGAAATTCGTTATAAAATTGCCAAAAGGGTATCCAGTGATACTCCCGAACCCACTAAGAATTGAAAATATTAATTTAAGTTGAAAAATGTAACAGTTTTCCCAAAATCCCCTGAGAAAAATATTTCAGTACATATTTTCTATTTCAATTTATAATTAATATATGAATTTCGTTTAAATACATTTACTTATAAAAACTTAGCTTCTGAAATATGCAACATACACTTAGTGCGTCTCTGTATTATGTTTATGATGCGCGGCTCTGAGTCATACCCCTTACGATTTTGCCGTTCACTGTTAATTATGAAGTGAGAGTAAAGTTTGATTACTTAAAAATACGCGGGATTTATATTGAAACGTCACAATTTTAGGCTAGTTTACCCCAAATTCAATTCTTGTAAAACGTAAGTATTCGGTGTTAAACTATCGAAAGAGTGCCTAGGGACACGCCTGGACTTACAGACCGTAAAATTAGTTAATTAATTTCTGTAAATCAAAATTTTCCCCCTTTTGTAACATTACAATATCTATATGTAAATACCCCACCGCCTAATTGAATCCTTGGTTTCTATTAAGGATTCTTCGTGAAAATAAAGACTGTTAAAATTATAGGAACATGAGAAACTATTGTAGTTGCTCTAATTATTTTAATCTTAATACCTTCTTACGACACTTACTTTGCTGGGTTCATTATTTATGTTGTCTATTGAGCGTCGTCCATTACATTTATAAAATAAGCTATTGCAAATCGTCCTATAGAATTTCCATGGTTACAGGGTTCTCTTCAAATTAAACCATACGACATCAATACAATACATTTTATGTATACATTAATTCGCAATACCTTTCGTGCGTTCTACTAAATCACAGGATCTTATACATTGGTATTTTAGATATTATCTGATTAGCTACGCCACGTTAGACAATAATTCATTCCCGAATGTAATTAAAATCCATCTCTCGCACGAACTGGTAATTAACACCTGTGTAAATCTACACGCATGCACCTCGACGAATAATCGCAAGAAGGATAAATATGTAAGAAATCCTGGTACAATGCCGACGTCATACTGTTCTACGCTTACGTTCACGCAACATGCGAATCTTTCCATCTAATCTCCATGGGAACTCGGCAATAGTAGATTCGTTTATTTCGGTGATGTAGTTACGAAAGGTGCAGTGCCTTTGTTGTAATACGTACTCTTTTTCGGATCTGTTCTCTACATGAAATTTCTTAGCGTAACGGTTAATCATGTCCGTTACACAATTCAATTCTGGTCCATCGCTATTATTAAATTAAAGGTAATTAAACGCCCTCTGTATACAACGACTTGATATCTTCATACAGATTTTCTCTATTGAGAAATGTATGTAAACTATTAGCACAGCTTGATAATCTGAAATTCATCATAGCATTAATTCCGCGATAGTTTAATTTTCAACGACGTCACAGTTACGAATGAATAGAGCTTCAAAACTAATGTATTAGGGTGGAGCAAAAGGTTTTTCGTTTTTTGGGTTGGTAGACCTTGAATGTATAAAATGGTCAAAAATAAAAGTAAAATAGTTGGTAATTTTGCGGCATTACTGGAAATTAGGCAGAAGCGCTATTGATGTCGCTTGTATACTTCGTGAAGTTGAAGATAAGAGATGTTATCTCAGATTGGACTGCGCAAAACTGGTATGAAAATTCAGGAATTGTCGAACAAATCTTCGAGAGGAACGACGTTCCGAAAGATCTTCAATCGTTGACCAAGAGGTCATCAAAGAATTCAGGTCAATGGTTTGAGCTTTTGCGGTGGATAATAGGTCGCCAGCTTCACAAAGTGTAATCATCTTCTTGCCAATCCACAGGGTCTCCATTTCTATCTACGATTTATAGCGTGTGGATCTATCTTCGTAATCTACACAAACCAAATCAATCATTAACCAGGGGCCAATTTGCAAAAGTGTGATCAAGCGCAAAAGGTTTGCAGCAAAGGTGATGCTCTATGTTTAGTGGAATTACGAAGGTGTTATCCACTTTGGATTAGTACGAGAACGTAGGGTGTTAAACTCCGAATTGTACTGCGAGCTATTGGATGAATGCAGCTTTAAGAAAAAGATAGCCGGCATTAATCAATAGAAATCGCGTGTTATTCCATCAAGATAATGCTCGGCCGCATACTTCCCAAGGAATTCTCCAGAAACTGGGAGAATTTTGATGGGGTGAAGCTACCACATCCGGCTTACGGTCCACCATCCGATTGCCACCTATTTAGGTCATTGACACACTTTCTCACTGGGTGTGTTTTTGCAAATGTCGTGGAGATAGAAAAAGAATGGCTTGAGTTCTTCGCCTTTAAACCAGCAGAATAGTATAGGCGTGGAATCCAGATAATGGCAAAGAACTATCGACCATAATTTTTCTGTTTTTGATACCGTTATGTTGATTAATTTTCTTCGCAAAAAACAAAAAAGTTTTTGTTCCACCCTAGTATAAACCAATGTATAAAATGATAAAGTGTCATACGCGAACGTACGAGTACCTTTAAATCTTCTGGAAGATTGGAATAATAATAATAATAATGTTCGAACTGAAATTACATTTGAAGTTGTTAGTATTAAGAAACATTTTAAAACGTCCAAACTGGTTTGTTTTCTGTCCATATATTTATGGTGCCTAATATTTCATCATACTATCAACGTTTAATATTAATTGGAAACATTCAATAAGAAAAATGTACTAGCATACATATATTTAAAATTGCTAAAAGATGCTTGGCAACAATCTTATATTCACTACAAATTATTGTAGGTATTCATTGTACATTGACGTCAATGTACAATCTACACATATTTATGCAACAACCAGGGTCTGCTTAATAGAGCATACGATGCAATATTCAAATCTTCTTGCAAAAGCGTTTTTATATAGGAAAGAGGTGGAGTTAATTCAAAAAGCATTTAAGTGAAAGTTATAAGCAATCCAAGGAATGCTACCGCTTGTACTTGAGACATCATTTTTATAAAACGAAATTACACGTACAAAACCGCAATATGAAGTAAGAAGAAACTGATTGATTAATAACTGAGTAATTAGCTGTATGTGGAACACATCTACAACTCACTATACACCGCCTATATCGCTTATATATTATATAGACTATCCTTTTTCTGTAGAAGGTAATAACAGAACATTTAATGAAAAAGTTCTGTGTTATTTTGTATATTAGTAAGTTGTAAGGAAAGTAAAGGAAGTAGTAAGTCTGCTACTGCCATTTTTATATACTGTGGTATACATACATTCCTCGTACACCTTTACAAATACGATTCCATTACAGGCATTACAGGAGTACCTTTAGCAAAATAGAAAATGAATAAGACTTATAGTTTATTTGAGATCTGCTATGTTCTAGCATGTTCTCTTTCAAAACACAAAAGAGTTACGTTGTTACACATAATAGCGCAGCTGTTGGAATTTGAGGAATTGAAGGAATTCTACGCAAAATGAAAGAATCGAGACTAAAACCCTGTAAAGGAAGCTATCTTCACTGAAACTCTAGTATATAGCACATACTGAAACGGAAGTATACATAGCATATCACTGAAACTCTAGTATACGTAGCACAGTATGCTAACAAAAGGAGAAAACGTATCATTGCTTTTGATGCTAGAGAATTTTTGTTTTCGCTTGGTGGGGCCTTTCTCTCATCAGACCATCGTCGAATCGGCCCAATAAATCAGCATAACAATATCCCGTGATTGCCGTTCCCTTCTCCAAATAATCAATTAAGATTATGCCTTGCGAAACCCAAAAAATCGTCGCTATAACTTTTCCGGTTGATGGAATCGTCTTCCGCCGGGAAAAACCCATTTTGCTGATTGACCTTTGGTTTCTGGCGTATAATGATGTATCCATGTCTCATCTATAGTCACATAACGCCGCAGAAATTCACTCGCATTGCACTTAAACATTGCTCTGAAGTTATCACGCGATTCCGTTTTTTATCAACCGTCAGTTGACGCGGCACCCATTTTGCCGATAGCTTCCACATACTCAATTTTTCGTGAAGCATGTTTTGCACGCGTTCAATTAAGATGTTTACCGTATTAGCAATCTCTCTAATCTTCACTCGGCGGTCTGCTAAGACGATATTATGAACTTTATTGATCATATCGTCCGTAGTTACTTCAATGGGATGACCTGCCCGCTCGTCATCAAAGACGGATGATCGGTCGCTTAAATTCATTAAATCAGTATCTGATGGTGGTCATCGAAGGTGTATGGTCGTATGGTCCTTATAAATTGCATCCAGCTTCTTTTTGATTTCTGCACACGTTTTCTCATTCAAAAAAAGAAATCGAATCACTGGCTGATATTGTCCTTTTTCGATGGACGATATTTTGACAAATATCGTCTAAAGAATAGTCACAGTTGGTAATGCAAATTTTGACACTAGGTGGTATCTGTCTCCAAATACAGGTACTTCTTATACCATCCTCGTAGACTGTTCGATTGTTTTTGAGTTGAAGTATAAACCTTATCAGAAAAAAATATTTTTCCAGTAAAACAATTTCTTTATAATCTAATGTCAATTTGCAGAAAGTGGCCAAATACAGTAGTTTTATTAGTCTAATGGTTCTTTCTAATTTAAAAGGTTCTCAAATCTGTAACCAGACTATTAACAGCAACTTTGTAAAAATTCACCTATCGCTAACTATTCTATTCTAAGTGCTGTATTCTTTATTATATTATGGGCTGGTAAATAATTTTATACCAAAAATAAACAT
The DNA here is from genome assembly GCA_029619315.2 of Dynastes maya. Classification (NCBI taxonomy): domain Eukaryota; kingdom Metazoa; phylum Arthropoda; class Insecta; order Coleoptera; family Scarabaeidae; genus Dynastes; species Dynastes maya. The sequence goes on along the minus strand of JAROYE020000006.1, from coordinate 34,056,856 downwards.
ATATTTTAAATCATATTGCTCATTTATAAATATACAAGTAAAACTAAAGATTTAATTTTTTAGTCGTACCATTTCAATGTATCAAACACTTAACACCGCCAAGCCAAAAAAAGAAACAACATTTCAAGTTCGTAACTTTCGCTAGTGGCGCTAATATCTAAGCTTCACTTTCTGAATTATCCGAATATCATTGATGAACAGGTATAACGGTGAAAGTGAGTTTATGTTATTAACAGTGTATTGGTAACAGTTAAATGTAAAATATTGGGTCAAAATATTAGGAACGGTAATACATTAAATGCTAAATACTCGCACACACTTAAATCCTAATCAAATAGAAGTAATATAAAATACAAATACATTCATACTCATTCATTTTCGAACCACACCATGGGAATCTCGCTTATTATTGGAGATTGAGATTAAGTTTAAATTTGGCGAAGTTGCTAAATTTTGTGTTCGTTATGAATCCGAAGAGAAAATGGATCTCTGGTAAATGACATTCCAGATTTAAAAAAAAAACGCTTATTTTCTTCTTTTACCTCTAGCACCTTTATTTGGCCTTGCAAAGAAACACTAAAAACATATTCTCACTTTCTATCTTCTAATAGTGATCTAATGGTGAAGTCGAAATTTCTATATGACGTTTTGGTTCTTTTAGGCTATCATCAATTTTCTTATTTCTGATTGGCGCCATATTGGATCTTGATACCGTCAGAAAGAGTATTTTCTTCTGATTTCAACCATGTATAACAAGTTGATAAAAGTTTTTGATATTATGCTTTCATTGACAAAAAATAAATTTTGAAATTAAATAAGGTAGCCAAAAAAGTGTCAAACCGTCAAACATTTCAATTGCCCTTCATTAAAAATAGAAAAACGTGGTTCATTAACGAAGAACAACGAGATATGTTAAGTACTTTTTGTTCATCGAACCGAAATACAACAAAATTTTTGTATTACTAATAAATGACAATTGAAATGTTTGGCAGTTTATATTTTTCGTCGATTAAAGCATAATATCAAGAACTTTTATCATATTATACATGGTTGAAATTAAAAAAGAACTTCGACGGTGTCGAAATCTAATGTGGCGCCGGTAAGAAATAAAAATGTTGATGATGACTAGAAACAACTGAAACGTCATATAAAAATTTTGACTTCACCGTTAGATAGAAGATCGAAAGTGACCTCAATATTATGTTTTTAGTTTTGTTCCGCAAGGCTAAATAAAGGTGGTAGAGGTAAAAGAAGAAAATTAAATTTTTCGTTTTTTTCTTAAATCTGAAATGTCATTTGTCACAGGTCCATTTTCTCTTCGGCTCCATAACAAATACAAAATTTAGTCTGTATACATATTTTGTATGAATCTACCATATATAGTTTACAAAATGATGTATTATTCATTTATATACTTGTTTTATTGCAATTTCTAAATTTAATGAACCCCACATCCTTGCAACGTTCTTTTCTTTTATATCATTTATCGAAAGCCTTTTTAACGTGTGAATTAATACTGTCAAGCGTTTGTTTTGAAGTTCTCTTTCTTCATTAATGCTTCTAGACTAACATTTATAAGAAATTGCTTAGACTAAATTTCTGAAAGATCTTTTCAATAGAGATATGGATGAAAATGTTTCGAGGAGCTTACTTTATTAATCCTTAAAAGACCGTAATTTAATTTAATGAAAAACTTTTTGTACTGTTATGAAAATTGTTAACTTATGTAAAACTATGTCGAAATATTGACATCTTGGCTTTTAATGGCAACAATAAATACACTCCCTAAATTAGACTATCGTGGAACTTTTCATATAAAATAACATACAAAGTAATCCAAATTAACGCATTATCATAGCCTAACACGTATTTATATTAGGCTATTGTACCTCTATTCAAAGCCCAATAGTTTACGTCTAAGTATCAAAAAGGACATTTATGCAATGTACCTTTGTGATACTTTAAAAACGGAAACTATTTGGTTTCACATAGAATTGCATCAGTCTACTGTAAATATTATAATACAAAGGTGTATAAACATACATGAAAAAATGCCTAGTAACAAAACCAAAAATGATTCCACCAATACCGTGAACTATATTAGCATTTTTGGCTACAAACGTGTATCTTTAATGGAAATTAGAAGCCATTGCATCTTTCCTTAATATTCATTTCAGAGCAACAGTCTATGAAGCTTTTATATCAGAGATTGGACCATCTTTCAAAATTTTGAAAAGGATATAGGGTACTGTATTTAAAAAACAGTAAATTTAGTTTATTTTAATCGTTTCTCTACTAAATACATATGAACCAACAGCAAAAACACTACTAGTTTGCCAATTTAACTTATTTCGTATAGGACAAATAATAACGAAAATAGTTCTTTAATATTTTCAGTAAATAATATCAAGTATGCATTAACAATTTGTTTTTTTTAGCAGCTAAATAATTTCTTTTAAGTTAACTCAATGTGTGGATTAGGTCAAGAGCGTTTAAAATTGTAGGTAATTGTAAGAATTAGCACAAATTATTCCACAATTCCTTGAACGATGGACTGTAATTGCACTTAAAAGTTGTGAGAAGTGATTTAGTATTTGTGATACTAACATTCTTATATTTTGTTGCTGTATCATTCAGTCAGAATATTATTTTTTGGTTATTTTTATGGAATGTAATCTATTACAGCATATTAAAAAACAAATTTCAGATGACAACAAGATGACATTTTGTCGAACGCTACCGAAATTTGAAAAGCAAGCCGGGAACAAGTACAACAAGATGCCTTATCAAACGAATTTTCTGCACTAATTCTTCTATTTCGCATTTCTATTACTTAAAAAATCTATTTTTTGAGAGTTATTGAAGACATTTAAGCTTGTGTGAAATGAAGGTTGGTCACATTGACTAACAAAGGTGTATCACATTGACGTTTAATTCGAAAAATTTGTCATTCCAATTAAATTTTATTTGTATTTAAAAGTACGTATAAAAAATGGGCGGTGTTGAGTGTAATAATAAAGAATTTTACTCCAGCTTGGTAATTTCTTATTTAGTAAATCAGACATAAATGTAGTGTATGAAAAAAATGAACATTTCTATACTTGCTGTACACAGAATAGTATCTGGAAACATTTTATTGTCATTTTCAAATACAAAGCAAAACAAAGAAGTCTGCTACTTTAGGGTCGATGTATGTTGACAGATCAATTCTATAATCCCTATAATGCACATTTGGTTACTAGTATGTAAGTATGTTGGTAGTATTGCGGTGTACTATCGCATTCATAAAAGTCTGGGACATCTCTTATGAGTTCATTTTGACTTTTTTTGAGTGTTGCGACAATTACTTTAAAAATGACAGTATTTTGTATTTAACCTAAAAGTTATACGTTATATTCGTTTATTTTAAAAACGGTTTGCTTTTAGCAAAAAATATATCAAAGATTATTTTTAAATTTATATAGTAAGTTAAGTAATTTATTTATATAATAAATTTTTAAACATGTTTATTGAAAACCATATTACACTGATGGGGCACTATTATTATACTTCATTAATTAAGTACTGCACATTTGTCGATTTACGATTGACACTGACAGACAATTTGACATTAAATTGTTTAAAATGTATAATGTCAAAACAGTATCCCTTGGCCCAGATTTTTATAACAGTGATGGTACAATTCAATGTATGAACGCTGTCTATTTTCATATACAGATTGAGAGTCGGTCCTATAGTCGCACCTACCTTGATCGGATATATTCGGAACGGGAGGGGGAATATTCGTTCATTTCTCAATTATGTATTATATCACATCTTTTAATTGTCAGTTGGTTACAGTTGACGTTTTAGTTTTAAAGTGTTACTTTATTTGCATTATCTTGACTCTGTTATACAGCGCAGACCCGGTTACACGCAACAATCGCGTACAACGCTCGTGCTCAGTAACACGAGTGCTGACCGATCGCTTTGTCTCACCAATGTACACACTACCGCATGAACATGAAATCTGGTAGACACCAGGGGCTTCCAGGTGATTGCGGTCTTTGATGGGAAAGTAGTCTGAGAGCTTGAAATTGGGCTTGAAGATGGATTTTATGTTGTTCCAGAAGAGAATCCTGCTGGTGCGATCCATGACACCATGAATGTAGGGTAGATACGCTTGCTTACGGAAATTAGGATTAGATGAGGGGACTTCCTGTGGAGAAGAGTTGGTGTAGCGGTTAATCGTAGTTTGGATATCTTTCCTAGAATAATTATTGTGGATCAGTTCTTGAGGAAGCGAATTGGGTTCAGACAGAGAAATTACCCTTTGGATAAAAGAATTGATGACACTGCGTTTTTGGGTTGGATGATGGTGTGAGTGGCCATTGAGATATTTATCCGTGTGAGTGGAAAATGTTCCAGCTCACCGTCAGGACGCCGGTGTACGAGAACATCTAGGAAAGGAAGGCAACTGTCCGATTCGATCTCCATGGTGAAGCGTATGGAATCATGTTGGAAATTCAGAAACGATAAGAAATTGCTTAAATATTCTTGTCCATGAGACCAGATGACAAAGGTATCATCAACGTACCTGTACCAATACTTTGGCTTAAGATTGTAAGATAATAGGGCTTGCCTGAAGATGTCCCATAAGCGTGTGGACGAAACATCGGAAAAACCTACGACAACGACGCGATTCCAACCTGGAAACCAACAGTATAGTGTTATTGACGACCGCGGAAACCTACGTACCAGATATTTGTAATTTTTGCAGAATAGCATAATACCTTCCGTACAAAACCTAGGAGATATTACGTTAGAGTATGGTTTCAACAAGATGGTTTTCCTGCTTATACTGCTGCAATTTTACGAGAATATTCGGTAAACACTTTAAGTGATAGATCATTAACTACATGGAGCACTATTCGCTGGCCTCCACAATCACTTGATTTATCTCCTAACGATTTCTTCATTAGGGATACGCCAAGTCTTCCAAAATAATAGAGCCACTAATATTGCTGAGCTAGAACCTAAGACTGTTAACACAGTACCAAAAATTCCGAATTTGGAGGTGGTTTAGAAAATCTATTAAATTGATCAAATTTTATCTATTACATTCTTTAATTAAATCGAACAAAGTTTTCACTTGAGACTATTGTTTTTACAAAAAACCACACTACTATACCTTACGAGCGCGTTATACTACTAATTTGTATTAAATACGTTTGTGTATTTCAGATTTTATAACCTTAACTAAACGAGATGCCTAACCTAGTTGTCATGCTAGTCATCAATGTTCAGGAATACCAACACTAAATAATAAAATGTTGCGTATCGTAATGAAGCGTTACTTCTAATATATAAGGCCTGAGCGCTTTGACGTCAGCAGGCTGTGACATATTTTGCAGTAGGTCGTCGATCAGCCATAAACGCGTTTACACGTTCACACCGTCTCTGCGTTTTGAATTGGTTTATCCAAATTATATTGGTTTTATTTTAAAAAATACTGTGTAGTGATATTTCCGTACTTTGTTGGTAATAATACCTGTAATGTTTTTCTAGTGTTGTATAAGCGATTAAACCTTTTCTGAAACGATAAAAACAGGATAACCTAAAAACTGTGGCGTCGACTGTTTTGTATGTTTTGTTCGTGAGATATTATTTATTTTTCAACAGCTACAGATTCAAGGACCTGTGAAACTATAACTGTAAGTTTAAAAAATCATAGGCTTCAAAAAATGCTATTCCAACTCAATTCTTTAACTGTTCGTTGTATTTGACAAAAAAACGTGAAGGTGTTATTCTTCAAATAGTTTTATATTCTTACGTTATATTTAACAAAGTTATTTTTGAACACGAAGAGATGTTTTTAAATGTGTGTAATAAACGTTCTGTTTTAATACAACATATTTGAAATTATATCACCGAACGTAGCCATTTTGGATAATGATATATGTAAATGTCATATTCACAGCAGTGAACGTATTGCAACAATTATAATAACTAGTTCTACAAATACCCTACTTTAAAATGATTGTGGGAAAAGTAATGATAGATTAGATAAAACACCACACAATAGGAAAGATGGATTAAGTAAAACACCACATAATAGGAAATTAAAGACCCTGGTTAAATAGCATGTCTGTAAATCTATAAACAAGCGGTGCTCGGTTACGTGTTTGGTTTTTGCTTTGAACCTTCGTTTTTCCAAAATAAAATCGAATCGAATGCGAAGAAGGGCTCAGTTGACGCCTAGCATCCTCCTAAAACCGGAAGGCTTTCAAAACTTAAAAAAGAAATGCAAAAAAGCGACTCTTTTACCGCTGAGGCTATACATGGCGATACATCACCAACCCAGCGTGACGTCATCGATAAGCGCTCAGCCCTGTTATATGGTAGGTAACGGATGAAGTTTATTTCGACACGCGTTTGCGTGAGTACATATTTCGTATGCAAAATAGAAAAAATGTTTTTTTCAAATTATTGTTCTGATTCTAATCGCAGAAATTTCAATACGGATTGTTTAAAAAATTTGGAAGCTAGATTTAAGAGTTGACAAATGAATGTTCCACCCAGAACACGATGTTCATTAATTTTAGCCTACAGTTTTTAGATCAGGTGATAACAAAATAAATGATCTTGTTCAAATAACAACCCTCAAGAATAGTTATTCCAGGACTGCAACCAGCTTTTTGTAAGATGTATTTCATGGTATCCAAAAATTATTCCGATTCGCTTCGGACATCACAAAAGTATTGCTATCCTCAATCTTATAAATCATCTAGTAGTAAATCAATCATTTGAACACCCGGATGCAAGAACCGATCCCTACGATAATTTCCAATAATAAAACTCAAGGTTACTTGCAGAATAAAAAGAAAAAAGGAAAGAAAATCGAAGAAGAAACGAACTTTTATTTCTTTAAAGAGGGAATTAGTTCAAAGTCATCATAAATTATTTGTACTTGGTATTCAATTTGATATTTGTTGGTATATATGCATGCGTAGGCTTTGTAGGAACGATATAAATAAACAATTATACTCTCATACTTCGATGTGAATACATTTCTGATGAATATTTATGTTTAAGACGTAGCTATGCTTCAAACCACGTGCTTCGGTGAAAGGCTTCGATAATACCCGGCGGGTCTTAAGTGAAATTTTCACAACAATATATAAATATTGACCGAGAAGCGAAAGTATTCACGAAAAATTTCTTCAAACTGAGTATCAGTTACGCGAATTTTACACCTCTCCGAAATTAAATACACATCTTTTACGGTTTTACACTTTTCTGCGAACTTTTTACATAATTTATTGGACTTTTTTTACACTGCATGTCATTAAAGACGACGATTGCAAAAGATTTCGAGTAATAAAATTTTCGGTCAGGATGAAAGTGAATTCTTCTCTTCTTAAGAGGTTAAGAGGTGATGAGTGTTTTAAGTTTTAAGGAATTACATAAGTGTTAATCAAATATATCAGGCGATGCGCTCCAATAAGAAAAGCCCAGTCTTGAAACTTGTAACTTTATTAGTTTGTTGAAATATTCATGGATTCCACTATTTAGGAATAAAAAATCAAGCGATTCACATTTCATATATATATATTTTAATAGTGTACTCATAGGTACTTTTTGTTAGCTAAAAATTCAAAAGTCCCTCTTTCTTGGAATATAGTTAACTTTAATGTATATAGGAGCTTAGTGTTAACACATTGCGTGAGATTTTCAAAATTAGGTATGTAGGTGCAACCTTAGATGCTAAACTATGTAAGACGTAATGGTTACACAACAGTAACTTGGCGAGAATGCTAGATTTGGACATTTCGTATTTCTGTAACGATAATAGAAAATTGTCCAACACACTTAATCTAATTGCAGGCAATATATATAACATAACTAATTCATAGAAAAAGAAAGAAAATAAAAGTATGAAATTAATAGGGCTTCAAACTGAAGCTGGACCTATTACATAAACAAGTAATAAGAGAAACCAAACTAGGTGTTGCGTGAATATTGCTGTGTTTGATTGATTGCTTCGAATGACCGTAAATTGAATATGATTAGCACTGATTAAAGAAAACTAATACATAACAGCTAACAGCGTTTATTCGTCCATGACGGTTAGATGCATAATCATACAACTGTCTTATTTCAACTTCTGCACTTGCGCCGATGATGTCGCAATATGAAGCACGCTTTTGTGCGCATGCGTAATAGTTACTTGAAATACAATCTCAACGGGTATGCTTAACCGTTACCACCGAAACTAGAAAGGCCCGAGCGTTCTCCGATGACGTCACGCTATTTAGGGGATGTATCGCTATGCACGATATTAGCGCACGTTCACTATAATGGATTTTTATCTCATCCTTTCGTTGCATCCAGTGGAGTGCCTCAAGGTTAAAATTTAGGTCCACTTCTATTTAACGTATACGTTAATGATCTTCTGCTTTCTTTGGATTGTAGCCTCCTTGCTTATGCAGACGATCTCAAAATTTTTAGCAAAATTACTTCAACGTCCGATTGCTTAAATCTACAAAGAAATCTCACAACAATTGACAATTGGTGCTCTTTGAATAATATTCAATTGAATGTTGATAAATGTGCAACGCTTACCTTCAGCCGCTCCTCTCAGCCAAAGATATTTGATTACACAGTCTCTAATGCTACAGTCCGTAGAGTTAGCCATTTCAAGGATCTTGGTGTACTGTTTGATGCGCAGTTGTCGTTCGCCCTACATATAGAAACTATTAGTTCCTCAGCTTCTAAATCACTTGGATTTTTATTTCGAACTTGTAGAAACTTTTCCGACTATACTGCGTTAAAAGCTGTGTACTACTCGCTTGTTCGTTCCAAGATGGAGTATGCCTCTACTGTATGGTATCCTTACTACCATCATCATCAACTACAACTTGAGAGAGTTCAAAAAAGATTTCTGAAGTACCTCTCATATAAATCAGATGGTGTGTATCCCCTCGTGGTGTTGATTATGGCAGCTTACTGCAGAGGCACAATCTTCAATCGTTGTCTTACCGTAGGAATGTAGCTAGCGGGAAATTTCTTTTTAAGTTGATCAATCATGATGTCGATTCACCGTCTTTGCTCTCCCAAGTACATTTCGTGGTGCCTCAATATAATCGCAGATCTGCTGATACATTTTATGTTTTACAATCACGTACTAACGTTCTACTTAAAGCACCACTTAATCACATGAGCAGGAATGCCAATTGTGCGTATCCAGACCCCTTTCATTATTCTAATGTGCATTAGTATATTGACTCGTCAGCTCCAAATCTGTTTTTTTTTTCTGTTCTCTTTTTTATATTATGTTAGTGTAGCGATTAGATTCTTACTTATATTTTTCAATTGTATTTACTTATACGTTAAGTTTTGACTTACAACACTGCACTCTATTATTTTTTTATATGTATATTGCCCTGTTATTGGATTTTGTTTGTAATCTGTTGGGTAATAAAGTAATTATTATTATTATTATTATTATTATTATTATTATTATTATTATTATTATTATTATTATTATTATTATTAGCCTAAGCGGTAAAGGAATTTTTAGCATTCCTTTTTGAAGTTTTGAAGGGCTTCCGGTTTAAAGAGGATGCCAGTCGTCAACTGAGCCCTTCTTTGCGCCCCATTCGATTTTATTTTGGAAAAACGAAGTTTCAAAGCAAAAACCAAACGCGTAACCAAGCACCGTTTTCATAAAAGATCTATTTGTGGTGGATACTTAATCGACTAATTATTATTATTTCTAGTTGTACATGTATTTGGACGAAACTAAGGTTGAAATGATACAGTAATTACAATTTTATTCGAAATTTTGTTCAATTTCACGAGAACATTTACAAACATGCTATTGACCAGGGTCTTAAATTTACCATTATGTGGTGTTTTACCTAATCTATCTTTCCTATTGTGTGGTGTTTTACTTAATCTGTCATTACTTTTCCCACAATCATTTTTAGGTAGGGGATTTGAAGAACAAGTTATTATAATTGTTGCAATACCTTCACTGCTGTGAATATGACATTTACATATATCAGTATCCAAAATGGCTAAATAGAACGTTTATTATACACATTTAAAAATATCTCTTCGTGTTCAAAAATAATTTTGTTAAATATAACCTAAAAATATAAAGCTATTTGAACAATAACATCTTCACGTTTTTTGTCAAATAAACGGACAGTTAGGGAATCTGTAGCTGTTGAAAAATAAATAATATTTTCTTTTATTTACAATGTGTAACTCACAAACAAAACATACAAAACAACCGACACCATGTTAGATTAGGTTACCTCCTTTTTATCGTTTCAGAAAAGGTTTTATCGCTTATACAACTCTAGAAAAACATTTCAGGTATCACCAATAAAATACGGAAATATCACTACACAGTATTTTTTTAAATAAAATCAATATAATTTGGATAAATCAGTTCAAAACGCAAGAATAGATCTGAACGTATAAAAACAACCGTCGCCAAATGAGGTTTTATCGTTTCGGAAAAGGTTTTATCGCTTATACAATACTAGAAAAACATTGCAGGTATCACCAACAAAGTACAGACATATCACTATGCTGAATTTTGTTAAATAAAACCAATATAACTTGGATAAACCAATTTATGACTTACGTCAAAATGCGCCACCGCATGCTGACGTCAGAGCTGTTTAGCCTTGTCCTAACGGTAGTAACGGCTTAATAGTAGGCTACAAACTCTAATCCATATACAGATTTGGCGGATAGTTATTTTATAACGAGGGATTCTATTTAATCCCGGAATTTATCATTTTTTCCTTTTAAATTGAGGACGATTTCTTTGCTTCATATACTACAATATTACACTTAAGTATTTATTAGAAACTAAACAATAGTTTGAATTCATCAATAGGATAAAAATTATTACATTAGATGTATTACATATTTCCTATAATGTCGAACACGTACAGTAGTCAATTGATCGTGATTTACAGATGAGTATTTTCAAACGCACCATGTGGATAACTTATAACAGCGACTCATTAGAAAATATCTGAATGAACCTGAGGCTGCTACACGCAAGTCGTTTGAAAAAATGGTGAAAGGGTAGAATTTAAATACGCTGGCTAACTACTGCTGAACTCGCAAGACGTATATACCTGCAGCCAAGTGAAAATAAGGTTAAAAATTGATAAATCTTGAGTTAGTATCTTATAAAGATGTACGAAGATAGTATGAGAAGTACCTATGTATGGAGACAGATGGCGCTTTGTGTGAAAATCTGCATTACCGACTGTGAGTACTATTCTTTAGTCGATATCTGTCAAATTTTCGGAGAGATTCATCAAGTTGTATTGTTTTAAGAGCTGTTGAAAGTGAGCAAGTTTATGTATTTGTGGAATCATGGAAAAAGTCATGTGATTGGATTTCTTTTTTTGGATTGGAAAACGTGTGCAGAAATCAAAAAGAAGTTGGATGCAATACTCTTGGTTTCCGGGTTAGAACCGCATCATTGCCGTAGCTTTTGCCGACGTCCACACTCTTATGGGACATCTTCAGGGCTGTTACTGCACACTGGACAGTTAGTGTGTCGGCAAAAGCTACGACAATGACGCGGTTCCAACCCGGAAACCAAGAGGATAGTGTTATTGACGACCGCGGAAACCTACGGACTAGATTCAGGTTGGATGCAGTTTATAAGGACCATGCAGCCTCCTCTGATTACCATCAGATATTGGTTCAATGAATTTAAGCGTGGCCGAGCATCTGTCTTTGATGAGGAGCGGCCAAGTCGTCCCATCGAGGTGACTATGGATTGTATGATCAATAGAGTTCATGATATCGTGAAGATTAGAGAAATTGCTAATATGGTAAACATCTCAATTGATCGTGTACAAAGCATGCTTCACGAAAAACTGAGTATGAACAAGCTACCGGCGAGATGGGTATCGCATCTACTGACGATTGATCAAAAACGAAATGGCGCCATAACTTCAAAGCAATGTTTGGACATGTTTAATCGCAATACGAGGGAGTTTCTGCGGCGTTATGGAACTGAATATCGGACATGGATACGTCACTACACGTCAGAAACCTAAGGTCGGTCAGCAAAATGTGTTTTTCCGAGTGAACGTGCACTGCAGAAGGCGAAGACGATTTCATCGGCCGGAAAAGTTATGGCGACGGTTTTTGGGATTCGCAAGGCATAATCTTAATTGATTATTTGGAGAAGGAAAGGACAATCCCGGCTTCGCTGATTTATTGGACCAATTCGACGCTGAATTGAGGAGAAAAGGACCTCATATAGCGAAGAAAAGGATTCTCAGACGGAAGGCGGTTCACGTCAAATGAAGAGGTAATTGCTGAAACAGAGGCCTATTTTGCAGAGTTCCACAAATATTTGGACGGCTTAAAAAATTGGACTAAGTGTATGGAGCTACAAGGAGATTATGTAGAGAAATAAATTTACTAAATGCAAAATATTTGCGTTGTCTTCTTTGACACAAGTATTTATCATACCATCCCCGTAGTACTGTATTAAAAATCTATCAAAACAGAAATGTCAATTACTACAAACTAAAACAAATACTACAATAATCATGAACATCATTCTCTCTCAAACAAAACTATAAATTTTTATGTGCCGTGTTTTCTTTTGTGATTTACTGGATAAGTAATATGCAGATTATTTAAATATTAATTACACGCAATTTATATCAACAATTTAATTGACTTCCAGTATAATTACTTTTTTTTTTAATCGCTTTTCCTTGTACTACTCTATTCTGAATGTGTTCTAGAGTTTGCTGTAGGTACAAGTTGTATGTATATTTTTGACTTAATTCTGATAATTTGTTCTACAATGTCCCCCCCCCCCATTTTTGTAGAAGCTACAATCTTATAGGTAATCTAAATCAAATATCCATTTAAAGGCTAAAACTTCCACATTATAGAAAGCCTGCTGGTTACGAAGATTCTCTAATATTTATCTCTGACATACATCCGAAGAACAACCAATGTAAGTATAAGAAATTACAAGATTGCAGCAATGTAAGCTGAGAGAGTGTTCTCAACTCTAAAAGATAGAGGAGCAATTTATCACTTGTGTTTGCATTAATTTACAAATGACATTTTCTCTTGATCGATAATAATCGATAACTGCATGTTTCAATGGAATCGCTTTCATCTCCTAAAAATATTTATACGAAAGATTATATTGCCATTGAAATATTGTTCTTCTATTGGTTGTAATTTGAATGAAACAAACATACATACAGGTCCTTACATCCTTCCTGAGGGATTTAGAGAAAAAGTTTTCAATTAAAAAATATTCGGAGACAAACGATGTACAACATAAAATTATATTCAAGTATACAGGGTGTTCAGTTTTCGCTGAGCACGATATTAATTTAGTTTTTAAATGAAACAGCCTGTATATTATTGCGATTTTAGATGCCCCTCTTCAATTGGTGTCAACTTTTATAAATATTCCCTATACTTATCTATCTTAGTTTTTGAGATAATTGACATAATTTGAGATTTTTGCAAATGTCAGTTTCTTTAACAGTCGATATCTTAACGCCTTACACGCTAGGGTGGTGATTCAAATCTTATTCGATTGAATATTTCTTGGAGTTTCAGGCAATACATCGAAAAGTTTTCTATATCAACTGGAGTCTATAAGATGGCCATCGAAATCGTTGCCATGTTTGATTCATGCCATTTCATATTTTTGAATGGAATATTCTGTATATTTTCCGGGATCTGATAGAGAAACTGTAATAGAATTTTTCCAATAAACATTTTCCAATACCTAAAACATGTCGTTGTTTAGTAAATTATATATGAAGTTACGCGGATAAGTGTTTTGCTAAAATTCATAGTGTCGCGATGAAATACTATAAACTTTTTTGTTTTTCTAAGGATATTAAAAATAAACCGAAAAATTCCATTTATGCATACAACTTCACATTTATTCGAAGCCAACACCATTTTGTTTCATACAAATTGTAATGCGATTCCTTGTATTTCATTGAAAATTTACTAACATCTCCGGAGTATTATTTTATGTAATGTCCATGTTATGCATTGCATTATGAAATTCATCCAGAAAGTTTTCGCTTAAATGCTCCTATTTAGCTAAATTGCAAATTTTTTTTTACAACTTTCAGTGTGATATTATATTTCTGACTTGTGAAAAAACTTAGTGTGTGGTACTAAATGAATCTATTCCTTTTATGTTGAATAATTAACATTTGTCTACTTATTTTCGCTATTTCTTATTTATACATGCTGGTTAATTTGCTAGACAATAAAAGCTCTTGGACAAAATTAACGCACCATTTTATTAAACTTAAATGATTACATTAATCAAAAAAAAATTAATCTAAATTAAAATGAAGACTTACAAAATGAGTCTATTATTATTATTATTATTATTATTATATCGCTTTGGCGGACGCCACTGGCCAGTTACCCCAGACACCTAACAACCTGAATGAACACAGGTATCAATCGATCGGGTGGCTCACAATAAAACAACACAGGTAGGCCCCACAGGGTAAAAGGTAAATCCCACAAAGTATAGAAACACATAGGAGTATCAAAAGCTATATCATAATATTTTCTCTACTTAAACATGTAAAAAGACAGAAGTTTACTTCAAAGCTATCCTGAGCGAGAATATAATTAACGTTTAACGGTAACTGCAATCCCATATTGTTAAGTTCTGTTACCAATTTGTCTGTAGTGTGGTTCTTGCATCCTAATATGATGTTATTCATGTCTCCTATTACATTACAGCGATCGCATAAATCATTGTCGGCCAAATTTATTTTATGGAGATGCGATGGAAATCTGCCATGATTAAAAGAAAGTCTCATAATTTGTAAGAACATCTGCTTCTTAATGTAGCCACTATCATACCATCTTTTACTGATGACGTTCGAGTAAATTCTGTAGAAATTCGGGGGTCTATTATTATTTATTCCATCATAGCTATCTTGCCAGCATTGTTGTTGTAGCTGCCGGATTTTTAGTAAAAAGAAAATGGGTCCATACAATTATTTGGGAAAGAAATCAGTGAAACATTACCTGATTTTAAATCATTAAACACTTCTTTTGTTGGAAATAAGTGAGATATGAAAACGAAAATCAAAATGAAAAACATTTAAAGTATCGAAAACAGTAGAATTAATGGATCCAATGTGACGTCAACGCCTTATAGGTCCTTCTCTACTCCCAATTACCGCATTCATACGCCTTAGCATGCTAGCGATTAAATTTTCAACGATATCCTGGGGAATATTCTCCCATTCTTCAATTACTGCATCCACCAGTTGATTGTGGTTGGTAGGTGGAAGTCTACGACCTCGGACCTTTTCTTAAGATGGTCCCACAAATGTTCATTGTGGTTGAGATCAGGACTACTGGGTGGCCATTTCATTAACGAAGTATCAACAGCATGCAGGTAGTCAATAAGCTGTCCAGTCACGTTAGGACGTGCATTATTTTGCATGAATAAAAAATTAGGACCCAGAAAAAAAGCAAATGGCGTTACGTGTTCAAGTACGATGTTTTCCAGGTAATAATCTGCATTCATAGACCTCACACGTATAGGGACCAACTCTGTACAAGCACTGAAGCAGATGCCCCTCCCCAAAACATTACAGAGCCGCCACCGAACAGGACTCTTGGAGAAATGTTGCAACTTGCAAATCTCTCTCCTTCCCTTCGCCAGACGTGCTCACGTCCATCAAGAGATTTTAAGCTAACCCTCGTTTCGTTAGAGAATAAAACCTTTTAGCAGACCAATGTTGACTTCTGGCAAAACGTAATCTTTGAGCTTTGTGCTCTCTGGTAAGTAATGATTCTTTTGCTGGTCTCCTGCTTCTTAATTCGGCTTCATTTCAACGTCTTCTAATTGTTCGAGACGATATTACATTACGAACCGCTGATAACTCATTTTTTAACACATTACTAGTGATTCTCCGGTTTCTAAGAGCGGATTGTCTCAGAAAACGGCCATCCCTTTGATTTGTACATAGTTTTCGCCCTTGCTCTGGCCTTCGAATGTGAAATTCTGTTTCGTTAAATCGTCTAACCATGGGACTTATGCTGGAATGATTTCTTCCTAGCGCACTGGCAACACAACGCATCGAGTATCCCTCGTCCAGCAGAGTTGATGTCCGTACTGCTCCGTCCACCAATAAATTTCTTTGGTGATTCATTTTTTCATTTGGACTAGATGGAGAAGCAATTACTGATGAATGACTGATTCATCAGTCATAGCTCCTCAGATGGATATCGTTAAATCTTTAATTCACAAGTTTGGTCTGTCTACTTTAACTCATTTATGACCCTGATGAAGCTTTAAATAAAAGCGAAATATTGATGAAATTAAAAAAGTTAAATTTTTTGGACACGTTAGTCGTCATCCCGACAGTTTGAAACCACGTGGACGCATTTTAGGTATAGAGAAATGCTAGAGAAAAGATTCTAGAAGAGCTTTTCTACTATATTTTGTAAAAATATACAATCGATTCTGTTTAAAAAATTGAAACAATATGAAGGAAACTTGGCAATCTTGTAGAATCTGGTTGATATAGAAAAATCTTCGATGCCTTGACAAAAACTCCAAGAAATACTCAATCGAATAAAACTTGAATTACCATCCTAGCGTGAAGGCATTTAAGATATTGGCCGTTACAAAACCAACGCAAAAATCACAAATTATATCAATTGTCTCAAAGATATCTAAAATCGTAATAATATACATATAATAAAAAACCAAACATGTATCGTGCGCAGCGGAAACTGAACACCCTATATGTTTGAATATAATTTTATGTTGTGCAGCATTTGTCTCCAAATATATTTTATTTGAAAACTGTTTCTCTAAATTGCTTAGGAAATGAATTATCTTCTACTATGTGTCTTGCAACACATATTAACATTACTATCATATATTTAAATATTTTGTCCATGAAGATGTCCATTGTTTGAAGTTTTTAAAGAACTATAGTTTTCACAATCTCGCAGAATTGCATAAACGCCGTTACCTACTTTTGCTAGATTAATTATAAGTACATAATCTAAGATCAAACAACAATTAATAAACCAAAAATATTACACCTTTAACAGCTTATTAATATGACATGTCTATCTGAAAGGTTCTATTGTGTTCTCTAAAAGCACCTCAGCGGTGGTAAAACATTATGTAATCCCGTAAAATATGCAAGCCTTACATCCATCTATGTTAAGTGCATATTTATTATTTATTATACAGATAATTACATAAATGCTGTCTTTGTAAAAAATGACCATTTATTTTGACGTGTTTCGGCGATTAGAAATTTGTTTTCGCTTCATACATATTGTTAGAGAATACATGTCAAGGTAATTCCCGAATATTTGTACTATGAAGTAACCCATACAAGTTAACAACTAATAACAATGTTGTAACTATATTGATGTGCTTTTGTTTGGCAGAAGAGTTTGCCGCGCTAACAGCAAAAAAATGTGTGGTACTTGTAACGTTGACGTGATTGAAAGTATCCTCTGTACACGCAGAGAAACATTTATTTGTATCAAAGCAGTCCGCCTTAAAATTCAGGATAATTATTGTTTCAATTATTTGCAATAAATAACTGTTTTAAATCAGAAGAAATATATACTTGTAATTAAATAATTGTGTGTCTTTATTTAAGACGTTTGTTAACTTGATTTAAGAAAATCTTGCAGCAAATTTGAAGAAAGCGATAAGCGATTCTTAGTATAAGTAAACGGCCATTACAACACAAAACAATATCTCCTTAAGGATAGTAAATAGTTTTCTTAATTCCAGAAAGCGTTTAGGTAGTGTTCATAAATCAATAGTTTCATTTTCTTAAAATAAAGCGTCTTTTACTTAAAGTTCTTGAAAGGCATATTATTTATATGCACATTAATAATTGCGCTTACCTTGTTTAAAACAGTTCGACATATCCGTGCATAATGCAGTAAATTATTCACATTGTTTGTGATTTTAAAAAGGCTTAGCAAGAAATAATATTCAAACAAAAGTGAACATAATGTAGAAGTACACATGAAAAAAGTGCCTAGAAACAATAACCAAGATAATGCTAATAAATAGCTCCTGGTATTGAAGGAATCACTACCAGCAAAAACAATATGAGAAGAGAAAAATATTAAAGCTTCTTGCTCTTGAACACATTGCTCTTAGGTCTCTCAGTTTATGCCACTAATTTTCATGACAGCTCCGCTATTAGTTTGCAGCAAAGAGGAACAAGCAGTAATCCGATTTTTGTGGTCAAAGGTGCGTAAATTCACCGGAGACTTTTGGGGACAGCTTTATCTCGTAAAAGCATTTTTTTGTGGATCGAAATGTTTCAAAGTGGCCGCACGAGCGTAACGCAAAAAGGAATTTGAATGTGGTTTCGCTGGCTTCCTTGACTCCAATTAAACATCACTGAAGAAGGTGTCAAATAAACAGCGAAAGCTCTGATGAATTAAAAAGGAGTTTCATTACAACACTGCCCGCTGTTTCACCCCGTTATTCTCCAGATTTGTATACTATATTGATTGATTTGATTGATTTTCCTACCAAAGCAGGGCTGGTCTTTACATCCCTAACACTGAAGCTTAGTAGCTTATTGTATTAATCCTGCTTCGGTTTTGTTTTACTTGAACAGGTTAGTTCCCGCAATCAGGTTTAAGAGCCTATGTAGTAAATCTTTCGCTATTGGTAGTTCAATTGTGCTTCGCATAGCGAATCTGCGTTGAGCTAACGCTGCACATTCGAAAATAATATGAGGGGCTGTTTCCTCCTCCTCATTGCAAAGTCTACATAAGGGCTCATCTTTGTAGATCCCCATCTTATGCAAGTGGCCTCTCAAACAGCCATGTCCTGTTAATAGACATGTTGCTGCTCTAAGCTGTATCTTGCTTAATTCAAGCAGGTCAGCAGTCAGATGTTGCGACGGTCTTCCCACCATCCGTTTGCTGTGCTTTTGTCCAGCTGCATGTTTCCAATTTAATTGGTTTTTGTGTTATGATCCACTCATTAATTGCACCACGCACTGCACTCTTGGTAATACCTAGACCCGGTTCAAGGCCTATATAATTCATTTTTGAACCTTCCCTCGCTAGCTGGTCTGCAATTTGATTGCCCGCTATGCCCCTGTGCCCTGGCACCCACACCAGTGTGACCTTGTTGTGTTTAGACAGAGCCATTAGGGTTTGCAGGCACTCCCATACTAGTTTGGAGGTTATGTTTACTATAGCTATAGTTCGTGGGCCGTAAAGCGAATCGGAAGTAGTTAAATTTTATTGGGATAAATCTATCATTTTTGGATTATCACCATTATTGCGACTCATAGGGTATCTTATTGATGTAGCAATTCCGGCACTTATCAATATACAGCAGAAGTATGCAGAAAGCTAATTAAGTACGTCCCACTTGCTGGGAAAACTGGAGCACTATGGAATTTGGAAAAATAATGTTCCGGTAATTTTTGATGCCATGGGCGAGGTGCCTAACCTACTGCATGTTTACCATAAGGTTTAGACATACGGCCCAAAGTTTTATCTGCAGCTCCACTACTTTGTAGGTTATAACTAATTTCCTTATTGAATGAAAATTCTATATTGCTTATATTGGAAACAGAAGCCAGTTGGACCGCTTGAATACCAACTCAAATACATGATGGCGAAAAATTTACTTGGAGGTTTTGTCGAGTAATAGCCAAAGCGGGTTCTATTGATTGATGGTCACGTGACTCGTACTAAATACATAAACAACTACTCAGAAAGCAGAACATGCAAAGGCAATGTAGTCGATAGAAATGGCCAGTTCCATAAACTATGACAAAACACTAGTTAACTCGATATCGATAGACGGAAATCTGTTTTAATTCCTATGATATAAAATGGTGTTATTGTCGTTAACCTAAGTGCCCAATTACGCAAATGAAATACAAAGAAAATCCCAAAAAGTTATTGGAGTAATATGTCCACATCGATTTTAACAATTGATAAGCTATCCACTACCGCTACTCTAGTTAATTACGTGAAAACCAATTCAAAAATCCACAACAAAAGGAACAAATTAGAGTTGGGAAACAGGAACATAGGGAAATACATATATTCTAATAGTCATTGTAGTCCTCAATTTTCGCACAGAGTATATAACCTAAAACCAATAGACGACTACTTAATATTTAACATAGGCATTAGATATTGTAATATTTTAATGGGTGTTGATGCTAAACACCGGTCGTGAGAAAAAAGAAATTGTGTGAATGCTATCTTCAAAAAGTAGTACAATGTTACCCGATTTTTATTTAATATATATAATGTAATATAAATGTTACACTATCTTTCTACTCTTTCACCTTGCGTTTTATTTGCCTACATAATATATACATATGCACTTCATCGTCTCCAATAATTCTGTTAAGCAATTCTAGGGAAAGTTTGAAATGTATTAATTTTTCGAATACTGTTTCTTTAGCACAGCTTTATTTGAGGTTATTTAATAACAATCAGCGTCCTCTCAAAGAAATCAATTTGATTTAAACTATATTTATCGTACTTATTTCTATAAATTCGTCAATTAGACGTCTTTTCCAGTAAGAAATATGCTTCCTAGTATCTAGAATTTATATTTATTTTTTCCATATTTTACAAACTTCCTGAATAAGTTCTTACGTAAGCTAAGCTATTAGAAACTAGTTAATCGAAATATTTATATAAATTTCTTTATAAAATTGCAGTTTTGGTTACCTAATATGTTATAGCACTAATTACATGTTTATTAGAAAATTTTGTTTCTATGCCTTGTGCATTACACAACAACTTATACATATTTATAGAACAAAATATAATATTTTGCAAGTTTCATTATCTTTGTAAATTAACATTTATTTAATAATATAACCTATGCATGTAATATGGTTCGTAGAAGGCGCAAGAAATTCTCGGCCTCATATAGAAAAAATAAACTTGGTAAAGTATAACAGTTTTTATTTCGCAATACAATCTCCCCTAATTTCAATGCATTTATTACAACGATCAATTAATAATTCTATATAAATATTATACCCTTGTAAAAATAATTTTTCCTTCAAAATGTTCTACTACAGCTGCTTGCAACTCACTGTCGTCCTTAAAACGACGCCTCCTAAGGTCTTTCTTTAAATGAGAAAATAAATAGTAATCAATTGGAGTAAATTTTTGGAAGCCACATTCGCGAATGGCAGCTTATGAAATGGCGGCAGTATGGACGGGTGCATTTTCGTGAAATAATCGAACACCTTTTGTCAATTTTCCTTGAGGTTTTGCACAAATATTGTCCCTCAATTTACGCATAATATATGCTGTTGTCAACTGTATTCCGCTCTTTAAAGTCAGTGAGCAGGATATCCTCACAATCCCAGAATATTGTGGTCATCTCCTTTTTCGTTGATTGAACGACTTTCGCCTTTGATAAGGTTCATCGAGTCGCCACCATTTCATCAATTCCTTTTTGGATAGAGGATCCTGCGACAATGGACTCCAAAATCGGTTTCGGGTAGTCTCCACACATGTTTAAAAACGAGGGCGCACATTCGACCCGACGTCCACGTTGGAAAGTAGAAAGAAGATGCGGTACCCACCTTGCACTAATCTTATTCATACCCAAATGGTTATAGAGAATTCGATGAACACCTGTTTCAGAAATGTTAGACATCACTGCTAATTCCTTCACTTTCAAACGGCGATCTACTAATACCATTTCTTCAATAATTTAAATGTTTTGAGGCGTTATGAGTTCAATTGGCCGACCGGGGCTCATCCTCTTCTAGGAATTCTTGCCCCAAACAGAAACATTTTGCCCACTCTTTTACAGTGGAATATGAAGGAGATAAATCACCACAAACGCCGTCTAAACGTTGTTTAATGTGACTAGGCGTCTTTTGTTAAAAATTTAATGACCGCCCGGTACTTAATTTTCGTTACCTGAGACATTTTCATGCACTAATCACGTTATCTGGCTGTAATATATATAGTATAGGCCTCGCACATGTGCAACTATGACGCAACGAATTTCGAACACGCTGGAACCTGTGTAAGCCTGTCAGGCCGGGAATTTGTGGCGCCAACCTCGTAACATTCTAGACAAGGCTTAATCTAATAGGGGGAAATATGAAAATAAGACTTCAAGACGATATTCAAGCATATTACACATAAATATAGATCACTTTCATGTGTTTTCGAATGCTGGTGAATCTTACATATGGAAGTTGTAGATGACTGGCCATTCCAAAGCGGTTGTGGATAACTGACTGCGTCAAAGCCAGTACGTGTAAATTCCAAACACAGGCAAAACAATCCATATCAAACCCATTTCTCATTAAATATAAGTACTCTGTAAAAAATCGATTTGCAAAAAACCAAATTTTGGCAATCCAAGTGTTTAAACCTACTTCTCCAAATTTGTAGCCGAAACTATTCGTTACTGCTATTCAGATGTAAATGAACTAATAGCACAGATTAGAGTGGTATTCGTCAAATTTTCCAAACGAATTCGGCAATTTAATGAACAGTGTCCTAATACCCGGGAACCCCCATAGCCGGTTTTGATCCAATTAGGAACGTGGTTGGAAGCGTTCTATTATGTTCAACATTTCCGTTCACTTGGGTCCCTAATGTTACATCTTGATGTAAAAGAAGCTGCTGGCATCAAAGCAAGTTGATTGAAATTTCAAGACTATCAAGTTGGAATTGATTTACAATCTACTTTCAATAGTTACCACGTAATAACTAAAGCCATCACAACATTACAGAGGTCTTCATTACCGTTAGTCGAATCCTTGCAAATAGTATATAACATACCAATGGGGCCTAAGTAACGAGAAAAGTGTCTTCGTTAGAATAAAATTTAAGAGTCTGCTACAAAAAAAATACAGATTTGGTTAGATTAAGACAGATTTATAATGACAGCGCTCCTACAGATACGTTTACTTGTTTCAAAGACCATTAGATTAAATTAGATTAGTATTCAAAGTGGCTCTTGATCTCACTGCGACCTTTTCAGATCTATTGTGGTCCCTTTATCATTAGATCAATTATGTTAGCTTTGCCTTTTTCACCAGACCTAGCACCCTTGTATAATGATCTCTCTACGTAGGTTTCGGGTTTTGGATATTGCGATCACTTCTAAGAGCCGTATTCCTGCTGGTGCTATACAATCGCACAGCCTTGTGTGTCTTAACATTTCCTCGACGACCTTAGTGTCCTGGTACCCAGACGAGGGTCACCTTACTTCGATTTCAAAGACCATTACAACTATGTAAACCTTCCACCTGTTCGAACAGTGTCGGAATAATTTTTAATTACATTTGACTAATGATTGGTGTTCTACCGATATGCATTATGTTCATTATAAAATATAACAAAAATTCTTATTTAAACAAAGTTACACATTCCCCAGTCGAACGCTTATGATCAAGAACCATGGTTTGCGAACCCAACTTACTAGTAGTGTTCGGAATCACGGAAGAAATGAGTCACAACAACCCATTACATTCACCTGTTAATGTTCACTGGCAGAGACACACTTAGGTTTAATAGATTGACGATGACAATGAAAATTGCTACAAAACTTGAATACATCACTTTAAAGCGCAACAGAAGGTATTATAATTGAAGTCAGCAGTTCTTGTTTGAAAAAGAAAAGCGAAATTAACTGTTGCTAGAATGGTATGTTTCAAACTTTCTCGCATAAACTGAGGCCTTTTTGAGATTAATATATCCCAAATATAGAAAAGTTGTTTCGATATCTCATATTTTGAATCATCATCTGAATCTTATATTTCATTTCTACCGATTTTTATAATATATTTCAGATATAATTTCTATTAAATATTAAATAAAGATTTCTGCTTTTAACTGATTTTCAATTTTATTTCTAAACGCATAGGGCAGTATATTTGCAGGTCAATTATAATACAGAGGCGTTCTGTATTAACAGTAACTATGATAACAATATATGCCTTTACATATTGTAACAGCTTTCGCCAATTACAGGGGGCATCGGCCAGCTTAAGATGTCCATCCTTAGCATTCGCCGAATTAGGAGTATCAAAGGCTCTAAAAAAGTTATGAAAACAAAAATCTGCTGTTGCTATTGCTATTCTACTTCATGCCCAATGTTAAAAATTGTGTAGTTCCTATCGCTCTGCCGAACTTTACTTGTTAGTAAAGCGAAGTAATGTCTCTGTGTGGCATTGGCGTACGTTTCCTTCAATAAGTACAATACCAAAAATAAGTAATAAATCGAATAATAATAACAGAACCAATCAAGAATTATAATATCTGAGAAGTTGTGAAACACTCACCTTCTTAAGCAGCGTTATCAAGTAGGTTGGCGGGTTACATCGGAATTACCGAACATTAAAAGTAGAAGCACCATTATCAGTATTATCACCCATTGGATACGAGTCATAAGAAGTTGGCAGCACCAGGGATGTTTCCACAGTTCTCTCGTTGAACCATGTCCGCCGAATGTAATACATGTATGTTTAAAATACTCTTTGAATTCAATTAACGGATTAGTCGATGCACCATCACATATTTGTTTTAATGTAATTAAATCGGAATTTTTCTTTAACACACTCTCGAACTTTTCTAAAACGCGATTATATTTTGCGTCATGTATAGTGCGTTAGCAGTGTATGTACTTGGTTCACTATCTGCAGTGAGTCCACTAACGACAACGCTCTATTTTTAATCATTACTATTGCGTTATGTAATCCTTTATTGTTTTATAGTTGTTACGAATAGTTTGTAACTCTGTTTCAACGGAAATATATATCTTAAAATTTTGTCTGGCTTTCCCTAATAGCTGCAACTTCGGCAAAATAACAGTTGTTTGAAATATTCAGTATAATAAAGAGCTGCCTGCAACCATGTGCCCCATCGGGTAAGGATCGGTTCTGGTGGTTCACGAATACCAGGACACTGTGCGTGAAATTACCGAAGACGTTTTGGACATTTGAGAAACACTAGTTTCTGCCACAGGATGTAAAGCATGCACTTTACACGTAACATGTAAACATTTGCAACCGTGTTCAAGAAGAGAACGGCGTAGTGAACACATTGCAGCGCACCATCGCTCATATACATAAACACTTGGCGTGGTGAGTCTTGAAAGTGTTCTAGCGTATTAAGCATCACCCTCACAATCGCTGTGCCAGTATTCCCAGTCTGTTGCTAGCTAATAACAGTGGAAATATCGGTTTATGAGGGAACATTTAGAATAGATTTTTTACAATCTGTTGTCTCGTCAACACATAACCAAAACAACTGATTTTTTAATGTAGGTATGATTTTTTTTTTCACGTCTTCGCGTAACAAATAAAACATGCTTATGTAGTTGGCAACTTCAACTCGGGGTTGTACTTATATCAAAAGTTCTGAAATGGTTCTTTTTCGAGTAAGCGAAGTGACAAATTACAAGTTATCATCATGACAGGGAAATCGAAAATACAGGCAGTTCTAGTTGGTACGCCCTTTTTTTTTATTTCTGTATTCTTTGGTATTTACATATTTGTTGCCTTGTCCCAGCACATCAAGTATTTCTTGCACACTTTACAAACTATTTTAGCACCGTCGTATAGTAAATTTATTTATTGTACCAACAAAGGGTATTTTTTTAACCTTAACACTACACATTTTAAATTAATAATTATATATTTATAACGAATAACACGTAACACAAAACACAACGCACGCTCTCGTTTTCTAAATTGAACGAAAAATAAATAAGCGGACGCTGACAAAACGAGAATTATTTTTGCACACAGCCCACTACTCCGGTGAAACGCCTATTCATCGCAGAGACGATTACCTCGCTCTACTTATTAGACGATACGATAGAACTCAATAGCGATCACCTCAACGTTGTTTTATTTACTAATACAACCTTTTATTAATCTTGCTATACTTTTAGATATGAAAATGCTTGAATTCTCAATAATTTTTTTTTTCTTTTCAGGTAAGGAACATTTAATTTCACCGTTCATAATAGGAATTCCACATATTCATATAAAATCCACACTTAAGGTAATATATTTAATTATCTTATTCTCATAATAATGACCACCAAATAGTAGTCCTTACAATTACTTACTGTTTGTATAATCAACAAGGCAATCCACCACATTTAAAAAACGATATTGGAAAGCCGTGAAAGTCCAAGCAGATAAGAGTATTTCTGCCATACTTTAACTGAAGGAATAAATGGTAATTGCTTGCATTTACGCATAAAATTTATATTTTCTTCAGATGTTTAGAGCTTTATCTCGAAAAAGTTCAATTTAACGTTAATATTTCTTCAATATTGCAATTGATAAGTGTACATTTTTTAAATAAACAAAGATTTATGAATATTATTTTACCCTATTTATATAGAAAGTTAAAGCTAATAACGCACAAGATTATCTTATTTTAATCACATACCTGCAGAGTATTGATAATTATAGTTCGTTCCTAGTCCTCTTCCTTTTGCAATAGCTCGAATGTCTCTGACGTGCTTATCTTGCCTAAAACACTTTCACGAGAATGATTTTTTCAGTGGGTTTTGTATGATACTATACTTAATTAGGTAAAAATGCATCATCTCCACGCGGATTGCCGTAATATTTATTATCAGATCTTTTACGGTCGAAAATTTAATATTATGTAAATTTTAAAATAAATAAATACCTTTTCGCTTTGATTAATATTTGAAAAGTAAGACTTTCTATTTTTACACTTTCCAACTCTCCTTTATTAATCATCGAGAGAAGCAAGGAGATGAAATATTTAAATTGAGATATTACCACGCCACACATGCACCTGCTAAGAGGTATATAACGAAATAGTAGAAATGAGATGACAGAATAGCTAAAAGAAAAACCTATTTAGCATTGTTATTGTATATAATTTTATTGCCTTTATATAAAAAATGTTCTCAAAGCTGGGGTATTTATTCTAACAGGTTGTGGAACTTTCTGATATAAAAGTAACAAAAGAACAGAGAAATTATACATAGTATTACCGCCGTTGTTTAATTCTTTTCATTATTATAAAAAAAAGATACTGTTCGGCGACATTTTTGAACATTACAGAAGCCTTTGACAAAGCCTGACACACAGGGCTTCTTTGCAAAATGAAAAATTATTTACCACACCAAATATAAGAAATAATAGAATCCTACATATCGAACAGATATTTCTTCGTTGAACAACATGGCGAATTTACCAATCTTAAACCAATACTAGCCGGCGTGCCACATGGCAGTGTTCTTGGCCCCATGCTGTACCTTATATATATTGCTGATATGCCAACGACAAGACTGACAACAACTGCTACATTCGCTGATGATACGGCAATATTAGCCACCCACAACAATCACGAAAAGACCTCCTACAATCTACAAAAGTCACTAAATAAAGTCCAAGGATGGTCTAAACAGTGGAGAATAAAAATCAACACAAATAAATCAGCACACTTTACATTTACCAACAGAAAAGGAAACTGTCCAAACGTTCCAAACGAAGACAACGTTAAGTATTTGGGAATGCACCTAGGCAGGAGACTAAACTGGCATAAGCACATTTACACCAAGAGGAATCAACTGGGTATCCTGTTCAGCAAACTTTGCTGGATTATCGGATAAACCTCTCAACTGTCGTTAAACAACAAATTATTAGTGTACAAAAGTATCATTAAACCTGCGGCATCCAACTATGGGGCACTTCCAGTAACTCAATTATATAGATATTTCAACGCTTCCAGAACAAAGTCTTAAGATAGTCAACGCACCGTGGTACATTCCTAACCAAGTGTTACATAATGACCTGAAAATGCCTTCCGTAAAAGAAGAAATCCAAAGAACGAGTGAAAGATATGAAGAGAGATTGAACATACGACGTGTGGCATTTAAATAACCGGAGTGATGCTATAAAACATTTTATTGATCACCAATTACATTACAAAGTTTATCCCCTTCAATGTACTCTCCTTGCCGATCCCTACAACGCTCCATACGAATTTTCCACCGTCGAAAGCAGTGCTGGAAGTCTGTCTCCGTCAGCTTGTTGAGAACCTCCGTCGCTTTCGCTTTCACTGCTTCCACACTATCAAATCTTGTCCCCTTAAACTCCGATTTTACCTTAGGAAACAAAAAAAAGTCACAGAGGGCCAGGTCAGGCGAGTACGGTGGGTGGTCCAACACGGTGATGCCAGATTTCGCTCTGGAGTGAGATGTTTTGGCACCATTTTTGCGCAAACTTCCTACATGTTGAATGATTCATGCAAAATCTGACGTTTCTTTGTTAATTCCTAGGATTTCAGCAAGAGCTCGGACAATCAAACGACGATTTTCGCGAATCAATTTACCAATTTTCTGAATGTTGTCGTCCGTTTTTGATGTTGAGGGTCGTCCAGGCCACGGATCGTCGTCGGTCGTTTCACGTCCCTGCTTAAGCCTTTCACACCACTCAAAAACTTGTGCGCGCGATAAACGCTCACTTCCGTACACTTCCTTTAACATGACATGAGCTTCTGTAGCAGTTTTTCTTTTCTTTTTGCTGCAGCAAAACTAAGCGACGTACAACCGTGCCCATCGAGCTCAGGGTGGGGGAAGCATCTACAAGCACAGACATATTCAAACCTGCCGTGACGTGCTCGCTGTTTGCTTTGCCGATAGTAGCACCAGTCCGGTTATTTAATTGCCACACCTCGTACACTCTAACAGACAGCAAATGAGCTAGTAGATGAAGGCACAGGAACCAGGCGCCTAAAAGGACTTAAACCCATAGACCTACCTATCAGGTTTACCTTGTAAATTGTTAGACTGTAAAATTGTAAATATTTTAAAGCATACTGAAGCATTGCAAACCTAAAAATTGTAAGTGGGACAGCTCACTGGAGCAATTCCACATTCACAGTAACCAAACGAAATACTTATTGTCTTGCAAATAGGACAGATTGTATGATATTGGAGGAAATAAAAAAAAATAAATAAAAAATTCAATTGTTCAAAGTTGTTGACATGAAGCGGTATTTGGAGCGAAAATGAAATTTTGCTATCCACGAACAGTTTCACAAGCATTTTATATACGCTGTGGTAGGTCTTGCAAGTTATTCACTTCTCAATTGTGATAAACTAAATGTTTTAGATCGCCCCAAAAGAAGAAATCGCAAGATATTAAACCTAGCGGACGTGCAGACTAAGGAACATTACGTCCTATCCATCTATTAGGAAATGCAATAATCTAGCTCCATCATATAGAAATTACATAGTCTGTCTCATGTTTACAGAAGCAGCTTCTAATAATTGTGGCAAAGTGTTTTGAAGAAAATGTAAGCAATAAGCATGCCATTTAGTAGACCAGCCCAAACATTAACTAAAAATTTGTGGGGAGCATCGCTTCTTGTTATAGCATGCGGATTTTGTAATGCTCAAATACAATGACTATGGAAATTATTTACTCCATTTCTTGTAAATGTAGCTTCATATGTATGTATGGTTTAACACTCCTCGTGAAGTTGCGCCGCTTCTTTTCAGAAGCTTACTAGATCTAAATTCTCGGAGCTGATCAATATAATTCTTCCGTCTGTTCACTGATTCTCTTCCATACATTCCTTTCCTTTGCCTTATCTTCTGGATCTCTTATTCCCAGACGCTTCAAATCCTCTCTCACTTTTTGGATCCACGTTGACCCTTGTCTTCCTCTTCTTCTTCTGTTTGCTGATTGCCACCTTGTGAAAACACTTATCAAGTCGTTTTCTTTGGCTCTCCATATATGTTCCAACCATTTAATTCTTTGTTCCTTAATTTTACGAATAATGTCTTCCTTTAGTCCTTGCGCTATTTCCCGGTTCGTCGTTTTTCTAAGCTCGTCTCCTGCAGTGCGTACTGGGCCTAATATTTTTCTGACAATTTTTCTTTCAGCGATTCTTAGTTTCTCTTCCTCTTCTTTGCCATGGTCATTGTTTCCGTTGAGTACGTAATTATTGGTCCCATTAGAGTTTTATAAATTCTCATCTTTATCCTTCTTGTTAGAATCTTGCCTATTAGCAATTTTTGTTGGCTTGAAATGATCTATTTGCTAATATGACATTTTCTTTAATTTCTACTGATCTGTCCCCATTGCCAGATATCATAACTCCCAAATATTTGAATTTATCAACTTCCTTGAACTGATGACTCCCTATCCTAACTTCTTCCCTTCTTCACTTATTTCCTCTAACATTTTGTGCATTAAATTTCTCATTTTGGTTATTAGTACTACGTCGTCCGCATATGCAACTATTTGTCCTCGTCCTGTTCTTGCCGTGCTTTTATTTATTTTCGTTGTTATGTAATCTAATGCCATATTAAAGAATATCGCCGGCAAAGTATCTTCCTGCATAACGCCCTTAGTAATTGCAAATTCTTTTGTTTCTCTCACTTGTATTACAGTGGTTCGGGTTACTTTCATTGTAGCATATACCAGTCTTCCTGGTTCTTTTGGTGTCCCAGTTCTTTTATGGTTAACATCAGTTCATCCCCATCTACAGAATTGAATGCTTCTTGAAAATCAATGAACATTTCCATTCTATAGTTTCGTCGGCAACCAAAATAAAATTAGTAAATTTTCGTTTCTCTGGCATTGATGTAAAACCCACTGACAAAATTCAATTCTTATTCGATGATCTTGTATCTGTAACGCTTAAATCTTTTGATGGATATGGATAAAATTATTCTTATCTTATAGTCTTTCATACTTTTGATTCATTACTGTTTATTTTCTAATTTAAAGAAAGATCTTAGGGAACGTCGATTTAAAGACGATAGTGAGTTGCAAACAGCTATAACACATCATTTTGAGGGAAAAACTTTAGATTATTTTTACAAGGGTATAGAACTATTGATTGATTGTTGTAATAAATGTATTGAAGTTAGGGGAGGTTATAATGAAAAATAAAAATTGTTATATTTTACCAAGTTTATTTTTTCTATGTCAGGCCGAGAATTTGTGGCATCTACCTCGTATAAGTCACTAAAGCCAAATTCAAAACTGCAAAGCATCTTACAAAAGTAATTACAAAATTCACATAAACCAATTTGACAATTTACGTATATACTGTTGAAGTATGTTCGGATTTGCTACGAAGCTTATTTGATTCTTTATTTTAAAAACGTTTTTTTTTTAATGTGTAGGTTATTGCTTTTTTAACATTTACGTCTTCCCTCAATCTATAGAGACACTTCCTCTTCAACAACAACAACTCTGGGCGGTACAATTAAAACCCGCATCATGTTCGTATAATATTTTCGTTGACTAGTCAAGATTAAACATTACAAATGATATGGTGAGTAATTCGAAAGTGCATTCTGTAACGCTTCAAGAACCGCAAACTTCGCGAAGTTAACAATATAATTCTAACTAATTTAAAAACTATTCCCCTCCTGTATATTTAATGCATCAATGAAAACACTATTCGCGAGAAAGATTATGTAATGCGCGTATCATGCAACACATGCACTTATGTACGTACAAATTATATAGGCGAAGTACTTTTTATTCAAAGTACGTAGTTGTCCGTGTCACATTAATATACTGCGTAAAGACTAACCCAAAAATGTGTGAGCTAATGTAATTTACACAAACTCGGTCATGACCATCAATACTATACAATCTTCAATTAAATGTACATGGCGTAAACGTCATGTGGCAATTTTTCTAGAATTGATTTCATGTTCAATGTTCTGTCTTTTCATCTTGTCTTGAAAAAAATCTGAATACATTTAGTAACTATTTTCCCCAGCGCCCTCTGATGTTTTTACATACATATCTACATGAAAGTTGCTACTTCAGATACCCTAAACTAATTGGATAGACGTAATTTTGGACTGAAATACCTTTAGTGCTTATATACACACATTCTACTTTAATCAACAAACTTGCTCGTTGTTTTCAAGAAGTACCACTAATTTCTAAGTGATAACATAACGCATTTGATCCCGATAGGAGCATCATCAAATGATTAAACAATTATCCCATTTATCTCCAAGAACTTTTGGACTTTCCAAACACCAAACTTAATCAAACAAATATTACCACCTCTTTCGACATACCGCTTTCAATAATTGCTGCATCTTATCTGTTGGTGCCCGTCCAGTAACATGAATTCACGATTTGTTTCTCTTGAACAGTACTCAAGTCTTACTGTATCATTTTATAAACAATTCCAAAGTTAAACAGGAAACTGTTTGCACTTATTTGAGGTAAGGAACTACATATTGTCCTTTGGTGGCTCCTTTGTTCGCTTGTTGATTGTTTTTCCTGATTTCGTCGATGACTGCTGGCAGAATTGCTGTATACCATTCCGCATTAACTGTTCTTCAATCTTCCAAAGCAATGCTTGCGACATGTCCACTACAACGAAAGAAACAAGCAATCATTTCCTTGGAAGTGCTTCGTGAACGAACAACTTTCGTTGATTGTTGTTTATTTTCCGGTTCGTACGAATATACCCAAGTTTCGTCACATGTTACGATGTTGTATACGGATTTTGAAGTTCTTCTGTCGAATTGTTTGAGCATTTCCTTACACCAATTGACACAAGCCTCTTTTGGTACTTAGTTAAATTATGCGGAATCCATCGGGAACAGATCTTTTTCACACGTAAATGTTCATGCAAAATCAATCATGTTGTGCACAGCAGCGATGCCTTTTGGAACAAAAACGGATTTTGGTCGACCTTAACAAAACTCATTACTAACAGAAGCACGGAATTCTGCAAAGCAGTTATAAACATTCTTTTCTGATGGCACTCCATCACCAAAAGTTGAACGAATCGATTCGAGTCGTTGTTGTGTCCAATGAAAACCTTCACGAGAAATTTCCATTTTTTCACAAAATTGCTTTCTCTAAACGCTCACATCTCGGCTGATTTCTGTGTTACTACTGTTTCAACAATAACAAATGTTAAATTTTACGAAAATGGTAATAACAAATCTTAATAGCGCCATCTAGTGGTTGTTTATAATTGCAGTACAAAATTCACTTACGGGGTGGGGCAATAGAGCGAGATTCTTCGATAGCACCTTTATTATTGTTAATAGAAAAAAGATTTTTATACAAAAATCATAGATATGTATTAGTACCATAATCTAGAATTATTTTGACATTTACAGGGTGAACCAAAAAAAAGTTACCAATCGAAGTTGCATTCTATTGATGGAACATCCTGTATATTAGCACATAGTTGATTTCTACTGGATAATTTAGCGTCATTTTATATCGCATTATCTGTATCTACTCAACTATCGAAATATTTACAAAAATTGGTTCTTACACTGATCCGCAGAAATAACTGTAATTGATGTAATGTATTAGATATTTTGTTTTTTTATTTTGGGTCTTAATTAACCTATAATGTTAGGAATATTTTCAGTTAAGATAAACGAACATGTTTATCATAGACCATGTCTAACTACGTACTAAATATTTTATTTTTCATCAATATTTTAAGTGGTACGTCTTGTATGTTGTTAATTTTCATTTGACGATGATATTTAAGTAATATTTAAAGGAAATCATTCACATAGCACCTTACTGCAGCATGTTGTGCAATTACACCAGATCAGATAACAAGTACCTGTGCGTGGGAAGTACCACGTCGGTTTAATTAGAGAAGGAAAAACAAAAATGTATGACAAATGTAATTAAAAGTAATCTACAACGTACCTATGTAAAACTCTTATCTTAATCTTGAATTGAAAAGGTAATTTTCTGTAACAGAGTAAGCTATATAAAAGTCCGTGTCGAAGGCATTCGAGGCTGTGTGGCATGATGGTGTCGCTTCTAAGATGAATAAGATCCGCTTTAGCAAGGCAATTGTTCGTTTAATTTTGTCGCACTTAGATAACAGATCTTTCGAAGTAAGGATTGGTAAAACAACATCTTCTATGCGGCCGATTGGTTCTGGTGTACCACAGAGATCCCTACTTGGTCCTGCGCTGTTTCTCATATATACTTATAACGTCCCTAGACATTCCGAAGTTCACTTTTCAATCTATACCGATGATACAGCGATTTATTGCTCCAGTCAGAGCGAAGGCCTTATTGTTAGGAGACTGCAGACTGCCTCAGACAGCAGTAAGGATTGGGCAGAGAATTGAGACCTGAAGATAAATGAGTCAAACAGCGTGGCCATCCGATTCACCTGCCGAAGAAGACCTGAACAAGTGACCATTAATGACCAAAGGCTTGAGTGGAAGCACTCCGTTGTCTACTTGAGAGTCATGTTGGACAAAAAATTTATTTAGGCTTCACACATAGATTGAGTTAAAACGAAGTTCGTGACAGCCAAAAATGCATTGCCACCATTAATGTTCTACATTAGGTGTCTGCGTCCAGTCCTAACCTATGGTGCGTTGGCATGGTTAGCGGTGGCTTCCAGGAACTTGAAGAATTTGGAAATCGTGCAAAACCAAATACTTCATATGATTACTGGTGCCTCGTGGTTTGTCCGGAATCAACAGTTGCGAGACGACCTGAGGTTACCGAGCCTATCGGAACACCTGCCAAATATGGCTGAGAAAACGTGGCGACGTGCCAGTCTATCGGATAACCTGTTGTTGGCTAGAGTCGTCGAAATTCCTCAAGACCGTCCACTACCTCGTCGTCATGTTGTACGAATAGCAAACAGAGTCCACATTGGAAATAACATCTAGTAAATGGAGCCCCGTTAATCCTAAGGAAGCCCTGGATACCATCCTGGAAGAACACCTAATACGATGGCAGAGAAGCAATGCTGCGTACCAGCGATAAAGATGCTTAAAGGCCATGAGCCTAGCCCCAGCAAACTTTGTAGATCC
Organism: Dynastes maya; assembly: GCA_029619315.2. Lineage (NCBI taxonomy): Eukaryota > Metazoa > Arthropoda > Insecta > Coleoptera > Scarabaeidae > Dynastes > Dynastes maya. Next base: position 34,021,971 of record JAROYE020000006.1, on the reverse strand, counting down.
GGATATATAGTAAACAAAGTAAATTATATCAAAATTTTGCACTGTACTGTAAATTCATTCATAAAAATCTAATTTCTAAATTAATAACATAAATCATCTTAGGAATAAACTTGTCATAGTAACTATATTAATATTGCAACAATTATCGCATCCATCAAGATATGTATAAAAGAATTAACGTCTAAAGTAGAAGAAGATCGATTGCTATTAGTGCAAAAGTATTATGGGAAAGATTTCATTAAGCAGCAGTGAAAGTAAAAATTAGATGTAAGTGGCAAGCATTGTGGTTTTGAATGATCGTGACGCTAAATATTCTTTAGGAGATATTGTTAGGATTTAACAGAGCATAAATAAATGTTTAATAGCGATGAATGTTCTACAAAAGAGACACTTTTGTTTATGAATAATAAATAAATCAAAATGTTTACAACGCAATCCATTAGTTTTGATGTATTTGGAAAAAAAAAATTATAATAATTTTTTTATGATTACGTAATCTAATTTTGTGATAAAATAAACAAATATAAAATATAAGTGACGAAATACATGTTTCCATTTATATTTTTATACGATTTATATTTAGATGTAAGATCGTTAAATAACAGATTATCGATAACGTCAAAAATATCTAACCCAACGTTAATTTTGGATGTAATCCTTAAAAACTTTCTCTGACATTTTAAATATTGCGTTCACGTCGATGCATTTATCTTACTAACAGTGGAACGAACTTGTTTTCGATTTCAAACCGCCGATTATAGCAAAACAATACTACAATCGAATTTGTCAACATTAAAATGTCTACGAAACCTCACGCATAAACCGTTAAATGTTGCCTTTTAAGGAAGCTAACAAAGATTTACGCTTTTAAATTAATTATCAATTAGAAACGTTTTGTACAGCAAATGAGCTTGTATTGTTGATACAGATGCGATATTCCTATTTCTAACCTAGTAAAAAAGCGTCTTCCTTGTGATTGTTAGCGCCTTATACGTAGAAAATTATTTCTTCATGAGTAGAAAATTTTATAAGGAATACGAAACACATTTCTATTTACAGGAACTTGTCCGTTAGAGAAAGTGATATTATAAAAGCGAAAATTGCATCGATGATGTTATAACGTTGCGTAAACGCATACTTGAGTGTAAAGGTATCTGAAAATGTATTTACTACTTTGTGAGAGTCAGCATGTTTCTCCCACAAAAAAAATCACCAAGGAAGAAACAATGACAAATTGCTTCATAAACTAAATAAAATGCGAGAGTATGTGAATAAATCTCTCTTGTAGGTTTCTTCCTCTTTATTTCTAAAAATATCGCAATGAAGATTGCTGTAGGCTTCGACACCCAAGTAAATTTGGCTTTAGTGTAGATTTTCACGGCCGTTCTCTACTGTAGAATAATCTTCTGGGTAGTACTGTGTCGTTGAGTTTACTTTTAACATTTCGCTAATTATACGCACACCTACCAATACCTGCTTGCACCATCTCATCATCATCCACAACAGAAGAGATCTCATGTCAACACACTTCTAAGGAAAGCGAACAGAAATCACAAAGGATGAAGAACACAAATAGGATGAAATCCAATGCAAGACCACGCAAACGAAGAAAGAAGAGAAAAGAGATAGATCTACAACAATAACCAGGAACACACGCCCATCCACCGTATATTAGTGGAGTTATCAACAGACTCAAGAAGACAGTAGTCGAGAAAAATATCACAACACAGTGAGAAGAATAGACCAGCTGATTTCACCAAACAAGGATCTACTTCCGAAGTTACACAAAAGGAGCGTATACAAACTGGAATGCAAATGTGCTACATTGGTCAAACAAGAAGAAGCATTCAATGCAGAATGAAGGAACGTCTATAGGACGTGCAAGTTGGACACACAGACAAATCTTCAATAACTGACAATATTTTTGTTAATGGCGTGCGCATTCCCTAGAGTCCTAAGTTAAAATATCTGCGATTAATATTAGATCGGGGACTTACTTGGAAGGATTATTTTAAGGCGAAGAACTCTTTGATGGCTGTGCTTTCGAGGAGGAGTCCTCTTGGCCTTCCAACGAAGCTACTTATTTACAAGGTTTATCTTCGACCAGTCATCATCTATGGAGCGTTGCCTTAGTGCACGACCTGGAACACCAGTATGATTGACGCCCTTCAAAACAAGATGTTAAGATCTATAACCGGGGCCCCTTAGTTTATGAGAGGGCATTTAGGCCGATCTCAACATCCCATGCTTAAATGATTATATCAACGAGTTGGCGAAGGACACGTGGCGAAGGGCCTGCTTTTGTTACAGCCCTCTCCGCGCCAGGGTGGTGAAAATCTCTCAAGATCGACCTCCTCCGAGAAACAGAGTCACTCGCATAGTTGATAGGATATCCTTAGATGATGAAATGATGCCTTCCGAGATCGAAACTTTCATCACCTTTCCACCCATTCGTTTAACGGGATACCTAAAGCCAAACTTAGAATAACCAAGGGGTTGTGGAGCTGTGATAAACGAGCTCAAAGGTCTTAAACCTAGCTAGAGTAGGAGGAGGTATATCCTAGAATTGCTAAACACTTCTGTCAAAATGCAAACTATAACATCAGCTATGACAACGTGGAGGTATTAGGCGAGGCCACCCACCACCACCAAAGAATGATATGCGGATCTTTGGAAATTATGATGAATCCCAACAGTTTCAACCTGGAAGACTCTTCGAAAACACCGACGAAGCAACTATAGCATAACGGAAACGGCCCATTAGGCCGTGACGGATACAGATTAACAGAGCAGGACCGAAATAAGGTATATAAACCAAACGAGGAGTACAAGACAACGACATCAGTCTCTAGAAACATTCTGTAGAAACTGACAGTGTAATCAGTGAAACGTCAACAGTAAACTCAACGACATAGCATCACCCGGAAGATTATTACAGTAAACTTTGCTTCTCCTCAAATTGAATCAATATGACCATATTTCGCTATCAGAGACTGTCAAACTTGGAATAAGAATAATACTATATTGAATAGATCTTATTCACGTTTATACTCGTAGTATTGAATACTTCTAGGAAGTAGTAGAACCTCAGTAACTTAATATTGTTTTTTTTTAAGTTGGTGTAATGCGTTTCTTCGTCGTCATCTCCTAAATCATCTCTCCTTGTTCTGTTCACTGTCTAGGTCTGCTGTAGAATCCTAGACATCTTCATGTTCATGGAAATCTGACGAGGTTTTCCTAAATGAAATGTATCCAGTTCATGCGCTTCATCATTGGAAACAAACAAAATGAGATCGCTAAGAAAACAGGGGAAACGCAGGATGAACTTATCGCATTATGCAATATTTACCCAGGTATTTTCCTGATAAATATACTCATTGCGCCCAGTTTTTAGGTGTATAAAATTATTTTGAGTAAATATCCATTTCTTATTTACGCACCCATCGGATATTTACAACTTATTGTACTAAATATTCCAGATTTGAGTTAATTTCAGTAAATAATTTTCGGACCGAAACCCAATACAATTTCTTTTAAACAGAATAACACAGAATACAAAAAGTACTTCATTTAACTAATTCTCCTTTCTACTATCTTTATTAAAAAAAAACTATCGTAACTATAATGAATTTACTATGTGATATAGTGTGTTTTTTTCAACAAAGTACAATAAATATCACTACATTAAAAATTATTGAACGATTGTTTGAGATATTAAAACATTTTAAACGGTATCTCCATCTATATCTATTTTCAATAGTATCCAAAAGTAAGTTTTTTGCTACTTTATGCTTTGCACGCTTGACTGTAATGGGTATCCGTGTAAACTGAAAGACTTTCTATTCAATAATCAGTTATTTCAACTAAAAAATAAAATGTATATACACGGATATAGATTAATAAAAGAAATAATATCATAATTATACCAAATAAGTGATATAATATTACACCAATTTTGTATAGATTATAGAAGCTAAAATGATATTTCTTTGTAACTATTATCAATAATTATATCTAATTATGAAGGTAATATGAGAATACAAATAAAGAAGTATAAAACGACATAATCGTAGTGTATAATTGTAAATTATTATTTGTGTGTAGCTATCAAATATCAGAAATATAATAGCATAGATATAAAATAGTATATTTAATTACAGTTCCACAATGGATTTGTTTAGTATTATAGATATATACATATGTTAATGTTTGTTAAGCATAAATTTTTGTTGTTTCTTCTTTACTAAGAAAACTTGAAAAATTTCTAAGAAGCAGCTCAAAATAAGCAAAGTCCGCTTTTCAATATTCATCTCGAAAATATTGGAATATAATGGATCTTTATAGTGTGATAATAATTTTTCATATTTTGTTCTGAATGTTGAAATTTTGTATAATATTAAATTTATGTGTATTTTTTACAAAAATTATAATTACAAAATAGTCTCTTAATAATAACTAGTGACCTTTACTATTAACCCAATGCTAATTCAACAAGACTCAAAAAAAAAATTAAAAATATAGTTATTAATAAATAATTGTTTAAATCTATACATGTAACATTCCCTATACCTATCTATCCTAGTTTTTGAGATAATTGACATAATTTGAGATTTTTCAAAATGCCGCTGTTTTTTTAACGACCAATATCTTGATTTTTCTGTGGTGTGGTACGGCCCAACGGGGTGCATGAGCTCTTTAAAGCTTGTCATAACTTCAGCAGCCTTGAGTGTGTAAATTGTGTATGTAAAGGGTTCCATGGCTTTGTTACTATCATCCTCTCGCCGTAAAGGGTGAAGCGCAGTTAATTGTACCCTAACTGCGAATGGTGACTTGGGAGTGTACCGGACCCGCTAAGAAAATTTTAATCCTAGCGGGACTCGAACACAGCGCCTGGGTCTGCCCAGTCAAGCGCTGGCCCTCTTACCACTAGACCACCGTGTCGCGGTCAAAGTTTATTTGATTGAATATTTCTCGGAGTTTTCGGCAAGACATCGAAGATTTTTTTATACTAGGTGTGATTCATGTTATTTCAATTTTGTAATGGAATACCCTGTATATTTTTATAGGCTCTGCTAGAATTTTTTTGTGAACATTTCCCTACTCCTAAAATGCGCCTTTTTTAAATTAGATATGAGGCTATGTAAATAAGTTTTTCGTTTAAAAACATAAAGAAATACTATAAACTTTTATTTCGCTAAAGATATTAATTAATGCAAATAAGTAAACGTTATTTTTTTCGGTATAATTCCATCCATCTACTCGAAGAACGTACATTGTTTAGTAAGTTAACCAGCACGTATAAATAATAAATGGCGAAAATAGGAAGAAATATCGCACACTAAGTTTTTTCTGCAGTAAAAAATATAATAAAAACATATTGAAAGTTGTTTAAAAAATTTCACAATTTAGCTAAATAGAATTGGGGGGTAGCTCTTACAAAAGGTACTCCTATACACGTTTCACTTCAGTATATTTGCCTAGTCCCTACACACTTGTTTTTCTATATCTAATTTCCCTTAAATCTAACTTACCACCCCCTAGCTCATCAATCTTTACGCCAGGAGACATATCGCATGCTGATAATGAGATCTGGATTGTAAAGTGTGTAGGGACTAGACAAATATACTGAAGTGAAACGTATATAGGAGTACCTTTTGTAAGAGTTACCCCCCAAACATCTCGCAAGGTAAGTGCCAATATATACATATTTATATAGCCTAGATAAATAACGAGTCATTTACGTGACAATACTTCCTGGATGAATTTCTTAAGGCAATACATATGGTGGACATTACACAAAATAATCCTCCCGAGGTGTTGGTAAATATTAAATAACATAGAAAGAATCACTTCGAATGGATGTTAAAATTATATACGTAAATTAAATTTTACAGTTTAATTTTAATGAATATCTTTATAAAACAAAAATTTATAGCATTTCAACGCAGCACGTTATATCCGAGGGTAGATTGACAAGTTTCCGGAATCGCTGCTAGGGAGTCGCTTTTCTTCAAATACTTTATATCGTTGTGTTGGTAACTCATTCATATCAATTGACTGCAAATGTCAAATCGATCTGTCAAATAGTCTGGTTTTGGCAAGTATTGAAGTCAAGTACCTTTTTGTGTTTTCAATTATGGATAAAACGTAGTTCGAGCGGTCATCAAATGTTTCTATTTAGAAGGGAAAGCCGCAACGGAAATCAAATCAAGGTTAGATGCCGTTCTTGAGGATTCATCACTTTCATTTTCCACCGTGGGTTTTTAGGTTTCGGAATTCAAGCGTGGCCGCACGCATACAAGTGATGAACCACGTTTAAGAAATCAGAAAACGGCTACTACGCCAGAAATTGTGGATAAAATCCATGACAAGCTTTTGGCAGATCGTCGAATAAAAGTGCGTGAAATTAAGGAAGCCCTAGTCATCTCTTATGAACGAGTAGTTCATATTTTACATAATGAATTGGGTTTAAAAAAACCTGCAAGATGGGTGCCGTATTTGCTCAATTTGGAGCAAAAACGCGTTCGAGCTCGAACCTCAGCCGATTGTTCAGAAGTGTTTACGAGGAATCCAACGGATTTCAAGACACTATTCGTGACCATGGATTCATCACTTCAAACCAAAACCAAATATGCAATCAAAACAGTGGATTGAACGCGGTGAATCGGTTCCGAAAAATGCAAAGACTATTCACGCGGCTGGAAAAGTGATGGCATCGGTTTTTTGGGACCCAAAAGGAATTTTGCTAATTGATTATCTTGAAAAAGGAAAAACTGTTACTAGCCAATATTACACAACACTTTTGGACAAACTGAAAGCAGCAATTCAGGAAAAACGTACGGGAATGGTCAAGAGAAAAGCGTTGTTTCACCACGATAATTCGCCCGCTCGTTCAAGTGCAATCGCTCAGCAAAAATTTACAAAATTGAAGTTCGAAATCCTTCCGCATCCGCCGTATTCGCCTGATTTGGCTTCCTCGGATTTCCACCTGTTCCCGAAACTCAAAACATTTCTGGGTGGAAAGAGATTTTGGTCGAATGAAGAACTGATAGAGGCTATAAACGATTATTTTGGGAATCTCGAAGAAAGTCATTTCCGGGAGGGAATCGGGAAGCTAGAGAGACGTTGGACCAAGTGTGTTGAACTTCGAGGGGATTATATTGAAAAATAAAATATAACTTGAATCCGATTTATTTTGTTTTCAAAAATCTTATCGACATAACTTCATATTTAATTTACTAAAGAACGACGCATTTTAGATATAGGTAAATATTTGCAGAAAATATTTATAACTCCTTCTCTATCAGATCGCGGAAAAATATACAGGATGTTCCATTTAAAAAAATTGAAATAGCATGAATCAAATGGCTATCTTATAGACTCTAGTTGATACAAAAAACTTTTCGATGTATTTGCCTGAAACTTCAATAAATACCCAATCGAATAAAATTTGTAACACCACCCTAGCGTGTAAGGGATATAAGCTATCGGCCGTTCAAGAAACAGCGATTAGTATATACGCTTCCCATTTTTGGCTGCATTTGAATAACATTGACAATGAGATGTCTTGATATTCGAGCAGCAAGTTACCATATATACCTTAAGAATATCAAACAAACAATTAGCATTTCGTACATTCTAGAACCTGTTACGATTTACAAGATATGTATCTACTAATTTTATTCCATTCTTTCACGTAAAATCGAATTTATTTTATACGGAAGTTACGTACATTCTGCATTCCTTAAATTCGTTGATAATAAGTTAGTTACATCGGTATTTGCACCAAGATTTGTTTCCGTAGTATATTTGCAGTAATTTGTAGATAAATGGATAGGTGCATTTTTCTTTTTGATATTGTTATTTCCAACTTTAGCGCTAGAGTAGATATTGCTACTTTCTTTTTTACCATGTTAGCTCAAACAGGCACTCTAAAGTGAAAATTGCTACTTTATTTACCTTCAATATCAATATGTACAACAAAAAACCTCCTGAAAAGTTATATCAAACTTTTTACAATAACAATTTGCAAAACAGGCTTCATATGACATACTTTAACAATTTCAGGCTCCATAAGGTTGGATATAAGTTTGAAAAGAGTAAGAGTGTTAGATCAGAGAAATGGTGGATGCGCCGGCAGTCTAATTTATATTAAAATGTTTGTAAATTATAAACGTTTTTAACTTCTTTTTTGCTTCAAGAACGTTAGAGAACATCACGTTTTAACACCTAGTTATTACGCAAGGTGCTCCATTTTTACATCAATTACATTTATTAAAATTAAAATCGCCGAGTATGCATTCAATCGAAAATACGAATCACGAACTGGAAATTTCGTAATGTTTACATACACGAAATTTTAATCACGCTTAAACCATGCGGCTACGGATTTTACAATGCTAAACAAACAGACGTGCTATGCGAATTAAATATTGAAACAGACCGTCGGTCGTTCGTCCATCTAGATTGCATAACGAAATTGGAATTGCCCACCGGAGAGGTTATTTTTAACTGATCGCGTTAAATCTCAACATTGTGGGAGTTTTTGAACAGGAACACATGTGGAATGCAAATTACTTAAATGCTAGATAATGTACAGTTGGCGTCACACAAAATGTCTTGTATCTCAGAAATAAATTTGGAAATAGAAATGATGAAATGTAGTATGCATTGCTCTGTATAATTTGAAAGTTTGGAAATTTATTTATTTTACAAATTTCATTAGCCGCTTTCTTTATCAAATATGAAATTACAACTCTACCATATTTGCCTCGGTTGACTATTATGATTCGCATTCCTTTTTCTCAATGGAACACAAAAACTTGCAGATTGAAATACCCAGCCCAGAACGGTCAATTCTGACTTCCAAAATTGCCAGTTTTGACTAACGATACATTTTTTGCTTTCGTCATTTAAAATATACAGCAATTTTGTCCAGCAACAACACTTTAATTTCGCAAATTCTTTTTTAAAAAGGGATAAAAACTAGCTGAAGAGTGGAAATACGCAAGTAAGTAAGTGCCAATTCAAATAGTAACTTGGAGTTATTTACGAAAAATTTAATAAAACGCAGAGAAATTATTTTTGAAAAATCTCATATTAAACATACAAAATTAAACAGAGAATACGGTAAGTTAATTAAAATATTAACAATTGATATAAACAAAAGTATGTGAAAGAAGAAAGAAGGAAAATCTAAATTTGGGTAAATAACAAATGCTATCTCAACTTTGTTTTGTCATTTTTGCTTGATTTTTGCGAATATAATTTCTTGATCATAATTTGAGGCTTATCTCGAAAGGAAGCGGCTTATAACTCATAATTTAGTCCTATATTCAGTTTAAAATGAAAAATTCAACAATGCACAAAACTATATACAGTATATGTCTAAATAATAAGCAATACCAGCTATTAAAGGATTGCATCAATGGATGAGAGTATTTAATTAAACATACTCTAATCACTGAAAATGTCAAAATTAATTGCTATATCGGCCTTTATAAAAGTGAGCAATAGGCAATGCCCTACGTTCTGCGAGGGTAGCAGGCATCAATTAGGCATCACACCAAAGGAAAAATTAAATAAAAAGTAACAGTCTTAGTTAATTAATTTTGAAATTTTCGGTAATTGGAGTATGTTTAATTAGATACTCTCATCCATACATGTAACCATTATCTTTGTGTATATACGACAATTTTAATTACAGCTACCACCTTCCATAAAGATACACTGATGAGCCGTAAGCGGCGAAACGGGCGTCTGTGCATGGTAGGCGTTGGTAGCTTGTACCATTGTTACTAAAAGATTATTCATAAAGAAAAGTTAGTAATAATTGGTCCACAAACGTAAACATAATTAATATATTGTAATGTTAAAAATATCCCTATTGGAATCGCTACGATTAACGTCACGACAAATGCTGTTCAGCTACGTGCGCTCGGGCAACAACTGTTAGAATAACGCTTTTCGGACGCCGTATGGGATGCGTGACATCCTTTTTGTAGGTCTCTTTTCTCTATTTCCAGGGTTTCAGTCAGTAAATATATTTCTAGCCAGCGATAATTCCGGGAAAACGATAACATAACTCCTCTCCTTTCTATATTCTTTCGGTCTTCAATTTTCATATTTAAAATAATTTTTAAACACATAAATAAAGTGAGGTAATCGTTCCTGCGATACATAGGCGTTTCACCGGAGTAGGGGGCTGTTAATGTTCGGTAATTCTGATGCAGCTCGTCAACCTCCTTGATAACACTGCTTGAGAGGGTGAGTGTTTCACAACTTTTCAGATATTGTAATTTTAATTATTCGATTTATTACTTATGTACTACTACTATGTTTTGGTATCACCTATGCAGCGCAGAGACATTACCTCGCTTTACACATAAATAATAATTATATTTAGTCTCAAGTTAAATACAACTGTTTAATCAGTTCTCAAATTCGCTGGAGAAAGTGTACATTTCAATGTTGCAGATACATAGCGATAAAAAATGCTGTCGGTAACTGATCGCCGAAGGGACGCTAAGACAATCGAGGCTTTTTAGTTCGAGCTGTGATAGAAAGAAGACGTTTTTAATGGATTATATTTAAAAGTAATTTGAATTGTGAATGGTTAAAAAAAACAGTTTAAAATTATTTTTAGAAATAGACAGACGTGCAAAACGTAATAAAGGTTACTTATTTCTGTCATTCGTTTATCGTTCGTAATACTTTATTTTATTAATTTAGTTATATTTAAAGCGGCGAAATAGTACCAAGTTGACACTCCAGAATTCACGAGAGATTTACGGAAAAGAAATATCTACAAAATTGGTATAATTTCAAAATTTTCACAGCGGTATCTACACCTTTTTTTGTTACCTGTTTTACTATTTCTTAATAACATTGTAATTCTAACTTAAAACATTTCTCTGATTTACATGATGCTTAAAGTATGGATTGATGTAACATAGTGAGGAGGACCGTACAAGTGGACCCACTAACGTACCTGAAATACCTCACTACCACTCTTACCACAGCACTTCATTCAAACTGAACCCACGTTTTAGTAGCTAAGCTATATGAACTGCAGTAGAGTCAGTATTAATGTTAAAAATGGTAGCATAACGCTGATGATAGAGAAACATGCGTTCACTTTTGATGAAGTGCTGTGGGAATGGTAATGGTAAAATATTTCAGTATACCAGTGATGTAATATTTTAATATGTGATTTAATAACGTATTCCACGCAGAATGTGATGCGACATTTTGGTTGGCACTAATTGTACATAAGTATAGAGTAATTCTGCCAATTGTAATTGACCTATTCGACGTTCTAACCTCAGTAATATACATACAGATACACATAGATAACTGAATTGCAATATAATTTTATTGTTCGCAAACGGAGCACGTACTACCTATGCTAATTTGATGACAGGTACGACTTATAAAGATCAAGCAATTGCCTTTTTGTTTGATGTCGCTTACCTATGATAATGACGTATCGCCTTTCCTCTATTTCTAGCATGCCTTTTACACCTTATAAGTGCATGTATGATTGGCGCTTTTGTTTTCTTAATGATGCAACTATGTTAAAATACGTCTAGATTCAAATTTGGAAGGGACATTGGAAGAAATTAGAGAAGAAAACTGAACATCACTAGTCAGTTCAAAGATTTGATTTACCATCAGCAATAGCGGCAACAATTTTCTTTGAGGAACTTTCTAAAAAACCAAGCAGAAATTGTAGTCCATCGATATAATAATTTAAGACATACAACCAAGAATTAACATATCCAATTCCAAAGTGATACTTAAGAAACACGTAAAACTACTTTAAACAACAATTTCTAGCTTGTTTCACATAAGCTTTTCAGCAATATTGACTTTGCATCACAAGTTTATATACTTCTATCTCAGAACTAATTTAGCCTCCATAAATAACTCCAATTGAAGTTTATTTAGCATATAAATTATTTTCTTGGACCACTGTCTTTTAAATTGAAGTGAAGATTGAATAGATGAGCATGATCTGGAAACAAAACTGTGAAAATTAAAACATCAATCTCCACGAATAGGGCAAATGTTCACAAGTTGAGCTGTCGAATTTCAAGGAATTATATTAATTAGATTCCCTTTAGCAAATGTACATATTTTGTGAAAACTGAATAATACAGGGTTGGGAGAAAGTATGGAAGCAAGCAAATATCATTAAAACGGAATCGATGATATTGATGAAACTTTGCAGGTAAGTGTAATGATCCAACTTTCTTTATTTAAATGGGACACTCTGTATATTTTTGCATATTACAATAGACCTTGTTTTTCCGGATTCGTCCATATTGGTTTTAGTATCATTATCCGTAAAAAATGGTAAGATAAAGCATTTCTCCTTTACTATTTAATTCTTACACTTTAGAGTAAAAACCATGGAGATAAGCGTAAGCAACTTGAATTTCTATTTGTTAATAAAAATAAACGCGTATCATCTAGTAGGTAATTGTTAAAGAACTGTCAAGTTTACTTAATTCACGTCTATCTAATTACTAATTGTACGGCTGAGAAGGGTCCATTTAAATGAAAAAGAGCGTATTGAAATTTGAATGATGGTCGGTTTTAGCGATCGTGTTAGAACTCGTCCAGAAGTATGTCATCTTTTTAATGATTTGCATCCTGACAGAAATCCTATAACACGTTCGGCTGTTACTAAAATGTTTTAGTTTGACTGGGACAGTTCAAACTACCAAAAACTGGAAGACGGCAAACCGCAACTAACGAAGGTATTAGAGAAAACATTGCTATTAGAAGAATCACCTCAACTTCTACCACAACTTTGGCACTAAACCATGGTACAAGTCGTCGTTCTGTAAATATTGGAAAGAGAAAAGTACCATCCGTATAAACTATACTTGATTCAAGAATTATCAGATGCGGTTTTGCAAGTACTGTGGTACTTTCTGACGGGGCAACTTTGTGTTTAAGTGGAATAGTTAATCACCATAATTCAAATCATATATTTACGTTAGATGACCAACTAATTTGCAGGAGTTAAGATAAAGAATATTCGTCGAATGTAAACTAATCTGTAGAAAAGTTTTGGAAAAAGTAACTCTGGAGTTTCTTAACAGGGCTGGATATTGTCACGAGGTAAACGGCGAGCAGTTTGAAATGATTTTGTTTATATTGGATGATTCTCATTTTATCATTAATTTGCAATAAATCACAATAATTTTTCAGTAAATGTGAAGCGCTTTATCTTTCCATTTTTTGCAATTAATGGTACTAAATAACTAACAATAATTATGTTATTAATATAAACTCAAACAATGTAACATGTAAAATTTTGTTTAAAAAAAATTAAGTATTGTAATCGTTGACATGTTGAAACATTAAAAATGTTATTTTTATTTTTATAAACCTTTGAAAAAAAAAATATAAAAAAAGCCGCTAAATTAAGATTCAGTTTTCAAATTAATTATAAGAACGGTTAAGAAAGAAATTACATTATTTTCTTAAAAATAATATAATATTTTACAATAATATTTTAGTACGTTTTGTACTTCCTTAAGTATACAGGTTTGATAATAGCAATCTCTTGTTAGGTGGCTTACTAGATACTTACCTCTTATTGACAATAGTACGGAACCATAATGTGTGTTTAAATTATGTCGATGCTAAATTTTCAAGTACAGATTGACGTAAACCCAAACCAGTCCTAACGGACATCCAAGCCTAATCATTTCTTGGAATAAAGATGAATTTTTAATAGATTATTTACATACTTACCGCAAAAAATGTAAACAAAATTCATTTATCAAACATGCAGGTTGGGTTTTGTTAGTTACCTAGAATCAAAGTTCAAATATGTACTATTTAAAAATCCTAAACTATGATCAAACAACTTACATATATGTATTAGCATGTTGGTAACAGCATTTTATTCAAAAGAAGCCTTGAAAATTCGTTTTTATACCATACTAATTTGTTAATTGTCTCTATGGAATCCGACATGGATAATTAACTAAATTCCAAACAGCATAAATACCAATAATAAATTATACAGGCTTTAAACGCAATATCAATAATTAATAAACACATTGGCAACAACTAAATTATGTTAATATTCAAAAAGTTATATAGACACTAATTACTCAGTGAAGGTCATTAAGCCAAATAAATTTCTATAGGTTTTAATTTTCTCGTACAATAATTCTTCTTAAATAGGCTTAGATTTCCGCCATTAACAGTTGACATTTCGCCTGAAGGACTGCATGCAGAGAGATAGTTTCTTACATCAAGAAAATCCATTTTCTTGCAAAAATCAGTCTCTATTCAAGAAAATATTTTTATTTCAAGACTATAAAAATGTATAATATAAGAAAATAATTTTCCTAAAATTTTATTTGGATTAAATAAATATTTTCTTAGGGTTAGAAAATCAAGAAAATCCAAGACAGAAAAATGTTTCTTCTGAGAAAATCATTTAGTTTTAAGTTAAGAAAATATTCATACTAAAGGTGGGAATGAAAAAATGCTCCAGATCTCACAAAGTTCTATTAAGTAATTAGCAAGTGAGCAAGCGAATTAACTAATGAAAAAGTTTTTTTTATATGTTACAGTACAATATTTCTTTAATAATATACACAATAAAAATGAACACAAATAAATGGATGAAGCTCACCAAACTAAATGCATGACTCCACTTAACGCATTTCTAAACGTGCACGTAATTATCCAAGCGTGCAAATCATTACACAAATGTGTTGTTTCTTTGTGGCGGTAAGTTTTGCGAAATGAATCACGTGAGTAATTTATCTTATTCGGGTTTGTTTTCCGCTGTTTAATGTTAATTACACGATTATGTATTCGTAGGATAAGTGTGTAAATAATTTGGAATTCAAATTGCTTATAGAGAAATATACAAAATTTATCTGAATTAAATTTATTGCTTAAAGAAACAACAACAACAACAATGTTCGAAAATGGAATATTTAAGTGTACAAACTCCAGAATCAGCCTTCAACCCGAAAGGAAGATGAAGAATTAGCAAGAAGTGCTTTAAGGAAATAAACGTGAAATAAAATTATTGTAATTCTATTAATTTATGTAGATTAAATATCGATTCACAACAACAATATTGTGTTATTTTACTATAATATCTCATTTTATATTACATTTTATGGCTTGATCGGTTTTCCATAAAACAATTTCTAACTGCAGGATGCGAAACAGCTGAAATTTGAACTCCAATTCCATTGCATTAACAAGCTACATGTGCAAGGAAAATTGCAAATGAGCGAGTCTGCAGTGACACAACTAAATAATTAACAAATTTTGCGTTTTCAAATTTAAAAGGATTGGCTCTAGCTGTCTTCTAAATCCATTATCCTAGATTCTAGAGAATGTTATCAATATTTTTTATAAAAATCTGTAATTTTCCTTGGAATTTCCGGCCAAATTAATTAATGAAATTAATTATAATTATGTCCACGGTAAGGAATCGAACCTCACATCCCCCGCTTTCCGGGTGGGCGCGTTAACCACTACACCACAAGGACCTATGTGAGGCAGTTCACTATTTTAATGCCTAGATCATATATGGGCAACCCCCGGCCCCCGGGCCGGATCCGGCCCTCCACCAGCTTCAATCTGGCCCGCGAGAGAAATTCAAATAACGCGCCCAATATTGATCATCTTGTTTCTCAGCTTCAAACTCAAGTCTCTCATTGATTTTCATTTGATTTTTCTATCTTTTTTTGTTAATTTGCTTTTTATATGTTTGATTATGCTATTATAATTCTAATAAATAAAAAAATGTGTGAATTTTTATCGCCTTTTTATTCACTACTACCTACTTATTTCTTACCTACGGCCCGCGACCTGATTAAGTCCCGAAATTACGCCCTCAGCTAAGCAAAGGTTGCCCATACCTGGTGTAGATGTTACTACCTCCAAGGAAAATTATAGATTTTCCTAATTCACCGACGGAAGCCAAATATTTATTAGTTTATTTATCAGTTTGCAACCTTGAAGGTGAGAAAAGATTTTGTTGAAATTAGTCCCAAATTGCAAGGCCTATCGCGCACAAGAGGTTTTTCTGACGCGAGTTGATTTCGCCACGAGGAAATAATAGAATGAGCCCACGAATAACAAAATAACCGCTTCTTCCTAACGTCATAATCAACTCTGCATTTGTAAAACACGAACATGCAATTAAGAAGGTACAATTTATGATTACCCTTATGCTCATTTGAAGCAGAACCGTAGGCGGAATGAAATTTTTAGCGAGCGAAATTTTGATTGATATTTGACAGGGTATAATACGCAGTGTTAAAAAAATATTTTACCCACTTTTACTTATCAAAACAAACAAGAGAGATTTAGTAGGTCCAGTAATGAGTTGCTTCAGAGATAGAAATGATTTAACATTGCAACTAATAAACAGCAACATTTAAGCTTTTAGCGTGTTTAGACCAATTTAAGTTGCTTTTTATTTCTTATTTAATGCTTTGCGAACTGACTTTGGGGGATTTGCAGCAAATATTTATTGGTACTTGTATTGTATTTATTGTTTTATTATAGCATTAGTATTCTTTTCTGATCGCTGAATTGGTCATATTTGTCACTAATGTTGGAAGATGTATCTTCTTGTAATAAAAAACATCAACTTGTGATTCACATATGATGGTGCGTCTAGACATTTCACGCTTATTGTTCTGTGTATTCTAGATCTGCAAAAACTAAAGCAATAGACAATTCACTTGTCTGCGGATACCCTCGATGTTTGTTTTAACGAAGATGGGTTTGAAAATGTAGTAAGGAGACCGTATGTGAGATCTATTTTAAGCGTTTCTTAAACCTTTGTACTCCAAAAGTAGTATCGAGAACAATTGTAGTTTATTATATTGTTAAATATTATGTTCCCTTTTTCAAGGCAGACACGCGATTTGAAACAAAAATGTGGGTTCTTCTAGTAAATCAATGACTTCTGCAAGGACAATTTTACAAATTATATCACGATCTTTACATACACTACCGCTCATAAGAATTTGGGCACTCTTGAATTTTAGATTTTTATATACAAGGAATGTATTTAAGAAATACATTCCAGAATAATTGAATAGTATGCTAATAATCAGTAAGATTCACTTAAATTCATTAAATAACATCGGTCAATTTACTTCTTTTAACCGTATATATGTAATATCGTCATAAAAGCGCAAGTAGTAGCGACAACAAAGAGCGTATTTCTTGAAATTCCAGGAAAAATGTAACAGTTGGTAATTTTAGTATTAAAGAATAACGGCTGCAAAAATCGCCGCAGAAATCAATACTGTACTTCCGAAGCCGATTAGCGTGTCCAGGGTTAAACACCGTTTGCAAAAAGCCTACCTTCACGGACGAATTGCGATGCGAAAGCTCTTGCTTCGCCAGATTAATAAGAAAAAGAGGTTACAGTGGGTACATGAACATCGAAATTGGACGGTAGAAGATTGGAGCAAGATATTGTGACGAGTGTTTCTAAGATGATCTGTAGGTGAACGTGCCTAGAGCAATGCACAGTCTCTACCGTCAATCACGGCGGTGGTTCGGTAATGATTTGCGGTTGTTTTGCTGGTACATCCGCAGCTGATCTCGTCAAAATTCAAGGCATAATGAGACAAGAGCAATACAAACACATCTTATAGGAAAATGCAATACCTACTGGTGTAAAAATTTTGGATCAGAATTTCATATTCCAACAAGACAATGACCAAGAACACACATCAAAATTATGCAACAATATTTGGAACAGTTGGAAGAGGAAGGGACACTAACAATCAAGAAATGGCCACCCCAAAACGCGGACTTGAATCCCATCGAGTTATTATAGGAAGAACTCGATCGGGAAGTACGAAAAACTGTTCCAACTTCAACAGATGGCATGTGGAACAAACTACAGGCAGCATGGGGTCGAATAACTTCGGAAACATTGTTCAAATTAATTGCAAGAATGCCCCGATTATGCGGCGCAATTATTAAAAGTACAGGAGGTCACATAGGGGAATCTAAATTTAGGTCAAATAAATAATTTCAGTTGTTAAAATTGTATATTTATGTATACTTAAATACCAACTACATATTTTAATACTTGCATTTAAATATTTAATGATATAAATGTTCGATAGTGACTCGTTGTGGGTTATTCTTCCATTATTTAATGATTAACCCTGAAATTTGAAGTGCCCAAATACTTATGAGCGGTAGTGAATACCCCCAAACAGTTGTTTCCCGTCATTTACCGAATTTGTGCAATTAATATCGCTACTATCGTTATTTTGTTTGTTGTGTAATAGTGAATGCCTAAAACGATCATGTTACCGCTCTTGCGCCCGCTTTCGTTTAGATACATTTGTCTTATAATCCAGGGCGATAGTCGCGCCGCATCAAAAATTCAGCCGCAGTAGAATTGCCGTCTAGTGTGCTCACTCCTATTTAAAATAATGAGGATCAGCTCCTCTTCGCCATAGAAAACCTTTCTTTCTTTTAAAATCGCCGAATACTTTCCTTAAACGTAGATCACGAACATAAGAAGGATTAAAAGAAGTCATTAGAAGAATTACAGGAATACCGCTCCACAGAGTGCAATTACTACATAAATATATTGTAATGAGACATATTAGGGTGAAGTGCGTGCACTTACACCTCAATTAATTATTTTTTGTGATCTTGTGATTATCATTTAATTTGATATATCATTTAGAAAAAAACATCCAAAATTATTGGTAGCTCTCTTCTAGCTTCTAGCTAACAAATCTCATATTCAACTAACTGCAGCAAACGTTTAAATTTAAAGAGGATTGTGTTATTATAATTTGATAGCTATAACAAACTTAACCATTTATATATTCTTTATATATTTAATTAATTTGAGATGCTTGTTTTTCTTTTATTTGTAATTATTTTATTTTACACTAATTTAAAGTAACTTCCGACGTAATGAAGAGGTGGGAAAATGCCAACACTTAGTTATAAATAAAAAAAAAACTAACAGCCACTTATGAGTTAAACACTTGTAAATACTTTGAACGATTCAGAAAATTGCAAAGATAACACGTTTCACTTTTAGTATAGAAAACAAACAATTGTACAGATATAAACGTGAGATCATCGAGCTCTTGGATTCATTTTTCGCGAATACATACCACAGTTCAGTTGTACGCGTATTCGGCACAGTCGGTCAAAACGTCATAGTTATACCTACATCCATATATACGTTTGTCCCAATGACATACCTTCTTTGATTAAACATACTTGGTTTCTTCATTTCTAAAAATAGCATTTACAAATACTTAGGAAATTTTAGTCTCATCATCCGTCATATAAGGAAGTTAACAGCGTATGATGATTCTACCATTGTGAAAATGTAATTTTTGTTCAGAAGATTCTATTACTATTCATATTATACAGGCTCCACTGTTCAAATAAATGTGGCACGTTTTATTCTGACGTCAAGCTTAGTTAATATTCGTTACTAGCGAATAGTGGAAATTTTGAAATTATAAAAATATTATTTTACAGCTCTGTTGTATGAAACACAATACGACAATTGAGTTTGGAAAATCTCATAATACTTTTGATCCTTCTTAGTGAGCATTAGTATAACTGTATAATTCCAATGATAGCCTTCTTTTTTCATTGATCTGTTTTGAAAATCATCTGGTCATTCCTTTATGCGTAGGTACGAGATAGGCGCCATAAATTCTCGGCCTGATGCAGAAAAAATAAGCTTGGTAAAATATAACAATTTTTATTTTTCAATATAATCCTCCCTAATTTCAATACATTTATTAAATGATTAATTAATAACTCTATATCATTGTAAAAATAATCGAAAGTTTTTCCCTCAAAATGTTGTACTACAGCTGCTTACAATTCACAATCGTCCTTAAAACGACGTCCCCTAAGGTCTTTTTTTTAAATGAGAGGTTGGAGCCATGTCCGGACTATACGGCGGATATTCCAATTCTTGAAAGCCACATTCGCGGATGGCAGCTTGTGAAATGGCGGCAGTATGGACAGGTGCATTATCGTGCAATAATCGAACACCTTTTGTAAATTTTCCTCGACGTTTTGCGCGAATATTGTCCTTCAATTTATGCAGCAAAGACGCGCAATATGTACTGTTAACAGCTAATACCATTTCTTCAAAATTTAATAACCGCGCGGTACTCAATTTTCGTTACCTGAAACATTTTCATGCACTAGTCACGTTCTCTGGCTGGCTACTAAAAAGTACTACTCTTCGAGCCGAAATATATATACTGTAAGTCTCGCGCATGTGCAACTATGACGCAACGGAGTTTAAACACGCTCGAACTTGTATAAACCTGTCAAGCCGAGAATTTATAACGCCTACCTAGTATGTTCTTTTGTTTCTTTCCTCTCATTAGAGGTAGCTTTTAAAGCGTAATTAAACATAAAAAATCACAAATAAATGTCACTATAATATGAGCAAATAAAATTCGGTGTGTAAAGTTTCGTGTATCTAATTTCAAAATGATGCTAACTTGTAGACCAGAAAAATTGTCAGTTCATAAGAATCACACGCAATGTCTACATTCCGTACAGTTATGTAAACAGAGAGGTTCCCTCGACTGACGCAATCATTAATGATATCTGCGTGTTGATATGACACAAATATGCCAATAATAAAATTGTGTATTTTAACATTGACCTGGCATTAATAATTTTGTTTCTGTTTAGCATACCAAGTCGTTTATATTTGAGAGCTCCTTTTAATTGTAAATTACAATTTTAGATCGCCTGCCATCAGAATAAAATCTTGTTTTTTTCCATAATTCCATGTGACGTATGTATGTAGTGGTATGATTAATAAAAAAACTTTTTTATTAATTTTACCTAATCCTTATGTTTTGGATATGTTGAGTTCGAAAATAATAATAGAAAAGTTGTATCACCCACCAATTTTTCACATTTTAATATTCAAAACTCGAAAAGTTAATTTTTAATCATTCAAATGTAACGTATAACGTAATACGTTGGCAGTAAAATCAAATGTTATTAGGTTGGCAGTTCTGGTAAATGGGATAGTTGCTTGTTTTCTTCCAATCAATATAACCTCACTTTTCAGTGTTTGGCCCATGTGCTCTAAGTTTTAGTACTTATTTATTAATCTGTGCTCTAAGCATGGCTAGCCGTGGTTGTAAAAACTGTCCTAACACTCTTTGTTATATATGTGGTGAGTTTGTAGTTAAAAAACATCAAAGAAACATTACTGACTTTGTAAAAGAAGTATACTTTGCATATTTTGATCTAAAAATCGGTGATCAAGAAAAATGTTGGGCTCCTCACAAGGTATGTTATGTTTGTGTCGAGAATCTTAAGAAATGGTCTAAAAAAGAAAAGAAAGTTTTTAGATTTGCGTGGTATGGAGAGAGCAAAAAAATCATTCAAATGATTATTCTTGCAGCGTTGATGTTTCTGGGTATAACTCCAAAAATAAGAAAGTAATTGTTTACCCTAACCTTAACTCAGCTATTCGGCCGGTAGGACACGGACCGATTCTGATGAAAGTCGACCGGGTGATGATGAGTTCCATTGTTCTCCAAAAAATTTAAAACCGCAGTTGTTTACACAAGCTGAGTTAAATGATTTAGTGTGAGGTTTGGGTTTGATTAAGGGGAAAGCAGAATTGCTTGATGCTAGGCTGAAAGAAATACATTTATTTGCATCTGGAACATCTATTTACCAATATACAACAAGAAATCAACAGTTTGCTCAGTTTTTCAAACAACGAATTTGGCATTGAGTACAAGAAGGCATATGATGGAAACTTACGAAAATCTTAACATGATTTTACAAAAAATTAACTATCCGGCTCACGATTGGATGCTATGTGGGGATTTGAAAGTTGTTTGCATGATCCTTGGTCAACAAAAGGGATTTACAAAGCTTCCATGTTTTATATGTGAGTGGGGCATCAAAGCAAGGGATCAACAATGGTCCACAGAACAATGGCCCGTAAGGAGAACACCTGGCGAGAAGAACATATTGCATAAACCTTTAGTAGATCGAAAAAAGGTTCTTCTACCACCTCTACACATAAAGTTAGATTTAATGAAAAATACCACCTCTTGCAAAATAATAATTAAGATAAATTGAGGTTAGAGCGACTTTGAGATAAGTACACTCCCAAATGATATCTTCATACGAAATCGATATAAGAGATATTAAGATACCAAAAGTACCTTTTAAACCGATCTCAGGTCTGCGCATGATATACTTCGCCGTCTGTTGAATTATGTACATAACTCATCACGTCCACGAGTTGATAAGTATCTATAGAATATTCTATATTTCTACTAACTTCCATGCGAACAATATGATAATTGTAGCTCTGTTTAATAATTATAGTTAAGAATAAAATAACCACATTTGGTCAAACACTATTTTTCCTTGATTTCTGTGGCAGTGGAGCTCGAATTTGCCCAGAAAGTTTAAGTGCACTTTCCAAAGATTTTAATGGTCCCTTTTGTTTAATGACTTTCAACTAAATTCGTAGCTTTGGTTCAATTTTATAAGCCCCTGGACAAAATTAACGCACCACTTTATTAAACTTAAGTAATTACCAAAATGAAAACAAAACTAAACTAAATTACAATGAAAACGTACAAATTGGATTTATGACCTTATTTTAAATCATTAAACATATCTTTAGTGTCAATATGAAAAGTATTTTATAATGCGAAAGCAATGGATCCAATGTGACGTTGTACCTTGTAAGATCTCCTCTATTCCTAACTACCGCATTCATACGCGATTAAATTTTCAATGGTATCCTGGGGAATATGCTCCCATTCTTCAATTACTGCATCCACCATGATCTGATTGTGGTTGGCAGGTGGGAGTCTACGACCACGAACCTTTTCTTTAAGACGGTCCCATAAGTGTCCAATGGGGTTGAGGTGGGGACTGTTAGGTGGTCATTCCATTAACAAAAAATCAACAGCATGCAGGTAGTCAATAACCTGCCCATCCATGTGGGGACGCGCATTGTCTTGCATGAATAAAGAATTAGGACCCACAAAAAGAGCAAATGGCATTACGTGTTCAAGTGCAGAGTTTTCTAGGTAATAATCCGCATTCATAGATCTCACACGTGTAGGGAGCAACTCTGTATGAGCGCCGAAACAGATACCCCCCCCCCCAAAAAAAAAAACATTACAGAGCCGCCATCAAACGGGACCCTTAGAGAAACGTTGCAACTTGAAAATCTCCCTTTTTCCCTTCGTCAGACACGCTCATGTCCATCAGGAGATTTTAAACTAACCCTCGTTTCGTCAGAGAATAGAACCTTTTCCCAATCATTAACAGACCAATATTGATGGTTTCTGGCAAAACGCAATCTTTGAACTTTGTGCTGTCTGGTAAGTAGTGGTTTCTTTGCCGGTCTCCTACTCCTTAATTTGGCTTCATTTAAATCTGATTGTTCGAGGCGACATTACAGCATTACGAAACGCTGATAACTCATTTTTTAACACATTACTAATGATTCTTCAGTTTCTAAGAGCGGATTGTCCCAGAAAACGGTCATCCCTTTGATTTGTACATCGTTTTCGCCCTTGCCCTGGCCTTCGAATATAAGATCCTGTTTCGTTAAATCGTCTCACCATGCGACTTATGCTGGAATAATTTCTTCCTAACACACTGGCAACATAACGCCTCAAGTATCCCTCATCCGAGAGAGTTGACGCCCGTACCGCCTCCTCCACCAACAGTTGTCTTTGATGATTCATTTTTCTACCTTGAAACACTGGTAGATAAACTTTAAAACACGCTTGTGATACAACCAATAACAAAAATTAGCTTAATAACTTGTCTTCATCAGCAATTTCTAAACGGATTTTAAATCAATTATGGTCGAGGAGGTCCAAAGCCTACTTGTAAGGCAGTTAGTAGAATAAAAGTTATCATTATCTCTGAATGTTTTTTTTTAAATGTTAGTGGTGCGTTAATTTTGTCCAAGAGTATTGTTATTTCACTTTTTGTTAGGTTAACTATTACGAGCTTATAACAGAATAAAGATATTTATTTTTGTTGACAAACAGAGTTTTTATTAGAAGATCGCTCTTAATTTCTTAACGTCAAAATACATTTACCCCATGTTGATAGGTAAGTGCGCCACCATAGCACTATTTCCTTTTCCTTTTCTGGAGGTACCTCTTCCAACTTACCTATGTGGTTTAGTGATGGGACATTGTACTAAATATATGAAAGATTTTGTTAAAAAAGTTTGAAATGAGTGCCCTCACTTTTAAATTTTATTGGTGCAAGTTCTAGCTTATTGAAATATCTACAAATCTCTCAATTAGCACAGCAATACATTCAAACATTTTCTTATTTCAGATAAATGGCAGCTATGTTATAGAATGCAACCACGATTTTAACTGATCTTTAAGTGTACATAGTAGACCGTTAAAACTTACACATTATTGTTTTAGAAAGTGTATCTGACAGATGAATCTAGGTGGATTGGACGCGATTTTCCATCATTACACGAAACCGCCTAATCTATTTGATACGCCGTGTTACACCTATATACGTTGCCACCGTTTCACAGCAAATTTGCAGTGCAAATATATAAATCTCGATATAATAATTACTGTATGCCATTCGTTGAAAGCGCGTAGGTTTAATAACTTACTTCAATTAGCCTGCGCGCCCTATTAGAAGCAGTTAATTTAAAACGTTGCATATTAAGGCCGCTCTTTTATAGAATAATCGGAACTCGTATTATCCAATTGATTACGTTAGAGAAACATAAAAGCTTCTAGATTGTGTAATTTTCGTGTGTATTCCAGGTAGAAAAATCGTGAATTATAGTAAGATATTTAGTTCAAGTATTTTTGAAAAGAGGAAAGTGATTCGTTACATCCAATTGATGGAGTCAATCTAATTTCGTTTATTGAAAGTAGTGACTTATTAACATATAATTCCAAATTATAATATAATTTTAATAACAATGGCATGACGGTATCACTTTCATATTTTTCTATCGCGCTATCAACTTTATATTAACATAAATTTTATTAGAGATCTGTTCAAATTTTAACAGCTTTGCTTTTGAAATTAGATTTCAATTCCTTCGCAGATAAAAGGAACATTTATTTACAAAGAAACAAAACTAATAGCAATAATATACTACTATGGTATAGTAGATGAATTCCAGAAACTAGATCCTATTAGTAAACTTATCACAAAAAATCGCATTCTAAACTTCTGGAAATAACTAGTTACGAGGTGGGAGCCATAAATTCTCGGCCTGACAGGGTTATATAGGTCGTAGCGTGTTCAATGTCAGTTGCGTCCTAGTTGTACATGTACGAGGCCTACAATATATATATTACGGCTCGAAGAGTAGTCGTTTTTAGTAGCCAGCCAGACAACATGACTAGTGCAAGAAAATGTCTCAGGTAACTCTCCCAGTACGGCGCGCTCATAAAATTTTTAACAAAAGAAGGGCATACGCCTAATCACATTAATCAATGTTTAGACGGCGTTTATGGTGATTTATCTCCTTCATATTCCACGGTAAAAAAGTGGGCAATATGTTTCCGTTTGGGGCAAGAATCCCTTGATGATGATGAGTGCCCCGGTCGGCCATTTGAACTGATAATGCCTCAAAACATTTCAATTATTGAATAAATGATAGCAGATCGTCGTTTGAAGGTAAATGAATTAGCAGTGATGTCTAACATTTCTCAAACAAGTATTGACCGGATTCTCCATAACCATTTGGGTATGAATATAAATCAGTATCCAAATGGCTATGTTCGGTGATATAATTTAAAATATATTGTATTAAAACAGAAAATTTATGATACACATTTAAAAACATCTCTTCATGTTCAAAAATAATTTTGTTAAATATAACGTAAGAATATAAAACTATTTGAACAATAAAATCTTCAGATTTTTTGTGAAATACAAAGGACGGTCAGGGAATTCAGTTGGAATAGCATCTTTTTTAAGCCTGGGATTTTTTAAACTTACAGTTATAGTTTCACCGACGCCACAGTACTGTAATTAGATCGCCCGAGTCACGCTTTTAGGTTACTCCGTTTTTATCGTATCAGAAAAAGTTTTATCGCTTATACAATTCTAGAACACGGGTAACACCAACAAAGTATGGAAATATCACTACACAGTATTTTTTAAAATAAAACCGATACAATTTGGATAAACCAATTCTAAATGCAAGAAACGGTCTGGGCGTGTGAATGTCAAAATTGTAAATATGGCTGATCGTTTGCCTAAACCAATAGACGTCACAGCCTGCTGACGTCAGAGCTGTTAGGCCTTCTTGTCTCGGTAGTAGCAGCCTACCTCGTATTTGCAGTTAATACTTACAAAAACTATCGTTAAGTTAGAAGATAGGACATAAATAAAAATTGATATCAAATAACAGGTAACAATATAGATAAATTATATCTACCTTGACGTCAGATTGATCCAAAGAACTCGTTGCTAAGCAACGTAATCATAACAATTGGCAAACTTAGAAAAACTTGTGCATAAACATCTATAGGACACCACAAAGCAGATACATACATATTACAAGTTTATGAAAAATCAATAATATTATGTGCAGACAATCTGTGTTACGGCACACTTAGACGCTTCTCATGATTTGATGTACCCCCATTTAAATTTCCTAGACAAAAATAACATTTCGCAAACGGAACTATCAATTTGAAAGATCACAACTAAAACATTTCATATTATTTAGAACAGATTACTTGATATTGTCTTATTTTAATATTTCTGACAGATTAAAGCCAGCTTACTTGAAAGTAAAAATAAAGATATATAAGAATTTATATGTGATTAACTACGAAATTAGCGACTATGGGAAAAATATTTGTAGACCTTTTCACACAAAAAACGAAATCGAAGTAGTTACAAATATAATTTTTGATTTACCCTGTATAGCAATCGCAAATCTGATATTCAAAATTGTAGTTTCAAAACAAGCAGACGCTTTTATAAAGAATTAGTTTGTTCCAGGCCCACGAATCAAAAAGTTTTTCCTTTTCCGAACACTATCCGTGGACACATTGTATGTATATATCTGCTTGCATCATGGCTAGAAATTTATATTATTGTAAACAAAATTAATGTAAAATTCTTCTATAACAAGCAACAGGGTAATTTCAAAGATATTTCTAAGAAGGTTTCATAAATTAAATATCTATTGTAAAGTTAATAAGTAAATCGTCAGTTAATTTGTCATATTTATGCTGTCAGTTATATTTTAAAGCACAGAGTTGTCTAGTTGAGTCATCTAGTAGCGTCACCACATTCGTTCTCTCATGCTATGTCTAAAAATAACTTTATTTATCAAAAATTCCTCGTGAGAATATATTTTGGGTAGATATCATCAAAATTTGCTGTGGAAAGAAACAATCGCCATCGCGATTAAAATAAAAGGGTAGAAGGACGCCAATAAATTAATCAATCCTGGTTAAGCTTTAGTCGAGTTAACAAGTATTTTGGCTGCGGTCTCAAGTATTCGATATAAAAATTAGAAAAGAAATTCAAAATACAAGAGAAGGTTCAAGGTTAGAAGGGCAGATTTCTTATAAATGGCATAAGGAACGCAGTGTTTATATGTCATCTTCTTAAAAATCAAGGTTAATTTACGTTTTCAATTTTAATATTTGTTGATTTCCATTTATTAATTTCAAAATTCATAAATAATTGCCAAAAGAGTATGAAATAATACTCCCGAATCCCACAAACGAGTTAAAAACTTAATTAATTGACAAAATTCCAATTTTTTAACAATTTTTTCTGAGATAAAACATTTCATTATATTGTATTTAAAGTATGATTATGATGATTAAGAAATGGTTCTGAATAAAACTAAACTTCTGGCACTAATATAACTGTCTATGCATAAGGAAATTTCTTTATTTGCAAGACTCATATCTCCAAAGTAGCGGGTATACGATATGTTTTCCTAAAGCATACCGCAGGTACCTTCTGTACCTCACGAATAACCTATTTAACGATCAAATACAATGATGAAGTAATAGTAGTCACGTACATATCTATCATCATTAACAAATTTACATGTTTATAAAAAACAATATCAAGATGAGATACGACTGTCGTAATGCGGTCCCATCCCGGAGCTATTACAGAAAGGACGAATTCCGGTTCTACGTATACGTATATCAAGGTCGGTAAAGCGCGATGAAAGAGACCGGCAGTAACAGCGGCTAATGTGGACGACAACAATAGCAAAGAAGTCAGTTATATTATAGTCCCCGTCAAAAATATTTGTCCGATTTGAGCGCCAAACAAAATCCGTATCTTACACGTTATAATCATATTTTTATATTCGAAAAAGAGTCCAGTCAATAACGATAGTCGAAGAAATCGTAATTTTGGTATCGTTTTTCTAATTATATTGCTTATCAAAAAAAATATTATTTGAATTTAATAACTGTATGTCTAATTCTACTCATTTGCATTATTTCGAACACAAAATTATAAGGAAATCATGGATTATTCCCTTATATCAGAATTAACCTATATCACCTTGGATACACAAACATTTTCGAATGTAAACTAGGCATGTTTTGACGGTTAATCTGTCTCTAAATTAAAAATGTATATTGGGTATTGATAACAAAAAAAAAGAACGAGGAGAAATTTAAATTACAGAATTTGAAATTTCATTTACATCGAAGAATTTGCAACCATCAGTTTGGATCAAATAGGCAGAATCGTCAAGATAAGAAGTCGATAAGGTTCTTTTATCTATTTCTGAAGATACTACTGTGAGTAAAAGACATTGTTGGTTTTGTCCAATCCTTAAATATTTGAAAACTATTATTAATATCAATAAAGAATGTAGCTATGAAGAGGTTATTTTAGGCGAATGTTTAAATTTCAATTGTATTTCTTGCAAAAAAAATCTTACCAGTTTTTATTTGTTTTTCAATTTTTGCCCTAAGAGAGAGACTTATTGGCACACTGCCATTATATTTTTGTAATCTGGGATTTGAGGTACAATTCAAAAGCGGTTAAACAACTTCTAATTGTGTAATAATAATGATAATGATAATAATAATAATAATAATAATAATATTTATTAAATGCCTAACAGAAAATCTATAGTGGGCAAAAATAAATATATAATGTAATAATTCATGATTAAAAAATGTATATTAACACATCAGAAATTAAGGCAAATTCAAACTCAGCGCATTAAAATTCCTCGCTGAGTGCAGCAATGGTGCTCGCCACAAAACGTTCGTCCTAGCTGTAGGGATGCGAAGTAGTTGGATAATTCTTGCGTCCGCGGCATCAGGATATCAATACCGGACAGCAAGTAGGGTGAATCGATTTTGTTGCTGATAATATTCTGCATAAATATAGCACTAATATTTTCTCTCCTTTCTACGAGTTTAGCGAAGCCATGTTTTTCCAATAGGTCATTTTAACGAATACCACGGATAGGACAGTTAACGTGACTCCTATAGGGCAAGCATTTCAAAAATTTACGCTAAATCCGTTCGAGAAGATTAATTTGAAAACCATAATTATAATATAAGCAAAGAAAGGCTTTTAATCGCTTCAATGTTAGTCAAATCTTTACAACTACGAAAAATAAATTCTAATGATTTTGAAGCAGCAGTTGTGATTTCTGAAACATGACTTGAGAAGGTGCGGTTTTCGACATATATCACACCTAGATCTCTTACCGATGACGACTAATGATTGTCGATGGTATAGTGTGAATTGACTATGTATATTCTTTTAGTAAAAGACAGAAAAAAACATTTATCTACATTTAATTTTAAATTATTGTGTAAGCACTCGGAAAGTGCTTGGTTTAGATTAGTCTGAAGAAAGTTGACATTTGAGGAAGAATCAATAATGCAGTAAATTTTAATATCGTCGGCATAAGCTAACACAGGACAGTCTGTAGATTAGATAAGATCATCGATATATCGATATATATATATATATATATATGTATACTAAATTGGAGTGGACTAAGGTTTGACTCCTGAAGAACCCCCGAAATTTATATACATTAAAGTAAACGTAAACTTTACCTAGTAACAATAACCAAAAATTAATGCTAATATAGCTCATGGTATTGGTAGAATCATTCCCGGCAAAAACAATGTAGCAAAGAAAATAGCGCTAACACATGAACATGTTTCTGCTTACCCGGCATCATCAGCATGGTTCTGAGCAGAATTTTCTGCTGTTACAATTGCGTTTGTCTCTCGGTTTATGCTGCTAATCTCCAAAACAGCGCTGAATATGCCTTTCGGCGACACCTATCGCCAAAAGACACAGTCACGCCATCCCTGAGGGTAGCAAGACAAAGCGGAGTGTAGATGTCCATCACCTAGGCACAGAGACATCTATACATGCAAATACTTCCTCATGCTTACTTTGCTAACACCAAACGAGCAAGCAAAATACGATGATCTATTAAATCGAACGCCCGAGAAAGATTGATGTAGATAACGTCAAGCTGACCATATCCATCAACAGTCTCAGCGATGGCTTGAGATATTATAGCCAAATTCCTTGCGTTAGATCTATGCTACATAAATTCATGCTGGGAAAGGGAAAGATAAGGCCTGGTGCCATAAAAAATACGGGGCAGTTCAAATATCTTGGCAAAAGAGGAAAAGAGATAATCATAATGTCAATAAATATTCCTTTTTGTAACGATAGGGTAATAATTTTGTCAAGACCTGTATACGGGATATACGCAAGGTGTGAATACACGTTCTAAACACTCCACTTTCACAAACAAACCAGAATAATAAAGCTAATTACTACCAGACAACAGGCAGGCATTCAAAATGATCTGACTGATCGAAGCTCGTATTTTTGTCGGCATCCGTCGGACACTCCCATAAAAGGAATCGTTCGTCGTTTTTAGATGGTTTCGCTATTTCACTTCGCGATCGAAGCTATTATATGTTCGTTTCTTTCCATTAAGGTCGCTGTCCAATTTCCTAGTAATGTGTGCAGTAGTATTCGAAATGGTTGTAGTAAAACAGCTGTATATTTCAAGTTTAAAGATTCATTTAGAAAGAGACCAATTATTGACCGAGAAAAGAAGAAACTCGAGTTGAACGGGTTTTAAGTTACGGTAATGACAGCGTTGGCCCACTGAGACACGAATTGGGATAGTCAAGAACAATGATTGCGAAGTTGAAGAATTAAAATAAACGAGATGTTCTTTTAACAAATGGAATTATAAATTTTATTGCATTTGTGATGATGTAGAATTTATACATTTCGAAAATTTTGGTGGCATTCATACAAAGAATTATTGTTTCATTACCCATTATATACAGTACTTATTTTCCATGTTATACTTACCACTCCACTACAACTGTACAGATTAAATTACAAAATACTTAGAAATACGTTTTGATTTGCTAAGCTTATTTCTTCTGGTTGATCCTTTGTTTTAATAATTTTTTAGATATCGATCTTAAATTATTCAACTTTAAACATTGATGACTTAAACCAGAAAAAACCCTTTTCAATTTTCTACTTGATTTTCATTTTATATCTTTTACTACTATTATTATTAATTTATTACTAAACTGCTTATTAAATTTCTATATTTATAAGGATTTTTTCTTTAGTATTTATAATTGACTTCCTTACTAATGAGTACATTGTTACAAATTAAAATTTGTAACAAAAACTTTAAAGAAGTAACTTAATAGCTTAAAACTAGATATATTGTAGTGGTGCACATCGTTAAACGCAGCTGTTATTCGAGCACGTATAGTGTATTCAGTGTGGTCACTCGGTCAATGTGAAATTCCCTCTGGCGGGTATTAATTCTTTTTCGTAAGCTCCTATTTCCCCCCGAGCCACCGATCTTCAGAGTGGGGTACTAAATATATATTTTAAATCCAGACAACAACAAACGTGGAGGAACGGTGAAGTTATTCCTCTTTAGTTCATCTTCCTATTTTCGTAACTCTTCAAAATTCGTGAAAATTTCTAGGGTTTCGTAAATTAAATATCTATCATAATGTTATTAAGTAGAACGTCAATAAATTTTGTCGTTATTAGATTGTCAGTGGTATTCTAGGTCATAGAATAATATATTTTGAGTCATCCAGTCGAGTCACTACAGTGATTTCATCAAATATAGGTTTATTCATCTAAATTTCGTCGTCATAGTAGGAAAATATTATCAACATTTGCTGTGGTCAAAACAATCGCCATCGTGATTAAAATAATAGAGTGAAGGGGCGCCAATTAATCTGATTACATTTGCCCAAGCTTTCATCGAGGTAACTCATATTTCGACTGTGTTCCAAATTGCAAAGTGTGTAATATTCAAATCATAGTAAAAATTCAAGGTGGAAGTGAAGTTTGTAGTTTACGAATTGGCAGTTCCCCGTGAATCTCATATAAACATAAAGTTTATATGACATGGTCTTAGAAATCCAGGTTAGCTTGCATTTTTCAATTTCCATTTACTGATATAAAAATTCGTTTAAAATTGCCGAAAGAGAGTGTAAGAACGCTTCCGAACCCCCAGTTCATATAATTATTTAACTAATTTACAAAAATTCCCTTTTTTTGACCAATTTCCCTGTTTTAAAACATTTCAATATATATATCTCGGTTATCGGCGATAACAAGATGGTTATCCAAACTCCAAAAGTTTAGCAGGGGATGGTTATCGACTTTTTATCTATTTTATGCCTCTATAAAATGGTTAGTTAATGCTGCTCAACAAAAATTGTTTTTGTGTGGTGGTCCCTGGTCAAGAGAAGGTTAAGAACAACTGTTTAAAGTGTTGCAAACTGACTTCTAGAAGCATCAAATTTATATCATAAGGCACTAGTTTTCTTGATTTCCTTTTACTTTTTTACCTTATTTCAACGTATTTCAACTGTTCTTGCATTATTCTTTTCATTTATCGATTCTGTAACTATTACCTATAGGTTTTTTCTGCTCCACTTGTTCTATCCGTTTTATTTTTCTCTTGCTTCCTTATAACGCATACATTTGGGTCGCATTTATTCATGATTTATATTTTTTCATTTCAGTACCCAACATTAATGTAAATCCAACTTATTTCCCTTAACTGCTACTTCTATGTGTACTGTAATGTTGTAAATCTGATTAACTGATAAACGGGTAGTATTTTAAGCTTAAATAAAAAAATTAAGATTAAAATAAAATAAATAGTAAATAGTAACGTTTTACAAAAAAAAAATGATGGAATAGAAACTAACTTCAAAATTTGACGTTAACGAGCCCTCTCTAGTGACGCGTCACATAAGAAAATTCCCGTGTTCTTTTGAATAATTAAACACGTTGTTGAAGTATAATTTGAACGCTATCACATTTGATTTTGCTTGGCCAAACACGTCTTCACTCTAGCATTTGTCAAAAGTCACGGCCATATACGATATATACGTGGCACGTCTAGAAACCAAGTTCCGTTTGGTAAAAAAAACAAAACGAGTACAGATACAGAAAAACTATTTATTGCAAAAAAAAAGCTACAAACCTTAAACCATCTTTCTACATAGCTCCCACCATTTTGTAGGCACTGGTCATAGCGGGCTGTGCACAGAGAAGCTGTGGTCATAGCGTGACACAAGTTTTTGTAAGCCTTCCTCATAAAACGTTGCTACCTGTGTTGTCAACCATGTGGTAACATGTTCTTTGAGCTCTTCATCATTATTGAATTTTTGACCACCAAGAAACGTTTCGATGCTTGTGTTGTAAATCCATATGGTAACATGTTCTTTGAGCTCTTCATCATTATTAAATTTTTGACCACCAAGAAACGTTTTCAGGTGACACAACTGCGTCGCGCAATACAGAATAAGCGCCAAGGAATGCTCACAAACGGTATTGTTTTGATTCATGACAATGCCTGAGCTCACACTGCGAACAAGACACAATAACTCTTACAGGACTTTGGCTGGATCCAGTTTGCCCACCTTGCATACAGCCCTGACCTCGCACTTGAAAACGTTCCTTGGTGGTCAAAAATTCAACAACGATAAAGAGCTCAAAGAACATGTTACCACATGGTTGACAACACAGGCGGCAAGGTTTTATGAGGAAGGCAAACAAAAAGTTGTGCCATGCTATGACAAGTACATATGTTTACATAGATCCGAATTTGATGCGAACGAAAACGATACGACAGACTGGCTTAACACCGGAGAATGTTTATCGTGTTTGTTCTTGTCTTTGACGTTTCGTGTCGTACAGTATGGATATGAATGTCAGTGGTACGAATATGAATACAGAAAAATTAACTGAATGTGTTCGTAATTTTTGCGAACTATATAATCTTCCTGATAGTAAATACACTGATAATAATCAAAGAAAATATATGGAAAAAGATAAGAGAAGAAGTAGGGCACTCACGTAAGTAACAAATTGTAATTATACTAGACTGCTACTGGAATTAATTATAAGTAAAAAAAACAAAAACGTGTAGATGTAATATTTTGTTATTAGTTATCTTCAGATAAATTTTAATTACTGATCTCGCATAAGCGTATTTAGCCATTTACGATATTTTCCTGCCATTCTAAACGTCCTCTGGGAGACATAAAGAATGCTTTAAATTTGTCACTAACATTGAATGCTGCGTCTTGAGCACTTCCTCCTTGATTTGGTAGATCTTCAATGGTGGTTCCAGGCAAACTAGCGGATACCTCAGATCGATCTCTGATGAAATGATGTAAAATACATGTCGCTAGAATTATTTCATCAGCATAAGCAGGTAGTAACTTCAATCTTCGTTGATAAAGACGAAATTTTTGACTCAAAGTTCCAAAACAATTCTCTGATACTCGCCGAGCTCTTGAAGGTCTGTAGTTAAAAATTCGCTTCTGTCATTTAGTTGCGAATCAGGATATGGACGTAGTAAGTAAGTTTTTAATGGGAAAGCCTCGTCTCCGACAATTACAAAAGGCATTAGATCATTTTCACCAGGAAAAAGGCTATCCTTCGGAATATTTAATTTGCCATGCTGTAGCGCTTTTCCAAGATTCGAAATGGCAAAAATTCCTCCATCGCTATTTCTGCCTCTAGAATCTATATCTACAGAAATAAATTTATATTGAGCGTCTACCAAAACTAATAAGACTATCGAGAAGGTCTTTTTGTAGTTAAAAAATTCAGATCCACTATTTGGTGGTGCTTCGATTATGACATCTAAGGCACCAATACAATTTGGAAAGTTCCAAATATTCCAAAATTCAGAAGCAATATTTTTCCAGTCTAGGAACAGTGGAGTGTAACAAAATACGGAGGTCTTCTATAAGTCCTTAAAAAAAAACTGATTGTATCCATATAGCATACCATACCTCAGTGTCCCTTAAAAATATCATTAATGACAGTTCATTTAGTACAAGCATACTCGGATAGACTGGATATAGGAGGGAGCTCCCACCGCTCAAAAACGAATGAAATTTTTCCTTGAGTCTGATCTGTACCAAATTGACAGCAATTAAATTACTGTATTGTGTGTTGATAATCTCTACGTTTCTAAGTGTTAAATTTTGTCTCAATGTGTATAGTAATAAAACCTTAAACCATCAATTTTTGCATAATATTATTAAAAATTACTATTTGATAGCACAAGAATGCAAAAAGAAGTGGATTAATCTCCGAGATACGTTTATAAAGACCCTAAAAAAAAAGAAACTAAAAAATGTCTTTCTTGATTCCTCATTTCCAAGAACGAAGTACTATTAGTAACATATCTGCAGAAACTGTGGATGTGGTGGTAGAAGAAGGTTCCAGTCCTGAAAATGAAGCCCCAGCAGAAACCCAATGCAGCAATAATGAAATAAGAAACATTTCATTGAACTTCCCACCCAGTGCGCCTTCTGCTAGTTGCAGAACACCAAAACAAAAACGTTGTGCTTCAAAGCTAGCACATCAAGTTCCCGCTGCTTCTGCAGAAAAAAGCAGCGAACAGCCAACGCCAATGAGGCATTTTTTGATAGTATTGCAAAAACAGTGAGAAAACTTACGCCAATAAACCAAAATATTGTTAGGTCGCAGATTTATTCTATCGTATCAAATATGAAATTAAAAGAACTACAAGAAGAACACAATCGAACAGATGTAGAAACTTCCCAACGTTCGCAGAATTTTATAAATACCTATACAAATCTACATTCACCACTGAACGAATCCTCTTCATCATCTTGTACAACCTTTTATAAAGGATTTTCAATTACTCATTTTTAAGAAAAAGTACAAATAAATTACCTTAAGCGTACAGCTAGTTTTTCTTTATGCGATATTGCTTCCCTAAAAGTTATATTTTGTTTTGTAATACCTTTTGCAATTTTATTTAATAAATAATTGAATTGGTACATGGGCATCTGTTTTGTCTGTCTGCCTATGTCTGATAGTGTAAATGCCTACTAAAATATCGTGTCGTATCGGATTGTTATCGTATCGTAGTCGTTTCGTATAATATAATCCACCTTTATTTAGCCGACCCCTAGAATTATCCATATTTATTTTTGTTGATTTCTTAATACACAATTTCCAGTTGTGTTGTATTGAAAGTAGTGGTCTAGAATCATATGCTGACTGTTTCAATATTCATTACAGACATTTCTATTACTTTTCAGCAAAATTTTTAAGATCCCTATTGCTGTTCCGTTTATTCCTGTGTATATTTTGACTCTTTATTCGGTCAGACGTAGGTTCCAACTACCACGTCTAATCCATTTGCTGTAAAGTAGAAACCAATGTCAACAATGAAGATGTAACGGCAGTTAAGTATATTTAAAAAAACTTTAGTCAATAGCATTGTTTAGTTACGAAACAGTTGTGTCATGAACACTCTACTTCGAATCATTTGCATTTCGACATTTTAAATTTAATTCTGATCTATGTTGCATTTATATCTTAGATACCCATTAAGGTTTAAATTACAGATATTATCCATTAAACTGTTAACTCGAGTATTACATCAAACAATAAATCCGCAAAGGAATGTATATGCGTTACGCCATAGAGATGAATTAATTCATCGGGACGACACTAATTTCTCTCGACCAATAACATCTTAAATAATATACTTATACCTGACATACATACCCACGTTCGCGTACGTTATTTATCTATATCCTTTACAACACATTGAGAAACATTCTTAAACTCTTCTTCGAACCTGTCCCTGACTCTCCGAATAATTAATGCCTCCATTTCAACAATGAAATAATAAATTAACACTTCTAAAGTGCGCTACTGGACGTAGCAGCTTGCTCGTTAGGAGAATACAGGTCAATGTACACGTTATAACAACGAAAGAGTTGTCGACAGTACAATAACGATGAAGTGATACAGAAGAGGATGAGAACAATAATAGTACTAATCGTGAACTTATAGCATGTCGCAACTCTCGACACGCAAGAAATGTCGAGCAAGGAGAATGCAAGCCATGTAACGATTATAATAATCCATTTAATAAAGAAGGCATTCCTCCCGGTACATAATTGATTTACACGAAAAATAGGTCAAGCGGATGTGAGGATATGGAAGATTATCTTGACTGAAATGACAGATATTTTACATACCTATATGGTTAGTAACACAAGAGCAAATACGTAGCTTCGTACAGGACACGCCTACACATACTTTAAAAGGAAAAGGCCTAGGGCAACGTGGAGCAGTGTTATCTTTCGAGTAGAAGCTGAAATATATTTCTATTGCAGTTATAACTACGAGGGTTGCCTTTTATATTTCGGGACTGGACTATCCTGGTGCTGCCATCTACCAGCCGACGTCCCTATCGTAAAGTTCGAGTTTTCGTCGGTATACTTTGCTCAGAACGTTATGACGTACAGGCGTCATTTGTGTGAGTTGAAAAATTTATCTCGGTGAAAACATAAAATTAAGTCGTGAACATTTCCGTGCGATAATTTTTTACAACTTTCGACGTGGATTATCGCAACAACAGTACATCGATGAACTGAATTCGACTTTTGGCGACGAAACACCATCAAAAACCACCATATATCGGTGGTATACGGAATTCAATCGTGGCCGTGGTTCGCTCGCAGTGACGAATTTCGTGAAGGTCGTCCTAAATCGGTTGTAGTTCCAGAAAACATCGATGCTGTGCGTGAACTCATATTGCAGGATCTTCATGTGACTTACCGTGAGATAGAGGCATTCTTTGGCATTAGTGGGACCAGCATACATTCAATATTGCATGAACATTTGGCCACCAAAACAATTTACTCACGTTGGATACCACATAATTTGACACTCGCACAAAAAAGGGCTCGCGTCAATTGGTCGAAAGAAATGCTCAAGAAACACGATTGCGGTGTTTCCAAACACGTCTATGACATCGTTACAGCCGACGAATCATGGATCTATGCATATGAACCCGAGACTAAACAGCAGTCGAAATTATGGGTCTTCAGAGACGAGCCGAATCCAACAAAAGTTGTTCGTGCACGAAGCACTTCGAAACAAATGGTCGCCTGTTTTTTCGGAAAAACCGGACATGTGGCAACTGTACCGTTAGTACAACGTCGAACGGTCAATTCTGGTAAAAAAAAAACAAATGGTACACAACCATTTGTCTGCCAGAAATCTTCGGAAAAATGAGGGAAACCAACCACCGAAGACGCATTGTTCTCCACCAGGACAACGCGAGTTCTCACACATCGGCTCAAACAAGAAAGTTTTTGAGGGCCGAAAAAGTCGAATTGATGAGTCATCCGCCGTACAGCCCTGATCTGGCACCCAATGACTTCTTCTTATTCCCGCACATCAAAAATAAATTAAGAGGCCAACGTCATTCAACGCCTGAAGAAGCGGTTGATGCGTTTAAAATGCATGTTTTGGAGGTACCTCCGTCGGAGTGGCAAAAGTGCTTCGAAAATTGGTTCACGCGCATGAAAAAGTTTAGATCCTGATGGAGACTATTTTGAAAAACAATAAAGCCATTTGCGATGATTAATTTATTTTTTTGTTTTCTATTCCCGAAATATAAAAGGCAACCCTCGTACCCATGGTTGGTGGAATACATTTCCTGCGATACTATCTGTAATATTTTGATTGATAGCATGTTTATCGGCTATTAAAATGAATTTCGAAATAAAGTAAGATCATAAATCTTCATGTTGATTAGAAATTTATTATAATGAGCTGAATAACAGCATTTAGGAAATTTTAATGGATTTATTATACTGGAAATAGATTGATGTGTTTGGTGGGTCAATAAGCCCACAGGTACCTAAAAGAAAAGTATCTTATTGACTTGGTGACTTAAAATACAATAATTGAAGATTAGAGGGTAATACATAATATAAAATTTTGAAATTAGTTAATAACCCTCATTACTGCAGATAAATCAAGCTCTTCGCAAATGTTTGTCTACGTAAGATCCTTAGACTACATAGAATAGAATTTCTTATTTACTTGCTGTTGTCATTTCTTTCATTTCTTGAGGACACCTTTTCTGATTTATTTTTACAGCATAACGACATTATTTGCACCGGTGATCTGAATATAAACTTACTAGATACTCCGAGCAGTACATGTGATAGATTTGACAGCATTTTGAATTCGTTTGGCCTAACTCAGGTTATCGATTCACCCACTAGAATTGGAATAAATTCTCTCTCTCTTCTAGATGTTATCATAACCAGCACTGGTGTTACACGATGGGATGTAGTAGATCTGGGTTGTGTATCTGATCACTTTCTAGTTCATGCAGATTGTGATGTTGATTTTGCGGCAGTGCCGATGCCTGTCACATTAACTTACCGCTGTTTTAGTTCTGTTAATGTGGATCATCTTTATGTTGATCTACTGTACATGAATTGGGACCCTATTTACTATCTTAGTAGAATAGATGAAATTGTCGGTTTTTTAATAGTAATTTGTTGGCATTATTTGACTTTTATGCTCCTTTAATATCTGTACAAATTAAAAAATATCTTGTCCATGGTTAACACCCAACTTACGCCTGATGATGGACCTAAGGGATAGTGCTTTGCGTCGCGCCAAACGTACTGGTTCTAGAGCCGCACTTGATTATTATAGGCAACTGCGTAACCTTACTAATAATGCAGTCAAGCGCGAAAAAAGAGCTTATTTAGATTTCAAATTCCAAAATAATAACCTAGGTGTAGTCTGGAATGATTTAAAAAAACTTAATATTTTTAAGAAAGTTACACCTACTATCCCCACTTCCCTACGTAACCCTGATGCTATTAATCAGTTTTATGTTAACTCTATTAAAGGTACATCTACAGATCCTGACCTGCTTGATTTCTACACAAACAACAAATTTTCCATGTCTGTTGATCCGTTTTGTTTCCGACCCGTTTCAGAGGAAAAAGTTATGTTGTTGCTCTCGTCGATAAAATCTAACAGTTATGGTGCGGATGGCATTAATATCTCCATGTTACGTCTTTGTTGTCCTTTTCTGTTGCCATATATTACATACATTGTAAATTTCTGTTTAGTTGAAGGAGTATTTCCGTATATCTGGAAGGAAGCTATCGTAGTTCCAATTCCAAAGACTGCCAATTCAGTAGAATATAAAGATCTTAGACCCATCAGCATCCTTCCGGCTTTATCCAAGGTTGTTGAGAAGGTAGTAGATCTCCAAATAAGGGAGTTCTTAGAATTACATTCTGTTTTGCCGCCCCAGCAATCTGGATTCCGACCTGGTTTCAGCTGTGCGACTGCTTTGGTGTCTATTGTAAATGATATTCTTTCCAACATTGACGTGGGTAGGGTCACTGTATTGGTATGCCTCGACTATTCCAAGGCTTTTGACACAGTAGACCATGAATTGCTTCTAAGCATACTGAAATACATTTGCTTCGGTAATGAAGCTGTTGCATTCTTTAGAAACTATTTGACTGGCAGAACACAAAAAGTTAAAGTTCACGGCGCTACGGTCTCTAATAGCATTCCTTTGGCTAGAGGTGTTGCACAAGGCAGCGTAGTGGGGCCTCTGTTGTACACCATCTACACCTCGTTCCTTCTCAGTAATTTAAGGTACTGCAAGCACCATATGTATGCCGACGACGTGCAAATTTATTATTCCTTTGCAGTATCTGATGTTGATTTGGCGGTGCAAAGAATTAATGAGGATCTGAACCTTGTTTCTGAAACCTCCCTAAAGCATGGATTAAATTTAAATCCTAAAAGACAGCAGTACTGGTACTAGGGCGTCCAGCAGCTCGGTTAGGCGTATCAAACAGGCTGAAACTTATATTGAACAACTGCCGGCTTCCGTTAATGCAGTCAGTGAAAACTTTGGGTGTTGAACTGGATGGTGATCTGAGATTTAAGAAACATGTTACTTCGTTGCTCGGGCTGGCTTATGCAAAACTTAAGGTACTCTACGGTAGCAGGGAGTATCTGAGCCCTAGGCTGAAGAGAGTGCTGTGCGACGCATTGGTACTTTCTCATTTTAATTATTGTGACACTGTGTATGGCCCATGTTTAGACTCTATTGATACAAGACGAATACAGAAAGCGCAAAATGCTTGTCTTAGGTTCATACACGGAATAAGAAGACCTCATCCGATTTCGCATACTCTAAAATATAATCAGCGGCTGAACATGGCGCATCGCAGATCGTTGCATTATGCAGTCCTTTCACATAAGATTATTCTCTCTCGATCACCGCAGTATTTGTATTCCAAAATATCTTATAGAACTGATGTTCATAATCTTAACCTGAGGTTTAGAAATTTACTCTCTCCCCCCATACATCGGACGGCTTTGTTTACTAGGTCCTTTTCATATAATATTGTTAAGATTTATAACGCTTTACCCAACCAGTTCAAGCGGCTGCCTATTCGAATGTTCAAAATCAGGGTAAAAACTTACTACTATGGGGGCCAGTGACTGCATCTGCTTTTGACTTGATTCTCTGCATTGCAACAGTTATTTTATTTCATTTTTTTCTTACTTATATTCTATATACTCATTCTATGTGCGCAAACCTACTACCTATAGATAGTGCTTGTTACCTACGCGTGTGTGTGGTTCTCTGTATGCGGGTCTAGGGGAAGATCAGTAAAATTATTGCTGACCTAGATCCTTTTGCTCCAGTATTGCATTTGTCCTTATCTAACTGATACAATTAACACTATTATATATTAAGATACGAGTCCAATGTTTTTGTACAATTTTCTACTTTATTTCTAATACTGGCACAATAAACGAATATTATTATTATTATTATTATTTCTTTCTATTATTTTACAATGCCAGTTTTCAATTTTGAAACCATCGATTTTAAATTAACTTGTCATGTATATTTGTTAAATTACTACTTTGGTGTGTTCGTGCTACAATAAACAACACACAAACTTTCTATTCCGTAATATAAGGCGGAAACGATCATCAAATAACTTCGGACTTACCCATAACATAAGTAAGTTACATAAATTCGTCTGCGGTGATCTAACAATTTTAATAACATGTTTGCAGGCTCAAGGAAACTATTTTAAATTATTCTATTGCTGTCGTTGATTAATTCTCTTGTACGTTATGTTATAGATGTATAAATAGAATCGATGTTATGATGCTGAAGACGATAGTTTAACTATCGAAACATACAGTTTTAGTGAAATGTTGTGATGCTATAATCATCTTTTTCTCTGAAATACTCTGACATCGATAAATAATCACAAACAATTAGAATCTTCGATTCATAAATCATTGTGGATAGATGAACCGCAATTGTTAGGTCAACTTATATAATTAGAAACAAACATTATCTAATGCACGCAATCGTTAGCAAAAGAATTACCTTTAAATTACGACTGCTGAATGACTATACGACATTAACTATCACCTTGAAATACTTCGCTTTGTTATTTTTCTAATCCTTTATAGGTTCTATTCATGTAAAACATTGAAGCTGGTGTTAATTCAATTATGCTAATACGTGTGAAGTTTCTCTAAGGTTAAGTTAACTCCAAAATAATTTTACAATTTCATATTGCATAATTAAACATAATCCAACCCAATTTTATTACGAAAAGTATTTCTAAAACTTCCTTTTAACATTTCGACTATTAAAGTAATTGTAATCTGGTTATGTAATTTGGGATACCTAATTTCATTAATAGAAAACAATGCAATTTCAACTGTAGTTATTTTAAAAATATTCAATCCTGATAGAATTTTAATTTATCAACTTCGTCAAAAAACAAATATAAGAATATTTTTCCTTTTCTATGAAAATTAAAGGGGAATGTCTGAAAAAGCTAACTAATTGCATCTTGTGGGTATTGTAATGCTTACTGTTTGGTTCAACAGCTTTCATGATGCCAAATGTCACATCTGAAAAAGTTATTAACACTTTCATAAGAAAGATATGTGACAATAATTATTTATTCAAAAGAAAACGAATATACAGATACTGAATAACGTTTCAATCATATAATTGGTGATGCATTAAGTTAAGACCAATATTATAAATTCAAACTTGCATATCTCCGTTAAAAAAATCGTACAGCGGAAATTGGAAAGCTGAAGACTTGTACTATACGATGCCGTTTTCACCCACAACAAATTCATAAATTTGGCCAAAATGGCAATTTTTTTACTATTTAACCTAAAGTTACTCCAAAACCTAACGCGATAGACGATTTTGCGGCCAGATTCGTTTTCAGCATCAAAAAGTCTACAGGATTCACCCGCTGCCATTTCTGTAACTGACAAAATCTCAAATTTTGCAGATCTATGTAATCTAGCCAACATATTATGCTTATGGAAGTTTTTATGTTTACTTTTACATTTAAAACAACTTTCACTTATGGTATTTTTAAGTCGCTCTTAAATGAAGTGCTACTTTACTACCAACACAATGTCCTATTTTCTTAACTTTTAGTCACCCTATAAGTTTAATTAATACCATGATTATCATAAAAGGCTTTTCAAATTAAGCAAAGCCTTTTGTAAAGAATTTTTTTTCTGTAAAAATCAAAAATACTTAATCCTTGGTTCCTTCTACCTTTCGGTATCGGAGCTGATACAGTTGAGTTCACGATGCTGCGTTGTATTTTCTTCTCCATTCTTGTCAATTCTGAGCTAGTTTCCGAATATCTTCCTACTTTATACTTCTAGTTTTAGCTGCTTTTTTTTACTTCCTTATTCCAACCCTTGCGTGGTCTTCCTCTTTTTCTTTTTCCAACTGCCTTCGCCTTATATATTTGTTTTACCAGTCGTTTATCCCCTATTCTCTTAATATGTTCCATGTTCTACAGGTTTTATATTGAGATTGGAAATTTTCCATACTTTATTCTATTCATCTTTGTTTCTCCTTCGCCCTTTCTAAGAAATCTCATCCCCGTAATGTTTATTTTAGATTTTTCCCTTTCTATCAAAAGTTAGTGCTGGTTTAACTATCCTTTTGTTTAAAAGTCGTGTTTTCATGGCATTAAATAATTAGCCTGTTTTTGTATTCTTTCATTAATTTCACCTTCGATGTTTCCTTGATTGTTTACAATGACTTTTAAATATTTAAATTTTGCTACTTGTTCCA
Organism: Dynastes maya; assembly: GCA_029619315.2. Lineage (NCBI taxonomy): Eukaryota > Metazoa > Arthropoda > Insecta > Coleoptera > Scarabaeidae > Dynastes > Dynastes maya. Next base: position 33,977,375 of record JAROYE020000006.1, on the reverse strand, counting down.
TATTTTGCTTGTCAGTTTTAGTTTCACGTTGTGTTTTCTGTATTTCCTATTATTACTGCTTTACATCTGATCCATATTTATATCAATTTTTGTCTTTCTTGTATTCGTTAACAATATTTACGTTGTATCGAGTTTCGTTTCGTTTTTTGCTATTAGTGTCATATCATCCGCATTCTGTTAATTTTCTTACATCTATTTTCCTGTACCTTCCATATCTTTTCATTTTTTCCTTTGCCTTGTTAAGTGCGTCGTCCAGAATATGGTCTATCCGTAGACATACTGTATGTAAACATTCGCAATTCCTCCAGGCTCAGAGCTTGGTGATGGTGATGTATTTCCAATTGTCCCTATGCTTAGCTATGTTTTCCGTTTCTTGAGTCCTTTTTCTTTCAGATCTTCCATTAGCGATTCAATCCATACCTTACCTTTGGTCAACCCCTTCAACGTCTTTCTTCTAAATATATTAAATCTTGTTGGCCCAGAAAAATAAGTAAAGTGTACCGACAGTATGTCATTAATGAAATGTACTTCACCTTTGAGCAAAATTGCATACTATTCGGTCAAAGAATAATTGTACCTACTTCTTTACGTTCTGTCATCTTAAAGGAATTACATAGTTCACATATGGGTATTGTTAAGACCAAAAGTTAAGCTCGTTCTTATGTGTGGTGGTTAAATACAGATTAAAAAAAAAATGATCAATTCTTGCAGTACCTGTTTACGAACCAAAGCAAACCCAAACTTAGCTGAACTAATTCCATGGGTGTATCCGAAAAATGTATGAGAACGACTACATATAGATTATTTAGGTCCAATCTATGGAAATGGTGGATACATTCTCGAAATGGGTTGAGGCATTTATAACAAATAATACCAATTCTAAAACGACTATACAAATTTTGAGGAGTGTGTTCGCGCGTTTTGTATTTCCTAAAATAGTAGTGTCCGATAATGCTACCGTTTTCGTTTCCGATGAATTTAAACGTTTTCTATTACGATATTAAAGGTAAAGCGACAGCATAATATAATCCGGCGACAAACGGAGCTGCTGAAAATGCTATAAAATTTATTAAGGAAGCTCTAATTACTGCTACCAATGTAGAGCAATAATTTAAATTTGTTACTTAATCGTTTTCTTCTAGATTATAGAAATACTCCGCATTGTACAACTAACAAGTCAGCTGCTGAAATTTTATTAGGACGATCGTTAAGGACTCGGCTAAATTTATTATTCCCCGAACGAGAATTTTCTGATTTACGACCTAATCATGTTGAGACGGTTAAAAATAAACAGAAACGACAAATTAGCAATTATAAAGGACACAGACAACGCAATTTTTCAGTAAACGACAAAGTTGCTGTGAGGGATTACCGTGACAAGAAACCTAGTTGGATTAAAGGGGTTATAAACAAAAAATTGGGACCGCGAACATATCTTGTCTATATTCCAGAAATTGAAAAGTTATCGCGACGTCATTTAAACCAAGTTATAGATTTTATACATTTTAGTGTCAATAAGCAAAATAGTGTAACCAATGCCAATGAAACACTGGAATCAACCTCTCAAAGTATTGAAGATATTATAGATTTAACGTCCGGTGATTCATTGATATCGGAAAATGTTAATCAACCAATTATTAGATCTTCTACCAGAACAATTAACAAACCTGAACGATGTGGTTTCCAGAATTAAATGTATGGCATTATTTAGAGGAGGAGGAGTGTTATGTATAAGCAGTAATAGACATATTATATTCAGTTTGTTTCTTGTATTCGTTTTTTGTGGTCTCCTTACTATGCATATACGTATCAGTACTTTTCCAGTATGATTTTAGCATTGCCTTAGTGCAGTTGCATTATCTACTATTCCGTAGGTGTTTGTTAAATAATAAAGTAATTTGTTAAGTTTAATCGGACTTTTATTAATGAAACATCACAAAAAGAATGGATTAACTTCAAAAACGCAAAGTAAAATATTAAATATTAGTACTAGAGTAAATTTGCAGCTGTTGTAATGCATTTTCCAAATATTATCTAGTATGACGCACGTATTTGAATGTGCCATTATGCGATATTTATGAATCTTACCACTTTCTCCGCTATGTTACTCCTGCAAAAAGTAACCAGAGTGAGCATTTTCCTGTACTTTTCAAATCTGTTACTAAATCAAAAGGCACACCGTAATTTTGGAACTTGATGAAAATTACCGTCCTCAATCCTGCTTATTCTTTTTTTAGTTTGCACTTCAACCATTATATGCTTTCAGATATTACGATCGCAGTCTAACATATTTTGAGAGGTGTATGTCGGCCTGTTTGATACCATGGCAAATTGCACACCAGTGCCACTACGTCTCAAAAACTAAAAAACGGTCATAATGGGCGTATTTGGATTTAGCAAATGATTCTACATCGAATTCATGTTGTTTTATGATAAATGTCTTAACTTCTCAATATCTCTTCATTCAATAGCTTTTATTTGAAATTTGGGAAGTTCAAAAAGCGATAATACTTAGCTAATACTGAGAAACGAACATTTGTTTTGGTCACACGACTCCCATAGTTCTATTTCGAGAGAATTAGAAATGTTTCTAGAAAATAATAAAGAGGTTTGAATAATTAAAATAAAAGAGAACTTTTGCATGTCCCTTAAGTGCCTAGCAGTAATTTCAAGAATTTTTCTCACTCCATTGTTCCTGGTATCTCTTGTGACATTGAGAAGTTACCTTAATGAAAACGTTTCTCGTGGTCACTACTGGAGGTACCAAAATAATCAACTAGTCGGGAAGAATATCCAAGTTAGAAAATAGTCCAGAATTCAGGCTTTGAGAAACACGTTCCGCACCTTATGTTTTTGAATGACAACAAGACTTCACCTGCAACCTCTCGACAGTCTAACATTTTCTAAAAATCCATTTCCGTCCATGAGCCAAAAATCATATTCTTAGTATGATTCTACAGGGTTCTACCGGTTGGACGGAATGTCCTCGCGGTGCCAGAATCATCACGATCAATTCTAAAGCACTCCTATTACTGCTATTATTAAAATTATACATCAAACGAAAGAGTATATTTTTGTCTATTAGCACGGCTGAAAATAACCGTATGGTTATATTTAATTTTATTCGGTTATGGAAGACCTTCGCAATTTTTGTGATAGAATTCGATCCTCCAGCAACGGATAATTCCTGGAGCAAATCCCTGTTTGGGAATGATTATTCAAGTGCTAGATGTCGGGAAACAGTAAAAAAGTAATTCGAAAAATTATTAACGGGGTGAAGCAGCGGGTAGTGTTGTAATAAAACTCTTTTTTAATTCATCAGAGCTTACGCTATTTATTTGACAGCTTCTTAAAAATAACCAGCAAAAGCTCTGATGACTTAAAAAGGAGTTTCATTACAACACTACCCGCTGTTTCACCCCGTTATTCTCCAGATTTATATCCTAGCATTGTATAGCAGTACTCCTAGTAAGTAACATTTTTAATGTGTTTGGGGTTATAGGCAACAAACTCCAACAGTACTACTGAGAATGCTGACATATTCTATTTTTTCATAGTTTTCTAGACTACCGTGCCATAAAGCGGGTGAATCCTTCTAGTAGGATCAAACCTCATGTACAATCGTCCTTCTAGAAGTATCTTTCGGAAGGACAAAACGTTATACAATCTATAATTAACTGTCAAGAACACAAATGGAATAATCAAAGCATTATTTGGCTCATTGACTTTTAAAGTAATATAAGAAATAAATCTTAATACTTACATTAGCACCTATTAATTTAGCTCATTATTTGTTTAGGAGTGATAGATATAAACAAGAATACTTATTAATATAAATAACAGCGCTACGGAATGCAACCAAGGCACCAACGTGACGTAAAGCAGAGATCTTGAAATATTACATAATTAATAATTACAAGCGTATTTTTGCCTTCACCAGGTATACCGCTTACACGCAGTATGGTCTTCATTATTTAACATTCAAGTACGTGACATTCGCATAGTAGGTAGATATAATAAGCGCGATACCGAAGAAAAAAGCTCCAAACGTGATCTGGTTTATTGCTCGCAATGAGAAGTTCATATACTTTGTATTAATAGTTATGTTAACAGCACGATTTGTAATTCCTTCTTCCGAAGGCGCAGTGCAGCAAGACCGATTTTGAAACGAAACGAAATCGAAAGGTGTGCGCTTACAGAGTTGAATGGCAGATTAATGAACTTGAAAACGTCGGGCTTGATTTCTTGGAATCAAGCCGAATACGTTTCTCAATAAAAGCATCATAGCAATTGGAATTAGCCATTTAACAAGTATACTTATGCTAATAAAATATATTAGGAAGTATCTCATTAGCAAAAGGTGATGTCGATTCTGGATGTTTTTGTGAAGCATGTGGATCTTTTGGGTAACACGGAATTCGTTAATGTAATTAAATTTTCTGTTTCCTATAATAAAACTTTATTGTTCGAATGTGCTACTTTTCACAACGGTGTTCTACTTCCCAGTATATATTAGGTAGGAAAACAATTAACAACAACAAAAAATTAAAGACTTTAATTAAGAACTTTGAGCACAGGTCTGGTAGTGCTTATTCAAAAGTTGTGAATCGTTAGAAGTACTGATACGAAGAAAATAAAATTGATTATGTAGATACCAGTTATCAGAAATTCCAGGAATTAGCAATAGAACAACGGTGGGCTTAAAATATTTGTGTAAGTTAAAAACTTGCAAAATTCATTCAGATGATTACGAACAGAATAACACTAAGGTTATTTTTATAGGATTTTTATGTATAGACTAAATAAGCATTGAAGTCGAATGGTTTTAAAACAGTCTTCATTAAATATTCCTAAAAGAAAAAGAAATCTGTCACTTATACAGGTTGATTCATTTTTGACTTTCACCATGGACATATTGCTTATTATTGGAGATAGAGGGTTGATTTAAATATGACAAAGTTGCTACATTTTGTGTTTGTTATGAATCTCAAGAGAAAATGGACCTGCCACAAATGACGTTCGAGATTTAAAAACAAAAACGAAAAATTTTTTTTTCTGATTTCAACCATGTATAACATATTGGCAAAAGCTTTTGATATTATGTTTTAATCAACGAAAAATACATTTTAACATTAAATAAGGTAGCCATAAAATTTGAAAATACCAAACATTTCAATTATCGTCTATATATATATATGGTGACTAAACACCCCATGAAGAGGTAACGCCGCTTTTCAGCTCTCTAGATCTGTTTATCGTGGTAGATCAGTCCCCTTTCCAAATATTATATCCTTCTGCTTATGGTTCTCCACAGCTGTCTGTCCCCTGTCTTTTCTCGCCAGTTATTAATTCCAGCCCTATTGAGGTCTTCTTTCACTTCCTGCAACCATTTCGATCTTGGTCTTCCTCGTCTTCTCCTTCCTCCTGCGCCCCACTCTAATATAGAATATACTACTATCTGGTCCTGATCTCCATATGTGCCCCAGCCATTTTACTCTTTGCTGTTTTATTTTCCTTATCCCATCTTCGCCTATTTCCTGTAGTATTTCATGGTTCATTCTTTGTCGGTATTCATTCTCGCCCACTCTTATCGGTCCCAATATTGTCCTTAGAATTTTCCTTTCTAATATTCTTAGGTCTTCTTCCTGTTTTTTTTGTTATAGTAAGTGTTTCAGCAGCATACATTAGCGATGGTCGAATTATTGTTTTATATATATTCATTTTCGCTTTTTCCCAATGAAATTACTCTTTAATAGCTTCTTATTCGCATAGAAAATTTTATTTGTAATCATTATTTTTTCTTTGGTTTCCATTTCTCTTTCCCCATCATTTGCTAACATTACTCCTAGATATCTGAATTTCGCCACCTCGTCAAATTCAAATTGCTCTATTTTAATTTTTTGATTTTCTGCTATCTTACCAAATCTCATAATTTTAGTTTTTTTCTGGTTTAAGTCCTATTTTTTCCCCTTCGGCCACCAGTTCTTCTAACATTCTTTTGATTGCTCTACGATTCTTCGTTATAATAACTATCATTTGCATATGCTATTATTTGTCCTTCTCTCGTTCTTAGCGTGCCTTTGCTTATTTTCCTTACCACATATTCTAGGGCTAGATTAAATAGAGTTGCTGATAAGGCATCTCCCTGTCTTACTCCTCTATTTATTTCGTCCATCAGTAATAGAAAAATATCATACACCAACGAAGAGAAACGAGGTATGTTAAGTGTTGTAAATTTTACATCGTCGAACGCAGCTGTCACTCCAGCACGTATAGTATATTCAGTATGGCCACTCGTTCAATGTGAAATTCCCTCTGGCGGCTATTAGCTCTTTTTCTTCGGTAGCCTCTACTCTTCCCCAGGCCTACAAGCTTTGAAGCGTATTGTAAGTCTAGCCAACGACAAATGTGGGGTAACGGGGAGGAAACTCCTCTTCAGTTCATACTCTTATTTTTGTAACTTTTCAAAATCAATGGAATATCATTCCATAACAAGTACCAGTCTAAATTCGTAGGTATTTCTAGCTTAATTTCATAAATTAAATATCTATCGTAAAGTTGTTGTCCTAGTCGTCAGTAAGTTTTATTATTGTTGGGTCGTCAGTGTTATTTTAGATCACAGAATAGTATATTTTGAGTCATCTAGTCGCGTCACTACATTCGTTTCATCATGCTATTTTAAAAAATAACTTTATTAATCGAAAATTCATCGTTCATTTGTATTTGGAAAGGTATTGTCAAAATTTGCTGTAGATAAAACAATCGCCACCACGATTAAGATAAAGGATAAAAGGTACGCCAATTGATTTTCTCGCTTTGAGTAAAATTTTCATCGAGGTAACTTGTATTTTGACTGCGCTCTCTGTTTCAAGTGTTAATATTCCAAAATTGTAATATAAATTCAAGAAGAAGTGAAGGTTGCTGGTTAAGAATAGGCAGGCTTCCTGTAAAACTTTTACAGGAAGGATAAACAAAGAGTTTGTATTGAGATTGTCATAAAATCCAGGCTATTTTTAATTTTTAGTTTTAAATTTCGTTAAAATCTCATTTTAAATTGCCGAAAAAGTGTTTTAGAACACGTCCGAACCCCCAATTCATATAATTTTCGAAAATTTAATTTTTTTCAACAATTTACCACTTTTAAAACATTTAAATATATGTACAACCACATAGTACCATTTTTCTAAATCTTCATAAAAACTTGGCCAACAATGAATTGCTTACCAACCGGCATAATGTTTATTTGTAAAAAATAAAACAATAACATTTCGCATGTAGATATTGATTATTATTTATTTAGAAAATACAAGATTTACATAAACTTTGTAAAAGTACTCTTTTAATATACCATTTGTAAAATATCCCATTGGTTCTCATTCAAATTCCTACAGAAAACTGAATAAGTGTTAATATGAAAAAATAAATTAATCACAACAGCTATCCATCGTCTTCTATCTCTTGCCTCTCTTTTCCAGTCGTCGACATGCGCTCGCCTCAGGCCCCTCTCCACCATCTCCATCCACCTCGTCCTCGGTCTTCCTCTCTATCTTCTTTCGACTGGTTTCCTACATAATATCATCTTCGACATTTTCTCACTTGTCATCCGTTCTATATGTCCTAATCATCTCAATCGTTACGCCTTTACATATGTTGCAATGCTGGATTCTTTATACTGTCCGTAAACTTCGTGGTTTGTTTTTCTTCTCCAGCTTTCTTCAGTATTTATTCCTCCATGAATGCTTCTTAGTATTTTCCGTTCCCATCTTTCTAATTGGACTTCTTCTTTTTTATTGAGTACCCAGATTTCATAACCATACGTAGCCGTTGGCTTTATTATAGTTTGATATATTCGTAGTTTGGTCTTCCTGGATAGATATTTAGATTTCATCATCCTTCTCAAACTCCCATATTTTTGGTTTCCTTTCGCTATTCTCGCTTAAATCTCTTGACCTTCGTGTCCATTCTTCTCCAGTACCACTCCTAGATATGTAAATTCTTCCACCTTCTGAAACTCATAATTTTAACCGCACCCAGTACTTATCTTCAGGCTTCCCTCTTGTTCCTCTTTGTTCATCCCAACCATATCTTCTTCTCGTTTATTACTAGTACTTTCTTGCTTCGCTTTCTAATTTTGTGACAATCCTCTTGAGTTCTTTTCTTTGTTTTGGCCAGTAATATTAAATCATCCACATAAGCAAGGCATTTATGGTTATTTTTGAAGATTGTTTCGATCTTTTCAATTCCACTATTTCTTATAATTGCTTCCATAACTAAATTAAACAAGCACGTGGTTAGGAACTAACACGTTCCTAACGACCGCCATACTCCTTGATGTTTTAAATTAAACAAGATTGTAGATAATGGGTCGCCCTGCCTTACACCATTTTTTACTTGGAAACTCTCTGATTGTCGTCAGTTCCACATCACTTCATTTTTCGTTCCTTTCAGAGATATTTCCATTAGTCTTATCAGCTTTTTGGGAATGAATAACTGAGACATTGCCTAGGTACATATATACATTGCCGTGTTTACGTATTTTAATTTTTTTTCCTCTATAAAAACTCATTATAACATCTAAGCGAAATTAGCTTACTTCACGAATATTTTTATAATGAAATACACATCTCAAATTTGTATCTTTATATGCTTAATCTCCTCTAAATAAACAATTGTACCGTTGCCCATATAAAATTTCCTTGCCCGTATCTTGCTACGGTTTTTTTCAAAAACAACTTTCTCCAGGCAATTACTTTCATTATGTAGTCATTACACCTATATAAGCGGCCGGTTTCATCCGACCAGTTTCAAGTGACATCTGCTTTTGTTCTCCGGCATTGCAGAATTCCTCGAAACGCCTAGCGCTTGACACACAAACGGCAAGAATAAGCAATAAATATAAATAAAACAAAAGTCGTATTGTTGCGATCTAACAAATGTCTCACGCACTACGATTTTATTGCCGTCTATCGTCACATGGAATATCGAAATACCAACGTGTTAATGTTAATATCTTTTTGCGGATTTTCCTATTCGGTTAAGCGGGCAATTTTTCAAGGACGTACATTTCGTATTCGAAAGTCGTAGTGGACACTGTCGAAATCAATAAAATACGATTAATATTTGTACACCGTTTTTTCGTTATTGCTTCAGTTTAGAAAAACGATTAAATAGTTAAATTTTTGTTTAGATATAACTAGAGTTTGTTAAAAAGGTGGTACCGGCAGTGGCGCACCGCATAAAAGTAGGTACGTAATATACAATATTAGTGAAAAATAATATTGTTACCTTTTCTTGTCGTCTTGATGTCCACTGTGGCAATTGGCAACCGCCCTGGTAAGCAGCGTAGAATTGCAACATCAGCAACGCTTTCATTGTCGATTCATTCAGCCGTCGCCGGTGTTGTGAATACGTTGTCATATACTTAGAAAATGATCGTTCGACATCCAGTGAAGTAAGATTCGCAAATGTCAGATTTTCCTTTTCCTCATCTGGGCACTCTTGATTTTCAGTTGTAGACCGAACCTTTTGTAAATCGGGATGTTTCAATTACGAACATGGCGAACGATTGGCTGTAAGGCGATAAAAACAACCAATGTGTTATGCAAAAGGATGAATCCAGAAACTGTCGGGAGAATGCTAAGAAATGCCGGATTAAATGGAAAAACATCCCGGAAGAAACCGTTTGCAAACCGGAATAGTGCCCTGATCAATAAAGTATTTTCTACATGAAACGGTGAAATGCAAGTTATCGATAATACGTAAATCCCGTTTTTGTAAAAGCAATGCTGATTTTAAGTTACTTTCATTCCCCCAGAAGAGAAGCCCATAGATAATATGAAACTTAACGTAAGCAAAGTATACACATCTCCAGGTTTCGATAGTACCCATTTGTTTCACCTTAGCTAGTACGAAAAGGGCCCTCGTTAATTTTGAAACAATGGTTTCTAAATGCATATCCCATTTTGGTTTATTGTCGAAAGTAATACCCAGCAATCTACAACTTGAAACTAACACCACCCACGTAGTGTCAATACGTAAACATAATGAGTCCTCTGTATTAAAAAAGGGTATATTAATTTTGTCAATATTTAAAATAAATTTATTGTCATTAAACCAATAAATTAGTTTTTCAAGAGCATTTCCACAATTCACAAGAAGTTCGTGTCATCATTCCCAGTCACAACCAGATATCATCGTCGTATAGTCAGAAAACCTGCTATATTATACGGTAGATCGTTTATAAAAATTACAAAAAACAGCGGCCCCAATATGGAGCCCCGCGGTACACCGGATGCAACATCGACAAGGCCAAAAACAACCCTCACCTCCGTGTAATGGCTCCGCAGCCTCAGATATTACACGAAAATGTCCAATGCCCCCTTACGGCATATCGTGATAATTTGTTTAACAAAATATCGTGGTTAAATGGAAAAACACCCCGGAATAAACTATTTGCAAGCCAGAAAAAAAATCTTTTGCAGTTTGCATTAGAGCACCAAACTAAAAGTTTTAACTTCTGGAAAGCTGTTTTATTCGCTGGGAGTAAATTTTATATTTTTGGCTCCACCGGATGTATTTTGAGAACAAAACTGTTTTCCAGAGGGAAAACATTTTATTTTGATGCTCTAATGCAAAGGAATATATTTGTTTTCCCGAATTATAAACAGTTTTTTCCATGATATTCTTCCCTTTAATCTGACATGTCAGTTCTGTTTGTTCTGTAATTGCTGGATCCGTTGGCTTCTAGTGCCAATGTTGGGGCACTTAACATTTTTTCTTAATTATGGAACGATAGATTGTAACCATCGTTCGTCATGTTTATTACATTTTTTTTAGTTTATTTGGTTTTTCCCAAATGATTACTTTTCGCAACATTTTTGTCAATAAAAAATTATATGCCATGCCATCATTTTCACTGCGAATAACTGTATATAAAATATAAATAAATGAAGGTAATATAAAACTAATTGCGTTATAAGAAAACATAAAATGTTTGGTTCAGTTAGAACAGAAACACTAAGAAGGTAACACAACACAAAGTCCTACAACTCTTGATAGGAGAGGGCCTATAGAATCCTTTAATACTACAAAAAATTTTTTACACATAACAGGATTGTTTATAAAAGTAACACACAAAGTACGCCGTACGAATTGCTTCACATAAAAGTGGTACCTAGTTCTTCTGTATATTACACTTTCTAAATAAAACGGCTGTAAATTGACCATTTATGTCAAAATAATTCATCATTAATTTCTTTACCAACATCGCAACATTGGCAATCAATTCATTTCCGACAAACAAAGAAATGGTCTTTCACGGACTATTCTTTTCCATAACCTTAACTAGAACATCACTTAAACAATATAATACAACCAGCTTAGAACATCACTTAATATAACCACTTACCCATTACTCTAAGAAAACTCACTAGTCCAAGTAAATCAATCCCCCACTTTCGATTTTCTTTCACATGGATTTATTTCAATTTATCTTCACAGAAACGAAATTTCAATATCACTTTTAATCAAAAGTATTAATGATCAAGATAACGACCAAGGAAAGTCAATTATACAGATTAGTAAATCGTATTCCATGAGTGAAAGTAATAAATTTATACATTTAATCATTCTATCGGTCTTCAGTGATGCAGCTACTATCTTACGTTGATTTGAAATGAACATTCTCTAGTTGCTTCCCTTCGAAAATGTCTTAATGAATCTTTTAAAAGATAGAATGAAATGCTTCTTGAAAGAAATATAACTAGGTAATTAATCATTCTTGTATTTAGATTTAGAATGTATAAACTATTAATTATTAATGATAATATTCTTTATACACTGTACATAGGGAAGTTGTTCAATTAAAATCAAGCAACATTTCTGCCACCAAAATATATTGGCGGCGGATATCGAATGAATCGTATTAAACTACATTTTTCTCTTGGAACACCTTTGGACTACAGCTTTGTATTCACCATTACCAATTAAATATGTATGTACTTGCCAAGGAAAAAAAGAATAAGAAATATGTAATTGGTGTAAATTGATGAATTATATATTTTTTTACGTTTCCCCAGAATTGGGCATTAAAAATTAAGCGTCCAACTAGAACAACAATTTATAAATACATTTTACTCATAATCAGTATAATCACTATAATTATACTGTTCTATTTTTGTATGTGTAGTGTTTCATGGTTTTGTTATCATTGTTATAGATGTATTTGTAAGATACAACAATTAAGTTAGTTGCGCATGAACCACCGTGGTAGTATGTTCTTTCCTAACTCTCACATGGCGCAGTCAGTAAAAAGTCAGTAAAGAGTCTGTAATTCAAGGTAAAATAGTAAAAAATGGCAGAGAAAAGAAGTGTAAAGTAACCAAAAGAATTTGTTTTTGATTTCCTTTAAATTCAGATAACGAATTGTTTTTACATTGTTTAAATATACTTAGAGGAATAATGTTACATTGCGCCACAGCATCTAACTTAAAACTAAGTACCTGACTATTGTCAAATGTAAACTTTTCCGACCAACAACTGTCTATTATACTTTCATTGTTAATTTTACCTATAAATAAATTTACATCATCAACATCTGATTCTTTATCAACAGTATTTACTTTTTTAATTTTGCACATTCTGGAGTAATGTCTTACCTTTTTACAGTTGTAACATTTTGAGGTCTTTGCTGGACATTGGCCTTTGTGATGGTTTCTACCACATTGAAAATATTTAAATTGCTTCTGTTCTTGCTTTCGGTATCGATCTGTATCACCAACCTTCTTTATCGAGTCTACTTTTTTATATCTATCGATTTCTTCCAGGTGTTTCCTCGCCTACTCCGCTGCCTTGCATATATCAATCGCCTTTTTCAAAGCCAAATTTATTTCCCTCAGTAGCCTCTCCTTAAGTGCCCTATCCTTAATACCTAAGACAATACGATCCTAGATGAGGCTGTCCGTTAAGGTACCAAACTCGCAGTTACTGCTTAATCTTTTTAACTCATTAATGTATTCATCAATAGCTTCATTTGACTTAATTTCCCGCAAAAAAAACATGTGACGTTCATAGGTTATGTTTTTTATTGCGATGAAATACTCATCTAACTTTTCTATAATTCTTTTGTGACTTCCTATCTTCAGCAGTATCAAATACTAAATTATTGTATATTTTGAATGCCTCGTCCCCAACAGTATTTAATAACAGAGCCGCTTTTCCCCTTCGCTTTCGACCTCCATTTTAGACGCTTCTAAATAAATGTTGAATTTTTGTTTAAAAAATTCCCAATTTCTCGCCATGTTATTGTTTTGGCCAGGAATGAGTAGTGAAATAGATGAGATGATCGAAAAATGTGGAACATGTAACAATATACGAGAAACAATGATACCACACGAAGTTCGTTGTTTGGAAGAAAGTGGCTTTCGATTTGTTTACTTTAGATGGTATTGAATACCTACTTGGCGTAGGTTATCATTCTAAATTTGTAGAGATGTCCAAGCTGAATAGTACTACTGCTAAAGAAGTAATAGAACAAATGAAGAGTATATTTTCAACGCAAGGTACGAGGATCGTTCGGAAACTACGTGGCCTAACAAAGAACACACTTATTCCAACGATATTCCAAATTAGCAATACCTTCCTTGTAGGTCGATGAATCCAAGTCCTCGAAATAGCAATTTACAGCAGCGATTACCTCGGAATTAGACGAAAATCGCTTACCGCCGAGCCATTTTTTCGGGTTTGGGAACAGATGATAATCGCTGGGAGCCAAATCTGGGGAATAGGCCGAATGAGGCACTAATTCAAATCCCAATTCATGAATTGTGACCATTGCAATCGCAGACTTATGGGCAGGTGCATTATCCTGATGGAAAAGCAGTTTATTCTTTCCAAATGAGGCCGTTTCTCTTTGATTTTGTCGCTAAATTGTTGCAACAAAGTTGCATAATACTCGCCATTTATTGTTTTCCCCTTTTCTAAGTAATCGACCAAGATAATTCCATGAGAATCCCAAAAAACTGTTGCCATAACCTTTCCTGCTGACAGAACCGTTTTTGCCTTCTTTGGTGGCGAAGAACCTTTGTGTGTCCATTGTTTGGACTGTTGTTTAGTTTCGGGAGTATAATGGTGGACCCAGGTTTCTTCGGCGGTTATGAAACGGCGTAAAAAGTCCTTCGGATTGTGGCGAAAACGTGCCAAAAGATTACGAGAAACACTCAAACAATTCAGTTTTTGCTTCGGTGTGAGCAAACGCGGCACCCAACGCGCCGAGTATTTTTTCATTACCAATTCTTGTTAAAATTCTGTGTACACTGTCATTTGAGAGACCCACTATGTCTGCTATCTCGCGCACTTTTGCTCGACGGTCATCCGATACGATACGGTGGACCTTTTCAATCATATCCGAGGCAGTTGCAGTTTTAGGACGTCTATTACGGGGTTCATCATTTATGCTCGTACGACCACGCTTGAATTCGGCAACCGAGTTTTTAACTATTGAAAACGAAGGAGCGGATTCCAATAGTGTTGAATCCAGCTCTGCTTTAATTTCGGTTGGTGTTAAGTCTTTCAAGTGAAAGTACTTTATCACTGCTCTCAACTCAGTTTTTTCCTTTGTTTACAAAATCACACGAGACGTTCACTTTGGCGTACTGTCAAAAACATACTAATTGACAGATCGCTCTGTGCTGTCATATTTAATCTATGAAAAGATGATTCTACAGAATGGTAATGAAAATTCCTCCGAATTCGCGCCATCTCTGTGTTAGGCCACGTAGTTTCCGAACAATTCTCGTATACCCAAAATAGTGGTTTCAGATAACGGACCTCAGTTTAATTACAGAGAGTTCGAAAAGCTTGCGAGTGAATGTAGTTTCACTCATGTTACTTCCAGTCCTAGATATCCACAAAGCAATGAAATAGTTGAACGTACGGTTCAAACAGTAAAAAATATGCTGAAAAAATCACGTTTAAATGGAACAGATCCTTACCTAGCCTTGTTAATGTTGAGGAATACTCCAATATCCAACGAAATTCCGAGTCCAGCTCAAATTTTATATTCTAGACGGCTCAGAGATATATTACCTGTAACAGATAGAATGTTAAAATAGACGATTGTTAATTTAAGTAATTAAGGGAAAATTTATAGAAAATAAATACAAATAAAAAACACATTACGATAGAAGAGCAAAAGATTTGAAAAGTTTTAAAAAAGGGGATAGAGTAAGAGTAAAAATAAGTTTGGATGACAACGAATGGAAGTTGGGAAAAATAATTACCAAATTAAGAAAACCTCGTTCGTATCTTGTACGATTAGTCACCGGGAGGAAAATTTAAAGGAATAGAAAATATATTACAAAGCTGAGTGACGACGTACCCGAAAACGACTATGAATGGGAATACGAAAAAGAAATGGATTATTACTTATCTAACGCCGAAGAAGCGAGCAAGATTTCTAATTCAGCAGCAACTGCTGAAAAGAAAGTTAATAATGAGTTTGATACTAAGGTACCTAATGGTAATAATTTATACTTTAATTTGTCTTTATAGTTAAGAAGAAGGGTATTTGTAAGATACAACAATAAAGTTGGTTGCGCATGATCCACCGCGGTAGTATATTGTTTCCTAACCCTCACAATCATCAGCCCCTCGCCGTAAAGGGTAAAATATTTAAATGTTGGCAATTATAATCACAAAAGGCAGGTTTGCTTAAAGGAAAAAGTGTAGAGTACTTAATAATAATGAATCTTTTAATTGTAACATGAAAAGAAACATTAAAAATAACTCGACATTTTATGGCATCGGATTTAGGAAAGGATTCAACGATGGACAATAAAATCGGGTTTCAAAATATAAGTGGAGCTATAAAATTTTAAACAAAAGCCTCCGTATTCTCTTAGTCATCCTTAAATATACACACAAACTGACTTATACTAAAATCTCTTGTAGTAAATAAAAATATAGCCAAGAAGATCCAAGATACCTTATACGATTTATTACTTCGATATGTAAATATACATTCGATAGAAATTGTTTTTTAATGAATGCCAAACTTTAAACTATCATCAGCTAAATGAAAAGTTACTCAGAGTTAAGATGTTTTCACATTTAAAAATAAAATTTGCATGCTGCTAGCACTGATCAAATTTTACGTCAAATTTTAGCATAAACGGTATGGCGCGTAAAAGTTAATTTCCCAAAAGTATTTTAAATTTCACAGCCCTCTCGATTAAATCGGAAATAGATATTAACTTGTTTGTCTCATATGAATATCCTGTATAGTGTGGATTCTTTGTATAGTGTTTTTAAGGGTTGAACGATATGGCAGCATTGTTCATCCAGTTACTTTCCGTTGGTAAATTACTAATTTCCGTAATTTCTTGTAAATATCTCAGAAATGAGTCTATTCAGGTAAAGAAGATGTACCTATTTATATAGAGTACTTAGAAATAGTGAGAATTGGAAGTTGTTATTTAGAAAATCATCAAAACTAAATGTTTTAAAGTCCTTTTGAAAACCATCTACCTTAAAAATATCAAGAACTATAAAAAAAGGCAAGACGGATCGATTTTTATTTGAATTCTTTTTGCCAATAAGCGAATAATATTTCTTACCCCCTCCCGTCCATTTGAAATTTCAAATAGCACGTCATATTATTACATTTTTCGATTCTACACTTTACTTGCAATAATTTTCATTAAGCATATTCTATATCCATCTTTAATACTTTAAGAGATACTGACATTTTAAGATCAATTATTTAATTTGAAAAACATTCAGTTTTAATCAGTCAAAAATGTCAAATACTATAAAAAATGGTAGGACAAGATTTTTATTTGAATCTAATCTTTATGTAATAATCTGAAAAAAGGGAAAAAAGAAAAGAAATAACCAGTAGCGCATCCAGATTTTTTTTAGTGGGGTGGATGGGTTGAAACGTAGTAGATGTTATTATTTTCTTAAAAATAAGCTTCTTTCTATATGAATACTTTAAACATAATTCTCTGAAGAACTAACGTCTACATTGCGTCTTAATGTCTGTTAGATCGGTTAAATTTGTCGCTCATTGCAGCTACTTTATCCTATCTTTGACCGCGCAACTTACTCAACTCTATTCCAAAAGCTTTGAGTTTACCAATAATTGCAACTGCAATTCCTTTGCCTGTAACATCTATAAGTGGTGCAAAATGCAAGAAAAATTCATCTATGGGTACAGAAAAATACAACGATGAATTTATTTTTGCCACCTGTTAATAAGGTTGTTGCTTGTTTCAATAATTTCTTCGGAATCTTAAAATTGATGGAAAAATATTTATTTTTACAGTAAACTTCACCTGTCCAAGCATTCCTTTGAAAAACAAGTTGTTTAAAATTTAATTTATTCATAATTTTGCTGCACTGTATATATTCTATTCTTTAAGCAATATTTAAAAGGTTCATATTGTAGCGTATGTAATAACCTATAAGCCTAATTTACAGGTTGGTGTAAGCGTAAATATTTTAAGAAATGATAACAATGGTTATTTTGAATGAAGAAAAATATATCTAAACATGTGTCCAGTTCTCAGTAGTTATGAGTTATGAGTAGAGCCCGGTAACTGGACAGCAATCGCAGCGGTGGTGTGGCGGCTGGTCGATTATGATGCGACACGACAAATCATCATCACTCAGTTCAGTTTAGCATTGGATAGCGGACAGGGCGTGTTGATTTTTTAATGAACATGTCGAAGGCTAAAAAACGTCCCTTTCAAGACATAGTAAATAAGTTTATTTCTGACTTTCCCGATTTATTTTACAGCTCGAATAAGATAGTTTGTAAAGTGTGCAAAATACATTTGATGTCAAATAAGAAGTGGAACTGTACAAGACATGTAAATTCCGCACAGCATAGAAAACGAAAATTGAGCATGCCACCGAGAAGTGCATTTTTTTAAAGTAATTCTTATGTCGATAAACTGTAGTTTGCCACTAGGCTTACTCGATAAACAACCGTTTAAGGACTTTTGGGACAAATACAATCCCCAGTTAGGGTTGCCAACACAGAAAACGGCGCGTAAGCATGTTGCATTTTTACGCGATGACGTGGAAAAGAAAGTGAAACGCATGTTGAAAAAACAGTTTCTTTGGTTATGTGTTGACGAGACAACAGACTGTAAAAAAAATTCAATTGTAAATATTATGGTACGCATTCTAGACCCTAGTATACCTACATTACCACTGTTACTAGCTAGCCGAAGACTACAAGAGTGTGCTGCTGCAGCAATTACGAAGGTTGTACTTAGTACGTTGGAAAGATTTCAAATTTCAAAAGATAAAGTGTTGATGTTTATGAGCGATGACGCAGCGATAATGCGTTCGGTAGGCCGTTCTCTTCTTAAACGTGGTTGCAAGTGTGTTTACGTGTAAAGTGCATGCTTTACATCTTGTGGCAGAAACCATTCGACAATGCTCTTCCGAGGTAGATGCATTAATAGCAAGCACAAAAAATGTATTTTTAAAATCTCCCAAACGTCTACGATCATTTCACACAGAGTGTCCTGGTATTCGTCAACCGCCGGCGCCAATTCTTATACGTTGGGGAACATGCAGGCAGCTTCTTATTATGCTGAACATTTCAAAATAGTAAAAGCTATTGTTGCACAATTCAATCCTGCCGAAGCTGCAGCTATTAAGGAGAGCCGCTCGAAATTTCAAGATATTTTCGTTGAAACAGATTTAAAAAATATTCGTAGCTACTATAAAGGATTAGCTGACGCAATAGACCAATTACAAAATAGATCGTTATCATTATTGGAGTCTGCAAATTATGGACGGGGTGCATACACAGCTACTGACTATATATGACGCAAAATATAATCGCGTTTTAGATAAGCTCGAGAGTATGCTACAGAAAGATTCCGATTTTAGCACACTAAAACAAATTTGTGATGGTGTATCGAATAATCCACTGACTAAGTACAAAGAGTATTTTAATCATGCATGTATAACATCGGTAGATGTTGAACGCTCTTTTTCAAAATATAAACTCATTTTCTCACCACGGCGAACATCGCTCACCGAGACAACTGTGAAAACACATCTAATAGTATCAACTTTTTGCCACCCTTATCCAAATGATGTTAATACTGATAATGTGTTTAAAAGGGTGAGTGTTTCACTACTTTTCACATATTATAATTATGTATAAGTTCTGTTATTTTTTTTCTATTTTCTTACTATTGTTTTTGTATACTAAGCAGGTACGGCTATGGCACGGCTCCCTGTTACCGGGCTCTAGTTATGTGGATACAGCTGTTTGAGCATTATCCATAAAGTTCACAAAAGGATAGATAGCAGCAATAGTTCAAAGTTGGTGTTCAAAAACCTCACACTGAATTCAAAACACATTTAAATTTCCTAGAGTCCACTACGTTGTTATGTATAGCTCCTCTGAGGTTATCTCGGGCCTTTTTAATGAAAAATCCTAAAATATTAATGTCCTAAAACACTAAAATATTCTCTCGAAACGCATTGTATGACTTTTGTGTTCATTCAAGTGAAAATGTTATTTGTAATCGTAACGTATTGAACTAAATTAAAAATTAAAATCATCTGCGTTTTAACTAGCTAAGATTTCCAGGAAAAATATAAGTACAAAATTTGTTGCTGTAAGAAAAAAAAATCTTTTTACTCTAAATCCATATAATTCAATGCTATTTTCTAAGTTATCTCTACCATTTTAATACTGACTAGAAATGACTGGCATAATAGT
The DNA here is from genome assembly GCA_029619315.2 of Dynastes maya. NCBI lineage: Eukaryota > Metazoa > Arthropoda > Insecta > Coleoptera > Scarabaeidae > Dynastes > Dynastes maya. The sequence goes on along the minus strand of JAROYE020000006.1, from coordinate 33,957,625 downwards.
TTTACGTAACAAAAATTTCGCCTTTCTTTTTGTCGGCAACGCATAAACCACGAAAAATTCAAAGTGCATTCTAAAAGAAATCGTACGATTTACACCAAAACGAGCTACTTTAGTACTATTAACTGTTACATAACGTGTCTGAAAAAAACTATATTACCTACTTATAAAACAATTACAACTTACCGTTTACTTATAGAAAATAAGTTCATTGTTGTTTAAGCAATAACTTTGACGTATATTTTTCATCGTCGATATCAATTAAATGGTAGTTACGGCTAACCTAAATGAGTTTTTAACGATAATAGACGCTGTAATGATAGGAATAATTGAATTGAGTGCATTGAAGATTAAATATATCACCTAGGAACATATTTACGAAATAAATGTAGGTTACATAATACCGATTCAAAGACTACGAGCTTCTAATAAAAAAACCGAGACAGCTTTTGAGTGGGAATATTATAAACGATATATCATGCCTATAGTGTCATAATATTAATGCATAGGTAGATGTAGATATTAGCTGTCATAACTTAGTAGCCGTGAACTTTGTGAAAATATGTGCGGCCTTAATATTTCTACCTTGACTTAGACTACGAACCTGCTTATAATTACACTTCGCAATTTATTTACTGATGATGGATGTTAACAATTTTTATGAGGTAATTACATCCAAATTAATATAGAATGCAGAAGTCTACATATCTCCTCCTTCTATCCATAAACATTTTTCGATGTTGGAGATTTCCAATTGCTTAAAAACCTCAATCGTAGTAGATGGTCCGTTTGGCCTTGATTCTAACCTTATATGTTTACAACTGAATAACTTCTGTAATATTTCTTTTAATATCCCATTTTATTTACAATCTATTTCCTGCAAAATAACAAGTAAATACTATACTCTTGGTTTCCGGGTTGGAACCGCATTGTTGTCGCAGTTTTTGCCGACGTTTCGTCCACACTTTTGTGGGACATCTTCAGGGCTGTTACTGCACACTGACTGGGCACTATTCATTTCGAAGGGGTCCATATAGGGTTTGTTCCGAATCAACGAAGCGCGGCGGTTGCTAGGAGATTTGGTCAGTTGTTGGGATGTTTGAAAAGCTCTACTGATTCACGATTTTTTCTACAATAACAGTGAGGGTTGCGAGATAAGGTGCGGCTAGAGTTAAATTTAATTTAGTAACTAATTTCCAGCTCCATGCTCAGCCTTCACAGACCCGGCTGCACGCAGTAACCGCGTACAACGGTCGTGCTCAGTAACATGCGTGCTGACCGATCGCTTTGTTTCAACGATGTATACAGTGCCGCAGGAACATGAAATCTGGTAGACACCAGGGGCTTGCAGATGATTGCGGTCTTTGATAGGAAAGCAATCTGAGAACTTGAAATTGGGTTTAAAGATGGTTTTTATGTTCTTCTTTAAGAGAATCTTGCTGGTGCGAGCGGTGATACCATAAATGTAGGATAGATACGCTTGCTTACGGAAATTAGGGTTAGATGAGGGGATTTGTTGCCGAGAAGGGTTGGTGTAGCGGTTAATGGTAGTTTGAATATCTTTTCTAGAATAATTATTGCGGATCAGAGTTTCAGTGATGTGGTTCAGTTCTTGAGGAAGCGAATTGGGTTCAGATAGGAAAATGGCCCTTTGGATAAGAGAATTGATGACGCTGCGTTTTTGGGCTGGATGATGCTGTGAGAAGCCATTGAGATATCTATCCATGGGCGTGGGTTTTCGGTAAACGGAATGTCCCAGCGCACCCTCAGGACGCCGGTGCACGAGAACATCTACGAAAGGAAAGCAACCGTCTGATTCGATCTCCATGGTGAAGCGTATGGAATCATGATGGGAATTCAGAAACGGTAGGAAATTGTTATAAAATAATAGGGCTTGTTGTTCGCACGCTTTTATAAAGGTGTTGGTGACGACAGGAGACAGAGGAGATCCCATAGCTGCGCCTGAGGCTTGCTCCGGAATGAATAATCCCCAATTAGTGTGCAATAACAGTCCTGAAGGTGTCCCATTAGAGTGTGGACGAAACGTCGGCAAAAGCTACGATAACTACGCGGTTCCAACCCGGAGACCAAGAGTAGTGTTACGCACCAGATAATAAATATTTTGTGGATATTAACCAATCGTGACGAAAATAGCTCAGTAGATGTTTCGTTTAATGTAATCTTCTTCGCGTACACTGCGTGGTCATTAACTTTCTGTTAAACGTATTAAGATGGCACTCAAGTCTGTTGTCGTATTTTTTTGATTTTTTGTTTCACTGTCGGAACCTGTAAATCATGAACAAACCATGGAACGTTAATTAACATGCGAGGTACTTTGGACCAGAATTTCCAATATGTCACTGTTACAATTTAACGCAGATCTCCATAGTACGATACCATAGGACCAGATTGGTTTTAAGATAGTACGCTATTAATTTCTAGCTAACTGACAAGTGAGATTTACGTCCGATTAAACAGTAAAGTTTTTGCAGTTTTAACAGTTGTTTCGTTTTAGTTAGCAGATGTCCCTTTCACGTATTTGTCTTTCCCCTTTTGAATTATTTGGTGGTTATTGAATGTAACTGGTTGACATATTTTTCGCCTGTTTGTGAATGTGACGTAAGCTGACTTGGTGCATTATTTGACAAATCAGTTTTGCATACTCTTCATATAGTGTTGAAGTTGTTGAGACGCCAAGTATGGGTCTTGGATCTATGGATGTGACGTACGTACATCTGTATAATCAGCAAACCGGGCAGTCATGACATTTTGGTAGGTAAACCAGTGGTAACAATGAGATACAGGAGGGGCTCAAGTACGCTGGCTTGAGGAACATTTAGTTGGGTGAAGAGAAGTTTATATGCTTTGGTATTTAATTGTGAAATATCGATCTTGAAGATAGGATTTGACCATAAGAAAATAGTTAAGTGGTATTAGCTTTCTTGCTTTATAGAGCAAACCAGCGTGTTCCTCCTTGTCAAATGCTTGACTAATGTCAAGAAACGCTGCTGAACAATCCTGAAACCGAACTGACGATTGGGGACAATCTATTCAGCATATATTTCTGGTTTCGAGTGCCCCTTTTGTTAAATTTTCAAGCAGCTTTGACATTATTGGTAGCAAGCTAATAAGTCACTAGGTACTCACTTGCTCGTGCAACTTTCCACGTTTAGATATTAGAGTCATCACTGCTACTTTTCACTGGAGAGGAAAGTTACCACTTCTCAGAGTAGGGTTAAATATGTAAGTAAGGGTTAAATATGTAAGTAGCTTTGTTGCTTTATTTGGTAGTTCAAAGAGAATTTTTGCAGTTAGAGAGTCGCAGGCTGGTGATTTTTTAGGATCTAATGATTTTATCATTTCGATGATCTTTGAGATTTTAAAGGTGGCTCTAACTGATAAGAGAGGGAAAGATATGCACAAATTTCATCATCACTGTTTTGAATTGGATAAGAAGTAAATACATTTTCGAAGTGATTGACGAAACAAATTGCTGTATGGGTATTAGCCATAGTCCAGTTACCGTTTTGTGTGCGAATCGGTGGGTTACAAAATTGTGGTCTATTTATCTTTTTCGTAGCGAGTAATCTAATTATTCAGTGGCGGACAAGCTTTGAAAATAATTTTTGAATTTAAGTCCTTGAATTGACTTATTTAGATTAGTTTTATCCGTTGGTGCTCGCCGTTTTGCAATATTTTCCACAAGCGTTTTATTGCTATTTCTTCTGTAATAACCGTCACTAAGTTTTCTCAGAAATGATCTCTCGCGAGTAGATACCCATGTTGCTTCTTGAATTCATTTGGATGGATATTGGACAGCTTCCTCAATATTTTGATTAGATTTGAGCAGAACGTTTAGATTAGTCTCAAGGTGTCCGCAAAATTTGTTCCAATCTGTGTATTTATTACAAAATCTGAGTAATTTGTCTTTCTGAAGAACTGCTGTATGCAGCGCCGCAAGAACATGCGAGTGGTTACAAAACAACTCTAAGCAAGATTTAGTCTCAAAGGTATTGTTGGACACCACTTTTGTTACGCAGAAACCGAGTAGGTTAGGAAGTTTATTTTGGTCAGAAGGCCAGTAGATTGGTTTCCCTGTAGAAAAATATTTGAGATTGTTTCCAAAGCCATGAATAACTGTCTACCTATGGGAATAACTGCTCTGGAAACTCCAATACATGTTTTGAATTAAAACTGCCACCTGCTAAAAATCTGTTCCCAAGTGAATTAAAAAATTCTTCGTATTGTTTCCTCTTTATGACGTGTTTGGGAGATTAGTGTACTGCAGATGTTAGCAAGAGGTCAAGCTAACCTTCAATTAATATACTGATTGCTAATAAGTACATTTGGTTACAGTAGCGCACAGTTAAAAGTTTCATACAATCACTAAACTAATCTAAATTCCTGATTTCAAAATTATGCTAATCTATATTAAACAGATGCTAATGTAATTAAGATCTATAGATAACGTCAAATATCCATTCCAACACCGCAAATATGTATACGCAAGCGAAATTATATTTAGAATGACCCAAATTTGAATTTTGTGGCGATTTTTTACATAACTATGCAATAAAAAGTGAAAAAAAATGTGATCAATCTGCTCTACTAGAAAAAATATGTATATATTTATTTGTCTGCCATTCCTTATAACTTGACTCACTTCACCATAATTTTGTTAGCAATTTAGTTCCCCAAACACGGAAATGTCTAATTTGCATAATTATGAAGTCAATGTAGTGGCGCTTATAATTGTTTCTATTGCAAATTTACATCAAAAGAATCGAATTAATTTCACTGTTCTATTGTGCGAAAAACTTTCTATCGTCCTTCTATCTATAAAACTTCGTATCTGCCAAACACTGTATAAATAAAACTACTGCGCCATCAATCAAGGAAGAGAAACTAAAAAGAATTTTGAAACAAGGTTAGCTTACATAGACGTATGACATATGTACAAATAGCTTTTGTAATGGATCGATAAAAGGAATTAAACCGCAATAAAATCTATTTGCAATTACCTCACCGCAAATAAGAGTAGCGCTTATGGTCAACGTTGGTAAATCGAAAATGTGTTTGCGGAAGTTTAGAGAAGAATTTAACATGCGATGGCTCGCGATAATAATTTATGTGCATCATTTATCATGATTTATTTCATTAAATATCGGAATTCCATTAAAATGTTCACATTTTTTTCTTAGAAAATACAATCAGTTTACACCTGATGTTTCGTCTTACAGGTTAACGTTTCTGCTTGGGGTTCTATGTCAGGCTATCCCACAAGAGCAATTCTACAAATTTGATATTCAGAATTACACGGGGCATCTTCCATATGAACTCCAAGCGACGGTAACGAGAGCTTTAAAAGCGGAAATTGATATTTTGGACGAAGCATGTGTTAAAGAGGAGCAAATAAGTTGTCCTCCAAACAAATATCGTCAACCTTCTGGGGAATGCAACAACATAAGGCATTCGCAATGGGGGAATAGAGGAACAAGATTTTTGAGGGTTCTGCCACCACAGTATGCTGACGGTATGTATTACTTAATTCACGTAACAATAAATTAGAATGGACAAAAAATGGATATTTAGACAAAAGATTTTATTAAATAGCGACTAAAAGCTTTAGTGATAAATTTTCTTAAAGCTTAGTGCTATTGGATAAAATAAAATAAATATATAAAATTGGTATCAAATACAATTTTCTCCTCGAAATAAAACTTTTTGATACTACTATTTTGATACTTTTCGTCAAAATTAACTATGTTCTGTCTGCTTTGCTTCTATTGAATATATTTAGGTTTTAGTACCATAGACTTAGATAGTTTTCAACATGTCTACTTATTGCTAGTTGAGAGGGAATAGAAAGAGGGACAAGTATTCTTAACCTAATATCAGGTTCCTAATACGGAAAAATAAATTTGTAAACATAATAAAAAGGATGGTTTTGGCTTTTAGTGAAATGTAAATTGTCGCATTTTTTATCTTTATGATATAATTAATTTAATTTTTGAGTGAACGTGTGAGAATTTAGGTGGTTTTGGTTCACTTTCAAACTTGCAGTTTAAGTAGGTTTTAACATAATGAAGAAAATTACATATTTTCGATGTCATTTTACTGGTCCAACTCACAAAATGTTAACCAACTCACAAAATTTTGCATCTCCTGCGAAATACGCCTTTTCTAAAATAAAAATTGCTGGCCAAAGTTAACTGACAAATATGAATCACTTTAGTAGCTTTACGTTTTTCAATAAGGCAGAGATAAGAATTCTAATAAATTGAGTAGGATATCATTGGTATCTTTTTAATTAATTATTACCAAGTAGTCATCTTTTCACCAGAAAAATAGGACTACCATCGGATGAACTGGAAATAAATGATAAGGATTCCATCGAACGTGACAGCGAAATACTAGGGTTTGATCTTTGATCGACGCTTGACTTGGGGATCGCTGTTCTTAATCTTAGAACTAAGTGCGGAGCGCTGACATAGTCGACAGCCGCGACATCACATTTGCGCAAGTTGGAGGCCATACAAAATAAAATGTTTAAAATGCTAACGTCAACACCATGGTTTGTTTGCGAACACCCAGCTGCATGAAGACGTCCAAATTACTACGATATCCCAAAATCTGTGCGAGCTATCGACAGGAACTTGGATGAGGGAAGAGAATCCGGCGAACCCTTTGCTGGCCCGTGTAGTTGAAAAACCGCAGAATTGACCATCTTCCTGATACAGGATGACCCGCATAGAGGATATTGTATTAACATAGATGACCAAGGATGATGAGCATCTGAATTCTCCGAAGTGACTTACCTTATCCGCCGTCCTGAGGACGAGCTTACAACAATCCAAACAGAAAGGAGCGAACACTGCGTACTAGCAATTAGAAAGCTAAAGGATCAGTGGCCTGGCCTGGTCAGAGATAATTACAATATAGATAATTATAAGATGTGAGCAACTTTTTCATTTTAAGTGTTTCATATCATTAAATTAAATTGTTCTTCCTCTTTTCAAAAATATCACCACCTGGGTCTAATTAAAAGCATTAAAAATAATAAAAACATCAGTCTACACATTATAGATGAAAACTGATAAAGTGTCGGTCATCCCAGGAAGATCAACGTCCCAGAAGTGGCACAAAACACGTAGTTGCAGTCTATTTCACCCGAAAATCAAGATTTCTTTGATACTGTAACTGGTTATTGTATAGAATACCTAATTATCCCATAAAATAACGTGGGTAGCTATTTTAAGTATAAAAAATATAGATTTGTTTCCGTGGCACAATATACATCGTGGATTTTGATTTTTTCCATCGGCCTATTGACAATTATCTGAGCAGGTTTCTAAAGAAATTACATATTTTTTGTTTCCATTTTCTTCAGTCTTCCCCATGAGCTTTATTTTCATTTTTAAGATTTTCTTTATCGCTTTCTTCCATATTTGGTTCTTCAGTTGATGTTGATGGTTTCCTCAGACGAAAATCTCGTACCTCACAAATGTTTTTTAAGCACATCTAAAAATTCACACATTGCTAAATCAGGTGAGTACGGTGATGTTCTATTACCTTTATATGTTTTTCAGCCAAATTTTGGATCGTAAGAGCTGATGCGTTATCGTGATACGATACAGCATAATCCATTTTCCAGGAACTCTACTGAACGCCTCTGTTTCTTGTTCATCCAATTTAATTGCGCATATTAGGCCCGTACTTCTAAAGAGCACCGCGTACGTAAGTTTTTTCACAGCTCGCTACTTCTTTGTTATTGTTGGTATTTCTTCAACTTTTTGGATCCATACACGACTACCTTGACGGGTAGGTACGACGAAAAACGGTCACAGTTTTAGAAAAAAATTGGTGCGCGCCATTCTCCAAAAGAGTTAAAGTTTCATGACAAATTTTCACACGCTCTGCTTTTTGAAAGTCAGAAAGCTGATGCGGCATAAAATGACTGACAACTTTTTTTATATGCATTTGATCGTATATGATTGTCTTTATAGCCAAGGATCCAATCTTGAATTGATGCTCTATTATAACATGATGCTATCTTGTTTAATTATTTTCTTAACAGCAGTGATATTTTCTTCGGTGACAATCGTACGAGGACGTCCTGCACATTTATTCGTGTTCAAAACAATTTTGTTAAATATAACGTAAGAATATAAAACTATTTAAACAATAACATCTTCACGTCTCTTGTCAAATACAACGGACAGTTAGGGAATTGAGTTGAAATAGCATCTTTTTTAAGCCTAAGATATTTTAAACTTACAGTTATAGTTTCACCGGTCCTTGAATCTGTAGCTGTTGAAAAATAAATAATATCTTCTTTTATTTACAAAGTGTAACTCACAAACAAAACATACAAAATAACCGACGCCATCTTAGGTTAGGTTACCTCGTTTTTATCGTTTCAAAAAAGGTTTTATCGCTTATACAACACTAGAAAAACATTGCAGGTATCACCAACAAAGTACGGAAATATCACTGCACAGTATTTTTTTTAATAAAACCAATATAATTTGGAAAAACCAATTCAAAACGCACAGATGGTCTCTGTGTGTAAACGCGTTTATATGGCCTATTTATATGACCTTCTTGTTTCATTGGTAACTGCCTTAGTCATAACTAAAAATGCTTTTGCCGCCATTTCTGAGAATCGCTTATCTACATACAGTCGTATGTAGTAGTAAGTTAATCACCAACGTTTCTTAAAGTAAGTACGATTATTTCAACCATTTTTTTCACGGAAGTAACAACTGTTTCCCTTGCTTTAATAAAAGAGACTCATTAAATTCGATTTGTAGACTCTATTTTTCGGCGTACAACAATAACAACTTTTAATCGTTATTGTAGCTTAGAAAGAGTACTTAATTTACTTCAAAATTAATCTTTTAGGTATAATATTTTTGAATTGATTAACCTTTGTAACGGTGTTTAAAAATGGAAAATTTTAGTGACCGCATAATTTTTAAGAAAATCCAAAATTAGAAAAAATAGTTACATGCGAAAGTCATTAAATAATTAATTTTGACACCTTCGTAATTTATAAACTTTTTCAGTCAAGCTACAAAAGTTATTTTGACCTTTTTGGGAATTTTGTTGTAGTAAACTACGTTCGAAAGGATTTACGTAATTAATAAAGAACTATCCTGTTGTTGATTATCCAATTCTTTCTATAATTAGCAACAAACTACACTCATTAATACAATTTGTTTGCTGTAGATTATAAGGCATTTAGTTAAAAAATTTATGACCTCAATAGACGACTGTTGCTGCCTAAATATCCACTGTTGTAAAAACTGATTAAAGGCCAACAGTTTACGAATATTAATATCTATGATGATAAACAGAGTTCTTTCTCTTCAATTTTGAAATTTGAAAAAAAACCTAATTTGCACTATATAAATGTAAATATAAAGTTATACGCAAAAAGCTCTTGTAGTAATTATAAGCTGAAATAGATGCACTTATTAAGTAATTTTGAATAGTATGCAAGAAAAGCATTCCGCTAGTTTGACCTTTTTCGTCATAATTACAATTCATAAATAGACATTTAATGTTCGCGAATGCAGATTCCCTAAATAGAGTATGTAATTAATATTGGCTCCCGTCGAGGAGTAGTGAAAAATCGATTTTTCCTTGGTTTCTCCGGCGTGATTAAATCTAAGATTTGGGTATTAAAAGTGATTTGTTCCTACAGACTTTGTGCACGCAGAGAAATGGTTTCTGGCATCAAGATTTTCTTGCAAAAATCAGTCTCTATTCAAGAAAATATTTTTATTTCAAGGCTATAAAATGTTTAGTATAATAAAATAATTTTCTTGAAATGTTATTTGTATTAAATAAATATTTTCTTGGGATTAATAATAAATGGCCCAGACATCCCTCCTAGGGATTTCGCCGCTTCAGATGGAACTTTCTAGATTCCTTATTAAGGGGAAGATCAGTCCCCGTTTCCTCCTATTTCACTCTTTCACATATCCTTCTCCACTCCATTCTATCTTTAACTTTTTCTTTCGCCTTATCGATCCCTATCCTCTTCAAGTCTTCCCTCACGTCATTTATCCAGCTAGACCTAGGTTTTCCCCTCCTTCTTTCTCCCGATGGCTCCCAATGTATTATTATATTTACTATCTTCTCCTCGCCTGCTCTCCACATATGTCCCAACCACTTTGCTCCTTGCTGTTTTATCTTCTTAACTATATCCACATTCTTTCGCTACCTCCTCATTTGTTCTTATCCTATATTCCAAATTTTTAATTTTAACTGGTCCTAGTATTGATCTCAGTATTCTTTTCTTCGCGACTCTCAAATGTTCTTCATCCCTTTCTGTTATTGTCAGTGTTTCTGCTGCATACATTATTACTGATCTTATATTCTATAAATTTTTATCTTTGTATACTTTGATAGATTTTTGCTTCTTAGTAGGTGTTTATTTGGTGTCCCGGTATTCCATCACAGGACGTCTCATCATGCGATATCTCATCACGGACATTTTATTCCTTCAACAATTCATCAGCGTGACACTTCATCACTTCGTCAACCAATCATACATAATTTCATTACACTAATCAGTGAGATTGTTTAATGGGTTTTTATTGTTTATGAAATAACACAAGTATGTGTTCTTTCACTAGAAGAAGTTCAGGATACATTTTTAGAAGTATCAGAGACGTTCCCAGATAACCCCAAGGACGATGAAGAATTAATCGCTTATTTTGAAATTACATTTACTCCTGGTCGCCACCTATGTAAAAGAAGAAGAAGAGAAGCTATGTTTCCTATGCAAATGTGGTATCAGCTACTGAAGGGATTGCCCAAACCATAAATTGCGTTGAAGGATGGCATAATGGTTTGCAGTCACTCTTTTAATGTGCACATCCTACAATGTGGGCTTTCTTTGACGGCCTGGTGAAAGAAACCAAATTAGCACACACACATTATTTGTAACATATATCTGGACAACATGTTCCAATGAAGAGTAGGTACACACCTTTAAAACTTAGATTACAGAATATGATTGACAATTATGAAACAGGAAATAGACTCACTTTCCTTAGAGCGCCATATTTGTTTTAATTTGTTTAATATATTTAATATAATCAAGATGTTTCATAAACATTAAAACGATCTTACTAATTACTGTGATGAGATTGTGTGCGATGGGTTGGCGAAGTGATGAGATATCGTGTGTTGATGTGTAATGGTGATGACTTGTCGCCGTGATAAAGTGTCCGTGACGAGATGTCGCGTGATGAAATATCGTATGATGGGGTGTCGTGAAACCGTTTATTTATATGTAGAGCTTTGTTGGCTGCCATTGTTTCCTCCTTTATTTCCATTTCTCTATTACCATCATTTGTAATAGTAACCCCCAAATATTTGAACTTGGCTACTTCCTCAAAAGTATAATTCCCCACTCTAATTTTTCTATTGCTCAGCTCTTTTCCTATTCTCATCACTTTTCTCTTGTTCTCATTTATTTTCAATCCCATCTTCTTACCTTCATCTACTATTTCTTTACGATGTTATTCATTATCTCCCTCTTTTTTGCCATGATTACTACGTCATCAGCGTACGGTACTAATTGTCCCCCTCTTGTTCTTATTGTACCCTTATTGACTATTCTGGTGATGTATTCCAGTACTATATTAAATATGGTTGCCGACATCGCATCCCCTTGCCTAACTCCTTTATTTACAGCAAACTCTTCAGTTTCACCTTTACTTGTTATTACACTAACTTTCGTTCCCTGCATTGTCATTGCTACAAGTCTTCTTAGTTTTGTTGGCACTTCTAACTCCTTCATCGCTAGCATAATCATATTTCTATTTAGAGAGCCAAACGCTTGCTGAAAATCTACGAAAAGCAGTTCGAGGTTTATATTATATTGATATAATTTGTTTAACTATGTGTATTGCATCAATTGTCGATTTCCCCTTCGTAAACCTGCATTGATATTCTCATATTTTATTATCCGTTACCTCTCTTATTCTTCTCTGTATTAACGTATATAAAACCTTGTAAGCGGTTGGCAATAATATAATCTCACTATATTTATTACTTTCACGCTGACTTCCTTTCTTATGTAGTTTTATTATTTGTTCTATTTTCCAGTCATTCTATCCTCTTTCCATATTTTTAATATCAATGCGTATATTTATTTTTTCAATTGTTCGTCTCCATATTTCAACAACTCCATGTTTATTCCATCCTTTCCAGGCGTTTTTGCGTTCCAGGTCTTGTTTATAATTTCGGTCACTTCTTCTAGGGTTGGTTCCTTTACAACTATATCCTGTCTTTCTTCCTCTTTTCATCTTTACTCTACCATTGTTGTTGAATTTTCTTATTGTTGATCGTCATTTAGTAATTCTTTGAAGTGTGTCATCCAAGCCTCCTTAATTTGTTCATTTTCTACTATTTTTCCTTCATTGGTTTTTATTCCCCTTATTTTAGGTTTATATATTCTTGGGGTTAGGAAATCAAAAAAATCCAAGACGGGAAAATGTTTCTTTCTAGTAAATCATTTAATTTTAACTTAAGAAAATATTCGTATTACATTAACCAGTATCTTTTGAAAATATTCATGAAACGTTGTTCGTTAAAGGCTATATCACAGTATGGATAAGTATGGCATCTGTATTCCGGTTTATGTTGCTACTTTCTAGGACGGCATGATACGGACGGCAAAATAAATGCTTCATTTTAAGAAAATGGAACTACTGAATTATGAACAATACCCAAACGCTTCTTTGAGTTAAGAAAACTATTTACTACTTTTAAGAAAATATTGTTTTGTGTTACGTATAAGGGCCATTTACTTATACTAAGAATTCCTTTCTTCAAATTTTCTGCAAGATTTTCTTGAATCTAGTTAACAAATGTCTTTAAACAAAGAAATACAATTATTTCATTACAAGTATATACTTGTCGTTAAGAAAATATTTCTTTTGATTTAAAACACTAATTGTATTGTGAATAATTGAAACGGTAATTGTCCTGAACTGAGGCTGATACACGCACTGATAGTGCGTGTGGTGTCGTTGGTTAGCGTGCCTATTCAGAAAAAGGGGGCCGCAGGTTCGAATTCCACCGGAGTCATTGAAAGTTTTATTTCATTAGTTCATTCGCCATAATAAACCCATAAAATTTCTTCTATTTAGAAAACTGATTAAAGGTTATAGTTACATAAACTTTAATGCACATACGTTGTAACATTAAACTTGAACGTTATTTTAATTTTAAATAGAAAAAAAGGTAAACCCACAACCAGGATATAGACATTGATTTATATGATATTTAAAAAAATACTGTATCCAGTCGACATCTGCAAATTTGTCAAGAAATTAGGGACAAAAAATTCTTTACGACAGACGTAATAATGTAACATTTTTAATACGAAACACAACGCGAAGAGATATTCAAAGGAAGTATCGAAATCAAGATTAACTCGTTGTAGAAACTGTGATCGAAGGTCAAGTTTGCCAAGCAGATTTCGAAATTTCAACCGGATTTTGTCCAACGCCTCCGTATTTCAACATTGAAATTTATGCGACCCCGTTTTGCACCTTGTTTATCCGTCAGTTATTGCCCCACAGGCGATAGCGATCCTTAACTTTGTTGTAATGAACAATATAGAAACAAAACAATGAACGCGCAGTAAGATTCGTATTGATTCGAAATATAAAGGGACTTTTATTATTAAGATAATCGTCAAAAATTAAAAAGTAAAATGAGAAACGTAGAAAACAATCGAAGGAAAAATTATTAAATCACTTAATGAATATACACTGCTGAAGTCATCAATGCAATAAGAAAAAGGATAATAGCATAAATAGATATACACAGAAATATACAGGATTAAAATATTTAAAAACAACAAGGTATGCTACAAAAATTATGTAAACTCACAGATTTGTTTTCATATTTAACATAAATTTACAATATACAAAAAAGATTGAACTTAAAAACGTCAATAAAACTATTCACAATGCCACAGTTGAGTTTCTTTTATATAATTACATGATTATAACCATCATCTACTTTAAATATCAAGCATAAGGTGCGCCAATTGTACAAAAAAGTTGGTATTTTGTTGGTACCACAAAATAGATTGCATAAAATGAAGAAACTCACATATAATGCAAGTGGATGCATCCCTTAATAATATGTTATCTTTATGAAAATTGACAATGGTCGAAATCCCTCTTTCTTTTTACAAAAGCACCGTTTAAAAACACATTGGATCCATAATTTTCCATGGAATTTCTGACGTAATTAATTAATGATCCTCCACGGCGAGGAATCGAACCTCACATCTCCTGCTTGCCGGATAGGTATGTTAACCACTACACCACGAGGACTTGGCATGTAAATTTAAAAAATTGTCTGTCGAAATGTTGTGATATATTTGCAGATAAATATAACATCTAGATATTAAGAGAGAACGAATCTTGCATAGTCCTCGTCGTGTAGTGGTTAACACGCCTACCCAGCAAGCGAGATTCAATTCCTCGCCGTGGAAATAATTTTAATTCTCATTAATTGCTTCGGAAATTCCAAGGAAAACTATAGATTTCATAATTCACCGACGGAAGCCAAAATATACGAAGCGTGTTTTTAAAGTAAATACCGTTTTCAAATAAAACAAAAACAAGTAAACTTTTCTTAACAATTTTATTTTTACATGAAAACCTGTACCTTTTTCTACATAATTTCCACCAATATTGAGACATTTATCGTATCGTACAATCAGCTTTACAATCCCATCGTCATAGAAGTCTGCCGCCTGATTTAACAATCACTGCACAACAGTCGTTTTGACCTCATCATCGTCGTCGTGGCGCTGACCACCCAGATGCTTCTTCAAATGCTGGAACAAGTGGTAGTCATTGGGCGCAAGATCGGGACTGTATGGAGAGTGATCAAGTTGTTCCCAGTGAAAAGATGCGATGAGATTTTAAGTTCGAGAAGCTGCGTGTGGACGAGCATTGGCGTGAAGCAAAACGATCCCCTTACTCAACATGCCTCGCCGTTTGTTTTGGATTGCACGGCGCAGTTTTTTTAAGGTCTCGCAATACGTCGTAGCATTTATTGTGTCACCGCGAGGCAAAAAATTAAGAAGCAACACCCCCTTTCTGTCCCAAAATACAGTACACATGATTCTCCGAGCTAAAATTGTTTGCGTGAACATCACTTTCTTGGGTGATGTTGAATTCCATGGATTGCTGGTTCGATTTCGGTGTAACGTGACCCACCCACGTTTCGTCACCTGTGACAATTTGGCTGAAAAAATCATCACCCCCCTCACTGTACCGCTGAAGAAAAGTCAACGCACTGGCTACACGTTTGATTTTGCGCATCTCAGTCAACATTTTCGGTACACAGCGTGAGCACAACTTTCGATACTGTAAGCGTTTGGTCGCAACTTCATAGAGAACACTTCTAGAAACTTGAGGAAACTCATCAGATAACGATGAAATCGTAAAGTGTCTGTTCTCTTTCACTTTTTCGTCAATTTTCTGAACCAAATCTTCAGTAATGACAGAAGGTCGTCCACTTCGTTCCTCCTCATTGACATTCGCATGGCCATCTTTAAAAGCTCTCACCCATTTCCATCACTTCACAGATCTGTCGATGAATGTCGGCCGATTTAATTAATGCCTTTAACACTAAGAAAACACTAAGAATCTTTCTGTGATGGCGTTTGTGGCTTGTCAAGAGATGTAGGTACACAGCGTGCAAGCGTAGAAAGCCGCCGCAGCACTCACGGTAGCAGAATCTCAAAACGGTACTTACTTTAAAAACACGCCTGGTATTAATTAAACACATTGGATGTTGATAAAAATTTAGAATTCAACAAAACTGTCTAAGTTTAAAGACCGATTACGAGTTATGAGAAATATAAGTACAATTATATAATTCTGAATTGTTTTAAGAATATTAAATTCTAACGTGAACAACTTTTTCCAGCTATTAGATATATTCTTTTAGAGTAACGAACCCCAGGCCACCAATAGAACAAGATACCACTATTAATGTTCAACGTGTATACATTTTTTGTTATATTATTATTTGTTATATATTCCACATTCATTCTAATAATTCTACAAGTTAGGAGCTCCTAACATGCACTTCGTTGAATTCTCAAATTCACAAACCTAGCTATCTATTTTAACACGTGGTCGGGATGACGACCAAGGTTTCAGAAAAAATGTAACTCTTAAATTTCACCAATATTTCGCTTTTATTTTAAAGTTTCATCAGGGTGATAAATTAGTTCAAGTAGATGTCCAAACTCGTGAACATAAAGATTCAACGATATAGATCTGAGGAGCTATGACTGATGGGTAACATTCATCAGTCATAGCTTTCTCAAGCTATTTTCTAGCATAATTCGCCCTGCAGCATCTTGAGCGTCTCATATCATTACTGTTTTTCTAAGCTAAATTATGTCGTTATTATATTTGCATCACAAATTATTTGTTTTAACAACTACTGCTTCACCTGTTTGTTTCGTTAAATGGATATCGTTTTAATCCAATCTTCAAAATAGAAGCTGTCAAAGCATCCTGATTTTGGACGATTATATACAGCATATTGGGGATCATTTTCCGTCCACATATTGTATAAGTGCATAAACTTATATAAACGACATAAACAGGTAAACTCGTTCCATATTCACCAGCAGAGAAAATTAAAAAGAACACAATATGGATTTAGAAAGGAAAGAGGTACCCAAGATCTAATATTAATATTAAGACAACTTAGTGAAAAAATTATAGAAAAAAACGAGGGAAAGTACATGTATAGATTTGAAAAAGGTACTTGAGAAAATAAAAAGAGAAAGCAACTGGAACACCTTAAAACAAAGAGGCATAGGATAAGGAAACAATAGAAATGTACAGAAATAATGTAAACATGTCAGAACTAATACGGAGGAATCAAAAGGATTCAAATAGGAGTTAAACAAGTGTCCTCGACCAATTTTTGTTCGCAATAGCAATAGATGATGCTATAAAGAAAGCTAAAGAAAGGATGAAAAAATGTAATGTAGGATTTTGGATGATGAAGGGGATAAGCTTAACAGGACTGATGTATGCGGATGATATAATAATTCTGGCGACAAAAAACTTGCAGTTTAACCTAATTATTCTTAATGAAGAATTAAAAAAAAATTATGACCATAAATGCTACAGAAACTAAAAGTATAATAATAACAAAAAATGGCCCATGACTATGTACTTCGTTTTTGTCTAGCTATGCTCCTTCACAGGTATACCCATGAAATACGACCAATTTGGCCCATCCTGTACTTTCCGTTCCTGTCGACAGCGTTGATAGATCAGGAAGAATACCCAAAATTATTTCGCATGATCATAGTTTGAAACATCGACTGTAACATATTTAAACGCCTTTGAAGAATAGCCGCAGTCTTTTGGCCGATCCTGTACCAAGAAAAGAATAAAATAAATTTGCACCGCGATTGTTTCGCATTGTATAGTTTAATGCTCCGGTCGTGATCAAGGCAGGTTTGTTTAGATATGCGCTGTCACGTGCGAATTGTGACGTCATCGGCTAGAATATACCGCACACTCGATCTCCTCGAAACTTTCACTAAATTCACTCTCCGCGCTACAGGTATACTTATATACATACATATGCGAATGGTGAAAACGTAATGAAATTCCTTTACTTTTGGTTTCAAGTTCATTTCCTTAATTATTTTTCGGCTGTATAATTTGTATAGATTTTTTTTTTGGTTTTACATCGTCGTTTTTACGATAAGATCAACGTTGTGTTACTATTGGATGTTATGGACAATTATGTACTCATTAAGTTTGACATTAATTACGTTTTTGGTTATCGGTGCAATTATATTTTATAACTTCTGAGCTCATCGAAGCTTTTTGATATTTAGTTACGTATACTGGAAATTATTTATGTATGTGAACAATCTACACGCAGAGAAATGATTTCTTGCATCAAGAAAATATATTTTCTTGCAAAAATCAGTCTCTATTCAAGAAAATATTTTTATTTCGAGACTAAAAATGCATAATATAAGAAAATAATTTTCTCGAAATTTAAATAAATATTAGAAAATCAAGAAAATTCAAGACAGAAACATGTTTCTTCCAAGTAAATCATTTAGTTTTACTGAAACAGTTCACTAAAACCCTTACCACAATACTTAACTCGTACAGGACGCACGTTTCGATAGCCAAGCTATCATCATCAGCAGCAAAACTGAATTCAATGGTAATTCAGTTTTACTGCTGGTGATGATAGCTTGGCTCCCTTTTTTATTACTTATTATAAAAAGAAAAAAAAATATATTACATTAACCGGTACCTTTTGAAAATGTTTATGAAACGTTGTACGTTAACGATTATATCATTGTATGGGTAAGTATGGTATCTGTATTCTGGTTTCTATCGCTACTATCTAGGACGGCATGACTATAACTACTGGCACTAGGTGGCGCCAGGAAATATTTCAGTTGCTGTTTTTGAAGACTAGTGGCATAATCTGAGAGATGTAAGACCAATGAGTCCATCAATACCATGAGCTATTTATTAGCATTATTTTGGTTATTGTTTCTAGGCACTTTTTTCATGTGTACTTCAACATTAAGTTCACTTTTGTTTGAACGTTATGCTATAGATAACCTTTACTTTAACCTTTATAAGATCACAGGCAATGTGAATAATTTACTGCATTATGTACGGATAGGTCGTACTGTTTTAGACAAGGTAACCGTAATTAATAATATGCATATAAATAATATGCATTTCAAGAGTTCTAAGTAAAAAATGCTTCATTTTAAGAAAATGAAACTATTGATTTATGAACAATAGTTGAACACTTTCTGGAATTAAGGAAACTGTTTATTTAAGAAAATATTGTTTTGTGTTATAAGGGCCATTTAGTAAGAATCCCTTTCTTCAAATTTTCTGCAAGATTTTCTTCAATCAAGTTAACAAATATCAAACAAAAAAATAAAATTATTTCATTACCAGTATATACTTCCCTTAAGCTGAGAAATTAACGCTAAGAAAATATTTCTTTTGATTTAAAACAGTAGTTGTATTACGGATAATTGAAACAGTAATTGTCTTGAATTAAGGCGGACAGCTTTGATACAAGTATACATTTCTCTAATATCTATAATTCATTATTCTCCCTGAACGAAATGAGGGTGTGGCAAGCGAGTTAAGTGTGACTTAAATGGAGTGAGAATTAGAAGACGTTCAAGGCATATTTGATTGAGAGAATTTATTATTTGGTATTTGTATATATTGCATACAACTCGACAGCCGTTTCTTACCAAACCCTTAGAGTTTGGATCACTATTTATTGCATTAGTTCCTCTTCGATAAAATGAAGACACTAAAAATACTTACAAAAAAGGCCTTGAATGTTGTATTTTATAATAATTTACACAATTTACTTTATGAATTTGTTAAAACACATACATATGTGTACTACAGCTCCATTGGTTCGTACGGTTTTGGAGTAAAATAGATTGCTTGTATTTCTTTTTTAAAAGTATGTAAATACTTTCATTCGATTCGCGCGTCGTTTGTTTTCAGTTCGTTGGATCGTTTTCGGGAATAGCGCTTTCGGAAATACGGTTGCGCGTCTCGGAATTTGAGGGCGGGCGTTTGGATTTACTTTTCTGGTGATTTACAGAGCCTGAAAAAAAATCGCATATAAAACAGAGCGAGGATTGTGCTTTCCGCCCGAGGCCGGTTCCGAGCACGGATAAGCATCTTCAATAATTGCAGCGGTTCACATTAGAGGTACACATTTTGAGATTCTTGTAGGTCTTTACTAGCCCAGTCCGACAAATTTGTCAGCTTGGCCCGGCCCGGCCCGTCATATTTGCCAACCCGACTCGCCCATCGGCCAGTTAGCTTCGTCGGTTGTCGACTCATCAAGTCCGTTCGGCCCGAAAAGACCGTTTATCCGTACTACTTTCAGTATTAAAAAATTAATAATAATTTCAATAACGATTTACTTATTTAATTTGAACAGATAACATGGATATACTAAAACACAAAGAGGTTTTTTCCTTTATGAGAAGGCTGTTTTAGTTTTATGAAATTACATTTTGTTGTATGAAATTATCGATAATGAATTTATGATGCTTCTCAAAGCAGTGTCTTTACTACAACATTTAAAAACATTAACATGTTATTCTATGGACTTTTACGACCGATACAGTAATCTTCTATAGCAACTAATACTAGCGAACATATTGGCTTAATAATAAAAGATAGAACAGAGAAGATGGGAAACGTGCCGCTGCTTTAAACGCGAAATGTGTTCTTCTAAGTAAGTATATGAATTTACCTTATTTAAAACAGTCGTGGTTCTAAAGCACGTTGGTCATACGATTCAATTCGACTCTACTCTTCTTTGTGTAATCGCGGCGTTTCTTTCGTGACGCACTAGCATAGATAGGGCGCGTAAGCATCATAGTTTTAGTTAGTTTTCTCTGTCATTAATTCATCTTTCGTAAACGTTACCTGTGTAAATTTACTCATTTGAACTACCAAAAGAGTATTTGATAAGAGCAATTGATACTCCCGAATGTACGACGGAAAATACCTTTTAATTAAATACAAATTCAAAATATAACATTGCAATACATTAAACTATTCGCAAATGTCTACAGTAAACTTTCTAGTTTAAGAGAAATTTATTAATAAATCTGCGGGTAATTAGATATGAATAAGTAACACTAAATACTTGCAGACATTTTTTCTGTATCTTATATTAAAATTCTTAATTTTAACTGTTACGTAAGAGGTAAAAAAAAGCTATTGACATTTGGTTCCTAGTCGCCACAAGTCGACAACATAACTCAACTAATAAATCACGCGATAAGCGGAACAATCTAAGCTTAGGAAAGTATGCAGGAAACGATTGATCATATAGCTTAATATGGGATTGTCGCCTCTGGCACTGTTCGCATGCTGAGTTTTCTTGGCCCATTGCTTTCAATGGTACATACCAAACTCAAAACGCGTTTAGTATTTCCTCGTGTTGGCTTTGAAAACGTTGTTGTTTAATCCGTTTTCTTTTCGATTTAGCATCCTAATAAGACGATAATTCTACAAAATTTTATAAAACCAACCCCAAATACTAAAATCAAGAGGGTTTAAGTTTAGATACTTAGTTGGCCAATTATGTGGCCTACTACGACCTATCCAGCGCCCAGAGTAACGTTTATTTAAATGAATATCTACCACGCTGGCAAAATGAGGAGGACCTCCCTTATGTTGAAAATACATTCTCAAACGTCTAGTCAAAAGTGCATTTTGCAGCAATTGGGGTAGTTCTTGTTACAAAAACCGTAGGTAATTTCCTGCGTTGAGACGATCTTCAAGAATAAAAGGTTGCTGCTAGTCAATGTGATCGTTTATTTATTATTATACACGTCAAAAATAAAATTACATAAAATAAGTTTTGAATAATCCTGATTTCTAATTCCAGTGTAATAGATACAAAGAATCGAACTTATGTTCATATGAACTTTTTGATTTCGGGAACGTGTTGGTTTTTTTTTTTTTTTTTATTATTATTTGGCATCTCGGGATCATAGCCCATATGCCTCGATGTTGTGACTACTATGTAGAGATCGACTTTGAAAAACTTGAGGGATCAACAGGGATACACATTTCACATCCCGGGGCCTATCGGGATGACTAACAACTTAAACATCACAAGAAAACGGCCAACGGACTATAGGTTTACCCACACAGGTAGTGGAGGGATGGATCCTTACAAGCGATCCAAAACGTTAACTCTCATTTACAAGAACAGTGAACGTGTTGGTTACGCATCGAACACTTTGTACAATTTCCACATATCACTATGCAAATCAGGAAAGCATGCCAAGAAGGTCGAAAAATATCCAAACGTTACTTGCACTTAAAAAATTCGCAGAATCTTCAATGATATTTCAACCAGCTTAGTTTCACGATTCCTTAAAAATAAATTAAAGCTGGAATTATACGAAATAATATTATATTAGTTATTTGATTGAGAAGTAATGCGAAAGCAATTTTTTTCGTATACAGTTGCCAAAAATCGTATATTTCACAATTATTTTCTATTTAATATGTATCTAAAATATTGGTGGAGGTGCCGGATAAATCCACTTCAGAACCTCATTGATACTTCTTCAATGTAATGAACACATACGTATTAAGTAATATATTGAGGTCCATTGGCAGAAAGGAGAGTTATTGGTGGTAAATAATCAGTTGAATGTAGGCTTTCGCGGCTGCTTTCAATTAAAATAATGCTTTTTGAGTTTTGCCGTGTTTGTTGCCTTAATTACGTTTCGCCGAACATAATGTCAGCTTCTTCAGAAGTTTTCTAACTGGCGTGGTCCTCCTCAGCTGCTTGTTACCTACTTTGGTGTCATCTCGCTCCGTTTAACCGAATCCGTTCGAATCTGGACCGTATCTGTTTAGTTAGGAAAACATTTCATAAATTAAATAAACAAACACATTATTCGTTTCAGGAAAATCCCAACCGCGACGGTCTATGGAAAACCACTCCCTTCCAAATCCGTTCGACGTATCTATGACCCTTCACGAACAACCAAGCGTTCAGCACGACTTCGTCACGGCACTTTTAGGCGCATGGAGCGAATTCATTCTGCACGACCTGGCTAGCACAGGAAATATGCGCAGTTTAGATTGCTGTGCTTCAGAGACAAATCTAGGTGAATGCTTTGGTCATATAGGTGGTGGAGTTTGCAAGGAATACATGAGATCGCTTCCTGCAGTAGATATGGACGATTGTACTTTCGGTAAGTGTATCAAAAGAATGTTCAGAAAGACGTTTTTAATTAATTTATTCAGAATATAGGAATCAGATGAACTTGGCCTCATCTTTTTTGGACGGTTCCGCAGTTTACGGCAACAACGATAACGCTGTCCAAAAGTTGAGAACTTACGATGCTGGCCTCGTAAATGTTTCGGCCTGTGCCGTTTGTGGCGCTAACGCATTGTACTCGGCGATTTTGAGGGAGCATAATAGGGTAGCGCAGAATTTAGCTCAGCTTAACAGACACTGGCCCGATGAGACGCTGTTTTTGGAAAGCAAAAGGATAGTGGCTGCTGAAATTCAGCACATTACCTACAACGAGTTCTTGCCGACAATTTTGGATAAAGTATATTCACACAAAACAATTACTGTTAAAAGTGCTTTGAAAATATTTCCAAATTTATAGGTTGTGATAGAGAATCCTGGACTGAAATTGAAACCTATCGGTCATTACACTTCATATTCTAGTTCAAACAGAGCAGGTGTTTTCAATGAAGTAGCGATGACTGCATTGCCTGCATTAATTTCTATGATTCCACAATCTTTGGTAAGTGATTTTTTTTTGTTCTTCACGCTCTTGAAATATAATTGTTAAGTAATGATGAATATTTATAGATATTAATAGTGAAAAGACGCAGTGAATTAATTACAACTAACGTAATCAGTAGAAAAATGAAACATCCACTAAGTTTTTATTAACCCAGTAGTCTTGAAGGAAAACGATATACACACTTTTTTGTTAACTTCCTAATCTTATTTATTTTTCTAACATCACTTAGTTAGTGCGTCACATATAAACTTTACCGTTGATTCTGGAATATTTCTGCTAATTCATTTCCTTCTTAAAAATTAGTATGGTGAACGTTTTCCTAATCAATTTTGTCCCCTATACCTTCGCTGTTTAATATTCTTTTCCATTCCATGACCAGACTAAGTGTGTAAAATGTCTTATTTCAGTGTAAACTGGGTCTAGAAGCATCACATCTACCTTTATGTTATTTACAGAAATCTTAGAAAACACGAAACGGGTGATCTAGATTGATTTCGTAACAAATTACTAGCTTTTGGGAATTATTTGCTGTCTTCAATACTACTTAAAATACGGAAAGGTTAATTCCCTGGACAAACCACCACAGACACAGCATTAAAATTGAAACCCCTTCTTCGAATTCTAATCTATAAAAATGAATATAAAGTTATCCCTTCTTGAATTATTGTAGAGGCGCTCTTGCATGTGACATTTATTCTAGATATATATTCGTAGACGGCTCGTAAAAACGAGGAAATTGAAAATATAAAATAGAGATAGCGCTATGCTTCATAATCTATGGATAATTGACCGTTTGTTGCGTATAATTCGTGCTAGTTTAGTTGCGTGTGTGTTCTTTATCGTTCTAATTTAATTTAGTGTGCAATGCGATTGGTGCATGGAGAGCATTAGACATACTCGAATTTGTAGCCGACATTTCAGTTCTGAAAGTTTGGTACCTTGCACGTCTGTTTTGAGACTAACAAGTTAAGATGTGGTGGCAACTTTATTATATCTTGGAGGATGTCTTGAAAAAGCACATCCCCCAGTGTTTAGTGTAGGTTGTAGACCAAGATTATCTTCAGCCGTCACAAGTCACTACAGAAGTCACAAGGGGTTGCTACAGAATCAAAAGCCACAGAGATCCACTTACTAGTAATCATATTTAACCAATATTTCCATCAATAATTATTGCCATTAATATTAATCATCAAAAGTAGTTTAAGTTGTAAATATTGTGTTAAAGATATGTATAAAAATCATTGAATTAAGATCTTTTTGTTATTGTTTCAACAAATATATAGCAAAATGCTCATTATTAATATTCTTTAAGAGAAACGTACTTCTCTCCTTTCTTCACGTATGTATATTGTAATTATTTTAACAGCTGTGTTTGAGGATATCGTTTTTTATGTGATATAAACAATGATATTATGAAACGATTAAAGTCGTTACAAATCTAATAATCTAACGAATGCGCCATGTAATATAATTTTGCATTACTTGAGGCAGATATCCATTTCTCTCACTGGCGATATCTAAATTTGCAAAGAGTGTGTCGTTTAGTGTCGTTGTTTGCGGCTCCCTGCCTTATCTTATATTTAAGCCGGGCACAATCGGTCTTCGCAACAGAATCGGTTCAGTGTATGTGTGATTCGCAGCCGACATAAGTGATATTTTGAAATCATTAACCGAGTGTAAAAAATAAAAGCTGACGCAATAAGAATGTTTGGTAAATAAAGCGAAACACGTTGAAGAGTTTTTTTTGCCATTATTAGTTTTTTTTGTTTGAAAGCGACACTTGTTGTATATGTAATGCAATAACCGTAAATAGTAAACAAAGTAGTTTCTTAAAAAATTTCTTGTACTTAATTCCATAACAATAAATAATAATATAATAAATAAACGTAACTTCTTAACAGCGTAGACAGGATTGTTGAAAAACTTGCACCATCAGGTCTCTACATTTGTCTGAGTGAAAGTTATTCGCTATAATGACAAAATGCATAATTATAATAATTCTTAAAGTTAGTTAATGAATCTACAGATGCACCACCACACATTTGCCTTAATCTCGTATAATCGGAATTTTTCTTTAAAACACTGTCGAACTTTGCTATAATGCGACCGTTTTTTGCGTCGTTTATACCGTGTAGCAATGTAAGGCCTGATGCAAAAGTAGCTGGACATTTGAAAAATTAGCGTAGTAGGTTGTAAATTTTTTTTTGACACATGAGTTAAACGTCAATGTCTTGTACGAACGTTTCTCTTAAACATAAAATCGTTTATTTATTAGTTGTAAGAATGAAAACTGCTGCTATTGAAAATTTGCGAGCACGTATTCATTCTGCCCTTGGAAGATGGACCACGGCGGAAGTGGTGACTACAAAAGAAAATTTAGCCGGAGCACCATAGATAGCATCATAAAACTTTTTACGATAGCAAACCTACTGCTAACTGAAAAAAAAAGCCAGGCGAAAAAAGCTAAGTATGGGTAAAGTTACAAAAATGATGGAATTGATGGAAAACAAGATTGGAAATCGCAACGACAAAGTGGCGGCAAAGTTTAAAGTGTCTCAGTCTTGTATCAGAATTTGAACAAAGAAGTTTAAAATATTATAACAAGGCAAAAAGCCAAAAATATACGGATAAAACAAATGGAAATTATTCCGTTTCGATGTAGGAAGATGAGGGCCAATCTAAAGTTGCACAAAAGGTATTGATCTTAGATGATGGAAATATTTTACCATTGGTAACACTAACATCGCTGGAAATGCTGATTTTAAAAAAAAAAAAAACTCTGCTCCTGACGATGTGAGATTCGCAGGTAAAGCAAAATTTGGGCAAAAATTTTAGTTTGGATTGCTATTTCAAAAACCGGTGTTCAAGTCCTCTCATAAGAAGTGTGCGTGATTCAGCAATAATGCATTGAAGTGTATAGGACAAAATGTCTACTAAAACTGAAGCGATTTATTGAAAGATTTCACCAAAGAGATGATATTCTCTTTTGGCCAGACTTAGCGAGTTCGCATTATGCGAAAACTGTTACTACAAGATTAACAGAAAATAACATCGCTTTTGTCCCTAAATAAATGAATCTTCTATATATTCCAAAGGCACGTCCTATCGAAGATTTTTGGGCAGAACTTAGTTGACTCGTTTATGGGAAAGGTTGGACCGCAGAAAACGAGAATTAGTTATCACGTAGTAGCAATAAGCTCAAGCAAATTAGTCCAGATTATATCCAAGCCATGATTCAAAAGGTTCCATCTAAACTGAGAAAAATTTAAGAAAGTGAACCTTTTGCCATTTTAACCTAATGATAATTGTAAACAAAAGTTCTAGTTTTAAGATTAAACCATCGGATATTTTCTAATAGTTTTTGATAAAAGTATAAAAAATGTTGAACTACTTTTGCATCGCCCCTTATTTACTTCGTCCACGATTTGCACTGATTTTACTAACGACAACCCAGTATTTTGCAATTCTTCTATTGCGTCGATGACATGATATTTCGAACGGCAACTTGCAGAGTAAGTCTCCAGTTAAAGCGTTATCCAACTTTCCCTAATTTATATGGAGTAATGTCATTTTTCTATTTGTATAGTTATCACTTATTACTATTATTGTAGATGAACGAGACTGCTGAAAACTTTGCCGAAATGGTCGATATCCTAATTAGAACACCAGCGCAAGTACCCAGCATCCATATTAACGTTCCCCTAAGAAAGGAATGGGATACTGCTACGTTAATGATGCACATGAGTAGAGATCATGGTCTTCCAGGATACGTAGCATACGCTCAATTGTGTCACAATACCACCAACGGCGCCAAGAAGCTCAAATTTGAAGATCTATACCAGTTCGGAATTAGTAGAAATAGCATTGATATTCTCAAGGAACTATACAGGTAAAGTATTTCGTCGGTTTGGTGCGTAACTATCCTAAGACCAAATTTCACATTTTAAAAGTTTATCAAATTACATGGAGAGGATTCTAAATAATATCGTAAAACTATCCTGAGTTAACATTATATTTACAATTCTGCGTAAATATAAAAGCAATACTTTTCCCAGAAAGAAAATTATTTCAAATTAAAATTTTCAATTGTCGGTTTCTTGATTCTATAAACATGCGACTTGGGATACTTTTGCACCAAACCAACGATTTTCAAAAACTACAATTCAAATAATTACAATTGCACGCTCCCAATTTTAGTGCCGCCGAAGATATTGACCTGCTCGCTGGTGGTCTCTTAGAGAAACCTAACCCGGGAGCTGCGATCGGACCTACATTTTCATGTCTGCTGGAGAAGCAATTCGTCCTACTGAGACAGTCTGATAGATTCTGGTACGAAAATGATTTGCCGCCCAGCTCGTTGACTAGCGAGCAACTTACTGAAATTAGAAAAGTAACTTTAGCTGGTCTTCTATGTGCTAATACAGATGATTTAGATAAGATCCAACCTAAAGCATTTGTCCAAGAAGATATATATTTGTAAGTATGACACCGAATGATCTTTCCACATGTGCGTAATTCTAAAACTAAACCGTTTTTTCAATCTAGAAATGCTCGTATCTCCTGCAATCAACATCCAACACTTCAATTTACCCCTTGGTTAGAAATGGATCACATGACCGATTTGTCTGAAGATATACTTATGGATGCTTTGATTAAAGCGGAGCAAGAAGTCCTACAAAGAAGAAAAATGGAATACGAAGTATGGAATAAATGTAGGTTTCCGAAAAATTTTATTATAACACAGACGATATATCTTACACTTCTTAAAATTGCAGATGGTGGAGTTGATCCGAAATCGCCAACTGGTACAGCAGCTTCGTTCAGCAAAGCTAATAAGCAGGCCTTAAAATTAGCTAATTCCTCTCTGTTATTTGAATTTGCTTCGAATGAAATTATTAATTCCCTCATGTAAATTTATTTTTGAAATTCTACCCGATGAATATCAGTATTTAACGCAATTTCTTCTTACAGTAATCGCAGAAGGAAACGACAAACCTTTGGAAATATCTTACAACCAAACGATTTTACGGATAGCTTGCAAAGCGTGGACCTGTCGACTTTCCTGCAACCAAATGCTTTTGATTTCGATCCAACTTGTGATGATAGCGGCATATGCGACGAAACCACGCCTTTTAGAACGTTCAGTGGTTATTGTAATAACTTAAGGAGTCCCACTTGGGGTAAAAGCTTAACCACGTTCACGAGATTATTGCCAAGTCAATATGAAGATGGTAAATTCTAAACACAGCAAATTATTTATTTTTCTATGAAATCTAATATTTAACATCGTTCCAGGTATCTCTAGACCAAGGGTAACTGGTGTCACTGGAGTACCTTTGCCTTCCCCACGTGTGGTTTCCACAGTAATTCATCCAGACATTAGTAATCTTCATTCACGCTACACCTTGATGACAATGCAATGGGCTCAGTTTTTGGATCATGATTTGACAATGACGCCTATTCACAAAGGATTCCACGAATCTATCCCCAACTGTCGTTCCTGCGACAGTCCTAGAACAGTACATCCAGAATGTAATCCCTTCCCTGTACCTAAACATGATCATTACTATCCAGAAATTAATGTCACTACCGGCGAAAAAGTTTGCTTTCCATTCATGAGGTCGCTACCAGGTCAACAATCTCTAGGACCGAGACAGCAAGTTAATCAAAATACAGCGTTTCTGGATGCTTCGCAGGTATAATCAGTTAAAGTTAGTAGTAACTGATGATACATTTTAAATACTTCTTAGGTATATGGTGAGAATAATTGTGTATCAAGGGAATTGAAGGGTATGGGTGGTAGAATGAACTGCACGATCCATCCGGTTAGAGGCAAAGATTTACTACCACAAAGTGATCACCATCCAGAATGCCGATCTGGATCTGGTTTATGTTTCATAGCAGGTATGAGACATTCATTGAAAACGTTAAGTTCTTCTACATTCGAGATCTCGAAATAAATATAACAGTAGATCAAAATTTATTTGAAATATAGTTTATTACATACCTAAATTATAAATGCAGAAAACCTAAACTAATTGGATTTATTGTTCTATACAAAAATCATACGCGATGCTCATTTGTTATTGTTCAGGTGATGGCAGAGCATCGGAACAGCCAGCTTTAACCACCATCCACACGGTATTTATGAGAGAACATAATCGATTGGTAGAAGGTCTAAAAAGGGTCAATCCTCATTGGGATGAAGAAACAATGTTCGAACACGCGAGAAAAATATTGATAGCTGAAACTCAACATATCACATACAACGAATTCTTACCGAGAATACTAAGCTGGAACGCCGTCAATTTGTACGGCCTAAAATTATTACCGCAGGGCTACTATACGGAATACAATCCCAGTTGTAATCCGTCTATCTTGAACGAATTCGCTGCGGCAGCTTTTAGAATTGGCCACTCGTTGTTGAGGCCGCATATTCCTAGATTAAGCGAAGACTATCAAATCGTCAACCCACCAATTTTGTTGAGGGACGGATTCTTCAAAGTCGATATGATAATGGCGGTAAGTGAATACTAAGTCAATCTACTCTGACCACATCGAACTAAATCTAATGCGTTCTTCAGCCTTTGATGGTAGACGAAATTACCAGAGGCCTAATATCTACCCCAATGGAAAGTTTAGATCAGTTCATTACAGGAGAAGTTACAAATCACTTGTTCGAAGACAGAAGGATACCATTTTCCGGTGTTGATCTTATCGCGCTCAACATCCAAAGAGGTAACTTAGAAACTAGAATTGCATTTGGATACCAATTACCGTTCAATAATATTTCAGCAAGAGACCACGGGGTTCCATCCTACAATAATTACCGAGCCCTTTGCAATTTAAAACGTGCAACCAGTTTCGACGATTTAGCGCGAGAAGTTCCACCAGAAATAATAGCTCGTTTCAAAAAGATTTACGCCACCGTCGATGATATTGACTTATTCCCTGGAGGAATGAGCGAGAGACCACTTAAAGGTGGTCTAGTAGGACCAACATTCGCTTGCATAATCGCCATTCAATTCAGGCAATTAAGAAAATGCGACAGATTTTGGTAAGTATCCATTTTATGTCGAAATATGTACAAAGGTGTATTAAGAAATAATTATTTTAAATTAGGTACGAAAATTCCGACCCAATTGTTAGATTTACCGAAGCGCAACTTGCCGAAATAAGGAAAACCACTCTTGCCAAAACTCTCTGCAACAATTTAGACATACATTCGGATGTGCAAAGAGCCGCTTTCGACTTACCATCCAATTTCTTAAATCCCAGAGTACCTTGCAGCTCACTACCTGATATAGACTTTAATGCCTGGAGGGAACAGTCTGGCCACGGTTGTGTTCTTAGG
Source organism: Dynastes maya (assembly GCA_029619315.2). Classification (NCBI taxonomy): domain Eukaryota; kingdom Metazoa; phylum Arthropoda; class Insecta; order Coleoptera; family Scarabaeidae; genus Dynastes; species Dynastes maya. The sequence goes on along the minus strand of JAROYE020000006.1, from coordinate 33,926,867 downwards.
GATAGACACTTGCAAATTGGAGATTCAGCTTTTCCATCACCTTGCACAAGTTGCATTTGTTCTGAAGATGGGGTATGTATATATATCTATTGCTTGGACTTGCCAAATCAAACGATCATAATCAAAACTAATGGAATTAACGGCTCGGTGGTCCAGTGGTAAGAGGGCTTGCGTTTGACTGGATAGAGTTAGGCACTGTGTGTTCAAGTACCGCTAGGATCAAATTTTCTTAGTGGGTCCGATACACTCCCAAGTCACCATTCACAGCTGGGATAAAACTAACTGCGCTTTATCCTTTTAGTAACAAAGTCATTACACACACTAAAAGCTCCTGAGGTTATGACAAGCTTTAAAAAGCATATACACCCTGTAGGGCCGTCACCACACTAATTATTTATATTCAAATAAAATCGTTATATTGTTGTTATAACCTAATTCTTTTTGCAGGTACAATGCGCATCTTTGAAAATAACAGATTGCTCGCAATTGATGAAAGAATGGCCAAGAGAAGTTATACTTCGAGACGATGTCTGCACGGCTCAGTGCGGGTTTTTCCTGCGAGAATCTTCATTCAATACCTTCAACATAAAAACCAGCTCATCATTAACGCAGACATCTATTAACACAGGATTAATTCCTCCACCGGCAAGAACAGTTCGATCAAGGCCGGTAGTTCCCCATTTTAACTCGAACATAAATCCGTTCAATGGCTTTAAATTCCCAGATCTAACGCCGTTCGTTATTTAAAATCTAACGTTAATTTAACAGAGTATCTAACAAATAGAGTGGTGTATTAAATGGTGCAAATGTTTCTACCTTCACGTCATCATCAGATATATGTACATAAGTATTTCTGATCATTCACGCATATGATTTTTGATACTGCCGATGTCGAATACTGTTTTCTCATACTAATGTTCTGTTTTACGAAACCATTATCTTTTATTTTTGTGTAGGGAATTAAAGAAAATGGGCAAAGTTGGTGCCTATTACCAATGTATGTATACAACAAATTGAGATCTCTATGTAATGTAACTAACCTCATCGTTAATGGATTTAGAAAACAGACTCATATACATAAGCATTACAAGTCATTAATAAGTAATTGTTGTAATAATAAATTAGTCATATTTAAATGTATAAATGTGTAAATATTAGATTGTAGTTAAACTTAAGTCGAATTCTACTACGTAACATAGGAATACAACGAAGTACTTGTGCTGTTCTTTACTTAGCTATATTGTTACCATTAAATTTGTAGTACAAAGTAATGTTTGTACTATATATGAAAATCTGTTTTATGTATTGATCGTATCACTGCCTTGTACAGTCAGAAAACGATAAATTATAGACTTCAGTAATCAAATTTCCTCAATTTATTTTATATTATTCGGTTACTGCAAAAATGTGAACCTTTTTTAATCGTTATTTTTTCTACTCTCTAACTGTCTGATAGATTATTTGTAAATTTGTTATATAATATAATATGCTTTTATTATATGTTTTATATATTTAGTATTTTTCTTGCTGCAACCATCACAACCCTTCATATCAAATACTTTTATGCAGTACCCTCCATTCTTTGAAGAGGTTTGCTTTGTTGGTGGAATTTAGTTTTCTTTGAACAATGTCATGTCTTAAACATTCCCAATTTACTGTCAACCTAACATTTTCGTTACAAAATTAAAAAAATAAAAAAAATAGATAGAAATGATAAGTGTCACTGAAATACATAAAAAGTAGAGGTGTTAGTTTAATAAATTCTAAACAAGTTTGTTTCCATGTAATTATTATAACGAAACGATTGATATATACGAGAGTAGTGCATTTTTACAGCATTATCAATAAGGTATGGATGTTGAACCTCTCAAATATTACCAGAGTTTTTTACAAATAAATATTTCAAAACCGAACACATTCAATTACCAAACTTCTATTACCGCGTGTATTTCGGTTGCATATCGTGTACGTCGTAGTATTCAACGGAAATACGGAAACGATTTCGCGGTTTGATTTTGCCTCCTCGCCACAAAACAGCTTTATTTGAAAGATCGTTTTTGTTTTGCATTTACAGAAAATATAATAATATTCCAGAAAACCTTAAATCAAGTTCTGTACATGCTTTCAAACATAAATGCCGCAGTTGGATTGGCTCATAGGATAAATGGTGTGCGCTTACAAGTTTATTATTTAAGTATATCTTTCTTTTACTATTCAGTTTGTTTGTTTACTCTGTACTTGAAAAATATCTGTATTAACTTACACAGCCGCTCTTTCTTTGTATAATTGTAATGTCTACTTCTTTGGTGTATTTGATTTGGCACACGCGTAGTTACTTGTTTTTTTTTCTCCTTTTTTTTTTCTAGATTTAAATTTAGTATGTAGACATAAACTTTGTTTCTCATTTTTATTCTTTAATTCAGTGTTAGGTTAAAGCAGTACACATCAGTTTGATGTAACTGGGTCCCATCCTGGGGTTGTGTAACTATTTTTTTTTTCCTTTGTTGGCATTTTTTTGTATCTCACGTACCTACTTTTGCGCGATACGCCTCTGACGTTGCACTCGTTTGTCGAACCTTAGTGTTGGGCGATTATGAATGATATAATCGAGGTATATCGATTATACCCGAATAATCGATCATTCAATTATGGTTCAGAAATCATTCATTATTCGTTTCGACTGGGCAGGAGCACACAAACGGACTACGATTCGAGATCTGTATTCGAAACTTCGAGGTTTCGAGTTTCGAAATAATTCACTCGTCACTCGAATTCTGTCAAATAATCGTGGAAAATAATCGAAATCGTTAATAAATTTCGAATGATCATTCGATTATTTTAAACGATTATTTCGATTCATTCGATTATTGAAATATATCAATTATGCCCAACACTAGTTATTACAATAACACTCAAACCATTACTGTAACTACAACAATGGATTTGTCATATAAACCAAATAAAACGAGAACGATTTTTTTATGGAAGAAGTATGCGATACAGCACGGACATCTTCGCTAAAGCCCGTATGACAGGATGAATTTCAATGTAAATTTCTATTTAAATTTGAATGCACACAATTCGTAGAGTTGGCATTTTTTAAATTTCGCTAATGATTTTGGTTGGTAGTTCCGCCAATAAAGGACATGCTGGGGGATTCTGTTTCACAACCCGATATCGAGCAAGTCAAAATCTCGACTCGAAAACCAAAACACCAAACTTGCATCGGGTTGAAGTGATTCTGAAGTACCTTCGACTTCACCTGTTTCCCTTTCCCTTCTGTGAAGTCGTAGCACTTCGTAGCAGCATTTGTTCATTATTGTCATTGGATATTTAGAAAGCGCGGGTTGTTTGAGGTTAAATACTTTAAACATAAATACCTTTTTTTGTTTGAGTCGCATTTATTCCATTTTTGTATATTTTTGAGAACAATGTTACCGATTTTTCACCAAGTTCGGCGTCAACAAAAACACGAATCAAGAAGAATGCTTCGCCTACAAAAACCTTTCCTTCTTTCATCCTCTGTTGTTAGATAATTTGAAGATCCTGCTTTAACAGAATAACTTCCGTCCGTCTCGCACATAACAACTGCCAGCTATAAGAGGAAAACATACAATTTTTATTTGAAAATCATGAAAGTGTGTTACACTATATTGTTGTAAATAACATTAGCCCTTACTTTCGACTACAGCCTTGTTTTTTTATGGTCTCAGGTCTACCTCCTGTTTGTAATTGTGACTCTCTTATATTGGCAGCTTTTTTTTAAGTGCATTTATAATCATGTAATCACTCTACGTCTAAAATAAAATGAATTATTGCACTACTTTCTAGGTGTTAGATGTGTTCAAATAATTTGTAATTTACCTTTTGTCACTTTTCAAGAGGCTTTTCCCCATGCCCCAATGAATTTAACTCACATAACTCTTCCCGTAGCTGCCTATATTTGTCCCTTCCTGTCGAAACATTTAATCTTCCACTGGCAAAATCTGGATGCTTCTCCAGAAATTCTATAATAACGTCCCAGTGAACTTCTTTCTCTTTAAAATGAGCCCTATTACAACGTTACATATCATATAAAATAAATTTAAAATTAAGAAAGTACTAGTTCTCAAGTTCTCACATCATTCAAATTTTAAATTTGTATTTCCGCAAATGATGTCCTAAACAAACATAGTAGTATTAAAAAGAGATAACCTATATCGTTTTCACAACTCGGTATCTCCGGAAGTATCGAGTGAAACTGAGTTCTAAAGGAAATCATGTGACCTTTCGAATCGATACGAAACCAATGTAAATCGCTCGAAACCGGAAAAATGGCGTAAACGAAGGCATCGAGTAAAACGATAGGAAACAGAATCCCACTAATGTTCGTGTGTTACGTTAAGAAGTTGGCAAATGTGGCCTTTAATGCCGAAACCAACTTAAATCATCCACGAAATTTCAAAAATGCCAACTCTATTCATAAATTGAAATGTAGTTCTCAATTTTCTGAATGCAAGTAAAGTAGATGTCCACCTCAGATGTCTTGACATCCGAGATGGATAATGTTGTATACACTACGGTACACTTGCACCTACTGTTTAATCTTAACTGTATTTTTAGAGACGCTCAACTATTAGCTGTTTAATTGCTGAAATATTTGAAATTAAACTCAGAAGGCAAGAATACCAGTAACTTAAAAAAACACTTTTATTCTGTCAAATATTACACTTTCCTGTCATTAGGTCTAAAAACGATCATAATCTAAGTTATAGTACAAACTTGATTAAATGGGGCCATTCGCTTTTATATGCCGTAGACATTCAACATAAATAAGTTGTGCTTAACGCTAAAATAAAACATTACGCTTTTTGGCTTAGGTAGATGGTAATTCAGTATATGAGTAAAATCTATGCGTTACAATATTACTGAATATTATCTTGAAGGTTCATTTACAAGAATAAATGTAAATTATTGATTTCTTCTTTTTAATAGGTATAAAAAGATTGGAAGTAAAAAAGTTTGGAACGAATTACATATAAATACTGAAACACGCTAAAGAGCAAGATTTAATGTATAAGTTCATACATATATGACTAATTTTTTGTTTACCAATACTTGGCACAATATCTAAAAAGAATAATCTTGCACCACAATTATATAAATACATTTCTTTTACATTATGTTTTATTAAAAATTAATATTATGTCGTGATTATTGATATAATTTCTGATACTAATACACAGTTATTACAAAAATCTTTTATTACATATACAAGTAAAATAGTTGCGATTAAATGGCTATTTTTTTACAATCTAAAAATGCGGAAATTTTATAAATCATTTACCAATTAAAAAAATCTTTAAACAAAATTAATAATATATTATGTCCTTTTTTCACAACAAAATAATCAACACTTTACTTTGTACACAAAATAATATTACGATGAAAAAAGTCAAAAAAATTGTATCTAATTTAAGCAGGCAATTGCAGCTTCTTTCCTCGTAGCACTGAAACATTTTAATTGTTAATCAAGTTATAAGTAATAACCTAAGCATATAGTATGTTTCACAATGACCATTATCTGTTTTACAAATTTAACCTACACTTGCACATGAAACTATAATACAGAATGTCTCACGAGGAACTACATCGATCGATATTGGAAAATTCTGAAAACTTGGTAATATATCAAAGTTTACGTGTTCTATTGAACTAACATTTTTTCAATAATCTAAGATTTCTAATAATACCAGAAGTCGCTGTTCACTTATATTATTACATTTTGAATTCCTCATTCAATGTTGAAGTTCGTTTTTCGTTTGATAAAACAACCATGACAGATGGACGGTGCGTGTGGATTTCTATAACTGTGAGTGTTTAACTTGGAAAATTGAAATTTCACAGAACTATTGACCGTATAGGGTAGGATTAGAATCCGAATGAATTTTTCGATAACGTCATGACAATGACGATTAAACTTTTAAATGGAAAAAGCGTGAAATTTTTTTTTTCTAATACAACTACCTATTTTTCTCTTTCTTATTAAATTGCTCTTACGAAAAGACAAAAAGAAAATGTCATATTCATTACGCATATAAAATGGATACTTTTCAAAATATTTAGGAAAGTGTTTATTGTAACACAATTTTCTTAAAAAAAAAAGAGTACCCACCAATGAGAATGTAGCTGATGTAGTTTTTTAAAATGTTAACCAACTTTGGCGATATCCAAGTTAGTTATAACTAGAGTTTGTTAAAAAGGTGGTACCAGCAGTGGCGTACCGCATAAAAGTAGGTACGTAATATACAATATTAGTGAAAAATAATATTGTTACCATTTCCTGTCGTCTTGATGTCCACTGTGGCAATTGGCAACCGCCCTGGTAAGCTGCGTAGAATTGCAACATCAGCAACGCTTCCATTGTCGATTCATTCAGCGGTCGACGGTGTTGTGAATATGTTGTCGTATACTTCGAAAATGATCGTTCGACATCCAGTGAAGTAAGATTTGCAAATGTCAGATATTCCATTTCCTCATCTGGGCACTCTTGATTTTCAGTTATAGACTGAACCTTTTGTAAATCTGGATTTTTCGTTGAGATTGCACCAAATTTTTGAGCAGCATCGACTCCTATAGTGTTCGTCAAGTTTTCTTGTAAATTGCGGCTTGTAAGTTGTTTATGCAATTTAATGCGTCTCGTGCAGATAAGTGACTATTTTCTAATTGGTCAATAGCTTGTGCAACTTCAGAATAGTTCATGGAAATTTCATCTATTTGTTATTGAACGTCCGAATTGGAAAAAAGTTGCTGCCTATCTCGAACTGCTGCAGAATCATTTGAATCAAGTTTCAAAATGACATTTTTCACTTGTGAAAAATATTTCTGATTGTAAGATACTGCTTGGAGCCATGTTCCCCATCGCGTTATTACAGGCTGAGGTGGTGGTGGTAATTTCGGACACAATTGTTTGAATACACGGATGATAATAATACGGAGATTTGATGAACACTTTCTTGGTAGATGCTATTAACTTATCCACCATCGGATACTTCTTTCGAATGGTTTCTGCTACGAGGTGACGTGCGTATATGAGGCATGTCATGTGAAGAAGAGTCGGAAAGCATATTTTCAACATCCTATCAACTCTCAGCATTGTTGCGGCTCCGTCAGTAACGAACATTGTGACTTGGGTTCCTGTGATACAAAATTCTCTCAACGAATCTTTTATTTCGACAACGGTTTCTGCATTAGTTTTCCTCCTTTTACTGGATAACAACAATGAAGCTGGTGGACCATCACGTTTTAAAGGACGCGCTGCAACATGAATGACGCTGTTTCTGAGCATCAGTTGTTTCATACACACATAGGCAAATTTTTTTATTTCTCAACTCGTCTTTTATACATTCCTTTACTGTACCTTCCACACGTGGCAAATTGTATCGTAATTGCATAGATGTTGGCAGCTTCCATGAGGGAACGTACTTAGCCCAAAAAAGACGAAAGTGTTCATTAGATACTAGATGTGGGATGTTACGCACTTAACATAAAAATAAAATCATATAAAAATTGCCAGTATGGAATACTGTTTCTTAAATTCAATACATAACGTTTACTTTTACAATGTTTTCTACATTCAAACCTATCGCGACTTAGCAATCCGCTATTGCATATTGTGCAATAAATATCCGGACTTCTATATTCTAATCCAGGGAAATGCCTGAGATATTTATTCACATCCGAAGGGAACGTTACACCCTTTGAGCGTCCCATCTCCGCGTACTTATTTGGCGTGCAGCGTACTGTTGCTTTGAACTCTCTCGCGGTACTGAGATCGACTACGAGTTGAAAATTACTACTACCCACGCCGCTGCCGATACGCTACTGCCATGCGGTACCACCTTTTTAACAAACTCTAGTTATAACCATTAGGAAACAAGTATAAATGTAAAAGTATACATGTATGTTACTTATTTTTCAATTATAAACAATGCCAGCGCGTTTAAATTATACGAACGAAAATTATTTAAATTTGTTAATTGTTTATGGAGAATGCAATAAAGTAATATTGAGAACATGCGATACCATGCCGCGCGGTATCCACGACTACAGAAGCCGCCACCAAATTCAGTTAAACGAATACAGAATTTGAAAAATTTCGAATCGCTCAAGACAAAAATTCAAAAATAGTTTTTGCGAATTTATTTTAGTAAGGTCTCAAAAGCATGAACATTTTTGAGCAACATTATGTTGGCGGATAAAGCCAGATTTATAAGAAATTAACCGGCACAATTCTCATTATTCTCATAATGGCATGACTAACTTGGATATCTTTCAAGGATGGATGACATTTCAAAAAACTACATAAGCTGCATTCTCTTTGGTGGGTACTCTTTCTATTTTGGAAAAAATGTGTGTTACATTTTCCTAAGTAAGAATATAACTTTTCTTTGTTTTTTAGTAAGAGCAATTTGATAAGAGAAAAATAGGTAGCTGCATTTAAAAAAAGTTAAGTTTAGACACTTTTTGCATTTGAATGTTTAACTGTAATTTTCGGGCACGCTGTATAATGTTTCCAGAAAATAATTCGGTTTCTAATCCTAACCTATACGGTAAACATTTCAAGTTAAACTCTCAGTTATAAAAGTTCAGATGCACTTGTACATCTTTTATAAGTTTTAAAAAAATGCAAATATTTCAAATATGGTTGGAAATAGCAACATAATTGTATTATCAAACAAACCTTAAAATTGAACTAGGAATTCAAAAATGTAATAATATACTATTCCGTTTAAAAAAAAAACTAGTTGACAGCTACTTCCGGTATAAGCGGAAGTGTCAGAGTATTAAAAATATTTTAGTTCAATAGCACATGTTGGCTTTAATGTGTTACTAAGTTTTCAAAATTTTCCAATGTATACTCTTTCATATATCGATTGATGTAGTTCCTCATGAGACACCTGTATATGAATTTGTATTAAAGAAAATTATAAATACTGAAACATAGCCGTTCACATACAAAGTATATATAAAACTAGTGATCAGTGCGAAACAAAGACTTACCCTTAGTTATGTACAAATAAAAGAAATCACAGTACAAAACAGTTTGTACTACTCCGGCCACAATAGCGATTAAGTCATAATGATCCTCCATTGCATAGCGGTAGATCCAATTTAAAATGTACAGTCCCCGATAAGAACCCAATGCAAATAAATAATGCGAAGTAATACTCTCAGCTTCACCTGTTTTACTGACCATAAATAATTGGGGAAGTATAGCGACAGATTCCAAATAAATACTGAATGTCCATAAAATCTTAAACACAAATAATTGTTTTAACTTTATAGTATAGTTTTAATTTTCAACATAGTATGTAGGAAGCCAGAAAATTTTACCTCTAATGCTTGAAAATCATGATTAATAAGTAACGCCAAAATTACAGCAGGTACCAATAAAAATTCAACACGGAATGTATCATGATTATGATCGTAGGTAGCTTTAAACTTTAAATAGATGAAGTAGCAAGTGGCGTATGATGCTGCGATAAACACCAACTTCATCAATGTATTGTACATAGAGACATATATGGTGAGCAAGTCAAGGTATCTCGAGGTATAGACTATGGCAAATAACAATTGCGACTTGCCAGAAATACCTAAAAAGCATAACATCTGTTAGTTTTATAAAGTATCATAGTTGTTATAATCTAATGGCCACATAGAAATTAGCGTATTTAAGCATTTTAAAGATTCGAGATTAAAAGGTATCAACTGTATAATAGTATTATTAACGTGGAAGGTTATGTGTTGACGTGCTACCGTTATTCTATATTTTTCTAATTAGTTACACAAAAATAGTTCAAATTTGAGTATAGACCTTTGCCGTAGATATTTTATAATTCATAAACTCAGTACTCGTTGCCATTAAATCAAAAGGATTTACAATAAATCATCAGATTACAATAGCAACACATGAAAGTCAATAACACAATAACCGGTCTAAGTTGTGGTATTTTCGCTAAATTTTACTCACCTGCACAAGAACGGGACTTCCATATTTTCCTTAAAAGTACTATAATAGCTAAAAGATGTGAGAGGTCACCAATTAATCTAAAAATGTTCATTTTCAAAGCTTAAATTACAAAAAATCATTCACTCAACACCCACTACTACAGATATGACGTGGCTCTCTTCAGAAGCATCCTGAAGATGGCGCAGTATTCCACAGGAAAATAGAAAACATGCAGTACCAACATAAATATTTTAAATACGTTTGAAGTGAAAAATAATGTAATTGTATAATTAATCCCTCAGTGCACGAGTGAGGCCTCACAGATCCCGGGGCGCATTTGATCCTGTACTAATTTTTTGCGCCTATCCACTAGAGGGTTAATACTCTTTTTAAAATACAACCCTCAAAGTTGAGCAAATTTTATGCCAATGTTAATCCGTAGACATGTAGACGACTTTTTGTTTTAGGAAATATTATTAAAAAGAAATTAATTCAGTATATTCCTTATTTTATATCTTTTACCTGGATGAAGGTAATTAACATATTAAACAATTACAAAATTAATTCAAAATTAAATATAGTTGGAATGTATCTATACCATCTACTTTATCAATCATTCATCAACCATAAATCACGATGTGTGCTATTACAACGATTAGAACATTGCTCTACGTATTATATTGCAACATATATTACAACAAATAGCCTTAAAAAGATTTCTCCTGTTAGAAATGAGATATAAGTATAATACTCCAATTGTAATATAAATTTAAATCTTCCTGAATTCTACTTACTCCTTGAAGCTATAAAAAGATCGCTATATAGATAAATCGACTTAATGTTATCTATTTTCTATTTGGCCGCCGCTTAGGAAATGTTTGTGTTCCTAGAAACTTATTCTAGTTTAGTAAATATTATTACGTTGTGGGGAGGTTTAAATTATTGTATAAAGTATATTATTAAAGTATATTATCCATTATGTAAAATTACGTAATCATGTAGTAACCTTGTAATTTTATCATTTGACATGCGTACTACACAACGTCGTTTTTTGTTTTATAAATATAACCTCAATCCAAAATTCTAGTACGTCTATCTCAAACTCGCGCTGACATGAGTTAACACTTTAGTAATAATCTTTGACCAAGCGATAACATAAATTATCTGCACTTTTACAGTCTGTAAATGTTCATAATCGGTCTACGGATCTTTAGGTTACCTATACGGAACAATGCAGCAAACAAGTTCGCCTTAACAAGATTGATAACCTTCGTAAATCGGTCAGTAGCCACTCAAAATAACATTAGAAATCAAGCAAAACACTCTTATCTCTTCATATCGATTTATTAGAAGATATATTTCCGAAATGACTGAGACCAGGGAAACACCAGTTGCTGTTTTTGGCGGAATGAATGACCGATACAATGGGATAATAGTATCCTCTGATATGGAAAAGTGTAGTAGTGAAAAATTTCCGGAGAAATTACGAGGTAATTTAATAATTATTAATAATTCAGATATGAGTAACAATTCAACTTTCTTCAAAATAGAGTCGTTAAGGCAATGGACAGAAAAAAATCGTCGAGGTATTTGGTTCAAAGTATTCCTTAATGAATCTTCTTGGATTCCACACTTAGTAAATGTAAGTAATTATTCGATTTAAAAAAAGATAAATGACTTTTAAATAAAATCGGATCATTTCAGAATGGCTTTAAGTATCATCATGCTAAAGAAGAATATGTTATGATGTATAAATGGTTACCACAAGAAGAAACATGTAATATACCACCATATGCGCATACATCAATTGGTGTTGGTAGTGTAGTAGTAAATGATAATAATGAAATTTTAGTAGTAAGTGAGAAATATCGATTTTTTGAACATTGGAAATTGCCAGGAGGATATGTGGAACCAGGTAAAAACTTTCAATATATGAAAAGTTCCAGCACAAAATTTAATATGTTCATTTAAAAAGTAGCATTATAACTATTATTTCAATTGAGAAATTTTCTATACTGTTATATACAGCGTGTCCACCTAGTGCGTAAGCGGTAAATAATTCCTTCCCTACACAATCAAGAAAGTTTTCAAATAAAAAATATTTGAAGTCTTGCGCAAAATAAAATTATACTCGAGCATACAGTTTAAGTTTATCTTCCCCTGCACATGATACAAGTTTGTTTTTTTAATGGAATTATGTCCCTGTTCAATTCATGTCAACCTTCCTCAACATTCTCTATGCATATCTCGCGCAGTTTTTGAGATAATTGGCATAATTTGAGATTTTTGTGAAATGCCAACGCTGAAGTCTGAAATCCAAAATGTATGCTAGAATGGAGATTGAAGTTTTATTTGATTGAGTACTTCTTGGAGTTTTCAGCAATACCTAGACCCTGGACAAAGTTTTGGCACCAACTAGATTCTATAAAATGGTCATCGAATTCTTTGCCAGGTTTAATCATGGTATTTCATTTTTTTTTTATGGAACCCTGTATTTATTCTCTGAATCTGATAGGAAAGCTCTTCTATAATTTTTTTATAATCATTTCTCCAACCAAAACACGTCTTTCCTTCATAAATTAAATATGAAACTATGCAGACAAGTTTTTCATATGAAAACAGTGTTGAGAATTCTAAGAACTACTCAATCGAATAACCAATCCAGTGTGCAAGACATTGCAGATATCGGGTATTAAAGAAACAATGGCATTTCGCGAATATCTTAAATTACTTGAATTATTTCAAAAACTAAGTTACATGGCATGAATTGAAATGAGGTGTCCAAAAACGCAGTAATATACAGGTGTCCCATAAAAAAACTAAACCTGTATCATGTGCAGCGGAAACTGAACACTCTGTATAGTTAAATATAATTGTATACTGTACAGGACTTGTCTCTATACACGTTGCGACACTGAGCGGCTGTACATATAGGCTTTCAATTGCAACAGTGGAATACTATGTACGTATGTACATCGTGGCGATTGTGACTCAGCGCCCGCATCTCCCACTACTACAGTTACACTCGTCTCATCCAGCAGCGTATGCCTTCAATGCGTTAACAGAGGCAATAGGCATAACTTCGTTGGAACAGAGAAGATTACGGAATTTACGTATTATGTATTCGCAAATTATGTTAAAAATAAATTCTTATATTTATGTTGTTGCTGCTAAGAGGCGTATACGAAACCAAAAAGTAATTCTAAATAAGAAATGAAAAATATTCGGATGAAATAAAAGAAAAGAAAAATAAATACTCTACACAACTATGTAAAAAATAAATAATAATTCTAAATCGCACTACGACAGCGTTACTTGATAAAAAGTTCGAAAAGGCCACCCTCTTTGGCTAAACAATAACTAAGACGGTCGTAAAACTCCCATCTTACTCGCTCGAGAATTTCAGAGGTTGTTGTCGCGAAAATTCTCAACATATCTACTTGCAACTGTTGCAAATTTGGTACTGTTTCAATCTTGTAGAGATTTTCTTTGACATAACCCCAAAGAAAAAAATCGCGGGGAGTAAGATCGGCGGATCGAGGTGGCCATTTTATTGTACCCGTCCTGTCAATAACCCTAGCAGGAAAGGTGTTTTCTAAAAACTTCCTTACTGCTCTGGTGGAAAAGAGGACTCATCCGAAAATAAAATATTTTTAATAAAACTTTCATCCCGATTGGCCCTCTCCATCACGGACTCATAAAACTCCACTCGTTAAGTTGGTTTTAAGAGGTGCTCAAACTTTCTGCATTACTACATTCTTATAAAAGTCCATACTAACAAAAATTCCATATGGTGCGTACTTTTTGGCACACACTGTATATTTTATTTGAAAAGCTTTCCTCTAAATTACTCAGGGAAGGAATTATCTTCCTCCCACGCACTAAATGGACACGCTGTATAATACGAGGTATAATTAAAATCTATACGGATTGGATTTATAAAAAAAAATACAACACTTATAGGTATATTATTTAGTCTCTTTCGAAGGAGTCCCCTTCCGAAGTCACACACTTAGACCAGCGCTGTTTCCACTGCATGAAGCAATTTTTGAAGTCATCTTCGGAAATAGCGAGCAGCTGCCTCATCGCATTCTATTGTATCTCCTGAGCATCCTGAAATCTTCGTCCTTTCAAGTGGTAATTAATTTTTGGGAAGATAAAAAAATTGCAGGGTGCGAGATCTGGCGAATATGGTGGCTGTCGGACCTGTGGAATGTGGTGTTTGGCAGGAAACTGCTGCACAAGCTGAGATGAGTGTGCAGGCGCGTTGTCATGATGGATTTTCCACTCGCCACTTATGCAATACCCATCTTTTGCGACGTACTACGTCCCTCAAACGGCGCAAGACTTGACAATAGTACTCCTTATTTATTGTTTGACCTGGTGGAGCGTATTCCTGATGTACAATTCCCCTATAATCGAAAAACACAGTCAGCATTGTCTTGACATTGCTGCGGCTCTGTCGTGCTTTTTTGGGTCTGGGTAAGTTTGGGGTTTTCCACTGTGAAGACTGAGCTTTAGTTCCGGGATCGTACCCGTAAACCCACGACTCATTACCGGTAATCGCAGTTTTTAAAAAGTTTTCGTCGTTTTCGACGCACTCAAGCAGGTCACGAGCAGCTGAAACATGGGGATGTTTCTGGTCATCGGAGAGCAATTTTGGAACAAATTTGGCTGAGATGCGTTTCATGCCCAAATCGTCCGTCAGAATCGACTGCACTGAACTGAAACTAAGGCCAAAGTCCTCAGACTCACGAATAATGATTCGGCGATTTGCTAACACAGCTGCGCGCACCTTTTCCATATTGTGTTCACTTTTGCTGGTTACGGGCTTCCCAGAACGCGCATCACTTTCAACACTTCTCGGCCATCTTTGAAGCGTTTATGCCACTCATAAACTTGGGTACGGCTCATGCATTCCTCCCCATATACGGTCTGTAACTTTAAGGACGCGCCTTTGCATTTTTTATTAAGTTTTTTTATAAAATGATATAAATTCGTTGATCAGTTTTTTCCAATATGACAAATGCGATAAATAACGACGCAGACGTAACAACGAAACGCTACTGTAAACAAACCAGACGAATTAGATTGCCGTGATTCGCAGCGCATGTGCGGTATGTTCCCAGGTCAACATGTGTCACTCTATTACCAACTGTGTCGCTCAACTTCAGACTTATGCCACCAATCCTGATTTTAATCATACCTCGTATACTCCTATTATAGAAGCCAATTTTTTGCTTGCTAATTTATAAGATATGCCTGTAAATAACGAAAAAGGTGATTTTTTACATTGTTTTTTATATAACAATAAAAACAGGAAATATCAATATAATATATACTAGGGTACGTAAGAATTCATTTATAGGCGCGAGTTCCATACATATAGCGAATAATGTTGGCGCATGTGCTAGGAGCGTCCCCGGTTCGCTTCGCGCGGCTCCCCACTTTATACTTTCATAGCGGGCAAACGTACCACTGTCCATATATTTTAGCGGTTCACTTTACTACGGAACTTATTAACGCGGTATATTGGGTGAATTATGTACAATAAAACATTAAATGTCACAATACACAATCATACAACAAATTGTTGTCTACCCAGCCTCCGCTTCCATTCCTCTCTATCTTGTGCTAACTCTTCCACTAGGTTCCTTTCTGCCATACTTTTTCGTATCTCATCATACCACGACCTTCGCGGTCTTCCCCTTTTTCATGCTCCTGGTGGTTTCCATACAAGCAGCTGCTTCGGCCACCTCGATTCTGTCATTTTCAGTAAGTGGCCAAACCATTTTAACTCCTTATCTTTGATCCTGTGTACAACTGTTTCCGTCGCATGCATCCTGGTTCTTATTTCTTCGTTAGTAATTCTTTCCCTTCATAACACTCTGGCACTCCTTCTAAGGTAATCCATCTCAACGACCTTCCTTTGTCATCCTCTCTCATTGCCCACATTTCACTTCCGTACGTTAGTATTGTTTCAACCATAGCTCTCCCTATATTTTTCTTGTTTCGGAACGAGATATTTTTGTCCCACCAAATGGAGTTTAGCGCACCCACTACCTTTTTTTCTTTTTGGATTCTTTATCTTATTTCTAATCTTCCTATCCCATCCTTGTCCAGAAAACAACCCAGGTACTTGAATTTGTCTACCTGCTTTATATGTTCATCCCCATCTATTAGTATTTCGAATAGGGTGCCCGAGTTGATAGCAAGATATTCCGCCTTTTCAGTATTAACCTGCAAGCTCCACTTCTCATAATCTCGTTGCCATAAATTCCAGGTCGTATGCGTCCTCAGCGATGATTGCTTGATCGTCGGCAAAACTTAAGGTAAACAGATGTTGATGTTGAAATATCAATATAAAACGAAAAAAACAGGAAATATCAATATAAAAAATAATGTGTATTTATAACCGGGGTATGATTTTTGCCTATACGTTCGGATACAGCGCGCTTCAATTTTGCCACAGGTACGACTTATCATTCGGCCGCGTCCCGTATCTCCCCTAAGATGCCTAGATAGCGTTTAGTGATGCATAACTTTCGGCGTATTGACCCGCTCGTCATCGGTTCTATCTTTATGGGCCCGTAACGCTCCCAACAAAGATAGTTTTGCCAGTCATTAGTAGTGGATAGTAGCAACAAATATAGAGAAACAAACAGAACGTTAACATAAAAAAGAATATATTAATGTTTTGGTTAAATTAAATTTGTAATTAAAAACAGTAATAACACTAAAACAAATTTATAATCAAGGATGAGGTCCTCAACTAACTTATATGTCATAATTGCACCTACTAAACATTCAAATTATTGAATTATGTAAATCAATTCTGTTTTAATTATTATATATTATGTTCTCAGATGGAGTTAACTAGAGAAAAAGGGTACTATTGATTTTACAATAAACAGCAGCTCTTTATAAGAAGCTCTACTTATCGAATGAATGAGTTTGCTGTATGTAAGAACCTAAGATGAGATGTAAACGATTTAATAATTTAGGAAAATGTCAAAATGTTTCAAGAGGGAAATACTACTATTCCCAGATCAAGAGATTTAAGTTTAATAAGAATTTCCATGTTTTTAGATAATAATTCCTAAAAGGTTTTCTGTTTATCTTTCAAATTTAATCGATCATTAAATCACAGATGCTATTTCTTTCACCTTCTATATTTTGGAAAACTGTATAAGCGGTTAACCTAATCGTATCAGGGTTCTATACAATACCAGAAGTTTAGTAAGTTCGTGTTAAAGAATTAATTCAAGGTAACCTTCTATCTCCAACATGCTCCAAATCTCATAGTTTATAGGTCAATTACTGCATTAACAATCAAACCCGTTAATTAGTGTAATTTGTTATTTTATATACAACGTGTACCTTGTGCATGAATGGAAGGTATTTCTTCCATGAGCAATTTAGAAAAAGTTTTCAGATAAAAATTGTTTAGGGATAAGCCGCTAAGTAAAAGCCGCTAAGTAAAAACTAGGGCTGGTAAGGATCCACTTATAAGCGCTAGTCCCATACATATAGCGAATAACGTTGTCGCCTGTGCCAGGAACGCCTTCTCCACTCCTCAGTGTCTCTAGACACCCACAAGCCAGGCGCCTAGCATACGTGCTGGAGGTATCAGCTCGACACAAATTTTAGGAAATAGGTAGTATTATTATCTTATTTGATTTCTATCCTGCTGATGAACTTTAATCCTTGATTTCCAAATAAATACTTAAATGTAATATTGCCGTATATGAAACAATGAAAACGTCCTTAATTTAAAAGAAAAAATGATGAATTCCGAAAAATTAATAGAACCTTTCATTATAAAATAACTAGATTGAATTTTTTTAATTTCCAAATATCCAATATATTAAATGTTCAAATGATAGGTGCATAACAAATACATACACTTTTAAATGCAAATTCCAACACAAAAACATGTTTTATAAACCTACTTAATGGAATTGTATGTCAAAATGAATCGTATTTGTATGTGTAAAAATTCAGTTAAGCCTATTATTATAATAGATGTGCAAATAAGCAGTCATTTGCAGTACTGTCTCTGCCGTAGTACCATTTAACGACTTCTTAGTTCATAAGAACATAATTAAAAAGAAAACTATTCTAGTATAATTTCGAAACGCAAACAAAGCAAATCAAAAATAACCAAGGAGAAAAGATCAAGAAGGCAAGTATGATCAATTAAAGAAATAAACTAGGGTTATAATGATTAGCTAGAGTTTAGCGCGATGTTCTTTTTGTGGCGGTTGGATCCCTACTGATTCTGAATCGTTCCCGTCGCGCGACCTCCCGCCCTTATACTTTCGTAGCGAGCAAACGTTGCTATAGTGTTCATATATTTCAGCGGTTCACTTTACTACGGAACAAACGTACAGTATAGTTATAATCGAATATACAGGATTTTTAGATTTTTGCGAAAATATTTTTTTCAAGGCTTGATATCTTAAACGCATTACATACTGGAGTGGTGATTCCAGTTTTGCTCGATAAGTTTTTCTTGGAGTTTTCAATAATACTATAGATATTTTATAATCAACTAGTTCTACAAGATAGCTAGTAAAATCATTCCAAAATCTGAATCGTGTAATTTTTCAGGTGAAAATCTAATAGACGCAGCTATGAGGGAAGTCATGGAAGAAACTGGCGTTAAAACCGAATTTTTGAGTTTGTTGTCTTTCCGGCATGCTCATGGAGGAGTATTCGATTGCTCCGATATGTACGTGGTTGTTGCGTTGAAAGCCCTCTCAACAGACTTGAAGAAATGTGATAGAGAACTAGCCGATTGTGCCTGGATGGATATTAATGAATACTTAGCTCATCCACAAGTTCATGAGTTGAATAGATTGTTTGTTGAAAAGTATTTAGAGTACAAGAAACATAATTTGAAAATACAATGTGATCATGGAATTCATTCAAAATTGAATAAAGAATACACGGTTTATCATGTAGTTAAGGATAAGCTTTAGTAATTCTAATGGCCGGGTGATATAAATTCTTGTAAAAATATACCTATATGTACATACAGATATATATTTTTTTTAATAAAGTTTTATTGATTACCATCCATTGGTTGTTGGTCAGCATAACTTTTGTTTAATGTTTATTTTCCTGTCCCTGTTTAATAATGGAAGAACCACAAACCAGTCAAAATGTATTCAATTGGTCGAACAAAATCCAATAAGGTGCACGCTAATGAAAAATATTATTCAAAATAATTTACTACCGGCTACGTAACTCAATCATTCTTTCTCTAATTGGAAGAACGATTTACGGGTTACGTACTTTGGTTGCCCTTTACGAAGGAAGTAGTGGAATTTTACGTCAAAGTAATACATTAATATAGGAATAGGTGTCAATGATATAAGTATACACGTCGGTCCAAATACGAACGGGCTATTGCCTTTGCGAATGGCAACAGACCAGTCGAGTCTCGCTGATAGATTGCATCCAATCGCAATATATCAAAGCAAGCAGCGGTACGCACGCTTGTCCGCTCAATCACGTAATATTATTCAACGCCTTCTGACAAAGTGTACTAATATAGAATTACTACGTAATTTTTCTGTATTCACAGATTATGTTAGAAAGTACAGTTTCTTATATTAATTTTGTTGCTGCTATACGTTGCAGGAGAACGAAAATTTAATTCTATGTAGGAAAATAAACAACTATTCTTATAAAATTAAACTAAAAAATAAATTCGATAAATATACATTGAAATAAGTTGAAATTCTAACAACCTTACTTTATTAAGGGAAAAAAAATCTGGCAATATTGAACTTTGTAACTTTTGTATTTGATGCGTTTCAAAATACGTTTCACAGTACTTCTACTAATACCGATTTCGTCTGAAATTTGTCGGCTAAAGCAAGGTTCGCCCATTTCAACTAATGAACAAACCCTCACTTCTCTCTCCTCCCGCACGGGATGTAATAGAGGGATTTGAGGCTGTTTGTCTATTTGTTGGCATTTACGGCAATTCGCAAAATACCAATACTACAATCTTTGCGGTTGTATAAACTAACATAATGTATTCAAAATCCAGGATCTCTTGTTAGAACCTTACGAGCGAACAGAAAGACAAAGAGTGTGTCAGATAGGCTATAGCAGTTGCGCGCGGCGAGGCTGGCCGGCGGGAATAAATGCAAGTATGCCAGTGAAATGTGGACCAACGTGTATAAGGAAATGTCAAATATTTTTGTAAAATGCTGATTTTTGTCGATATTTTAGGCCGATAGGAAGAAAAATGTATGCCGCTCGGGCCGTAAGTGCTTTGCGGTCTCAGATGTATTGCGACATTCTCGACTGCAAAACTGGGCTTACGTCCCTTGTAACATAAATAACCAATTAATAAATAGTATGAATAATATAATATACATAAATGACGTTTAAAAAAAGATTAAAATTCAAAAATTATATTCCTGTACCCTATCTATCTGATTGTGATTTTTCTCTCAGATACAGACATTTTAGCTACTGTATAATGAGTTGCCAAGTTGTTTTACTCCTTGGAGAATATTTTCTTGAAATTAACAGCCACGTTTAGAAAGAAATGTTACATCGTTTCTTTAATAATTATTATAAGGGCTGTTCTACCAAAGAATTTTATTGAATCATCTATAGCCTACTTTTACCGGCTATAAATCCGTTTTATGTATTTTGACAATTAGAGGAAGTGATATTTAGAAAAAACGACAGAAACATTATTCTAACCTCACTTTTCAAAGTAGTATTCCGCTGACAAAGCATAGTTATTTCAAAATGCCTCTTGAAAATTTAGAAGACCAGGGTTTGGAAAAAACTCCAAATTTGGAGTTGGCTCAATGTAAATTTTTACTAACATTACCGGAATTTAAAACCGATAGGAATGTACACGCAAAAATATCTGATGCTATAAGGAAAGATGGTATGTAAAATTGAAAGTCATCCACCAAGTATTTAGTCCATGTATTATTAACAATATTAAAAATACCTTGATTATTGCAAAAGTTTGAAGTCTTCATTGCTACAATAATTAAGCTTTTCGCTTTGTTGCAGCTATGAGCCCATGGTATGAACTAATATGCCGAGATGCTGGTTGGAAATTAGATCAGGCATTTCTAAAGCAGCTTAAAACGATAAATGAGGAGCAATTAAAAAAATTAGATGAAACTATAGAAGATGCAGAGAAAAATTTAAGTGAAATGGAAGTTCGTGATGCATATCTACGTAAAGCAGAATATTACAGCAAGATTGGAGATAAAGAAAATGCGATATCCACCTTTCGTCAAGCATATGATAAAACAGTGTCATTAGGACATAGATTGGATATAATATTTCATATGATCCGTATTGGCCTCTTTTTTATGGACCATGATATTATTACGCGAAATATAGAAAAAGCAAAGACATTGATTGAAGAGGGTGGGGATTGGGACAGACGAAATAGATTGAAAGTATATCAAGGTGTTTATTGCATGGCAATAAGAGATTTTAAAACTGCTGCAAATTTGTTTTTGGAAACTGTAAGTACCTTTACATCTTATGAACTTATGGATTACAAGGCGTTTGTAAGATACACAGTCTATGTGTGCTTAATTAGTCTTCCACGAAATCAATTGCGGGATCAGGTTAGAAAATTTAATCCAAGATGGTAGGTAAATATTAAACAATCTGCTGTTATAGGTTGTTAAAGGATCGGAGATATTGGAAGTCTTGCATTCAGAACCATTTGTTAAAGATTATTTATTCTCTTTGTATAATTGCCAATATGCTGACTTCTTTAGGAATCTAGGTAAGTTAGAAGTATCTTTTAGAAACACGTTTATTTTTGAAATATTTTTAGCACAAGTTGAAGACATTTTGCGTAAAGACTACTTATTACATCCACATTATCGTTATTATATTCGCGAAATGCGAATTCTAGCTTATTCTCAATTACTGGAATCATACAGATCACTAACATTGCAATATATGGCCGAAGCATTTGATGTCTCACAGGAATTCATCGATAAGTAAGTATCCCATTTTGAAATTTTTTTGGGCAATATTATGGATAAATATCTATTAATATTAAACTTTCTGTTTTTTTTTTTTTACCTGCGATCAGTCGCACTATGATTTATTCAACCGCAGATTTAAAAAATTTGCGATAAGCTTGTAATGCAGCTAGTTGACTTGTCCTTTTAATATTGCTGCTAAGAGCTGTTTTTGCTACTTTTAGTGTACTTATTGTATCAACAAAAGACTCTATAGAACAAGTGTTTGAATTTATTTTGAACCAAAATTAAAAAAAGAATAGTAAAATTATTTATTAATTTACAAGGGATCTTAAAAACGGCTTCTGCAGTTGAATTAACCGAGCCGTGACTGACCACTAGAGATGCCGGTTTCTCCTTCGCACCAGAGTCGTCATTTCACCGCTTCGTAATAATTCTAATAAAAGAATATAAGTTACGCTAAGAAATTAATAATAAGCACCTGCTTAAAAGTTATATAGGACAACGGTAAACGCGAATAGGATTACAAGCGAAGGGGTTAGCGGCCGTCGACGGCTCATAACGGTTGGCGATGTGGTTAGTTACGAGGTATACTGCACGATGTGCGGACGATCTTAGTAAGAATTATATGATGAACTATATGATCTCGCAGCGAATCTAGGTGTTTGTTAGCATTTAAGGAACCATCAATAAAGAATGGTCCTAGTAAATGGTCATCTAAGTGCCTGCCCAGACATTTGATTTCTGAGGATACTGGGCGTGGTTAGCAAAATATTTTTGCTTGTTTTCCCGCACACAACAGAAGGATTGTGTTTTCCATGTAATGTGAAAGATGATTCATCAGTGAAAACAATATTTCTAATGAAATTTTCATTTTGCACCTTTTCCATTAGTTTCACAAAACTCCATTCTTCTTGCGACGGTTTTGTTACTTTCGCCCAATTTCTCAGCGACACTTCTGGTGGAACGCAGATCATCTGTTTCAAGTGTGCTGCTAATAATGGCATCCCGCCCTTTTCTGTTTTCAACATTTTGTGGTTCTACGTTTCTAGGCTTGCATTTTGTGCAGTTATTTAAATAAAGACATTCTTCAAAACTTTTAACAATGTCAAGAATTGTTTGTTGTCAGGGTACTGGGCGGTCTGCAAATGTTAGTGCGATTACCTGGTGCATAGCGAGACATTGCGTACAATTTTGAAGTTCGTCTTGATGCGTATAAAGTGGGATTTTTAAACTTGTCATAAAAATGTTCTTATATGCAGAAAAGGACCGTTCGACATCTACTACTGTAATGTTGACATAATTGAAATAATCTTTGATATTACTTAACGAATCTGTATACGCACTATGACAAATTTGTCTTAATGTGGTAAAATCCGAATCATTGTCAATAATACTCTCAAACTTTGCTACAACACGATCATTTTTGGCGCACACTAAACGTATGTTTCTTTGACATTGTATTTTAAGTCTGTAAATTCCTAAATAAACTTATTTACTTCATCTGCAAGTGATCGCTTTTTTATCCTGCATACCGTAAGCGGAGATTCTGATTCAGCACTTGCTGTCTTCATGTATTCACACATATTCAGCGTTTCTGGTGGGAAGGAGAAATCTGGCTTCCCTACTGATCACGGAACTTTGGGAGGCATGATTACTCCTGGGTTAAAGAAGTGGTTAATATTGTATTATTTACAGAGAGCTTTCAACATTCATAGCATCGGGAAGGCTACACTGCAAAATTGACAGAGTTGGTGGTATCGTTGAAACGAATCGTCCGGATTTAAAGAATGCGCAATTCAACTCCGTAATTAAACAGGGAGATTTACTTCTACAGCGTGTTCAGAAACTATCGAGAGTTATCAATATTTAGTGTATTGTGAAGTTGGGATGTATTTTTCATGTGTACTAATTTTTCAAATGTATTTCAGTAATGCGATGAAAAAATTGACTTTTATAAATAATTGTGGAGTTTCTAATAAAATTGTAAACGAATCGTATTTAAACTTATTTCTCTAAGCCCTATATTATTCCGCGCGTTTACTTAAAATAAGCTTCCTCTGTGGTAAGATAAAGTTTTAAACGAGTACAGTCGAGTTGCAATTATCCGAGATGACATGGTAGCGATTTAACTCTATGGTAATTTAGACGTACAATCTCTTGTTCATTTACCAATTTTGTGTAAAAAAAATGTTTAAATGGCGTTTTGCCTGTGTAGTAAACGACCCAACCAAGTTTATAATAATTCATAGTTTTCCATGGCATTGTTACGAACACCCTCTTGCCATAAAGTTCGAAGACTATTTAATTATATTAGGTGACCGGTTAACAAACAATTTAGACTGCGAACAAAATGAACAACCAACACCAGTGAAGGATTTTTATGTTCGAATAACGAACAAATCTTCGGATAAGGGGTGATATCTGTTATTAAAGATCCTTTGGAGAGGGCAGGAGAATGTCAAAACAAGGGTCTTACAATATCTAAACCAGGTCGAGGATTTATGTACGGTATGTGTAATAGTTCACACATCGATTAATAAGCGTGCGTGAGATATACATCGTTTGTGAATGATGCAGCTGTTGGAGCGCTTTTCACAATCGATTGTGTGTCGACTTTGAGAAAGAAAATGATGACAAATAACACTAAAGTATCGGCATCACACAAGTTACTATCTGATTAATTCGGAACAGCTGTTTTGAGAATTCATGGAATCCCACTGTCAACCGTACGACCGAATGATGTGGAAAGAAATCTCATATCATCCGGTGCGTGGTGCGAAGTGTGCCAACATCTTAGTTATTTGCCATACTATCCTACAGTCCTTGCTATTATTAAAGAAAACGGTGACAAGAATGCAACATGCAGTACGAATATTTACATACATACACAACCAACTTAAAACCATTCGCCGCTCTCAAAAATCCTGTAGAAGAGAGAAAGTAATCGGGTTTAAGGCTGGTTTTTTATTCCCCCGCAAACACAAAAACCCCAGAACTAATTTTTTCCATTTCATCTTTTATCTGTGTTGTTGTTGTATTGGGTGAAGCGTTGGGTTACGGAATACACCTCGCACTTCTAGGCATCGATTACTATGATTATTAGCCGACTCAACTAGAATTTTGCCGAATCCAGAGATGTTCCAACCTTTGGCATGGTTTTTTAACGTGCCAAACATCGTATTGACATGGAACCTACGATTTTATTTCCTTATCCCAGAAGAAGGCATACTTCGATTTTTATCCGTAATTAAAAAGCAACCGTCTCGACTGGGATATGAACCCGTGCCGTTCGGATCGAAGGGCAAGTATGCTAACTGTTCTACCACCGAGACGATCTTTTATGTTTGTTATTTTTGCAACAAATAAACTAAAGCCTAATAAATAAATAATGGTAGCAAGGACTCTGGGGTAGTATGGCAAACGACACTAAATATCGGCACACTCCGCACCACTCAAATTATTAATTAATTCGGAACTGCCACTTCGAGGACTACTTGGGTCATCATTATCAACCGGATTACCGAATGAATGTGAGAGAAAAAATTCTAATTCTACCATGCTTGTTTATCTCTTACTCTCGAGCAAAAATATATATACTTACAAGAAACCACTTTTGCCGCTTAACACTAAACATGTGAAATATATACGGAACGAGAAGGTCCCTTGTTATTGCCTGGCATGTAGCCGTTTATCCTCATAAAAAATAGAGTAAGACAACGGTACCTTCTCGTCAAATTTGTTTCTTCCGTTTATACATTCTAAATCTAAGACATGCAAGATGTACGAGACAAGACGAAAGAATCTTTTGTCAATGTAGCATGTTACTTAAACCATATGGTCGTTTTACCCTAATAAATCAAAAAGACAAGAGTAATGAAGTGGTGCGCTCTCTTTGTTTAACAGATTTGTGTTCCTTTTTATGTAGATGGTTTCATATGCGTCCAATTCACTCGGCGAAGTTACTCTCTTAATCAATTTCAGGTTTTCTAATTTAATATCATGCCCGGTTTCGTTCATGTGTTGTGCTACACTTTACGCTTCTGTCTTGCCGTATCTGTAGCACCTGATGTGTTCATTGAATCTAGTACCTATCGCTCGTTTTGTTTGACCAATATAGGCCTTAATACTGCCATTACATGCAATTTTATAAATTCCCGACCTTCATTTCATGTCCGGTTTATCTTTCGGACTGTCAAGGTTTTTGAGTGTATTACGTGAATTGAAACATACGTTCATATCTTGTCCCCTAAAAACTTTACCAATACCTTTCGATATTCCGTTTCACAAATTTCCTGTCACGGGTTTCTACTGAAATCAAGGTCATGGAATTTCTTACATAAAACAGCAAAAATCGGTACGATTTCTTAAACGATTTATAGTACGATTAATTGAATTGAATATACTTTATTTTTGCTACGATTTTCTGACGATGTTTCACTAACTTTACCGTTTTAATACTAACCCAGTAGCAGAAAAGTACCTACGAATTTTGTTGTTTTTAAAGTAAAGTGAGGATAAATTTCGAAAATTTACGACGATTATGATGTAATGGATAATTTGAATTAACTTGCCAAAACCGAAGTAACCTAACCTTATCTGTATCTATACCCAAACTACCAAAATTTCATATTTATTAATTCCCCCGCTCAACTATTAACGAAACTAAACGAGTATCCACGATCGTTAAAAAATTATCCAATTTGTTGTGGCATGTAAAACATATTTTTACCGATTTCTTGGTCAAGAACTTGTTCAATTAATTGGTCAATAAATCGCAACGTGTAAAACAGGCTTTAGATAGTATTTCTACGTGCTACCACAAAATAACCAAGAAACACACAACTCTTGCTGTTTTATATTTTATACGCTTTTCTTGACTAGTTAGGAATAGCGATTGACTTGAAAGGGGAATTTTTGAAATTTTGTTTTGAAAATAGATACTGCGATATTTTTAGGGATAAAAAAACGCTGATAGAGGCACAAACTGAAGATGGAACATTTCAATTTTTTGCTTAAATATACAGCACCCTACTATATGCCCACATAAACAATTAGGGGCTTTGATGGAAAAAAAACAAAAATTCTTGCAAAATATATTTTTATTTCATATTATTACGTTTTGCTTTCAATTTTTTATATGCTTCAATTACTTCTTGCTGTTGTTTCTCCAACTGCCTTCTCAAGGCATGTGGTAGATCCTTTCTTTTGCCTTTCTTGTTAATAACTTTATTAGAAACTTTTCTTATTTGGTCTTCCTTCTTTACAATTCTTGCTTCTTCATCCTTTTTATTTGGATCAATCAATGATTTTAATAATAAATTCTTCTTCCCAGGCTAAAAATATTTTCATCCAATTATGAATTTGCACATATTCTTCCACTTACCCTAGGTGTTTCTTCTAACTTTACTTTTCGTGGAGCAGATAATGTTGGAGGTTCATGAGCAACTTCTCCGAATTTTACATTATCTCCAACCATCTCTAACTCACTTGTACTAGATACCAATCTATTCTCTTTTTTTTGTTTTAATTTTAATTGTCGTTTTTGTGACTTCGTTAATGCTGGTTCTTGTATATTATTTTTAAGTTTCTTTTTACCCTTTAGTTTTTTTTCCTTTTTAATTTGCTTTATGTACAATTCTAGCTCATCTTTCCGGCGCTTTATAACATTTTCTACCTATAAATAAATCCATTAATAATCAAATGTTATATTAACTCAACATGATGCTATATATTACTTGACCAGTTTCTAGATTACGTATTATATCAACACCATATTTATTTGCAAAAGCTGCTTCGTCTATTACAGACTTGCAAATTTGATTAACACGAACCATAAATTTCCGATCGCTTTCGCCTTCTTCTTGTTGAAAAAATGGTACATCTTTACCTACTCCTGTATTCGTAATACCTTGTGGATGACTTGTTACAGGGCGTAATGCCCTCTTGAGCTTATTTTTTCGTTTCCGTTTTGCGGTGATTATACCACTTTGCACCCTTTCTTTTAAATTAATTATATGCGATAGACTTTTTGGAATTTGCTGGTCGTCTGGATTACTTGGCGCACTATTTATTTTATCACGTAAACTACAAGATTAAATCATCATATAATTAAAAAATATAATGTCTATGAAAATATCCACCTTAGAAGTTTTGTTTGCCTCTGTTTCTCTGGATCTCGTATACCCCTATGTTTGCGACCTTTAATCTTTCTACCCATTTCTTTCTGTACTGAAATATAATTTGTACTTGCCTGTACAGTTACTGAGATAAAAAGTTAGGTTAGTTTTAGTTATTTGAAATGAGGTTAGTGTATTTTAGATTTGTCCATAAGTATTGTATGTGCATTGTGTAGTAATGCAATGTGATAGAATAATTTAAAATCTGTAGATATAATTGCAAATATATCTTAGCTGTTAAAAATCGTGTTAAATATATACAGGTATTATATAATTAAAACTTGTTAGTTTTCTATTTTATTACTTATAAGCATATTAGGTTATTTGAAATATGGTTCATTTGTACTTTATTTTTGATTGATTTTGACAACTTTAAAATGTTTGCCCTTGACATTCGATAAAAATGGAACGTAAAATTTGTAAGCCAAAGTCTAGTATGATCGAAAAACAATTTGGGCAAAATGGCTATTACTACAGTTAAAAATGTTAACAGTAAGTATTTTATCAATCAGGTCTATGAAATATTAATTTATTTACATAAGTAGGTAAAATTCATCCTCGAATGGTATATAACCTATTTTCTCAACAATATTGTAGTGATACACATGAAACTGCACCAGAAAAGAAAACCCAAAACGTTGCTCTAGCAGTTAAAGGCATCCCCGAACCACCCACAACTTGTTGTATGACTGGCTGTCCGAACTGTGTATGGCTGGAATATGCTGAGGAATTAACGAAATATTTTAAAGATGGAGGAGAAAAGGCATTAAAGGAAATTAATAGCCATGTTACCGACCCGAATGTTAAGGCATATTTAATGCATGAACTTAGGATGAGAAATAAGGGCTAGTGAAAGATATAAATGTAAACTATTTTTTTTTCTATTATTTATTATAGTTTATTTTTCTAATTAACTGTACTACTCAGGTGATCAGTTATCAAAGTAATAGATACATATATAAAAGATTCTCTGTTTATTACATTGTATTCACAACATTTTGGCACCATCGCATGGGGCACATATGTAAAATGTAGGTTGCCCGCTGTAATTGTTTGTTATATTATTAATTACTCTATCTACTGCTCGACTTTCAACCTGAAATAAGAGAGTAGTTTGCAATTTAATAAGCTTTCATCCGAATACATTTACCAATGTTACTGTACATCCACCGAAACCTCCACCTGTTATTCGACTTCCTAAGACACCCTGTACTTGAAGTGCTAATTCTACCAGGCAATCAATTTCAGGACATGAAACTTCAAAATCATTTTTTAGCGAGACGTGACTTTCCACCATCAATTCCCCAAATGTACGAAAATCTTTTTGCTTTAAAGCTTCAGCAGCTTTAATAGTCCTATCAATTTCACCCACTACGTGACGAGCTCTTTTTATCACATCTTCATTTGCATTAATCAACTTCAGATCTAAAATAATGTTTTTATTTATAATGTTAGGAAGTAGCGTTACATTTGCTTCTAATTTCAACTGGGGATACTATTTGAATTTACTTTACTATAAATTGTTTCTTCAGTAAATCTTAAATTTTGGTTGCGCTGTGCTTTTTGAAATCGATAATACAAAATAATGGTAATCCTACAGTTTATAGCTCCCATTTCATGTCGCTCATCTGCGCATGCGCATAACTAGACAATGTCACATTGCAATATCAGTATTAAAAGAACCATATTAAGTAATTTATTAGTAAAGCGAGGTAATGTTTCTGCGCGACATAGGCGTGCGCTTCCTTCAGTAAGTGCAATACCAAAAAAATAAGTAATAAATCGAATAATAATAACAGAATCAATCAAGAATTATAATATCTGAAAAGTTGTGAAACACTCACCTCTCTTAAGAAGCGTTGTGAAGTAGCTTGGCGGGCTGCATCGGAATTACCGAATATTAAAAGTAGAAGCACCATTATCAGTATTATTACCCACTGGTTAAGAATCGTAAAAAGTTGATAGCATTAGATGTGTTTCCACAGTTGTCTCGTTGAACGATGTTCGCCGTGGTGAAAAAATGTGTTAATATTTAAAAAAATCGACATCTACGGATATAATACATGCATGATTAAACCATTTTTTTAATTCAGTTAATGGATTAGTCGATGCACCATCAGAAATTTCTAAAACGCGATTATATTTTGGGTCATGTATAGTTAGTAGCAGTGTATGTACTTCGTCCACTATTAGTAGTGAGTCTACTAACGAACACAACGCTGAATTTTGTAATTGTTCTATTGCGTCATGTAATCCTTTATAGTTGTTACGAATAGTTTGTAACTCTGTGTCAGCGGAAATATCCGAATATTTTGTCTGGCTCTCCTTAACAGCTGCAGCTTCGACAGGGTTGAATTGTAGAATAACAGTTTTTACTTGTTTGAAATATTCAGCATAATAAAGAGCTGCCTGCAACCATGTTCCCCGACGTGTAAAAATTGGCCGTGGTGGTTCATGAATATCAGGACACTGCGTGAAATGATCGAAGACGTTTTGGAGATTTGGGAAACTCTTTCTTTGTACTTGCTACTAATGCATCTACCTCGGGTGAACGTTGTCTAACAGTTTCTGCCACAAGATGTAAAGTATGCGCTTTACACGTACCGAACGCATTGTCGCGGCACATCAAGTGTTTTTCGCACACTTTACAAACTACACAGATAAACTTATTTACTATGCCAGCAAAGGGTCGTTTTTTAGCCTTCTTCACATTACACATTTTAAATGAATAATTATATATTTATAACGAATAACACGTAACACAACACACGTTCTCGTTTCCTAAACTGAATGAAAAATAAATAAGGGGACGCTGACAAAGCGTGAATCGATTTTTGCACACAGCCCTCTAATCCGGTGAAATGCCTATGTATCGCAGAAACGATTACCTCACTCTATCTATTAGTTTCTCTAATTGACAGCACAAAATTGCGACGCGACACATATACGGTTGTGAAATTATTGTCAAGTGTCCAATAACTTTTTACAAAATTTTTCCTATCATTTACAGTGTGATCTGCGGCATTATTCTATACTGGTAATTTAATTGCCTTATCTCGCTCTAAATTTTTAATAGAGAAAATCCAATTAACTTGTAACGTAAATACTTAAATTTTACTGAATGATTCTCGAATAACAACTAAAGTAACAAACGCGACAATTTGGCAATGTTGCATTGGTTTTAATAAATGAGCAGTGGTCCTATGAAATGATAGCCGTAAAGTGCAAGATTACCCAAATTATTTTAAATAGATACGTTACCACGAGAAAAAACCTACAATCATCGTTTTGATTGTTTAAGTCCGATGTTCAACTTTTACTACATCCACTGTCCAATCTTACCGGCCTGTGACTTGGGATGAATGGATCCAAGTAAATATACTTGTCATTTTTTAAATTTCGCGATGATTTAAGTTGGTAGTTCTGGCAATAAAGGACACATTGCCTAATTTCTTAATATAATGCATGCGAATATAATCTTTATTGCTGAAACTACCATCCTAAATTCTCCGCAGACTTTAAAAAAAATGCAAATTGAAAAATAAATGCGAAGCGTTTTGAGAAGTAGCTCAAATGTATTATTTTTAAAAATAATTGTTCTAAAAAACAGCCAAATATTTGGTAAAATGCTTTGTAGTTCTTGTACAGTTAAAATTTTTCGGCGTAACCATCGTACTGTTTATGAAACACGATATCCACCTCGAAAGATGTGTGCAGCAGTGAAAAAATGTTAATGAATAGTGATATGCAATTCCAAACATTCTAGTACACCATAGCAACGTGTCCTGTTACTCAAAGAATTCAATTTTAAAATTGTGGCAGATATTTCCAGATATTACATTATTGTATGACATATGTTATCCTAAAGTAATTTCTTTATAAGATTTTATAAAAACAAATAAAACTTACGTTCAATATCCTTAACGGTAGCATCTCTGAGACTGGTTTTGTTTAAAAGTAATGCTGCTGTTTCACATTGTTTCCTTCTAGTAGGATATTCACTACCTGTTAGTTGATGTTTAACGTTAGAATTTGTTATCAAAATTACTATATCTGGATTGGTAAATGGGACTAAAGTTGATGTGTAATTTCTAAAATTCAACTTTGTCATTATTTGAAAATAAACAAGTTATGTATATTCATAAACTAAAGTTCCTTTGTTTAAGCTAAAAATTTGGAGAAAATGCAACCATAACTTTAATTCTATTCAGTTACAAAATGGTTTTAACATAGCACTTTACAACTACTATGAGTACCTGCAGTCTATCAAAAGTGCATTATCTTTTTTTCCCATTACCGATATGAATTGATCCATTATCCCACAGGGCATGCCTGCATAATCATGCTCTGCTTTTCGGCATGCCAAAGCCTTGTCTGTAGGCCTAGAAAACGAATACCATTTAGATTTGAATTTGAGGCGAAGGATGTATATACAAACATGACTGTATTTGGCGGTCCATTCAACGCATCTAGAAATGTATATGTGCTGACCTCCAATGCTGCACTGCTCGAAAGACCGCCACCTGTTGGTACGCTAGATACAATTACGGCTTGAAAAGCTGGGGTACTCCCAATGTAATTAGCTATTACGCCTGCAAATGAAATAAATATGGCATTGGAAATTTTACTTGGCAATCAAGTCTGTTTTAAAGTTACCAAGAACATACTGTGCCCATTTTGGCTGTTTCTCATTCAATAATAGTTTTTTAAGGACATCGATATGTACTGTATGTGGATGGTCTGCGTCTTGGTTTGTCGTAATTAGGGTTGCTACGTTTCCCGCTATTTTACTACCGACTGTCACAGTCACTAGTGGTAAAGCCTAACAGTTAATAAAAATTATAGACAATTACATGTAAGAATTTAAATATACAAGTTTTAATTCACTTTTACAATTACAGAAAATGCAACAAGATAACATTCTAACGCATATCATTATTGAGAAAAAAGGTAACTTGATTAATGATGATAAATTATCAAAATTCGTCCTTTATCATTAAAGCTGGCCACGAGCGGTACCGCGCAGTAGCGTAGAGTCGACCAGGCCTCGCGTTCCACTAGAGTTATTTTGCTAATAGAGATGTTTGCTGCCGCAAATAATTTCGCTCATCTTTTAAATAAAAATTAAATAACACGTGCTGAAACACTTACCATTTTAAGAGTCCTCCGTGAAATCACAAAGTGAATAATGTCTGTTAAATATCTGCAACTTTAGATATGTTTCAACTGTTGTTTCGGCAAAACTAGTACAGCATGAGGAAAAAATGCGTTTATATGCAGAGAACGAACGTTCTACATCTAGTGACGTAATATTTGCGTAAGTAAAATAATCTTTCAAATAACTTAATGATTCTGTTGAGCACCTTCACAAATGTGTCTTAATGTGCCAAAATCAGAATTTTTCTCAAGAACACTTTCAAATTTTTCTAGAACAGAAACATTTTTTGCGTCTTCAATCGCGCATAGCTGTGCGTGAACATGTTGCACTATTTGTAGAGATTCTTCTAACGGCACCGCAGGATTTTGTAATTTTTCTATTGCATCTGCTAGCCCGAAGTAATTGTCGTGAATGATTTTTAAATCCATATTAACCTGACTATCTTGAAATTTCGACTGGCTTTTCTGGATAGCGGCAGCTTCCTTTGTATCGAATTGTAAAACCACGTTCTTAATATTGTCAAAATATTTATGATAATAAAACGCGGCCTGCAACCATGTTCCCCAACGAGTTAGAATAGGTTCTGGTGGCTCTGGTATACGGGGGCACAGTCTGTGAAATTCGCGAATACGTTTCGGTGATTTGACAAATACTGCTTTGGTATGCGCTATTAAAGCGTCTAACTCAGGATAACATTTTCTGATACTATCCGCCACAAGATTGAGAGCATGAATTTTACACGTAATGTGTAACAAATTAGCAGAATGCTTTTTAAGAGACCGGCCTACAGAAAGCATGTTTGCAGCACCATCACTCACTAACATCAAGAGTTGATTTGTTGAAAATTCAAACTTGTCCAATCTATTTAACACTAACTTTGAAATTACTTCGGCAGTACACTGTTGTATTCGTTTGGAGACTAATAGAATTGAAGGTGCCGATTGATGAGGTTCCAATTTGCGTGCCATTACATTAAGAACAGAATGTTTCTCCCGATCTGTTGTTTCGTCAACACATAACCACAATTTTTGATCTTTCAACTCCGATTTTATTTTTTGTTCAATATGTTCGCGCGCAGATGGCACAATTCTTCGTAACGATGTTCGACTTGGTAATTTGCACTCCGAATAGTTTTCCAAAAGCAGATAAATGGTTCCTCGTCTAGTAAATTAAACGGTATATTACATGCGATAAACGTAACGCATAAATTAAATATAAATTTTTCATTGTCTCGTGCGCAATTTATTTTTGAGACATGCTTTTCACTATTTACGTGTTGTAGACAATGTTGTCTGGACCAACACATTAATGGGATTTTACAGATTACACATTTAATTGTAGCACCTTCATGTATTAAGTCTGGAACTTCTGTAATAAATTTTCGAAGTTTGTCTGACCGCGGCCGTTTTGCTGACGAAATCATAATTTTTCTAGGACAGATAAACAATTGCGCAAATGACCGGCAGCGAAAATGTCCGTACTGCCCCGCAGACGAAGTAATACTACCGTTCCTCTCGGTCCGAACTGATTCTACGCCGATGCGCGGTACCACTCGTGGCCAGCGTTATTTATCATTCACGATGATGGTCTATTAAACATATCTGAAAGTAATTAAAATATCTTAAAATGATATTGTGGATAAAGATCTATTTTCTAAAAATATTTCCGATTTCATGGCGCTCTTGATTAAATGGGAAACGGTTATCAACTTTCTTATTTCAAATAGAACGTCTTGTATATTACGCATTTTTTGCATTGGGCCTTGAGAAATTTTTTTCTGAAAATGTTGACATGCAAACTTCAATTTAAACATCAGTATCTCTTCTATGTCATTAGATATGTAAATC
Source organism: Dynastes maya (assembly GCA_029619315.2). Lineage (NCBI taxonomy): Eukaryota > Metazoa > Arthropoda > Insecta > Coleoptera > Scarabaeidae > Dynastes > Dynastes maya. The sequence continues at coordinate 33,891,696 of JAROYE020000006.1, read as the reverse complement.
AGTTTTGATATTGTTATGAATTATATAAATTCATTCGTTTCAGAATTATTTGAAAAAATTTGCGAAATCCATCCCTTTTCGTACTGGAAAGACGAAAAGCAAATGAATTAGCAAAATAGGTTTTGTTTTCTTTACGCAAAAGACTGGTTATAACTCTAGGTTTCACTCACAATATGTCGTAGATTCCGTTTACAATAAATATTTCATTTGTGATTTGTACTACTACAAGTGTATGCTTCCATAACAATTTATGAAAGAGCTTCTCCATAGAATGAAACGAAGCGGTCTTCACTAAATTATACATGCTAATTAAATCTGAGTACGTTATTATTCAGTACACACAAAAATCGTGACAAAATCCAATTTAGTGTCTTCAATAATTAAGTTATGTGTGAATTCAAACGATCCAAGGTGTGAGTGTGTGTGATTGATAGCTAGGAAAAGGTATAATGATGGTCTAAGTTACTACGAGAATTAGACCATCATTACATCTTTTCGTAGTTTAAAAAAGTTGAAAGATTCTAGTAAACATAATCGTAATTTTACTAATAAACGATAAGTGACTGAATAAAAAAATAATAATTAGATAAAGGAAAGCAATCTAATCGTAATAGACTTTTTCTCCTTTAAACGCAAAATGGTGCATCCCGGAGGCGGTCACTTTTCAAGATTGTTAAAAATTTGTTTCTATTCTTTTGAAATTTGCTTTAGTTATGAATTTTGGTAAAGAGGGGTATGGTTTATTCAAATCTCCACTTGTTTCATCAACTCTTCTTTGTTTTCATCATGGATTTATACAAATGATGTAATACCTTTATGGCTGGGTTCTGCCGTATCATACACAATCATATATGATCTATGCATTAGTTTTAATAAATTAAAGCTTACTTTATTAATTCAGTTATTGTTGGAGACGGAATTCATAAGAATCTAAAAACTGATTTACATAGCTAATGTCATGGAAGAGACTTTGATCTTTAAATTGAACTTTGTATGTCAACATCTTCAGAAAAAAAGTATTTCTGAAAGTTGGTACATCCTAGATTGACTATTTAACTTATATTTAAGGTGCTGATGCAAAGAATCCATAAGATAGAGGCTATTCTATTTGAAACAACAAAGATATCCGTTTTCCATATAATCAAGATTGCCATTACATTCAAAATATTTTCAAGAAATAGATCTTTACTTATCTCTACCTCCACCAACATTTCACAAAGATATTTTAATTACTATATAAGATTGTGTCCGTGGTGGTCAGTGGTCAGGGTAAACTCTGACTTTTACGACCGTTGATGGCATGATTATTATTATTAATTACATTTTGGAAAAGTACACCTATATAAAGCTTAATTTTACGCAAATTAAAAGCAGAAGCATATTGGGCACCATGATCGTATTAACTTTATATCTACGTGTATGGAACTTTATACCAATTTTTATCAAAAATTAATTACTTCCTAAACGAAGGCAATTTTTTTTTTTAATTTTGTTTGATACGTATCTTTTTATTTATTATTATGTCAAATATAAAAAAAGTAAGTTTGAAATATAAAACGAAAGTAACGACAGCTGTGGGTCTAATTAGCTACATATGTAGCTAAAAGCTGGTTTATCTGGAATTTAAGTGTGGTGTATTTCGAAAAGGGCAACATTGTAATAATTGTTGATTTAGTAATTATATATAATCTATGTATATCTAAGTAGACTATTTTTAGTTGGATACTTATAAATTCAGTTTGATTGAAATTTTAATGAACGAATTTCAATGGGAAAACTCAATGAAGTGTTTATTTCGAGAGAAAAAAAATTCATTTCCTGTAAACAAACTAAAATACTTTGTTTTTCTTTAATAAACAGTAATGTGACATTTTTTATGTACACAGTTTCACACCTCTTGTCTTCGTATACAATTTCCTTAATAAATAAAAATAGAAGAATCTACTATAATTTAATACTTGGTTTTTAATTTCAAAGTTAAAATGGATAACTTCAAAGTTAACAAAAATGCAAATTAACGTAAAAATAAATATGTGATGCCTGAATGTACACATTTTTAATTTCAAAACATCTATATAAGTAATTTATTTTACTGGTGACTATATCGTATTGTTTCAAATCTAAATTAGTGATTCGTATGTAATTATAACTCCATAACTTTGTACATCCCCGTATAACTATGACAAAGAAGTAATTTGTCTAATGAATGCTACCACTTCCCCCGGTAAACATTTTTAAATTTCGCGGACAATTCAGTAGGAAGTTCCAGTAATAAAGAACATATTCACTAATTTCTTGACGCACCACATGCGAATTTGTTGTTTGTTGCCGGAACTGGCAACTTTTCTGTTTTAGCTCAATAGATGCATATGTATTTTAATGCCTTATGATCAGGTGTACCGACACAAATTAAAATTTAATCTAGGAATTGACAGGTGGAGTGTGACAATTGCAGTCATTTAAGTAGAAGTCTGTCACATTCTAGCTGACATTTTGGCTTAATCCGAGATTAAGTTTTAATTAACATTGCAATTTACTGTGACGTAAGACACCTCATCTATTTTTTAATTTTCATATAAGTTAAATTTCTATGCATATTGGTGTAGCGTTCAAATTTTTATTTGTTAAATTTAAGTCAGTATATAAATAAAGATAATGAGTAATGAATAAATATGTCAATACCATTGGTAAGACGAATCCTTCGTTGTAATCAGTATGTTCTCCGATCAGATTGACTCTTCCCGGGGCAAATACCGCCATCTCTGCCTCACTTTTAAACTTATTCCTGTAAATATCTTTTGCTCGCTGCACTAACTCTTCAACACTCGGTATATTTACAGCCATAGTAAAACTGTATTTGGAATATTTGGATATAATTTAAAGTTGAAAAGGCTTTGCTTCAATTCTGTAACCAACGAAGAAGTGTAAAGTTATGTAATATTGTTCTGAATGGAGTATGCAACTAATTTTATGGCTGTAGCTTGTAGCACTGTGTAGTAGCGGCAATGTCCGATATGTACCCACATGACAGAAATTAACATGTATAACATGAAGATAAGAACTCGATAACGCCTTTGGTATTAATAATAGTTTACATAAAAGTATTTATAAATAGAGATAATCGATTATGTCGGTTAGTGACCCATTAATAAAAGATATAAAAGGTAATTTTTTGTAGGATTATCACAATCACAAAAATATTTAACATTTTGTAAATATATTGGGGCAAACCAGAATTTTACGCAAAAATTTGTTAATATTGGTAGTTGAATGTGCACAGTTATCTTTTAGAAAGCGTATAAATAGCAGAATAGCATAAAGAACTTTTTTAAATTAAATATCTTTTAAGGTTATGTCAATTTTGTTTTTAAATAGTTTTCTCTTATATTTATTAAATTTTAGGTTGTATTTTGGCATTCCTCGAGGAAATTCGAATAAATCACTGTATAAATGATTCAAACTCAGTCCTTTTGTTGTTTTGTCAAAGTTTAGAGAAAATTTTAAATGTTGGATTGGTACCGGTTTATAATACGTTTGGATTTTGTAAATATATAGATGCATGGGTTTGGTTGGAAAAAATAACACACGACAAGAATGCGAACTTATCATACAGCTATGTACACTGTGTAGGAAATATAAAACTTTGTAGAAATGTGATAACAAACGTAGGAAAGTTAAGACTTTTAATACGTTTATGCCTAATTCATAAATGTCTACATATCCCTATAGAATATTTGGTAATTTAGTATGTTTGCTTTATAAGCTGTATAATAACATTTATGTTTTGTAGAAGAACTACAAGAAATTAAATGTTGTATATAAAGAAAACTCGATTATCGGTGATGAAATTCTATGCGAAATATTTCTATCTGTGCTGCGCCAATGCACCAAAATCAATTTTAAATTAAACGCAAATAATTCATCATTTCTGGATTTATCATGGTCAATTCCAGAATTAGTCAAATTAGAATATGTTCCTTGTGATACGTTAGGTGTGACAGTAAGGTAAATATGAATATATATTCGTTTCTATTATAAATGATGCTTTTACATTGATGATTTTAGCTTTGCTGGTGAAAAAGCCATTATAATGAGTATACAACCAAATAGTGTTGCATCTGAAAGTGTATGTGGTTATTATTAGCTGTACAGCGTTTTTTTTTTAACGTATATGGAGAACTAAATAAATTTATAAATTAGGTTGTACAAATTACATGCTACAACTATTTGAAATATTTATTTTGTAAAAACATCTTTTGCTATGTGGTATTGATTTTTGCCTCTTGATATATGTTTATGTTCGGGCATTTCATTCTACAGTCTGTAGTTCACACATTACATTGTCGCTTATGAAACATAAATGTTCGGAGCCTGAAATTTTTTTAGAATGCGCCCAGAAAGCTGTTCAAAATATTTGGGTATAATATGGGTGTTGAAGGAAGTCACCTATACAATTATACTCTTAAGTTATTAATATGTATAGTATTACAAATAAGAAAAAATAGCATGTGCGCCCCGAACTAAATATTTTTTAGTATATTTGAGCAGTTAAGATGTTAAAATAATTAAAGTATACAGAACAAGAAACAGCTAAAATGTGAAATGTAAAACTGCATCTGTAAATAGGGTCCATACAGATGTTCCAACTTTCTAGAATTTTAAAATTATGCCTATTGTGTCTAGACGCTTTCGAAATATGTAGGTGTTCAATATTGAACACTAAATTTTACCAAAATCAAACACATACTGAAAACATAATATGCAGGACGTTCTACTTAAAATAACAAAGTAGGTGTCTTGTTCGCTACTTATCGATCACCCTATACAAAACAGACTGATTCTTCATTATCGACTCCCACCATGGGGATTCTTTTACTTCTAGCACCTTTATTTAGTCTAGCAGAGGAAAACTAAAAACACCGTATTTCCGTTGCATAGTACAATGTACACAATATGCAAGGACACGAGGGAATTGAATCGCTGTCCATGCCCTCCCGTTTACGTCATCACCCACCGCTACTGGGAACGATACAATACAACCGATATAAAATGGTGCTTATTACCTGGTTGATCTGTAATTTGAGATCTATAATGAGTATTTTTAAAAACTGTTCAGCTAAGGTAAAACGATTATTATTACATCAAAGAAATTGTTTAGTTTCTTTACGTTAGCTACTTTTATATAATCTACTTTGTTATTTTAATGAATCTGTGTTCTTTTTTTATGAATCTGTTTTGTTTTTAATATTTACTCTCTTTTGTAAAGATTTAAATAATTTTATTCTTTTATTAGAATACAATTTATTTTGCATAAATATTTAGTAGATAAATGTAGTTACACGCTGCTATAATTATTAAGAATTACGTAACGAATTTGTAATCTAAAGGTATTACGCTATATATATTCACATTTGAACAATATGCAGGCATACCATTTTTACCAATCGGTTTTATGAGATCGCGACGGACGATATTTATCATTTCAGCGAAGTTAACGTTCCACAGGAACGTCGCGAATGTAAATCGCAACGTTTGTGAGGATAGTCGACTTTGGTTCGTTCCCATTTCGCGCTACGGCGCATCGTTCCTAAGTAATGATGGGCGTGTTTACCGTTTCAGCGATGTTATCGTTCCACAGGAACGCCGCGAATGTAAACCGTTACCGTTTCCATGTCGCGCGACAGTCCATCGTCCCAAGGTAACGAGTTATTTTGGTATTGCGGAGCGCGACAACAAAATACCGGTACTAAAATACTGACCCACCACTAGTTTCGGTTCTTTCTGGTCATCATCAACTTCCTTATTTCTTAGCGGCCCAATATTGGATTTTGGCACCGTGAGAAAAAGTCTTTTTTTCTGATTTCAACCATGTATAACATATTTACATGTCTTTGATATTATGCTTTAATTGACAAAAAGTACATTTTGAGATTAAATAAGGTAGCAATGAAGTTTAAAACTGTCGATTACCAACCCGTATAATGTTTATATTAACAAGAATTTGAATGAAAGCCAATGGGATATTTTTTGCAAATACTGTGTTTTTACAAAGTTTATGTAACTTTTCCACCTTATTTGTAACAATGAATGAAAATAGTAATAATAATTGAAAACAAAGCAATAAACCAACAATTACAGTAAATGTCCAAATAACTGGCCATTTTCATTAATATACAATTGCACACGCTTTCCGACATTTTGAACTGTCCTTTGTATGGTTCTTCTAGGAATTACATCGGCATTGTGGAGTCTACCTCGCAGTTCTTCAATGTTTTGTTGGACATCAACTTTACAAATATTGTTTTTAACAATTCCCCATAAAAAATAATTCAGAGGATTGGTCAAGAGATCTCGCCGGCCATGCAACAAGTCCGCTATTTCCAACCTAACGGTTTGGAAACTCTTGACTTAAGTAATTTCTCACAATTGCCGCATTGTGAGCCGGTGCACCATCTTGTTGCCACCATAAATGCTGTAGTTAATTTAATGGAATATTGTTATCTAAGAAGTTAGATACGTATGTGCGAAGAAGGTTTAAGTATCTTTCCTCGTTTAATGTTTCCTCATATATAACTGATCCTATGAGGTTTAATCCAAAATGATGCGATCTCCTTGCTCTATTTTGTTTGGGATTCTATACTGCTCAATAATGCTCTGTTTTTCTGTTAAAGATTCCAGAATTGGTAAATTTTGATTAATCTGACCAGGTGATTCAGGGTGTTTGAATGAACTTGTATGGAAAAATAAGAATTTATAACACAGTGGTACGACCAGTAATGACTTATGGGATAGAGACAAGATCAGATACGGCGAGAACCACACAGAAGATGCGAGCAGTAGAAATGAGAACGATCAGAATGATAAACGGCGAAACCCGAAGAGACCATGTACGGGATGAAGAACTACTAGAACAGAATAATATGCAAGATATAGGGAAATAGACCAGAAGGAGAAGGAAAGCATGTAAAGAACATGTCTCAAGAATGGACGACACCAGACTCGCTAAAAAGGCAAAAGATCTCAAGCCGATTGGAAGAAGATCAACCGATAGACCACCTAAGAGGTAGCGTGAATGTTAGATAACATCATCCGAGGAACAAGAGGCTTAAAAACCAAACAGGCTCCTAGCCTACCGAGAGAAAGAAGAAGGTGATTTTGTTTAAAAAATACTCGTCGTCTTCTAATCTTCCCACTAACTAATATATGATATACACAAATTATGCAAAAACGCACATTTAATTTACCATTTGTAAAACACATCGCTGATTTTCATTCAAATTCCTGCTAACATAAACATTACCCGGCTTGATAAACAATCAATTCTCGAGCAAGTTTTTGTCAAGATCTAGAAAAGTGATACGATATGGCTGTTGTTCTGGACACAATTGTAAATATATTGTTGTATCTCGTTTCTCTTCATTATTGTACGATACTTTTCTATTACTAATGAACGACAATTGAAATGTTGTAACAGTTTGAAATTTCATGGCTACCTTATTTTATCTTAAAATGCTTTCTTCGTCAGTTAAAGCATAACATAAAAAATTTAGTCACGTTATACATTATTAAAATCAGAAGAAAACTCTTTCTGACGGTGTCAAAATCTAATATGGGGCCGTTAAGAAGTAAGAAAGTTGATGATGACCAGAAAGAACCGAAACGTCATATAAAAATTTCGACTACACCATTAGATAGAAGATCGAAGGTGACTTTAAGAATGTGTTTCTAGTTTTTCTTTGCAAGGCCAAATAAAGATGCTAGAGGTAAAAGAAGAAAGTTTCCTTTTTAAATTTCGAACGACATTTGTCACAGGTCCATTTGCTTTTCGGATTCATAACAAACACAAAATTTAGCAACTTTGTCAAATTTAAACCTATCATGGTGAGGGTCGAAAATGAATCAGCCTATGTTTGGAAATATTTTTGTATAGGGCAATCGACAAGTAGCGAGCCAGGCACCTACTTTGTTATTTTAAATAGAACAATATGGAAAATACATCTATAATACTTGATCGCAATTAACTAAAACATTGTATAATCACCATTATTATTGATTACGGCTTCACATCGCGTCCGCATGCTATCTACGAGCTTTTCAGCAAGGGATTCCGGCAGCGGTTTCCATATCTCACGAATGCGCGCAGTTAACTGGTTCAAAGTTGTCACACGTTTCCCACAAGCTTTCGTTTGACAATGGACCAAACATTTTCGATAGCGTTCATATCTGGAGACTGAGACGGCCAATGTAGGACTTGTCTTTTCCCTGTTTCCAGTTGGTACACAACCGACTTCGATGCTTTGGATCGTTGTCCTCCTGAAGCACCCAATTTGTGTTGACATCACCAAACTACCTTTTAGCCGACTTCAATAATGCTTTTTGGGAAATTTTTAGCATTCTTTGAGCGTTTAAATTGCCCGTAAACAAATTTAAAGTTCCAAAACCGTGAAATCTGGAACAACCCCAAACATGAATCTTTATGGGATGTTTAACAGTTCGTTGCACCAGTCGGCAAACGGACAATGTCCAAGCACGCCTCCTGGGTACCCATCTCCAAAAAAACGCTGCATCGGAGAAAATAACATTAGTCCAATCGCGACCGATATTGTTCTGGACCCAACGCAATATTTTTTTCATGTGCTTTTCGGACGGCAACGGCTTTTGTATAGTGCTACGATATTCAGTGTTATTTTCCCGCAACCGACGTTTAATAGTCATTATACTAATGTATATTCCTTTTCTTTTGTAACATTCGACAGGCTTGATGCAGGGTTAACTCCGGTTTCCCTTCGAAAAGCTTGACAATAGCTATCCTGTCGTTTTGTTATTACCTGCGTTTTACTACGATATTCAAAATCGTCGACGTTTTTTGTGGCTCGGGTGACTTTTTCAAGTAGCTAGCCGCCGCTGCGTAGCTCATTTTCGTTCCTTTGCGATGGCTATACAGAAAGATAGCCTCAAATCGTTTAACGTAAGGAGCATTCATCATATACATGTACGGTGTCGATGAAAATTTCAACTGAACTGATACTGATAATTTACGCCCATTGCGACGTAAAACCATTCATCCCCTCATTGGTTTTCCTGAAAAGGAGGGTTTACCTGGGCATGTTTCTAAGAATTTAAGCCAACGCTCTTGTGTTAATGACTGTATGTTGCATGTGATTGATTTTGGTAAAATTTAGTGTTCAATATTGAATATCCTGTATATTTCTCATAAAAACATTGAAATGAATTGCTTCTGCTGGTGCTTTTGAAAGAATTTTATTTACCTACTGTAAAATTGCTTAAAGAGACATGTACACTGGATTGCATAATGTGCATCATAAATCGTTTATTTAATTCTCAATGTACTTTCTTACTTTATTATATTATAATTACCTCGAATTTGTTATTTATATGGCTATTAAAACGTTTATCTTTAGGGTAAAATCGAAGTAGGCGACGTATTAGACTCGTTAAACGGTGTTCAGATTTGTTCATCAACGAAAGGACGATTAAGAACAATTTTTAAGAGTTGTAAAGGCCGTCCAATTGTTCTCACTATTATCAAAGCAGTGTACAGTGATACTAAACAAATTTATTTTCCAATTATCAATTTACTGAGGCATGTTCGTATCGATCCAGACGTCTTGAAAAATAGAATTGATACTGGTGATGGAAAAGCAGAAGATCGTATTTCGAATAAGAATAACGCAAGGTTGTTCTCTTAATGTTTTTTGTTACATAGCTGTCCCAATAAATTCATGTAGTTGTTCTGACGGATGACACTGCTCGCTAAATATTTTGATGGAATATTCATGTAAATTTCATGGATTCCATACGATCCAAAAATGATTTTTGTTCCGCACAAGTACATGAATCTTTGGAATATCTTTGCATGCGGAGTCCATATTGACATCGAGATTTTTTTATAGCGGGACAGGATTAAAAGTTACATATATGGGTTGCGTGCAAGTTGGATGTAAAGGAGATGTTAAACAAATTGATAAGGCTGTTTCCAATTTTCTAGCACCTGCAATAAGTATGACTTGTGATGATGGTTTTAAATATGAAAGGGTCAAGAAGCTGGTGTCTTTTGAATTGGGAGAATTGGGTGTTAGATGCGTAGATCCTTTAAATTTAGAGGTAAATAAACGGCAGCTGACCAATGTTTTAGAAAATATTTTGCGAATATTATTTTATTAAAATCTTTTTTTCTCAAGTTTATGTGGTTTGAATTAAAATATTTTATTCTAGGTTGTATTAAAACATTCCTACATGGAAATATCTGCATGTGGAAGTGTATCTTCTTTACCGAACTACTTTGCGTACATAGCTGGGTATTAAAATTGCTTTTTTACACCCTCACTTGTTACAATTTTGCGCATTTTTAGTGACGAATATTGCAATCTTGCCAAGAACTTTACCTGTTATATCTTTTTCACGAAGAATTCAGATACATCGTATACCATTCTGCAAAGTATTGGTCAAGGATTCCATAGGACCCATTTTGCCGTCTAAACTTTATCGAAATCAATCTGAGACCTGTGATTTATTTATATTTATTTATTCCACATATTTATGTATATTTTTAATAATAAAACTATTTTTCGTGGTTGTGTCTTCGTATTTTAAACGTGTACTTGTATGTTGAACAAAATATATCATTAAAATATTGCATATTGTTGTTTATGTATGAATTGGAAATATTCGCCGACCTAATTCAAAAGCCGATAGTTGCACTACAATAAGGAGTTATCGCAAGCATCCCGACAAATCTCTGAAGAGGATAATCCATTCAACACCTTCAATGCGCATGTTTACACCTATAGCAGGTAGCAGATTTATCGGTATCGATGGCCGATATATTTTGTCAAAATTACGGGACTGTTTTTGGGAGGAATTGAGGTTAGTAGTGAAAGATCAATTATTTCTATTGATTTGTATATTCTTAAGAGGGTGTGGGTGATACGGATTTTCAAATTCATTAAATCTGCGAAAATAGTTTGGATTGTTTGATGATGTTAATACAAATGACATTCAGTTAAGTTCAAGTATTTTTAGTTTGTTCGGAACAATTTGCGATAACTATGCGTTTTCCCCTAAACATAAATCTATCCACCGAAACCACGTGGCGTTGATATTGGACTCTTATCGGGTTACTTGCGATAACCTCAATATGACGTATGACGATAATAAGGTTTATTTATCTCGTTGACCCGAAAGAAACAAGACCTGTGAATAAAAAAATATAAATGATTCCGAAAACAATATAATCTACAAAGTAAACAAAACGATAATTTAGTATATATGATAGCTATAAGATAAATACAAAAAATACCTAGAAGATACAACTATAGTTATATAAAATTAGGCAATAAATCTATCGTACTGTGTCATTGAATAGCACGTTTTTGCTATTAGATGATTTTTTTAGCGCGAAGGCGAATAATCTTGCATTAGTAAGCACTTTTAATGGTCCTGGGTAAGTGATTATAGTGATTATATAAAATTATACTTTTGTATATACGATTTGCTTCATACAAACTACCACGGTGCACTTTTGAGGTTGTTTTTCAAAGTCAACTCGCAGCACTGCACCTTTGGCATGCCTAAAATATGTTAAATACTTTTTAAAAACTTCGAAAAAGTAGTGTTTTGGTGACACTTTAAATAATAAATTCTTACAACAGATTAATATATTTAATAACGATTTCAAAGATCTGAATACGTTACGCCGAAATTTCACATAATCTTTCACCACGTACCGCAGCTTTTAAAAATATTCAGAACAAACGTTTGAAGTAACATACAGTCTCTTTTTGAACGCGCTACAAATTGCACCCAAGGACATCCAGAATATCGGAACCATTTAATTAGTGCCATTAGAGCACAGTCCCTGGCCATCGAATTAGGACCACTTAAAAATATAATTTTGGAGTAAAATTTAAAAAAACAGTTGGGAGTGTTGGCAGTATTATTATTTAATTACATATAGCATACAAGTATGTATAATTTGAACACATATTTACTAATATCTGTTTGTTCCTTCTCTGTTTTATTATATCCCCAATCCTTTTTGGCATACTGCCAATGTAGCTTTTTATTGTTTTTTTAATTTCGTCACTATTATGCCATACATCTTCAATATATTGTTGTAATTCTTCATTTGTACCCGAGGTTCGTGTACTTACGATATTTTTTAAAACATTCTACACATTTTCAATTGGGTTTATGTCTGGTGAGCTGCCTGGCCACGGTAGTACACGCAGATTTTTAAATTCAAGGTATCGCATTACACTTTTTGCCTTATGACATGGTATATTGTCTTGTATGAAAGTATATGGTCCTTGAGTCGGATCCAATGAACCAATATAAGGTGTTAAATAGTTTTGTAAAGCTTTTTTATGTTGTTTTTGTTCCATTGTTCCGTTAGCGAAATATAGTGGCCCCGGTCCTTCTGTCGTAATACATGACCGAACCATTAGAGGTGGGGGGTGTTTAATAGATTTGATCGTACATGCTTCTTTATAACGTTCTGAAGGACGTCGACGAACAAATTGGCTTCTTCCCGTTAGTACTTCTATCCGTGATTTGTCGCTATAAATAATCTAGGCAAAAGTAAAAAATGTAGGGAACCGTTAAGCGAACTATGAGAATGAATTTGACTAAACATACAGATGATAAATGAAACTTACCTTTCCCCAATCTTCAATTGTATATTTTTTATATTCTTTAGCCTATTGAAATCGTGTCACCTTCATTTTAGATGTTAGTCTTGGCTTCTTTGCCGGACGTCAGCATTTCAAATCTGCTTCATAAAGACGTCTACGGACTGTTCGGGCTGATACTTGTATACCTTCCCCACTAAGAATTTAATGAACACCTTTAGTGGATAAAAAACGATATTCTGTAGCCACTTTTACTATACGACGATCATCTCTTACAGTTGTTTTGCGTTTGCTGGCACAGTATGTTCTGCCACTACTTGTACCAGGAATATTCTTAATTAATTTCGCGACTCTCAGAACAGTTTGAGGTGATATACCCTCTTTTTGTGCAACTTCATGTTGATAGAGCTCTCCCGTCTCTAGAAGAGCAGAAATTCGTACTTTTTTCTCTGTGTTGGTATCGTTCTTCTTTCCCATTATGATAATTGACCGCGAAAATAGACACACACAAATAAAATTAAAACTCTTTGAAATATAAGTTCTTTGGAAAATCGGTAAAAATACTGCTTTTTCTTATATTTGCAATGATACTAACGAACTAATGAATAGAGCGGGCCAAATTGCGCCATCCAACAGAATCGGAATCAGGCGCAACGGCCGCTTATTGTAAATAGCGTATATGTGAGTCACAGCAGATATGTGATATTTCGAAATTAATACACAAGAGTAAAAAAATAAAAGCTGACGCAATAATAATGTTCAGTAATTACACATATATATATATATATATATATATATATATATATATATATATATATATATACATATGTATGTATATGTACACGCTGAGGTGTTTTTATTTTCATTATGATTTTTTATTTGATTGAAAACGGTATGCGTTGTAAATGGGATGTAATAAGGAAATAACTGAGAAACTGAACGCTTTTTTTATTCTGTTGTACTTAATAATGTAACTGTAAATAAAGATATAATAAATAAATTCTATCCTTCTTAATAATGCGGATAGGCTTGTTTAAAAAGTTGCACCATCAGATAAGTTTCCACATTTGCCTCGGTGAAGGATGTTTGCCGAGACGAAAAAATGTTCTTATATTTCGAAAACGACCGTTCCACGTCTACCGAAGTAAGACAGGCGTAATTAAAATAATTTTTAGACTTAGTCAAGGAATCTGCAGATGCCCCATCGCACATTTGTCTTAATCTCGTGTAGTCCGGATTCTTTTTTAAAACACTATCGAACTTAGCTGAACGCCCTATTTATCAACGAACACCCAAACTGCAGGTGTATATTTGCGCGTCTTCACGACGTAATAGACAGTGGTTTTGGTCCTCGTCCTAATAATTACATATTTAAATTACCTATGTTTACATACATATATGCGCCCGGCAGCCTGATTGCGAACCTGGCGCGTGGCGCTCTTGGCCCGCTCTACTAATGAACGAAAATATTCAAACTAAACACAGGAGGCGTGATTCATAGCAGGTGGATAATCGGTTTATTGCACCCCTAAGCATTATTTTTATAACCTGCAATTATCTGTGACCATAATGTATTAGGGTATTACTCTCCGGTCTCTACAAGAGCAGAAATTCGTCCTCTCTGTGGTTATATGCTTCTTCTTTCCCATTATGATAATAATTGACCGGGAAAATAGACGCATACGAATAAAATTAAAACTCTGGGAAATATGATTGAAAAGGTGTCATTCCACATACCGAAACTAAGGGATCGACGTTGGTGGCCACTACGTTCGATCTAATATCGATCATACATACAAACGCAACTCATTCAAATTACTCACATAAAATGTACAAATAAAAAAAAGACAATAATATTTGTTAAAGTAACTTGCCGTAAAATAAAAAAGAAACAAGTATGAATTGGAAAATATTAAAAAAAAAAGGAAAATAAAACTTAAATTGCCAAAAATTTAGTAAATTTTCAAATAAGAATGTAGTGATAATAAAAGGTTTCTAAAGTCCATCCATACGTTAATTAAATTGCTTAAAATAAAGTTAAAGGAAAAAAAAAAGAATAAATAAGTTAGAACTTAGATAAAATTAAAAAAAACAAATGGTTGTGAACCGAAACAAACAAAAAAACGGTAAGTTCACTTATCTGGACTATGCTCAACTGGAGCTTACGTGCTGTCGTGGTCAAACGGCGGTAAATCGGCGCTAGTCCTGTCCCCAGGCTGAATAGGACACGTGGAAACACCCACACATCAAAAGCTGTACCCTTCAGTGGATTTCGGCAAGTAGGCTAAACGAAAACTAAAAAAAACTCTTGGTTGGATGGAGGATTTGCTAGCTGATTATCGAAGATTACTAAGACTGGCGTGCCGTCGTAAAAAAATATATCCGACAATGTCGGTGATGGTTATTAAAAAACGAGTTAGAACCACTCACAGTACTTAATTATGGTAACTGTGAAAATCTTTTAAATTCTACTTCGCTATAGCAAATTTTCGCAGTATACCTTCTTAGTTCAGGGTCGACACCAGAAAAAGAGCGGGGTTACTTAATTACCAATCAACGAACATCGTGCATTCTATTACAATGAACTTAGGTAAATTTAGTTACAAAAAAAAAGAACCAAAACAACAAAATAAAGATAAAGAAAGACGCGATGAAAATTGTTCAATAACCAAAAGCTTTGCAAAAATTCAATTTATTTCCTTTGGGGTAATAAGCAGTTTATGTATTTTCACCTTTAACTTTACCGATTATTTCATTTGGTTAACTGTAACAAATTTGCTTTATTTTCAAAGTAGTATAAGCATTTTCTTACTTACATGTTGCTATATTTATGCAAGAAGAAATCCTCTTCAAACAAAATTAATTCGCTGTTTGGTACACAAGGACATTTAAAATTTCTATTATTCCCAAAAATCAAAGTCGAATTAAAAAATATATATATACATTTATTTTATTTAATCTTCATATATACATATATAAAATTTATTCAAATATGTTCTCATTCATCTACTTAATATGTTGTTAATATTTTGACAGTATCACGTTCTTATACAGTAGCACGTCATTAAGAAGTAAACAACATAGCTTAAACTACATCTGAATTCTTATTTTATGTTTTTTTTTGCAGTTACATACAGGTCACAAAATTTATTATACAGTGTAGTTACAAAAATACTAGAACAAAATCCTACATGCAATCCGTATATTTGCTACTAGCTTGATAGACATTTTGTAAGTTTTAAATTCTAAAAATATATTAGGACTGGTGTTCACAGAGGGCCTCTATCGTAAGTATTTTTTTAATTACTGAAGTAAGAGTAGAAGTTTATGTTTACATACTAATAAAGATCCTTATTCGTGAATAGGTGAACCTATAATTATCAAGTAAGTGCATTCAAGGGAGTAAATACTATGAACTCCAGTCACTGGAGACTATTTGAATGTCATTCATGATTCAAGTACACCTCGTTACGATTAGACCATGAATCTTTAGCGTGGTTTTAAAGTACAATCAGATAGTTGTATTCTGCTGGATACTAAATATCTAATGTTAGTAATATCATAACAGTCACTTGTTGTCAACTAAGTATTCTCGCGAATTTGCTTCACTGCCGTTGTTGCACAATTGGCATGTAGCTTGGCTACTGCACTGACAACAACTCTGACAGCTTGTTTCGCTGCTGCACAAGCTGTTGTTTCGCGATTCGCACATATCGATAAACTCCTCGGCTATTGTCCTGTCCAATCCGGTGTAGGTCTTCGCCACCTCTTCGGTTGTTACGCACCTCTCCTGCGATTTGGATCTAGATCTTTGCCTCTTCTTGTAAGCTGTTGGCGATGGCTTCTCCTTATGCGGTTTCGAAATTGGGGCATGTAACTGTAAAGGGAGAATGATTAATAGGTCTTAGTATCGGTGACTCTCAAATACTTACATATTCTCTAAAAATTCTTGGTTTTATTATTGGAGATGGAAGTGGTCCTAATGATGCTGATACCATGGGGTAGCTGATTAGACTGGGTGGACCAATAACTGACGCTGGAGGTGGTGGTAATGTGTAAATTGGTGTAACTGGTAGACTAGTTGATATCTAAACAATAGTAAATATTCAATTGTTAATATAAATTGAGTTATTGTCTGGTGGAGGTGAATTCTAACAAAATCTTATCTGGGATTCACATTATAAATGGCATTATCAATCAATCTAATAACATTAAATATCTTTTAAAATCAGTCTTTGTATTTAAAGCTGGATGGGCTTGGTAGTAGGGATATATTATAGGAAAAATGATTTATGAATTGAGGAAACATCTTTATTGCATGATGGCCTAGTTGACAAACTATATATCGCTGCGATTTTATCGTTGAATAGTATATGTTGAGATACTATACTCATCGATGTTACATTCAAAGAAAATAGGTAATGGGACCTACATAATAAAAGTAAGTTAGTAAGCTTTATCACCATGTTAATAACCTTTATTACAATTATGTTACCTTTCAATATCTGGTACGTGTTCTTTAATATTTATTGTTATACCTCTTATTAAAATGTCCGGTTGTCCATAGATAATGAAAGGTATAATAAATTATATTAAGAGGCATGTGTTGCATATATCTGTCATACCTGCTAGTATCTCTTTTTTGAGTGCATGTCCCGATTCAAACTCAAATTCAGCGTTAAAAATATAGTCAATATTCATTAGTTAGTCAATGAAAATTGCAAAATAATTAACACAGAGAAGATAACTATAGACAGACAGTGAAATTGAAATTACTGATAAAAATTACGATATTTTATTGTCTCTTACTACAGAAATAGATACTTGTAATTTTGAAACAAATCTATAACTTTATTTGTCGGACACGACGAGTTTTGCTACGAGCAGTAATCTTCATGAACCAATTCAATGGGTGATTTTAATGCGAATGGCAAAAGTTAGCAAAAAACCATTTAGCGTAACAGAAACGTTTTAAGAAAATTTTTAGTTTTATTAAAATGAGGTTATCTTAAAATGAAGCGAATATACTTCAAGGCTCGAAATTCTTATTACCTTAAAACTCATACATTTTTCCAAATGTTTCTTAATTTCCCCAATGCAATGTAAACGCCGTTTCTGTGAATTACTGAAGATGGAGCAATAGTAACTAATAACCTTCTACACGTAATTAATGAGATCCCTGAAACAACCTCAACAAGAATCGTTCACAAGAAAGGTAAAGTGTACAAATCTATGCATACTTCTAATGCCTTACACTCCCACAATCCGTAACCGTCAACAACAGAGCGATTGACAGATGTGCGAACGCGAACGTGCAGAAACAATGTACATATGTGGGTAACAGGTACATAGAACAATGTATTGCAATTTTTAGCCTACGTATAATAACGGTGGAGGCCATATTGTTTAAACATGAAGCCATAACTCAACAGTGCATAATGACTTCTAAGAGAGTGATGTTTTTTTTGACGGAAGCAAATGTCACATACATAACTGCATTCTGCAAGAAGTCCATTCTAGAAGTCGTAATATATTCAATGACCCATTTGCGTAAAACTGTATAATAACAACGATTAATATGCTGTAGATGGTATGATATTTTTTAGAAGTTTGTACAACAGTGTATTATGGGGCAAATTGACTAAAATCTTGTTAAAAATGACAAAATGGAAAACTAAGAATATATTATAAAATATAGTGTAATCTCTATAATCCGAACACGCGGCAATCCGAACAAGCTACAGTTATAATTTTCATTTCATTTATATGACCAAAATTTCGATGGGCACGGTTGTACGTCGCTCAGTCTCGCTGTAGCAATCGTCCGTTCAAGTCCTTAGGCTAGCGTCGCGTCGGAAAAATGTAAAGTGTTCAGATTGAGCAACGAGTTAACCTCAAGTATCTTGTGAAACTGGGAAAAACTGGGGTTCTAACTACCCTGAGAAGACGAAGACCCGATTTGTGGAAGAGCAAATCCTGGATGCTCCACCAAAACAATGCGCCAGCCCATTCCGTCTTGTCTGTGAAGGCGTTCTTTGCGAAATCCGGCATCACCGTGTTGGACCACCCACCGTACTCGCCCGACCTGGCCCCCTGTGAATTTTTTTATTATATAAGTAAAATCGGAGCTTAAAGGGATAGTATTTGACAGCGTGGAAGGGGTGAAAGCGAAAGCGGCGGAGGTTCTCAACAAGCTGACAGAAACCGACTTCCAGCACTGCTTTCGACAGTGGAAAATTCGTATGATGCGTTGTAGGAATCGTCAAGGGGAATACAATTAATAAACTTTGTAATGTAATTGGTGATCAATAAAATGCTTTGTAGCACCAGTCCGGTTATTTAATTGCCACGCCTCGTATTTTTTATTGTATTTACGTACCTTTTTCGTTCATTGCAGTAATTACAAATTCGAGTGTTTCGACAGATGTAGCGTGCGTAGTGCATATATTTTTAATTTAATAATATACACAATGGCATTTTGTTACAGTAGATATAGTGAGGTCGCAGTGATTAAAGGCATCTGCGCCATAGCCCGATAATAATAATAATAATAATATGTGTACCCCTAAAACACTAATTTGAAGCAGTTTAAGTGAAAAAATCGTTATATTCGCTAATCTGAATTTCCCTTCCCCAATTCGTTCGGATTAGCGAGGTTGTACTGTATATATTTTATAATACTAAATAAACTGGACTTTCATACCCCGATTTATAATTTTTATTTGTAGTTACCTGTGGGAAGTTACAGACCTGCAAAGTGGAAAGTGCCGTAACACTGAAATACACCCTTTTTTGGTAGTCAATCTTTAGAAGGCGAATTTGCTGCTATGCTTTTAAGATACTAATATTAACACATCATTAGAAAGGGTATTCAATGAGCTTTATAGAACCGCTATCGTCTTTTTTTACAGTTATGATGTGAATAAACAATGAATGCAACTATGTGCGATGAGATAATTTTGAAATTTTATCTAAAGTTTTATAGTAGTAGGAGGACTTTTCTGAGAGACTCTTTTTTGCATACAATAAGCAACAATATCCTCTATGAGGTAGTGAAAAAAAAAATCAAAAAATATGTTGGATGACTCATCAGTTTGGTAAAGCATATTTATTCTTCAAACAAAGATGAAATAAAAAAATATATAGATTTTTGGGACACCATTGGTTGATCTGCCCCATCTGCCCCATAGTACGGCGGTTTGTTGAAGTTATCGAGTTTATTCAAGTTTGGCTATATGGATGGTTCAAAGAATTTGGACAATTGTCTCTTACTTATTATTAGTATTTTACTCTTCTTCTGTACCTATATATATCTTCATTTTACTCAGCCTTAGAAACAATTATATTTGATCATTCTTGGAGATGTTACGCTAAAATAAGAAAGCCACTATGTGGTTTATATTTTAACGTGTATGCACATTTTCTTTTTTCTTAAGAAACGATTGTTCAGAACATTTTACGTGTTTCTCGCTTTCTCTTAACGGCTGCTGAAGTTACTCAAACTATACAAAAACGCATGTGCACGTCAGTTAACACCATTCAAAACCTGAGTAATTGAAATCATGAATACCATGCATATACATATGTCACAGGTTTTTCTGTAGAGACACATGTGGAAGTTACGAGATACGACAAGCTAAGCATTTCATCTTAATACAAAACGGAAACATCTGTTGCGTTAATGCAAAATATTGTGACATATGTTAACGTGTACAGTAGTGATTTCTGTTGTATCAAACCAATTATAATTCCTTCATTAACACTGAATTTAAACAATAATGCCTTGCCACATATGCATTACTGAGAGAAAGCAGATGAAATTGCTAAGTAATTATACAGTTATGGAATACAAACTCTCAGAGAATTTCTTTCCTATCTTAGATGATCTCATAAAAGCATTAATTTTTAATAAATAAACTTTATTTCTCTATACGTCAAAAAGTATTTATTTACGTATCTCCAATGAAGAAAGGCTTCTAATAATAATAATATTTATTTTTTCCGTCCAGCTCAATGCTTAGTACACATAGAGGGAAATAAAAACAACAAACAAGGCGCAAGAAAAAATCACAAAGTTGAATTTGGTTTGAGTACATAGCACTACAACCGTTCCTCCACCCAGCCTTAACATATAAAAGATAGCAAAATAACTGAATTCATAATGCTTAAACTAGCCCTATACAAATTCTGTGATCCAAACTGTAACAAAAGAAAAAAGACGAAATAGCATTAATAAACAGATCTTGTAAATGCGAATGCGCACAGAAAAAAATGTGGGCGTTACGCCAAGCAAGTAACTGTAAACATATTTACGTGCGAAGGGGAGATTGACTCTTGATCTCCAATCGCTGAAAGAGAGCGGGTGACGTTCTCGCGATAAGACATTGAATCATCCTAGCTCGTGCATATTATTTTTTGCTGTACGTATTCGCTTTACAAGATCTGTGTAATATATAGGCCGGGCACAGGGAGCTACGCGCCAGATTAGAAGTGAGGTTGCTGTGCACACGACGCGATGCATGTGTGCAGGTGAATCGGTACGGGCTACCTCAGCGAATGAAATTATTGATTTATGGCAACAGTTTCTCATCAATCTTTTGCAGTGTTAGTCGTAATTATAGAGATATGTATATGTATCTACGGTATCATCTAGAAAAATAAACGACTGTTGGCTAATAAAGTCATTAAATTTATCAGTGAATTTCCGGATTTGAACTATAATGCAACTAAAGTATTGTGTAGAGCTTGCAAAATACCTTTAATGTGCTGGAACAAAGGCGACTATAAAATACATATAAATAGTGTACATCACAAAAATGAGAAAAATGGCGTGCCACCTCAAGCCCAATTTAAGTTGGATTTACTTTTGATGTTTATTGTTTGTGATCTACCGCTTCGCTTACTCGATAACGAACCGTTTGATGGTTTTGTGGTACATACAATCTCGAGTGGAACTCACCATCACGTACAGCGTTATGGAAAGAGTTACCAAGCCGTGGCAATCTTATTAGCTAGCAAAAGACTAAAAAAGTGTACGGGCGTAGTGCTCGATACGTTACAACAATTTCAAGTGACATTTATGAGCGATGGAGCAGTGACAATGTGTAGTGTAGGCCGTTCTCTTAAAGAAAAGTGTGAGGGGCTTTTACATGTTACGTATAAAGTTCATGTTTTACATTTTGTGGCACGGATGTTACCGAGAATATTACCCGGGGGTGGATGCATTAATAGCAAATACAAAAAATGTGTTTCTCAAATCTCCCAAACGGATTCGCGCATTTCACAGGTTTTGTCCCGGTATTCGGGAACCAAAAAAATCGAATATAGAGCAGTCATTAAGCTCTTTCGTTTGAAAGACACTACGCTTGCGCAAATTAAAGCCGAGATGTAGCGATGCGCCATCATTTGCCACAGTGAAATTTTGGGCAGCTGAATTTAAACGTGGTTGTATCAGCTTGGTTAACGGTGAACGTTTTGGTCCGCCAAAAACTGCAACCACTGCCGATAACATGGGAACATCACCAAATGGCGACCGTCGAATTAAGTTATGTATTGTTAGATTTGGGCATGAAAAAGCTAACCGCGTGTTGGGTGCCACTCTTGCTCACTTAGGACCAAAAGCGTAGTCGAATGAACATTTTCAAAGCCCTGTTGAAGCAGTTTAAACGAAGTAAGTCGGAGTTTTGACGTCAATTAATAACTGTAGATGAAACTTGGATAGACGACTACATCCCTGAAGCCAAGACACAGATGAAACAGTGGACTGCGAAGGGTGAATCAGTGCTGAAAATGTCGAACACCGTTCGGCTGAGAAAGTGATAGCGACTGTTTTTTGCTCGACTGTCTTAACAAGGAAAAACAATAACGGGGACATACTACGCATCATTACTTGACAAGCTGCGAAAAAACAGCCGCATTTGGAGAAAAGAACAGTTTTGTTCCACCAAAACAAGGCACTGTCTCACATTTCAGTAGTCGCCACGGCAAACATTCAGGAATTGGGGTTCGAATTGATAGATCACCTAGCCTATTCACTAGATCTGGCCTCCAGAGATTTTTTTTTTACTGTTTCTTCAGGGCCTCAACAGTTTGTTGCGAGAGATAGAGATTTTTAATCGATTGAGGAGACCGTTACATACGTAAACGTCTATTTTGCAGAACAAGATGCCAACTACTAGTTGGAATGATTAAAGAGATGGGAGTACCGCTGGGAAAAATATATAGGCTTACAAGGAAGTATGTTGAGAAATAAAAGTAAATTTGACAGAAAATACTTGTTTGTGTTAGGCTGGTTTTAGTAGTTTTTGTAATAGCAATTTTCTTACGCCTGTATACGTAGTTCAATTTATTCAGTTATTGTTCGTCTACTTTATATTTATACTTTGAAAAGATCCTTTGATTCTCATTAAATTACTCTAATTAAATTGCAAACATCCTGTTTTTGTTTCGCTTGTAATTAACAAGTTTTTTTTTGTATTTAGTACTATGTCTAGCGTACAAATGCGTAATTGATGGCATGAGTCAAGTAGCAGATTGGGTATATTTTTTTAAATTATTCTTTCCTCAGGATTTCGTACTTTATCTTTTATTGAATTATTATTTTCAGGAAGTGTCCTAGGAAAGGTTTTTTCAAGAACTATAGAAAAAAAAATCAGAAATAAAGTAGAAGTAAAAGTAGAAGTCACACAGTGTGGCTTTAGAAGTGGGAGAAGCACACAAGACCTAATATTCATCATAAGGCAGGTAAGCGAAAACCTAATACATTAGAACAGAAATGCACACATCTAGTTCATAGACCTTGAGAAAGCTTTTGACAGAATTCATTGGGAGGACATATGGAAAGTATTGGCTAAGAGAGAAGTAGACAAAAGAACAATAGAAATGATTAAAGCAATGTACAATGGAAATACAAATATTGTAAGAACAAACAACGAGGAATCGAAAGAATTTGTAACAAAAACCGGAGTCAAATAAGGATGTGTATTGAGCCCACTACTATTTAATATAGTACTAGATGAAGCCATAAAATAGGAGCCGTAGAATAGGATGAAAACATTGAAATTAGGATATTGGAAAATAAAACCAACACAACTATCTGAACTAATGTTCGCTGACCACATGGCTTTGCTAGTAGAAATTGAAGAAGACCTACAATCCAATATAGAAGTGCTGAACGAAGAGTTAATGAAAATAAACATGAAGATAAATGTAGATAAAACAAAAAGTATGATTATTTCAACCACAACTAAAGTTCACATCATACAGATAATGGGAAAACACATTGAACAAGTCAAAAGCTACAAGTATTTAGGTTCAATAATAGAGAACAGCAGGAGGATAGATAAACAAATAAACGAGAGATTAGGAAAATCAGGAAAAATATTTAGTATGATGAATAAAGCTGGCCGCGAGCGGTACCGCGCAGTAGCGTAGAGTCGACCAGGCCTCGCGTTCCACTAGAGTTATTCTGCTAATAGAGATGTTTGCTGCCGCAAATAATTTCGCTCATCTTTTAAATAAAAATTAAATAACACGTGCTGAAACACTTACCATTTTAAGAGTCCTCCATGAAATCACAAAGTGAATGTCTGTTAAATATCTGCAACATTAGATATGTTTCAACTGTTGTTTCGGCAAAACTAGTACAGCATGAGGAAAAAATGCGTTTATATGCAGAGAACGAACGTTCTACATCTAGTGACGTAATATTTGCGTAAGTAAAATAATCTTTCAAATAACTTAACGATTCTGTTGACGACCTTCACAAATGTGTCTTAATGTGCCAAAATCAGAATTTTTCTCAAAAACACTTTCAAATTTTTCTAGAACAGAAACATTTTTTGCGTCTTCAATCGCGCATAGCTGTACGTGAACATGTTGCACTATTTGTAGAGATTCTTCTAACGGCACCGCAGGATTTTGTAATTTTTCTATTGCATCTGCTAGCCCGAAGTAATTGTCGTGAATGATTTTTAAATCCATTTTAACCTGACTATCTTGAAATTTCGACTGGCTTTTCTGGATAGCGGCAGCTTCCTTTGTATCGAATTGTAAAAACCACGTTCTTAATATTGTCAAAATATTTATGATAATAAAACGCGGCCTGCAACCATGTTCCCCAACGAGTTAGAATAGGTTCTGGTGGCTCTGGTATACGGGGGCACAGTCTGTGAATTCGCGAATACGTTCGGTGATTTGACAAATACTGCTTTGGTATGCGCTATTAAAGCGTCTACCTCAGGATAACATTTTCTGATACTATCCGCCACAAGATTGAGAGCATGAATTTTACACGTAATGTGTAACAAATTAGCAGAATGTTTTTTAAGAGACCGGCCTACAGAAAGCATGTTTGCAGCACCATCACTCACTAACATCAAGAGTTGGTTTGCTGAAAGTTCAAACTTGTTCAATGTATTTAACACTAACTTTGAAATTACTTCGGCAGTACACTGTTGTATTCGTTTGGAGACTAATAGAATTGAAGGTGCCGATTGATGAGGTTCCAATTTGCGTGCTATTACATTAAGAACAGAATGTTTCTTCCGATCTGTTGTTTCGTCGACACATAGCCACAATTTTTGATCTTTCAACTCCGATTTTATATTTTGTTCAATATGTTCGCGCGCAGATGGCACAATTCTTCGTAACGATGTTCGACTTGGTAATTTGCACACCGAATAGTTATTCCGAAAGCAGATAAATGGTTCCTTGTCTGGTAAATTAAACGGTATATTACATGCGATAAACGTAACGCAAAAAATTAAATATAAATTTTTCATTGTCTCGTGCGCAATTTCTTTTTGAGACATGCTTTTCACTATTTACGTGTCGTAGACAATGTTGTCTGGACCAATACATTAACGGGATTTTACAGATTACACATTTAATTTTAGCACCTTCATATTTTAAGGCTGGAATTTCTGCAATAAATTTTCGGAGTTTATCCGACCGCGGTCATTTTGCTGACGAAATCATAATTTTTCTAGGACAGATAAACAATTGCGCAAATGACCGGCAGCGAAAATGTCCGTACTGCTCCGCAGACGAAGTAATACTACCGTTCCTCTCGGTCCGAACTGATTCTACGCCCATGCGCGGTACCGCTCGTGGCCAGCGTTAATGATGGGTCTAGGAAAGAAAGAGATACCCAAAAGAGTTAAAACAGACGTGGTTAAAAAAATGGTTATACCTTCACTAATGTATTACTATACATTAGTGAATGTATAGTATACATTTTTTGTGTGAATCAAGGACTTTTACGGGAAAACATAAAGGACGAATAAATGCGATGGGGATGAGGTATTTGAGAAAAATCGAGGGAAAAAGTAGGAGAGATAAAATTAAGAACGAGACATATAGACGATACCTACAAATTGAACCGGTAAATGACAAACTAACGGAGGGGCAGCTAAGGTGGTTCGGTCATGTGTATCGTATATCTTTTTGTGTTATGCTCGTGCGGCCACTTTGAAACATTTCGGTCCACAAAAAAACGCTTTTACGAGGTAAAGCATTGTCCCCGTATTGTGACAAAAGTCTCCGGTGAATCTCAGCACCTTTCACACCCTCTGACCACAAAAATCGGAACACTGCTCGTTGTTCCTCTTTGGTGCAAACTAATAGCGGAGCTGACATGTTTATGCTGTTGTAGTTAGCAGACAAATAACGCGATCGTGATTAAATTCCGCACACATGACCACAGAGGCGCCAACTCAACGCATGCGCAAGCGGCCGCCAATACGATAACCTTCAAAGTTTGTTATGGCGAAAGTGTAGATAATATTTGACTTACTCTCATATATTGCAAAGGACATGATCCCTATGCAATACAATTTTGATTAGCCTTATAAGGTGATTATTAAAAAGATGAATGGGCATCCGGTGAGACTCAATGCAAAAGAGGTACCCTGGAATGGTACACGGATGGCTCGAGAATAGAAGGTGTTGGAACAGGTTTAGGCACTAGTGGTCCTAACTACCACCTAAGAATGCATACAGAACCCCACACCAACATATTTCAAGCAGAGATTTCTGCTTTAAACTTGTGCGCCATAAAGAACCACGAGAAAGGGAACGCAACTATAAATATATACAGCGATAGTCGGGCAGTTCTAAAGAGCATTAAGGCCTACACATACGAATCTGCTCTGATACACGAATGTGTACACAATTTAAGGCAACTGGGACGAAATAACCACGTTACTTTGCGGTGGGTCTCAAGCCATAAAGGGATCGAAGGAAATTAAAAGGCAGGTAAGTTGTCCAAAGAAACAGCGAACATGCCTTTCATTGGCCTTAACCCCTTCTGTGGTCTCCAAAAGAGCCACATAAAACAAGCAATTAAAGCATGGGAGAACAATCAAAAGTCTTCTTTCTGGTAAAATGTTCCAGGACAAAACAGACGAAAGCACTTATATCAGGCTCGCCAAAGACAGCAAAAATAGCGCTATCGTTCAGCAAAAGGGATCTTAGATTACCTGCAAGATTTCTGACAGGCCATGTAGCCCTAAAATATCACTTATATTTAAACTAGGAAAAGTTGAAGATCAAATCTCGTCTATGCCAAGAAGATCTGGAGATGGCAGAACACATCCTATGTAAATGTGTTGCCATTAGTCGCACACGACACCAACATTTCAGTAGGCCATTTCTTGCACTTACTGAACTGAAAGAAACAGATCCTAGAGTAGTACTAAGGTTTATTAAAAGCCTCCAACTATTCTAACACACATAAGGGCATTTTGTTTATTTTAATAATATTTACATTTACAGTATGCATAAAATAGTATAAAATGGAAATAAACAATTTCTTACCTTGAAGAATTTCTCATTATCATTTTTAATTTCATGAAATATTGTATACAATAAACTCTTATTTTTCCTTTCTTTAATAATTGGATGTTCCCAGATGCATTTATACTTATTTTCTTTATTCGATTATGTAAGAGACCTAAGACAGTGATCAACTCATCGTCTGAATCCATTCTCGGCTAGCGCGAATTGACAACGTTTGTAAATAGTAACGCCGTCTCGTGTGTTCGTAGCCTTAATAATATATGGCCAAACATTTGAGTTTTCATGAAACTTATTCAACAAAAAGTAGATTTAAAAAAAAATGTGACTTAACTCCCCCGTGGCTGATGCTGATGCTGGCTGATCATAGTACGCTCGCTCTTACGGCATATAGTGGTACCTCGGTTTACAATAGTATTTTCGGGTTACTGAAGAGAATTTGGATGAATTTTTATTTCCAAAACCGAAAGGTGCTCCCGAATACGAAACGGGGTTTACAATTTTTATAGATTCGGCAGAATTTCCGCACGTGTCGTGTACGTGCTAGAAAGAAATAGTTACATACAATGTAATGTGATGGGTTGTGTGGTTAACCTCCCACTATTCCACCGCTTCGCGTCTGACATGAATTCATAGTAAATATTATTCTTACTTTATTGGAAAATCCTTTTATCTTTGTGTAAAATCTTTTTCAAAGAACAAAACCGAAAGTTCTACACTTAAAAAATTTCTGATTGTTTTTTTATTATGGGAACGGACTATCTCTATTTCGTTTATTTCTTATAAGAACATTTGATTCCAGTTACGAAATTTCAGATTACGAAATGTTTTTGGAACCAATTAATTCCGTAAACCAACGTACCACTGCATTTATATTTTGTATTTCTCCTGTAGAGTCTGTAGACACTTGATATGGTGTAATTAAATTGGGGGCTTTTGCTAAACAACTGCATCAACTTTTTGTATTAGTTTATTTCTATCACCGGGAATATTTTTAAATCTATTAATTGTGTCGTTTGATATATTGATCGCGATATATTTCAACAATCGAAGTATTGCGTCGTCGCTGTTAAGTGTTTAATATGGGAAATAAATACCCTAAAAACGTAATAACGAAATAAAGAATATATATAGTAAATATAAATAGAATAATCTGAGGGGAAAGCTCGATGCGAATACGATTGTATACTCGATCTTGAAATTATCACTGCGTACATTTGTTTCAATAATTACGTGTAAATATTGAATAAAAATACAGAACAAACACTTTTACTGCGCAAATAATGTGTACAAACAAGAACTACACCAAGAAGACATTTAACGCAACTGCGTTCTTCTGTATTTAAAATTATTTTTAGTGAAAATCTTTGTATATGTATACTTTCTCTTCATTTTTTATTACTACTTATACATGTGTATTATGCATATTCATACAATAATACTACATTATAAAAATCGTAAACATATCTTTTAGCCGTCAAATTACTCGCGTAACCATGTAGATTTGTAATTTCTTTAATTTGCTCATTCTCAAATGGAAACACCGTGTTGGTTTTCACTTTTGTCCAAATTCTCAAAAATCTGTATCACTTTCACGATCACCGTCTGTAACGATAATTAAATCTTAATACGGCGATGTAGAACTGGTTTTAGGAGCAAGGTGGCCCCCGATCGTCCGCAAAAGATCAATCAGATTCTACCTTCTAGCGAACTTTTCCTTCGCTCATATATTATTAGTATCTTGTATAGTCGCGTGCAAAATATTTGGACTGCTTTTTATAAGTACATATGTGTTGGATTAAACAACTTATGGTATTATTTGAAATGATTAGGTTTTGGCTGTTGGCAACCATAAATTAGAAAGAAATAAAACGGTCGCGTTTCAAGAATATGCAGGCTCCCTCAATCTTCTGGAATTGTAGAATTCTACTCGCTTATTTATATTCTATTCTGTAAACGGTAGAAGATTAACATTTCCAGATAATATAATAGACACTATAAGGTATCTTTTAAACATATCTACGCATGCAGAGGGTGATCGATAAGTAGGGAACCACATACCTAGTTTGTTATTTTAAATGGAATACCCTACATATTATTACGTATTTAGTTTCTTCGTTTATTCCTACCAACAAATTTTGAGATATTCATAATTTTGTCCTCAATCGCTTAGTTTTGGATGCATCTATTTCCTTCAAAAAATTTGAAATGCAAATAGATTTCAGTGTACATTTTTATAAGATTAAATTGCATGTAAATAGTTTGGTAAGGTGGATGATCCGAGGCCACATGTTTCTGCGCAAACACAAGGTCTAATCAGGTCTTTTGGATGGGAACAATTGGATCATCCACCTTACAGTCCAGACCTTACGCACAGAGATTTTCACTTGTTTCGGTACTTAAAGGAGTTCCTTGGTGGTCAACGGTTCAACGACGACGATGATGTGAAATCTGCAGTCATGGATTGGGCTTCTTCACGGGCGGCAGACGTCTTTGACATCGGAATTAAAAAACTTGTTGAGTGGTATGACAAATGTTTGAACAAAAATGGAAATTATGTGGAAAAGTAGATAAAAGTATGTAGAATATGGAAAAAAATATATTTTAATCATATTTACAGTACTTTTCTTCTTATTAAAAAAACGGACCTTATTTAAAAAAATACCTCTCGTATTTGGACGGATTAAGGATTCTACAAACCAACGCGGCTGCGGTGGCGATAGCGATGATGATGGCGATAGCGATTAAAGTTACTTATGGATATAAACATGGTCACACATATCGGAACGGTCTAACTTGCGGCTGGTGCAACGTTCAATTAGCGATAACCGATCGGTAGCGATAGGATTCGACAGGTTGCAATTGGTCGCGGCGATATTAGTATACTTATGTATAGGAGAGTGTTTAATTTAGCGTTTGTAGTGAAAGCTTTGGGATAATGAGCAGAGCAACGCAACTGCGCTGAAAGCCAGTGGCGGACGCATAAAAGTTTACACAAAATAAATTAAATGTGATACGTGCTCAAACGCTTACCGTTTTAAGAGTCCTCCGTGAAATCACAAAGTGGATAATGTCTATCCATATTTGTAACATTAGATATGTTTCCAAAGTTGTTTCGGCAAAGTGAGTGCGGCGTGAAGAAAAAGTGTTTTTGTATGCCGAAAACGAACGTTCTACATCTAGTGACGTTATATTTGCGTAAGTAAAATAATCTTTCAAATAACTTAACGGTTCTGTTGACGCACCTTCACAAATTTGTCTTAATGTGCCAAAATCAGAGTCTTTATCTAAAACACTTTCAAACCTTTCTAAAACACAAACATTTCTTGTGTCTTCTATCGCGCATAGCTGTGGCACCGACAACGACACCGAAGAATTTTGTAGTTTTTCTATCGCATTCGCTAGTCCCACGTAATTGTTCTGAATAATTTCCAAATCTGTTTTAACTTAACTATTCTGAAATTTCAAGCGGCTTACCTTGACAGCCGCAGCTTCTTTTGGGTCGAATTCTAAAATCACGTTTCCTATATCCTCAAAATATTTAAGATAATAAAATGCAGCCTCTAACCATGTTCCCCAACGAGTAAGAATAGGTTGTGGTGGTTCAGGAGTACCGGAGCATAGTCTATGAAATTCCCGAATACGTTTTGGGGATTTTACAAACACAGCTTTTGTATGTGCTATTAGAGCGTCCACCTCGGGATAACATTTTCTGATACTATCTGCTACGAGACTGAGAGTATGAATTGTACATGTAATATGCAACAAGTTAGCACAATGTTTTTTAAGAGATCGAGCTACAGCAAGCATGTTTGCGGCACCATCACTCATAAACATCAACAGTTGATTTGTTGAAAGTTCAAACTTTTCCAATGTATTTAACACCAACATTGAAATTACTTCGGCAGTGCATTGTTGTATTCGTCTGGAAGCTAGTAAAATTGAGGGTGACGGTCGATGTGGTTCCATTGTGCGTACCATTACATTAACCACAGAATGTTTTTTACGATCTGTTGTTTCGTCCACACATAACCACAGTTTTTTATCTTGCAACTCCGATTTAATTCTTTTCTCGAAATGCTCACGAGCAGACGGCACAACTCTCTGTAATGTTCTCTCACTTGGTAACTTAAAGTCCGAATATTCATTCCAAAACGAGACGTATGCTTTCTTCCTTAGTAAATGAAATGGTAAATTACATGCAATAAACACATAAACTAAATTTAAATTTGTCATAATCTCGTGTGGAATTTTTTTTTGAAACATGCCCTGCACTATTTACGTGCCGTAGATAATCACTTTTAGACCAACACATTAAATCTATTTTACACACTACACATTGAATTTTAGCGCCATCACACTTTAAATCAGGCATTTCTGCAATAAATTCTCTTATTGTGTCCAACTTTGGTCGTTTTCGCGACGTAGGAAACATTTTCAAAACAAACGTAGAACTACGATATCGTATATGACAGCGTAGATGCATACACAACAGATCGGCTTTTGAGTCGCAGTTATACTGACGCTTATACCTAATTGTCCCGGCCGTGTTTATTTTGTGTAAACTTTTATGCGTGAGCCACTGGCTTTCAGCGCAGTTTGCGTTGCTCTAATAATGAGTGCTAATAGTATACAAATTTGGAGAATAATGAAACTCCTTTTGAATTCATCAGAGCTTACTGTTTATTTGACAGCTTCTTCAGTGATGTTTACTACAGAAGTGCAAACATAAAATTAAACAACAATAATCAAAATAGTATCAAAAACAAAAAACAACTTACATTAGAGTTAAGGAAGCCAGTGAAACAACATTCAAAAGGTAGAGCAACAGGATTAATGTACCAATCAAGTATATGATTAGGTTTAAAATTAATATTAAAATATATTAATAAAGTTATACAGTTTAAAAATTCTTTAAAAATGTACATGAAACGAATTACGAACAAGAAATGCGAATATCGTAAGCTCTGATGAATTGAAAAGGAGTTTCATTGCTACACTTCCCGCTGTTTCACCCCGTTATTCTCCAGATTTAGATACTAACGTTGTACAGCAGTATTAGCACTAAAGTGCTAATAGTATCTAAAATTTAAGAGAAAAATTAGTGAATATGTAAAGAAACACAAAAATTTATATGACCTGACATTCAGAATATAAAAATATTAGAAAGAAGTGCATCCAAAATCAAGGTTTCTTTTTGTTTCCTTTTCAACATTGCAGAACTCGCACGCACTTTGTATTGCACCGTGTAAATGCTGGTCCTGAAGACATCCGATGAAATTGAGATCGGGATACCCGGATCCAAAACTATCCGAATATCCGGATCCTAGGATCCGGATTCACTAGCCAGTGTTCGGATTCGAATCCGTTGTGTGGTTCTCGGACCCTCTACCGGATTCTCAAATCCAGATCCGCTATCCGGCTTGCTCTACTTATATTATAATTTATGCCAAAGTACCTCTCACTTGTTCTAAATCGGACAAGATCAATTCAAGATTATTTTGCAATGTTTTTATGTTATATGGAAAAAATGCAATAGTTTTTAAAATCTATGAACTCAGGGTAATATTAAATTTCATGAACGCAATATTATTTGATAATTACTCGATTTATTGTAGGTTTTCATAATTTACTAAGAAATTTTACGGCACTTTACTATTTGCTTGAGAAAGCTATCGGAGAATGGGGTTGGATCCATGTTATTGGATAATGGATTCGGATCCGAAATAGCGGATAAAGAATCCGAATTTGAGATTTCGGATGGCGGATCCTGATCCGAAGTTTCGGATGGCGGATTCGGATCCGAGGTTTCGGATAACGGAGCTCTAGTAAACACTTACTCAAATCGCTACCGGCACCGCGTGTATTTGAGAAGATTTGATCGCTTTTGGTATCGCGACCGCGTTCGTACGTGACCGCTAACGTCACCGTGACTTTAGCCGCATTGGTTTGTGGAATCCTTTAAAGAAATGAGAATATCGCTGGGAGAGTGTATAGACTTTCAAGGACAATATGTTGAGAAATAAAACTGAATTTGACAAGAAGAATACTTGTTCCTATGTTAAGCTGGAAACTTTTCAGACTACCCTTGTATCTATGCCTAATATTTTATGCGGGGATTGTATTCCGTCGGTGAATTGTAGTACAAACGGGATGTAGAATGTCGGCGCACCCAGTATTTCATTGAAATCGCGCATTACGAGAGTACACTTTCGTTGTGACATACTTTTTGTGTTTGTTTTACGAATATTGCAAGCGAACGGCCTTACCGCATAAACGGTCGACGCAGGGTTTCAGAGATGTGCACCTGTGAGCGTGTAGTACAAGATTCTTATCGCTGCTATCATGTTCATTATATTTATGTATATTTTATGACAAATAGACATGTATGGGCTATTCTGTAGGTCAATGACGTTAGCATTGGCTTCTTTAAAACGTGATAAATGATAAGATCAAGAAGTTTATGGTACATATATTAATATGTATACGTAAGAGACTGCAAAGTATTACATTACATATTATTATAAAAAAAGTAGAAATGAAATAGGTCCAATAGCACACCCTTGAAGCAAGCAATTTTTAGTTAAAAAATCTCCGATTGGCAAACATTATTCTGTCTTCGATTATTAGTACAACTTTGGGAACATCACAAGATAACACGACCCATGCTATTTCTTATCCAATATAAAGCTACTTTAATAAAATAAAGCTGCATTTACAAATTATCGAGCCAAGAAACTAATTGCATATTAAGTTATTTCGTTATTTTCTGGAGAAATTCTGTATTGTAGATTAATAAAAGTATTTTATTTATACAGTGCCTCCCCTGCTAACTTTTGAACGACAGAAGCTAGCGTTTTTAGAAAAAATAGATCGATTTCTATTTTTTGTGAACTAACTTTTGCCGTTATCAACATTTCAATAGTATTTCCGGGTTCACCGGAAGTGACGACAATTTTCTTTTCTTAAAGCCTACATTGAACAAACAAAACGGGCGATAGGTACTAGATTTAATGAATACATGAGATGCTACAGGTTCAACCGAATAAAAGCGTCAAGTGTAGCTCAGCACATAAACGATACCGGATACAATATCAAATTAGAAAACCTGAAATTGATTAAAAGCGTAGCCTCGCCTCGTGAATTGGACACATTTGGGACCATCTATATAAAGAGAGAGAACAATCTTTTAAATAAAGAGATTGCACCCCTTCATTTTTCCTGCCTGTTTTATTTATTAGCGCAAAGGAATTTTTTCAGTTTGAAGCGCTACAATTGACAAAAGACCGGGTCATCGTGTCATGTACATATTGAATGGTTTAGATTTCTTAAAATGTGCAGAGAGAAGAATTAACGGGAAGCAACCTTATCGTTTGTCTTGCTCTACTTTATGAAGGGGGGACGGTGCAATAACAAGGGAACTTTTCGTTCTGCATATACCCAGCATGTTAGAGTTGAACGACAGAAAAGTAGGTATTCGTAACTAGATATATATAGAGGGTAGGGATAAACAAGCATGGTAGAATTAAGAAATTTTTTGGTTGTTCGCTCAAATTTATTCGGTAACTCGGTTGAGAATGGAGGCCCATCGAGCTGTTGAAACAGCTGTTCCGAATGAATCAATATTTTGTGTAGTGTGCCGATATTCTGTGTTGTTTGCCAAACAGACATATTGTCTATAAAAAACTAACATATTTAAACAAACTTACCATAATTCATTAATTGCAATAGTTCAATAAAGTAAAGAGTTATTTCTTTACTTTAACAAAAAATTAACAGAACAAGTTCAAATTAGAGAAAATAATAACGAGAACAAAGAAGGAACGTATGACAAACGCAGGATATAATAATAATAAACAACAAGAAAAATGTACGCTTTTGGAATTGAGATTTGCCAGTTTGGCAATTGTTATGATTACTTTGCTTAGCGACGAGCTGTTTAGATCAGTCTGGCGTCACAAAAAACAATTTGGCGTTTTTTCCTAGCCAACTTTGCGTAACAACAAAAACAGGTTACCAAAATCTTTATTGCTGCATATCGTAATATTTCTTAAGTTGACATATAACACATGTGGGATCGTTGGATTCGTCTTTCGAATACCTTTCCAAGAACATGAAAATATATAGGGTATTCCGTTTAAAATAAGAAGGTTGACGTCACTTTTGGTGAAACCGGAAATACAACTCAAATGCGGATAACGGCAAAAGTTAGTTCACAGAAAATAGAAATCGATCTATTTTTTCCGTCGTTCAAAAGTTAGCATGGGGAGGGGGGACACTTTAGGACCGCACTGTATGTAATAAAACATGAAACAACACTAAATAATTCTAATATTACTTTCTTGGCCTTATATAAGTTATTGTTTCATTACATATTTTAGAATAAAATAACTTTTGTATCACTAACAATAACCCAAGAAAACTGTAAGACGCTGCTAATCTATTTTTCTAAAAATCGAAAATGTATCTCGTTCAATACTAGTAGGTAAATAGAAATCTGTTTAAATTAAGTGTAACATTTAATTTTACATTGGAATTAGTCCGGTAGCTATGCAATACTAATTCAGAAGTCTAATTTAATTTTGAGAGGACTAATATATTAAGAAATTAATTCTTATTGACACATATGATGTAATACAATATTAGTTTTGTCACTGTAAGCAATATGCAAATATTTACGACAACCTATTAGGAGATTGGTTTAGGAAGATTACGTCATAAAGCATACAGCTTTACGAAATCGATCTATACAGCTTCCTATCAAAAATATCAATCCTGTAGCCTCGCTGTAGGCGTGTGCCGTAAGCACACTTTGGGATTAACTGTATAGGTCGCTAGCGACTGGTTTAACTTTATATTTCTTATGTTACAAAGACAAAATTGGCGAATATGATAACTTGGAATTTGAAATAATTTCTTTATGGTTGAAGTAGGGTAAAAAGGGTCAACTTATTTTTTTATCATTTGTTTTATTAAGACCATATTTCATTAAAATTTTTATGAACAAAATTAAATATTTGATTTTTTTAAAATATAAATATTCTTGTGATATATTGTTCAAATCGTATTTTCATTAGTTATTTAAGTTTACGAAGTGAAGCAGTGTTGGTGGCTTCTTCCCTCGATTTTCCCCACATTATGAGAGGACCAATTTTGTTGTTAAAAAAAAGAAAATCGTGAGGCGCTAAAAATTGTAATGAGACTTTTTAATTTTTTTTTTCTCAGGGATTAAGTAACTGAAAAGATTTAGATGCATTTCGCAATTTACTGAATAGATTAAAATTAATAATTATATTAATTTTACAATTTTTATTCTTACATGCCAAGTACACTAATTAATTAATATATTTTGATATTTATGATATATTTGCAGATAGATAACAACTAGGTATCAAAAAGTGAACGTTCCTGGGATAAGATCCTCGTGGTGCAGTGGTTAGCACGTCCGTTCGGCAAACGGGAGATGTCAGGTTGTATTCCTTACCGGGACGAGATTTTTTTCAGATAATTAATTACGTCGGAAATACCAAGGAAATTATGGATTTTCATCGCTAGATGTAGTTTCTTCAGCAATTTATAACACATTCTATACATATTTTACAGTAAAATATGTAAAAGCAACACTTGATCTTAAATCCAACTATAATTTTGTTAGGGCAACTACGTATTTTGTTAGATTAAATAAACGTGTTGTTATTCTTAGTATAAATTGTTCTTATTTTAAAAATACGAAGGTTACTGTCCCAAATTTTTTTTCTATTTACGAAGGGTATTTTTTAAATAAGGTTCGTTTTTTAATACGAAGAAAAATACTGTAAATATCATTAAAATATATTTTTTTCCATAT
Source organism: Dynastes maya (assembly GCA_029619315.2). NCBI lineage: Eukaryota > Metazoa > Arthropoda > Insecta > Coleoptera > Scarabaeidae > Dynastes > Dynastes maya. The sequence goes on along the minus strand of JAROYE020000006.1, from coordinate 33,854,403 downwards.
TCTGCATACTCTTATCCACCTTCCTACATAATTTTCATTTTTGTTCAAACATTTGTCATAACGCTCAACAAGTTTTTCAATTTCGACATCAAAGAAATTTGTCGTCTGTGAGGAAGCCCAATCCATAAATGCAGTTTTCACATCATCACCAAGGAACTCCTTTAGGTACCGAAACAAGTGAAAATCAGCGGGTGCAAGATTTGAACAGTAAGGTGAATAATCCAAGACCAAGTGTTTCTGTGCACACACAAGGTCTAATCAGGTCTTTTGGATGGGAACAACTGGATCATCAACCTTACAGTCCAGATCTTGCACCCAGTGATTTTCACTCGTTTCGGTACTTAAAGGAGTTCTTTGGTGGTGATGTGAAAACCGCAGTCATGTATTGGGCTTCTTCACAGGCGTCGGAATTAAAAAAATTGTTGAGTGGTATGACAAATGTTTGAACAAAAATTGAAATTATGTAGAAAAGTAAAGAAAAGTATGTAGAATATGGAAAACAATATATTTTAATGATATTTACAATATTTTTTTTCTTATTAAAAAACGGACATTATTAAAAAAATACCCCTCGTATTTGTTTATGTGCCTCTGGTAAATAAAAAAACCGTGCAATATTTTTGAAAACTTCTGTACTAACATCTTCCATCTTACACAACATAGTAGCATTGGCAAAAATATCTTTTATGCAATTAATTTAAGCTATTTGTTGAAGAATACACAACTCAAAAACTGCGTTTTGCAATGTTCCTCCTCAAATGTTTTCTACTTTCTATTCTTCTTATTGTACTACTTATTTCAAATGTACCAAATATCTAGGGAAGATTCTGGGAAGAGTATCCTTTTTCGGTGGCAAGAAATTATGGGTAATAATCTTTTTTAATTCTTTTGCCTAGGAAGTTAAACGAAAAAAAGAACAAAAAAACTCATCTAAATGTTATTTAAAGGTTACATTTTTGAAGTTATAAAATTCTACAATTGTCCTCAAATTCATAGCTGTTTATCGAAACCAAATTTTTTGGGTCCAATAGGTTATTGGTGAATATTACTGAATAGTGTACTAGATGAAACTGGGCACGATATTGATAACAGCTTGTTACTATATTTCATTCAACTTTTGCCACATCCATACTACAATGAGTGGTATGACAAATGTTTGAACAAAAATGAAAATTATGTAAAAAAGTAGATAAAAGTATATAGAATATGGAAAAAAATATATTTTAATGATATTTACAGTATTTTTCTTCCTATTAAAAAACGGAACTTATTTAAAAAATACCCCTAGTAGCTGGATGGGAATATACGGTACAGGTACGGAAGGCACACTCTTGCGACGCTTCACTGTAGTTGAATCGCTGCATATTCCTTACACGGTACATACATGGCACCAAATGAAATGTATGTTACAGTTCCTCGTTTGCAATACATACCCATTTAAAATCGAACAACTATACACTCTATGCCCATCACGTACTTAAACGTAGACGACGTTGAGTATGGAATACGCGAACCGATTGGTATGTGAAAATGTAATCGATTTAATTATTTCACTACGACCGAAACCCGAATCTACTTTTCCATAATTTATTCTGCATTGATAATCCGCGCTCTGTTATCCAACAGCAACGATCGAGCGTCCCCCGAGCTCGCAGCTCGCGGCTGTTTAATTATTCAATAGGATGATAGAATCGAGGGTGTGCACGTCGCATGCTAATCCTTGCGTTTTTCGAGTTTTCAGTACTGATCCGATTTTTGTGTTGGTTAACTGCGATCGGTTTCGATCTTTATTCCAATTCATTTATGTATGTAGATTCCGCATTCATATTCTGGGGATGCAATTTGGGTTAAATACGCGTAGCTGTATTGTACGATTATTGTGTAATGCGCCCTGAATGAGTAAGAATTCTTTATTTTAAATGTCAAATATTTGGAAAATTAAGTAGCCTTGGTAGAAAAGTACAATAATAGATTGACTATCGGTAAAATACCGTAGATTGCAGGTATTTCGTTATCTATGTCACTACTGTAAATAACAGGTTTGTACAGTCACCAACAAGCGGAATGACTGCTCATCCGAGCATCTTATCATAGTCTATCGCTTGTACCAACAATTAACAATTGTATCGAAACCATGCAACTACACTGAGAGAAATGTAATGGTAGGGCATACAATATATTTGTAGTTAGCGTGTTGTGGTAGTATCCACCCCATTTATGGTTCTTGCAGCAAACATATACGTAGATTCTACTACAATAAACGTAACATAAACTATTTTTTATAGTTCAAGTTTTAGTAGATTTTACGAACACGCAATATGGCAATAAGTGACATATTGCAGCGAAAAGAACAAGATATTTGTAGTTACTTACTGTGGTTACATACAATACATTATTGTTGTTGAACAAACATTAGTGTAACAGGCAGAGAAACGCTTGCTTATATTAAGGCTGTCCGCCTCGATTCAAGACAATTACTGTTTCAATTATCCATAATACAAATACTGTTTTAAATCAAAATAAATATTTTCTCAGCGCTTTTTTCTCTGCTTAAGAGTATATAATTGTAAAGAAATAATTGTATATATCCACATTATTTTAACTGCACCTACCTTGTTTAAAACAGTACGACATATCCGTACATAATGCACTAAATTATTCTCTTGCTTGTAATAGAATAATGTTCAAACAAAAGAGAACTTAATATAAAAGTACACATCAAGAAAGTGCACAGAGACAATAATCAGGATAATACGAATAATAAATAGCTCACGCTAACAAAATCAATGATGAAAAGAGAAGAAGTACTAGCGCTGTTTATTCGTATCCACATTGGTCTTACATCTCTCAGCTTATGCCACTAATCTTTAAATAGAGCAATTGAAATATTTCTGGCGCCACCTATTTTCAGGTAGTTATAGTCATGCCGTCCTAGATGGTGGAAACCGAAATGCAGATGCCACTTACTCATACAATAACGTACAATGTTACTATAGCTTTTTAAATATATAATAAATAATAAAAAAGGGACGAATAAACTTAAATACTAACTCATTAGTTATTAAACTGCGTAAAAATAATCCCTATTTAATTATATTCCTAAAGAAATAATTTAATCATACTGCAACATATAGAAAAAGCTTTTTCATTAGTTCATTTACTTGCTCCTACTTTAGATTATTAACTTTAGGTTTTTTTTCATTATTGTAATTTTTCTTTTATTGGAAATCCTTGGCTTGATGTGTTTTTTGAACAAGAAACCGGTCGCCTAATTTCTCAATAGAACTTTGTGAGATCTGAACCATTTCTTTTATTCCTACCTTTAATATCAATATTTTCTTAAATTAAAACTAAATGATTTACTTAGGAGAAACATTTTTTTGTCTTGGATTTTTTTAATTTTCTAACCCTAAGAAAATATTTATTTTACAAATAAACTTTCAAGAAAGAATTATAATTAGGAGCAAGTGAATGAACTAATGAAAAGGTTTTTTTTTGTATGTTAGTTTCGTTAAACATTTAACTATATCCCTTATTATTTCAATGCAAGATAATCCCTTTGTTTCTGGGGTAGAGATTGCAGTCGAAATGCACGCCAGATTAGCTTGAATATGTAAAGAATTAAAATATGCATTTATTGATACAAATTATTCTAAGCCTATTGATAACCATCCATTCACAGATATCGTTCAGTACAACAGATCTTTTCCCTGAAAGTACATTCAGGTTAGATGAAGTGAAAACTATGTTTATGTCATCCGCATAAAGGATTACTTGATTTACTAATGTTGAATTTTTAGGTATATCATTAATGTACCGTAAGAATAAGCCAGGCCCCAAAATCGAGCTTTGGAATACGCCGACAGAGACGTCTCTACATGTTGACAATTATTCAGCAAAACCAATTGCTTCCTTCCAATAAAATAGAATTCAAACCATTTTAGGTGAAATTTCTCACTTATGTAAATTAGTATGAATTTCAGGCAAAAAATTAAAGAATGCCGTATCAGTACATTTATTAGCTGTGAAGCCATGTTGATTGTCGTATAATATGTCAAATTTTGTTAAATAACTTATAAACAAAGGTTTGATAACAGATACTTTAACTTTAGACGGAAAAATGCCCATTTGAGAAGAAAAATTAATGAAGTACGTTAAAGCAGGTACAATAGTAACTGAACAGTTTAACAATAAAAGATGTTATATTATCATATTCTGTAAATTTAGTTTTGAATGATGAATGACAGAAAAAAGGATGAATCTACAGGTGGTACTTGCATCAAAGCTATCAGATTTTGCACTATTTTTTAGTAGTTGGTGGGGAGTGGATATAAAATAGTCGTTAAAGCTATTACAGAGTTCTTGTCAATTTATTGGAGTGTCTGATATGGTGACAGTTTTCGAAATAATAATAATAATAATAATAATAATAATAATAATAATAATAATAATAATAATAATAATAATAATAATACCATTTATTTGTCCAACGGCATACCCAATTACAGGACAACTAAATTTAAATACATACACTATAAATGAAATGAAAGAAAACAAGAGAGAAAAAAAACAAACTAAATTATGAGTTGAAAAAATGTAATTGTAAAATATTTCCGCATTACGGCACATGGCTACTATTGGGGGAACTCTGGAGTAGGTTGGTACGAGGAAAAGGCAATGAAAAGGTAGAAGGAGAACGGGAGGAAATGCGAGGCACAAGGAAATTAATAGAGGAAAGTAAATTAGGAGAATCAACATAGCCCCATGCACGACCTTCCAGATAAACTTAGCTCCTGCAACATCACGGCGGTGTGTAAGTGACTCCAATTCATGTCTTTCCAGGAGCGAATCGTAATCTGTGCCGCGTTCCGGATAAACACCATCACTTTTAAAAAACACATACTTCAAGGAGCGCCGTTGCGATGACTAGATAGCTGACGCATTCCAGTTTGCTGACAACAAAGCTAAAGTATAAAGTTTTCAACAAAGACATGGAATTGAATAATTTACAAGTACGTAGAACGAAACCTAACGTTTTAGAAGTAGAGGCACATAATTGCATGATATGAGGAGAAAAACTCAGCCCAGAATCAAACAGTACACCCAAGTCTCTCACAGTATTAGCCCTTTTAAGAGCGGAATTATGTATCGAGTATGTCGAATCAATGTAGTTAACTTTTCTGGTGTAAGAGACGAACAAACACTTATGAACATTTAACTTTAGTTAAAAAGGTTGAACACCACTTGGTAATTACATCCAGATTATATTGTAGATGTAGGACATCGTTCCAAGATATAATTGGTAGATAGATTTTCATGTCACACAAACAGAAGTGGTCCCAGATGCGACCCTTGAGGTACACCAGATGATGGACGAAACTCAAAAGATTTATATCCATTATAAAAGACATAATGTGATCTGTTTGTTAAGTAGGACTGCAAAAGTTTTATCAGTGAAGAGCTTAATCCAAATGTTGAAAACTATTTTAATAGAATCCCATGGTCAATGATGTCAAAAGCACTGCTGAAATCAGTGTATATTACGTCAACTTGACTTTGAGTATCGAGTTGTTCACTAATAAACCCACACATGGAAACGAGATTTGTAACAGTAGACCTTTCTCGAACAAACCCATGCTGAGTAGATGATACGTAAGGCATAGTGTTATGAAGCAGACAAGAATAAATAACGCTTTCAAAGATTTTAGCAAAATCTGATATAATTGATATCGGTCTGTAATTGTCAATACGGGTTTTATCACCCTTTTTAAAGACTGGACTTATTCTGGCACGCCTTCATTATATAGGGAAGGAAGAAGTAATGATCGCTAAATTAATAATGACAGTCAAAGGTTTTGCGAGTACAAATCTAGCATCGTGTATAAGAAAACTTGGTATTAAATCGTCACCGGCAATATCGCGCTGTTGAAATTTCGACATAATACTGATTATTTCTTCTTCAGAAACATGTTGTAAAGTGAAGGGAATAGAATTAGAATGGTCAAACGTTTCAAAGAAATCAGTGCTGTCAATATGTACAGAAGAAAATCTCTCGGCAAAAGTATCAACTATTTCTTGAGGAGAGTCAATACATGTATCATCACGAAATAGGACGTTCGGTATACGTGTAGTTCCTTTTTTAGATTTAGAATTCTAGACCAATTAGTATTATTGTGAATTACAGACCACACAGCTCTCGATTAAATTAATGCTAAGTTAATTATGGTTGGTCAATAATAAAAACATTTTAATCTTTGAAAATTATTATTCACACAATATGTAGGTTAGACGAAAATAATTATTTAATTGTACGACAAAGAAGTATAATTTTCAGGAAACATGAGCATGGTGACTTGTTCGTCCACTAACAATGTACCCATCTACACAATCAATAACAGACAGTAATATGCGCTTAATTGCATCGCCACCTGCGTTTAGAAAATTTATCACGGGCACTTAAATTGTTACGTACGCAGTTTCAAAGAGTACGGGTAAATTACGACTACACCACCTGTCGTCTCCTTGGCATTAGCGTGATCTGACTTTAACCTCCAATTAAATAAAAACAGGAATTGTTGGGAAGTATTCAATTATCCTTTTGTAACATCACGACATTCTTGAGTTAATGCATCTAAGATGAATTAGCGTGGTATTAAAAGAAGAAGAAAAGTTGAAGTGCATAAAATCCATTAGAATTAAGTAGACTTCATGTAAACCCAATCTTTCACTTCTTTCACATTCATTCCTTGCGTACTTCGAAAAAAAGGATGCATGATTAGAGGTATCAATTTTAAAGATTGCTGCCAGCTTCCTCGATATTCTTTTATCTACAGAGAAATCTTCTTCTTGTATAATGAGCTGCAATACTCAAAAGTGTGCAGTTTTAATTAAAATGTAGCCTCCTAAGCTCTTAATGCGGTTGAATAAATACGAGGTGTGGCAATTAAATAACCGGACCGGTGCTACAAAACATTTTATTGATTACCAAGTACATTACAAAGTTTATCCCTTTCAATGTACTCTCCTTGCCGATCCCTACAACGCCTCATACGAATTTTCCACTGTCGAAAGCAGTGCTGGAAGTCCGTTTCTGTCAGCTTGTTGAGAACCTCCGTCGCTTTCGCTTTCACCCCTTCCACACTGTCAAATCTTGTCCCCTTAAGCTCCGATATTACCTTAGGAAATAAAAAAAAGTCACAGGGGGCCAGGTCGGGCGAGTACGGCGAGTACGGTGATGCCGGATTTCGCAAAGAACGTCTTCACAGACAAGGCGGAATGGGCTGGTGCATTGTCTTGGTGGAGCATCCAGGATTTGCTCTTCCACAAATCGGGTCTTCGTCTTCTCACTCGTCCACGAAGGGTAATTAACTCCAAAAATCTAGTTGTGACTACATAGATTGACCCATTTTTGCCGGAATTTGTATTTTCTGCGGTCTTTTGATTGTTTGATTAAATTTGATCTGAATATGTTAAAATTGGTAATATTTTGTTGGTTCCAAAAATATTCCTATGATTTTTTGAATTTTTTGACATGCTCCAATTTTTGAATACTAGGAAGAATGGCGAATTACATTGGAAAATATAGTAACATATAGTAAAGGCGATTATTTCATAGGTTTCGTTTTTAGTATTTTGCATTTAATTAAGCACAACATCTAAACCGTATTTTTTCAAATACATTTGGACTATAATTATGTCTTCGAAAGTGCAAATAATCGAATTTGGAACCTGCATTTGCATGTCTATGGATTTGCCAAGCATTGTGGATAGCAATCACTATACAAAATATAAATGGTACCCACGACCATGTTTTAGATCTTATGGATGCTCTGAATCGGTCAATGCTTTCGCCCACTCTGGCTACTTCGAATATGGGTCGAATTTTAGAAAAATCGTCGTTTCGTGCTAAATTATGATTGTCTGTATAATGCGTATACTTGTTGACCAGCACAAATTTATTTTGGCCCATGGCATTTGTGACAATCTCCAACATTCCAACATCCTCCATCTAGAGAGATCTAAAGATTCAGATAGCATCAAAATTGCAATATAACATTTGACTTCATTTGCATTTCTAGCGAAATGATGGTTTCCTGTAGACCTAGCGTACGTAACAAACATAGTTTCAACAAGTTCCAAACTTCATACTAAAGAAAATGAAAGGTATGTGATATGGGAGTCTAGGAGACACAAAATTTGAAAATGTATATTGAAGATTTTATCCAGTTTCTGGATGTTACCGTATTTTTGTCCCGTGATTCGTAAGCGCTCATTAAGTGCTATATTATCTTCCTCTTCCTCACTTCCTTGACCTAAATAAGATGCTTCTTCTTTTGAATACAGTGTTGCCTCGGTCACTGAAATTATTGACATCTCTTGCTTCATTTGCGTCTCAACTATCTTCTTCACTTATAAGGGGAGTTTGAAATACATACACATCTGCCAAATTGTCCTAAAGATGCAAACCGCTTTAAAATTCCTACATAATGACTAAAGCTGGCCACGAACGGTACCGCGCAGTAGCGTAGAGTCGACCAGGCCTCGCGTTCCACTAGAGTTATTCTGCTAATAGAGATGTTTGCTGCCGCAAATAATTTCGCTCATCTTTTAAATACAAATTAAATAACACGTGCTCAAATACTTACCATTTTAAGAGTCCTCCGTGAAACCTCAAAGTGACTAATGTCTGTTAAATATCTGCAACATTAAATATGTTTCAACTGTTGTTTCGGCAAAACTAGTACGGCATGAGGAAAAAATGCGTTTATATGCAGAGAACGAACGTTCTACATCTAGTGACGTAATATTTGCGTAAGTAAAAAAATCTTTCAAATAACTTAACGATTCTGTTGACGCACCTTCACAAATGTGTCTTAATGTGCCAAAATCAGAATTTTTCTCAAAAACACTTTCAAATTTTTTTAGAACAGAAACATTTTTTGCGTCTTCAATCGCGCATCGCTGTGCGTGAACATCTTGCACTATTTGTAGAGATTCTTCTAACGGCACCGCAGGATTTTGTAATTTTTCTATTGCATCTGCTAGCCCGAAGTAATTGTCGTGAATGATTTTTAAATCCATTTTAACCTGACTATCTTGAAATTTCGACTGGCTTTTCTGGATAGCGGCAGCTTCCTTTGTATCGAATTGTAAAACCACGTTCTTAATATTGTCAAACTATTTATGATAATAAAACGCGGCCTGCAACCATGTTCCCCAACGAGTTAGAATAGGTTCTGGTGGCTCTGGTATACGGGGGCACAGTCTGTGAAATTCGCGAATACGTTTCGGTGATTTGACAAATACTGCTTTGGTATGCGCTATTAAAGCGTCTACCTCAGGATAACATTTTCTGATACTATCCGCCACAAGATTGAGAGCATGAATTTTACACGTAATGTGTAACAAATTAGCAGAATGCTTTTTAAGAGACCGGCCTACAGAAAGCATGTTTGCAGCACCATCACTCACTAACATCAAGAGTTGGATTGTTGAAAGTTCAAACTTGTCCAATGTATTTAACACTAACTTTGAAATTACTTCGGCAGTACACTGTTGTATTCGTTTGAAGACTAATAGAATTGAAGGTGCCGATTGATGAGGTTCCAATTTGCGTGCCATTACATTAAGAACAGAATGTTTCTCCCGATCTGTTGTTTCGTCGACACATAACCACAATTTTTGATCTTTTAACTCCGATTTTATTTTTTGTTCAATATGTTCGCGCGCAGATGGCACAATTCTTCGTAACGATGTTCGACTTGGTAATTTGCACTCCGAATAGTTATTCCAACAGCAGATAAATGGTTCCTTGTCTAGTAAATTAAACGGTATATTACATGCGATAAACGTAACGCATAAATTAAATATAAATTTTTCATTGTCTCGTGCGCAATTTCTTTTTGAGACATGATTTTCACTATTTACGTGTCGTAGATAATGTTGTCTGGACCAACACATTAACGGGATTTTACAGATTACACATTTAATTTTAGCACCTTCATATATTAAGTCTGGAATTTCTGCAATAAATTTTCGAAGTTTGTCCGACCGCGGTCGTTTTGCTGACGAAATCATAATTTTTCTAGGACAGATAAACAATTCCGCAGATGACCGGCAGCGAAAATGTCCGTACTGCTCCGCAGACGAAGTAATACTACCGATCCTCTCGGTCCGAACTGATTTTACGCCGATGCGCGGTACCGATCGTGGCCAGCGTTAATAATGACGCTACGTATAATGATTTAAACAAATATTCCTATTCATTTACAAATGGCATGACGATTGAAAACATGTTACATATTTCCGTAATCACCATCGTTAACTTTAATTGTATTGCATACCTGACGTTGAACAGGAACAATAATACCTATTAAAGTTTAATGAGCGAGTTTTGATAAGAATACAATAATTTTCTCTAACAGTGCTTAAGCTATGTGCACGTGATTTTGCACTAAAGTAGAAGAAACGCATACGTAATCCACCTATTGCAAAATACCTATCGAATAGGATACACATTTTATTCAACGTCTAGCATTGTTTGACGTTCTACATACGTAAGCTGGGGTATTGCATGTTCATTTACATTATCGCATCACCATATGTAAGACCTAGCATACAAATATTTGGTTTTATATGCACTACCCTCTGTAAGTGTTTATTCACACGTATTTTTTATCTATTCGTAGATATTCTCTTTAGTTTGTTTAGAACGTACATACGTACATACAAAAAATGTTAAGGATCCTTTTTGTGGGGAACAATAACAGAATGCACTTCCATAAGAAATTAACAGATAAAGTACTACATTTTTTTGTGTCCTAATGGCCAAACCGACCTTTCGATCTCCATATAGTTTACATTTGTTTGGTGGGTTATTGAAATCCACTGTGATTTTAAAATGCCACTAACTCGAGATAGGAGATAATCCCTGGAAGCTCTTGTGATGAAAGTGAATGGACAGCTAGGCTGATATGATAATACTGACTTTTGTCGTGCATTTTCTTACACTTGTTGCGCGGCAAAAATAGTCTAGGTATAATTAAAATGTATTCAAGATGTTATGAGAAGGTGAAGTGAAGATAGTATTTTCAAATAGTTACAAAACGAAAATGTTATAAATCTATGTCTTATAATAAATTTAGTATAGAAATTAAATTTGATACAAAAGTAGCAGCATCCCATGATAGTCACTTCAAATATAACGAAACCGGATGATGAAAATCGCTACTTTTACATTATTGTCCAAGTGGGATGTTGTTAAGAAAGTTTGTGTTGCATTAGTTGAGATATAATAGATCTCGAAAACAAGATAATGTCCCAGTGGTCTTCAAACACATTATGTAGTGAAAACAACGAAATTTCATTTCTTTTTTCAAAATGCCTCTGCATGTGTTTTAGGATTTTCAATTGAGAAAACTACACTAACTTGTTAAAACTTGTGCTCATCCTGAAACTGCTACCAAGTAGATTCGCGAGAAGAAAACGGTAATTATTTGTTTTTATATGCTTCTTACACTCTACACCAATTAAGAATTCAAAGATTCCCCCCCCCAAAGATTTGACAACGAACCAATAACATTACTTTTTTTATTTTGGCTAAAAGATGGTCTGCAAAATACTGATTTCGTGCTACTATACACTAACGTTCCATTTATGTTTTTCATTTGTATTTTCATATTTCTTTTGCCTATTGTTCCCACAATTAGTCTAGCATTTCTAAAGCTCAGTGACGCAGTTGTAAGTAGTAACAAAACCATGAAACATTTTACATACACCATTTACACACCTTGAGGTTATGTCAAGCTTTAAAAATGTATATATCCTGGTCGGCTGTCACCAAAATCAATTTTAAATCAAATTTGATATGGGTGCTAATGATCTCTCTAACTTGGGAGCGAAAAACGACTCTTCTGGAATACTTTTTATATAATATAATTGTTTCCAGTGGCAAATTCATTGGAGCGATTTTGTCTGCACTTTTTGCATTTCAAACATGTGCACATTGCATACCTCTTCTATAAATACAAAATGTGTAAACACGTAAACACTTTCAATTGAGCGGTATGTTTGAGAGGGGCAAGCTTTGTAGGGTATCGGTATAAACAATCATTTTGGGGTGTTTATACAAATCCCGTTCATTTAATACTAAACATTGATAATGTTCCATATCGAATTTCTTGAGAAAATAACATAGTCTTGTGTTAAGTGCAATAAGACATCATTAATTTCTAGATTTCTACAAGGACCAAACAAATGAAGTGAGGTAAACATATGAATCAAAAAAATTTAAATTAAAAGGAAATATATTAAAATGCTCTAAAATTGTTCCTTCTTCTCTAAACAAACAAATCTCTATTCTCCTCCGAAAATTACGAACCACTCCTAACAGCATTTTCGATGAAATAGTCCGAAATACTTCTATTTCATATTTTCGATAGTAGTAAGTTGTGTTTCGTGAACACAATCTTCCCCCATAACACGCGTTGGTCATTATACTAAGCTTCTATTTATCTGTTGCGATTTGTGTAGGAACATTTCGTTCATCGTGAGAAGAATGAGCGGGAGCTCCATCGTGCTGGAACTACATACGCGCTCGTAAGTGGTTCGTAAGTTCTAATTAAGTTCGTAAGTTCTAATTGTTCATACAAATGCATAAATTTTAGTATTCGCTTTAAGTGTTTAGTGTTATTTATGTTTTCTAAAATTTCTAATGTTTAACTTATATGTTATATCATCTACAGTAGAGCAACGCAAACTGCGCTGAAAGCCAGTGGCTGACGCATAAAAGTTTACACAAAATAAACACGGCCGGAACAATTCGGTATAAGCGTCAGTATAACTGCGACTCGAAAGCCGATCTGTTGTGTATGCATCTACGCTGTCGCATACTACATCGTAGTTCTACGTTTGTTTTGAAAATGTTTCCTACGTCGCGAAAACGACCAAAGTTGGACACAATAAGAGAATTTATTACAGAAATGCCTGATTTAAAGTGTGATGGCGCTAAAATTCAATGTGTAGTGTGTAAAATAGATTTAATGTGTTGGTCGATAAGTGATTGTCTACGGCACGTAAATAGTGCAGGGCATGTTTCAAAAAAAAATTCCATTTTGACAAATTTAAATTTAATTTATGTGTTTATTGCATGTAATTTACCATTTCATTTACTAAGGAAGAAAGCATACGTCTCGTTTTGGAATGAATATTCGGACTTTAAGTTACCAAGTGAGAGAACATTACAGAGAGTTGTGCCGTCTGCTCGTGAGAATGTCGAGAAAAGAATTAAATCGGAGCTGCAAGATAAAAAACTGTGGTTATGTGTGGACGAAACCACAGATCGTAAAAAAACATTCTGTGGTTAATGTAATGGTACGCACAATGGAACCACATCGACCGTCACCCTCAATTTTACTAGCTTCCAAACGAATACAACAATGCACTGCCGAAGTAATTTCAATGTTGGTGTTAAGTACAAAATTCTTCAGTGTCGTTAGTGGAATCTTTGCAAATAGTGCAACAGGTTCACGTACAGCTATGCGCGATAGAAGACGCAAGAAATGTTTGTGTTTTAGAAGGGTTTGAAAGTGTTTTAGATAAAGACTCTGATTTTGGAACATTAAGACAAATTTGTGAAGGTGCGTCAACAGAACCGTTAAGTTATTTGAAAGATTATTTTACTTACGCAAATATAACGTCACTAGATGTAGAACGTTCGTTTTCGACATACAAAAACACTTTTTCTTCACGCCGCACTCACTTTGCCGAAACAACTTTGGAAACATATCTAATGTTACAAATATTAAATAGACATTATCCACTTTATGATTTCACGGAGGACTCTTAAAACGGTAAGTGTTTGAGCACGTATCACATTTAATTTATTTTGTGTAAACTTTTATGCGTCCGCCACTGGCTTTCAGCGCAGTTGCGTTGCTCTAATCTACAGCATCGAAAATGATCATCGTTAGACCAACAACAAAAGTATCAAGACGTTGCATGGCAATGCTGTGACAACGAGTAAATAAGTGGACAGATAGAAAATAATTTTTCTGACAACAGATATTTTTTTACAAACTCATCTAGAAATTCAATTTAAAATAATATTTAAAAGCATTCGAAACTGTTAAAAGTAAACAAAGACACCTTGAAGAAAATAACCAAGAAAAATAAACTAAAGAAACTAAGAAAAACTACTGGAGGGGTTTATTAGAAAAGGATTTCAAGCTACACACAAACACTTCATACTTTACTCTAAGTAAGTCAAAATTATTTTTGTAAATGGAGCATCGAAAATAATAAAACAGCACTTGTGATTATCGTTTAAATTGACATTTAATTAAAAAAACATATAATTTATGTTTATAAAAAATAATATTCAAATATCATAAAACATCTTCATTTTACAGAATTCATTTAATTTTAGTTAAATGTGTAATCATTATCTTAGAAACCAAAACAAGAAAATAACTATTAATAAAATATGTCTTCCTTTTTAATAGTATTAAATTAAAAAAGAAGCGCATTTAAATAATTTGCAGTCAATAAATTAATTACACAACTTATAGAAATCACATCTCTCTTGAAGCAGAACAGGAACGTCGAAAGATTAATGTAATACTTTTTGGTGCGGTTGAAACAAGATATTGTAATTAGTTTTTTGCGAAATTCTAGATTGAATCGTTGTTAAATTAACAATTCGACCAGTACTTTTTGCCTTTTCAACTCGTCATTTCAAATAGAATTGTTTTGCTATTATTGCTATTGCAACACCCGCCGTACGAGATGGTAATTAATTACTATTACAGGCACTGTTTAGATTTCATTAAGGGTCATTTTTGTTTGCTTACATAATTTAAATTGCCGCCACTTTGTACGCATGCTCCTTGTATATATTCAGTACAGCAGTACCATGCAAGCCGTTGTACAGTACAGTTAAGATTCGTGCAACAAAAAACACGTGCATTCATTGTAAGCCATTATTTGTGAATTTGTGAATTAAAATCAAGTAAAAACAATCTACAGTCTATTATTAAACAATCATCAACATTGTTGGTCCTTCGTGTCGGATATTCCACGTTATTCGAAGACGGTAGCGAATATTCAAGCAACGCATACAACGACGCTACAAAGGTAGGTCTCCAATATTTCATTTTAAATATCCATTTTCCCTTGTGCTGCTCAAATAATGGCTGATTTAAAAAAGCTAAAGTTAAAAAAGGCTTCTTTGAAATCATATCTCACTAGAACGTCAAGATATCTAGACGAAATTTCTAAAGACACTAAACAAGACATTAACCTGATCAACCTCAAGGTTCGTCATGCTAAGATCAACCCTTACATGGAACAATTCGAAGATATTCAGCTGGATATCGAAGTTCTAGAAAACATAGACTATCAGGAAGAAGAACGTATCGAATTTGAAAAAAGTTATTTAGATGTAGTTAGTCGATTGCAAGAACTCATAGAAAAACGAACAACAAAACCAGTCGCTAACGAAATGTTAGAACAAAATACAAATACAAATCAGCAATCAACTTGTGTCAAACTTCCTACAATAAATTTACCTAGTTTTTCTGGACTTTATGAAGAATGGGTCCCCTTTTATGATACGTTCAATTCTCTAATTCATCAAAATGCCTCGATACCAGACATTCAAAAATTTCACTATCTAAAAACTGCATTATCTGGTGATGCAGCAACGATTTTACATTCTCTTTCAATTTCGAAAGAAAACTATCACATTGCATGGGAAATGTTAAACGCTCGTTACGATAACAAACGTGTTATAATACAACAGCATATTAAAGGCATATACGATTTGCCTGTTTTATCCAAGGAAAACCATTTAGGCTTACGTCAAATACTAGATGGCGTTCTCAAGCACACGCGAGCTTTAGAGTCACTTAAAAGACCTGTCAAACATTGGGATGATTTACTAGTTCATACAATTTCAAACAAATTAGACCATTTAACCAACAAAGAATGGGAAAGTTCATTGTCCACTTCATCTACAATTCCATCATTCAAAGAAATGATTACATTTTTAGAGAAAAGATGTCAAATTTTAGAAACTTTACAAAGAAAATCTCAACATACAGATGTATCCAGACAAAAACCAACCAAAGGTACGTCGAATTTAGTAACATCAAGCATAATTTGTCCATTTTGTTCAAATAATCACTACACCTATCAATGCAAAAGGTTTCTTGCTTTTTCAATTGAACAAAGAATTAGCAATGCAAAAACAAAACGACTGTGCTTAAACTGCTTAAGAGCAGGTCATCGTGCGAACGATTGTACTAGCGGATTATGTAAAATTTGCAAGAAAAAGCATCACACGCTGCTCCATATTCAACAAATCCCAAACGTACCATCTACTACAGATGTGAATGACGCTATTCCCACAATTAGTAGTCATGCCACTGATTTTCAAAGCCAGTCTGAATCAATATTGTCGACTGCTCTTATAACTGTCAACGATATTAAAGGTCGTCCTCAAGAATGTAGAGTTTTATTAGATTGTGGTTCACAATCAAACTTTGTTACAAAATCATTTGCTGGTCGACTTGGAATAAAACAAGAATCACTTTCAATGCCAGTCTTGGGTATTAATCAGTCATCTACACAGATAAACAAAGCCATCAATGTAAAAATAAAATCTAGACTCAACGCATTCCAAACTAATATTAACTGTTTAGTGATAGACAAAATTACGTCTAACTTACCAGCAATTTCTATTGATATAGCATCCTTTGACATACCAAAAACTATTCGCTTAGCTGATCCCGAATTCCATATTTCTCGATCAATTGATATGTTAATAGGAGTTGATTTATTTTGGAAGCTTATGTGCGTAGGACAAATTAAACCAAATAACAATCAACCATATCTTCAAAAAACTCATTTTGGATGGGTAGTCGCGGGCACACCCACATCAAGTATTTCACAGAAAAACCGAACAATTTGCAATTTCATAACAAATGAATCTCTAAACGAGAAGCTCACTATGTTTTGGAAAATTGAAGAGTATGATACTAAAATAAATTATACTTTGGAAGAACAAGCATGTGAAAATCACTTTCAAGAAAACACTAAACGTAATGAAGAGGGTCGTTTTGTAGTTAAATTACCGTGGAAAAAAAGACCCTGATTGTTTGGGTGATTCATACGGTTCGGCATTAAAACGGTTTTATAACATAGAAAAACGCTTTAAATCTAACCAGGGATTAAAGACTGAATACACCAAATTCATGGATGAATATCTTGAATTAGGGCACATGAAACCGGTAAATCTGGACTCCTTGCACGAAAACTCATCATCATTTTATCTTCCCCATCATGCCGTTGAGAAACGGGACAGTACGACGACGAAGCTTCGCGTGGTTTTTGATGGGTCATGTAAGACAACAACTAACATCTCTTTAAACGACACTTTGATGGTCGGGCCAACCATTCAAGAGGATTTATTTTCTATAATTTGCAGATTTCGCACGCATCAAATAGCTCTCACAGGAGATATTGCAAAAATGTATCGCCAAATTCTATTGGATGGTTCAGAAACTAATTACCAACGAATATTGTGGAGACCGAATCCCAATAATAGAATTCAAGTTTTTGAGTTATCAACCGTCACTTATGGTACTGCTTCGGCATCATTTCTTGCAATTCGCGCTTTACAACAGTTAGCTAGCGACGAACGAGAGAGATTTCCAGTTGGATCAGAAATCACAACTCATGATTTTTATGTGGGTGACCTCATAACAGGGGCAAACACACTGGAAGAAGCTGTTGCCATCATTAGTCAAACTAGAGATTTGCTTAAGTGTGGAGGATTTGAGCTACGAAAATGGTACTCCAACAATTCTGACATATTTACCAATGCACATAAACACTCTATTGTTCTACCTGCAAAACATACATTTACTAATCTAATAATAGAGCATTATCACAAAAAACAACTTCACGCCGGCGTACAAGGTACAATAGCTGCAATTCGCAATGAATACTGGCCATTGTCGTTGACAAATTCTGTCAAAAGTATAATACGAAACTGTACGGCATGCTTCAAAGCAAAACCACATATTGAAACCTGCATCATGGGTGATTTACCTCACGACAGACTACATGCTGCACGTCCTTTCCTCAATTCTGGAGTGGATTTTTGCGGACCATTTCAAGTTCGCGAACACAAAAGACGAAATGCAAGATCCTACAAAGTATATGTTGCAGTATTCGTTTGTTTCTCCACAAAGGCAATTCATATCGAAACTGTTGGCGATCTAACAAGCGAGGCATTTATCAACACGCTCAAAAGATTCATAGCTAGAAGGGGAAAGATTTCGAACCTGTACAGTGACAATGGAACAAATTTTGTTGGCGCGAAAAATGAAATAAGTCAACTTTATACTGCCTTTAATTCGGAACAATGTAAGAACGAAATTTTGAAGCACTTATCTGAAGATAAGATCACGTGGCATTTCATTCCATCACGAAGCCCGCATTTTGGAGGCTTATGGGAGGCGGCGGTGAAATCCGTAAAACACCATCTACGCAGGGTAATCGGAAATACTTCTTTAACATTTGAGCAGTTACATACTCTCCTAATACAAATTGAATCTATATTAAATTCCCGACCCCTAACCCCTCTCTCCGAAGATCCAAATGACTTTTCATTTCTGACTCCTGGTCATTTCCTCATTGGAGACACTTTCACATCGTTGCCAGAACCCAATCTACTGAATTTGAATGAAAATCGTTTATCACAATGGCAACATATCGAACTATTGAAGCAACATTTCTGGAACCGTTGGCACAAAGAGTACCTCAACACTCTTCAAACGCGACACAAGTGGACTTGTGATTCAAAACATCCATTGGTTCCCGGCCAACTAGTTCTAATAAGAGAAGACAACCTACCTCCTCTTCGATGGGCTACTGGACGAATAGAAAACGTGCATCCTGGACGAGATGGAACCATCAGGACGGCTACAGTGCGTGTGAAAGGAAACTTGATAAAGAGACCTTCGGTGAAATTGTATCCTTTACCACTTCAATAGTGTTATTGCTTTAAACATTTCTTCAGTGTAAAGGTGCCTGTGAATTATAAATTTGTATATTTACTTTGTTACTATTTTGAAAGGTGGTCCTTTCAAGGCGGCCGGTATGTTTAGATTTCATTAAGGGTCATTTTTGTTTGCTTACATAATTTAAATTGCCGCCACTTTGTACGCATGCTCCTTGTATATATTCAGTACAGCAGTACCATGCAAGCCGTTGTACAGTACAGTTAAGATTCGTGCAACGGCTTGCATGGTACTGCTGTACTGAATATATACAAGGAGCATGCGTACAAAGTGGCGGCAATTTAAATTATGTAAGCAAACAAAAATGACCCTTAATGAAATCTAAACAGGCACTCGCACGACAATTTGAAAGGTTTTAGAATTAAGCAGGATATTAACGTTGCCGTAATTCATTGCTGTCTCATTATTGTATCGTAATCTCGAAACTTCCTCGAATACCTCTTATCGGATCGTAATTATTCATTTAATTGTGTGATTTGATGAGTTTAGTGCATACGACAATTCCTCATTTCACTTTTTTCTTCAAACGCGTTTCGATTACAGTCGAAACAACCAAAATAACTAATGCTATCTCTAGCGTAATACCCGCAATCTCCACATTCGAACGTAAATGTATGCATTCTATTGATTAGGAAATAGAAGATTAAGCGCTGGTTGATTCGCTTAACGCGACAGAACCTTTTAACAGTCACGCTCGATAATCGACTGAAACGGATCCTTAATATAATTGCGGTAAGATGTCGTTTGAATGTAAGGTAAATGTACAGTGGTTTCCAAGTCTGATGTCGACTTACTACAATTCTCATTCTAAAGGAATTTGTTTTGGTGTAAAACTTGTCGATTGTAGTAGATTACATGTATATACATACTATCTAAGTATATAAGAAATCCTTATTATTCCAAGAACTACGTCATTTACATACATCCTTTTGCGTTGTAAACACCTTTTGTTTTACTGGATTTATTACTGAAATATCGCAGATTTTGTTCCGTTTAAGGTGTCTTAAATAGTACATTATACGACGCTTTAAAGGAAAAACGTATGTGTAAATGTGATTATTAGAGTGAGGTAGTCGTCTGCGAAACATAGGCGTCTCACCGGAGTAGCGGGCTGTGTGCAAAGATCGATTCTCGCTTTGTCAGCATCTACTTGTTTATTTTTCGTTCAATTTAGGAAATGAGAGCGTGCGTTGTGTTTTGTGTTACGTGTTATTCGTTATAAATATATAACTCTAGCAGGTAGGTGAATTTATATATCTGTGTGTAGAATTTGAGCGAGTCTATCCTGAGCTACCCCTATCACGGTGGTCCGTGACAATACGAACAAGGTTAAAAAGCGACCCTTTGTTGGTACAGTAAATAAATTTATCTGCGACTTTCCAGATTTGTTCTACGACGGTGCTAAAACAGTTTGTAAAGTGTACGAGACATTTGATGTGCTAGGACAAGGCGGACTGTAACAAACATGTAAATACCGACGAATACAGATATAGAAGAATGTGCGTACAAACGAGAACTGTATTTATTTTCGATTTACTTGTCGTGATGATAACCTGTAATTTGTCACTTCGCTTACTCGAAAAAGAACCGTTTCAGAACTTTTGGTATAAGTACAATCCTGTGTTGAAGTTGCCAACTACGAAAACGGCACGTAAGCATGTTTTATTTGTAGGCAAAAACGTGGAAAAGAAAATCAAATCTACATTAAAAAATCAGTTTTGGTTATGTGTTGACGAGAAAACAGATTGTAAAAGAAATTCTATTGTAAATAGTACGTGCACTGAACCCTCATAAATCGACATTTGCTTTTGCTAGCAGTTAGTAGCTAGCAAAAGACTGGAAATGTGTACTGGTGCAGCAATTGTGAGCGTGATACTTAGTACCTTAGAAAACTTTCAAGTCTCACCACGTCAAGTGTTGATGTTAATGAGCGATGGTGCCACCACAATGCGTTCGGTAGGCCGCTTTCTTCTTGAACACGGTTGCAAATGTTTACATATTACGTGTAAAGTGCATACTTTACATCTTGTGGCAGAAACTATTCGACAATGTTCACCCGAGGTAGACGCATTAATAGCAAATACAAAAATAGTGTTTCTCAAATCCCCAAAACGTCATCGATCGTTTAACGCATAGTCCTGGTATTCGTGAACCACCGTAGCCGATTCTTACACTTTGGGGAACATGGTTGCAGGCAGTTCTTTATTAAATTTATCAAAATTTCAAGATATTTTCGTTCAAACAAAGTTACAAACTATAAACTATAAAGGATTATATGACACAATAGACTTTTATCCAGTGGGTGATAATACTGATAATGGTGCTTCTACTTTTAATGTCCGGTAATTCCAATGCTACTTAATAACGCTGCTTAAGAGACAACTTTTCAGATATCATAATTCTTGATTGGTTCTGTTATTATTCGATTTATTACTTATTTTTTGGATTGTACTTACTGAAGAACGCGCACGCCTATGCCGCACAGAGACATTGCCTCACTTTAGCGATTATTTAATATCTGTGGTTGGAAAAGCGTTATAGATAAGGTTCGACAAACGAGTGCTACGTCAGAGGCGTATCGCGCAAAAGTAGGTACGTGAGATACAGTATTATTAAAAAATAATATATTGTTATCTTTTATTGACGTTCTGATATCCACTGCGACAAAATACTGTTGCCCCGGCAAGCTCGGTTGTCGCAGGGGACATCAGGACGTCAATAAAAGGTAAGAATATATTATTTTTTAATAATACTGTATCTCACGTACCTATTTCTGCACTATTACACTAATTTCATGACTTGTTAATGTCCAATTTGATCAGAGGGCATTAGTACAAACGTAGAAAATATCTATTCCAAGTATGAAATAATGTTTGTTCATATTTTGATATCATTGTTTTTTCTTGGAATGTTTGGTTATACGCGATCAAAATTTGTATAGAGTGACAGAAAAATGTTATATTGCTAAAAATACTCTCTTTGATATTAATAGTCAACAGAAAAAATGAACTTTGCTGTAAGAGCAATCTTCACATATGAAATACTTTCATATATGAAAGAAATGAAAGTATGTTTGGTAATTAGGATTGAATAAACAGACAAAAACTATTTTAATATTCAGTTAGGTTAAGGCATAGCCGGACAGATTTATAATAATGTGTCAAGTTCAAGATAACGTAATTGTATTAAATGCAATTCGTTGTTATGAACCTCAAGCACCAGACATTTTTCTTTCAGTTTCAAATTCAGGTTAATAAAAAACCAAAACCTTCCTTTTAGTGAGAAGATTTTAGGAAATGTTAATGTTTGCAAGAATAATGCTTTACTCCCAAGAAAATCATATATGACCAGGGGTGAGAGCTTTCTGAACTTTCCGCAATCAGATCTGGACAGCCCGATACAGTTGCGATGCAGTTAGTTGCATTTGCACGTGTATATAAATGAAAGGGCAACGTCCTGAAACAGGTAAAATAAATTTGGCTTCAAATAAGGAAACCATTATCTATACTCTTACTCCTCCAATTGTAGATGTAAACGCATTTTACGTAGGAAATGTCCATTCCTACTTGAATGAATATTTAAGTAGATACGTACGTATACATAAGAAACAGGTATGTATTTGTTAATCGTTTTAGCATTTAGTGTAGCTTTTACTATTATAAGCATACTACATGTGGTCTCTGGAATAGAATAGGAATTGGTAATGTTTATGAGAACAAGTAACAGGCGGAGCATGAAAGTTGATCCCATTGAGGAAGTACATATTTTCATCAGAAGATGGATATTACTTTATTAGATTTATTTTGTGTTCGGTACTGGTTACCATAAAAATGATGGGAATTTAAAATAGATTTTTAACATTATATTTATTTTTTTAACGGATTTTTGGTACCGAAAATTTAAGAAAAATAATCACTTTAAAATAATCCGATAAGACCCACCCTGGTTACATTTGCAAAAAAATAAATTTTAAAGAAAAAATGATGTTTTGAAATTTTGAGGGAAAATAACTACAAACAGATAGAAACAATTTTAGATTTGGATTCTTTCTCATAATGACAATACAAAACAAAAACAATTTATGTTATACAAATTCAGAGTAGAAGAAAAATGGAACAATCAACTCCCGTTCCTGGATAGCTTAGTAATTAGTATCAACAAAAAACTGGAAACAGATATCTATAGAAAGGAAACAAACACTAATAGATTCATTATGGCCGAGTCTAACCACTGTGAACAACCCAAAATGGCCGCGGTTAGTTTCGTAATTAATAGATTGGTGCAATTCCATAAAAGTAGGTACAATAAAGAGCTTAAGAAAGTTCGCATTCTCAAGAAAGTCCTACATAAGCATAGTGTAAGAAATTCCACGACCTTGATCCCGGTAGAAACCCGCATCAGAAAATTTGTAAGACTTCCCATCCACAGAATATCGAAAGGTATTAGTAAAGTTTTTTAGGGGACAAGATGTGAACGTATGTTTCAGTTTACGTAATACACTCAAAAACCTTCTTGGCAATCCGAAAAATAAACCGGACATGAAAGAAAGGTCGGAAATTTATAAAATTGCATGTAATGACAGTAATAAAGCCTATATTGGTCAAACAAAATGAGCGATAGGTATTAGATTCAATGAACACATCAGGTGCTACAGGTACGACAAGATAGAAGCGTCAAGTGTAGTACAACACATGAACGAAACCGGGCATAATATTAAATTAGAAAACCTGAAAATTATTAAGAGCGTAACTTCGAAAAGGGAACTGGACGTGTTTGAAACCATCTCCATAAAAAGGAATACAAATCTGAGAGAGTGCACCGCTTCATTACTCTTGTTTTTTTTTTATTCATTAGGGTAAAACGACCGTATGGTTTAAGTAACGTGCTACCCAGGAGTTCACGAAACGGCTATTTCGAATTAATTAATATTTTGCGTGGGCGGAGTGTGCCGATACTTAGGGCCGGTTTCATAAAAGTGGAGTTAACCGCGTGATCAACTAATCACGTACTAAAATTAATGGCCCGTCAAAATTGCTTTGGGTTTCACAAACGCAGTAGGAAGCCTGGTTAACAAACCACGCGGTTAACTTGACCAATGAAATATTTCTTTAGGTTGGTATGAATTTTATAATTGTTTTCGCCTTAGTCGAAACGATTTTAGAACATTTGACTACGTTCGAGTCGACTTTGGATATATCGAACTTTTGCGAAACGAATATGTTCAACCGCGCAAATATAGATTTCACTTGTATCTGTTAAGTAGTAGTGGAAAATAGAAACTAATTTGTGAACACAGATAAATAAACATGGAAAATAACAGCAAACGCGGTAAAAATTATAGCGAAGAAGAAAAAATTCAACTAACGAATATCATTTCAAAATATGAACATATAATAGAGAATAAAAAAACTGATAGTGTTACAATAAAAGAAACACAAGACACGTGGTCTTTAATTGAAACGAATTATAACGCGTTAGGATACGAGCAAAGAAGTAAAATACATTTAAAGCAATGCTATGAAAATATTAAAAGAAGAATCAGAAAAGCAAAGGCGGAAGAAAATGTAAGTAAAATAATATTACATATTATGAATTTCTATTCACTTTATTAATTTGAAAATAAAGAATATTAGTGTATATAATTAATTGTTACATATTGCCTTTTTTATTAACAAAAGAAAATATTAGTTGCAGAGATATATAAATACCACAAACAGAAGTGGTGCAACTGTAAAAGATGAATTAGATAATTTAAAAAAGCTAAAAAATATCGAGTTATCAAAAACAGGAGGTGGTTCCTACATACCACAGTTAAATGAGAGTGAATAGTTTGAACCACTGGATACACCATATGACGATGACAAAAATTATCATAGCAAGTAATTAAAAATTTACAAAAAAGGAAGTATTTTTTATTTTTATTTATGCGGACGCAAGTTCAATCTATATAATTGATGATGATCCTGAGGTGATATCTAACGGAGCAATTATTGATCCAGAACCATGTTCCTCACGAGTTGCATCAAGCAGCAGCTCACCCCATAAACAACCAACTTTCAAAGAAAATCTTCTACATCTGAAAAAAAAAGGAAAATAAATAGTGACAGTGAGGAATTAATAGAGAAGAAAGTGAAGAAAGAATATTATAAAAAGAAAATAGATTTAAAGAATAAGGAAATCCAAAAAGTAACGGAAGAACTTAAAATGGCAACAGAAAAGCATAATTTAGAAATAATTATTTTAAACATGCAATTAATTCAAAGACAAAATAAATAAAATTACTGGTTTTACTTACTCTTTATTGAAATATCCTATTAATTAAGGCTGTTCTTGCAGCATTATTCCCTACAATATTATTTTCAATAGGAATTGCATCTTGGTATAGAGGAATGTTTATCATCGGGTCAACTTCTAGAATGTTATTATTTAATGATAAAGCTATATTATGTAAAGTGCATGTTGCAACAATAATAGCCAAGGTTGTTTGAACTTTTGTTCGCAAACCTACTGCCAAACATGGGAACTTCCGTTTTAAGACTCCAAATGTTCGCTCAACTACATTCCTCGTTGCTTTATGTGCATTGTTGTATCTTTCCTCAGCTTGTGTAGTAGGGTTTGTTATTGGAGTTAGTAAATAGTTGCTGCAAGGATATCCATTATCTCCCAATAAATAACTATTAGGATATTCCTGATTTTCGAATTGTGCACGTACTTGAGAGTTATTGAATATTGTTGCATCATGCACTGAACCTCTCCATCTTGCAACAACATTTAAAATTTTCAATTTAGAATTTGCAACCACTTGCACATTTATTGAAAAGTAACCATTTCTATTCCTATACAGCTCTGCATTCTGACCTCTAGGTGACTGAATAGGTATATGTGTACAGTCAATTGCACCAATGACACCGGGAAATCCAGCTATATTGAAAAAGTCTTGTTTATAACTGTTTGCCTCAATTTGGTGAGGCATTTCAATAAATGTATCTTTTAGTAATGCCACATAATGTGTGACTCTTCTACTAATGCGGCAAACTGAGCTTCTACTTATATTTACTTGATCACCAAGTAAATTTTGGAAAGATCCAGTGGCATAGAATCGCATTGCAACGGCAACTTGCAATTCTGGTGAAATAGGATTATTTCTGTTGGTATGTGCCCTTAAATTCCAAGCAAGCGTGTCTGTAATTGCTCGGAAAGCCAGTTTGGAAACACGATACCTCATTTTAAAATCTATCTCATCAAACAGTTCTAAAGAGTCATTTCTGTTGCGAAATATCCTTGGCCTCGGAAGAATTACTCCCACATCTGAATCTGAGGAGGATGACGATGATTTTTGTTCTAAAAAATACATCACAAATGTACATTATAACCTAACCTCTTTTAATATTATTTAACTGAAATGAGAAGTATACAACATGTTAATCAAAGATAATTTACCTACCTGTAATTATTTAGGTGACAAAAGTGTCTAGTATTTTATAAATGTATAAATAAATTTAATTTCCAATTTCTACGATCAGCTGTTCGTATGGTTAAACGGGCTGTTAGAAGTTAATCAGACCTGCTCGTGCGGTTAACATTTGACCTAACCGAGGTTGGTGAAACGAATGCGTAACTTTAACGGCGCAGTCAAGAGATAATCGCGCGGTTAAAGTTTTGTGAAACCGGGCATTAGTGTTGTTTGTCATAGTATCCCACAGTCCTTGCTACCATTATTGCGCCTTACCCATTGTGTCCTTCTAAAATGTACTTTATCTAAATTGATCCAAACCAATATGGTTTGAATGATCCATTTTATATATTGACTGAACAACTAAAATCTTTTGTTTTATCTATGGCAAACGCTGATTAAATTTTCGTCAATATGAAGGCTATTTTCTTATCTTTGCTCTAAAAATCTAATTACTTCAGAGATAGGTTATACTTATATGTACAAAATATCGTGAGAAAAGATGGCAATAACAGCATAATACTTCAGTTTGCTTAAGATATTATAAAATCCGTTAGAATTCAAACCTTTATCGAAATTCAAGCTATATTGCGTTGTGTACTTAACATGCCACTCGAACAGAAACAAGATTCTCGCAAAGTCGTTACATTATACGAGGCTACATAGCGAATTGCAGCGTTTTACCTTACTGTGCCGGCCAATGCTAGAGGGAGCAGTGACAACGTAGAAGGGTGGCGGGTTATGTTTCCCCAGCCAAGAATTCACGAAAGCATGCTTGAGGTTTGCCGATGGGTAATCGTATTTCAGCTGTTCTTCGTCGGTGTTGAAACAGGGGCAAGTAGCTCGTGCGCCCTTGTAAGAAGCCACCGCCGCGCAAATACATTCCAACGCTGAGGCGATGAGCACACCCACATTGGCTAGAGCAGGAGAATAGTCTGGCGAATTTACATTCTCGATTAGCGTCGTCGTAGTAGCCTGGAATAAAAAGAAAGACAATAGAATTGATTGAGAGTAAATATGTGAATATTTTTCGTACAGGAGTAAGGAGATAAACGCAGGGACGAGATTAAAAAGAAATTATACATTTTTTATTTCATAAAAGTAATGACATTTGTAAAATGTTAATCTCTTAGGGTGCGTTCACATAGGGTAGTGTGAAGTTAGCGTAAGAATTGGTGAGAAATTAGTGCAACAGTTCGCACTAATTTGACATCTGATATCAATGATTTGCGTCATAACGTAACTTAAATTTATCTGGTGATATTTATAATTTCTTTAATAGTGCACGAAATTACACAGAAACGTCACGAGGGTAGTGTCTTTTTTTACTAGACGGCGCTATTGAGAGTTGACATTACTGTTTTCGTAAAATTTGGCATTTGTGATGTTTGTTGATGACTGTTGAAGCAGTGCTAGCAACATTGTTGCAGGTGACGAAACTTGGATGGTATTTGTAGGAGCCGGAAACTAAGCAACAATCAACTGTTTGGATGTTTCCAGATGAACCGAATCCAACAAAAGTTGTTCGTTCACGAAGCACTCTCAAAAAAAAACATACAAACAATTGATTATTTGAAGGAGAAAAACATCGAATTAATGTCGCATTGCTCATATTCACCTGATTTATCGCCTAATGATTTATTTTGGTTCCCAAATGTCAAACAAAAAATGTGTGGATAGCGATTTTTATCACATCGAAAAGCTGTTGAAGCCTTCAAAAACCACGTTTTGAGGATATCACCTCTGAGTGGAAAAACGTTTCGAGAATTGGTTCGAATGATGCAAAAGTGTATACATCTTAATGACGATTATTTTGAAAAACAATAAAACGATTTTTATCAAAAAATTTTCACTGTTTTTGCAAAAACTTTAAAGGTGTCCCTCGTACAACGGAATACTTAGTGCTAAGAAAAGTTGTAGGCTTCTTTGAGAGAGAATATTACTCCTTTTTCCATTCCCAATTATAAAAAGCTTTGACATGCTCAAACTTTGATAATTATTTTCTAGCAAATCAACTGTAATACGTAGTTTCAATGCTTTTTGCTTTTTGCTTTCAATGCTGTTGCAATTTCCATAAACAGCAGTGTAGTATACACGTCAAAATATTTTACCTGAATTAACTCTGTAGACATTAGAAAAGTATCAGAGTTCTTCAATTCTTATTCTTCTTGTACTGGTAAGTAAAGATGTATTGTAAAGCTTCTCTGCCAAAATGTGTGCTGATATGCGCGCTAGAGTTAACTAGATACTCGTCTCTACAGCTTAGGATATGCTGATGATCTAACAGTAGTAGTACGAGGCAAGAAGACTACAGAACGCCTTAAACATTGTGGATAACTGGTATAAACAGGAGCGACTGATAGTCAACGGCCAAAAGACACAAGCTATCGTTTTCACATAGACGCGCATAATACAAGTCATAAAACTAATTATGCCAATAATTGTGGGAAAACCATTTGGTAAAGAAACGAAGTACCTGAGAGCGTTTGGTCAAAGACTTACATGGAACTCTCATTATCAATAAAACTAAACAAATCTACAATTGTTCTGGGTAGTTGTAGAAGGTTGTGTTGGAAAACGGTATGGAAGGAACATATGAGAAGAACACTTACTGCTATAATTGAAAATGGGTGGAGAAAAGGAAGAGCCACCAAGAAATTGAACTAATTGGATTCCATTTTTCATGCTCTTATTTGGGTTTTATCGCAACCTAACAATCGTCTTTTGACGCAATTTGAACTCCAAAATAGTGGCTTTGATCTCCATAAAAATAAAAAAATATATATAAAAATGTATGAGAATTCGTCAAATGTTCTTAGCAAAGAGAAGGTTCAATGAGCGCAGCCATTGTTATATGGGCAACCTAGGCCTGATAGAGAAAACAGCACGTAAATTCTGCCATGCGGAAGTAGAGACTGCTATGCGACTGTACAGCACTGGCAGGAATACGACTCTCAGAAATGGGATCTGAATATCCAAAAGCTGAAACCTACGCAGAGGGATACTCACAAGGCTGCTAAGCCTGGTGAAAAAGGCAAAGCTAATGTAATTGATCTGATGATTTAGCAACCACAATAGATCCGAAAAGGTCGCAACGGAGTAAGTGAAGAACCACCTTGAGTACTAATCTCATCCAATCTATGCCACATTAATTAATCAACTTCGTAATTGTATTAAAGAAAAAAGAAGAAAAAAGTTGTCGCGTGGTAGTCTCTTTCATTAGGACAATGCTTCAGTGCATAAAAGTCTCGTTTCGTTAAACGCAATTTACAATGCAGGTTTCGAGCACACACCATACTCGATCGACCTAGTTCTTAGTGATTTTTATTTCTTTCCAAAACTAAAAGAAAGTCTTCTGGAAACCCAATTTAACAGCGATAACGACGTTATAACAGCAGTTCAAGATTTTTTCTCTAATCAAAACCGTGAGTTTTTTTTTAAGTGTTAAAAGATAGGTCTCTCCAAGTGAACTGTGATTATGTTGAAAAACAATGTTGTTTAATATGTTAGAGACAATAAATATTGTAGAACCCTCGTAACATATCTAATTCATTTAAAAATAAATCGGCACACCTTCCGTATATTGCTTACATATTGCAGAAGAAATAGTTTCGTTATACTACAGGATAATTAATTGAGACAGTAGATACTATTCCTATATGCGGATTACATAATTCAATAATCAAATCACCTCCTATAGTACCAAGCATTTTTGTTTAATTAACCTCTGATTTATGTGTTTTGAAACAGGAACTAACTACGAATAGATACTAAAATTGTGACTGTCACTGACTGTTAATTAGAGGGATTTATTTTATATTCGCTTCTAGATTTTTACTATGATACATGATCTTTCGATATATTTTTTAAAATGAAATATTGCATAATTGTGCATGCAGAAACAATAGATAGAGGTAATTTCTTCAAGTTGTCCGAGTGAAATGAGGAAGCGATTTACATCTATTGGTAAATAAACATATACTGCGAATCTAGATTAGTTTCTAATGGATATTGTAAATTATAGCAAAGAGAAAAATATAACCATTTCATATTGGTAACAAATGTCTTTCACGTATTTCTAAACTAATTGGAAATAAATCGTTCAAATCGACAAGAGAAACATATAGCCTCATATATCATCCGTACTGAAAGTAGGGAAGAATATTTCCGCAATTATCTGTAACACCATGTGTACAGCTATTATTCTATGTTGAAGATTACACGATAGGATTACTTTGACTAGTAATTGATGTATAACAGGCATAAGGAATCGAGATAAAATGAGACTTTCTAATAGAAATAATGTTGAGTAAAGTTGCTTAGTTCTAAAAAAGGAAATTCAGTTTCTTTTAGAATACATTCATAATTTCTCTACAACTTATTTTACCTCATCATTAGAGTAACCTAAACTTGCGGACTCGCATAGGCGTCGGTATTACGGGTTAATATAAGAATGCGAAAAATTCATAAATAAACTAAACCGGTAGAGAAGCAGGCATGTAGTGTCGACCTTAAATATAAATCATGTTAAACCGCGCTGAGAGAGATTTCGTTTTAGTACCGGTTGAGTTGTTGCAGAGATTAGTCGAACGGACAAGGTTATGTACTTACGTGTCGCTTTTGAAAATATAGCTGGTGTTTTTTGTGTGTTGTAGTATTATACCAAGTACATAATTAGTGAATCGTTTCATATAGAACTAATATTTACATACCTAAGAAAACAATGCCTCGTAATAGATTTGCTACTAATGTACGTAAGTATGTGTCACTTTTTCCCCATTTAAAATATGACGGTAGTGCAGTTTTTTGCTTAATATGCAATGTTCGTTTGGCTGCATTGGACAGAACTGATTGCCAGAGGCATGTCAATGGTATTAAGCATATGAGCAATGCAAGAACTGAAATACCTTATCACTATTCTCATAATTTATTAATTATGTTTACCTCTTGTAATCTTCCGTTGTCGTTGGTGAGAAAAGCAGGTTTTAAAACGTTTTGGCGACAATACGTTCCAAAGTACCCATTACCCTCACAAACACAATTACAGAATCATTTGCCGCGAATGAAAGAGATGCTAGAAAATGTGTGTAAACGTGATTTGTGTTCCAAAAAAATATGGATTACCGTGGATGAGACGACCGATATAAAGAAAAACAGTATTGTGAATGTAATAGCTCGCGTTTTATCTAGCGATAACATAGCATCTCGATATTTGTTAGCTTGCAAACGTGTTCAACAATGTACCGCGGAAAATATTCAAAAAGTGATAATGAACGCTTTGAAAAAATTTAAAATTGCCCAAGATTAAGTTGTGATGATTGTGACAGATAGTGCAGCAACGATGTTAAGTGTTGGGCGATCGTTAAAACATATATTTCCTAACTTAATACATATAACCTGCGTGCTGCATGCTTTGCATTTAGTTGGTGAAGTTGTTCGACAACATTACGGAAACGCTGATCGGATGATTGGAAGTACTAAAGCAGTGTTTCGTAAATCTCCTAAACGTTTAAAAGAATTTCGTAAATTTTGTTCAGGTATTCCAGAACCTCCTGAACCAATTTTAACGCGATGAGGTACTTGGCTAACAGCAGCTTCTTACTATTTGATCCATTTTCAACAAATTCAATCAGTTATAATGCGATTTAATCGGAGTGAATCCAAAGCAATTAGAGAAAGTCAAAGAGAATTTCAAATTCCTCAAGTTTTAGAAGATTTAACAACAATATATACCAATTATACAGTATTACTCGATGCCATCAGAAAACTACAATGTACTGAATTGTCATTGCAGGAATCATTAGACATAGTGGAGAGTGTAAAAAATAAATTACACACATTAAATGATACGCCAGGATTATGCGCTATACAAAAGTTGGCAGATGTTTTAAGGAAAAATCCCGATTTTAATACTTTAGAGGCCGTTTATAATAAGTGTAAGAATAGTGAACTTTTAAGTGATTTTGAAAAACAGTTTCTACATGCAAATGTAACTTCCTTAGATGTGGAGAGATCGTTTTCTATGTATAAGAATATTTTTTCTTGTCGACGCACAAGGTTTAAAGAAGTAACTGTGGAAACATATGCAATGATGCAAATTTACAGTAGTTCACATCCTGATGCCTCTAATTTGTTGAATAATTAGCAAGTAAGTTTATTTATGAATTTTTCGTATTCTTATATTAACCCGTAATACCGACGCCTATGCGAGTCCGCAAGTTTTGGTTACTCTACTCATTATTTAACGTGTCCAATTTACTTTTTAAGGAACATACACTACCGGCCATAATTATCTGTCCACAGCAGACACCTTTACTTAGTTACAAAAATGTACTGATGAGTCTACTCAGGCTGATTTGTTTACTCTGACGTTCCCTCGGTGACCCTTATGTGCTGGTACTTAGACCAGGGTCACCTTACTCCGGTCCCGCACTGGTTCCAATCTTCCGTGAGTGGAGTTCAGCGCCTTTAGCATTGCTTGATCATCTGAACAGATAACAACGGATTGATAATTAGCCACTTGCTTGTCTATTTCTTCAATACACCTCAGCACCGCTTGGACTACTGTAGAATTTTGAGTTAGGCTTAGTGACTCAGCTAGCTTCGGTCTAATTCCGTTGATTCCGGCATCAATCCTAATTTCTTTAAGTCGAATGTGTACTAGATAGAATGGGGAACCTTTCTTTAATTCCTCTTCATCTGGTATTAACATTTTATAGTTTTTATCAAAGCTGCATTTAGGGCTAATGATGTCACTGAGCTGTATGGTCACCATGCGATCTGATTATAAGCAATTGGGTGTTCATTAGTCTATAGGCATCTCCTTGAATGTGGATATATAGTGGTCTTAGGTTACGTATAGTAAGAATGGGGTCTTCATCCTCAAATGACCTTCTAGTTATACACAGCACCTACGCCTGTTTGGTTTGTTGGCCAAAATTAACTCACAATCAGAAAACTTTGCAATAGCAGCTTCAACATATTCAGAGACTCGCCTGTTTTAATATTGCATTAGGTGTGATGTGTACCTGTCCCACAGTAGCGCTGGAAGTCGTGCTAGGAATAACGCCGCTTCATATCCATATTGAGAAGCAAGCTTTATCGAGTACCCTCACTCTTAGTAGAATTGAGCAATTAAAGCACACAGACACGCAGACATACTAGTCTCTGTACACCGCTCAGCTGCCTTATTGTCTCCATTGCAGTGTTTTTGTCTACCATACCACCGAATCATAGGACTAGTGGCCTTCATGAATAACCATTGCGTAATTTTTGAACTTGGGCCTCATGTTTTTCCATACAACTTACTACATCTGCTCAGGGCAATTGTCGATTTGTTGTTAGCTTATTCTTAGGTTTATAAAATGCATACAGTTATCGTAATTCATAAGGAAAACATTTCAGTCAATCTTTATAGATGTAGATATAATTTTCATATGGTAATATTTGAATATATATATTTAAATAAATATATCATCGCAATCATCCAGGAAGACTTATTTCAGCTTTCTCCATTATCGGATTCCAATAAAGTGAATAATCTTCCAGCATTCCTGCCGATCGCCGAATAGAAATAGCATACGCAAGTTCTTATCATTACATAAAAACTGAAGAATTTATGTAAAGTCGTTAATAGTGATCCTTGAATGAATATCTTTTCAGTTTTATTATAACATTTGTAGTTTCTTAAAGAGGTAAACGACGACCGTATGCAATGCTTAAGTTATTTCGGAAACTCTTTCCATAAACCGTCGAAACGTAGAACTGGTATGCTAAACATTGTTAATATATTCATATCTATGCATATTGACACATTTTTTATGTACATACTTGTTTTTCTAAGATCAAATATCTTCTACGAGTAGTATCATTATCTAACAACCTTGGAGCATTGTTTAGAAAAGTTCCAAATTTAAATTGACAACACCATAGTACCAAGATAGAAATAATGTATATTAATTTTTTGTTTGTGGTAACATTTATATTGCAATAAGTGAGTCGAAGACTTAGACTCGCTTATGTAAGCGACCACATATGAAATAGCATATAATTGAGTGTCGATATTTGAAAAAAAAACATCTATTTTGACGATTGGCGTGTTTTCCGCATTGTAAATTCGTACGTCCTACCGTAGACACATAAAAACGCTATTAATAAAACTATACGTAATATATTACGCGAAATTCTGACGAAACCGGAAGATCTCCTTTGCTTTCATTGTATACATTTTAATTAAGGATTCATAATAGAAATGCTTAGTAACAAATTATGAGATTTTCTCAAAATGATAAGTTAGAGGTTACGTAAACTGTAAACACATCATCCAGAACAGAAATAACAATAAGGTATTTATTAAGTTAGTAATTATACAAAACGTAATTTTTGTTATCGTGTGTTACATCACGCATTGGAATGGTTAGCACTGTCTATTGCTCAAGCATATAGGAACATAACTAAAAAAAACGGACACTAGTATTAATTTTGTTTGTAAATACCTATATATTAAAAATAAGTTTTAATAATATTAGATGTAGAGGTAACTAATTCAGGTTTCTCAGAAATAATGCGATTTTTAACTATGGGAATTATTAAAAATGCGTTATAACCTCGTTATAGACTCAAGGTCGTAATTTATTCCAATTAAAAGCATATATATGATGATTGTCTAAGATTGCTATGAATATTTTTCAGAATTATTCTTTCTCATGGCTTTGAAGATGCTAAATTTAACTCTTCTATATTAAAATTTGTGATTTAATTCAATTTGGAATAAATTTTCTAATCTTAAAAAATGATTACTAAAATGTCTATTTGATTGGGTGCACCATCCATTAAACTAAATTGTATATAAAATCAAATACGTATTCAGGAATAAACCCAATATTATATCGAGAAGTCACGCTAGGGACTCAAAATTTAGTTCGACTTTATTAACTCCTTAGTGGTCATATTCAGTTATTAAAAAAAGTTAAACACTACCAGTTCTACATGGATAGGACGTTCTCACGATTTTGATAGAATTGCTGGAATCTGTTGTAGGCTTCCATAGAATTTAGCTTGATATACCGGGTGTCTCGTGAGGTAAGGTACAAACTTTCACGGCATATTCCTCAGGTAAATTCGAGTCGAAAATGTCTATATGAACATGGTCCGCAAATGCATCCTTATCGAGGTATGATGCTTTTAATTGTAGTAGATCGTGCTATGTTGTGTTACTTATTTTGACAGGTCGGTTGTGTTAGTTTGATTAAACTCCGCATTTAAGCAAACACGGTTAATTTAAAGCTTATTGTCATGTTTATCTTTACAAATGAAGAATACGCAGATATGCTGTCAGTCTATGGATACTGCAACTGCAGCGGTAGGACATCAGTGAGGGAATACCGCCACCAGTATCCGCATCGAAGGATACCTGATAGTAGAGTATTCGGGAGAGTTTTCGTACATCTTAGAGCAACGGGATCATTTCCAAATCCTAAGGTAATACGTCCATCAGCAGCTGACCATGATTTAATACTGGATAGTGTTGAAAGCGCCCCATCAAGTAGTGTCCGCAGAATATCAATTCGCACTGGTGCTAGTCGAATGACTGTATGGAGAACGATGCATAACTTTGGTTTGTACCTGTTCCATCTGCAACCTGTCCAAGCTTTGCTGCCCACTGATCCAGGCTTTCGTATGCAGTTCTGTAATTGGCTCAACGCACATCGTAATCTGGTTAATAACATTTTGTTCACCGATGAGTATACATTTACTCGAAACGGCGTCAATAATTTGAGGAATTTCCAACACCGTTTTTCAGTGAATGTTTGGTGCGGTTTGTTAGGGGATCAATTAGTTGGCCCTTTTGTGTTTGACATCTCCAATTTATCTTCAATTCTTACGAGAAGAACTGCCAGTGCTGTTGGAGGATATTCCGCTTCAAATAAGACAACAGATGTGGGTACAACATGGTGCTCCACCGCACTATGGTAGAAATGTTGTTGGGTATTTAAATACCACTTTTCCTGGACGTTGGATTGGACGGGATGGCCTAGTTTCTTGGCCACTCCGCTCACCCGACTTAAATCGCTTGGATTATTACTTATGGGGGCACATGAAGACGTTGGTATATGCGGAGGAATCACGTACTAGGGATGAACTGCTTCGTAAAATTATTGCAGTTGCTACTGATATAAGAAATAACCGTCATGTTATTCGGAGAGCCATCAATGATATTTATGAATGGAGTAGACTGTGCTTGCAGTACGAAGGTGGACATTTTGAACAATTCTTGTGAACAATTCGTGTCATGTTTATTTTTTTTTTGTTTAATAAAAGAGATTTTCCAACGATGTTTTGGTTCTTGCTCCTTTAACACTACTATAATTAAAAGCATCATATCTCGATAAGGATGCATTTGCGGACCGTGTTCATATAGACATTTTCGACCCGAATTTACCCGAGAAACACGTCGTGAAAGTTTGTACCTTACCTCACGGGACACCCGGTAGAGGAACAAAATTCAACATGTGATATTTCTTTCTGAAGCTAAGTAGACTGCCGTTGATATCAATAATCTCGTAAGCGCCTCTTTCTCTGAAAATACGCTATATGCAATGTAAAACTGGTCGATTATAACACATGGGCTGAAAAGTCCCGGGCCTAACACATAGATGGCGCTAGTTTTATTGCATTCACCTGTTTTGCAGTTAGTACTAACCTTAAAAAGACAGCTGTTAAAATTTCATGATATTCTATTCATTAGTTTGTAAGTTATTGTGATAAGAGTGACGCTACTTTTGTTATTTCCAAAACAATGGATCAAAAACAATTTCGTGTTTTAATTTTACACTGCTTCTTGATGGGAAAAAATACCGTTCAAGCGAAGCAATGGCTTGAAAAGTGTTATGGGGACTCCGCTCAATCAGAAACAACAATAAAACGTTGGTTTGCTGACTTCAAACGTGGTCGTAGAGACACCGATGATGCAGAACGCAGTGGACGTCCAAATGAGGCGGTAACACCAGAAAACATCAAAAAAATCCACAAAATCGTTTTGAATGATCGAAAAGTGAAGTTGCGTGAGTTAGCTGACATCGTAAAGATATCAAAAGAACGTGTTGGCTTTATATTGCATGAGCATTTGACTATGAGAAAGCTCTGTTCAAAATGGGTGCCGCGTTTGCTCACTGTTGACCAAAAACAAGAACGTGTTGATGCTTCTGAGCAGTGTTTGGCCATGTTTAAACGTAACAAACCGGAATTTTTGCGTCGATATGTGACAACGGATGAAACATAGATCCATCACTTCACTCCGGAATTAAAACGATCGTCATCTGAGTGGACAGCAACTGGTGAACCTCGTCCAAAGCGCCCGAAAGCACAACAATCGGCTGGAAAAGTTATGGCCTCAGTATTTTGGGATGTGCGTGGTGTAATATTCATCGACTATCTTGAGAAGGGAAATACCATCAACAGTGAATATTATATAGCGTTACTGGAGCGTCTGAAGGCCGAAATTGCAAAGCAACGTCCGCATATGGCGAAGAAAAAAAATTGTTTCATCAAGACAACGCACCGTGTCACAAGTCAATCAAAACAATGACAAAACTACATGAATTGAACGTCGAATTGCTCCCACATCCACCGTATTCGCCAGATTTGGCTCCTAGCGACTACTGGCTGTTCGCAGACCTAAAAAAAATGCTCGCCGGTAAGAAATTTCGCTCGAGGTTATCGCTGAAACTGAGGCATATTTTGAGGCAAAAGATAAATCGTTTTACAAAAGTGGTATTGAAATGTTAGAGCGGCGCTGGAATGATTGCGTTGTTCTTGATGGAAATTACGTTGATGAATAAAGCTAATTTTGAACAAAAAAAACGTGTTTTCTTTGTCAGGCCCGGGACTTTTCAGCCCATGTGTTAGATAATGGATTATAGATGCAAATAAATTTTATGCGACGTTCTTAAGGAAAAACCTGTGTATGTAAATGGAAGCAGAGGCGGCTGGTGGTGACGCAAATGGGAAGTCAAAGAAAACGCTTCGATTTCCCCGTGTATTCTTTTGTTAAGTACAATGTTCACAACATGCAACGGAAATACACGAGGAAATCGAAGTCTTGTCCTTGACCTCCATCTACGTCACTACTAGCCGCCACTATGCAAAAGTATGTAGAGAATTAAAGATATAAGCGTTGTTTTTTTCTTGATTTTATAATTTTAAAAATAATCTGCGGATATCCATTTTCATAAGTGCAATGCAATGGAGATTGCTATTTTTTATTTCTCTGGAAAAATAAAAAAAAATATCAGTGTATATATAGAACAGCAAAAATAGTACATCGTAGGAGCTATGTATTTATTTAAAAGATAGTGTTTAATTGAGAATCAGAATAAAAGAAAAACAAGTTACAACCAAACTATTCATAATATACGCAATCATTTAATGAATGCATGAAAGTTTGCGCAGTAAACCCAACTGGAATTTTGATCTAATTTCAGTTTATTTTATTGT
This sequence comes from Dynastes maya, assembly GCA_029619315.2. Classification (NCBI taxonomy): domain Eukaryota; kingdom Metazoa; phylum Arthropoda; class Insecta; order Coleoptera; family Scarabaeidae; genus Dynastes; species Dynastes maya. Next base: position 33,815,370 of record JAROYE020000006.1, on the reverse strand, counting down.
TACTTTCTTTTATGGAATAATTATAAAACACTAAGTTAATTCGGAACATATGTACGTTTTGGGAACCTACGAATTATAATTTGTGTGGTGAGGAGTGCGTTGATACCTTAGTGTCTTTATTTTTATATATTTTATTACAATTTGGCTTTACATACTCCCATCAACTACTTCCAATACCCCTTACAATTGTATAAAATAATTTACATGTAATGATGCTTTAACTTTACATTCTATACTGATTCAGACTGTAAAGACATTCTTAGTCATTAATACTGCACAGTCATGCATTTTATACAATTAGTTTTTGTATGTAATATTTAACATTGTGCAATCATTACAAGAAAATATTAATAAACATTTATATTCTCTACACAGAAAAAAATGTTACAAAGAATCAAACAATTGTAGAATAATTTATTGCAATTTGTTTGACAATATGCGACTGGCTACAACTTGCGCAAATCCTTATTACTCGATTGTGGTTAACGAATTGTATTTCTATTAAACAAGTTATTGTTGTAAAAATTTTGTCAATGATCTGTTACAAAGGTTACTGCAATAGTGTGCAAGTTTTAGTTACACATGTTGTAAAAAAAATTGCAGTATGTATGCAGTGTTCTTATAGTTATAATGGTTGAAACAACAAGTGAAGCGCAATAACAATAACTATTCTTATGTTTTCGTGTTTCCATCAGCTTCCCAATTTACATGTAGCATTGATCAGCCACGAGAATGTTGCCAACATCTGTGCTGTTTCGCAGAAATGTGATACCATCCCTTCAAACATTCAACAATTTTGGAGCAAGAAGATTAACTATGGAAGATTTTATTCCGAAAGAAGTGTGAAGAATTGTGTTAGAAAAAAAGTTTTCGTTGCGACATCTATTGGTGAATAATCAATACTATCTGGGTCTAATTCTAAGGCAGGAAACATTTGGTTCATTGCATTTAGGTAGGCTTCGATAATAAAATCGTCTGTGCAGATAAGTGATGATTTACTTATAAACTCGCTCATTTTCTATTATTTATTTTGAAAAAATTAGGATTTTTATGTCAAAAATTGCCACAATCTTGTCCTGCACGTTTCGACACAATGATTCTTGGAAAAATCATACATCTACGTGAGGCAGTACAATAGAAATTTTACCATAACTTTGAAGTATTATTTGTCACAACATGTAATAATCGACAAAAATTTGCGGTCGGGTTACATAATTGTGCTAATGACTGCTACAATATTTTTCCTACAATATTGTAGTACATTCTATCAAGAGACTTTTTCCGGGTACTACTATCGATACAATCAGAGAATCTACATGTATCTCTGGTGGCCTTTTATGAATTGTGAATTGGCAACCTCGCTTTTGCTGGTATGGTGGAATCTGACGTTTGCATCATACAGTTTGACAGTTTTGACAGCATACGTCCTCAGAACGTTTTGTCCTACGAACGCTATTTGTTGGGTTTTCATGGTTTTAAAAATTTCCTCTCGGCTACAAAATGGAATTAACTCATGAACATTTTCGTGCGATTTTTTTGCGACCTTAGACGTGGATAATCTAAACAGCAGTGCGTCGATCACTTTGCCTTGATTTTTGGTGATGAAGCCCCACACAGAGCCACTATATCGTTTGTTCAATAAATTGGTGGTCGCAATTCGCTGGTGGATGAATTTAAAGACAGCCGAAATTAGTTGTGGTGGCAGGAAATATTGATGCCGTGCGCGAACTGACAAAACAAGATCGTCATATGACTTACTGTGAAATTCAGGCATCCTTAAACATGAGCATGACTAGCATACATTCGATATTACATGAACATCCTGCATAAGTTAACGATCGCTCAACCAAAAGGTTCGTGTTGATTGGTTGAAAGAAACGCTCGGGAAATACGATCGCAGTGCTTCAAAAACCGTTAGCAACATTCTCAGAGGTGACGAATCCTGGATATATGCGTATGAGCCCGAAAATAAACAGCAGTCGACAGTATGAGTAATGCAAGATGATCTAAACCATCTGTGCCCAAACCCAACCAAGGTCGTTCGCGCTCGAAGCATTTCGAAATAAATGGTCGCCTGTTTTTTCAGAAAAACTGGACATGTTGCAACTGTAGTTTCAGAGGATCGTAGAATAGGCAATTCCGAATGGTAGACAACCATTTGTCTGCTAGAAGTTTTCGGAGAAATATGAGAAACGAACGCTTAACACCAGATCATTCTCCATCTTGACGATGCGAGCTCCCACACATTGACGCAAACAACTGACTTTTTGAGCGTTTGAATCGATGGGCCATCCACCGTATGGTCCTGATTTGGCCTCTAATGGTTTCTTTTTGCTCCCACACGTGATTTTCGCTGATGGAAGAGGCGGTTCATGCGTTCAAAACTCGTGTTTGCGAGATACCTGATTTGAAATGGAAAAAAATTCTATGAAAATTGGCTCCAACGTATGCAATACATGTGTCGGCCATCACGGAGAATATTTTGAAAAACAATAAAGATGTTTCCAGCAGCGAAAATTAGTTTTCGTTAGTTTTTTTTCTATAGATAAAAGGAAATATTACAGAGTGTCTCCTCTAAAGCATCATCAAAATTTGAACCGATCACACTTGAACAATTACATATACGCAGTTCTGTGCGAGAGGTCTACGAGATTCAAAAAATCAGAGTTAAATGGTAATGTATACTGTAGTGGGATGACGTGAAGAGCGTACGTTTAAATGTGACTAAATTCACATTAATCAATTCAATATAAAAATTCGTTAAATATTAGATTTTAATAGAACATTTGCGTAATTTGAATTATTTTGGATCAGTATTCGAATTCTGACAGTCTGATTATTTATATTATTAATCTTTTATTCTTAAAAAAAAACACAGTTAATGTTACGTTACAGGGAATAATCAAAATTCCGAATTATTTTAAGTTATTTACATTTTTAAAACATTATTTATAAAAATGACACGAACACACAATGAATGCACTGTATTTGGAAAACAACCATCAAAATCCCTTACGTCACCTGCGGCACCGAATTCGATCTTCAAGACATCAAAACTAAATATCAAGTTGTTAGAATGGCATTGCTAGGACAACCGATAAACAAGAAGTTAGTTACGTAAACATTCTGACAGTAAACAAACACTTTCGAGAGAAAAATCTAGAAATTGCATTTTAAAAGCTAAACGTTGCTGAAATTATTAAGTTTAAAGTATTGGAAAACTGTAAAAGTGAAATAGAAACAGTTACGAACAATAATGAATAGTATTTAATCAAGCAATAACAATTTTAAGAAGCAATCAAGAAAAATATTGGAGGATATTGGATATGAATACTGCTGTAAAAAGAAAACTAGGATTCATTAGAAGAAGGAACACACAAACACATATAACACACCCACATACTATCTGTAAGTATTAAATTTAATAGCTGTAAGTGAAAAACTTGAAATAAAAGGAACGGAGATTATCTCTCTATTCAATATTTTTAATCATCATTTGAAACATCACAATACATACATATACGGCTAATCATCAAAAACACAACACATCTTTTCAGCTTTTTACATTGCACTCGTATTTGCAGCAATCAAAACAAATTTCGAAGAGCGCAATATGCAGCCATAAACCCAAGAATTGTTTTGGTATACTTAATCTCTTGCCTCTATAATTGTTTTCTACTCCTAGTTAAGTAAAAGAAGTAATTAAGCGTCTTGCATAAGTTTTACAATCCCATTAATTGCCTGCGTGAAAGTGAAATATTATGGAATTTGGGGCGTCTTATTCAGACGATTATTAATTTAATTATTGTCAAGGCAACCAAGATTTTTAGATGCTTGTACAACATTACGTAACGAATTTGAACATGTTTGGTTAAAAATGCCATTCTGTCTGTGATATTTGTGTAGTGTTCGTGAGGTTTTTTATCGAAAAAGGCACCTCTATGAATGATTTTTTTACATGTTAATGCGTTAATAGAGGAAACGTTCCTATACCGGGTGTTCGGTAATTGGCGGAAAATGGACTCGTAGCGATATTGTCCGCATAATTTTGAGTTGAAAATCCTAATATAAAAATCTTATAAAAATCCTCGTTTGGTTACACCGGCTCATCAAAGTTCAGAATTTCGAATATTAGATGTAGATAAATCTTTCAATGTTTGGGATTTTATGTCAATTATTGACACTGAGGAAGCCATTGGTAAAGAATGCTAGAACTTCGATACCGTTTTATTACTTAATTAAGAATTTAGATTTTTCTTTTTAGGAAAAATTATAAAAAAATAGATCTGACAACAATGTAATACGTATTTATGAAAATTGACATAACTATTTTTGATTGTTAGTTATTATTTTTGTAAGTGTCAAAGTAAAACATTACATCCATTGTACGTACTTCACTTTTGCTATAATTAGGTTATTGGTTTTGTGTTGCTATTACAATGGATTTTACTTTTAATGAATATGCCGACATGTACATGGTATTTAGCTTCTGTAATGGAAACGCTTATGCAGCCGTAGAGGAATATCAAGTGAGATATCCAAATCGTCGTGTGCCTTCTTATAATACAATTAGCAGATTGGATACTCGGTTAAGAGAAACAGGTACATTTGTACCTATGCGTAATAATGCAGGAGCACCAAGGATTCGACGCACAGTGGATGTTGAAGAACGTATTTTGGAAGCTGTGTACGAAGACCCTCAACTTAGCACGAGAGAAATTGGTAGAACTTTTAATATGTCCAATAGCATTGTACATTCTGTATTTACTGAGAATCTTCTGCGGCCATATCATTCAACAAAAGTGCAACCGTTATATCTCGAAGATAACGTTGCTAGAGTAAATTACTGCAATAGAATGATGGCATTAATAAATAGACAACCAGATTTTTTACAAAAAATATTATGGACAGATGAATGCACATTTACAAGAGATGGTTGTTTTAACATTCACAATACGCATTTTTGGGCAGACGAAAATCCTCATGCAATTCATGAATTTGGACATCAACGTAAATTCTCTGTTAATGTTTGGCTAGGAATTATAAATTTGCAGATTAATGGTCCAATATTCATTCAAAATAGATTAAATGCTGAAAGCTACATAAATGTCTGCCGTGCGTGCCGTACGTATCTGGCTGCAGGAACATTTTTGGAACAGAATTATTGCCAATAATGGTCCCATTGCATGACCTGCGAGATCTCCAGATCATAATCCCCTCGATTTCTTTGTTTGGGAATTTCTGAAAGATAAAGTTTATGCGACACCAGCAATAAATCAACAAGACGTGAGGAACAAAATTAACGCAGCCGTCCAGCTAATTACACCTGAAATGTTACAATCAGTCAAAGATACTATTCCTCGGAGACTTCAACACTGTATCGAAGTTAATGGTCTTCATTTTGAAAATTGTTTATAATAATTCTTTAAAATGTTCGTTATCATGGTTACTATTTACTATCTTTGTTTTAATTTACTTTGTTGAATCAATAAATAGTCTTATTTAATTAAACGTCATGTAACGTTGCCAAAATTCTGAATTACAAAAATTTATCCTGTGGCCAAACAAAGACATTTACGAAAATTTCATATTAAGATTTTCAACTCACAATTATACCGGATAATATCGCTACGAGTCCATTTTCCGCCAATTAGTTAACACCCTGTACAGTAAATATACCTTTGAGTATTCGACTAATTGTCCAAAAAATGTAGCTTCTTTTATTTTGTAGGTGAAAAATATTTTTAATTTACATAAACGTATGAAATACAACAACCAAGAATTCGTGTGCATTAGTAGGGTTCACATTTGTGTACTCATATATGCGTAATATTGCAAAGTAAGTGCAGTTGCAAAAATTCAACAACTTTATGCTAGAATTTTTGCAGTTACAAAATTACTACTTATTAAATTTTATGATTATCGGTTTGGGAAACTTCTCACGACGGTTTATATTGGTGAATAATTCGTACGTACTTACATAATGCTAGTTTTGTAGGTTTAATTGATACATTTTGTTGCATGAGATTATATATCTACAATTTTTATAGATTTGATCTTTCTTTTTCTCCTAAATCATCCCTCTTCATTCGAAGCTATTATAATGCAATTTCGCTAAAATACATTGAGAAAAAGGAATCATTCAACCGAATTTATTGAATCCTTTTTATTAAAGCAATGCAAACAGTTGTTATTTCAATGAAAAAGTTAGCAGAAATAATAAATCGGTTCACCAATGTAAATCTCAGTTCGACCATTTACTTGACAGGTAGGTATATAGGGTGGGTAGGGAGGAACGCACCAAACTCCAGGAGTGGATTCTACAGGTAAAAATAATTCAAAAAATTCAAATATGGATAATATTTGAGTGAATTTTTATTCGTTTTGAAATTACGGCGTCATAACAAAATACCCCCAATACATTGTTCTAATTACTGCGTTCTTTTTAATGCGTTCAGAAATACCGCCTTTAATATCTAAACATTTCCTGTTTCGTTTATGAAGGGCGGCCCTTGTTCTTCTAATTGATTCGTGCCTTTCTTTAATATCGACTGCACTATATATATGTTAACACGTCGAAGTAATGCATCCCGAGTGTCAATTTTTATTTTGAATACCTCTTCTTTGAACCAACCACAATGGTGTGTGGCCTGGAGTCCAAGTAATAGGACCATGACGACCAATCCAATGCCGTGAAAACCTTGCATCCAAATGTTACCTGATTTGAGGAGCGAAATGTGTAGGAGCTCCATTGTGATAATAATATGATGTTTAGAAGAACATCTCGTAGTTCTTGTAATTTATTTTGCATAGGATTGAAGTACTGGTCTCCTGATGCTCCAAAATGAAAAGATCAGTTAAATAACTATCAACTACGCCACACCAAACGTTTATACTGAAAGCTTGTGCTGAAGATGTGTTTCGATTGTTGCGTGGGGATTTCCATCCGATCATACATGGGAGTTGTGTGTATTGTTGATGCTGTCCCGGGGAATACTGCTTCATCGGTAAGAAGCATACACTATCCAACACGAGGATTATTATTTATCTAACAACAAAACTGCATACAGCTAGCATAATTTTCTGCTTGTAAGTGATGGTAGGGATATAAGCCTCGTTTGTGGAGTACGTGGATTACTGTTGATTGAGGAATGCCCATTTGAGCACTAATTCCTTGTGAGTTGATCGTACAGAGTATTTTCTACTATATTTAGAATGTTTTCTGCTTCATCTAAACCTTGTCGAGTTACATGTTTAGATGTTAGGTTAGCACTGGGAAGGATTCTGATCCCGCATAGTTTGTTGGAAACTCTGAGAAATACATTTTTATCCAGAGTTTTCTGGAAACCGTTAACAGTATTCTTCAACAGCATTCCCCTTATAAAAGCCATAAATAAGCATACATGCATTTTCAAGACTTGAATAAATGTGTGGTATTTTTTAATACTAGATGTCTCAGAGAGTTTAGCACTTTGCTTTCTAATTTTGCTCAGCTATCATCAGTATTCTCAACTAACTTTATTTTGATCTTAAAACTATATTTATTGGAAATTCACGTATGGAAAATTATATCATCTAGATGTCGCCCATTTCGCCGCTGGCACTCTTCCAAGCAATGCCTTAGATTCTCCATTATGCTTGTGCATAAGTCAGGAGTAATGACTTCAATCTTTTCCTGGATACGATTTCTAAGCTGAATCCAATTTGCTGGGGGTTATTATAAACTCGACTCTTAAGATAACTCCAAAAGAAAATCGTTATTAGACAACTCCGGGCCTTTTGGTGGCCAGTTGATGCCCCCTCTTCGTGATATCAATTTATCCGGAGACCATTTTTTTACAGCTTGTAATGCGGTATTCGATGTGTGGTTAGTAGCCTCATCTTGCTGGAACCACTACTGGTCATTCTTGGATCATCACATTCATGGAGGACAGGGCCAAAGAATTCACGGATCATTGCAGAGTACCTATCAGAACTTACAGTAACTGTTTGTCCGTTGTTATTTTCAAAAAAGTATGGACCTCTGGAGGATATTGCTGTCCAAACAGTAACTTTAGGGCTATATAATGGAGTTTGATGTTTCTCCCGGGGATTTTCTTGCGACCAATAACGACAATTTTGCTTGTGGATGTAACCATGCAAATAAAAATATGCCTCATCAGAGAAGAAAATTCTGTTAAAATCGGCAAATCTTTTGGTTAACAAACGTCAATCGTATAGGGTAATCAGTTTCTTTTAATTTTTGCGCTGAGTTTTAAAAGGGTGTAGTTTCAAGTCTTTTCTGAAGATGCAAAAACAGTACGCCTATGTAACTGCAAAACCGAAGCTTGTTTTCGCACTGATCGGTGAGGATCTTATGCCACTGCACCACGGACACGGTCAATATTTTGATTAGTAGGGCAAATATTTACAGTCATTCATTGTCACACGATTGAAAAAACGTCAAAACACCATTGTACTGAGTCTTAATCAAACGTCACAAGCAAAAGCGTGTTAATTAAAATTAGTAATCTATTAGTCGTACCTAGATTTAGATGTTATGATCAGTAATAATAAACAAGAATGTCTACTTAAATGTAAGATGCGTTTTTGACAATACGAACAATAATTATTTCAGCAACTTAATTCCCAAAATGTGAAGAAAACTGAAACTTCTTTATAGCATTAAGTTTTTTCTAAATTTGTTTGTATTTTCAGGTAATAACAATAATAATAATAATCAGTTTTTATTGCCGAACGGTTTCCAGTTGCAGGACAACAATATACAAAATAATAATACGTACAACAATGAAAATATATTCGATATATTCTAGTTTGCTTACAGCAAAGGAATAGAATAAGGTTTTTAAGAGATATATTCGGGAAGTATTTACAGGTAGGCATTAAAAAGCCTAAAACTTCCGATGCGGAAATCCAGAGGTGATTAATATGCAACACAAAACAAAACGTAAGCGACTATCGAACATAATTCCAAGATCACAAACTTCGTTAACTCTTAGAAGTACTTAACTATTGATGAAGTATTTGAAGGAATGGAATTAAATTTCCTTGCGAATGACATGTAGCTCAATAATGTAATTCCAGTTCTTAATGGGTATAAAAATGTTTAAATCATCTGCATAGGTTAGAATATGGCAAGATACAGAAGCAAGTAACTCGTTCACGTAGAGATTGAATAACAATGGCCCTAAATTGGAGCCCTGTGGAAGATGTACTGTTCTACGTGCAGAAGGATGGTTTCTTATCAGAAAAATGATATGTTTGTACAGATGCTTCATCTATTGGATAAATTTTACGAATAAATTCGTTTATTGTACTCACGAGAAAGTACATTACTAGACTAATAAAGGTGTTTGTTGGTCTAATTAAAAAAATATTACATCTATGCATTTACGTAACCTTTTCGTTCAGTGTCCATTAGTCAATTCATATATTATTCTATACCATTGTAGAAAGTAAACTTAATTAGCTTAATAATTCTAAATTAAGTGTGTTTGCCAACTGCTTTTATTGTTGGATGGACTTGCATATCTAATCTACTAATCTATCAACGTAGCATCGTTCGCAACGCGTAATTAGGATAAAATTTGCTTATTGGAAGTACCTATACGTGTTACTTATGAAAATGTAATCATGTAACCATCCTTTTGTTTTAATTCTTTGTGCATGCAAAGCTATTTGTGTAATGTTTCAACTTTATTTACTTAGTTAAGACTTTAGTTAAGACTTCAATAGCTTTTCACGCCAATCGCCTGACTTTTCATAATATAATAAACATATTTGTTGAAGTTATTAAGTGGACTTCATTAAAAAGTTGTTTCGGGTTAGCGACGAAGGCTTAATGCAGGTTTTACTGCTTCGCGTACGTTGAATGTTCTAGGAACAAAACAAATAAATCTTTAATTCATTACATTAAGCAACAGAGTGTATGTTACTAATAATATATACGTTATAAATAATCTGCTATTAGTAGTAGGTACAATACGAATACCTTGGAACAAACATCAGTCGTTATTCAAGTTCATTTGAATAAACGGTTGTTAAATTACTGAAATATAGTACGGTAACAGTTACATATAAAGCTATAAAGTCAATGTTATGGTCGTACACACATATTTGACTCGATATACATGCACATGCATATGCGTTTATTAAGTGAGATTGGCAATAAAATTACTAAAATAACGTACAAGTAATGGAATGGTATAATGTCAATGTTGAGGTTACCTTTCGTAAAGCACTGTGCAGATGCAGAGATTGTGTTAATGTCAATAAAGTAGCATAGTTTATGCGTGAAGAGTTCTCTTGAAAGATAATAAATCAATTTCCTTGTTGCTATTACTATTCTACCGGATTTAGGAATTCATTAATATTTTTTATTTAGCAATGTAATAGGTAGAATTGTCTAAAGTTGGTGTTGTGTTCCGTAATGACATAGTTGTGGAAAGTTGATAAAATAAGAACGTTGGCTTGGTAATATTGTATCAGATGTTTACTGAAGTTCATCTAGTGTTATGCCGAAAGTACTCGAACGTACTCAAGTACTCAAGGCCTTAAAAGAATCTAATAGAACCAATACCGAAAGTAAACGTTTATCTTTGTTATAAACGATATCGTTCCTAATCTTAATCAGTGCATTACTGCAGTTACTTCCTTTACGAAGTTCAAATTGATTCTTGTATAGAACATCTTGAAAATACTTTTGCAGTTGGTTGTGAACTATTTTTTTCAAAATCCTCAACAAAACAGACAAAATGTTAATAGGTTGCACTTTAATAGATTAGGTTTCCGATGGGCATTATCATTGAAGTCTTCCGCAACATAGGCACAGGTGTCGCACGCACGCAGAGAAATGTTAACTTGCACCAAGGCTGTCCGCCTCAATTCAAGACAATTACCGTTTCAATTATCCACAATACAATAACTGTTTTAAATCAAAAGAAATGTTTTCTTAGTGTCTTTTTCTCCGCCTAAGAGAAGTATATACTTGTAATAATATAATTGTATTTCTTTATTTAAGACGTTTGTTAATTTAATTCAAGAAAATCTTGCAGAAAATTTAAAGAAAACTATTCTTAAGTAAATGGGCGTTATAACACAAAACAATATTTTCTTAAGGATAGTAATTGGTTTTCTTAATTCCAGAAAGCGTTTAGGTATTGTTCATAAATCAATAGCTTCATTTTCTTAAAATAATATCCATATTATTAATTGCACTTACATTGTTGGAAACAGTATGATATATCCGTACATAATGCAGTCAATTATTCTCATTGCTTGTGATTTTAAAAAGGCTAACGTAGAGGTTATTTACAGAATAATGTTCAAACAAAAGCGAATTTAATGTCCTCTCCTGCCCACATTGTTGTTTATCTTTCAGTTCATGCCCCTAATCTTCAAAAACAGTACTGAAATATTTCCTGGTGCCACCTACTGCCAAGAGATGTAGTCATGCCGTCCTAGATAGTAGAAACCGGAATACAGATGCCATACTTACCCATACATATGAGAATATCATACCGCAAGTTATGCAAAAAGCTCTCAATGATACCTGTACACACGACACCAACATTTCAGTAAGCCATTTCTTGCAGTTACTGAACTGAAGGAAGCAGATCCTAGAGTAGTACTAAGGTTTATTAAAAGCCTCCAACTATTCTAACACACATAAGGGCATTTTGTTACAATAGATCTATTACATACACATGTACTAATTTAACTATAGTTTTTTAAAATATATTATAAATAATAATAAAAAAGGGACAAATAAACTTAAATATTAATTCATTAATTATTGAACTACATAAAAATAATCTCAATTTGCTCCTAATTTTAACTATTAACTTTAAGGTTTTTTTCCATTATTGTAATTTTAGGAATCCTTGTAGCTGGCCTGATGATGTGTTTCTTGATAACGAAACCGGTTGCTTAATTTCTCAATAGTACCTTGTAAGATCTGAACCTATTTTTCATTTCTACCTTCAACGTGAATATTTTCTAACTGAAAACTAAGTGATTTACTTAGAAGAAATATTTCTTTGTCTTGGACTTTCTTGATTTTCTAACACTAAGAGAATATTTATTTAATACAAATAAAATTTAAAGAAAATTGTTTTCTTATATTACAAATTTGTATAGTCTTGAAATAAAAATATTTTCTTGAATAGAGACTGATTTTTCCAAGAGAATTTGTTTTCTTGATGCAATCCAATTACATTACAAAGATTATCCCCTTCAATGTACTCTCCTTGCCGATCCCTACAACGCTCCATACGAAGTGCGGGAAGTCCGTTTCTGTCAGCTTGTTGAGAATCTCCGTCGCTTTCGCTTTCACCACTTCCACACTGTCAAATCTTGTTCCCTTATGCTCCGATTTTACCTTAGGAAATAAAAAAAATCACAGGGGGCCAGGTCGGGCGAGTACGGTAGGTGGTCCAACACGGTGATGCCGGATTTCGCAAAGAACGCCTTCACAAACAAAGCGGAATGGGCTAGCACATTGCCTTGGTCGAGCATCCAGGGTTTGCTCTTCTACAAATCGGGTCTTCGTCTTCTCACTCGTTCACGAAGGGTAGTCAAAGCCTCGTAGAAACTTGAGGTTAACTCGTTGCTCGATTTGAACACTGCATTTTTCCGACGCGACGCTAGCGTAAGGACTTGAACGGACGATTTCTACTGCGAGGCCGAGCCACGTACAACCGTGCCCATCGAGCTCAGTGTGGAGGAAGCATTTACAAGCACAGACATGTTCAAATCTACCGTGGCGTGCTCGCTGTTTGCCGATAGTAGCACCAGTCCGGTTATTTAATTGACACACCTCGTACGTGTTGTTTCTATTTATTGCTGACTGGTTTGTGAAATTTCTATGTTCGACACAATATTTTCTATCAGAGGAGCTCTGAGATTTGTGGTGCTTATTTAAAGCGCTTTTTTGGCTTGATCAGCAACTTATTGTTGTTTGAAATATGGTATTATTGACTATTCAAATTATGTGTAATTTCTATAAATACCCTATACACCTTTGTTTTATCTGCTATCTTAGGGTTTAACTACTACAATTTTGTAACCAAATAATCACTACGACCATAATTTTTTTAATTATTTGATCTTTGCAAATCTCGCGCGAAACGACAACTTTGCACAAATTTTGTGAATATGTAAGAACACTCTTTGCTATCAGGGAAGGACATATGATCTAGGCACCATAAATTTTCGTCCTGACAGGCTTATACAGGTTCGAGCGTGTTAAAACTCCGTTGCTACGGTTCGAAGAGCAGTAGCTTTTAGTAGCCAGCCAGACAACGTGACTTTTGCATGAAAATGTCTCAGGTAACGAAAATTGAGTACCGCGCGGTCATTAAATTTTTAACAAAAGGAGAGCATATGCCTAATCACATTAAACAACGTTTAGCCGGCGTTTATGGTGATTTACCTCCTCCGTATTTCAATGTAAACAAGTAGGTAAAATGTTTTCGTTTGCGGGAAAAATCCCTTGAAGATAATGAGCACCTCGGTCGGCCAATTGAACTAATAACGCCTCATAAACATTTCAATTATTGAAGAAATGGTATTAGCAGATCGCCGCTTGAAAGTGAAGGAATTAGCAGTGATGTCTAACATTTCTCAAACAAGTATTCGCCGAATTCTCCATAACCATTGGAGTACGAATAAGATTAGGTGTAGGTACCGCATCTTCTTTTTCTGGTCTCCAGCGTGAACGTCCGGTCGAATCTGCGCGCTCGTTTTTAAACATGTGCGGAGGCGACCCGAAACCGATTTTGAAATCCATTGTCACAGGAGATGAAACAATGGTTCTGTATTATGATCCTCCATCCAAAAAGGAATCGTTTTAAGGAGATTATATTGAAAAATAAAAATTGTTATATTTTACCAAGTTATTTTTTTCTATATCAGGCCGAAAATTAATGGTCCTTACCTCGTACAATTCAAAGAAGTCAGCAACTGTGCGAATTAGAGTTGCAGAATGTAGTTAAATGTGTCCGCTTTATTTCTTGAAGTTATGCGGTACTTATTTTAACAGCTTATTTTAGAACAATATTATAAGTTACGCTGTTTTGTGTAAGTGTATCAACTTTAACTCGGATACCAACTGCTCCTTCACCTCTTTAATTTCACAGCTTACAACATATCAATTAAGAAGAGTTTCTCTTGCAAAACGAATAGCTAACATGATTAAATTTATAAAAGTCGCTATTATACATATCCAAGTAGAATTTACGCTCAAATAGATAGTAAGAAGCAATTTGAGATTGTACGAATAAAAAAGATTGCTAATATAATAACATCGAAAGTCGATTTGTGTTTCTTTGTAGGTTAATGTATTCAGGCATCGGATGGTGCTTAGAAATGTACAGTATCGGTTCATGAATCATAAGAGAAATACTTTTAATTTTTGGTAGAGATAATTTCTCCTTCTGATTAACGGAGCTTGAAAATTTAGGGAATATTTTAATTTATAATTTATTATGTTCATATGCAAAGAATAATTAAACGGAACATTTTGGACATCAATGATAGATAAATTAAAAGTATTAAAACAAAATAGTGAAAAAGCATACTCTGGAGCAGCTACCGACTAAAAGGTCTAACATTATTTATAACATCACAATATTTATCCCAACAGAGAAAACATTTTGTGTAACGACATTGAGACAAATAGCTGATAAGAACGCTGTTTTAACAGCATTTAGGTGAGTTCGCAAAGGAATTGCACATGAAATGAAGACGATCAGTACATTGGTATTCAACAAATTTAGAAGTTTACAAGAAAAATAATTGCTAAGGAGGGCTGAAGAAGTGAGAAACTTCAATCACTTGTCCATGTGTTACTATGTAATAATAAATAAAATATATTGAAATGTTTTAAAAGTGGTAAATTGTTGAAAAAAATTAAATTTTCGTAAATTACTTAATTAATTACACGAGCTGAGGGTTCGAAAGTGTTCTAAAACACATTTTCGGCAATTTAGATGAATTTCAATACCAATTAATGGAATTTAACGAAATTTAAAACTGAAAAATGAGAATTAACCTGAATTTTATGACGATGTGAATATAAACTCTATGTTTATATTACATTTACAGGAAAACTGCTTGTTTTTAACCACCAACCTTCACTTCTATCTTGAATTCATATTACGATTCCAAATATTAACACTTTAAACCGGAAGCACAGCTAAAATACGAGTTACTTCGATGAAAATTTGACTTAAAGTGAAAAAATTAATTGGCGTCCTTCTACTCCTTTATTTTAATCGCGATTGCGATTGTTTCATCCACAGCAAATTTTGATAATTTTTTATGAATTTTCGATGAATAAAGTTATTTTTAAAAATAGCATGATGAACTGAATGCGATAACGCGACTAGATGACTCAAAATATATTATTCTATGCTACAAAAATCTACTGACAACTCAACGATAGTAAAACTTACTGACGTTCTTGACAAAATCGCAATGCAACATATTTAATTCATGAAACTATGCTAGAAGTACCTACGAATTTACACTGTTACTTGTTATAAGATGATATTCCATTGACTTTGAAGAATTACAAAAATAAGAATATGAACTGAAAAGGAATAACTTCACCGCTACCCCACGATTGTCGTTGTCTAGACTATCTATAATAAGTCCCTAGTATTGCCACTACAGAGATCGTACGTCTGAGGAAGAGTGGAGGCTACCGAAAAAGAGCTAATAGCCGCTAGAGGGAATTCCACATTGAACGAGTGGCCATACTGAATACACTATACGTGCTGGAATGACAGTGTTCTACGGTGTAAAATTTACAACACTTTAATATGTACATGCATATAAAAAATGTAGTTATTTATAATGGTTACTCTTCTATAGACGTCGCTCGCATCCTTAAGAAAGTCCAACATACGAGGGTAGTCCCAAAAGTAAGGTCTCCAAACCGTTGGGAACGGGGAGAGACTGTTCGTGCGGGTGTTGGCCACACAGTTGTGATTGTTGCTTCCCCCATTTCCAAACAAGCGTGCTTGCGTCTCGCTGGAACGCTCAGTTTTGGCATGGCAACCGTTGGGAATGGAGCGCCCGTTGATCGCTACCGCCGAGTGAAGTGCGAAGTTCGTGCAGTTATTCGGTTTTTGAGCGCAAAAGGTGTTTAACCAATTGAAATTCATCACCAATTGACGGAAGTGTATGGAGAGTTGTGCATGGATGTCAAAAACGTCCGCAAGTGATATAGAGAATTTGTATCCGGTCGTAAGGATATTCACGACGAACAAAGGAGCGGGAGATCGTCAATTTCCCACGAGATAATCGTAAAGGTTGAGCAAACCATGCGTGAAGATCGACGGATCAATCTGGGTAATCCTTGTATTTTGGTTCCTGACGTTTCCCGAAGCACCATTCACAGGATTTTAACGGAAAAGTTGCAGTATCGAAAGGTATATGCAAGATGAGTTCCACGAATGCTGACGGAAGACCACAAGCGGCAAAGAGTTGATTCATTCCGTGAATTTCTTCGTCGCTATGAAAGTGAAAAGGAAAACTTTTTGGACCCGATTGTCACAGGTGACGAAACGTAGGCGTTCCACTTTACACCTAAGACCAAGCAACAATCACGCGAGTAGCGGCATTCCTCTTGCCCAAGCCGCGAAAATTCAAACAAATACAGTCTGCCGGTAAATTCATGGCACCTGTGTTTTGGGATCGAAAGGGGATATTGTTGGTCGACCTTATGCCTGCAGGGACCACAACAAAACCCTGACAGGTTCTGTGAAACACTGGAAAAACTCAGACGGGCAATTCAGAACCGGAGAAGAGGAATGAGGAGCAAGGGTGTAAGCATTCTCCACGACAACGCTCGCCCTCACGTCGCCCCTCAAACCGTCGCTCTCCTGCAACAGTATAAATAGAACATCATCACCCACTTACCCTATAGTCCGGACTTGGCACCCAGTGACTACCACCTGTTCCCTAAGTTGAAGGAACATTTGGCCGGAACGCGATTCAGCTTCGACGACGAGGTGAAAGAAGAGGTTCAACGCTTTCTCAAGGACGTGGCGGTGAGCTGGTATGATATGGGCATACAAAAACTGTCACAGCGTCCACAAAAATGCATCGACCGAAATGGCGATTATGTAGAAAAATAGATAAATGTTCAAATTTTAAAATTATGTATATTTTATAGAAAATAAACGGATTTTTGTATTCTAAAAAAATTGGAGACCTTATTTTTGGGACTACCCTCATAGATATTATGTAGGAAATCCCCAGACTTTAATTCTGGAAGAAATTCCCGGCCCCGGATCTGTCACCCATTGAATATTTGTGGTCCACAGTAAAGGGTAACATAACTAAACACAAATGCGAGTCATTAGGGACATTAAAGAAAAAAATTGAGAAATTGTGGAAGAATGGGAAGCTATAACTGTTGATACTTGCCAAAAAAGTATTTTGACAATACCCAATCGCAGTAAAGCTGTTATTAAAGCGTGTGGTGGTGCTACAAAACTACTCTGTGTGAGGAATACGTAATGGAGTTGGAAGAAAAGAAAAGTCCACTTTCTCACAATAACTCAATTTAATAGGAAAGAGCGACCGGTTTCGGGACTCGAGTTAAAAGTAGTTTTAACTCGAGCCTAAAGATGGGAGCCTAAAGATGAGACATTAGTCCCAAAACCGGTCGTTCTTTCCTATTAAACTGAGTCATTGTGAGAAAGTGGACTTTTCTTTTCTTCCAACACCAATAAATTGTTGTTTAAGAATACGTATGTGCCAGCAGTTTTATTTAAACCATTGTACTTTTACATATGCTAATAATACACAGGGATGCTTAAGACACATGGTCAAGGCTGCATTGTTATATCTCTTACTAAAAATCTGGCTGTCCCTAGATAATGAAATGTATGATAAATTACATTAAGAAGTATTATATTTCTCATAGCTGGTATTATCTATTTTTTTGAGTGTGGAGCTAAATATGAAAATTGGTTATTATGTCTATAATTTTAATTTAAAACAAAAAGGAGAAATTGTCAGTGTTGAAATTAAAGTATCTTTTCACAATTTCAAATTAATGCACATATATAATAATGCGCAACAATGAAAACTGTCTCCTATCATTTCCGATACGGCTGCACTTTCGATTAGGAAGATAAATGCTTAGACATATTGACAGCTTCCGATATACTAAACAGCAGCAATTACATCAAACGAAAGTGAAAATGGAAATGTTTTACTTTTAATTTTTGTCTGAACGTCGATAGAGCAGAGTCGTACTTCTTCCTGCAATTATAGTATTACATCGGTGTTTAGAGGAATATCCTGTTTAAGTCAAAAGTCAAAGAGTTAGAAGTTTTAACACATCAATTATTGTATTTACTTGAATAAAGTAAATGTGTGTTCGAAAATAATAAGCGGAGATATATACGTTTTCTTAGTAAACAAAAAACAAAAATGAATCAGTTTTAAGACAACTTATATACACTACTGGCCATAATTATTTACCCATCGAAAGAAATGCGCGTAAATAAAGGAAGTGCTAATTGAAACAGAAATTGTAGTTTTGCATTTAATACAATGCTCTAGAAACAAAGAAATTGATAGTCTTTATTCAGTTATGACTTTTATTTGACATAAAAAAAAAATATTCGTTTCGTCAAAATGTCCACCATCCTCGACTATTAATAATTGCGGTACGCACTTGCGGCATTCTTTCTATCACTTTCGTCGGAGTAGCGGCTTCTATTTTACGCGAGGCTTCTTGTAGTTGTCTCCACAAAGATTTATTGGAAGCTGGAGGATTTATTTTTATCTACCTATCGAGTTCCTCCCATAATCCCCAAAATACTCTAAACCATTACCGATTCGCCTCCATGCAAAACTTTAGGTACTACACATGATTCTGTTGCTCGTTTTCCTTTCGACCTTTGAACGAACGTTCTTCTCTTGGAACCGAAAAGTTCAAATGTGGATTCATCGGTCTAGAAAACATTTTTCCACTCATCAACTGTCCAATGTTGATGCTCTCTACTCCACTGCAGTCGTTTTATCTTATTTTGCTTGCGTAAGAGTGGCTTACGCAACGCTGTTCGGCCAAATAAACCACTCTCTCTTAACCTCCTTTTCACGGTGGTTGAACTAACTCGTTTTTCATGCTCAATACTTATTTCGGGAGCAGTTTTTCATCTATTTCGTTTACTCGTCATAACTATTCGACGATCTTCCGCTGGTGTTGTCACTTTCCATCGTTCTGTTCGTTTTCTATTGAATAATGTGCCAGCCTTTTGATATTTTTTAACGTTATAGTCAACAGCTCGGCGACTTATTTCAAATTTCTTGTGATATCTCTGTTACTTCCACCAAGATTATGTGAAGGAACAGTTATTGTGCGGATTTCTAAAGGCAACTCTCTTGTTTTTGGCACTATAATACTAATTTCAGATAATTTTATTAACGATTCATTCTTTAAAAGAACAACTACTGAATCTAAATTTATAATTCTAGTTGGGGTAAACAGGGAATTACCATCTTTACCTGCATTGCATTTAATATTTATTACTGAAGGATAATTGTATTACATTTCAGGTTTTTTATAGCCCTACCTGGGCCCCTAATTATCGGATTAAGGAGATTCAATCGATAATTAAATATGAGAGGAGTCTTGCGAAATTATTTAATGTGGTATCTTTCTTTTACTTGTAGATAAATAGTTATACCCTTTAAATATCAATAAATAAATAATTTTCTAAAATCCAAGCAAAAATGTGGATAGGCAAGTAATTATGGCCGGTAGTATATCTGTATAATTTTTCTAATTATGGTGTAATAATTTGAAAAGTAGCTCTTCTATTGCAGATAATACTGCATAAGATTTGTTACTCATTCTTTTCTGGTGCGTATTAAAAATGTTGACAATTCTAATATTGTTCCTTTCTAATCCAGGCGTGTTGTAAAAGTGTTATGACATGTTTTGATCAGAAAGAAAAATTACGTGAAAAGGTTTGCGTTATATAACCACGTATTGGAAAGTAACTTACACCCCATTTCCAATTACTCTTATTTGCCTACTGACAAAGAACATTAATTATTATTCAATAAAAAGCCCATAAAGCAGGTGAACTCGATAGATGCATAAATAGATAAATACCAAACCATGAAGTATGAAGTGGTATTTCAAGGATTCCTTATGTATGTTTATATTGTCCTTTTAGTTGTTGTTGACTCGCTTTGGTAAATGTACCGAGAATGTATTACGCTCTCTCTTGCGAGAGCAAATGATATTGCCTCACCTTACATTTGAAAATGTTAATCGCGTAAGCACCTTCTCCATTACAGGTATGGAAAAAGTATTCAAGTTGTGAATATGCGTATGTGTAGTTTCTTCACGATTTAACGATTCGAAGATATTCGTTCTCTCTCATAGGCATAGATAGAAGACTACTTGAAGATATGTTGATGAGATAGAAAGAATTGATCGTTATCTCTATATAAGACTGAATCTTTATATGGTGCAAAAAGTAATACGTTCATAGATAGAAAATAATTTAGTGAAATTAGTTACATTCTATCAAAGGTAATCTCTTTTTGTTTAGCACAACTGTCAGTTAGTTAGTTTACAATAAAATTCGGAAGTCACCCGCACAGAAACTGATTTGTGCATTAAAAAGAGACGGTATTATGAAATCGAATGAAGCAGACATATTTTATCGTATTATGCCAAGGCTGAATGGACACCGTAAGTGGCACCCATTCGCATACAGTTGGCCTGCAGTTCGAATCTGCAGTTATCCAGGATGTCAGTTAATGTTTCAACTTTTTTAAGCCATCCGAATAATAGGATTTGTCGAACTCTGCAAAATAGGTCCCTGTTTCGACAATGACCTCTTCATTTGACGTGAACCGTTTTCCGCCAAGCCATATTTTCAAGTTTGGAAAAAGAAGGAAGTCACAGGGGGTTACCACGCGATTCCGTTTTTGATCAATCGCCAGCAGACTCGGCACCGATCTCGTCGATAACATTCTCACACTCAATTTTTCGTGAAGGATTTTTTGCACTCGTTCAGTTGAGATGTTTACCATATTAGCAATCACTTTAATCTAGACCCGGCGGTCTGCTAACACGATATCATGAACTTTATTGATTGTATCTTCCATAGTTACTTTAATGAGACTACATGGTCGCTCGTCAACAAAGACGGATATTGGGCGATGCTTAAATTCATTAAACTAGTATTTGATATGGTCCTTATTAACTGCATCCAACTTCTCTTTGATATCTGCACACGTTTTCCCATCCAAAAAAAGAAATCGAATCACTGACCGGTCTTGTTCTTTTTCCATGACTTTCCACAGCATTCAAAACATCACTACTCGATGAATCTCTCAGAAATTTGGATAGACGTCGACTAAAGAATAGTACACAGTTAGTAATGCGAATTTTGACACAATGCGCCATTTGTCTCCAAACACGGGACCATCCTCGTATGTTGCAAAATCCGCAGTTCTGATGATCAGTCCTAATCTTCCAACTAGTTGGTAAATTTCGCATCTTTGAGCAATTTCCACGATTTAACATGTCAGCGCGGAGTCATAAAATGAAGTTTGTAATCGAATTTATTGAATTGTATTGGCAATTGTCGTCTTTGTGGAACGTTAATGAAAAATTGAATTTTCTTAATTTTCGTACTAATAACATCTGGGACAAGGTATCCCTTTGTAACAGCCACTTCTTCACCCAATACCGTTCTTCAGCTTTCGCTACGTGCTCTTTTAGTAAGACAATTACAAGGAGCGCTGTTTTCTTGCTTTCATCTTGTTTTCACCTAATACGCAAGAATCTGTAGATTTGAGCACGTCTATGGTAGAATGTGCGATCGCCGTGGCAGTCCAAAAAATATGAGGCCGGAGGTTGACGTCCGTATTATACGGTTAAACTGAATCATGTGTGGTACGCAAGGGATGACATCGTCAGTTCAAATCATACAGTCCTGGAACTGCGGTCCAACTGTACGTGAATACCATTACCAGCAAAGATCGACCGTCGATCAACTGTTTATCTTTGTATGGCGAAAACAGTTTTTTTTTAATTATATATAAAGTGTTCTCATCCAATATCAAATAAAGCTAGTACCATTTGATCAAATAAAATGAACCTGTAAATAATGTGTATGCGATTGGTGGAACCCTTGCTCCCGTATCTTCTGGAATTAAACCCAGATGTAGACAAAAAATATGAAAAATGGTAGAGAACAGTGTGGCTCTGAACAAATTTACAATTAAATTGGACAATGTAGAGTATCACCGTTGAATATTTTGATTTTTTTGACGGGCATCTTCAATTATTTTACCATTGTAAACTGAAACTGATATTTAAAATTAAGGAGGTTTTCATAAAATTTTTCGTAAACTATTAATTTTAGCAGCTTTAGTACTTGCTATACATTTTTGCTTTAATTTTTGATGCAGAATCTAATGCTGGTTAAATCAAGATCAAGATTTCTGGGTTTTAATATCTCTAACATTATCCCCTAGCTTCTGGATCATTCTACATAATTCAGCAAATTTATCTATTACTATGGAAACATCGTGTCATGAACATTACGAGCAAGCAGAATACTTTCTTTATTATTTGTTGTTATATGTTATTTGAACGCCTGTAATGTACTGCATCTGTCAAACTTTTTCGAAAAGATGCAATATCTTTTTAGGAATAAATTTTAGGAATAGGATATCTTGCATAAACTAATTTTAAAATTTAACACAGAATCTAAATCTGCTCCATTCAAAATAGGTATAAGATAGAGATTTCGGAAGTTGACAATATTTTGGCTGAGTCAGCTTTAAAGAATAACTTGTTCACGTACATTTTCAAATTTTTATTTTATTCTCTTCCCCATATACTTTTAACCGAAGCTGATCGTGACATAGGGTGTATACATTTTACATTTAATATGTTTCTTTCGGATTAGTAGTACACCATGTTCAATGCTACATGTTACACATGCCTCTTCGACTTCTTGAATTTATTATTTGAAAAGGCAAATTTGTCGAACCTGTATACTATACCAGTAATAATATAATAATAGTAATAGTGATTATCATTACTAGAAAGGAAAAAATGGAACGCCTTATTAAAGTGCATAAGTATGTGTTATATGTTATAAGTATGTATATTCACATGTTAATCCGCACGTGATACATGTCAATGATTTGTAAGTAAAATGAGTTGTAATATTCCAGATCGACTCTTTTATACCAATGTAGCGGCAAGAAATATTTTAATGCTTTTTCTGATTTCTACTACTACAGCCAAGTGGTCTGCATGACCCATGACATCGAATTTACATAGTACTAATTGATTTACTGATTTTTTTTAATAGTATTCGATTGGTAGCGTCAGATAGCGATAATTTAATTAAAAAAAATGTATGAAACAGAATCTTGAAAACCGTTATTTAATTTTGTTTCCTAATGTTCTACGTCTTAGATTTTTGAGCGTGGGTATTACAGTCTAACGGACACCTCTATTTAACGGGCACCTCCGCTTAGTGGACACTTATGGATACCCCGAATGTGTTACATTAACCTTATATTAATGCGTACCTCTATTTAGTGGACACTCTATGTAACGGACGCGGACAGCATACAGTCCCTGGCTATCAAAATAGGACCACTTACAAATATTATGATTTGGGGTAAAATTAAAAAAAAAAAACAGTTGGCAATGTTGGGAATATTACTGTTTAATTACGTATAACATGCAAGTGAGTATAATTTAAACACATATTTACTAATATTTGCTTGTTCCTCCTGTGTATTTTATTATCTCTTCAATCCTTTTTGGCATACTGCCAATGCAGCTTTTTATTGAAATGCCATTCGTACGTACAATAATTATGTTTAGTTTGAATTGTGTCGTTCATTAATTCGTTAGCATCACTGCAAATATAAGTGAAAACAGTATTTTTACCGATTTTCCAAAGAACTTATATTTTAAAGAGTTTTAATTTTATTTGTGTGCGTCTGTTTTCACAGAGAAAAAATACGAATTTCTGCTCTTTTAGAGACGAGAGAGTTCTCTCAACGTGAAGTTGCACCAAAAGAGGGTGTATCACATCAAACTGTTCTGAAAATCGCGAAATTAATTATGGAGAATATTCCTAGTGCAAATAGTGGCAGAACATACTGTACCGCCAACCGCAAAACAACTGTAAGAGATGGTCGTCGTATAGTAAAAGTGGCTACAGAACATCATTTTTTATCCACTAAAGGTGTTCATAAAATTCTTAGTGGAGAAGGCGTACAAATATCAGTCTGAACAGTCCGTAGACGTCTTTATGAAGCAGACTTGAAATGCAGACGTCCGGCAAAGAAGTCAAGACTAACATCTAAAATGAAAGTGACACGATTTCATTGGGCTAAAGAATATAAAAAATATACAGTTGAAGATTGGGGAAAGGCAAGTTTCATTTATCATCTTTATTTTTGGTCAAATGAACCTCATAATTAGTTGAATGGTTCTCTATATTTTTTTCATATCACGGCAAGAAGTGCTAACGGAGAGTAGCCAATTTGATCATCGACGTCCTTCAG
Organism: Dynastes maya; assembly: GCA_029619315.2. Lineage (NCBI taxonomy): Eukaryota > Metazoa > Arthropoda > Insecta > Coleoptera > Scarabaeidae > Dynastes > Dynastes maya. The sequence continues at coordinate 33,790,782 of JAROYE020000006.1, read as the reverse complement.
AGCGTTATAAAGAAGCATGTACGATCAAATCTATTAAACACCCCCCATCTTCAATGGTTTGGTCGTGTATTACGACAGAAGGGCCGGGACCACATACTTCGTTTACGGAACAATGGAATAAAAACAATATAAAAAGTTTTATAAAATTATTTAATACCTCATATTAGTTCATTGGATCAATTTCAAGGACTACATACTTTCATGCAAGACAATGTACCGTGTCACAGGGCAAAAAGTGTAATGCGATACTTTGAATCTAAAAATCTGCCTGTACTACCTTGGCCCGGCAATTCATCAGACATAAACCCAATTGAAAATGTGTAGAATGTCTTGGAAAACATCGTAAGTACACTCAGAGACTCAACTACAAAGGAAGAATTACAACAACACATTGAAGATGTATGGCATAATTGCGATGAAATTAAGAAAAAACAATAAAAAGCTGCATTGGCAGTATGCCAAAAAGGATCGAGGAGGATAAAACACAGAGGAGGAACAGGTTTTTTTAAATTTTACTCCAAAATCATAATATTTTTAAGTGGTGGCAAACTGTTAAAATACATAAGAATTCTCCTCCAGGTACCGAACAATATTTTCCCCGTTCTCTGCGAAAAGAATTTACTGCAATGCTGCAATACATAGTTTATTTAGGATATCAAGGAGTTTGCGGCAATATTGCAATGCTCCGTGAAACGTCTTACTTAGAGTCACGTCAGGTGCACTTTTACCATATGGCGAACTTCTATTCTTAAACCTTTTTGTGGTGATCGATAGATTTCTTCCTATTAGTCATGAGAGTGTACTGCTCGTCGATGGCAATATTATGACTTTTCGCCATGGAAATACGGGGCCTGTTGAGAATGGATATTAGATGTTTTTGAAGTGATTAGGTTATCGTGGCTTGGCTCTACCGAGTGTCCCTTTACGAATCACATTGTTTTTTTTTTTTAGGAGAATCCACCCAATCTTCCTCTTCCTCAAGCTCTATTTTACCCAAAATAGTTTTTTTGTTGACTGAAGAAACGTTTCTGTTTGTTTTGCACTGCATTTCGGTACCAAATATTCTCTCACTTGAATTAGTGCTTGGGCAAATCGAGTATCAGCTTCAGCTGAAGGTGGAATTTTATGGACTTCAACATGTAAATGAGTTAAATGGGAATATTTTAGTTTGATGATGATGAGTCTCAACCAGATCTGTTGTGTATATATGTACGTTGCCGTAAATGCTATTTCGTAGTTCTACGATTGTTTTAAAAATGTTGCCTACGTTGCGAAAACGACCAATGTTGGACAAAGTTAGAGAATTTATAGCAAAAATGCCTGATTTAAATTATGATGGCGTTAAAATTCAATGTGTAGTTTGTAATATCCCTTTAATGTGTTGGTCCAAAAGGGATTGTCTACGTCACGTAAATAGTAAACAGCGTTCTTCAAAAAAAAATTGCACACGACACTATGACAAATTTAAATTTAATTTATGTGTTACCTTTATCGCATGTAATCTACCGTTTAATATACTAGACAAGGAAGCATATGTCTTCTTTTGCAATAAATATTCGGACTGCAAATTACCAAGTCGGGCATCGTTACAAAGAATTGTGCCATCTACTCGTGAACATGTCGAAAAAAGAATTAAATCGGAGTTCAAAGATAAAAAACTGTGGTTATGTGTGGACAAAACAATAGATCGTAAAAAACATTCTGTGGTTAATGTAATGGTACGTACAATGGAACCTATTAGCTTCCAGACGAGTACAACAATGTACTGCCGAAGTAATTTCAAAGTTAGTGTTAAATACATTGGAAAAGTTTGAACTTTCAACAAACCAACTGTTGATGTTTATGAGTGATGGTGCCGCAAACATGCCTTCTGTAGGCCGGTTTCTTAAAAAGCATTGTGCTAACTTGTTACATATTACGTGTAAAGTTCATGCTTTCAGTCATGTGGCAGATAGTATTAGAAAATGTTATCCTGAGGTAGACGCTTTAATATTATCATAAACATTTTGAGAATATTAAGAACGTGGTTTTACAATTCGATCCAAAGAAAGCAGCGGCTATCAAGGAAAGCCAGTCGAAATTTCAAGATAGTCAGGTTAAAACGGATTTAAAAACTATTCAGAACAATTATTTCGGACTAGTGGAGGCAATAGAAAAATTTCAAAATCCTTCGGTGTCATTAGTGGAATCTCTGCAAATAGTGCAACATGTTCACGCACAGCTATGCGCGGTAGAAGACGCAAAAAATGTTTGTGTTCTAGAAAGGTTTGAAAGTGTTTTAGAGAAAGATTCTGATTAAGAAAAATTTGTGAAGGTGCGTCAACAGAACCGTTAAGTTATTGTCAAGATTATTTTAGTTACGCAAATTAACATCACAAGATGTAGAACGTTCGTTTTTTGCATATAAACACACTTTTTCCTCACGCCGCACTCGGTTTGCCGAAACAACTGTGGAAACATATCTGATGTTGCAGATATTTCACAGACATTATTCGCTTTGTGATTTCACGGAAGACTCTTAAGACGGTAAATGTTTGAGCACGTATTATATTTTATTTCTGACCATTTATTTTGTGTAAACTTTTATGCGCCCGCTACTGGTTGTTGGCGCAAATTGAGTTATAAATGAGAATACATATGTAAATTTTACCTTATATTCATTCTTAAACATTTCAAAATGTTCGCAATTCACATAGACAATCTGAATTTTATTCGACAGAAATTGACCAGCACTGCATTCGCATCGCTGAAGTCAACATAATGTAATTTTTTTTCTTAAATATGACCTTGCCACCACCACACAATAGCGTACGGAATTACGGAATATTTTATCAACGGCGCAGTACGCTTACAATTAGTATGATTAAAATACACACAAACAAATGAAAACTACACGTATACTGCATATTTTTATAGTTTAATAGGTTTCAATACCCACGATGTGATATTGCGGTTATCGAGATTAGAGGTGGACAGCCACTAGATGAAGATTGAAATTACGTCGAGTTACGACTATAAATGGTAAATATTTCGCTTTTAAATGTAAGCAAGTGCTTCTATTGCTTCAGGTTATTTGATACAAACTGATACACGTATATAAAATTTTTAATACATTTGACTTATGTTTCCAAATAAATGTAGTTACATAATTTCACCCATTTCATATAATAATACGTAACTTATACTGTCAGCCATTCAACAGTGCAATATGTCGAATAAATCATATGCATTTAACTATTAGAAAAGTGCACCGAAGTCACCCTATCGAAATATATATTGCTGGCTAACTTCTTATACGTCAAAGAATCGAGTGACATTGCGACAGCGGTAACTTCTAGTTTGCGGGTCGCGAGTTATCAACTACTGTTTTACGTCTCTTTGTACCTCGTAAACGTATCTTGCATATGTGTTGCTATCTTTTAGCGGACAATAAAACGCGGTCTTCTAACAGTTGTTGATCTCACTTTGAATGCTAACAGTTAGTCGTCAGCGACCTTGAAAGATACGCGTAAATGGCGCACGAAAATCGCGAACTAGGTTGGAATTGATAGCTTAATTAATTTATGAAATAGATGCAACAAGGTAATCTGGGATAAGATACTCGAGGCGTTCGACATCGTTAAAATAATAAAGAAAATATTGAAACTGTCTGAACTAGATTCTGTGAAGTATTTCATAAATAGGAAATATAATAACCAAGTAAATTATAAAGAATTGTATTATGTTCCTAAAGTGAGCTTATAATTATTTACTTCCAAGATGTTAGAACATAACTGAACATACCTTTTCAGAGAAATCACTCTCAGAACTCGTCTTTTCCAAATCTCTAGATAAACCAGTTGCTGACAGCACCATTACGAGTTGAGCAACCGCCAAACTTATCAAGCTCAATGCAAGGAAAACTGTGTAGGCGATGTGGTGTGCCGTCTTCTTCAAAGGACAGCAATCCCTTGCGGCCGTCAAAACTCCCGTTGTTCCTGTTGCTACGGCCAAGCAACCACCCCATAAGCCTCCACCTATCTGTAATAGAAACAAAGAGTTTGAGATGATTTTAAACAGGTTCAAAACACAACCTTATAGTGAAAACTTCTTCACTACCAGTGAAGCCATAAACTATCAAACTGCTGCATTCTTTTATGCGAATTCACTATTTAAATAGGTAGAAATAATCCCAAATCTATTCCTTATTTATTTATTCTTTATGTTTAATTCATCTCCAATATTATTGGTACCACATATTTCTCAGTATTAATTTTTTGTTTGATATAGGGAGATGATTCTGAAGTTCTTACAATTCTAAATGTTGCCTAATATAGAACTGTCAAATAGTGCTGTCAACAGGTGACTCAATGACTGGTTTTGTGCCAATAAATTAAGCCTTAACGAGGAGAAAACAAACTCTTTACTCTTTTACACGCGCCAGCGAACACAAAATATACATGTCTTAGTAACTATCCACGGTAAACCCACCACCCAAACCTGCTCTGGAATGTTCACTGTGACCATCTAGTGAAAATTTTTTGCATGAACATTCAGATGGGAAAAAGATCTGTTTCCGATGGATTCTGCATAATTTGATTCTAGCACAAAAAAGGTTCGTCTCAATTGGTGTAAGGAAATGTTGAAAAAATTCGACAGAGGAACTTCAAAATTCGTATACAACATCGTGACAGGTGACGAAACTTGGACATATGCGTACGAACCGACAAGTAAACAACAATCAATTGGGTGCTCCAGATGAACCGAATCCAACAAAAGTTGTTTGTTCACGAGAAAGCATTGCTTTGGAGGATAGAAGAACAGTTAACGCTGAATGGTACACAACAATTCGTTTGCCAGAAGCTGTCGACAAAATCAGAAAAAACAATCGACAGCGTCGCATCATTCTCCATCATGGCAATGCCAGCTCTCGCACAGCACACCAAACAATTAATTATTTGAAGGAGAAAAACATCGCAGTAACGTCTCATTGCACATTTTCACCTGATTTATCGCCTAACGACTTCCTTTTGTTCTCGAATGTCAAACAAAAAATTTGTGGACAGCGATTTTATCACCTCAAGAAGCTGTTGAAGCCTTCAAAAAGTATATTTTGGAGGTACCACTTTCAGAGTAGAAAAATGTTTCGAGAATTGGTTCGAACGCATGCAAAAGTAAATAAAGAAAATATATTTTGATGGTGAATTCTTTTTTCTTTCATTGTTTTTGCAAAATTTAGAACTTATCCCTGGTAGTATATTCCATTTTTATCAATCTAATATTTAAAGGTTGGAATACAGATGGTCTTGACAAAATTCCATATTAAAATTAATCAATGCGATCGGTTATGTGCATTGCACACATCCTCAGGCCAGGATAAATGAAACTAAATGTCTGTTGAGAATTTCTCTTATTTATTGACCATTTATTGACCATTTATTGTTATTTGCTTTACTAAATTCTGGCCTGAGAATGTGGACGATGCACGAAACCGGTCGCATTGATTAATTTTAATATAGAATTTTGTGAGCTGATATCATCTTTATTTCAACCCCTATTATGCAGAACTCACACGCACCATAGAACGTGTTCACTTAGTATTTGTTAATTTAACTTGTAGTTTAACCAGGATGAAGCCTTGAAATAAGATGAAATATTGGTCGAGTTTTTTTTTGATTTTCGTCGTCATCCCGATATCAAACCACGTGTTAAATAAATACCGTAAAGGGGTATTAAATTGTAATTTTTCTTGCAATAATGAAGATGCCAATATACTCTATCAGAGTGTTTGGATTCGTCAATATTTGAATTTCTAAAAAGATAGGTTTCTGGAATTGAACTCTATAGGTTTTTGTTTGTGGGGTCATTCCAGGTCAACGGCTTACTTTAACAGGAAACAGTTAATGGAGATCAATTCCAATTTTTTCTTAATTGACAAAGGGATGTACGTTACAGCGTGTTGCTTGGTCTGGCACGTAGCTGAGTCCGTTAAACAATAGTAATAATAAATTGACATGTAATATCATCTAATCTATTGTAAATAAACTTTTTCAATACCTGTGAATTGTAAAGTAGTTACGGGACGCCATACATTTTTATAACAATTGATTTAGTTCCAAGAGAATTGTAAAGAAATAAATTCTAAAGATCTATCGAAAACCAGAGAAAAATAGGGATTACTACTTAAAAAATTAATTGATGAGTAAAATAATAGGATTTTGTTTCTAAATGTATTTGCATAGGCCATGTAAATTGCTTCCATATCTAATGTTTAAATAGTTGTTTAATGTTAATTTTACATGGTCTTCTCTGAATTTACGGAATGGAAAAGAAGCTTTGCTTTCCTATACTTTACAATACGGGAAACATTATTCATGAGTAATTAAAGAAACAGACAGTTACATACGATTTGGATGATTTATGACATTTATTATTTCTGACATGTACATGAAGAAGCTTTCCCAAAAAAAATCAGGGACTAGTTTGTTGTTGCAAATAGTAACACGACGCGATTGTTCTGGAAAGTAAATAGACCAACAAAATACATAGAAAGGAAAAAGAATTTCTTTTGTATGGTAAAACTGATTGAAGTAGCAATTTATCACAAGCGAAGTAACTTATGCGTGGAGTGAAAGCGATCTAAGCAAATATTAAAAATGTTTGCAGGTAGCCGGACGACAAATAACTTGGTGCATTTAACGAAAAAGAATCGAAAATTCCTTTGCTTGTCGTGTTATTGTGTAACCATAATAATAACGCACTGTATATATTATTAATACTAACGCTACCGTATCATTCGCCGATTTGACAAAACAGTGAGGTTTTTTATTACAACCTCCGTCTATTATGGCATTTAGATATGGCCTAAATGTCATTTAGTTCTATTAAAAAAAATTGTTGGAACTTATTGCACGTATTGTTTTAAGTTGGACGCGTAAAATACTAGCAATAAAAACTACGGTACATAGAGTAATTATACCAATAAAAATGAAAGGAACACTATCTTGAAGGTTACGGGAGGGTCCCCATTAGACAACTAGAGCGATTAACATTGTAAACAAAAGGAGAAAAAACATCATTCGAATTCCATCGGGTTGTCATCATTACGTATACCACGAGGTAATTATTAAAGTTGATCTCAATGAATGTGAAGGAACTGACGTTATACTAATTTGGGATTGAAGCAAAATGAGAAACCTTGTTACTTTACTGGAAAAATATCTATGTATGTACCTACGTCTACTGATTGCGACATAGTAGGAAAACGATATTGCGACTTCAATTGATTTTCTTGTCAGTAATTGTATCAATTCCAAACTCAAGCAAAAATATTCTGTGAACGTGGTAATCTTTTGTCTGTGAATTTAATGCTACTTGTATAGTATTTTTTAATCTTTCCCAAAGTAAATGTTACTTCTAGCGTGCCTCTTGTGGAGATCGAAGCATTGGAATATAGTTGTCCTTTATTAGTATATATCGACTTGTATAGTACTATCCTTTTTTAAACTAGCAGTGTTGCCAAGTTTTTTGGCTAGCTTTATTCATAGGACAAAACGTTTTTCTTGTTTGCTGTTTATAAAATTTGATTTACAGTTTCTTGTTGTTATTACCTCCAATGTTCATTTTCCGTGTCTTCCTCTCAATTTATATCTACTTTCGAGTAAATTAGTTTTTCAAAAATCTGCCGCAAGCTTTAATGGTGCTGATCGTTGCAAGTACAGTAACAATAATTAATTATTAGTTGCGAAGATGAACATTTGTAAGAAGAGGTGCTAAGGCGAAAGTTATTCTGCAAAGAGAAAAACAGATGATAAAAGATATGAATGTTTCCCAAGACAGTCGAAGAGATAAGCAAAGCACTATGCTGTGGTAAAGGGATTGTGTATTCACTTCAGATGGTAAAACATGATGATGACCAGCGATGGCAGTTTAATAAATGCCTTAAACTGATGTATTTCTGCTTAAATTTTACCAATAATTGGTTTGGTTTTTCTAAATAATTGCTAAAATGGAACGAGTAAAAGCAACTGATAAAAAAAATAATTAAATAATTGCGCGTAAATGTTATGAATATGAAAGGAAGACAATTCGTAAAATTGCTGGAATTGATGTTAGCGAAGAGCACTGTGTATAATATATAAAAAAAATGTGGCGAATCCGCAAATATTGACATCAGAGGGAAGAGTTCTGGATGACGAATAACAGTTTTACAGAAACATTTAATAGTTTTTTAGTTATCGAGCATGGAAAACGAATAATACGTGATAAAATAAAGAATATATCAAAAGAACCGTTAAGTTTCCACAAGGTATTATGGACTGCGAATGCATATACACAAATTCTTGAAGAATCGTTGCTGACAAGTGCAAGAAAATTGTATCCAAGAGGAGACTATTTATTTAAGCAGGATGGGGCATCTACCCACGCTGTTAGCGGTGTGGCTAGATGTGCCATTTCTTCGTGGACCTAGATCCACGAAAAAATGATTTGGTCATCCATTCATTGGTCTAGACTTAAATGTTATTGGGACTTTATGGCAAAAAATGAAGCAATATTTAAAAAATAATCGTCAACGAACCATTCCAGAATTGCAGAATAAATTACTAGAAATTTGGAACAGCTTCACTTTAGAAATTTTTAAATCTCTTGTAGACACTATGCACCCTCGAATTAAGGCGGTCATTAAGACTAAAGCATTTTTAACTGTGGTTACATGTAATTATCCCAAGATTTCTTTGTCAGCAGTTTTGATTGTTAAAAATATAATCTTTAATTAAGTTGTACGCAGATTCTTTTTGTCTCAAAAGTATTTTCTAAAAAGTTTTAGCCACATTGTAATATGTCTTAAAAAACGGTATCTATTGGATTGTTCAAACCAGAGTGTTTCTTCAAAAGTTATGATTTGTCTCAACATATAGTTGTTAGGGCTCGTAATAGAACATATTTCTATGGAATTCTAATGGTTGTTGAAATGTCCTACACCTTTATTAACCATATGCTATATCCATTTGTATTGGTTTAAAAGATATTTCAATTTTTTGTTAAATTAATTACGTTTGCCCAGGCCACATGCAACGTGCCCACCTAGTGCGTGTACGGAAGATAATTTATTTCCCGGGCAACTTAGGGAAAAAGTTTTCAAATAAAAAGTATTCGGCAACAAATGCACAACGTATAATTATATTTAAGTGTACAGAGTGTTCAATTTACTCTGCGCACAGTACAAGTTTGGTTTTTGAAACGGTACACCCTGTACATTATTACGATTTTAGATACATCTCTTCAAATTATAGCAACTTTCATTAATATTCCCTATATCTATCTATCTTAGTTTTTGAGATAATTTGATATTTTTGCGAAATGCCGCTGTCTCTTTAATGGCCGATATATTAAACGCCTTACACGCTAGGGTAGTGATTCAAATTATTCGATTGAATATTTCTTGGAGTTTTCGGCAAGACATTGAAGTTTTTTTATATCAACCAAATTCTACAAGAAAGTCATGAATATGGTTAACAAGTTTGATTCATGTCGTTTAATTTTTTTTTAATGGAACACCCTATATATTTTTGCAAAATATAATAGAGAAGCTCTTCTAGAATCCTTTTTGTAAACATTTCCCTGTACCTAAAATGCGTTCTTTTTTAGTAAAAACGTAGGTTGCGGTGACGAAATACTATAAACTTCTGTTTCGCTAAAGATATTCATTAAAGCAAATGTGTAAACGTCGTCTTTTTTGGAACAATTTCACCATCTACTCGAAGTAACCATCATTTTCCTATATACATTGTCTAGTAAATTAACCAGCACGTATAAATAATAAATAGACAATAGATTTAGTTAACATCGCACACAATGTTTTTTCAGCAGTAATAAATATAATAAAGAACATATTGAAAGTTGTTTAAAAAATTTCCGAACTTAGTTAAATGGAATATTTATGGAAAAACTTCCTGGTTGAATTTTTGAAAGCAATACATAACATCGACATTACACAAAATAATACTCCTAAGATCTCGGTAAATGTTCAATAAAATACAAGGACTCCCATTATAGCTTGTATGAAGTAAAATGGTTTTCACTTCGAACTGATGTGAAATTGTATGCATAAATTAAATTTTGAAGTTTATTTTTAATGAATATCTTTAGAAAAACAAAAGTTTATAGTATTTCGTCACAGCACTCTATGAATTTTAGCAAGAAACTTATTCGTTTCATATTTAATTTACTAAAGAACATAGGGAAATCTTTATAGAAAAAATCTATTACAGCTTCTCTAATAGATCCCGGAATATATACAGGTGTTCCATTTAAAAACATTGGCCATCTTGCAGACTTCAGTTGATATAAAAAAACTTTTAGATATCTTGCCTGAAACTCCAAGAAATACCCAATCGAATAAAATTTGAATCACCACCCTAGCGTGCGTTAAAGATACAGCGACATTTCACAAAAATCTTAAATTATGTAAATTATCTCAAAAACTAAGATAGATAGGTATAGGGAATATTGATGAAAGTTGACATGAATTGAAAAGAGGCATCTAAAATCGTAATAATATACATTTTAAAAACTGAACTTGCATCGTGCCCAGCGGAAACTCAACACCCTGTATACTAGAATATAATTTTATGTTGCGCACCATTTGTCTCCGAATATTTTTTATTTGAAAAACGTTTCTCTAAATTGCTCAGGAAGGGAATTATTGTCCGTCCATGTACTATGTGGACACGCTATATATAAAAAGTTGTTTTATTTATTTTCTTTAAATCGACACATTTACGTTATAATTGTCTAAGTAGCTATGGATAAATTAAAATAAAAATAATATTCGAGTTTGTATACGATTTGATATAACGTAATAATAGGTAGTTCTTATTTTCGTCGTTTTTTATCTATTTTTTCTTTCTCGTTATTATCTTAAACTAAGAAATACCTGCGAAAGGTTGGATCCCTGTATTATGGCTAGCGCTCCAAATACGGACATCAACAATCCGAAGAGTATCTGAAGAACGCCGAGGTACAGCGTCAAATTTAGGCATTTCAATCGGAATCGCTTTTCACATCGCGGTTCTATCCTTTGGCGCGCTTTCGGCGTGAGCCTTTCGGACAAATTCGGCGAATTCTGCGGCGATTTACAAATCAACTGATCTGTAGATAATTTCGTCGATATGGTTAGGTTGTTGTCACATTTTTTCTCGTCGATTTCTTCGATTTTCTTCTTCTCGAGTTCGTTTTCGATTTTAGGCTTTGGAACTTCTTCAATTACCGACGTAGTATTCTCCACGATTTCTTTATTTTCTTCCGCCATTTCAATTATTATGCAAATTTGACAAGTAACGACTTCAATCGGTTACCATAATATATTTGGAATTTTATGTTGGAGCGGTATTCGCAAATGCTTCTTCTGCGATTTCAGTACGGTTTTTGCCCGCGTTTAATAGCAACACGCTTTTCAGCGTACGACGATTCGGTTCGCGACGTACTGACTCTAATGTTCGCTTCTGATATGTTTCTCGCGGCTCCGGTGAAAGCTAAGAGGCAATGAAGTCTATTGGGGACATCATAATGGTATTCAAAGTATTTTATATAAACCATTGCGGTGTTTCTATATATCAATTAATGATTATATTAATTGGTTAGCCGGGTATAGCGTGCAATACGGTTTACCTTTACCACCATTCGGATAGTAATAAATGCCGAAATTTAATTTCAGTTTGATTGCAAAATAACAGTACCTATACGTGGATACTATTCCGAAGCAAAAAATGAGTTAGTAGTTTCATTTACCAGTGCTTCTTTATTTATCTTTACTTTTAAAGTTAAAACCAGAAGATGTTCTTAAAAACCTGTTACTTCATTAGTACTGACAAGAAAACGTATTCATCCCGCACTTCCAGAATTTAATGAAACTTGGGTGGTAAAATACCGGCTTCCGTTTCGGCTGAGAAACAATTTTAGAAGGTGAAATCGGGGGTTTCTGCGTTTCTACTTAATTATTTACTATTAAATGTTATAAAAATTATCGATACATACTTATTTGGTCTTTCGGTCACTAAGTTCTGTCACAACTTTTAGCATTATATTAAATGAAACAGAAAATAATCTTTTATTGATTAAATAGACCAATGTAATGTTCTCAATTACTCCTACATATTAAAAAATTATTCAAAATGATCCCCTCGTTTCGTAATACAGGCGCTTAATCTGCCATCAATCGCATTACGCACCATTTCCATGTCTATCTCCGCTACTACCAAATTTTTATGGCGTTTTGCGCAGACTTTTATTCGCCTGTAACCAATACTGAATGCTTTTGGCCTTGTGAGCAGGCGCAAAGTCCTCCTGGAAGACCCAATCCTGGTTTTTGAATAGGCTCTGGCTTAGAGGTTTTACTATCTTTTCCAGAACCATCACTTGATAGACTTGGACACTGGTTTTCACTCCTTTCTCACAGAAATGAACTTCCGTTGATCCAAAATAAGATACCCCCAAGCAAGCCATTACTGAGGATGATGACCCCTTTGAACGCGAGTAGCGACCACATTTGCTTCTTCACTATTGAGGCATACACTCGATCATTTTGCCGATTAAATTGTTCTTTAATAGTGAAGATTTTCTCGTCGGAAAATAGGACACGGCGGTGGTCATTGTTAGCGTACTTCTCTAATAAGACTTGGCATCTTTGAAGCCTTAAATCTTTCAGACTGCATTGAGCAAGTAACCGCTTTTCCTTCTGAAAGCACGAAGCTTAAGGTCTTCATTCAGGATATGTTTGACTGTGCTTATAGTCACACCCATCTGCAACGACAATAGTTTCTGTTTTCAGAAAGGATTTCGACTGATGTCAATCCTTGAAAGCTTTAATAACAGCCGGAGTGCGAAATGATTGAGGGCGGCTAGATCTTTCCTTGTCATCGACACTGCTAGTTTCATTGTATCTTTCAATGGTACGATAAACAAACCTTTTCGTAATTTCCAAGTTTTTCAGCAGATTGAAGATTGTATATGGCGAATATCCGTAACGATGTAATGCAAATATAGCAACACGATCTTCTCTTTGGCTTCATTTCATGTTTATTTATTACTCGCAACAACTTTAACGTCAAACGACTCAGAATAAATGACATCACCTCAATTGGTAGTTTGTTTTTATGGACCGCATGCTATGCTCTTGAATTAAAAAAAAAACCTTTCTGACTGACTAAGTAAGTATAGGCGTTTAGTATTTTTAAAGCTCTATCCAAATACATTAAGCTTGATGCAATAGGGACGTAATGAACATCGTTGTTATGTGAAAATTAGTTTACATTTACCTAAAGATACAAAAGATGTTTTGCATAAATCACTGTATTCTTTATGATTTATTTAGGTTCAGCCAAAACTGTAACAGCTGCCAGAGTGATAGTTTTTCGTCCGATAAAAATTATATGAATGGATATTTGTTTATATTTATTATAATATCGCAGTAATAGATTTTACAAATTTGTTGTTGCTTTCTTTACCACGCACATAGATTTATTGTAAGTAAAAAAAACTAAACAGATAGGTAACCGTAATGAAATTATGTCCCTACTATTAGTAAACGGTTTAGTTAGTTTAAGTGAACAGTTTGCTTTCTCTTAGTTAACCAGTTTATTTATCCTACTATAGTTCATTCACTTTAAGAATATAGCGTTGGACAAGCTAAGTTTATATTTTCGACGTTTGCTATTGGCTAATACCTAAGGCAAAATTACACACGACGAAAGAAGATGCCTGTGCATACGAAATTTATGTTGGATAAAATGAAATATTACTGGTCGCTACGTTTTTGTAATGTCAGTTGTCAAAGTTCTTCGTTGCTTTAGGTTGACTATTTGGTTGTTTCTTGTGTTTCTCGTTATATTATTATTTATTTAGCATATTTCATTAAAATTGTTCTTGTCAGAACACGATTAATACGATATTTTGATAATACAATTGCATTTATTAACTACTATTCCAGAATTAACACATCTGTGACATGGCTGAAGAAGGATTCGTTGAGCAAGGTGACCATCTCATGGGTCCATCAACAACTCCTCAAGGGAAACGCATCAGCAGTGGGCAAAGGCTAATGGCTTATAATTTATATATACAGTGGAAACAGGATAAATCTAAATCGGCAGCTATAAAGCTAGCTTCCAAGCAGCTAGGGCTTGTTGAAGCAACTGTATGGAACATTGTAAAAGAAATGGAGTCTACGGGAACTGTAGGTTCGCCTCCAAAGAAACGTCAACGAACAACAACTTGCGAAGCTTTGGACTAATGGATGAATTATATTTGAAGTAATTTGTACATTTCTATAAAATTATGATTATTGTAGCTATTTTAAAACAGAACTATTAAAGTGCCTCGTAGAGACTATTTTATTCAGAAGTATATAGAATACGTGATTTATATATCTGAAATAAACGTAATCGTATATTTATATATTTTTCTTAAACATTTTACTGGAACATTTGTCATTAGTATTTAGAGTTACTTTCAAAGAAATTGACAAAGGTTATAACAGAACTGACATTTTATTTTCAAATTACCCGCCATTATTTAATTGAGTTAAATTTTGGCAGTGTTATACGGACGTCGATTGCAGCGCTATCTACTATGTTCTTAAAGTGAATGAACTATAGAGTAGTTTATTTGCATCAAGTGAAAGAATTAGGAGTGACCCAATTTGAACCATTAATTACACAAATGTGTAATCAGTTTTAAAAGGTATATTTATGTACAATCAATGAATGACTGTTCAAATTTTATTTTCTTAATCCTAATATTTAAATATCACGTCCATCAGAAGCCCTCCGTTGCAATGAACTCATTACTAATGAGTTCATTGCACGCCGACACATTTCAGCTGAAATCTCTGCAATAGCTTGCCTAACGTTATTGTTTAAATCTTCCAGATTTTCCGGTCTGTTTTGGTGCACTTTTGAGTTAATATAGCCCCACAGAAAATTATCCGGGGTCTACCAATCAAAAGACCGTGCCGGTCAAGACTAATCTCCAGGCTGAGATACCAGACGACTTGGAAACATCTCACGCAGGACTTCCATTGATAAATTAGGCACATGAGTCTTTGCGCCGTCTTGTTGATACGAAGTAATGACTAATGGTAACTGAAGTTGAAGCATAGCGTCCGTTAAAGATGTTTGTAACATTTCCACGTATCTTTCACTAGTAATAGAAACTGCGTTTCCTCTTTCATCTTCAAAGAAATATCGGCCCAGAATTCCAGCTGAGCAAATACCGCATCAAGCCAACCTTTTGAGAATACTTTTCAGCAGATCAATGTCTCAAATTCTGCTTATTCCTTTCGCCATAGAGTTGAAAGTGGGGCTTCTCGCTCATAAACATGTTGTTAGTTAAGTCCTGGCCTCCTCCCAAAATCCAACGGCAAAACTGTAAACGTGTGTTATGGTCAATTAGAAGGAGCTTTTAAGTTTTTTGCCACTTGTAAGAATGATAGAGCAAGTCATTTTTAATCGACCAATGCTCCATATTTATCAAAATTATAAGATATCACAGAACATTTGACAGTTAGAATCATTATAATTTGATATTTCAGCTTTTTGTAAATAAAGATTAAAACCAGATGCTAGTTTGACACCCTTTAGAATGCAGTTACTAAATATCAGGAGTCTTCGTTTACTTATGGGATGAAAACAGTTTGTCTCTTCCCTGTTTTATTATACTTTTTTACTTGCGGTTACTAAATATTTAATTAGAGCTACTAAACATTTTTGTCGGTGTAGGAATTAATCAGATGCATATTTATTTAGCTCCGAACTGATTTCATTCAATAAGTAATAGATATACATATTTAAAAATAACGTGTAATTGATTTTAAGCACAGTAAGAAATTGTTAGTCTTCTTTAACTCATTGTTATTAATTTAATTTGGGAGTTTTCCTGATTTATCGGGCATATGTGCGCTATGTAATTTACATGTTATTGTATATTTAACCTTGTAGTTTTTATCATTTTATAAAACTGTAAGCATTCACAGTACGTGTAATAAATCGAAATATTATTACCGTATTGTGCTAATTATTACAATTAAATTCGAGCTTAGATAGTGACACATATTAATGAAGTAACTAATTTGATTAATTTTCATTACATATCCAAATTGAAACTACAACCACTAATAGTGAATGACAAATAAGGAATATGAATAAAGAAAGTGCAAACTATAAATTTCTTCCCATATATGTGCGAAACGGAATGCGTTGGAGTTTGAATAGAAAATTTGTTTCGAAATACCACTTTTAATAATTAACAATCCTCTTGAGTAATCATGAATGATGTTTACAAAATAACAGTTTTCTCACGCAGTATTTTTATTTTTTTATATTGTTGTAAAAAATGTTACGTGCTAGTAAACACCATGTGTTTAATAAGAATTTTTAAATATTCTCTGAAAGTGCAGATTCTTCACGTTTTGTTATTTCTAACCGCTAGCGGACTTTTTAAATCAATTTTTAACGTATTTGAATTTAGAACGCTGGTTTTTCTGTTATAACTTTATTATTATTATTGAACAGAGCTATGGCACTAGTCCCGTTGACCACTGTAACCTGAATAAATCTACTGTAACAGTGACCTTATGATTATTAGAATTGTGGGAGGCTTTTGATGAACCTTAACACTAATCTACGATCTTCTTCCTTGAATTCAAACCTTAAGAACGGCCTGCTGAAACGTTGATGTCTTTTGGCAACACATTTGCATATAATTTAGTCAGCCGTCTCCAGATCATCTTAGTAATCAACGACAGAGTTAATCTTCAGTTTTCTTTAGTTTGTGTAAGTGATATTTTAGGACTATACGACCCATCAGTAAATCTGCCAGTATTCTGAGACCCTATTTGCTGGAAGACTGTATTAGCAAGACTGATACGACTGCTTTCGTTCGATTTTATCTTGGTATGTTTTGCCAGTACGAGATCTTGTGATTTTCCTCCCATTTGCTAATTTCCTGTTCTAAGTGGTTCTTCTGTAGGCCAGAATAAGAATTTGGACCAATGAAATGGCATATTCGTCAATTCTTTGGCCAGCTTATCGGTCATTTTATTTCCTTCAACCCCTTGGTGGCTTGGGACTCAGCTCAACGTAATGTGGTATTTGCTTTCCAACTACCTTAGATTCTGTCCACATTCATGTGTCGGTCCATGTTCATACGTGTAGGCTTTAGCGGTCTCTAGTGACGCCTGAATATCTGTGAAAATGTGTATGGTTGTAACTTGTGTCCCTTTCTCGAGGTTCTACTTCGAATATGTTAGTTTGGAATCCTATAAGCACTTTTAGGTGATAGTTGAAACTATGCCAGTTCCGACTCCTTATATTCCTGAACTGTCTGTGTGCCATCCCAAAGTTCCTCTTTTAAGCTAAGGTCCATGGGCTGTTAACTTAGTGCGATTTCCAATTACCACCTTATAAGGTTGATTAAAATTATATTGCATCGGGATTATCTCCTGTGCAATATGCATCAAGTGATTAGTGTTGGAATTTTCGTGGATTTTGCGATGTCTTCTGAGAGCTCTTGGATTTAGTCTCTTTGTTCTGTTATCAGCAAGGGAATTGTAATCTGTTTGTGCGTGTAGATACGGAGTGGCATAATTCCCGGTGAAACTTTCAGCGCTACTGTGGGACAAGTACATATCATCTCTGTAATGTTGAGATATTATGCAAGTTTTTGGATTTGTTGAAGTTGTTGTTGCACAATATTCTGGGTTGTTTTTGAGGAGGCATCAGTGATCATGAGTCTACTTATCGCTGTATATGACCAAAATATTAATTGAGGCTTAAGACCCCAGTTCTTACCAGGCGGTCTACAGGTTTAAGGGCTATTTTTCGCGATTTGGAGATACGGGACTTCCACATTAGCTTTTTGTCTCCTAAATGTTAAGATGGTTATTTAAGACAAACTTTCTCTCTCCTCGTAAAATGAAGAATTATTATCTTTTGACGGTTTATGCGCAAGTTGTAATTTTGGCATCACTTATACAATGTGCTGCCGGATAGGTGTCGCAAGAGGAAAAACTACTTTATTATTGATTTTTGAAAAAAAAACTGTTCTTCATAAAAGTTTTCGCTTGTTCTTGTATATTTCCCTGTTTTGTACTAATATCAATACACGAGGGTGTATCAAATATAAACGGGTTTCGTTTTTTAAAAAATTCTAACTTTATTTAACTAAGCTTACAAATATATATTATTTTTCCACATACTCTCCCGCCCTAGAAATACATTTTTCCCATCGGATTGGGAGCGTTTTTATTCCATCATCGTAAACACTCTTCGGACGTTTGTGTAGTCATTGGAGCACAAACGCTTCCACCGCTTCGTTGTCGTCGAAACGCTGGCCTCCAACCGCTTCTTTGAGGGGTTTAAAAAGATGCAAGTCACAAGGTGACAAGTCTAGACTATAGGGTGGATGTTCCAGCGTTTCCCATCCTAATGCATCCACATTTTGCATCGTGGCGTTAGCCACATGAGGCACGGCGTTGTCATGCAGAAGAATGACACTTCTGGCCGATTGCTTCTTCCTTTTCCTTCGAAATGACAATTTCGCGGCATCCAGTACTTCACAATAATATTGCACATTAATTGTGTGTCGATCGTGGAGAAAATCAACGTGAAAAGCACCTTGCCGATCAAGAAAATACCTGTTGCCATTTCCGGCTGACAATCGCGTCTTTGCCTTCACCGCCGCTCTTTCTTCATTTAATACTCGCCTGTGCCATCTAGCAGCCACTTTTCGAAATCCCAAGTCATCTGTCACGATCCGTTGAATACTCCCGTAGCTGATGTTTACTTTCGCAACGATTTCGAAGAGAGTTATGCGCCGATTTCCCTCTATGAGATTTCGGACCGCCTCGACTTGTACTTGGGCGGCGATCATGGCTCCCGTTCTCGATCTTTTCACGCCCTTCAGAACATTTTTTGTGGGTTCTTGACAGGGTGTTGTCCCCGAACTGTGTCTGTAATCGCCGCAAAATTTTGGTTGGGTTCACCCCCTTCTTGGCCAAAAACTTGATGACAATAATTATGAAGTATACACGCAGCTTGAAGTATTCTCCACCTGTTAGCTAAAATTCCAAAACAGCATTCAATATATCTTGCGAGCTCTTGAACACCTGTAGTTAAAAATTCTTTTGTCATGTGTTAAATTTTTTCCGCCATATGGTCGAAGTAAATTTTCTAACAAGGGAAATGCTTCATCTCCAACTATGACGTCGGGATATTGCACTTCAGAATCCCCAGTCCCCCCAGTCCTGGATGGAGGAATCTGTACTGTACCATTAATAAGCTTTTCATATAGCTTAGAATTTTTGAAAATTCCAATATCGCTTGACTTTCCATATGATCCTACGTCAATATAGGAAATAAATGGTTACTATCACACATTGCCAATAACACAATTGAAAAGTAATTTTCACAATTATAGAACATTGAGCCACTTTTAGCAGGTTGTAAAATTCGAATGTGTTTACCATCAATCGCTCCCATACAGTGCGGAAAATTACCATTACCATTAACATTTAAGAGATCGATACGCAAGAGGATTACGAAAGTGTAAAGGCAAGTCTGGGCAAGCAACTTCAAAGAAAGCACCATACGTCCATTATAAACAACTGTCGTTTCTTAAGGATACCGTTACGCATCGATCTACCACTTCTTCAATGGAAGTAGGTGAAGTAGGAGATACACAAGGGTTACATGATTCGCAAATCACTGAAGCTACCGCTCCTTCCGCGTCGGACCAAAAACAAGTGGAAAAGAAAAGCAAGTTAAATCTAATGGAAACAAAATTACTTAAAGTGCTAGAGAAGAACACCGCCCGAGGAAAACAAAAAGAACAGGAGGAAGCAAATGATGATAGGCATTTCTTGCTATTTCTACTGCTGTTGTTAAAACAAATTGAGCCGCGGTGCTGTTAACGAAGCTGCCACCAAATTTGACGTGCCTCGATTAACTGTGTCGCGAATTTGGCACCGAGCCAAATAACAATACCATAAAGGAACTCTTTGTGCCGATGTATCAGCTAAAAAAAAAGGGAGTGTGCTCGAAAACGCAAAAACTACTCGGAAATTTTCAATAAGATCCGGGAAATCCTTTTTAATCGTCGCGGTACAATCCGCAGTTTATCATTTGCAGCTGAAATTCCAAAATTAAACAATTTCCGCATATTTAAAGAAGGTAAACAGTTAAAGCGGATATCTTCAACAGTGAAACCAATGTTAACAGAAGAAAACGAATGGATTTTTTCATGACATGTATGATTACGTACATATTGACGAAAAATGGTTTCACATGACTCAAATAAAACGATCGTATTATGTTTTGCTTGATGAACAAGAGCCTGAAAGATCTTCTAAAAGTAAGCGCTTTATTACAAAGGTTGTGTTCATGGCTGCAGAAGCTAGACCGAGCTATGATTCTGTTAAAAAGCAATACTTTTACGGAAAGGTAGGACTTTGGCCATTTGTTTATTAAAAACCTGCCAAACGAAACAGTAAAAATAGAGAAAGAGGAACATTAATAACCAAACCCATCTAATCTACCAACGCCGTCGAATGTAAAAGAATGATAATTGAAAATATTTTGCCAACTATTAGATCTAAGTTTCCAGCAGCACATAAAGCAAAACCCATCTATATTCAACAAGACAATGCCAAACCGCATTCTTCTGATAACGATGTCGTTCTGCTTACTGAAGGAGCAAAAGAGGGATGGAACATTCAATTCAAATCATAGCCACCAAATAGTCCAGATTTAAATGTTTTAGATCTTGGTTTTTTTAATTCGGTTCAATCGCTCCAACACCAAGAGTTGCCAAAAACTATAGACGAATTAATCGAATGTGTGCAAAATGCTTTCAATGCATTAAGTAGGGAGAAATTAGATAATGTTTTTTTTTTTGACACTTCAAGAGTGTATGGAGTCAACTATGATGGCTTCTGGCGGCAACAATTACAAAATTCAATATATGAACAAAGAAAAGCTTCGTCGTGAAGGACGCTTGCCTGTGTCGATAATGTGTAGTAACGAGGTTCTTGATATAGCCCGTAATTTAGTTTAAGTTTATAATTATCGAATAGATAATAATTCGTTAAAGTTAAGTTAAAGTTGAGTTTAAATCAAATTTATGGAAGAAAAATTAATAAATTCTTTTGTATTCCATACTTTGGGACAAAATAAAAACGTAAATGTATGTATACCATAATTTGGGACAGAGGGAGTAGTAACGAATGTCCACCGCCTCGTGTGTACAGGGACGATTTGTCGGACGTTTTGTCACGCGCCACTTCGTGTGTTCGTAGACTAACTTAACTGTCAGTCAAACGTGCGCTTTAAAATTTGCTTCGCTCACGTCATGTGACATCGAGTGAACAAAAATATTTTATCTGACAGAAGACGGCAACTCTTGTTTTCCAGTCCAGAAAAGCTATTAATATGCAACCAAAAACTCATTTGTCTTTTTTTTCCTTTTATTGCCTTGTTTCGCTGTACGTTGCCTTTTTCAATTTGTTTAAAGTGCCTCTTTTGACATTTATTGTGCCTTTTTTTTGCCATATTTTTGGTGCCTAAAAATCCGGATTCTAGTAATGATTAACAGTGGCAATCTGTCAATCGCAGGTAAGTTTGGATGCCAAACATCTCTAATGTTTTCATTTCCTTTCATAAGAATTCAAATTTAGTATTGTTTACACTAGCTGTGAATTAGGAAAATTGAAGCAAAATTATATTTTTGTAAGTTGACGCACCGGGCATGATAAATTTTGATTAATTGGTCCTTCAATCCATCTGTGATGTAAGATGGATTTTAATTGAAATAATAACTTGTGTGGATGAGAGTATACAATTAAATACACCCTAATCACTGCAAATGTCGAACGTAAACGCTATATCGACTCCTACAGAAGTGAGCAACCAACATTGCATCGGTTTTTTGCGAAGGTAGCAACTCGACTAACAAGGGAACATCCCGAACCCGTAAATTCCAAAAAAATTGAAATTTTGTGGACAAGTAGTCCTCAAAGCTTGAGCTCTATTACATATGTGAAAATAGCATAGTATTTCTATTTAAAAATTTGGTGGTGCCTTCCACCACCCCTTTACGAATGAACCTATTCAAATGCCATATTATAGATGTTATACAGCCCTTCAAGCAGTTTTAAAAACGTACTTCACTTTTTGTCAAATAATTATTAGAAAAGGATAAAATTTGCTTCACGATACGTCGCTTTATGTAATTGTCAATGCCTATGCAAAACAAAGATATGTTAAAGGTAATCTGCAGATATTGTGTGAATAATGTATTATCTTCGATGTATACACGTATTTCGGATATCTCTATTACTGACTCACAATCAATGTGATAGAATAATTTATGCAATGAGTTTATTAATTCTTTAAAATTCGATATATGTATGAATTTGTAAATTGGTAATGATACTTATGAAGGCAGATATAGTGCGACGACAGCTGTTCATACATATGATAACAATGATAAAGTATGACTTATACTTATAATAAGTACAATAATCTTTAAAGTGAGTAATAGTTAATATGTAATAGTTTAAAATTGTTGATTTGTTTGGATAAAAATAAGTATATAAGAAAAAGTCACTTTTGTAACTTTTCAATACTGCATCTGACTGTGGGAATTAGAGTACTGGTTCAACAATGGTAGTAAATCCAGTAGATGTAGTTCGATTACTAATACTGACATTTAATGTTGCAAATGATAATCGTCCAATAGTTTTTAACAATGAAGAAAGTGAAATGCACGACGTATTGAAGAATATATTAATTAAATCTTGGGACGATACAGCCTTTGAAGTAGATAACGACGTAACGCTAGAATTCTTGCAAGAATTTAGGCCATTTTCTGTAGAATTTGTTGATGATAGATATCCACCTTCACGGGAAGAAGTCTTAGAAGTTATACAATTTGAAGAAGAAGAATGTGCACCAGAAGAAGGAGATATTGTCAATTTAGAATATAAAACAAAAGCTATTACCTTCTGGAAATCTGGGAAAAAACGACGTTCATTTGAAGCTGTAAAACATAGAGTTAAGAGAGTAAAGTCTTTACAACAATTATATAGGTAAGAAATTGCAGGCCAATTTTAAGAAATTTTTGTATTCACAAATTTTTTGCTTTTTAGATAGGAGGTATCAATACAAAAAGGACAAACACGAAGAGCGAAATTATTACAAATTTCGGAATATGTTTTTAATAAATTTGTTACTAGCGGCGAATCGCATGCTATAATTCACAACCTAGATCTTCGTGAATGGGCTATGGAAGCCAATGAAGAAATCGGATTAACAAATTTCAGAGCATCCCCACATTGGTTATGGAACTTCAAGAAAGCATACAGGATAGTTTCTAGAAAAATTACCAAATTTATAACCCGTTCATATGGTACAGAGTTAAATCAAATTTCGTCGGCTTTCGTACAACAAGTAAAACCTCATATTGCGAAGGTAGGCTCTACTAATACATTCAAAGCTGATGAAAGTGGATCCAATTTGGAATTGCACTCTGGTCGCATGTTAGCTCCACAGGGATCGAAAACAGTTGAAAGTATTGTGCAATCTATATTCGTTACAACACACAGCTATACCATACTTCCTACAGTATCCGCGTTTGGACGCTTGTTGTCGCCCGTATTTATGGTTTTGCAAGAACAAAGTGGTACATTTGGACCACGAGTAGTAGAATCGATGTTCCACGCAGAAATTATTTATGTAACCGCTTCATCATCCGGAAAACTAACAACAGCATTCTTCACGGAATGGTTCACAAAGGTATATCTTCCAAATACAGGATCTCAAACAGTTTTATTGCTAGATTCGTGGACCGGTCACTGTACATCTAACTTAAAAGACCATACATCGGCCGACAAGAATGTGAACATCCCCACAATACCAAAGAAAACCACTGGTATGATACAACCCCTAGTCGTCTATGGATTTCGTGTTTGCAAAAATGTTGTTAGGAAATTATCTGATATTATACTCTTATACAACTACGATATTAATTGGCATACGCGTAACATTATTAAATTACAGTCTTTAGTGCACAACCAATTATCTTCTTCAAAATATCATAATTTATTTGGTTATGTATAGTACAAAAGTGGTTATATTGCGGACCGGCCAAATCGTTTCGATAATCCTGTAACTTTTGCCTTCATAGAAGATTTTCAAATTTCATCGCGATGTTCCATATGTGGAGCGCGTGCTATAATACGGTGTTCCTGGTGCAACAGTTTTTTGTGCTTTAAGCATTTTTATGAAGAAATGCATTATCATACAAATTAAGTAATTACTAGCGTATGTATTATATATACACATGTATACATAAGCCATATATTACAAAATATGTCTAATATGTATTTTATATGTTAGTTTGAATAAATTTTTGTACCACTATGAATTGTAATATCGACATATATTTCTGTTTTCTAAAACATATCTATCTAAAAACATCAAAATTTATGTTGCATTCCTTCACAGTCTCATCATTAAATCATTAAATCATTTTCCTCATTTTTTTAATAATTGTTTTACAAAAAGTGAAGTACGTTTTTGAAACTGCTTGAAGGGCTGTATAACATCCACAATATGGCATTTGAATAGGTTCATTCGTAAAGGGGTGGGGGAAGGCACCACCAAATTTTGAAATGGAAATACTATGCTATTTTCACATATGTAATAGAGCTCAAAGAGACGATTATTTTGATATATAACTTTGATGTATTTGGTCCAACCATTATCGAATTATTTTCAAAAAACCGAAAATCAAGTAAACTTTCAGGGGTGGTTTCACCTCCTTAAAACGAAATTGGGCCGATACGGAAAATGGCTTCGAACATCTTGGGGTGAGGACTACTTGTCCACAAAGTATCCATTTTTTTGGAATTTACGGGTTCGGAATGTTCCCTTGTAAGTGCTATCTCACCAGAGGTAATTAATTAACAAACAATGAAATAATAATGTTGCAAAAAAGTATTTGACTTTGAAAGTTGTATATGCAACAGTGATCAAGTTGCTAATGGAATGCTTATTGTATGAAAAATAGAAGGAAGGGTATTATAAGGCAATAACAGACAATAACAGACAATATCGTTTTACATAATAATTATATTTTCCCACGTTTTATATATTCGATGTTATGGAAGGGAAAGGTGGTGCTGTTTCACTGGCAGTTAGATGGTTGGCAAGTCGCTGATCTTCTCTTTGTCCACTTCGGTAATTTTCTTGAACTGGGTAACAGAGATTGAATATTTTACATCTCTATACGGGACCCTTTCATAGATGTTTGTTTTTCATTTTGAGTGTTTAGATTTTTCAGTTTTTCTCTTTTTTTGTTCTTTTGTATGGAAGGTTGTGTAAGGAGCTTCTATAAAAGAATATTAGAATTAGTTACCACAATACATTCTACTAGAGCTAATGTGGATGCATATGCAGAGTGCGCCACTTAAATTGATTCAGACAAATTCTGGGAAAATCTAAGTTATGACAGGGTTTTGATTGTTTTATTTGTATAATTTACCTTTACGTTACCTACATCCAATACAACAAATTGATAAATTACTAGTTTGAGATTGGTCAAAATACCCTAATAGTGAAATGAAAAACAATTAGTAAGGGAAAATGAAACTGCTCTGCGCTTTCCTCTTAATTTTATCGAAATCTGCCACTTTAAATCACGCAACCTCTATATATCTGTGATAGTTAATTCAAAATTATTGCATTATACTCACTCTAAACACAGTAAGGGTTCTCCGTTGAGAATGTACGTGATTCCGGCGAAAATGAATTGCCAGATATTGATTATCCTCCAAATCGTGGATGGAAGATCGTAGTTCTCATCTTTTAGAGTTTTTTTTCTGTTACTCGTTCCCACGTGGACGCAGATGTTCGATCGCTTTAGGGTCGTAAGACACACTGCTTTCCGGGGCACGGAATCCTAGCTACCATTGGTGCAAATACCACTGTTAGCCAGAGTGCCGCCATAGCGCCCCCGGTGGCGTCTATACTCCCGCCGTCCCAAGAACTCGACCAAAAGGAGAAACAGTATATAATACATATTAGTATATAGTCATTAAAGACGTTGTCGACATTTTGTGTTCTTAGTATCGATGATGTCTTTAGGTAAGCCTGAAAAGAAGATCCAGCTAAGATTAAAATTGCAGCTTACATGTTTTTGATTAATGTTTTAGAAGTGTTTTTTAAACAAGGTAAATAATTTTAAATTTAAATGTAGTGATATCCAAGACATACGAAGTGCGGATACCTAAGACTTAGAATACGTAACCTTCAGGCATCTAGTAAGAAGGTGATCAGAAACAAATGCCATTTGACAGATCTGCCATTAGTTAACATTCAAATAGCAATTTGGCAGTTTATAGTCACTGCTGAGTTAAGTGAGACAATCAGTAGTTGAGCGGTGCACGGTAAATGTTTAAAATGTCAAAAATTGAACATTGCCTAGCGATAAAATTTCTCACCTTGGAAGACACCGTTCGAAATCAAAGAGCAAACGGATACGGTTTACAAAAACTCTGCACTATTGTATGCCACAGTTAAACATTGGTCAAAATGATTTTGTTGGGGCAGAGAATCTCTTGAAGTTGATTTACGCGATGGAGGACCCGTTACTTTAGTGGCACCAGAAAACAAGGAATTGACCGAGGATGTCATATTGAGTGATTGACGACTGAAGGCTAAGGATGTAGAGGAACAAACAGGGATTTCAAAAAATAGTGTTCTGAAGATCCTGTACAAAGATGGGCCCCAAAATTGCTCAGCGCGCTTCAAAAGGAAGAGCGTGTCGAATGCAGCCGAAAATTTCTTGAGCTGTACGAAGCCGACAACACGAGCATTAACCAAATAGTGACTGAGGATGAAATGGTGGTTTTATACCATGATCCTTTGTCTAAGAGAGAAACGATGGAGTGGTATCGGAAAGGCGAACCCATCCCTAAGAAGGCCAAGGTGACAAAAAGCACCAAAAAGGTGATGGCTGCAATTTTTTGGGGTAGTGAGGGCATCTTGTTAATCAACCTTAAAGCACGCAACACTACAGTAACGCCAGTTAAAACAAGCCATCATTGAGAAATGCCGAGGAAAGCTAAGGCAAGGTGTCTGACTTTTGCATGACAATGCTCCTGTCCACACAGCTGTAATTTCGAAAGCTATTGTGGGCCAATGCTGATTCAAGGAACTCGATCACCCACCGTATAGCCCCGACCTTACTCGAAGTGATTATTTTTCATTAAAAAATTAAAATCGCGGCTAAGGTGGAGAAAATTTAACATTGATGAAGAGATACGTGAGGTAGTTTGAAAGCATTTTCAAGACAAACATCCTTCGTATTTTTATGGTGGTATTGAAGCGTTAGTTAAACCATCCAAGAAGTCTACTGAAATAGCAAGAGATTATATTGAAAAATAATAATGAGATTTTTTTACACGCCCTCTTTCTACGTTAGGCACCTCGTATAAGCATACGTACGCATAGCCCATGAAGATGCTTGTACATAATTTATGCAGAAAAATATATATGAAGTCATTATGTGCGCGGACTATTTAGGTGTTACACATTATGTATCAGTGAAAGGATCTATTCGGCGATGTTATTGCCAATATGTTAATGTTTGAAATTAAAAGACTTCTCTATAATTACATCTAGGGTTTTGTGTAATAATAAAACATAGAACGTGGCATGTTTACTGTTATAATCTGCGGTTTTGTCTTCAGTTTCACAAATACACTTATCTGTTTTGTGTTGTAACTTGTGAATTACTCTTTTAAATGCTGACATTAAAATAACTGCATCAGAATGCTCACTAAAAGAAAGTGCTATTCATTCCCAACCATTGAACTACGTTTCTTTGTTCCACGTTTATTAATTAACATGGTCAATGTCAAAAAGGATAATGTAACAAATAATAAAAACTTAATGGAAGCATTACTAGAATTACTACGACTATATGAGAAACTCTAGGAATATATGAATATGCTTCTGCTGTAGTAAAATATAAATTTTACTATGCATGGGCTTCCTTCAAAAAAGGAAGCCTTTTAGAGACGGTAGAGAATTATGACTTATTGTTAGTGTTCCTTTCTGGCAATGTCTTCAGACAAAAATAGTTTTAAAGTTTTTCATTTAAGCACCTAGAATTGTACCGCTAAAAATCCATACGCGTTAAGCAGGTTGCATAATGAAGTTTTTACTAAGTTAGGTACAAAATATCATTGATAGAAGATTAGAGAACCTTATTTTAAAATTATTTAATGGTACTTACAACTCGCTTGGTAAGAATCGTAATTTAGTGTTATTCAGTAGGATGTTTTCGTATTACATTTACTAACAAACAAACCAGTTATTTTTAATTTGATTATAATCGATTTCTAGTTTGCAAATAGGAATTTGCAATTGATTTACATTTCTTCAAGAACTTCAAAGCAATCTAGCGTTGTGCAAATGATATCCTCATAATACCAGTAAAATTTAACTTCTAATTCATGTGCTCCTAAAACTCGAGCAAATTCTTGAAACTGATCAGTTTATTGATTAATGTAAAGTTCTGGACTATCAATTAAAATGAAAAGGACTTAATGTAAGTTGACAGATGTAATTATTTGTTGAATATGTGTTAGAAATTAAAGAATATTAATCACCTTACTTCTTCCGTTTTGATGTATAGCAAAATATATGTATAGGTTAAATAAATTATGATGCACCTTCCACTATAAATTTAGAAGAACATCGCTTGAAGTGTAAGCTATCTTAAATAGTAAGTAGGAGGCAATCTCCATGTGTAACAGCATATTTAAGTTGTTTTTAGTACCTACATATGTACCAAAATTAATCACAATTAACTTACCAGTTGGATGTCTTCAATGTTACTGAGGGAGCTTAGATGTTCCTAGCTCCCAGCACCAAACGACTGCGACTACTGAAGAGACTGTCAGATTATTTATACGTATCTTATCATCTAGTACGTCATTGAATACTAGGTAAGACCCAACAGTTGCGTCGATCTGGTGTCTGAATAGGATTCCCGATGAGTGGAATGTGGTGATTCATTGAATCCAACAGCGCGTCAGACAAGGAACGTATATAACGTAAATATGCGGGTGCTCAATGCCAAATAGTTAATAATATACAATTTACAGAATCAAGTTGTTAAGCAAAGAAAAAGGGTTTTCCCGAAAAATCATAAAAGCTATTAAATATTAAAATTGCCTAAATTGAGTACAATTTAAATTAAAGAATTAAATAGAATAGGACAAATTCTCACAATTTCTGTAGAAGTATACTTTGGAAGTAGATCAAGCCACAAAAATCTGCTAGGCTATCATTTATACCGGGTGCGCCATTAGTGTGTCAGCGGAGTTTAGCGTGAAAACTACCAAAGATAGAAAAATGAGATTTTTTGGACGTACATACATATATAGTATACCACCAAAATTATTTATAAATATACAGCGTGTTCTAAATTTCGGTAACCGCCTTCAACTTTTTTATTTTAAATGGATTGCTATACTTTTTATTCATCATTTTGAAAACCACTGAAATTACCTTTGCAATGATATATGGTTATGCGGGCTTTCAATAATCAATTTTTGGCTCTATTGCAAATTTTGTTAACATTTTGACAGTTGCAGACTCCGACGTTTTAAGACCTAGCCGGAAATCCGCCCACTGCACGCTTTTGACTTTAAATGTATTTTTTTTTAGAAATTATACCTCAAATCAAAACAAAACTTATATAGTTTGGAAGAAGATTTAATGTGCTTTGACATGTGTATAAGTTTATTGGAATTTCTTTAATGCTAAGATAAAAATTATGAAATTTAGTGAATGAAACAAATTATCACTTTATTGCTACAAACAATATGATTTCTTGAGAATCAACTAAGATGATAGCAATAACAACGTAAACTTATTAATTACGGGTATGACCCCCTCTCGCTCTAATAACATCTCGCATACGATTAGGCATAGAGTGAATCAAGTTAGATATTGTTTCTTGTGGAATGTTAAACCACTCTTCTTCCACCGCAATAATGAGCTCTGGAATCGACGTTGGAGCACGAATCCTAGCTCGGATTCTTCATTCCAGCTCATCCCATAAATGTTCAATCGGGTTTAGGTCGGGACTGCGTGCCCGCCACTCCATACCCCGAAAATCGACTTCTCTAATGTAATCTTCAACAATTCTAGCAGTGTGTGGTCTTGCATTATCATGCATAAAAGTAAAATTGTCTCCGATATAATCAATGTAAGGTACAACATGAACTGCTAGACTTTTCTCAATATACCGAGCGCCTGCTAATCCTCCTCTCTGGAGACCACGGCCAGGCCTGGCGATGAAAACACAGTCCGTTCGTGCTTCCATAAAAATTGTACCTCACATCATGCATAAACCCCCGCCGTAGCCAATGCGATCGTCAATGCAGCATTCTGCAAATCGCTCTCCTGGTCTCCGGTAATCTTTCTTTCTTCGATCGTTGCCGTAGAGACATATCCTGGTCTCATCGGAGAACAGAACAGACCCCCACTGCTCCAATGTCCAATTCAGATGATCCCGTGCGAATTGCAGGCGCGCTTGACGGTGGGCTGGGGTAAGTTTTGGACCAGTTGCAGGGTTTCTAGGAATTAGGTTTCTTTCCAGCAGTCTTCGTCTTACTGTCTACTCGCTAGTGATTCATATTGACTATAAATATCTCTTTTACTGTTAATATTAGATATATACATTATTATACAAAATTGTTAGAAATATGCATTTCCTATATGGTGAATACAAAAAAAATATATGGTGCTATTTAAAAAAGTTGATTATTGTTTGAATTTAGCCAGGTTTGATCTTTAATCCTGAACATCCTGTATATTGCCGAGGCGTTCTGATACCGCGCTTAAATAGAACCAGGTGTTTAATTTAACATTGTAAAAATTTACGCTGAA
Organism: Dynastes maya; assembly: GCA_029619315.2. Classification (NCBI taxonomy): domain Eukaryota; kingdom Metazoa; phylum Arthropoda; class Insecta; order Coleoptera; family Scarabaeidae; genus Dynastes; species Dynastes maya. The sequence continues at coordinate 33,759,784 of JAROYE020000006.1, read as the reverse complement.
GTGCATTTACATTCTGAATTTATTAAAGGAAATAGATATCTCGGCTTTTAGGCTATAGAGGACAAAATTTAAAATTTCTCAAAATCTGTTAAAAATAGACATATGAAATCTGTATTGCGTTGATTTATTTTTAAATGGAGAACTTAAAACCGTAATAATATACAAGGTATTCCATTTAAAATAACAAAGTAGATGCCTGGTTCGCTAATTATCTATCATTCTGTATGCGCAAAAATATTTTTAGAAGATACACTGAAAAGTCTAATATGTTATCAGCAAATTTTGACTTCCTAGTATTTATAGTACAGGCTCAATTCTACAAATCCAGAAGGTTGGGACACCCTGTATATTTAATCATTTCCGCAGTAATTTAACCATTCCCGGCGCTTTACCCATCTTTATTCTGGAGATGGCCTCTAATATTTCTTTTTCAGTTATTTCATTTCTTTCCTGTTCCATGTTTTTATTTATTTCTTCTTCTGTTGTTTCTGTTTCATCTTTCGTCAGCTCTTGAAAATGTTCCTTCCACCTCTCCATTATTTTGTCTTCTTCGATTAGAATGTTCCCCAGTTTATTTTGTATATTTATCATTGTATATTCCTCCTTAGAACAATTTTTGGTATTTCCATAGTTTTATCTACGATCTCCGCATTTACTTTATGGGAGTGGAATAAAGAACACTAATTTTGATAAAAAAAAAATTCCAAATGTTACATTGACCAACTTTCGAGGGAGATCGAAGCATGGGACATAGTTCATAACAAACTAATCATGCCGGCTATACCATATCCTAAATTATATTTTGAGAAAATGTGAGGCTTCCGAGCTAGAGTTTATTTCCACCTTTTCTTTCCATATATAAAGATTTCAATCTGTCATAACTTTCTATATACTGCTTTTATAGAAAAATGTACATAATATAAAAAGATTGTTTTCAAGGATAGAACGTGAATACGTGATAATTTTTTTTTTAAATCAAGAGAAACATTTTTGAATGACAAAATTCATTACCGTCCAATTACAACCCACCATGAGTCGTACCTGCAGCGTTTACGAAAAAAATGTTTAGGACATAAAAGTATTGTTTCGAATAGTAGAATACGATAAAGCGACTAATTTTCGCTAAGTTCACACCTTGCAATTTCAGTCCACTGTGCGTAGGTGGGGTAACATTGGACATTTTATGGGAATAGTGTGGAAAGGTGTAAACAATTATTACGAAACTACAAATTGTATGAAATTTATTTAAATATAAAACAGTAAGCTCAAAAATAGCATATTTTGCTTGGAATACAAAATAAACTCTGTGCATTTATGGCATGTTTATAAATTCTCAGATAATTAAAAAATCTGTAATTTTCCTTGGAATTTCCGACGTAATTAATTACTGAAAAAAATTTCCATTTTTTAATAAATTAATTACGTCGGAAATTCCAAGGAAAATTATAGATTTTCATTATTCACCGACGTAAGCCAAAATATGTTAATTAACCTCAGATAAGTGTTTTTTTTTAAATTATATTTCCCTCTCTTGACTGAACGCAGACGAATAACAGTCTTATCTTCTTCTGTTGGGTAAATGCCACTGAAGGAACTAGATTTCAAACCCGAACATTAGTTCAATCACTTTCACATCTCTATTGATACAATGCGCCAATGTTTTTTCTGTGGAAATTTTACCATAACGAAACTTTCTACCTTCATTTGTTTACTATTTTCGCGAACTTCATCTGCAGGCGGATGTGAGCAACTATTCCTGTTTGGAATAGAACCACTTTTTTTCTTCTCTAGTTCCATGTTCTGTGGCATGTTTGTAGCAATCATGTATCTACCTCTCTTTCGGCCGCGGTTGGACTGTTACCTAGGAGTTCCCTTAGGGAAGGGTCTGACACGTTTAGGATACACTATATCAGTTTTGCCAGAAACTGCCGCAGTGCTTGTTGTTGCAGTAAATGAGGAACCTTTATTTTCTTTTTGGGCATTTTCATCAATCGAAGCGGGACAATTAGAGATAGGAGAAGACAAAAAGTCTTGAACAGAGAAAATCTCTCTGTCAAAGGGTGCAATTCCTGTAGACGGGGATACAATGGACGTCTGCCCAAAGTAGTCCCAAAGTCTGTGCATTGTAACCCCATATGTTAAAGTAAAACAGAAAAATGTCTGCTTACTCACGAAGTGAAAGCTTTGACTTTCACTTAGTACTATTTCATTCTTAACATCTTAATTTCTTAACATTTTTTTGTTAATACAGAAATCGCAACAATAAACACATAACAATATTATAAGGTAATACGCAATTATCAAAACTTTAACTTGTTAGTTGCAAATATCGAACGCCATTTACAATACCAGGAGGCCAGGATTGCAAATGTGTTCATAAAAAAACCGGAGGTGGAACAACTACTGCAATAAGGGGGCAATTTTGTACGTGTACAGTGTTACCCCGTCCCCAGCCTCTCCTAGATGTTTGTTTGTTGATTTACTTGCTCCTTCTGAAGTACATTTGTATAAAATTTGTGGGAACTAATCCTATTTTAATCGATTTTCCTCTATGATAGTGGCTACATTAAGAAGCAGATGTTCTCACAAATTATAAGACTTTCTTTTAATCATGGCAGATTTCTATCGCATCGCCATAAAATAAATTTGGCCGACAATGATTTATGCGATCACTGTAATGTAATAGGAGACATGAATCATATCATATTAGGATGCAAGAACCACAGTGCAGACAAATTGGTAACAGAACTTAAAAATATGGGATTGCAGTTACCGTTAAACGTTAATTATATTTTCGCTGAGGATAGCTTTGAAGTAAACTTCTGTCTTTTTACATTTTTAAGTAGAGAAAATATTATGATATAGCTTTTGGCACTCCTATGTGTTTCTATCCTTTGCGGGTTTTACCTTTTACCCTGTGGGGCCTACCTGTGTTATTTTATTGTGAGCTCCCCGATCGGCCTCGGGTGTGAAGTGTGTCTGTGTTTTTGGCTGTGTGTAATTGGCCAGTGGCGTCCGCCAAAGCCAAATAATAATAATAATAATTGATTTCCTAAATTTATTGCTTACACAGGTTTAAGTCGAAAACGTCATGACAAATTTTGAGTAACTTTTCACAATAGACATAACAGGAACCTAACTATCCCGGTATCTCTAGATAGACACATTGAATTAGAAGTGGTCATTGCGACCTTTTCAGATCTATCGCGGTGTCTCAATTACTAGATCGTTTACATTAACTTTGTCTTTCTCACTAGACCTGATAACCGCGTGAGCAATCCCTCTGCGTAGCTTGTGATTTTTGTATATTCTGAGAGCCGCAATCGTGGTAGTCCTGTGGACAGTATGTGAACGATAGTATCTTCGTCCGCTTGAAGTTTCTTATGTCAGATCCAAGTTATCAACGTGCTTCTGTCAGCAGATCTACCATTGTTTTGCATGATTTCCTATTTCTGTCTGTTAAGTCAGCTGTTGATCAAATCAAATTAGACATTTTTTGACATTTTCTTCTTATTGTTTAATGGCTGAGGTCTTGGGTTTATTCCGCATTTAACACTCTTCCGGTGGCGGCATGTCCTAAAAGTCCGTTTAAAATGTTTATGTAGATTCACTTTAGTCTTTAACGCTGGAATATCTGAATTGAGAGAGCCTTTTGTTTGCCGATTTCGTCAATATACTGCCAGTGTTTCCGCTTGAAATATTGTATCATTTTAGTTAGGCTTAGTGACCTACTTGCTGCCTGTGCATTGACTACAATTGTCATCATAAAACTGTTGACTTCCAAAAATTTTTAATTTGCCAAGAAACTGTTGGCTAAATTGAAATAGATGCGCCCTTAACTTTTCCGGCGAATATAGATACATACCTACATCCATTCTAAAGAAATCTCTCAATTTTAGTCTGTATTGTATCTTACCCTGATTAAAAGTTACTTTTTTGAGCCATACCTGCATTTTAGGGTATTACCGGTCCTTTACAAACACATCCGAGATTCCTAGTTCAATCTTGACAGTAAATTCTGACTCTACAGAATCGATTTCTGTAGATGACCAATCTTCAATCAATAACATAACATAAGATAACATCAACATTTGAAGTATCAATACTATATTGAAGTCCTGATGAAAATTATTTCGTACAGGTGTAGAACTTTTGCACAACAATTAAGACAGGGCAAAAAGTTACGCGATTGCGTCGTTCCCCGAGTAAAGCATGGTGGTGTTTCAGTAGTCATTTGGAGTTGCTTTTGTACTGTAAGAATCAGAGATTTAGTTGAAATCAAAAAACTTGGAGTACCAGAAGCAGCATCGCACATTATTCACTGTATGCCGGGATGAAACCAACATAATAAAGCAACAATATGATGCAAATAATCTTAAGGTGTGGTAAATAGTGGAATTGCAGTAGTACTGATCATTAAAATAATAAGTATCTATGTATAAATTTAACAATTTAAAATGCACTATTTAGTTCTAACTACGATTCACTTTAAGTGTTTTTGCAAAAATAAGTAATTAGAATTACAAATCTGTCTCCATGTCTTTATTTCTTCCTCGTCTTTAATTTCGGCAGAAACCCGCGATAAGAAATTTGTTAAACTTCCCTTTCATAGAATATCTAAAGGTGGACCGTTTTTAAGGAAAAGATATGAAGGTGTGTTTCAGTTCACAAATACCAAAAATAAACCGGATACAAAAGAAAGATCCGGTTTATTTTTCGGATTATCTTGAAGGTTTCTGGGTGTAGTTTGTGAACTAAAACACACCTTCATATCTTGTTCCTTAAAAACGGTCCACCTTTACATATTCTGTGAAAGGGAAGTTTTATCGCGGGTTTCTGCCGGAATTAAAGACGTGCAATTTCTCTTAAAGCTCATATTAGACTTTCTTAAGGACCTGATCGGTATCCATAAGAGTAACCATTTAAATAGCTACATTTTGTATAAATGTAAGTTTTTTATCGTTTTTACTTTTACTTAAGGGGAATTTTACTATTATAATTAATTTTATTAATTATTAAGAAACTAAACGCCGTCATTTTGTGTTGTCTACAGTGGTTAGAATCTTTTGTCGTAATGTTGGTGTTAGTTTCCTTTCTATAGATGTCTATTGCCAATATTTTGCTGTTTCTACATAGTAAACCATAGGAACGGAAGTTGGTTGTTCACTATTTCCTCTACTGCGAATTTAATGGTCTCAAATTATGTATTAAGTGTCGCCCAAAAATTGTAACAGTACTTTTCTTAGTATCAAAAACCATGAAAATGTCTAACCCAAACTTTCGGAAAATATACGATATATTTTTTCATATTCACATTAAATTTGCTTTCGAACAAGTTGGTTATGTTATGAAAAGAGACGGTGGATCTTGATTCTGTGATTCATGCAAAGTGATCCTAATCTTTTGTATTCAACAGTTTTTACATGATCAATATCATTTAGTTTTAAGAACTCGACCAAGGTTTCTGGAATCGGTTCGCTGGGAAAATCAACAAACATTAAACGATATTAAAATTTATCCATCATCTAATTTAGCATTATTTACCTCATTTACAAAGTTTATTGAGTTCTCGACTTCTAGACCGGATACTTTCATGGGTAAATTTTTGTATTCGTTTACTAGCCATTCGGACAATTTATACGTAGGCGAGTCTCACAGATTTTCTCGGCTTGTGAATTTTTGGTAGGCAGTATATTTCTGGAACTGTTGGATTTGAGATCGACAATTTTAACTTGAGGCCCGCGTTGATTAATTTTGGGCAATGTTTAAAGAACTCTCGTTTCTCTAATCGTGACTATTCTGTTTTCTTTATTTGCTTTTAGATAAAAATAATTTTTATTTTCAAGGCCTTTAATAGTATCGAAATCACTGTGTTATATTTTTTTACTTTCAACATCGTTCAAGTTTTGTTTTAATTCTAATTTCTAACCATTAGATTTGGATAAGCATTTATGCAACCATATCTGGGAAACGCAACTGTTATCGTGTTGTTGATTGTAGACAGAGGGTATTTTCTGTTTGATAACCTGGACACAATTAAATTCTATTTATCACTTGGTTTCTACATCGTTTGCACTCTGTGCAGCGATAACTAACATGTCCTTTATTAATCGACACCTTTGCACATCTCGCTTACAAGAATAATAGATCGATTAGAAAAAGAGAGCAAAATGGGCAAGCCATCCAATCACAGATTAGTCAAACGTAAGTTGGATTGTAGGAAGAAAACCACATTTGATTGGCTTTGACTCACAAGGGAACATCTCGAACCCGTAAGTTCCAAAAAAATTGAACTTTTGTGGACAAGTAGTCCTCACCCCAAGATGTTCGAAGCCATTTTCCTTATCGGCCCAATTTCGTTTTAAGAGGGTGAAACCACCCCTGAAATTTTACTTGATTTTCGTTTTTTTTTAAATAATTCGATAACGGTTGGACCAAATTCATCAAAGTTATATATCAAAATAATCGTCTCTTTGACCTCCATTACATATGTGAAAATAGCGTAGTATTTCTATTTAAAAATTTGGTGGTGCATTCCCCCACCCCTTCACGAATGAACCTATTCAAATGCCATATTGTGGATGCTATACAGCCCTTTAAGCAGTTTCAAAAACGTACTTTACTTTTTGTAAAATAATTATTAGAAAAGGATAAAACTTGCCTCACGGTACGTCGCTTTATGTAATTGTCAATGCCTGTGCAAAACTAAGATATGTTAATGGTAATCCGCAGATATTATGTGAATAATGTATTACACTGGGAAACAATTTGTAACACAATTTCTGTTGAGTTTGGTTTTTGAGCTGTTTTATAGTTAATTAGGCATGCTGTTTTCAAAACTGTAGTTTTCTTCTACCACGTCAAGTTTTATCTCTGCACCTTATGACAATGTGACCACTTTCCGCGAAATCGAGCATGGATCATAGGAAGTACTATTGGTCTCCTATTGGCTGGCACAAACCTTCTCCGATGGGCGCCGGGTGAATGACGCATAGGGGAACAGCGAGAGGTTTATACTTGTCTGGACTTATTCAGTTACGCCTGAGATACTGTAGTGAGACGTTGTATGTCAACAATGACAAACATCAGTACATTTGTCAGGCAAGTCTATTTTGCCTATCTTAAAAATGAAAATTGGTGATCAAGATAAATCATAGGCCCCTCACAAAGTGTGTAAGCAGTGTATTGAGGATTTATGGATGTGGACCAAGGGAACACATGATAAACTTCCATTTGGTATACCTATGATTTGGCGAGAGCCCAGAGATCATTCAAGTGATTGCTACTTTTGTATAGTGAAAACGTCAGGATATAACAAGAAAAACAAATGTGAAATAGAGTATCCTAGTTTACCATCAGCTATACGCCCAGTGCCTCATTCAGCCGAAATTCCAGGGCCAGTTTTCAATGAATTACCCTCTTTGGAAATACGGGAATACGAGTCTGGTGAAGATCAAAGTGACCCCAACGATGAAGATTTTGAAATTAGAGATGATTCCGTTCGTAATGGATTTGACCAGCATGAGTTGAATGATTTGGTACGAGATTTGGGACTATCCAAAAAAGCTTCAGAGCTCTTAGCATCAAGACTGTACGAGAAAAACTTGCTTGAAAAGGGAGCTAAGGTATTCTATTTTCGATCAAGAGAAAGTGCGTTTCTACAATATTTTCGAAGTGATGATGGATATGTGTATTGCCATAACGTACATGGTTTAATAGAAGAGTTGGGAATTTCAGTCTATAACGCAACTGAATGGCGACTGTTTATCGCTAGCTCAAAGCGGAGCTTGAAGTGTGTTCTCCTTCACAATGGAAATTTATTTGCTTCAGTCCCGATAGGCCATTCAGTTCGTTTGAGTGAAAAATATGAAGACATAAAGAGAGTCAGATTTGTTGCAATACCACCAATGGATCATTTGTGTTGACCTTAAAATGGTTAGCTTCCTTCTTGGCCAGCAACGCGGATATACCAAGTATCCCTGCTTTAAGAGCTAATAGAACATTATATTTCCACCTCTGCATATAAAATTGGGTCTCATGAAGCAATTCGTTAAAGCTTTGCCAATTGAAGGAGACTGTTTCAAGTATCTCATTTCGGCATTTCCTAGCCTGTCATTTGAGAATATAAAGGCCGGTGTTTTTAATGGTCCACAGATTCGGCAGCTTGTTAGAGATGAACATTTCATCAGAACAATGTCAGAAATTGAAAAGAATGCTTGGTTGGCATTCAAAAACATTGTTAAAGTCTATCTTGGAAATACACGAGCACAGAATTACGCCAAAATTGTCCAACAACTCTTAGAGGGCTTCAAACTGCTAGGTCGCAACATGAGCAAATTGCATTTTTTACATGGCCATCTTGCTAACTTCCCGGAAAATCTTGGTGCAGTCAGTGATGAGCAGGGTGAGCGATTTCACTAGGATTTGAAGGTCATGGAGGCACGGTATCAAGGTAGATGGGATGTACATATGATGGCTGACTATTGTTGGAGCATCAAGCGAGAATGTCCATAGTTTAAATATTCCAGAAAAAGGTATAAGCGAAAATTTTGGCCTTAATATGTAATTACCGTTCGATAAAAAAAACAACTATTTGTATGAACACAATTTAACTTGCAGTAACTATTATAGCCTTTGTATGAATAAAATTATTCTTTATAAACAGTATATTTGATAAGTTTTTACTTTATTTTCCTTTATATGCACAATTTGTATGACTTTTGAGGGTATCCTGTAGCTTAAGAAGTTGACGTGATTGACAAAAACTGCGGTTATTTTTGGATCCAGAGGCCAAGAGTTAGTTGAAAACAAGTCACAAATTTAAGACAACGAAATTGCTGTTCCCCAGTGTTATCTTCGATGTGTACACGTATTTCGGATATCTCTATTACTGACTCACAATCAATTTGATAGAATAATTTATGTAATAAGTTTATTAATTCTTTAAAATTCGATACATGAATTTGTAAATTGGTAATGATACTTATGAAGGCAGATATAGTGCGACGACAGCTGTACATACATAACTTATAATAATTTTTTTAGGAAATTATCTGATATTATACTCTTATACAACTATGATATTAATTTGTACACGCGTAACATTATTAAATTCCAGTCTTTAGTGTACAACCAATTACCTTCTTCAAAATATCATAATTTATTTGCTTATGCATGGTACAAAAGTGGTTATATTGCGGACCGGCCAAATCGTTTCGATAATCCTGTCACTTTCGCTTTCACAGATTTTCAAATTCCATCGCAATGTGCCATATGTGGAGCGCGTGCTATAATACGGTGTTCCTGGTGCAACAGTTTTTTGTGCTTTAAGCATTTTTATGAAGAAATGCATTATCATACAAATTAAGTAATTACTAGCGTATATATTATATATACACGTATACATAAGCCATATATTACAAAATATGTCTAATATGTATTTTATATGTTAGTTTGAATAAATTTTTCTACCACTATGAATTGTAATATCGACATCCGAAAGGCATGCAATATTATTATATTAATTCATTTTTGTCTATATTTTTGTTTTCTAAAAACATATCTATCTAAAAACATTAAAATTTATGTTACATTCCTTCACAGTCTCTAAAGACGACATATTAAATATCATTTTCCTCATTTTTTTGATAATTATTTTACAAAAAGTGAAGTACGTTTTTGAAACTGCTTAAAGGGCTGTATAGCATCCACAATATGGCATTTGAATAGGTTCATTCGTGAAGGGGTGGGGGAAGGCACCATCAAATTTTTAAATAGAAATACTATACTATTTTCACAAATGTAATAGAGCTCAAAGGAATGATTATTTTGATATATAACTTTGATGTATTTGGTCCAACCGTTATCGAATTATTTTCAAAAAACCGAAAATCAAGTAAAATTTCAGGGGTGGTTTCACCTTCTTAAAACGAAATTGGGCCGATAAGGAGAATGGCTTCGAACATTTTGGGGTGAGGACTACTTGTCCACAAAGTTTCAACTTTTTTTGGAATTTACGGGTTCGGGATGTTCCCTTGTCAGTATTAATCGATTGCTATATTCGCAATACTCTATACGTGTTCAGGGTACCGTTTAGTCGAGGTATCGACTAATATATAGCGATAGTGCGCAGAGTGTCACCACTGCATTTGTAATTGCAACGCATCCACAAGTCTCATATGTAGAGGTAGTCTGTATCAATTCAACTTATAATTTCAAATCTTTTTGGAACATGTTACTCTTTATAATAGTGGAAATATTATTTTTCTCCACTACGATGTTTAGAACTTTCAGAAGAAAATACTGGTTTAGGTATATATTTAGTAGTAGTAGTAAAACACGCTAGTAAATTTTTTATTTTGTATTTTCGTCTTATGTTTTAAAAAAATATAAAAAGTAGTTTTTCTCCTCAGTATAAACTCAGCTGACTTCTTGAATTAGACAATTTAGGATTAGAAGTCTAAAAGTGTTATTTAACATTAAATGTTCTCCTTTTTAACATTCTTCTCCAAAAATTATTCACAAATCAAGAAGAAAACGAAGTCTATAATGAGGAGATAGTGCCGTGTATAATATTCCTTGATAGTATCGATGGTATTGATCAATTACTATTTTAGGCCGTATTATTAGCCCGCCATAGGTAATTCCCTTGAACTGAGTAATTTTAGTGCTTCCATGCGTCTGCCTATACTTTGCTTTCCGTTCGCTAGCAGGTAAACTAGCCGCTTTCGTGGATGAGCAAACATCCACTCCGATGACGTATCTGTAACAAAAATTTATTGTAGATTATTGTTTACATAGGTTGACAACCAAATCTCATTTAATGGCTATATATGTATATCTCTAACAGTGAAAACTATACTTCATAGACATCATCGCATGGTTGGCGTTCAAAGTTCTCACCACATAATTCTTTCCTTACTTACTTTCCTAGTCTTATTGACGATGATTTGACAAGGTCTTTGTTTGTATTAGTATTCCTTGGAGTTTTTAGTAGAACATTAAATTTTTTTGTCAAATGACTTCTACAAGAGGACCATCGACATCGTATCAAGTTATATTTAGGATATTTGAATTATTTTAAACAGAACAGAGGAGTTCTTCTAGAAATTATTTTACAAACATTTTTCTATACCTAAAAAGCTTCCTTCTTTAGTGGATTGAATACGAAACTTTGTAGACAAACTGTTTGTTTAAATACAGAGTACCGCGGCGAAATACTATAAATTTTTGTTTCTCTAAAGATATTTATTAAAAGTAATAAGAAAAAGTTATTTTTTGTTACAATTCTAACATCAATTCGAACTGACACCATTTACCAGCACACATCGTCAAACAGGCCGATAGGTATATGAAAACAGCGAAAATAAGCAGACAAGTGTTTTAGTATATAGTAAAAAATAGGAAATTGCGTAGCACATACAACACACTAAATATTACCCCCGAAATATTAATAAACGTTTAACAGAATATACGGAATCACATTACAGTTTGTATGCAGTAAGATGCCTCAAAAAAATAACATGAAATACAATGCAGTTACTAGATTATTTAAATTCGTTTATTATTTATGTTGAATGAAATAAAATGAATTGAGAACAGTATGAAAATTATGTTTTGATATTTTTTCTCTATGAAAACTTGGCGGTAGTTTTCGAACACGCCGTATAATATTTTCGAAAAACTAATCCGGTTTCTAATCCTAACCTATATCGCCAACAGTTCTGCAAAATTTCAATTTTTCAGGTAACATACCTTTACAGTTATAAAAGTTCAGATGCACTCATCAGTAGAGTAACCTAAACTTGCGGACTCGCATAGGCGTCGGTATTACGGGTTAATATAAGAATACGAAAAATTCATAAATAAACTAAACCGGTAGAGAAGCAGGCATGTAGTGTCGACTTTGAATATAAATCATGTTAAACCGCGCTGAGAGAGATTTCGTTTTAGTACCGGTTGAGCTGTTGCAGAGATTAGTCGAACGGTCAAGGTTATGTACTTACGTGTCGCTTTTGAAAATATAGCTGGTGTGTTGTAGTATTATACCAAGTCCATAATTAGTGTATCGTTTCATATAGAACTAATATTTACATACCTAAGAAAACAATGCCTCGTAATAGATTTGCTACTGTACATAAGTATGTGTCACTTTTTCCCCATTTAAAATATGACGGTAGTGCAGCTTTTTGCTTAATATGCAATGTTCGTTTGGCTGCATTGGACAGGACTGATTGCCAGAGGCATGTCAATGGTATTAAGCATATGAGAAATGCAAGAACTGAAATACCTTATACACTATTCCTCATACATTTATTAATTATGTTTACCTCTTGTAATCTTCCGTTGTCGTTGATGAGAAAAGCAGCTTTTAAAACGTTTTGGCGACAATACGTTCCAAAGTACCCATTATCCTCACAAACACAATTACAGAATCATTTGCTGCGAATGAAAGAGATGCTAGAAAATGTGTGTAAACGTGATTTGTGTTCCAAAAAAATATGATTACCGTGGATGAGACGACCGATATAAGAAAAACAGTATTGTGAATGTAATAGCTCGCGTTTTATCTAGCGAGAACACAGCATCTCGATATTTGTTTAGCTTGCAAATGTGTACAACAATGTACCGCGGAAAATATTCAAAAAGTGATAATGAACGCTTTGAAAAAATTTAAAATTGCCCAAGATCAAGTTTGTGATGATTGTGACAGATAGTGCAGCAACGATGTTAAGTGATGGGCGATCCTTAAAACATATATTTCCTAACTTAATGCATATAACCTGCGTGCTGCATGCTTTGCATTTAGTTGGTGAAGTTGTTCGGCAACATTACGGAAACGTTGATCGGATGATTGGAAGTACTAAAGCAGTGTTTCGTAAATCTCCTAAACGTTTAAGAGAATTTCGTAAATTTTGTCCAGGTATTCCAGAACCTCCCGAACCAATTTTAACGCGATGGGGTACTTGGCTAACAGTAGCTTCTTATTATTTGATCCATTTTCAACAAATTCAATCAGTTATAATACGATTTAATCGGAATGAATCCAAAGCAATTAGAGAAAGTCAAAGAGAATTTCAAATTCCTCAACTTTTAGAAGATTTAACAACAATATGTACCAATTACACAATATTACTAATGCCATCAGAAAACTACAATGTACTGAATTGTCATTGCAGAATCATTAGACATAGTGGAGAGTGTAAAAAATAAATTACACACATTAAATGATACGCCAGGATTATGCGCTAGTCAAAGTTGGCAGATGTTTTAAGGAAAAATCCCGATTTTAATACTTCATAGGCCGTTTATAATAAGTGTAGAATAGTGAACTTTTAAGAGATTTTGAAAAACAGTTTCTACATGCAAATGTAACTTCCTTAGATGTGGAGAGATCGTTTTCTATGTATAAGAATATTTTTTCTTGTTGACGCACAAGGTTTAAAGAAGTAACTGTGGAAACATATGCAATGATGCAAGTTTACAGTAGTTCACATCCTAATGCCTCTAATTTGATGAATAATTAGCAAGTAAGTTTGTTTATGAATTTTTCGTATTCTTATATTAACCCGTAATACCGACGCCTACGCGAGTCCGCAAGTTTTGGTTACTCTACTCATCAGTCAACAATTTTCAAAAAACGTAAATATTTCAAATATAACAAAAAATTATTATATAAAAAATGTATTCATTCTTATATTCACAGCGTGGGATGGGATATAACTTGGAGATTTGTTACTCTACATTTCACGCTAGCCTTTATTTTAATATGTTGTTAATATGTTGTACATGTCTACTTTTTACAATACAATTTTTACATTTCAACATTAATTTACGACAAGAGATTTTATTCTATACGAAGTATGTATAACTGACCAGTTTGAGTTGTAATATTGTACCATATTTTGACATATCTTTTACCTGCAGTTAATAATTGTAAGTATTTTCATATTTAGGAATTGTTTTTCTATAATTTTACATATACACAGAGTCCAAAGTTATCGGTGCACTATTGCAATCTCCGTTATTTCTGGAGCTACGAGTTTGGTTAAATTAGCAAAGTTGTGGTATTTTTTTTCCTGATTACGATGGCAAAATAAAACAATTGAATGTCACGTTTTCGAAATATTTAATAATATAGTATTTTTTTAAATTGGATCCCGTATATTTTTACGTATTTAGAAAGAACGTAAGATTTTGAACAAAAAATGTCAAATACATACGTATCCTTAACTTAAAAATAATCTAGTGAAAAAATTAAACCTAAGGGATTAAATTTTTCTTATATTTATTAACAATAATGATCAATAAAACTAATGATCAATGATCAATGATCACTTAATATTTAAATAGTATAAAACAATTGCTGTTTCTTTGGTAGCATAAAATAATTTAGATATCGATCATTTTAAACAACTTCTTGCCACAAAGTTACAAACTCTAATAATTTGAAATAATCATTTATTCCTCCTTATTTAAAAAAAAATGCCATTTACGCATTCAGAAAAATGTGATATGCTAGAGGTATATATCATTTGCAAGAAATGCGCTTCGTTATCAGAGGACGTATCCGAATCGTCAAGCACCGAATCATTGGATAACTTTGAAACTGCCTGATGATGAGCAGACTTGCTCGAAACCAGTAGCATCGATTTATTAAAGGAGTTTCATGAGAATTTAGACCATTATTATGACCCAGTTATGAATTACTCACACAAAGTCACCTTGGATCGTTTTTATTTCAAATATGGTTAGAAGTAGCAATATAGTTAATTAATATATTTTGGCTTGCGTCAATGAATTAATTACGTCGGAAATTCCAAAGAAAATTATAGCAACATAATTGTTTTATCAAACATACCATAAAATTGAATTAGGAATTCAAAAATGTAATAATATTATAGGGTGTTTTATTTAAAGTAAAGTTGACAGCTACTTCCGGTACAGCAGGAAGTGTCAGATTATTGATATTTTAGTTCAATAGTTGGCTTTAGTATACTGCCAAGTTTCAGAATTTTCCAAGGTACACTTTTTCATATACCGACCGATGCAGTTCTGACATTGCGGTGCGGGTTGCAATGGGGGAATAAAAATCATAGTTTAAAAATCAATTTGAAAATAAATATCGCCAAAAAATGGGAGATTGTAAAAAATGTGAATAAGAAACGTGACGCGAAAACTTATAGTTTGGTAATGTGGATAATAATTCAACATTATTGTTATGACGACAGCTTTTACTACTTTCCTGTCCCATTATTACTCACCTATTTGTTGTTATGCAACGTGATTCCGCTTCAACCAAATGGTGCTGATAAAGGCAACGTGTTTGCGCATGTACTTTAACATATGGTCACATCTCTGACCCAATTTTTTAAGGTAAGAGATTTGCGAGTGCCCGGTTACTCGAAAATTACTCAGTAGGGTTGTATTGTTATTTGTTGATCGCTGACAAGAAGGGGACACGCAGCACGCGTGCAACGACCTCCCCGGGTGAAGATGCGCCACCCATGTGCTTCGTCACGCTCCCAACTGAGGTGGTCAGCCCGCCCGAAGGAGAGGCCCGCCCAAGGTCTCAACCCAACAATCGGACTACGAATAACGTGCATTGTGGTGGTACATTTTTCGTTGAAACCATGTGAAAGCCTTGTAAAGCCGGGTTATGGATGCGAGCAAATTTTGACAAACGCCGAAAATGGTCTGGGTTAATTGTTGGAATTCAGCGGCAACTACCTAAAAAAATGCAAGACCTATATATAAAATCTCCGTTACAAATCTTTTAAACACTTTACTGTTACCCAATAGTTAAAGCTATTTGTAACTTGTAATATATGCTAATATGAAAAAATATTTTGTGTTGGGAGCTGGCTGATTGTAAGATTCTGAAAGCCGCCTATTTCATCAGGCATTTCGCTTATGGCTCCAATTTATCAGCAGAAATAAACAAAATGGTACCTCTACGTTTCTAGAGAATATGACGGGTCAATCGGCGCACGCTACCCTCACTATAAACATACTTCGTCCAAATTAAGGCTAATGTTCGCAATGATGATCATTCATAAATGTGTACCAAGATACTTTACTTATTTTTTGACCTTGATTTATTCCTTGAAGCTTATATTATTATTTTGTATTGGGTATTTAGGTCAGTTTTGTCAGCTTCCTTTTGTTTGTTCATTAATGTTTCTTTCAATCCTCTTTACATCTTTTCTTTTTATTTGTTTTTCGTAGTTTTATTACATGTTTTACGTTGAATTTGTACATGTCAGAAAGAGCATGATAAGTCACTCTTAAAATAATCGATTTAAATATATGTAAGTTGTAAATGACAAGCGTGTGTTGTGGAGAAGTGGAGAACGGCCACAAAACAAATATTTGTACATGTTCTTTCTGATATGTACAAATTAAACTTAAAAAAAGATGAGAAGAAGATTGAAAGACAAGACAAAACAAAAAGAAGTAGACAAGACTATGCTTTAGAAAGTTAGGTATTATACGAAATGTACGTAGCAGAATAATAAAAACAAAAAGAAACAGAAGAAAGTTTTCCTTTCTACCCTCACTTGAATACCCAATACAAAAAATAATAATACAAACTTAAAAAAAATACGATAGATAAATACTTCAATTTGCCATTTTTACAGCAATGTATTCTAAATCTTTTAAAACAAAACAAGGCCGTGTTTCCCAAACTGTCGAAATCAATATTCAATTTAAAAGCTTCTCAGAGCCTTTCCTTTTTGGAAACACGAAGAGGGATCCTGATGATTCATTGAATACGGTAGAAAATTTAGGAAAAGCACCTGATTGTAAGTAATATTTTTACATTCCTTACAATTTAAGATATGCATATTACTTATTAATATTTGTATATTTTATGTAATAGGTAGTTAACTTTTTGAGAAGTGCATTTGTTATAGAAAAACTGACGTATGTATGTGTATGTTAAAGTAAGATATAAAATTACTGAATTCCAATAAAACTGAAAATAAGGAATTCTTGCATGTGTTTTAGTTTGGGTTTAAAGAATAGAAAAGTTTCTGAAATTCAGTTTGAAAACCAAATTCAAGCAAGATATACTATCTTATGTTGTTTAATAATTAATGAGTTAATATTTAAGTTTATTTGTCCAATTTTTTATTATTGTTACTTTTTATATATTAAAAAAAAACTATAGTTATGTTGTTTAATAATTAATGAGTTAATATTTAAGTTTATTTGTCCAATTTTTTATTATTGTTACTTTTTATATATTTAAAAAAACTATAGTTAAATTAGTACACGTGGCAACTAGTAATAAAAAACAAGAAAAATTACATTAATCGGTATCCTTTGAAAATATTTATGAAACGTTGTACGTTAAAGGTTATATCATTGTATGGGTAAGTATGGCATCTGTATTTCTGTCGCTAGTTTCTAGGACGGCGTGACTATATGATCTTGACAGTAGGTGGCACCAGGAAATATTTCAGCGCTATTTTTGAAGATTAGATTTTCTCTTCTCACATTGTTTTTGCCGGGAGTGATTTCATCATACCATGAGCTATATATCAGCATTAACTTGGTTATTGTTTCTAGGCACTTTTTTCATGTGAAGCTCTACACTAAAGTTCACCTTTGTTTGAACATTACTCTGTAGATAACCTACTTTGGCCTTTTTAAAATCACAAGCAATGAGAATAATTTACTGCATTATGTACGGATATGTCCTACATATTTTTAAGGAACAGGCTACCGAAGTGGATCCACGCTAAGGATGTCATAAAATAATAATAAAGAATCTTGAGGAGTTTTGTAGTTTTCATTACAATTGTTACAACTTCTTCGTTAACAATTAATACATACTTCCTTCGACTAAATTATTTGTTCTCTGTTGGTGATTGTAAGAGTTTGTTTGCTGCCTTTTTACATAAGTATTGAGAGTATTACCTTTTATCGGTAACATCTCACGTCGAGAAAAGCTGAAAAGCTTCCAAGGCTTATTAGGTGATTATTCTTAAAGTGCTATTTAATAAAATAATTCTTTGTTTGAAATATCGAAACTCTCCAAAATTGCAATTACTCAACAATCAAGTAAATTGGAATATCACCAATATGTTAGCAAATATATGCTAAAACAATACAGTAAAATTAACTTTTTTGAGTTATACTTGTGCGAAAAGAGAATCACTATATCTAAAACGAATTATTAAAGTATTATCAGTAAAGCTGGCCACGAGCGGTACCGCGCAGTAACGTAGAGTCGACCAGGCCTCGCGTTCCACTAGAGTTATTCTGCTAATAGAGATGTTTGCTGCCGCAAATAATTTCGCTGATCTTTTAAATAAAAATTAAATAACACGTGCTCAAACACTTACCATTTTAAGAGTCCTCCGTGAAATCACAAAGTGAATAATGTCTGTTAAATATCTGCAACATTAGATATGTCTCAACTGTTGTTTCGGCAAAACTAGTACGGCATGAGGAAAAATGCGTTTATATGCAGAGAACGAACGTTCTACATCTAGTGACGTAATATTTGCGTAAGTAAAATAATCTTTCAAATAACTTAACGATTCTGTTGACGCACCTTCACAAATGTATCTTAATGTGTCAAAATCAGAATTTTTCTCAAAAACACTTTCAAATTTTTCTAGAACAGAAACATTTTTTGCGTCTTCAATCGCGCATAGCTGTGCGTGAACATGTTGCACTATTTGTAGAGATTCTTCTAACGGCACCGCAGGATTTTGTAATTTTTCTATTGCATCTGCTAGCCCGAAGTAATTGTCGTGAATGATTTTTAAATCCATTTTAACCTGACTATCTTGAAATTTCAACTGGCTTTTCTGGATAGCGGCAGCTTCCTTTGTATCGAATTGTAAAACTACGTTCTTAATATTGTCAAAATATCTATGATAATAAAACGCGGCCTGCAACCATGTTCCCCAATGAGTTAGAATAGGTTCTGGTGGCTCTGGTATACGGGGGCACAGTCTGAAATTCGCGAATACGTTTCGGTGATTTGACATATACTGCTTTGGTATGCGCTATTGAAGCGTCTACCTCAGGATAACATTTTCTGATACTATCCGCCACAAGATTGAGAGCATGAATTTTACACGTAATGTGTAACAAATTAACAGAATGCTTTTTAAGAGACCGGCCTACAGAAAGCATGTTTGCAGTACCATCACTCACTAACATCAAGAGTTGGTTTGTTGAAAGTTCAAACATGTCCAATGTATTTAACACTAACTTTGAGATTACTTCAGCAGTACACTGTTGTATTCGTTTGGAGATTAATAGAATTGAAGGTGCCGATCGATGAGGTTCCAATTTGCGTGCCATTACATTAAGAACAGAATGTTTCTTCCGATCTGTTGTTTCGTCGACACATAACCACAATTTTTGATCTTTCAACTCCGATTTTATTTTTTGTTCAATATGTTCGCGCGCAGATAGCACAATTCTTCGTAACGATGTTCGACTTGGTAATTTGCACTCCGAATAGTTATTCCAAAAGCAGATAAATGGTTCCTTGTCTAGTAAATTAAACGGTATATTACATGCGATAAACGTAACGCATAAATTAAATATAAATTTTTCATTGTCTCGTGCGCAATTTCTTTTTGAGACATGCTTTTCACTATTTACGTGTCGTAGACAATGTTGTCTGGACCAACACATTAACGGATTTTACAGATTACACATGTAATTTTAGGACCTTCATATATTAAGTCTGGAATTTCTGCAATAAATTTTTCGAAGTTTGTCCGACTGCGGTCGTTTTGCTGACGAAATCATAATTTTTCTAGGACAGATAAACAATTGCGCAAATGACCGGCAGCGAAAATGTCCGTACTGCTCCGCAGACGAAGTAATACTACCGTTCCTTTCGGTCCGAACTGATTCTACGCCGATGCGCGGTACCGCTCGTGGCCAGCGTTAATTATCAGAATCCACATCATGAAGAGAAGTCCGTCGATCATTCTGACAGCAATCATAGACCGACCACACAAATTGCACTCAAATGTTTTCAGTGTAGAGCTAGTGCAGTGAGGTGTTCCTGTCATTTATACTAATATTTTGACATCTATATTGTGAATATTATGAAGATTATTATTTAATTGTATAAGAAGCTTTCACCATGGTACACACCGACGCCACATCGCCTAAGGATGCTGTACATGTCACCGTTAAACACCATTACCATGAGGGTCGAAAATCGCCAAACTCGCAGAGTGCGCCACAAACACCAAAGACACAAAGTAACAATGTCTTGTTGTTTTTTCAAAATCAAATCAAATGAATTTTTCTTTTGGTGTGAAGTTTTGTATATTTAAACTACATTTTGTACAAATGTCTGTGGTAATTGTAATGGATCATGGCGATGAATCTAATCAATTTTATCAATTATTGCTTAGTGTAATTGCCAGTAGAACATTTCTGGAGTATCTTGGGTAGAAAGGGTTCAGTGATAATGTCATACCTAGCTAATATATCAAATAGTTATCTATTATCAGGATGATAACGACGATCATTATAGTACTAGCCGTGTACCATGATGATGGTCGTTATGATACAATTTACATACAGTACTTTATATGCTAGCATAAAAATAATCAAATTTATTGAAATGAAATTTGTAAAAAATGAATGACAACTAACGTTGTCGTTCCCGTGTCTCTATAGTAACGAATTCTTTGTTGTCAATAAAGCAAAATGATATATGAAGCGAGATAATATCTCCGCGCGGCATGTGCTTCCTTCAGTAAGTACAATACCAAAAATAAGTGACAAATCGAATAATGATAATAGAACCAATCAAGAATTATAATATCTGAAAAGTTGTGAAACACTCACCCTCTTAAGCAGCCTTATCAAGTAGGTTGGCGGGGTGGATCAGAATTACTGAACGTTAAAAGTAGAAGGGAAAGAACAAGTAATGGGAACCCATGGAATAGGAACTGTTAATGATAATGGAGAAAGATTGCTAGAATTCTGTTCTATAAACAGCTTGGTAATAGGAGGAACACTGTTCGAACACAGATATCCACAAAGCAACGTGGACAGCACCAGGAGGCAGAGTAAAAAACCAAATTGACTACATATTAATTCCGAAAAAATGGGAAAACTCCCTGAAAGACGTTAGAGCAATGAGAGGTGCAGATGTAGCTTCGGACCATGAACTTGTCAAAGCTAAATTAAAGGTAAGTTTAAAAGCTAATTATTCTCAAAATAAGAACCACAGACCAAAATTTAATGTGGCAAAACTATTAGACCCAGTGATATTGCAAAATTACCAGGACAAATTGGTTGAAGAAATAGGGAATATGGAAATATTAAAAGAAGCTGAAACAGAGGAAATTTGGTGAAAGTTTAAAACAGCGACTTTAACAACACCTAAAGCAGTATTAGGACATAGAGGTAAGGGACACAAGGAATGGCTCACGGTGGTAACAATAAAGAAAATCGAGGAGAGAAAAAAATTAAAACATCTGTTAATAAGTACAGGCAATGCAGAAGAAAGAGAACAATTGGAATCAGACTACAGAGAAAAGGATAAAAAAATAAAAAGGAGTGCAAGAAGTGACAAAAGTACATTAATGGAAGAGTCCTTTAAACAAGGTATGTGCAATTAATAATGTGGATATAAATATGTATTTCAAGAATTCTAAGTAAATGAACTTGTGTTAAGTGGAGAAAGAATCGCTAAGAAAATATTTCTTTCGATTTAAAACAGTTATTGTATTGTGGATAATTGAAACAGTAATTGTCTTGAATTGAGGCGGACAGTCTTGATACAAGTAAACATTTCTCTGCGTGTATGTAAAATGGATAAAAAGTTGTCATTCAATTCATTCAGCAATGAGAACAGGAGAATATAACTACATTGTGAAATAAGATTATTTGTGATTGTAAGAATGACAGTAGTAAAGCGATATAAGGCAAAGTATTCCATAATTCGCTTATCTATAATACATATTTGCGACAGCTGCTTAAAGTATTTACGTTATGCAAAACCCTTAATACCTGAGTTTCTAGTCTATAACCGGTTATATCGGTTATGGAGTATATAAATATATACGGCGGGACAAGACATTAGATTTTTCGATAAAATATGATTTTTTTTAATAAGTATTTTAAAATTAAGTAGACAATTGGTTCTGCGCGCATTACAAAGAAACATTTGCATTGATCTATAATATGATTTCTTTATTAATTGAGCAACAGCAAAAACTATTAAAATTTATATGTCTACATACTATAAAAGATGAGCCAACTAAAGGAATAAGATAGTTGACTTTAGATGTGACTTGAAAGATTTAAGAAAGACATAGCTGTATTTTAATATATATAATTTTTAATATAATGTATTGAGTAAAGCCTATTTTACATGTCGCGATTTATTGGTCAATTAATTTGACAAGTTTGTGACCAAGAAATCGGTAAAAATAAGCTGCTTTACATGCTACAATAAATGGAACAATTTTTAAAGAATCGTAAATGCTCGTTTAGTTTCGTTAATAGTTGAATTGGGAATTTATTAAATAGAAAATTTTCATCTGCTTATTGTAGATTGGCAATCTGCTTTTGTGAATGTTTTGGCAGTTTTGGTATACGCACTGATTAGCATAGGTTGTTTCGGTCTCGGTTATTTAATTCAAATTATCCATTACATCATAATCGCCGTAAATTCTCGAAATTTATTCTCAACAAACAGTGGGTACTTTTCTGTTATTGGGTTGGCATTAACAGCAATGTTAGTGAAAAATCGTCGGAATATTGTTCTATTCAATTCAATTAATCATCCGATAAATTGTTCAAGAAATCGTACCGATTTTTGCTGTTTTACATGGTACTATAAAATCGAAGATCAACTTGTTTAATTAATTGACCAATAAATCACGGCCTGTAAAACAAACTTAATCCATACACATGTAATTAATATGCATTTAAATTAACGAGATCAATGTACTTGTATTTCTTTAGAAAGTAACTTGTTTTTAATTTCAAACGATTTCAAGTTCTCATCGGTTATTGGGTTTCTTAATTTATTTTGAATAAGGTTTATGTTGGAAAATATTTGTTCGCACATGTTTGTGGAGTCAAAGATACTAAGAACACCAAATGCAAACTTCTTCAACTTGTATGAATCTGGCAAGTTCTTCCAGGTACTGAAAATAATTTTGTCTGTCATTTGTAAATTTTTGATAGCAGTTAGCACGTTTTGTGAAAACAAAGTGTATTTTTCTCTTTCTAGATTTTCAATTTCAGTAGCAAGACGTACAATTTTTTCTTTTCCACAGAGTCCAGTGGTTGCATATCAAAAGCTGCTATTTCAATTTCGAATAGATATTATTTATTTTTGCATTGGGAGGATCTGTAATAAATTTCAGTTTGTTTTATTTGTCGGAAGTCTTGAAATTTCCGAAGAAAAAATTTATTTTATTTTTAAAATTGTCCATTTGCAAAATTACACTTGCCATTTAGTATTCAGTTGATTCATCTGCGTTATAACGTCCACCGCAAAATGTAACTTTTGTAACCACTCCTTTAATTCTGAATAATACACGCCTTAATTACCAAGGACTAGTTCGATTTTTTTTAAGCAAGAAGCAAAACGTTTTGGCATATTACTTCTTTGAAGCCATCGTACTTTGATAAAAGGAATAAGATCCAAATATTCGCTGCCCATTTCATTAAGAAACTCTTTAAATTGATGGTGATGAAGCTTCTGTACTACAATCTTGTTAACGATCTTAATTACTCAATTCATAACCTGACCAAGTTCTTTTGGAAACATTGGCGCACAGAGAGCTTCTTGGTGGACTACGCAGTGAAAAGTAATCATCTCGTGATTAAACTGAGAGAAATCCCCTTTCAGAGATCAACATACTCTCTTGGCTCCATCTATTGCTATTGACACCATTTTAGTAAGTGTGATGCGATTTTTTTTCTATACAATTAAGGATAGCCTTTGCGGATTCGGGTGTTTTATTTTATTGTTATCAGAACTACGTTGTATAAGGATGCATGAAAATACAATAAAATTTTTGCGTGAATATGTTCCAAATTTTATTCTATGTCAATCATATCTTGATACACATGCAATCCAGTTTATTAGACTTATTCCTGGCAGGTTTTTAACGGCCCGTTCTTATCATGAAGCAAGTTTGATTGAAGAAAAGTCAAGAATTCGGAGTGTATTACGTAAACAAATTTTATTAGTGACCAATAAAATATTACATAGGTTGTAATGTGCATTTTAAATTTTATCACATGTTGGTTTAATTCTCTGTGTTCGATATCTCCTTTTATTAATATCTCTTCTTGAAGTTTATTGCGCTCGTTAAGCTGATGACTGAGGTTCGACAAACGCGTGCTACGGCAGAGCCGCCGAGAGGGGATTAGGTCGATGCGAAGCCAGTGGAGAAAGTTGGTAGGATGTTGAAAATATGCTTTCCGACTCTTCTTTACATAACATGTCTCATACACGCGTATCATCTCGTTGCAGAAACATTCGAAAGAAGTATCCAATGGCGAATAATTTAATAGCATCTACCAAAAAAGTGTTTGTGAAATCTCTAGAGAAACTGATGATAATGATAATGTGGATAGCAACGAGGATGCATAAGTTCTTCCGATAGCGACTATTGACTCAATTGACCCATAGTGTTAATAAATGTATGTATGTCTATAAGTATAGATTAAGTTACCTCATGTACTTTCAGTTCTAGTGAAAAGTAAAACGTTTTCTTCTATTATATTCTTTCTTCTGTAAAACTTTCATATTTATAGTTTAAAATATGATTTTTTAAGAGCAACAATGTATTTTTTTCTAAATGTATTTGTTTTTAAGTGTTTTAAATTATTTATAATAAGTTTCAGTGAGAATTGAGACGATCTGCTTTGTGTAATAGTTTTGTCGTAATCCGAATCCAAAACATAAAAATAAAGTGCGATAACAATAACGGAAGTTGTGGTAGAGATAAACGAAAATATCGTTGGATATCTATGTATATTGTCGGTTGGTACTCGAATAAAACGGTAACAGTAAGCGGATGGTAACAATAATCGCAAGCATATCAGGGTTCATTGTACAGCTCATGTATAGTTGCTATTATGTGTAGTGCGACAATCATCTGGGCAGGGACTGAATATGTTTATGAGAAATTATGAGTGTAAGTTTGTACGTACAACATACAGCTGTTACAAATCTCTAGTTTTCAGGGTATATCAAATCATATCTTAATATGTTAATAACAATTTGTAAAAATTATACTTTGTTCTATAATCTTAAGTTAGACATTTATATGGTTGTTTGTAGAATTTAAAACGTGGAAAACAGAATTTGATGTAAATTCCAATGTTAATTATATTTTGCCCAGAGGGAAAAGGAAACATTACGACAATGTTACTATTTATGTTTGCTATAGAAGTGGTAATTAATAAAGTATCTCAAGTTTGTGGACTAGTAGTCAGGCTATTTAATTAATATTTAGGAAAATCAAGGAAGGTAGAAAACAAAGTCCGCTTTACAAAATCTCAAGGCACATGTAAAATTGGTACTTCTTGTATAAATGAAATGAAAGTTTTATTCAGTTTTACTGCTGATGATGATAGCTTGGCTATCGAAACGTGCGTCCAGTACGAATTAAGTGTTGTGGTAAGGGTTTTAGTGAACTGTTTCAGTGTTCCAGTGCCACAGATTTAGAGTACCCCATTAGAAATGAAAGTACTTGAAAAAAATGGGAAAATTAGTCACCTATATTAAACATCATTATGCCCGTAGCATTCAAATATAGCATATTAGACTTGCTAAAACCGATAAGAATATGATAGTAGCAAAATTAATTATAGGAGCATCACAAACTAGATAGGCGTTTACTATCTTCAGGATTTCTTTAGTATAAGTATAATACATATTAATATTTGCTTAGGATTTCAAATGATATAAGAAAAGATATTGAAGATGAAAAACTCTTGGCAAGGAAGGATCTTTTAACAAAACAAGATATTAAAAACATTGCATTGAAGCTATAAATTGGAAATTCAGCATAGTTTACGTCATTCAGTTGATTTTATTAGTATTGATCTATGGGTTGCAGAGTGCCAAAACTTACCATATGAAAAACAACCCATTTT
This sequence comes from Dynastes maya, assembly GCA_029619315.2. Taxonomy (NCBI): domain Eukaryota; kingdom Metazoa; phylum Arthropoda; class Insecta; order Coleoptera; family Scarabaeidae; genus Dynastes; species Dynastes maya. The sequence goes on along the minus strand of JAROYE020000006.1, from coordinate 33,733,657 downwards.
ATTGTATAAGAAACAGGGAATACCTTTAGAGGGTTTTGCATTTAATAACTTCTGTTTAATTTTAATGAATAGCTATCAAAGGAAAATGCTTTCTGAATTTGGTGAAAACATAATTGCCATAGATAGCACTCACGGTTTAAATAATTACGATTTTGAAATGACCACTGTAATGATAGTAGATGATACCAATGAAGGCTTTCCAGTAACTTACATGTTTATAAACCGTAAAGATACACAAGTTTATTGAATTTTTTCAAAATGATTAAGCTGTAGGTGGGAATTATCAAATACATTCATGTCAGATATCACAGGAGTTTTTTATAATGCTTGGGTGGGTGTTATGGGTGCAGTACCCCATCAATTACATTGCTCCTGGCACGTTGACAGGGCATGGAGATGCAATTTAAATAAAATTGCTAACAAAGAAAAAAGAGCAGATGTATATAAAATACTCAAATATCTACAACAAAATCTAAATGAAAATGAATTTGCTGCTTATTTGAAATTGACGGTAAGCCAATTACTACAGGACAAAGACACAGAATCGTTTGGTCAATATTTTAGTCGTACTATGTAGATACTTATAAATTATGGACCTATTGCTTTAGAAAAAGATGCGGAATTAACACAAATATGCTTTTAGAGAGTATGCATAAGACAATCAAATATTTTTATTTGGATGGAAGAAAAGTTAAAAGATTGGATAAGGGGTTGCATGCAGTATTTAATTATACACGAGGTAAGATGGTCGAACGCTTCATTAAAGATGAATAAAGCAAAGAGAGATATTATTAATCGCCATCGATTAAGTGTAGCATCAACATTCACAGTTAAGGAAAATGCAAATGTATGGCTTGTAGAAAGTGAAGAAAATAAATATATTATCAAAACAGAGCTATTATCCAAACGCAGGTGTTGTAAATTAACTTGTGATATATGCAATATTTGTCTCCATACATACGTATAGTTTATTTCAAATTATAAGAATATAACTTTGAACGGCTTAAATGCTGTTATTGCACCACCTGCGGTAACAACTACCTGGATACGCAAACAAACTGCTGAGGACCGTAATGACACAATTTAAGTGAATTGAATAGAAATGGAATTATGATTTGCGATATGCGTAACTACCTGTTCGTACATTTAAATCTCACTTAATATGTAAATTCTTTAATTACTTGTAACATCGAATTGTTTACTATGTAAATTTATACTGTTTGTGATATATATACATAAACATATAATTATCTTATAGGGCCGTAATTTATAGTCAATACGGCCCCTAGATTCAATATGCATTGCCAGGTTATTATCGTCACAGAAGGTGCAATAAAAGTATTAAAGGCCTTGTAAGTCTACAGTTCTATTCTTATAATTTGAAATAAACTATACGTACCCTGACTTTTACATTAAAAACACAATTTGCAAACACATTCATTATATATCATTAAATTACTCCGAAATTACATTGAATAAAGAAATTGACATAGGGTATTGGGATAAGAAAGAAGAAATGGAATTATCTCTTACTAATGTTACATGTAGTAACAAAAACAAAAAAGAAAAATTAAAAGACGATGCGGTAAATAAACTTTTTAATTTACAAAACAAAATATTAGATGTTGATTTAGATGAAATAAATGAATACGTACTGCGAAAAATTCAAAATCATGTAACAAATGCTGAAAAATTACTGGATTTAAAAGTTCAGTGAAATTAAACTTGTTTTAAAGAAATCTCAGAAAAATTATGCACTAATAAAAAAATTAAAAAGCAGTTAATTTTTTTTTCAACAAAAAATTCACTGCAAAGACCGACTAAATTAGAAATGAAAAATATACATACATAGATTTCTAAATGGAGAGCAAACGTGAGTTATTGGTGAACAATGACCATAATTATATTTGAGTTGTATTAATAAAATTATATGTGAAACTTTATTTTTTTATTTTTTTTTTAGTTAAAAATTCTAATTTTTCTAAATTAGATTTCAAATTGGTTATTTTAAGTTTTATTTTAGTTGAAATAGTTCAAATGCAGCTTCAATTATTCGTTTATTCATTTTTTAATTTTAGATTTTAATAATATAATTTATTTTTTAATTGAATACCAGGCACCTAATCATTCTGTAAATGAAATAGTAAACACTAACTTTAAACAGCATCGCTAAAGCATAAGAACGAAATGCGGCCAAATATCTACCTGAATTATTCAGTTCATAGAATTTATACATTTAACAATTTCAAAGTATTTTTGTAATAACTTCACATAGATATTTAGCTGTATCCTCTAATTTCAAATTCGTACAGTACACGCATGTGTATATTGCGGAATATACTGCAGCATTTAACGTCTCGTCAAATACTGTAGCTGGTTCATTGTTATCAAGTTAATGGATGTGATATTTTATTAAAATTACAAAAGTGTATCGGAGATAAGATGTTCACGTACAGCGTTCTCATTAGGAAAAAATTGTCTAAAAATCTAATTTTGATAATAGAGACTATACATTTAACAATAAGCTTGTTTGTTTTAAATTGTCTTATTTATTTGAAACGAGGATATGAATGTATGGATGTACAATCTAGTATATGTATCATAATTCATAAAGAATTGCGATAGATTAGATGTTTGTTTTTTAAATACGCACATCAAAATATACACGAATTTCTTATTATTAACTTACCAATTAATTTTATATACGGCACTTTATTGAACAAAAGCTATTTTGCGGATGGAGACATCTAACCTCACACGCCGTAAAATAACGACTGCTAACAGAACCAGAGTTGCGTCTGGTATTTATAGCCTTAATTCCATTCTAGGCGATTCCCATACTGTTTTGACGTGCCCTTTTCTTATTGGCTAAAGTTAAATACATTGTGAATCATTCCGTTTGCATTGTATATTGTTGTATATGTGCGAAGTCTGTGTGTACCCTGTTGCTTTTGAATTAAGAAAAGTAATTCCCCGATATTTGATTCTAACCGTCGGGGTTAACGAAGTAATAATATCGGTGATTTACGTAACGCAAAATATAAATGTAGAAAGTTGATTTGGAGATATTAGAAGGTAATTTAAATTGTAATGTGCATTCTTTGTCCATATATTAAACTGGTATTACAAATGTAAAATTTTATGTTGTGTATAAAAATAAATGCGGTATTTCATGCAATAAAGATTATATTTCGTTATCTCAAAAAACAACAGATTCTACGATGTAGATAATATACAACGTGTTACAATTGAAGAGACGAAAACAAGTGATGCCTTAATTCAACTTAACGTTAAACACAAAAATTGATCAACAATTCGATGTTCACTAGCATTAACTTGTTCATTTCATCTTTTCTATGGTTCATCCCAAATAAAAAGAGTAGCGGAGCAGAACGGTTCACGGGCATAATCCCGAACAAAAGTGATAAAAGATGACGCCTATATAAATTTGTTGACGATTTACAAGAGTTACTTTGTTTTGCAAATAAACGAATTTTGCATAAAGTACCTATGTTTAAAAACTAATAGATAGAAATTATTATTAAACAATTCATGGGATGACAGACTCTTCTTCATTTGTCACTATAAATTAATTGAGAAAAACAAGTGACAGATTATGAAACCTCATTATGAAAATCACGTAATCGTAATATATTGATATTACTATTAATTACATATATGTATGTAACATTGCAATTATTACAGTGACAAAAGCGAACAAATGTATAATTTTATTCTCTATTAAGTCTTTTCACATACATACATATGTATAAGGTTGCAAAATTTTTCTTATTATGTAGTTCATCACATAATGTAGCACTTTGTTTTCGATTGCGTTGCTCACGGAAATGTTCTCGGGACCTCCATTGAAGGGTACCACAGCGTTACCTACTTTATACATAAGGCCTGAGTGCTTTGATGTCAGCAGGCTATGACGTATTTTGAAGTAGGTCGTCGATCATTCAAACGTTGAGATCGTTTCTTGCGTTTTGAATTGGTTCATCCAAATCATACCTGTAATGTTTTTCTAGTGTTGTATAAGCGATAAAACTTTTTCTGAAACGATAAAAATGAGGTAACCTAACCTAACATTGCGTCGGCCGTTTTGTATGTTTTGTTCGTAAGTTACACTTTGTAAAAGAAGATATTATTTATTTTTCAACAGCTACAGATTCAAGGACCGGGGAAACTATAACTGTAAGCTTAAAAAACCCTAGGCTTAAAAGATGCTATTCCAACTCAATTCCCTAACTGTCCGTTGTATTTGACAAAAAACGTGAAGATTTTAATGTTCAAATAGTTTTATATTTAACAAAATTATTTTTGAACTCGAAGACATGTTTTTAAATGTGTGTAATAAACATTCTGTTTTAATACAATATATTTTAAATTATATCACCGAACGTAGCCATTTTGGATAATAATATATGTAAATGTTATATTCACAGCAGTGAACGTATTGCAACAATTATAATAACTTGTTCTACAAATACCCTACTTAAAAATGATTGTGGGAAAAGTAATTATAGATTAGGTAAAACATCACATAATAAGAAAGATAGATTAAGTAAAACACCACATACTAGGAAATTAAAGACCCTGGTTAAATAGCATGTCTGTAAATTTTCTCATGAAATTGAACAAAATTTCAAATAAAATTGCAATTACCATATCATTACAACCTTAGTTTCGTCCAAATACATGTACAGTTACAGATAATAATAATTAGTCTATTAAGTATCAACCACAAATACATCTTTCACGAAAACGGTGCTCGGTTACGTGTTTGGGCTTTGCTTTGAAACTTCGTTTATCCAAAATAAAATCGAATGAGATGCGAAGAAGAGCTCAGTTGATGTCTGGCATCCTTTTTAAACCGGAAGCTCTCCAAACTTAAAAGAGAAATGCGAAAAAATGATTCTTTTACCGCTTAGGTTAATATCGTGCATGGGCGATACATCACCAACCCAGCGTGACGTCATCGAAGAGCGCTCAAGCCTTGTTATAGTGTAGGTAACGACTACAGTCGAATTTTTCGATCTTGTCCATTACGTCATTTTTTAAACGATGGAATTCATATGGATTTTGTTGATGACATAACGGGCAAGATCGAAATTGTTGATAACGTAACGGAAAACATCAAAAAGTTCGACTGTAATTGTAATTTTAATTGTATAAGTGTAGCATTTGAGAGCGAACCATATCCATACTGAATGAAACATTTTTTGACCGTAGCCATTCCTGAATATCACAATTTTTCCAGCTAGAGGTTGGAATCTCGTTTTCGTGAAAGATACGTGATGCGTTGTCAATTATAGAGTTGTGAGATAACTAAAGTATTATGTTCTCAAACCATTCCTTAAAGTGGGTACTATTCATATCCGCAAGATAGTAGTTTAATCGATGGAGTACTATAAGCCTTCTTCCTTTGCCTGTTGAATTTTTGAGCCCAGTTGACAAATCTTCAATAAAAGTTTGTCGAAAAGTGGTGATACTTCTATTGGTCGACATTTTCTCTTTTGTGTATCCTTTGTTCGTCCAAATAAAATATTGTTCTGCCTTCCGTTCTATACTGCCTTATCGCTATCAAATAATCCCTTATTCATGTTGTAATGTCTTCTATTTCTATTAATAAGGATTTGTTTGTGCATTCACATTAAGCAAGAAATTTTATTAAAGCTTACTTAAAGTTGATGGTTTTAAAAATCTGTATAATGTTGCATGACTCATTTTTGATATGTGATCCCGTGCACTTATTTTTGCCGTGATTTTGTTTAAGGTTGGCAGTTCATTCTTCAACAAGAAGCTATGCACTATCCGACGTACACCATTTTTCACATTTTCATTAAACGTGACCAATTTGGAATGACTACCGGGCCTGTTTTTAAATGTAATAAGTTAGCCTTTCTTTCTATATTTCTTCACGACTCTGTACACCGTTGACCTTGCGGTGCTTACAATAATATTACCATAAATACATAAATACAGGGGAATATATACTTATAGCTTACCCAAAGTATTGGAAACATAAGACATAATTGCTGCAGAGTTCTTATATTACGTCGGGCTTAATCAGAGCCAATCAAAGCGCTTGCTGTTTGTGTAAAAAATTTCCATGACTTTTCCTCCATTTGAGTATAACATGATGTACATATCTAATTTGAAAATTGAATCTTGATTTTAGCGTATTTGTTGTGTTCTTCAAGGGTTCATAAAACTAGACATTTTTAACGTTTCGACAATTTTTTGTCTTCTTCAGAAATGTATGTTTTATTTTCTTTAAAATAAAACATGTCAACGAACACAACACTTTAAAATTTTTTTTAAACAATAACATTTTGTATGTTACATTGTTTGATTTTATATTATTGTAACATATAACATCTAACGTATAACATTTTATTGTTAAAAATAAAATTAAAGTATTGTGTTCGTTGACATGGTCTATTAAAAAAGATTATAACAAAAAATAAAATATATTTCTGAAGAAGGCAAAAAATTGTCAAATCGTTAAAAACGTTAATTTTATTTTTATGAACCCTTAAAAGAAATATATGAACAAAGCCGCTAAAATCAAGATTCAATTTTCGAATTAATTACAAGAAGGGCTAAGAAAGAAATTAAATTATTTTATTGACATGATGTACCTTTAGTATTTACAATTGAGGACCTTGGTGCAAGAAGGGATAAGTTACTATTTTGTCAACATTCAGATACGTATTCCACGAGCTTCCACAAAGCATAAGCTATCGTTTGGTCAAGAACGGGAAGAGTGCGTCCATAAATAGCGAAGTTATTAGCCCTTTTGACTCATCCCCTTCACAAATTTTGTGCAAAAACGGGATAAGTCATGATGACTCATCCTGTTTTTGCACCAAACGAAAACGAAACACGAAAAATTCACTCTGATTTCGGGCGGTTATTTTATTACATATTTTTACAAGATCGTGAGTCAGTGCATAGGAGCGTAGGAGTGCCATTGTTTGCATTGTGCTTCCACGTGTTCGCGATGTTGGGTTATGATTCGGACTTGTCTGAACCTTTCCAGGACTCTGGAAGTGAATACCGCGCTAGTACTTCGGACAATGAGACTTCTTCGGCAGATTCAGGAGAGTTTAATGAAGAAATAAACAATCAAAACAATGACAATATTGCAAATAGGGGAAAAAAGAAGAAAAGAAACGTTAAAAACTGAAGAAATATTAGAAAAGTAAAACGAGCAAAAGGTGAAGCTTATGTTGGTACTCGAGGACAAGAAGTTCCAGCTAGACAGCAAGGAATTGAATGTGGCTGCAGAAAAGCCTGTTTTGATAAACTAACCGTTGAGAACCGAAATAAAATGTTTGATTCATTTAATGCATTAGCCGATCAAGAACAACAGGATTCGTATTTGGCCCGTCTAATTTCTGTTATCCCTAAAAATCAAACACGGCCACGCAAACAAAATCCAAAAAAACGTGAATGTGGTTTCAAATACAAGGTGAGTTTAGATGAAATAATTTTTTTAGTCTTTAATACTGTATTTTTCAATTTGTAGGTAAAGTTGCCTGATTCGGAAATAATAGTGTGTAAAACAGCCCTGGTTCGTCTACACGGAATTGAAAAAAAAACGATTGGAGCGCATATGTTCTCACATGTCCGCAAATATTACTCCATCGCCTGATTCTCGAGGAAGACATTCTAACAAACGAAATATTATTCCAGAAAATATTATTCAGCAGATAAATGATCACATAAAATCATTTCCAAGAAGAGAGTCGCACTACGGCCGAGGAAAAAGTGATAAGTTTTATTTATCTTCAGATCTAAATATTAAAATAATGCACCAACTCTATTTAAAAAAAATACGAAAATCATTGCTATGAACTTCTTTAGCAAGGTGAAAATGTCAAACCGCTTATTACATACGATTTCTACTTCAGATATTTTAAAGAAAACTTTAACTATAGTTTTGGTAGATCTAGAACAGATACATGCAATAAATGTGACATACTAGATAATAAGTTAAAAAGTACTTTAGACGAAGAAGAAAAAAGTGTTATAAAGGTTGAAAAAGATGTACATCTAAAGAAATCTGAATGGTTTTATAAAGAATTGAAAGAACGTACGAAAGAAGCCCAAGAAAATGAAGAAGTTGAGGTCATTTGCTTTGATTTTCAGCAGAATTTATCACTACCAAAAGTGCCTTCTACAGATGTCTTTTATTTGCGGCAGCTGTAGATGTACAACTTCTGTATCCATTCTGCAAAAAACAAATCGTCTCATTTTTATATGTACGACGAAACAGTTGCCAAAAAGGGAGCTAATGAGGTTACAAGTTTTGTAGATCATTATATTACAAATAAATTGAGTCCAAATGTTAAGAAACTCTACATATTCTCGGACAACTGCTGTGCGCAAAATAAGAACAATATGATGGTCCGATACTTGGCAGGGTTGTGCAAAGTACAAAAATTTATATCTATAATACATAGATTTCCTGAACCTGGACACAGCTTTCTGCCATGTGACAGACGATTTGGTATTATCGAAAAGAAAAAACGCTTAGTGGAACGTATTTACTTACCCCAGGAATACAAAAAATTAGCTGAAACTTCTGCGATGAGATTTAATGTTATTACTGTTACCCAGAATGATTTATGATTTTTGTACCCTTATAAAGGAATTTTCACTCCTAGTGCCAAAGAATCCTCCTAAAGAAGAATTTGCGGTACAGAACTTTCTGATGTAATCGAATGTAGCAGGTCTACATTAGGTCCCCTTAACTTCAATGAAAAAAGGAACTGTTATGATGCCCCGTTGTCCATTAAGTATGCAAAATTTAAAAATGTTATCCAACTGGCTACAGAGTATGTACCAAAATCTGACATGGCGTTTTATAACACTTTAAAAAGTGATTCTGTTTCTCTAGAAAATGGCGATTCAGGCACAGATGGAGATGAAAATTACTCTGACTGATTATCTATCTTTTTTTTGTGAAATTTGTATTTCTGCATGTGATTCATCGCGTTCTCGCACCAAATAACAAATAATTGAAAATTTATGCGCTTTTTTTTCTAATAAATTACCATAGGTCTTATTTTTATGGTAAACCAAGACGTGCTCTATAAACTGACACAAAAAAACGTTGATGTTTTTTTTCTTTTGCTTCTCCTGAAAAAAATTCAAGCAGTGACTTATCCCCTTCTTGCACCAAGGTTCTCAATTATAATATTTTAAAGCAACTGAGATTACAAAGGTTCTAGTTAGTAAATTTCCAATTTCAAAATAATAACCAGCCGGTTCTCTGATTTGTTGAAAGTAAATGCAGTCAGTGGTGATCTATCAATCAAATGTTTCTGGTAACGCTGAGATATGCAATGGAGAATATAACCATTTTTTTAACTATATTTAAGTCTAAGATAATTGAGTTTATTTTAAAACTATTTTGTCATATCTAAATCCATAGGTACCATTAATATTTTTCATTTCCAATGATTGCACGAATTGTACTTCATGTATAGTGAAAATGGTCTTTTGCACGTTTATTTTTAGTGTTAGGTTGCTGGTACATTAAAAAGTTTTACAACAGTGAGTAGGTAAGTTTGAAATGAAAATTTCATACTGTTTACTTGTGATTCTGGAAATGTGCCTTTGAAGCAAAATGACATCTGTGTCAGCTGATGAGTAGCGCATGATAAATGTTGATTAATTGGTCTTCTTTCAATGGATTTTGATTGAACTGATAACGTTCCAAAAAATTATTTAACATTGAAAGTTGTATACGTAACTTAAAACCGCGATCAAGCTGCTAATAAGGTACGTGAAAAAGAGGAACAAGGATATTGTTGGAAAATAACAGACTATATAATTTTTTATACTTATATTTTCCCGTTTTATATATTTGATGTTATGAAGGGGAAGATGGTGCTGGTTCACTGACAATTGGATGGTAAGTCGCTGATCTTCTCTTTGTTCACTTTGGTAACTTTCTTGAATTGTATCATAGTACGAGACCCTTTTATAAATGTTTGTTTTTCATTTTTTATTCGTTATATGAAAGCTTGTGTAAGCAACTTCTGTAAAAGAAAATAAGGATTAGTTATCTAAATATGACATTCTACTAAAGCTAAAGGTTAGTGTTTGCATATGTAAGGTGCGCTACTTGAATTGATACAGTCAAGTTTTGGTTATTTTATTTGTATAATTTACCTTCGAATTATCTTTAACGATTAAATCAGCAAATAACAACATAAAATACAGCAATTGGATAAAATACCGGCTTGAAATTAGTCAAAATTCCCTAGTAGTAACATGAAAAACAGTTAGTAGAAATGCATAAAAAGCAGGTCCAATTTTCTTACAAATTCTATTCTACAAATTCTATCAGGCGACCGGTTTTATCAGGCCAGAATTCATTAATCAGTGGGAGGAAGTCAAAGTGTAAAAAGAAAATCTACTGCAATTGTACAATAGAGATTTAGATTTCCTTTTTAAACTTTGACTTCCTCCCACTGATTAATGAATTCTGGCTTGATGATGTGTTTTTGAACACGAAACCGGTCACCTGGTAGTTAATAGAATTTGTGAGAAAATTGGACCTGCTTTTTATTTCTTTTCATTAACTAAATACTCACAGTCGAGTCACGATGGAATATATCTGTGATAATTAATGAAAAGTTATTGCATTATACTCACTTTAAACACAATAAGGGTTCTCCGTTGAGAATGTATGTGATTCCAGCGAAAATGAATTGCCAGATGTTAGCTATCTTCCAGATCGTGGATGGAAGGTCGTAAGTTTCATCTTTTAGAGATTTTTTTCGGTTACTCGTTTTCAGGTGGATGCAGATGTTCGAAAGTTTAGCGGTCGTAGTACGACCCCAAAAACTTTTTAGCTTTACGGTGGTAATACAACTCCATTTTTTTTTCAGTTTTAGGGTTGTAAGAGCCACTGAGTTCCGCGACACGGAACTCTAGCTGCCACCGGTGCGAATACCCATGTTAGTCCAAGAACCGCGGTGGCGCCATTGCTGGCACCTATACTCCCGCCATTCCAAGAATTCAACCAAAAGATGAAACAGTGTATAATACATGTTTTTATGTAGTAATTAAAGACGTCGTCGACATTTTGCGTTTCTTGTGTCGACGATTTTGGGAAAGCCTGAAAAGAAGATCCAGTTAAGATTAAAATTGAAGCTCAAATATTTTGGAAGTATTTTTAAAACAACGTAAATAGTTTTATATTTATATGTATTAATATTTATATATATATATATATAGGCATGTGTACGGTTGATTAACCTCTTACGGCGCTTTTTATATAGGATAAACCATGAAGATGTTTTTAGGTAGAAACAAATACTTTAAGTCGAAACTATTTTTTTTCGGATTGCACATCACTGATTGATTGAATATCATTAGAACTCATGCAAAATGTTAGCGCTGTGTAAACAGCTGTAGAACAATTTATTCCAGGATAGTTTTAACAATAAATGTAAAGGCTGTTTTGGGAATTATGTGTGGGGACTATTCAAATGATATACATAAAATGTACCAGCGAAGGGATTTATTCCACGATATTATTACCAATACATAAAATAAACCATCATATGATTAAATTTATGAAACTTTATTTATTTCAACGCAATACTATTATTATGTTGAAACCACTACGCTCAGGATGAAAGGAATAAATTCGATAACATTCTAGTAACTTTTTTTTGTGATAAACATGTTCGAACATGTCGATGTATATTTTTGATTTACGTATTTCTTTGCTTATGCCACAATTTAATGTTACTTCCGACTTGAGCAGGAGTAGTAGTAATTTTGTTATTTAAAATACCATACCTTGTGTATTTTTACTGATTTGGATAAACTTTCCCACAGGTTTATTGTAAACAGTTTGCAAAAATTAAATGAATATAATAACTTGGCTAAGAGGGCAAGTAAACTCAACAATTAACAAGAAATCATAGTAACTATATATCAAAACTGTTTTAAGTGTTTATAAGTGTTTATTAATTAATTTGCACACCTAATTAAAGTCAAAATGCATTTAACTGAAGAAGAAAGAATAGAGGTTCATGTGGTGATTGGCTTCAGAAATTGATTACGTACTCAAGCAGAAGTTGTTAATTTATTTAAGAAAACTTATCCTGATCGTCCGCCAATTAACTAGCCAACTGTAAATACAATTGAAGGCAAATTCAGAGAGTTTGGTCATGTTAGGGATCTATCTAAAGGCCGACCAGCCAAAGTACCTGAGGGTATTGAATTAAACATCCTCTTAGCAGCCGAAGAAAATCCTCACATCAGTCTGAGGCATATATCAAGCAAGTATAGTATTGGGTTAGGAACTGTTTCAAACACGTTTCGAGTAGCAAAGTACCACTCTTACAATATACATTTGGTGTGGAAATTGTCAGAAGGCGATATTGAGCGAAGAACCTAATTCTGCGAAGAAATAATTGGAATACAAGACAACAATGCAAATTTCGTTGAACATACCGTTTTTTTTGACGAAGCGCACTTGCTTTAAGAGGTATTTCAGTTTATTTTCCAACTTCATCAAGTTATTATTTGTTTTCATATGTTTTAGTTAATCTATGTATTTGTTTTAATACCTCAAAAACCATTCATAATAACGTGCATATGAAGGGTTTATTGAAAAGCTTATTTAATCTTGTATCTAGATCTTTAAAAATATATGTGTAGGTATTCTATTTAATACAATATACTTGCTGCCATTTTCGCTCAAACCAGAAGGGATACCATGTTGTGGTGTAGGTTAATAAATGGCACATCAAAATTATAAATTGACGTGTTAGAATATTTCTACTCATTTAATGGTGCTAGAATTTTGTTGAACTTTCTTTCATCGTGAACGCAGTGTATACAGTTAACTTTTCTTTACAATTTTGCAACTAACCTGTATATAAATGTTATATAATTTTTAATTTGGTTCACCTTGGTGGCATAGTAAAATATTCTCCTGGGAAGCGTTAGACTCAGGCGCCACAAACTTATTGGATCAAATACAAGTGCACACAAGTGCGACTAAGCCGCATGTGTGTGCACCCGTATTTGAAACAGTGAGTTTAATTTTTGCGACTAAAAATCTCAAGTGCGCGCCTGGCCTAAGATCAACTGATGTGGCATTAGATTGTGTTTAAGGAAAAAAAGTAGTATTAACTTTAATTATAACTTTTCATTGAACACCAGATGCGACAATGTATTATCAAAATAATGTATGTAAAATATAGGGAAAAAAACTGTGACTTGGTAACATCACGCTAGATAATATAGAATAGATTTCCTTTAGGTTATGTAGAAGACGTAAATACTGTATTATTTCATAGTAATTAAACATGAGTAATTTTTATTTATTTTTGGCAACTTTTAGTTTGTTTGATTTAATGACAAAATGGCTTTTTTCAGATTCGTGTTGATTACGTAATAGCTTTGTTATTTATTTTTTTTAACGACTTCAATTTAAATATTAATTTATATCTGGATCATTGATGGCTATTAGCATTAAAACATTGTCAAAGAAAAAACAAAAAAGGAACGTTGTTTTATTCCGCAACAATTCTTGACCTTAAAAAAAGCGATAAAAATAATATCAATCAGAAGCTTGTTTTGGAAGATCAAGTAACCAAATAATACAAATTTGATCAATAATAGCGTAAGAATTACTACGGCTATATAAGAAATGCTAGAAGCATAGTAATATATTTTACCACACATGGAATTCCTTCAAAAACCGCAGCTTTTTAGTGATGGTAGCGAATTCTGTTTTAGTAATTTTTCTCTGGCAATGTTTTACTTCAGAATAAAATAGCTTTAATGTTTCTCATTTAAGCGCATTTAGATTATGTCAAAAATGCACATATGAAGAGTTCTATTCCAAAACTGCACTAAAAATGCGGTTGTGATGGTTTCCAAATAGCCCTATACTGTTGCTAACACGCCCGATTTATCTTCACTGAGAATTCATCTAAGTCCTGCATAAAACCTCTAACAATTTTGCAATTATTTCCAGAACTTATCCGCCCAAGCGTTTAAAATAAAGCTTGACTAGGTCACCACGCTAAAACATGTTTTATTATACTTTGTTTAACAAAGCAAAGTATTTCAGAAGATTATGCATATATTTATATATGCCACCTGATCGCGTTTTCGGCCGAATAGAGCAAATTATAAGAAAACATGAAGAAATGACAGCATCTGAAGAGTATCACACTATATTTGAAAAATACTGTGGGGTTATGGATTTGAATCGAGGAGACTGGAAGGCAACAGACTTCAAAACAAAAAATTTTGTAAAATTTAGTGCAACAAGGGTTTATTTACAGAGAAGGACCAGAAACAATAGATTTGCAGAATACCAACACAGGAGATTCATGCATACAATCAATACTAAAAAAGAATAAAAGTTTGAAAGTTGCTGTTGAAAGTGCTCTATCAGCTGAAATTAATAACAGTATTTCAGATATGAAACGTAACAAAGTTCTGCACCTTATAGCACTTAGGTAGAAAAAATAAGAATTAATTATATTTTTATGTTGGGGTTACTTCTACTTCATTCAAGAACTAAGCGACAATGCTAAAGTGTTTTTTAAAGAGGCTACGGCTGCCGATTAAGAAAGTAACCAAGATCTTTGACACAAAGTCAAGACAAGGAGGTGGCTGCCGATGATGACAGCGAATCTTTTATGTAAACATGTTATATAATTTTGTAGCAAAAAAGACATTTTTAATAAATTTATTTGTTATTACGTATACATATCGTATTTACTTGTGTCACAAAGTAGTGTTGCCCTTAATTTCCATAACTAAGTCCGTGAACTTAGTTTAAGTTTGAAAACACCTTCAAATTGCAGTGCACTTATGACAAAGCCAAAATTTTTTATTTATCCGTTGTTGTAAGTAAAAATTTTCATTTCACTTTTAAGTATTGAGTAATACTTATTTGAAAGTTAATAAGTAACATAAAACTTTAATGCAAAATTTCTCAAAACTAAACTTAGTATAATTTTAGAAAAGAGCTCTTCATATGTTACTACGGTTATTACTAAGGTTGCCTAAGTTTTTACTAACTCAGTTTCAAAATGTCATCGACAGAAAGTAACTCTAATATTATTTAGTTTTTAAAGTTGATCAAATTTCACTATACCCAATACAAACTCGTAATTTTTAGTCTGGTTTTACACTATAACTTATAGATCTTAATTTATTAATTTTTTTCATATTATTAATGAATTTCTAGTTATTTTCAATTTTATTGTGATCAATTTCTGGTTTTTAAATAGGAATTTGCAATCGATTTACATCTGTTCAAAGGCATGATCTTCTATATAGTCTAGCACTACATAAACAACATATTTATAATACTATTTATTCTGTAAGAAAAATTGAACTGGTTCTAATTCATGAATTTCTAAAACTGGAGCATGTTCTAGAAATTTGCCGTTTATTGATAAATGTAAAGTTCTATCAGTTAAATTTGCAAAAAACTTGATGTAAAATTAAACCAGAAATTGACAGATGCAGTCTGCAAGTTGCTTATTATATTAGGCATTGATCAATAAATGAATTACCTTCCTGACATATTGATGGTTTAGTGACAATACAAAGTTTTATCATTTAACCTATACAAGGAATTTCAACATGATTGGATTCTAAAGCTGGATAGTTTTGGAGAAAGCATTGTTAAGAAAACGCTTTTACTTTGTAATTATTAATGAGAAATATTGATTGCAGATGTAGATTAAAATCATTAGAAATTGCATTTAGAAGGCATTAATCACATTCACACCACTTTATGTTTTATGTATATTCAGGTAATATACATATGTGACCAGAAGGAAGTAAAGAATGAGATCCAAAGTGAAAATCTAAACATATGAGTCTAAACAACATTACCGTATTCTTACGTTCTTTTAATCAATATTTGTATATCTGGAATCTATGTATAGATTGTATACAGGTTCTACAAGTTTTTGAACTAAAATTTAAACATGGTGAAATAAATTACGTTAATCTGTACCATTATAAATTTAAAAAAATCACCGTTTGATGTACAAGTTACCCTTAGCAGTAAGTAGGAGGCAATCTTCACCAATATGTATAAGTTGGTTTCAGTACAAATGAAAATAAATGGTGGAAGAATTATGCAACAATCAACTTACCAGCTGGATGGTTTGATTGTTCTTGAGGAGCTTAGATGTTTTAGCTCCTCAGCACCGAACTATTGCGACTGGTAGAGAGACCTTCGATCGCATATTTATACATATGTTCTTATCTTATCGACTATGTAATTGTATATTAGGTAAGACGTAATAATTACGTCGGTTGGTGTCTGAATAGGATTCATGATGAGTGGAATGTGGTGGATTCATGGAATCAAACAGCGTTAGAAAGAGAACGTTTGTGTGCATATTAAAATAAACAGTAAGCAAATTATTCATTTTATATGCAGATATAAATATTAAAATTTCCCAAATTGAGTACATGTGGGTTGGAATTTAAATTAAGGACATCAAATAGGACAAATTCTGAGTCTCAAGCCACCAAGGGATCTAAAGAAATGAAAAGGCAGATAACTTGGCCAAAGAAGCAGCGAATATACCTTTCATTGGTCTTAACCCCTTCTGTGATCTCCAAAAGAGCCACATAAAACAAGCAGTTAAGGCATAAGAGGACTATCAAAAGGTCTCGTACTGGGAAAATGTTCCAGCACAAAAACAGGCGAAAGCACTCATATCAGGCTCGCCAAAGACAGCAAAAATAGCGCTTTCGTTCAGCAAAAGGGATCTTAGATTACTGGCAGGATTTCTGCCAGGCCATGTAGCCCTAAAATATCACTTATTTAAACTAGGAAAAGCTGAAGATCAAATCTGTCGTCTATGCCAAGAAGATCTGGAGACGGCAGAACACATCCTATGTAAATGTGTTGCCATTAGTCGCACGCGAGACCAACATTTCAGTAGGCCATTTCTAGCACTTACTGAACTGAAGGAAGCAGATCCTAGAGTTGTACTAAGGTTTATTAAAAGCCTCCAACTATTCTAACACACATAAGCGCATTTTGTTACAATAGATCGCAGTGACTAAAGGCATCTGTGCCATGGCCCGTCTATAACAATAATAGGTCAAATTCTCACAATGATTATAGCAATATACTTTGGAAGTTGATCCAGAAATGTTCTGGGCCAACACTATTTATATTCGCATTTGTTATAACAGGAGGCTTTCCATAAAAAGTAGTAGTAAATGTTTGAGCGTTGATCTTCTTGATACTTCCGAAGCACATTTCTATAAAATTTTCGGGAACTAGTTCCATTTTATTTCCTAAAATCTGTTAGTCATACAGGCTTAATTTGAATGCTCCATGACAAATTTTGAGTAATTCTTCATTATGGATGTGTCTCGACGCAATGGAAACTTAATTGTCCTGTCATCAGTTGTACATTCTAAAAAATGGGTGAATTTTTCAATGGGATAAAATTCACCCAAATTAGGAGGAAATTTCACCTCTTGTGAGGGAAACCAGAAAGTGAAGTAATTTTACATCAGAATGTAGGATAAAATTCACCCGTTCTAGGCATACGCATGGTGTTGTGTACGGTGCATCGTGACCAATCGTGGCCCCCAATGTGTCATAATCTGATACTTTTAGTGATGAGTCATCACTGATGACAAACGAATTATAAGTACATAGACTTTAATTAAAAGGGTAAATGAAGAAGCTGTAAGTGTAGTAACCAACCAAAACACCAATGAACAAGTCAATAATCAGTAGACATTAGTAAGGTTCGCAAATTACGGTTCCTTACGGTCTTAGGCATCTGCTTGGGTAATGCGTAACTTTGTTTGAGTAAGAATTTATGTTATAATTTATAATGAACATAATACATATCGAGAAACACTTATTTAGTAAGTATTAACATTCCAAATGTGTTCTACTAACTATCCGAATCATGGTATACGCTTCCGCCGTCATTTCCTTGAGCCCCGCTCGCATTTGTGAAAAATATCCTTATATAACGAAAACGACTGTTCAACATTTAATGACATAACGTTTGCATAATTGTAATGGTCTTTAAAACAATTAAACGTATCTGTGGGAGCACTGTCATTATAAATCTGTCTTCATTTCCTAGCCAAATTTATATATTTTTATTGCAGTATCCTATTAAATAACAGTAACGAAGACCTTGTAATGCTGTGATGGTATTCATTATTACTTGGTAGTTATGGAAAATAGTATGTAAATCAATGTCAACTTAGTCTTGAAATGTCAATTGACTTGCTTTGATGGCTTTTGTATCTAGTTGTAACATTAGGGACCAGAGTGGATGGAAATACTGAAAATAATAGAATGCAGCTTCCAACCACGTTCTCCATCGGGTCAAAACTGGCTGTAGGGGTTCTAGGATATTAAGACACTGTTCGTGAAACTGCCGAATTCGTTTGGGAGATTTGACAAATACTGTTTTAGCCTGTGCTATTAGTTCATTTACATCTGGATAGCAGCGGTAAACAGGTTCGGCTAGCTGATGTAACACATGCAGCATACATGTTGCATGTAACAAATTAGGGAAAGTAAGTTTAACCAAGCGGACAGCACGGAGCATTGCTGATTCGCTACCATAAACTTGGGTTTCTAAAATTTAGAACTTTTGCAAAATATCACCTTTTCAATAGTTTCACCAGTATACGATTAAAATCTTGTACTGGCTATTAAGTCTGGAGGTAGCGTGAATTGTAGTACATACCACTGAGTTTTTCTTTAAATCCGTTGATTTATCCACAGTCAGCTACCATTTCTCTCCGTCGTATTTGAAGTTCGGATATATTGAAATAAACTTTTGAACATAGATCACCAAGTAATAATTTGCTAGTAAAACACGGCAATGTTGAATGAACTAAAATAATATTTGCAGACTGATATTCTTGACGCGATTGTTAAGTTTCTCTCCTCTTAGGTATGTGTGTAATAAATGTTTTTATTCATACGGCGCCGGTGCATAGTATTGCCGGAATATCACCTGCCATTCTACACGCCCATGGTCTGGCATAGGCTTTGCGAACCTTAGACATTAGTACTAACTTATTTTTTTGGTATGCTAACCTAATCTTTCAAATTCCTTTCCTGAACAATTTAGAGAAAGAGTTTTCAAATAAAAAGTATTCGGAGACAAATGCTGCATGATATAAAATTATCTCCAAGTATACAGAGTATTCAGTTTACGCTGCGCACGATACAAGTTTAGTTTTTGAAATGAAACACCCTGTATATTATTGTAGTTTCAGATGCCTCTCTTCAATCCATGTCAACTTTCATTAATATTCCCTATCTTAGTTTTCTATCTATCTTAGTTTTTGAGATAATTGATATACTTTGGGATTTTTACGAAATGTCCGTTTTTTTTTAACGGCCTTTTAACGCCTTATACACTAGGTTGGTGATTTAAATTTTATTCGATTGAGTATTCCTTGGAGTTCTAAGCAATACATCGAAAAGATTTGTTTGTATAATAGTTTTATATAATATTTTTTAAAGGAATAAACGCAGACTTGCCGCAAATACCTCATTTTTGTGTATTTTGTGCATCCTTCAGGAAGCAGAATCTTACAGAATCTTTGAAATGTGGTAGCCGTTCGGCGATGTATCCACTTCTATACCATGCGTATTCAAATAGATTGAAGAACTTTGGCGATGACAATTGATTATGGGTTAAAGATTGTAACTGAATAATACTGTTTCTTTGGTGTAGAATTATGTCATAATTCATAAGTAGTACTTCATCTGAAAATTTTCTCACATATTCTAAAATCGTAAACGTCTAAAGATTGTACCATTGAAGCTGTTTTCTTTGGAATTGTAAAATTATTTACGTTTCTGTTCATTGGTACTAAATTTTCCACTCGAACAATGCCCACTCTAGGAATCCAATAACCAAATACCTTCACCTCCAGTATTTAAGTATTTGGTAAGTACATATCTGTAAATTAATCTTTAAAATGCCGAGAAGTTAGTTTTCCGAACATAGAAGTGGATCAAAATTTCTACATTTAAAGAATTACAAGATAAATCAAAATCATGCCTGGTTTTATTATATACCGAAATAAAAATGCATTTCCTGTGACAAATGCACATTTAACTTCAAATTTTGAAAAAGTATCTTGTGTAAGAATACTTACAAGGGAACATCTCGAACCCGCAAATTCCAAAAAGTTGAAACTTTGTGGTCAAGTAGTCCCCACCCCAAGATGTTCGAAGCCATTTTCCATATCGGCCCAATTTCGTTTTAAGAGGGTGAAACCACCCCTGAAATTTTATTAGATTTTCGGTTTTTTGAAAATAATTCGATAACGGTTGGACCAAATACATCAAAGTTATATATCAAAATAATCGTCTTTTTGAGCTCTATTACATGTGAAGATAGTATAGTATTTCTATTTAAAAATTTGATGGTGCCTTCCCCCACCTCTTCACGAATGAACCTATTCAAATGCCATATTATGGATGTTATATAGCCCTTCAAGCAGTTTCAAAAACATACTTCGCTTTTTGTAAAACAGTTATTAAAAAAATGAGGAAAATGATATTTGATATGTCGTCTTTAGAGACTGTGAACGAATGTAACACAAATTTTAATGTTTTTGGATAGATTTGTTTTAGAAAACAGAAATATAGCCTTTCGTATGTCGATATTATAATTCATAGTGGTAGAAAAATTTATTCAAACCTACATATAAAATACATATTATGACATATTTTGTAATATATGGCTTATGTATACATGTGTATATATAATATATATGCTAGTAATTACTTAATTTGTATGATAATTAGAACCTGGTAACAGGGAGCTGTGCCATAGCCGCACCTGCCTAGTATATAAAAACAATAGTAAGAAAATAGAAAAAAAAATAACAGAACTAATACATAATTATAATATATGAAAAGTAGTGAAACACTCACCCTTTTAAGGAGCCTTGGCTACGGAACAGTAAAACGAGAAGCATCATTATCAGTATTAACATCATATGGATAAGAGTGGCAGAAAGTTGACACCATTAGATGTGTTTCCACAGTTGTCTCGGTGAGCGATGTTCGCCGTGGTGAGAAAATGAGTTTATATTTTGAAAAAGAGCGTTCAACATCTACCGATGTTATACATGCATCATTAAAATACTCTTTGTACTTAGTCAGTGGATTATTCGATACACCATCACAGATTTGTTTTAATGTGCTAAAGTCGGGATCTTTCTGTAGCACACTCTCGAACTTTTCTAAAACGCAGTTATATTTTGCGTCATGTGTAGTCAGTAGCTGTGTATTCACTCCGTCCATAATTTGCAGAGACTCCAATAATGATAACGATCTATTTTGTAATTGGTCTATTACGTCAGCTAATCCTTTACAGTAGCTAGGAATATTTTTTAAATCTGTTTCAACGGAAATATCTTGAAATTTCGACTGGCTCTCCTTAATAGCTGCAGATTCGGCAGGATTGAATTGTGCAACAGCAGCTTTTACTATTTTGAAATGTTCAGCATAATAAAAAGCTGCCTGCATGTTCCCCAACGTGTAAGAATTGGCTCCGGTGGTTGACGAATACCAGGACACTCTGTGTGAAATGATCGTAGGCGTTTGGGAGATTTCAAAAATACTTTTTTTTGTGCTTGCTGTTAATGCATCTACCTCGGGAGAGCATTGTTGAATGGTTTCTGCCACAAGATATAAAGCATGCACTTTACACGTAACATGTAAACACTTGCAACCATGTTCAAGAACAGAACGGCCTACCGAACGCATTATCGCTGCGCCATGTTTCATAAACATCAATACTTTATGAACGTTAAACCTTGGGAGTGATTATGTATGTGTCTATATGCACACGTTATTATGTAATATGTACTAGTGAATAATTACTATTGCCTGTTTGCTTTGTCACCACAATGTATTTTTGATTTCATGTATGTATGATGCATATTAATTAGGTTTATACCTGTATGTATCAATTTGAAATAAATAAATAAATAAAACTAAAGTGATGATCCATCATAAATGAAACCAAGACAATCAAGTTACCGAAGATATTAAGTGCAGAGACAAGGGTAACGACATATGATTACTTGGGGAATAACGGATGATGGAAAAATAGATAAAGAAATGACAAACAGAGAGAACAAATCAACGAGAATATATTACTCACTAAATAAGACAATACTAGGACACAAAGATATAGGCATGGACATAAAAATAAACATATACAATGCAATAACAATCCCAATAACAGCCAGGCGTGTGAAAACTGGACACTACGAGGGACAAATGAAGCAAAGGTAAATGTGATGGAGATGAAACACCTAAGAAGAATAGCGGGGAAGACAAAATGGGATAGGATTAAGAATGAAGTGATCAGACAATTAACAAAACAAGAACGAATAATAAGAGAAATAGAAAAGAAACAACTAAATTGGAACGTGCATATAGCAAGGATGGAGACAGATATAACGATAAGAAAAATAATGGAGACAGGATATTCAAACAAGAAACGAAGAGGAAGACCCAATAAAGGAAATCGGAAAAAAAGGGAAAGACTTTGGAAGAAATGAAAACAATTACAAGAAACAGAAGAAGTAGAAAAAAGGAGAAGTAGTTTTAGCAACCTGAATAATTTGAAGGCTAGAAAAAACCCTTTCCCTTTAACTTCCGCGAATTTTATATTTTCCATTTTTTGAAATGTTTTCAAAATAGAGCATTTAAAGCACATTGTGTTCCGGGTCTAAAAATATTGTATTATTATGTTTATACAACTTTCATGCCCCAAGAAACGTCAATAGGAAGAAGAATACTTGAAATGCATATTATTTATATGCACATTATTAATTGCACCTACCTTGTTTAAAACAGTACGACATATCCGTACATAATCCGTACATACCTACAGAATAATGTTCAGATAAAAGTGAACTTAGTGTAGAAGTACACATAAAAAAAGTGCCTAGAGAAAATAACCAAGATAGATAATGCTAATAAATAGCTCTTGGTATTGACACACTACCGGAAAAGTACAATATTAGAAGAGAAAAAGCTTTAAAGCTTTTTGCTCTTAACTACATTGCTCTTACATCTCTCAGTTTATGCCACCAATTTTCAAAAACAACAACTGAAATATTTCCTGGCTCCCCGTAGTGCCAGTAGTTATAGTCATGCCGTCCTAGAGAGCAGCGAATATAGAAACCGAAATATAGATGGCATATTTACCCATACAATGATACAACCTCTAACGTACAACGTTTCATAAATATTTTCAAAAGATACCCGTTAATGTATCTTTTTTTTATTTATATTTACCACGAATCGATGTGGAACTTCCTTTCCAATCCAGTGCTGTAGTTAAAAATACCATGATTCATTTGAAAAAAGGAGCTTTTTCGTTTGAAAATATCTATGTTTGGAATCAGTTTATGAACATCCTGCATAAAATTTAGTAACTATAACGATAAGGTAGGCATGACCTTCCATTTCGTTCCAACAAAAGTAAATAATTTAATTTACATCATATTCCCAAATATTTAATTTCAACAAGAATAGTGCAAATGTTAAAATTTTAACATAATTGTAAATATCTGGAAAACAGACTTTAGGGGTAAGGTACCCCAATATAAATTATTTACATGCAATGTGTGCTATCGATTAAGCTGATAAATAGTGTACCATTGTATTTAAAATAAGAAAGTTGGTAACCACTTCTGGTTCAACCAGAAGTGTTTCATAGGCGAAAATATTTTAAATTAACGGGTCTGATGCTATAACTACCTATTCTCACATTTCATAGTTCCATTCATAATAACATTATTAAAATTTCTAGCGAGTTTCGTGAAATACCCTGCATAATTCAATAGTAAATCACTCAGTTCCATTCGCAGCGTTATTTTTTAGTTATATTAAACCGATTATAACTAAATTAAAAAAAAAAAGAATTTTAATAAACGATATGGAATGAAAGTATTTCTGAAGACTCACTCCCCAGATCATTTGTTACCCCTATCCTTGACTTGACAGCAATTTTTCCTTTTATACTTTCGGCGATGAAACTTTTTTCATTTATATGCTTTAAGTAGTATATGAAGGTGGAAATCGTAGGCTTTCGGGGGGAAATATTACTGGGGGAAATTGCAAGGGGTTAAATTGATAGGATTCCAAAAGAAAAGAAAGAATTCTTTCCATATACGACCATTCTTAATATTATTTACGGTTGGATAATAATTAATTATGAATTCAAAAGAAGGAATGCAATATTGATATTCGTGAAGAAACCATTAATGAAAGATGAGGCAGTTAATTATGTTATGGACAACGAGAAGGTGAGATGGATCTTTCTTTTATTGGATATTCTTGAAGCTGGTCTGGTCTGGTCTTTAACAAGAAACTGGTCGCCTAATTTCTCAATAGAACTTTGTGAGATCTGGGCTATTTCTTCATTCCTACCTTTAATAAGAATATTTTCTTAACTTAAAACTAACTGATTTATTTGGAAGAAACATTTTCCTGATTTGGATTTTCTTGATTTTCTAACCTTACGAAAATATTTATTTAATATATATAGTCGCTCCCCTTCTACCTTTCGGTGTAGGGGTGGTACGCTTTGTATTTCTATTTCTGTACAAAGTTTTTCCATTGTTTTCTGTCTAGGGCTAAACTTCTAGCTTGTGTCATAGTCTCTCCTCTGTCTTGTATATTCCTTGCAATTACGTTTTCCCATGTTATTTTTGGTCTGCCTCTGTCTCTTCTGACTGTCGTCTTCGTTTCCCACATCTTCCTTACTTGTGTTGCTTCTTCCGTTCTCTGTAGATGACCCCACCAAATTAAGTTGTTTCATTTCGACAAACTTCAAGATCGATTTTATTCCAAGTTCTTTTCTGACTTCGTCATTTCTGATCCTATCTTTCCTTGTTATTCCACGTAGGTACTTCATTTCGGTAGCTTTTATCTTGCTTTTCATTTGATTCGTTAGTACCCATGACTCACTACCGTATGTCAATATCGGTACATAAATATGTAGTCTTATATACAATCATCTTCGTTCTGCTGGATATTTCTTTTTTCTGTATAAAATTTATTTTGTACAGATTTTTTCATTGCTTTCTGTATTCTTACATTTATTTCTGTTTCTTGATTTCCCGTACTATTTATGTTTATTCCAAGGTAATTAAGGTCTGTTACTTGTTCTATAATCTCATTACCTATTTTTATATTAATTATTTCTTGTTCCTTTGCTGTCATCATCACCTTAGTCTTCTTAGTATTTATTCGCATTCCATATTTTTTCAGGGTCGTGTTCCATGTGTTTAGGTTATGTTGTAGTCCATTTTCTGTGCCTGCCATTATTACTAAGTCGTCTGCAAGCACACATTCGGTTACATGAACGTTTTCTAGTTTCCGAACGCCTACGTGTAATTTCTTTAGGTCGGATTTGCATATCTTTAGTATTTCGTCTATGAATACATTAAGCAAAGCCGGGCTCAGTGTTCCTCCTTGTCTTAGTCCATCTCCTGTTTCGAAAATCTCTGATGTCCTGTTTTTGCTATTGATATAATTCCTGTTTGTTTTGTACACACTTTTAATCGCTCTTATTAATTTTTTGCTGATTGCTCTTTGTTAAGCTGTTGCAAATAACCCTCCTATTTACTCGGTCAAACGCTTTTTCTAAATCTATAAATGCGTAATTTTTATTGTCTTGAAATAAACATAATTTCTTGAATAGGGACTGATTTTTGGAAGAAAAACTATTTTCTTGATGCAAGAAACCATTTCTATGCGAGTACGTGCCACTATTTATAGCTTTTCCTCTATCGAAAGCTACCAAGTTATATAGATTGTTTCATCGTATCTCAAACAACAATAAATTATATAAGTATATCGCTATTAATCGTTATTAATCCAGCGTCTCTGTTATTATGCTTGTAATTAGTATTTGGTCATACATATATCACATTGATTTAATGTTGTCATTTTAATTACCTCTTACACGATGTTTTTTCCAATACTTTACCGATGATAATAAATTTGCCCAGTTATCACCAGTAGATTATAAATTTATTATCGCATAACTGCTAAATGTTTTCATTAGTAAAATAAATTTTAAATTCGAAATATACATTTTAAAAGGAAATAATTAATCAAAAGTCTAATTCAATGATTTAAAGTTATATTGAAACAAAGAAAACTAAATGTTGTCTTTTAATTATTGCAAAATATTCCTAATCTTTTAACACTTTGTGCAACGTGAAATTTTGTAAATCCTCTGGTAATCGCCAATATATATTAAGTTATTTGAAGACGAACAGGTTACGAATTTTCGTGCTGAAGTTACTTTACAATACGTAATGATATTTTTTTCTGACCAAATTTCTCACAAATGCTCCCATGTCCTTTCTTTAAACCGCCTTTGGAACTTTGCTAAATTACCTATACATAACTCTCAGCGTTTTGTAATTTTTTTTAAATAGGTTCTGTTTAACGATTAAATAATTTAAGCTAGCAGAAACCGCGTATGATCACTTAACATCGTAACCTTTGCATAGTTGTAAATAATTTTTCGTGCTGGGCTTCCCTCTCGTACCAAATTTTGTGTGTACTCCTCTGCTTATCTTCATGACAAATTCGATTTCCAAATAAATCTTGGCTTTATCTTTTATGTAACCTATATATGTCTCATAATATGTCAATCATTGCACTGCATGTTTGAATGCAATCGAAATAGGAATTACATGAAATCAACATCAAGCCATTAAGTACATTACCAGGAAGTCCTGATAAGCCTTATCTTTTACATTATTTTACGAAGCTGGGAATTCCGTGATTTTGTGGATGGCGTTCGCAAGTAGTAAGTATACGCATGATAAATAAAAAGCGAATAATTAGAAGTGGGTGTTGGTTCGTTACCACGCTGTTTAGGTGATGAATCGCCATCCATGATATTAGCCTAAGGGGTAAAGGAATCGTTTTTTTTTGCATTTCTTTTTAAGTTTTGAAGGGTTTCCGGTTTAAAGAGGATGCCAGTCGTCAACAGAGCCCTTCTTCGCATCCCATTTGATTTTACTTAGGAAAAACGAACATCCAAAGCAAAAACGTTTTCGTGAAAGATGTATTTGCGGTTGATATTTAATCGACTAATTATTATTATTTGTAACTGTACATTTATTTGGACGAAACTGAGGTTGAAATGATACAGTAATCGCAATTTTATTCGAAATTTTGTTCAATTTCACGAGAAAATTTACAGATACGCTATTTAACCAGGGTCTTTAATTGTCTATTATGTGGTGTTTCGCCTAATCTATCATTACTTTTCTGACAATAATTTTTAAGTAGGGTATTTCAAGGACAAATTATTATAATTGTTGCAATACGTTCACTACTGTGAATATGACATTTACATATATGAGTATCCAAATGGCTATGTTCGGTGATATAATTTAAAATATATTGTATTAAAACAGGACATATATGACATACATTTAAAAACATCTATTCGTGTTCAAAAATTTTTGTTAAATATAATCTAAGACTATAAAACTATTTGAACAATAAAATCTTCACGTTTTTTGTCAAATACAACGGACGGTTAGGGAATTGTGTTGGAATAGCATTCTTTTTAAGCCTAGGATTTTTAAATTTACAGTTATAGTTTCACCGGTCCTTGAATATGTAGATGTTAAAAAATAAATATTTTCTTTTACAAAGTGCAACTTATAAAAAAAAACATACAAAACAGCCAACGCCACAGTTTTTAGGTTACTCCGTCTTTATCGTTTCAGAAAAGGTTTTATCGCTTATACAACACTAGAAAAACATTAGAGGTACCACCAACAAAGTACGGAAATATCATTACACAGTATTTTTTTTAAATAAAAGCAATATAATTTGTATAAACCAATTCAAAACGCAGAGACGATCTGAACGTGTAAACGCGTTTATGGCTGATCGTTCACCTAAGACAATATACGTCACAGCCAGCTGACGTCAAAGCCCATAGGCCTTGCTATATATCGGACGTGACGGTTGGTTACGTTTCAACTACGCAAATTTTAAAAAGAAAATGTCAAACCAGTAAACTGTCCGACTTAAAATTCACAAATAATATATATAGTGTCCACTTATTACGTGACAAGTGCTACACAACATAAAATTATTTTCAAGTATAAAGGATGCTCCGTTTCCGCTACGCAGATTACAAGTTTGGTTTTATAAAACAGAACACCCTACATACGTATTATTATGTTTTTGAATGCTTCTCTTCGGTTCATATCAACTTCTCTAATATTCCCTATATTTATCCAGCTCAGTTTTTGAGATAATGGAGATAATTTGTGATTTTTTAGAAGTGCAGCTGTTTCTTAAATACCTTACATGCTAGAGCGGTGATTAAAAATTTATTTTGAATTTGCGGAAACACATCGAACAATTTGTTACATCAACTAACGTCTAGATGACCATCGAAGGTGTTGTCACGTTTAATTGATGCAATTTCAATTCCTTTAAATTGAGGATTCTGTATATTTTTCCAGTGTCTCACAGAGAAACTGTTTTTTCCCCTGTTCTTAAAGGGCTCGCAGGTTCTGAAAAATATCCAAGTGATTTAGATGCAGCAGAAATCATAGCATCGATGTGTCGATATATGAAAATTAGAGCAGTGAATTAAATGAAACTCCAAGATTTTTAAAATCGCTACCTATACGTGTGATGGAAGTATTGACGTTGTATTTCGGGTCATATGAGTGAGTAACAATACGGCACATTTATCGATGTTTATATTAATTTTGTTAGTACAGCAGTAGTCACTAAGGCTACAGTATTTCTCTGCAAACTTAATGAATCAAATGGAGAGATAATGGTATTGTAAATATTTACATCGTCTGCGCCAGCAAGCAAATTACAATCCAATGAAAGTAATAGATCATATATGTAAATGTCAAAGAGGAGTGGACCTAAGCTAGAAGCTTGAGATGCGCCGCTGTAAGCAACAAAAGTTAGAGGATTTTTGTCTCAAACTTTTGAATCATGCTATGTCCATTATAATCAATGGACATAGTATGACCGATCGTGAAGGTAGGCTTGGATTAAAGCAATGACGCTAGAAGAAAAACCAGTGACAGCTAGTTTAGCTGTTGGAATGGTCTATCCTATCAAATGGTTTACTGAAATCCGTGCAGTTTACACCCACTTGTCACTATTGTCAACACCTTCGCTGACATATTGAGTGAACCCAACTAAATTAGTAACAATAAACTGTATATTAACAAAACCATGTTGGTAGACAGGGAGGTATGGTTTAGCGTAATTATATAGCCTATCATAAAGAAATTGCTCAAAAACTTTTGCATAATTAGGGAGAATTCTAATTGATCCGCAGTTAACCAAGTCATCTCATCGCCCTTTTTGAAAGTCAGAGCTATCATGCTGATTTTCCAATAAGATATAAAAGTAGATGTGCGAAGTCAGATTTAAAATAAAGCAAAGAGGTTCCCATAACTCCGGTGCATCATGTCCAAATGCTGTGAGTTTATTTAAGGCCTCCAAAGCGTCTTAAACAGAAAAGTCCCCAATATTGAAAGAGCAACTATTGAAATCTGATCGGGACTTGTTAGAGGTGTTAGAAATGTTGGTGGTAAACACATTTCAGAATACGTCAAAATATCCGAGAATTTTCTTGCAAAAAAAGGAAAACTTCACCCTAATTTCCGCTGTTACCTTCAAGGTAATCACCTTTGGCACATATGCAACGATCCCAGTGATTTTTCCATTTTTGGAAGCACTTTTGGAAGTCGAAACGCCGTAGGGTGTTCAAGACCAGTTGCCATTCCACTTGGATATCTTCAAGAGAGTCAAAACGTCGACCCTTCAAGTTGATTTTCAGTTTAGGGAAGAGGTAAAGGTCGCACGGAGGTAGGTCAGACCGTTGTCATGTTGTTTCTTGCCAGGAATTTCTTTACAGCGAGCGGGATGTATGCGGGCGCGTTGTCTTGATGGAGCAACTAGTCTTTATTGCACCGCAATTCGGGCCATTTGGGTCGAACATTTTCACAGCGAAACTTCCCGTTGAGAGTTTGACCTATGAGAGTCGGTCTTGGAGTGGATGGCGTCTTCCGTTATGACGATTGCTGCTTCGTTTCAGGGTCATAATCATAGACTCACGATTCGTTACCTGTAATGACTCTGGGCAGTATCACTTCGAACTGTTTGTTGTAGCTCAGCGGCTAGAATTCCTTGGCATGTTCCGTACGACGGTCCAAGTCTCTCACAAACATCGTGAATTATCGCCTTCTGTCACTTTCGGAATCATTTCCGGTGTTATGCATGTTGAGGGTCGACCCGAGTGTTTGTCATTCTCCACAGATTTTCGGCATTCCTTGAAACGCTTGAATCACTCAAACGTTCTTGCTTGGCTCAAGGCATTCTTACCAAAAGCCTGCTTTAAAATGCGGTGGGTTTCAGCTGCAGTTTTCTTGAGCTTGAAACAGAATTTGATGCAAATCTGTTGCTCCTTTGTTTTAGCCGTTTGGAAATTAGCAGAAGCACAAACAGCAATAACTCACAAAGAAATGCGCCTACGATTACGAAACTTGGCAGAGTAATAGTAGTAGAATGGTGCACCAAGAGGCGCCTAGAGGTGGAACCTCGGTGTGCTTTTGGTTTGGGATATTCAAATTTTCAAATATTTTGGGTAGCACCTCGTAAAATATCAGAATGTATAGAATATGTTACATCAAATTGATCTAGAATTTTGCGCATACTTTAAAAATGTAATAAATATTAAAGCTTCCATTGAAAAAAATTGCCTACAATGTCACATTGCAAAAATCATTACGTGATTTTTAACCGGATTTGTTCCATATGTTAGCAAATTTGCTTAATGAAGCGTTTTTATCATTATGTTTAACTGCAATTTGTTACAGAGATGTCCAACTAACAGGGATACCTCAAATTGTTCTTATTAGAAATAGAGGAAAGCTTTTTAAAGAAAAATCGTTATTGTTCTACTTTTGGACAGACGTTTCTTAGACACATAGTTGATGTGACACTAACAGCTTTACACCATTGAACTTTCTAGCAACATTTCTAGTAAATTTCGAGTCTTTGTATTAACAATCATGTTTCGTGCAGTCTCTTTAACTCCTTAATTGGAACTGGAAGCGCAATGAACTAAGTAAGGGCTGTCTGCTTTTTTTTACTACTTAAAACCGTTGAAGATGTAGTAGTTACTACACGAACTCGTGTGCTGTGTGGAATGTCATTTGCTTAACAAAATTGCGTAAACGCAAATTCATATGTGCACCTTGCCCACGTTATAAACAGCGTAATCGTCCACGTATATGTGTAAGCCACGACTTCGCTCTTGCATTTCCGAAAAATGCCGATTATGCTAGCTGATCATACTACGTTCTTACGGTATAATTGTATTATATATTGCAGTACCTTTTGACACAAAACAACGCAATCCTTTCAAATTTAAATCTTTGTAAATCTTCAGAACTGATTATTAATTCGAATCCATGCAGAGCTTTCCTTATCAGGTTGCAAATTATTATGGAATAAGTGCAGTAACTTGGAAGTTATTACAAATACTAGCATGAGGTTTGTAATTGTTAGCAGCCATCGATAACAAAATATTAGAAAATAATACTGAAAATCTAACAAGATTTGTCAACATATTTTAGGTATTACGATAAGAGCAAGTATTTTAGTAAACAGATTCTGGGAATTTATAAAAGGTTAGTTTAAGGTACGCGCCATTCTGTTTGTGCAATTTTAGCAAAAATAAAGAAATGTTGGTTAAAGGTAGTAAGTAAAGTAAAAGTATATTTACGTATCCATTTATAGAGAATAACATCACGGATTTTGCCAATTATAAACGTAAAACACATAGAAAACATGAAGCGCATGGAATGAGATACATTGAAAATGGACCAACTATAGAACAAAGAAAAGCATTACCCAGACATACACTGAAAAACGTACTCAAACACTGTAGCACTGGAACACCTCATGTAATCTTAGCTAAGCAGTAAAACTAAACTTGATATAGACTACATTTCCAAGAAACAATATCCAGAAATCGTTTCTGCGACTTCTAATCTTCCTAGCACAATTCTGATCACAATTTGAATTCTACAAGGTCGACTTTCATTCGCGCAATTTTTATATGTTTAGTTTTCTTCAGATTTTTGTCCTGCAATTTGTATTCTAACTCTTACTCTCTCATATGTTCTTCTAATAGCATTTATTAGACCGTTAGGTACTTCCATTTCCTCTAAACCTTTCCATATTCTTCTTCTGTCTACCGTGTCAAATGCCACCCTCAGATCAATGAATACCAGGAACATTTTTTCTCCTTCTTCTATTTTCCGTTCTATTAAATTCTTTATTATACAGGTTGTTCAAAGTTATCGGACCACTATTGCTAACTTTGTTATTATTGTAGCTACGATATTGGTTAAATTGGCAAAGATCTGGTGACTTTGCCACCGATCACAATGGCGTTGAGAAAGAAATACAATTGCACGTCGTATTTCAGCGCTAATTTGAATTGTTTGTTTTTTTAAATTGAACACCCTGTATATTTTTCAACAACCTGTAACACTGCAGGGCTCTTGCGTACTTCCTATTCCATGCAATATATGCCTCAAGTATCTCACATTTAGTAATAAAACTATAAAACGCAAAAGTAAAGAGAAATCAAAAAACAGGAAAATGTGTGGAATGTCTTGAAAAACATCGTAAGTACATGAAACTCGACTAAAAAGGAAGAATTACAACATACTGAAAATGTGTGGGATTATAGCGACTAGATTAAAAAAAAACAATAAAAATCAGCACAGGAGAGGAACAAATATTAGTAAATATATGTTTAAATTATACTTACCTGCATGTTATATGTAATTAAGCAATAATATTGCCAACATCACCAACTGTTTTTCTTAAATTTTACCCAAAAATCATAATATTTTTAAGTGGTCCTATTTCGATGGCCAGGGACTGTATATGTTGTCATTCGTTTGTCTTTCAGGCCTAAAGGCTGCATGTTCTTCTTCTAGTTTTTGGCCTACATATTTTCTTAGTCGCTTTCTAGTATTCTTGTATATAATTTGTAGGTTGTTTGTGCTAAACATGTAGCCCTGTAATATTCGCGTTGGGTCTGTTCTCCTTTCTTATAAATCGGTATTATTAGATTGTTTTCCTATACCCTTGACATTCCCTTGATATTTTCTGTTCGTTCCATACTACTTTCAACATCTATCATATCCATTTCTTTCCTTCTTGTCCTAGCCCATTTGATCATTTGCGGTAACATACCATCTTCTCCACTTGCTTTTCCTATCTTGATTTTTTGTATGGCTTTTGCCATTTCTTCTTCTATTATTACCTGTTGGTGCCCTAGTCCTTCTCTGTTTATGTTTTCTTCTGTATTTATTGAGTTAAATTTATCTTCATAGTGTTCTATGCATATTTCTAGTATTTGTTTTTTGTTCCTGTACGTAGTTGATTATTTTTGTCTCTTTAATTTTCTGTTCTGTTTCCCAAATTCTTTGTAAGTTTTCTTTTTCTCCTCCTTTACCGTTGTCTTTACTGGGTTTCTCTTCCTACTATATCTTCTTCCATTTTATTGTTTGGATATATTTTTTTCCAAGCCGCTTTCTTTTCTTTTACCAAATTTTTTATTTTGTCATTCCATCACGTTCTTTTTTGTCTATTGAACTTTTCTTCAGCATATTTTTTCTTTTATTGTTGTCACTGTTTCTTTAAAGACCATCCAATTCTTTTCTATGGCCCATTCTGTCTTTTCATTTTCTTGTCTGAAATTCTTTGCTTGTTTCTGGTTCATATTTATCCTCATTTTCTTTGTGTATTGTTAAACTGCTGTACTCTCTTGTCTCTTTTCCCTCTTTTGTTTTTAATACGCAGTTTGGGTAGCCAAAGCTAACACACAATAAAAAGATCTCATTGAAGTCTAACTTAGCTTCCAAAAATTAGCACTTAGAAAATCCGTGATCAGAGATTTTCACATTTTATCGACGGAAGCCAATATATATTAAGCAATTTTTAGATTTTGACAATTCCGGAAACACCTTTTTTTAAATAACTAAATATCACTTGGTGTATTTGTTAGGGGCTAAATAGGTTTTCAGACAAGCACAAATTGCTGGCACAATTCTTTTTAAACTAAAAATAAAAATTTTTCCCGTTTAATACCGACTTTATGGAGGTCACTGTATACATATAAATGCAATATGGTTATGTACATAATTTACTAATTAAGGAAGGTAGTAATAATGGCCTAGTCTCACAAAACTCTATTTAATAGAAAAATGCGACCGGTTTTGAGCGTACGTTCATCTTCAGACCAGGGTTATATATAAGCAAGGCAGTACTACAAGTACGTACATATTACAAGTTTAGAGAAATAGTTTTAACAATTTGACAATTTTTGCTGCCTACTTTAACTATATATAACTCGGCTTAAAGATAAGCGTATACTCGAAACTGATCCTATTTTTGTATTAAATAGAGTTTTGTAAGAATACCTTTCTTAATTATGAATTATTCACACAGAACCACTATGGATTCCTCATATAATTTATTTCTTGTTTAGTAAAATGTTCAACGAAATTGAACAATAGCATCTCACAAAATTATTAGTTAACATGTGGATTTGGTCAATAAACTTTGTAAATCACTTTGTCATTTGGAATTTATTTCTATAAGAAAATGATATGTTAACCAGAAGTCGAACCAAATGTATAAGAGGAAATTAAATGACGAAAAACAAGCGCTTCTTATTACTTTACAACATTTCGTATGTCACATAAAACAAAAGTGATGTCTTTGTTTTTGATAAAAGTTTTCTATATCTGTGATAAACACGCAATTATGATTACTAAAGTGTTGTAGTGGCACGCAACGGATTTCTTATCAACAATAATGGTCAGCGGTTGACATAAGGAAAAATAGAAAAGAAGAAGCAACAAATATTATTTATGTCTCAAACTTTTCGAGATTATATTCATACTTACCAGGAACAGTAAGCTTTTTAATGGTGACTTTCTTGACATTCCTACTGTTAGTTGTCTGTCTAGATGTAGAAAAGAAGTGCACAGGGCAAGTTGGTGCGTGAATAATTAGAAAATGTGCATTTAAGGGGAATTCATGCTATCTATGAAGTGTTGTCAAAATTTTTCCAATAAAGTAATATTCCGAAAATAACTATTTTGGATATTTAGAAAGCCACGAGAACCCATTGAAATTTCTCTATTCACAGTATGTGTTATACACGATAATTAAAACTGATTCTATTTGCGAAATCCCAATTCCTGACATCGCTTGTATTTGCAGCATGGTGGCATTTTACATGCAGCCATTTAGAATTTTTTAAACGACAACAATAGTTTAATGGCTTTTTTTTGATGAAAATATATGAAATTGCGCTATAAGATTGTTTATTCTAAAATAAAGAACAACATAGATTATTATTTTAAGTAATGTAAGACAACCATTACGTTTTTTGATTATTGTCAGCGCAAAATTGTCTTTTTAGAGCATGATCCTCTATGCGTGTAAATTTCACATACGTCTTGAATTTTATAAGAACTAAGCAAAGAGATAACAAAAATAAATAAAATCGGTATACATTATTGACTCCGGTTTAAAATTTGGAATTTCAACTAATTATTTAAGGCGAATGTAAATGTAGCAAAAATAAATGACTTCAAGCTTAATTTAGCACAATAGACTTTGGTCAACAAGTCACATACGTCTTGAATTTTCTAAGAACTAAGCAAAGAAATAATAAAAATAAATAAAATCGGTATACATTATTGACTCCGGTTTAAAATTTGGAATTTCAACTAATTATTTAAGGCGAATGTAAATGTAGCAAAAATAAATGACTTCAAGCTTAATTTAGCACAATAGACTTTGGTCAACAAGTCACATACGTCTTGAATTTTCTAAGAACTAAGCAAAGAAATAATAAAAATAAATAAAATCGGTATACATTATTGACTCCGGTTTAAAATTTGGAATTTCAACTAATTATTTAAGGCGAATGTAAATGTAGCAAAAATAAATGACTTCAAGCTTAATTTAGCACAATAGACTTTGGTCAACAAGTTCGTGATTATCTAGATTATACGTTTGCTGAACAATGGACTGCATCAAGAAATTAGATTGATTCATCTCCTTCTGGACACATCTGGAAAATTTAGAAGCTCTAATTTCATTGAAAGGTTATATAATAATAATAATAATAATAATAATAATAATAATAATAATAATAATAATATAATAATAATAATAATAATAATAATAATAATAATAATAATAATAATAATAATAATAATAATAATAATAATAATAATAATAATAATAATAATAAAATAATAATAATAATAATAATAATAGAATAATAATATAATAATATTAATAATAATATTAATAATAATAATAATATTAATAATAATAATAATAATAATAATAATAATAATAATAATAATGATAATAATAATAATAATTCATGCCTTCACTTCCCCCAATAGCTTTCGCTAATTACAGGGGGCATCGGCCAGCCATGAGATATTATTACGGAACTTTTAAAAACGGATTCCATTAGGTAATGTCGTGTAAATT
This sequence comes from Dynastes maya, assembly GCA_029619315.2. Taxonomy (NCBI): domain Eukaryota; kingdom Metazoa; phylum Arthropoda; class Insecta; order Coleoptera; family Scarabaeidae; genus Dynastes; species Dynastes maya. The sequence continues at coordinate 33,696,963 of JAROYE020000006.1, read as the reverse complement.
GAAATCGTGCAATTCGAGTCCACAATTCACATTGACAAGAAATACACATGTATTAAATTTAACAAATCCACACGAAACAATATTATTTCTTTTTATTTTAATACCCCTTTGGTGGTTATTATTTGGTGTTAAAGTGAAATTCAAAGCTGTGGAAATGGAAGTACTTCCGCTTTTCTTTAACCGTATTAAACCGAAATAGTGCAAATCGAATGCCGTATAAATGACATTTCTAAGCAAATACTTTTTAAATGACCCAAAATTAAGCCTTCATTGCCATTAGAAAAATTAGAAATGAGTCTTTATGAAAAGGTTATACTTATCAAACATAAAACTTAATTGAGAAATTGTTTGTGCGTCATTTCATTTGTTACACTGTCTTTTGCACAAGTCTACAATCAAATATCGAAATAAACTCAGAGAAATACACTTTGAATTACATAAAAAGTTAACCTTCTAGATTTAACATTAGTGAGAGCTAAAAATAAAGTTTTTACCAAAATCTTTTTCGATCGAGTATTTCATTAAGTTTTCGGCAACATATCGAAAATTTATTTATATCAACTAATGTCTCCAAGACGGCCATCGAGGTCGTTGCTATGTTTGATTTAATTTTTTTTTTAATGAAGTAGCCTGTGTGTTTTTCCAAAATCTGATAGAGAAACTGTTCTAGATATTTTTTATAAACATTTCCCTATACCAACATTGTGTTATTCTTTAGTAAATTAAATATGATCGTTTTTGTAAAAATGCATAGCGCACTGTGACGAAATGCTATAAACTTTTGTTTCGCTAAAAATAATTTGTAAAATTTAATCTTTGCAGGCAATTTGAACATCTATTTAAAGTGGGTGATTCCTTGTTCTTTGTTGGACATTTTGAGAGTAATATTTCGTGCAATGTTCACGAAATTCATCCAGAAAGTTTTTTCAAAGCATTTTTATTTAGGTAATTGGGAAATTTTTTTTTTACAACTCAGTATATTCTTATTATATGTTCACTGCAATCAACATTCGCCTGCCAATTTTTATTATTTATTTGCACGTGCTTATTAATTTGTTAGACAACGTATGTAGGAAGGTGGTGGTTACTTCGAGTAGAGGCTGGAATGGTGTAAAAAGAACAACCTTCACACATTTGTTTTAATTAATATCTTTAGCGAAACAAAAGTTTATGGTATTTCGTCGTAGCACTCTACGTTTTTAATTGAAAAGTATATGCATAGCTTCATGTTTAATCTACTAAGAAGCGACACATTTTAGGTAAAAATCTAGAGGAATTTCTCTATTAGATTCTAAGAAATATAGAGGCTGTTACATTAAAAAAATTGAAATAGCATAAATCAAACTTGGCAACGACATCGGTGGCCTTCTTGTAGAATCTAATTGATACAAAAATTGTTCGATGTACTGCGGGAAACTCCAAAAAATATTTAATCGAATAAAATTTTAATTGTAAGGTATCGGCCATTAAAGAAGCAGATTTCGGGAAAATCCCAAATTATCACAATTATTTCAAACATTAAGATGATAGGAAGGAAATGTTGTAGAAGGTTGACGTGAATTGAAGGGAGATATCCAAAACGTAATAATATATAGAGTGTCCGACTTACCACCTTGTATCGTTTGTAGCGGAAACTGAACAGCCTGTATACTTGGACATAATTTTGTGTTGTACAGAACTTGTTTTCAAATACTTCTTATTTGAAAACTTTTTCTCTAAATTGCTCAGGTAAGGAGTTATCATCCGTCCACGCAATACAACATACATCAGATAGATTAAAAGGGCATATTTTGAAATTTTCTAGTAGTTAGAAAGGTCACGTGGTTGTTCGTATACGTATCCCTTGATCATTTATAAGCACGAACAGATGGCGAAATAAAAATGTACCCATATTGATTAATAAAATAAATTTCATGTGATGTGGACCTTCTTATGTGAAACAATATACAGTACGGTCCTAAGGTTTCCCACTCCACACTAACGTTTTAACAACAGAAGCTAGCGTTTTTAGAATAAATAAATTTCTATTTTCTCTGAACTAACTTTTGCCGTTATCGGCAGTTCAATAGTATTTTCGGTATCACCGGAGGTGACATTAATTTTCTCATTTTAAATAGAACTCCTTACATATTTTTACGTTTTTGGAAAGGTAAATCAAAACGCGAATCCAATGATATCACATATGTTATGCTTGAACTTAAGAAATATGAGGATAAGCAGCAGTAAAGGTTTTGGGAATCTGAATCTGCTTTCGTTGTTACGCAAAGTTAGCTAGGAAAGCGCGCCAAATTGTTATCTAAAGGGCTCGTTGCTAAGCAAAGTAATCATAACACTTACCAAACTGTCAAACCTCAATTCCAAAAGCGTAAATTATTCTTGTTATTTATTGTAATGCAGGTTATAATACCTGCATTTGTTATACCTTTGTTTTTTGTCCTCGTTATTATTTTATGTCATTTTAACTTGTTTTGTTCATTGTTGTTTCTCCTTTACTCTATCGAACTTTATTGTAATTTATTAATTATAATAGGTTTGTTTAAATTCATTAGTTTTTGATAAGCAATGTGCTTAAGTTTCAGTTTTTTATGTTGTTGACTTTACAATGGCCACTGCATAGACCACGTAAGATAAACATCAAGTACCTAAATATTCGACGAATTTGGCAACAATTACCACGAAGTGGAACACAATGAACACTACCCTTGCACAGCTGGAAATATTTGAACTTTGCGCTAAGTAAGGATAGATAGTATACAATTAACAGGGCGAACAGAAGATAATATGAAACTATTGTACAATTTGTTACGTAACCATAGCAAATATGGTGACAGTTGTTGCCCGATTTACATAATATTAAAGTTGAACTAGCAATTTTGCATGGTTTGTGCCGAAGATTAAAAGTAACAACACAAAAAACCTAAAAAACAGATATATTGTCTGACACATTTAAACAAACATGCCATAACTAGTTAATTGCAATAAAGTTCGATAAAGTAAAGAAATAACAACAGTTAACAAAATAAGTTGAAATGAAAGAATATAATAACGAGAACAAAGAAGGAACGTGTTACAAATGCAGGATATAATAATAATAAACAACAAGAGTAATTTATGCTTTTCGAATTGAGATTTGACAGCTTGGTAAGTGTTATGATTACTTTGCTTAGCAACGAGCTCTTTAGATAACAATTTGGCGCTCTTTCCTAGCCAACAAAAATAGATTATCGAAACATTTACTACTGCATATAGTCAAATTTCTTAAGTTGTAGTATAACATATGCGCTATCGTTGGATTCTCTTTTCGAATACTTTTCCAAAAACGAAAAAATATATAAGGTGTTCTATTTAAAATAAGAAATTTGACGTCACCTCCGGTGACACCGGATATACAATTGAACTGCCGATAATGGCAAAAGTTAGTTCACAAGAAATAGAAATCGACCTATTTTTTTTAAAAACGCTAGCTTCTGTCGTTCAAAAGTTAGCATGGGAGGGCCGCTTTAAGACCGCACTGTATATTATGTTATATATATTTCAAATAGTTGAACATCCAGCCAAAAAAAAAACAAATATTTTACGATTTATTTAGAAATTCTATATTTATCCAATGTTTCCTTAAACACGATTTTATTAAATTTTACTAAATAAAATCCCCAGCTGCATTATTTAAATCATATTTGATCCGGTTAAGTATATTTTTTCAGAAAACATTTATGAAAGCGAATGGAATTGTTTCGAAGAAAATTAATCAATCTATCCATGTTTTTTATACAAACTTCCTGTACGTAATAAATGATATGATGAAATGTGAAGGTTTTCGGCTTACGCATCAAAGATTAATTATCTTTTTCTCTCGGAAATTTGCTGATACTAAAGTTTTAATTTGGAAAACTTAAAGTCTACACTTTTCTCATAACAAAGGATAAGAAATAGAAATAATGTTATTAATTATATACCTTATATTTTATTACTCCTAGTTTTCAATATTCATTTATTTAAAATTTGTCGTTAACGCTTCACAACTTCTATTTGTATATACACTACCGCTAATATGTATTTGGACACCTCAAATTTCAGGGTAAATCATTAAATATTTAAATGGAGATATTAAAATATGTATTTGGCATTTAAGTCTATACAAATATACAACTTTAACAATTAAAATTATTTATTTGACCTAAATTTTAGATTCGTCTATGTGACCTCCTTTACTTTCAACGATTTCGTCGTATAATCGGGGCATTCTTGCAATTAATTTTAACAATGTTTAAGGATACACTCGAGCCCATACTGCCTGTAGTTTCTTCCACATGGCATCTGCTGAAGTTGGAGCCGTTTTTCTTACTTCCCGATCGAGTTCTTCCCGTAATAACTCGATGGGATTCAAGTTCGGGCTTTGGGGTGGCCATTTCATGATTGTTAGTCTCCCTTCCTCTTCCAACTGTTCTAAATATTGCTTGCATAATTTTGAAGTGTGTTTTGAGTCATTGTCTTGTTGGAATATAAAATTCCGGAGCAAAATTCTTACACCAGAAGATATTGCATCTTCCTCTAAGATGTGTTTGTATTGCTTTCTTCTCATTATGCACCAACCCCAAATCATTATCGAACCATCGCCTTGTTTGACGGTGGAGCATTGTTCTAGTGCATGTTCACCCACACAAACACTCATCTTTGCGAACCGAAAATCTCGAATTTGGATTCGTCGGCCCACAATATCTTGCTCCACTTCTACCGTCCAATTTCGATGTTCACGTGCCCATTATAATCATTTTTTCTTATTAATTTGGATAAGCAAGGGCTTTCGCCTCGCAATTCGTCCGTGAAGGCCGATTTTTTGCAGACGGCGTTTAACCGTGGATACGCTAATCGACTTCGGAAGTACAGTATTGATTTCTGCGGCGATTTCTGGAGCTGTTTTTCTTCTATTTCGCTTGCTGGACACCACGATTGCAATATCTTGAGCTGATGTTGTCGCCCTTGGTCTACCACTTCTTACATTATTTAGAAAACTGCCACTTTTACTGTATTTTTTGATGTTATAATCAACGGTAGATGGATTTAAATGTAATTTTCTAACAATTTGACGATTGGTTATGCTTAAATTATGTTGTGCTGTTATCAGAGCACGCGTTTCAACACTAACTTCTTTCCTTTTCGGTATGTTTTAAAATTTTAAACAAAATAATAAACACTATTCGTTAAGAGATGTTGTCTTTACTAATATGGAACGATAACTGACCGTAATTTAAAAATATTGCTTCAAAGGGCCTTATTATAGCTTCACGATTCATAGCAAAATTACCAACTATTACATTTTCCTGGAATTTCAAGAAATACGCTCTTTGTTGTCGCTATTACCTGCGCATTTATGACGGTGTTACCTCGCATAGAGATACAAGAAGTAAATAGACCGATACTATTTAACGAATTTAAGCGAGTATTACTGATTATTAGCATACTATTCATTAATGCTTTAATGTATACTCTAAATACATTCTTTTTATACAAAAATCTAAAATCCATGTGCTCAAATACTTATGAGCGGTAGTGTATTTTAAATTTATTTAAATTTATCGCTTTTCACATTTTCTTTACATATTACAGTAACTCCTGATGTTGTCGCCCTTGGTCTACCACTTCTTACATTATTTAGAAAACTGCCACTTTTACTGTATTTTTTGATGTTATAATCAACGGTAGATGGATTTAAATGTAATTTTCTAACAATTTGACGATTGGTTATGCTTAAATTATGTTGTGCTGTTATCAGAGCACGCGTTTCAACACTAACTTCTTTCCTTTTCGGTATGTTTTAAAATTTTAAACAAAATAATAAACACTATTCGTTAAGAGATGTTGTCTTTACTAATATGGAACGATAACTGACCGTAATTTAAAAATATTGCTTCAAAGGGCCTTATTATAGCTTCACGATTCATAGCAAAATTACCAACTATTACATTTTCCTGGAATTTCAAGAAATACGCTCTTTGTTGTCGCTATTACCTGCGCATTTATGACGGTGTTACCTCGCATAGAGATACAAGAAGTAAATAGACCGATACTATTTAACGAATTTAAGCGAGTATTACTGATTATTAGCATACTATTCATTAATGCTTTAATGTATACTCTAAATACATTCTTTTTATACAAAAATCTAAAATCCATGTGCTCAAATACTTATGAGCGGTAGTGTATTTTAAATTTATTTAAATTTATCGCTTTTCACATTTTCTTTACATATTACAGTAACTCCTGATGAATTTCAGAATAAAGAAAAAAATATTGAGTTTTAATCAACCATCCAGAAACAGACCGGAACATACCGGAATTTTCAATCTGCTATATTACTTCTCAATTATTATAATTATTATATAATTTGGTATCGTCTAATAAATTTTGTATTTACAGATATTTAATAAGTAATAATTATTAAATATCTGTAAATACAAAATTGAAAAATAAAAAATTAACTGAGTAATTATTAATTACACAGTTCATAATTATATCATAATCCGGTTGGGGAATTCTTTGTGAATGAACTATTGTCGGGGGAATCCTCCGTCGGTGAATTGTTATCGGGGAATTTTGCGCCCTAACGGACGATACATTTTAGGTGTAGGGAAATGTTTATAAAAAAATTCTAGAACAGCCTCTGTATTGGATTCTTGAAAAATATACACCGTGAAACATGGTAACGATATCGCTGGCCGTCGTGTGGACAATAGTTGATATAAAAACATCTTCCATATACATATTTTAGAAAACTTCATGAAGTACTCAAACGAATAAAATTTGAATCACTACTCTAACTCTTCAGGAAATAATGGCATTTCGCAAAAATCTCACTGTCAATTATCTTAAAATATAAGATACATATGTAGGCATGCAACATGCTGATGAAAGTTGACGTGTATTGAAGAAAGACATCTAAAAACGTAGTAATATGCAGGCCGCTGCATTTAAATAATAAAACAGTCAGGATAGTGTGTACAAACTTTTTCGACAGCCACAAAATTATAGAGACATGGTAAATGAAGGTTTTAAGTAAGAGTATATTTTCACGGATATGCGCATTTTTAAAACTAAAATCTGTAGGAGATATGAGCAACGAACATTTTAATTAGGATAGTTGATAATCCCCGAACCTGTGGTTATTTGTTTTTGAAAAATATTCATGTTTCTTATTTACAAATTTTGATTTACGACCGAAAAGTTACAACACGTTGAACAAAGTAAGTAATGGAATATTACTTAAATATAATCAATCGTAGGTTAATGTTTAATAGGAATAAATGTTTTATTGTTACTTCTGAGTTGTCGGCTGTCGATTGCTTCGTTAAGTTAATAAATTTGCATGGAGATAGTTGTAAACTAATTCGAAAAAAAAAGCAAATATCCAGAGTTACATTTCGAGGATACGTAAATATATAAATTACAAGTGCCTCATATGTTTCTGTAATAAAGAAACATGTGCACGCAATAACACTGTCAAGTGGTAGCATCCGGTGATAAAGCAACTGTATTGTTTCTGTTGTATTGTGCGATTAAATATTAGCATGTGACTTCAATTAAGCTTAGTTTTTGTTAATTGTTTCGCTTTAAATTCAACTGTTGCAAACAACGTAACTCCGGTTAAAAAAAAAGAATGAGAAGAAGATTAGCAATTTTTTAACAAACAATATGTCAGATTACATGAGATTAGAATATGTGTTATAATATGTTAGAAATGCGCATAAAGAGGCGAAACCAAGGATAATAAACATTACAAGCATTGCTCAATGCTGCCAATTAGTCTGCCCAAAATCAAGTCGGTCGTGACGTCATTCGCGTTCCATTATCTCTTTTATTCGCTTACATTATAAGTGTTCAAGTGCACATTTTTCTTGTAATTTTTGTAATAAAATTGAAAACCGTGTAAATAAAGAAAAAGACAATATGCAGCAAGCAAAATGGTCGTGTATGTGTTTATTTATCAAAAACACAATTTCAATTTATAATACCATATAATACATACATCAAGCTTAAAATTGAGAATTTTTATAACTTGTGCAATTAAATTGAAAACACCATCAATTACAATATGTGTCGCATGCGTGTAATGTTTATTTACCAAAGATACTATTTCAATTTATAACACATGTTCATGCTTGAAATTGAACATACGAGGTGTGGCAATTAAATAGCCGGACTGGTGCTACTATCGGCAAACAGCGAGCACGCCACGGCAGGTTTGAACATGCCTGTGCTTGTAGATGCTTCCCCTACACTGAGCTCGATGGGTACGGTTGTACGTCGCTCAGTCTCGCTGTGGCAATCGTCCGTTCAAGTCCTTACGCTGGCGTCGCGTCGGAAAAATGCAGAGTGTTCAGATCGAGCAACGAGTTAACCTCAAGTTTCTTGTGAAACACGAGGTTCTAACTACCCTTCGTGAACGAGTGAGAAGACGAAGACCTGATTTGTGGAAGAACAAATCCTGGATGCTCCACCAAGACAATGCGCCAGCCCATTCCGCCTTGTCTGTGAAGGCGTTCTTTGCGAAATCCGGCATCACCGTGTTGGACCACCTACCGTACTCGCCCGACCTGGCCCCTTGTCACTTTTTCTTATTTCCTAAGGTAAAATCGGAACTTAAGGGGACAAGATTTGACAAGCGACGGAGGTTCTCAACAAGCTGACAGAAACGGACTTCCAGCACTGCTTTCGACAGTGGAAAATTCGTATGGAGCTTTGTAGGGACTTACAAGAACGTCAGATAAAATTTTATTTATATTTAATTATGTAGTACGTTTCAACATGGTTTTAACATTACCCAAAGATCATATTACCTTGTTGTTGGACCACATTTGCCATTGAACGTAGAAGTTTGGAGTTTACAAACTTCTCCGCTTCTGTTAAACTTAAGATTATTCATTTTGAAACGTTGTGAACGGACGCATTTAAACACCATTGTATTGCTTTAAACACTAATTGTAGCTCTTAATTATAGCTAGTAATTTTGAGGTTGTGGATGTAGCTTAACTGCGGACGAATTATTCTTACATTTAGCAACTGCACAATGCTCGCCTGTCATTTTCATGAACACATTCTTTCACTACTCACTTACAAACTACCATTAAACTTATAAATGCAACAAGCAATTGTTTGTCTAAACGGTTTTTCGCTTTTTTAATTTTTTTTTCTTTCACTGATTCTTTTTTACTGTCTTCATAGTAAGTTAGGTTACGGGCTATATCAAGCAATTGGAAAGGGTTTTCTCGTCATAATTTCTTCCAACGGTTGTTATTCATACAACACAATCACGGTGCTTTCTACAGAGGGGTCTTCAGCACCTCTTATGTATTACTCCATCTGAAGCTCATGTTAACTTTATTTTCGTTGTATGGCTTTTACGAACTTCCATATATTGGGATGGTTTGCTGAAACTTACGTTTCAAACACCACATATCATAAGGAAATCGTTGTGAGTGGCGATGTTGACGTCTTTGCGGAGGTCGGCTCTAGGTGTCCTCGAAGTGGTCTCCAATTGGCTGGGCATCCTTGCTCTGCTCGCAAGGTTTCTTGGATTAAATTTGTCGTGAATCCTTACGTCTAATGTTTTGAGTGAATCAGATCATTAAAATGAAATAAATAATTTGAGGAGATTGGCATTTTTAAAAAATGAATTGAGGACCATTAAGTCTAATAACTTCAGAGAATTAGGTAATTAAATTGAATTATGTTGCTCGTCCTAAGCTGAGATAAATTATGGGGGAAGTTTATTGTTGTCAGAGAATGTTCCATTCGTCTCATTGCTTAACAACAAATTTTACCATTTGAAAACTTTCCGGTCGAGGAACAACAAACTGCTGTCGAAGAATCTTCCGTCGGTGAATTGTTGTCGGAGAATTTTCCTAGAGCTCTAGCCCTCATAAGTAGAGCCCGGTAACTGAAGAGCAATCGCAGCGGCGGTGTGACTGTGTTTAGGTGGGCGGGGAGGGCTGGTCGATTATAATACGGCACGACAAATCATCATCACTCAGTTCAGTTTAGCAATGGATAGCGGATAGGGCGTGTTGATTTTTTTGATATAAACATAGTTATTATTTAGTGTAGTGCGTTTTGATTTTATTGATACAGACGTAGTTATTAATTGTAGTTTTTAGTGAACACGTCGAAGGCTAAAAAACGACCCTTTCAAGACATAGTAAATAAGTTTATTTCTGACTTTCCCGATTTGTTTTACAACGGGAGTAAGATAGTTTGTAAAGTGTGCAAAATACATTTGATGTCAAATAAGAAGTGGAACTGTACAGGACACGTAAATTCCGCACAGCATAGAAAATGAAAATTGGGCATGCCACCGAGAAGTGCATTTTTTTAATGTAATTCTTATGTTGATAAACTGTAATTTGCCACTAGGCGTACTCGATAAACAATCGTTTAAGGACTTTTGGTACAAATACAATTCCGAGTTGCGGTTGCCAACGGAGAAAACGGCATATAAGCTTGTTGCATTTGTACGCGATAACGTGGAAAATAAAATGAAACGCATATTGAAAAAACAGTTTCTTTGGTTATGTGTTGACGAGACAACAGACTGTAAAAAAAAATTACCACTGTTACTAGCTAGCCGAAGACTACAAGTGTGTACTGCTGCAGTAATTACGAAGGTTGTAGGTACTTAGTACGTTAGAAAAATTTCAAATTTCAAAAGATAAAGTGTTGACGTTTATGGGCGATGGCGCAGCGATAATGCATCCGGTAGGCCGTTTTCTTCTTGAACATGGTTGCAAGTGTTTACATGTTACGTGTAAAGTGCATGCTTTACATCCTGTGGCAGAAACCATTCGACAATGCTCTCCCGAGGTAGCTGCATTAATAGCAAGCACAAAAAAGTATTTTTGAAATCTCCCAAACGCCTACGATCATTTCACACAAAGTGTCCTGGTATTCGTCAACCACCGGAGCCAATTCTTACACGTTTGGGAACATGGTTGCAGCCAGCTTTTTATTATGCTGAATATTTCAAAATAGTAAAAGCTGTTGTTGCACAATTCAATCCTGCCGAAGCTGCAGCTATTAAGGAGAGCCAGTCGAAATTTCAAGATATTTCCATTGAAACAGATTTAAAAAATATTCGTAGCTACTATAAAGGATTAGCTGAGGCAATGGACCAATTACAAAATAGATCGTTATCATTATTGGAGTCTTTGCAAATTATGGATGGAGTGCATATACAGCTACTGACTATACATGATGCAAAAATATAATCGCGTTTTAGAAAAGTTCGAGAGTGTGCTACAGAAAGATCCCGATTTTAGCACACTAAAACAAATTTGTGATGGTGTATCGAATAATCCACTGACTAAGTACAAAGAGTATTTTAATCATGCATGTATAACATCGGTAGATGTTGAATGCTCTTTTTCAAAATATAAACTCGTTTTCTCACCATGGCGAACATTGCTTACCGAGACAACTGTGGAAACACATCTAATGGTGTCAACTTTTTGCCACTCTTATCCATATGATGTTAATACTGATAATGGTGCTTCTAGTTTTACTGTTCCGTAGCCAATGCTGTTTAAAAGGGTAAGTATTTCACTACTTTTCATATATTATAATTATGTATTAGTTCTGTTATTTTTTTTCTATTTTCTTACTATTGTTTTTGTATACTAGGCAGGTACGGCTATGGCACGGCTCCTTGTTGCCTACTTATAAGGTCAATCGAACCGTGTAAAACGTAATAAAATCTAGATCAATAAAACAAAACAAACAAGCTGGATTGAAAAAATGTCTAACTATCAACTGACATTGATTTCCCATTAAGCACCTGTAAATACAAAATGTATTAAACAATATCAAATAATTGTTGCCATAATTTTTTTTATTAGAAAATAGTGATAAGCAATGAGTATTACAAATTGGAAAACCCAGGATCGTTTAAATTTTATCAGCTCCTTAGATTAATATTTTTTATGAAATTGTTATCTTATTGGATCAGCAATCGCAGCGGAGTTCAGCGAATTTCATTGTTGCGCAATAAACGCGCCCTACGATTAAATATCGCTTGGTAGATGCAGGTATAGGAAGACGCAGGGCCATTTGAAAACCCCGTTTAACGGCTGCCCTTGAAAAGAAAAGGCTCAAGTGGGTTAATATACATATTATTGGTTTCTCTTCTATCTGTAGGTGTAGAGGTTGCCCTGCTCTACGTCTCGTTCACCATCTTCCTCCAATTCCCCCTATTGTTTGATAGCGATTGCCTCCATGTCAATCCCTTTTCCTTCAGTTTTTCTGCCATTTCACTGTCCCAAGTTGTTCTAGGCCTCCCTTTTCGTCTGTTTCCTATTTTCACCGCTTTCCAGATCACTTTCACTTATCTATTTTCGTCCAATCTATCTAAATGTCGTCACCTTCTCAAGTGAGCCTTTTTTATAGATTTACTTGCACTTTCAATATTTGGCCATTCTCTAATAATGTCATACCGTATTTTGTTCATCAAAGTTACCCCTGCCACTCTTCATAGATATTTCTTGTTTCACATCTTCTCCTTGTATCGTTATCTTTATCTTTTTTCCTTCGACAGATGTCACTAACACACTAGTTTTATTTACATTTACTCCCATTCCATTCGGGTCTAGAGTTTTTACCCATACATTTACATTATTTTGTAGATTTTTCTCACTACTTCCTATCAACAGAACATCATCTCCAAACACGCATTCGCTCATTGTTATGTTGTTCATCCTACTGTATCCCACATCGATCTTCTTAGCTTGTTCGCTACAATCTTTAATTTTGTCATCCATATACAGCACAAGCAACAGTGAACTAAGAACTCCTCCCTGCCTCAACCCTTGTGATGTTGGTAACTTTTTTGATTCCTGCCCAACCGTTCTTACTCATTGCCTCACTGAGGTTCTTATTCACTGCATGGATATTTAACGTATTCCATATTTGCCTCCTTGGTACTCTATCGAAGACTTTTTCCAAATCCATGAAATACATATATAGATCTTTCTTTTATTTTAGAAATTTTTCCAACAGATTTTTTATGGTAAATATATGATCTTGTGTACTATGTCCTGGCCGAAACCCACTTTGCGAACCATGCAAGCTTGTTTCTGTTATTATATAAGTGGGTTAAATTCCACCAAAATTGGGCGCAGCGCCAATGGAAGATGGATGGTGGTGCGATGAATCAAATTTTGAGGTTATGGTTACACAATCGAGTGTATACATTACCGAGTTAGAGAACTATTGAAAGAGCGATGTATTACCAACACTATTAAAGAGGGGGGTGGCAACATTGTAGTTTGGAGTTAGGTTGGAGGTGGTCGAACTATCATATTACTTAAAATCAAAGGAATTTTGACAAAGGGCGTTTATTTCAACATTGTGTAAGAACATGCTTCGAAAGGTTGCGAAATAATTGACGAAGAATCCGTGTTTCAAAAGGGTAAAGATCCATATTGCAAAAGTAGTCAAGAATCTTTTTCAGGGACAGCAAACACAGACTGGTATTCTGGAATAGCCACCACAGAGTCTGGATTGCAATTCTATGGAACTGATATGAGGCCATTTAGCAGCCAAATAGCACTTTGGAAAGCGTTACTAAGTGCCTGGGATACAATTGATAATGACCAGTTAGTCAACTCACATTTGTTAGACAGTAATATTTGCTAAAGGTGATGATGTTTTGATGTATAGCAAATATATATTTTACAGTATTATAAAACAACCCAATGTTAACGCTGTTGGAAATAAAATATTGATGTATTAACCCACTTGTTTTATTTTACGTCTTTCTTACATCTTTGAGCTAAAGTATGGAGAGTACGGAGAAGGGGCACGATAAGAGGGAATACCAAGCGACGAGGAACAATCCGGTGTATAAAAGAAAACAAAACAAATGGATGAACAACAACCTGGAAGAGATAGAGAAAGATAGACAAAGCCAAAGAATAAAATGTTTTTACAGGAAGACAAAGGACGTCAAAAGAAAACCACAAATTAAGACAAGAGGATAAAAAGCGAAAATGTAGAATATGAATCAGAAGAAATCCAGAAAATTTGGGATGAGTATTATGAAAGAGCATTGAATGGAGAGGAGGAGGAGGAGGTGAAGGAAAGCAGTGACACGCCGTTCGTAATAGAGGGACAACAAGGAGGAGATATGGAGAATCCAACCTTAGAAGCAGTACAGAAAGAAATTAAATCCATGAGAAACGGTAAAGCAGCAGGGAAGGATGGTCTGGCAGCGGAGCTATTGAAATGTGGAGGGAATGAACTACACAAGCACATCCACCAACTAATACAACAAATATGGACCCTAAACGATACCCCAGCATAATGGAGCACCAGAGTAATTGTACCTATACCTAAAAAAGGAGAAAAGCAAGAATGTAAGAACTACAGCAGCCTATAAAACCTATGCAAATCTGGTAAATAGAAGGCTTAAAGAATGTGCTGAAAATATTTTGGGAGATTATCAGAACGGTTTTAGAGCGGGGATGTCGACAATTAACGCCATACACACTGTGAAACAGATCTTGCAGAAATCCAGGGATACAACGAAGAGCTGCACATCGTCTTCATCGATTTTAAAAGCGCTTTCGACACGGTCAACAGCTCATAAATGATGAAAGTACTAGAAGAATTTAAAATACGAAAGAAATTAAGAGAACTAACGAAAATGTGCCTTGAAAACTCTAAAGCGGAAACACATCACAAGCATTCAGAATAAATAGAGGAGTGGAACAGGGGGACCCAATGTCACCAACACTCTTCAACCTGGTACTGGAGAGCATCGTAAGAGAAGCAAGACTGAATGACAAGGACATAACGACACACCAAATACAGCTGAGCTTACGCAGATGATATAGTGACAATGTCAACAAGAAAAACCGCACTAATAAAGGCAACAGAAAGATTAGCCAGAGAAGCAAAAAAAATGGGATTCGAAATAAACGAAAGTAAGACAAAATACATGAAGCAGACAAGAGAGGCAAACACAGACACACCTTTAACAACATAGAATAACAACTTTGACGCAGTGTCAACATTCAAATACCTGGGAATAACGATTGGAAAAACAAGAAAGGAAAGAGTAGCTGAAAGAATACAAAAAGGGAATCAGACATACGGCAGAAATAGACATTTACTGAGAAGTAAGAAGCTAAGTAGGAAAACATAAGTGAACATCTATAGCACTCTGATAAGACTAGTAGTCACGTATGCGACGGAGACGGCAGTACTGAATAAAAGAGAAGAGGAGGACTTCAGCAGATTCGAAAAGAAAATCATGCGTACCATACTCGGTACTAACGTAACAGAAGAAGGGGACATACTCCGGAAAACAAACGCGGAAATCGAAGAGGCAATGGAACAAACAAGCGTACTAAGGCAAATAAAAGCATTGCGATTGGAATGGGCAGGTCATATTATGAGAAGAGGACCTACAGAAATGATTACGAAAATAACATACTGGACCCCACTAGGACCCAGAGGAAGGGCAAGACCCAGAAGGAGACGAAATAGAAGAAGACACCGAAGTTATGGACATCAAGGATTGGAGAGGAAAATGCAGGGACCGGAAAAAATGGAAAGAAATAACACAATAGCAAAGACACATCCGAAGCTATAGTAGATGAAAATAAAACCGAAGGCGGGGAATAATCCACTCCGGAAATTGGAATTCAAACTCCAGCCGGCGTCGCCATAATTCGAACGAATTTAAGGGCATTGACGATGATGAAGAACCCACTTGTTTTATTCTTCGTCTTTCTTACATCTTTGAGCTAAATTTATGAGCGGTTGTGTATGTAATACAATTGGTTTTGAATAACTTAGGTGCTCTCGCAATCTTGTCTTGACAGACAGCAGATACCAAAAATTCATTAAGTCTGATAAGGCTTAATTACAGGTTTGTCTGATTTAGACAAAAATAACACCTTGTTACGAAGATAAAAATGGAACGTATATTTACAGGCAGATATTTCTTTATAATGTATAACTATCAATAAGTGGATAAAGTAATGGTTTAAAAAGAATTTCATGTGTCAATATTGAGTCTTAGGGTACGTTTCAGACGTTATGAGGAAGAATTTTTGTAAAATTTTAAATAAATCGCCCTGTGAAGAATTATTGTAAATTAATTTCGCAATCCGTGAAATATCTTATTTGTTTAGTATTATGGCAGGTATCAATACTCAAAATATAGTTTAATAATAAAATACCAAGACTATCTAATTATTTGTGGCATTATCAACGTAACAATAATATAGTTCGTAATTAACAAGCTCAATAAGAAAAATAATAATCACTATCAGTTACCAAGTGCTTATTGTTCCTATTTCTAACGTGAACACCATTTATCAAGGCACGAAGCTACCAGTTCAATTCAAAACTTATGTATGTACCCACGTGGGTTATTTAAGTTCATCGTACTTTAAACTCTAAAATAAAGAAGGCATTAATTTCTTCATCTATATTTTGCTTTTTGTAATATTGAGCTGCTAAAAGCACCTCAATGCCGACAACCTTTTATACTTGAATCTTCCGAAACACATATGTAGAATGTTTTCCTCGAGGGAACATATGAAGGTGATATTGCTAAATACTCAAGTCTAGAATCTAAATATCTGAGTTAATTATCTGATATAATTGAAATTGAACAATGGATAGAATTGAAAAATAATTTAATAAGAACAGCTAAAGAGATGTTAAATAAGAAAGCGAGTAAAAATATAGACAAAGAATGGTACGATAAAGAATGCTAAGATGCCCAGAAACAAAAAAATCTTGCAAGAATCAAATGGATAAGTAAGAAGGGAGAACAATATAGAAGAGCATATGTAATATAAAGAAATATAACAAATGCAACATACAAGAACAAAAGAACGAATGGTTAAGCGAGAAATTGGAAAAGATAAATCAGAAAGGACATAAACAAAATCTGAAACAATTCTATAAAGCGATAAAGCACCAAACCATTACACCAAAAGCAAAAACACGAGGGATGAAAGACTAGAATGACGAGACGCAAAATAACGCTCAAATAATTGGGGAGATATGGAAAGAACACCACAGAAACTTGCTGTATGAAGAAGGAAAAAATATAACACATGAAAATGACGAAATAACAAAAGAAGAGAAAGAAGCAGAGTACTCAGCGGAAAATGAAGTCGAGGAGGAAGGCTGCGGATTAGGAAAGCACCTGGAGAAGATGGAATAGAGGCCGAGTTATTAAAATATGGAGAAGGACAAATGAAAAGAGAAATCTACCAAATAATCAAGCATATTTGGAAACAAAACAATATACCAGAAAACTGGAACATTGGGATAATAACACCAATACATAAGGAGGGAAATAAAGAAAATTGCAAAAACTATAGTGCCATAACGCTTCTCAACATTACATATAAAATAGTAGCTAACCTAATAAATAGAAAATTAAAGTCATACTCAGAAAGCATACTGGGGGATTATCGGAACGGCTTCAGAACAGGGCGGTTTATGATTAACGCAATTCACATAATACCACCATACAAAAATATATGAGCACGACAGAGAGATAGTTATACTCTTTATACATTTCAGAAGCGCATTTGATTCAATAAACTGACAAAAAATTATAGAAGAACTTGAAACACTCCGAGTACCAAAAAAGTTAAGGAATTTAACAGAAACAGAACTACAAAGTCAGAGTACGATTTCAAGAAAAATTAAACATAAATAAGGGAGACAAACAGGACGATTCAATCTCTCCAACTCTGTTTAATATTGTCTTAGAAAGAGTCATGAGAAATGCAAAAGTGGATAATAAGAACATTATAATCAATTGGATGTAGGTGAAAGCTTATGCAAACTACGTAACAATAATAGCAAATAATAAAGGCGAATACTGGAAATCGCGACAAAAGAATTTGGATTAGAAATTAATGAAGGCAAAACAAAATATATGAAGAAAGGAAGAGAAAACGAAAGAACAAACTATTTAAAAACACAGAGGTATACATTTGAAACAGTCTCCTCATTTAACTATCTGGGGGTAATAATAGCATAAACAACAAAAGAAAGAATGTAAGAGAGAATACAAGAGAGAAGACAAAAAGGTTACCGAACATTTGGAAGAAATAAAAAGCTGTTAACAAGCAAAAATATAAACAGAAGAAACAAAATTAAAATGTACAAAACCCTTATGCCTTAGAGACTACAGCTATAAATAAAAAGGATGAAGAAGATCTAGTGATAGTATAGAGAGAAAAATAGTGAGGACAATTGTAGGACCGAATATCACAGGAGAACGAGAAAGAAGAACGAAAAAAATTAACGAAATAGAAGAAGAACTGGGAGGAGAAACAGAAGAAGAAAAAATAATAAGGTAGATAAAGATACAAAGACTAAACTGGGCGAGCTACATAATGAGAAGAAAATCGACAGAAATTGTGAGAAAAACAACCCAGTGGATACCGTTATGGAGAAGAGGTAGAGGCGGACCGCGAAATACTTAGCAAAACCAAATAGAAGAAGATACATGAACATTAGGAATAGTCGATTGGAAATAAAAATGACGAAGAATCGAGACAGATAACGAATGCAGCTAGGACTAGTAAAAAGCTATAGCGAATGAACAAGAACAAGGGGAGTAATCCAACCCAAAAAATGGATTTTAAACGCACGAGTGTTAGCCATAATCCCATCGATTTAACGGCTTAGTGATGATGATTAATTGAAATTGTGATAATCAAATTTTTAATCGCCATTCAAGAATGGAAAAACTTGTTCAAATTAAGATCGATGTCTGGTTGAGAACTTCAGTTAAAATAAGATAAAAATAGATAAATTATCACGAGTGTTTTGCGAGTGTATTGTTCTGCTATTTTATTTAGTATAATAAAAAAAGAAAAATAGTGGTATGTGAGTTATATTTTATAGTATAAAGTAATTGAGGAAATTATAGTCTGCGATTTAAAAATAATATTGGGAGTAAATGTGCATATATTATAATCCTACAAACGGATTTGTATATTCGTATATTGGAGTCGCTACACTAACAAATGCATCGTTTTCTCTTACAATTAGACCACCTCCAGTTATGCTACTAAAAGATCAGACACGTTAATAAATTGCATACTGAGTTTTTACTAAGCTAGTAAAAGTCATTGACTGAAATTAATTTAAGGGTTTAAGTGCGACTTGTTGAAGTTAATATATTATTTTTCAAATTGAAAAATAATATTTTTGCATGCATACGAAGTAGACGCTATAAACTCTCGCCCTGATGGGCTTACAGATTCGTATATATTTTACGGTTCGAAGAGTAGTCGTTTTTAATAGCCAGCTAGACAACGTGACTAGTGCAAGAAAATGTTTCAGGTGATGAAAATTGAGTTCCGCGCAGTCATTAAATTCATAACAAGAGAAGGGCATACGCCTAATCACATTAAACAACGTTTACACGATGTTTATGGTGATTTCTCTCCTTCATATTCCGCTGCCAAAAAGGGGGCAAAATGTTTCCGTTTTGGGCAAGAATTCCTTGAAGATGATGAGCGCCCTGGTCGGCCAATTGAATTGATAACGACTGAAAATATTTCAATTATTGAAGATGGTATTAGTAGATCGCTGTTTGAAAATGAAGGAATTAGCAGTGATGTCTAACATTTCTGAAGCAAGTATTCGCCAAATTCTCCATAACCATTTGGATATGAATAAGATTAGTGCAAGATGGGTACCGCATCTTTTTTCTGCTCTTCAGCGTGAACGTCTGGTCGAATGTGCGCGCTTGTTTTTAAACACGTGTGGAGACGACCCGAAATCGATTTTGGAGTCCATTGTGACAAGAGATGAAACAATGGTTCTGTATTGTGATCCTCTATCCAAGAGGAATCGTTGGAATGGCGGCGACCCGATCAACCTGGTCCTTGAAAAGTATTTTACTCATTGATTTTAAAGAGTGCAATACAACCATCAACAGCAGTCTTTGTTGCATGAATTGAGAGACAATATTCGTGCAAAACGTCGAAGAAAATTGACAAAGGGTGTTCGATTATTGCACGACAATGCACCCGTCCATACTGCCGCCATCTCATAAGCTGCCATCCGAGAATGCGGCTTTCAAGAATTGGAACATCTACCGTATAGTCCGGACATGGCTCCAAGTTATTATTATTTATTTTCTCATTTAAAGAAAGACGTGTAATACAACATTTTGAGGGAAAAACTTTAGATTACTTTCAAGTAGGTATAGAATTATTAATTGATCGTTGTAATAAATGTATTGAAGTTAGGGGAGATTATATTGGAAGATAAAAGTCGTTATATTTTACCAAGTTTATTTTTTCTATATCAGGTCGAGAATTTATGGCGCCTACCTCGTATGTCTAACAGTGAAAGCAAATGAGATATTTACAGTTAAGCGCGGGTCCTGCATTTGGGTATTGCATTTAAGTGGTTTCTGGTGTTATTATTGTTTGGATACAATGACAACAGTAAACAAAAGATACTAACATTGAAATTTTTAAAATATTGATTTAAAATTTTGAGTCCAAGTAGCTACTGACAGCCAAAGGCGAGTCTTACACTTCGAAATAGCATCCAAATGGTGTCTGGTGTTAATATAAGTTGGTTACCGTGACAAGAGTAAACAAAACATACTGACATCGACGCTCTTAAACCATTGATTCAAAATGTCAAGTCTAGGTAAAGAAGAGTTATAATTTATATATTAGGAGAGAGTGAAAGAAATTGTATATTTTACCTAGTAGGAAGCATAAGCTGCGCTATCCTGACTGACGATGTCCACAACCGAAAACATTTGTCAAATTAAAGATTTGATGCAACTGGAAACATTCATCCTATAGATGTAGAAATAAAAAATCAATTAAAATGCTAATGCATTTTCTTAGCGCAAAATAACAAGGGAAACAATATTTTAATAAAAGTTCATACAGGATAACAATAAGTGATGTAAACATACATACCAGCATCAGTTTAAAATCGTAGCTATTTAGGCTCGAAATTTTGAATCAACAGTTTAAGATCGTCAATGTCAGTATGTTTTGTTTATTGTTATCATGGTAACCAAACAATATTAACACCAGAAACTACTTGGATGAAATATTGGAATCTAAGTTGAAAACCTGCTTTGTGAAAACAACGGGATATATGTGTTAGTAGAAATAAGGATGTACAGTAGATAGACACAAGGTTCAGAAAATCTGTCCCGGTCAATAAGCAACGACTTGGAATTGTATTATTTTAAAATGTCACCTACAAACATTTAGCCAAACTTAAAAAGCATTGTAGTGGCATATTCATCTCTCAATTACAGGAAGAAAACTAACGAATTAAATAACATAAATAAGAATTTATTTAATTTTTTACAGCATATAGTGTATATATGTATATCACAATCGGTCATCGAGTCTACTGGATAAATGTAAGCTATTTAATCACTATTGTTTTTACACGTACTTAATCTTAACATATTGTACGCGCAAATGATACTTTTACCACAGTAAACATAAAATTAAGCGTTAATTTCAATCGTATTAACGCTAATCGAAGACCCATTCTTGACAGGTGCCCCCTTATCTGCAGCGTATTGTTTCAGGAGATCGTTGAGCTCTGCATATGTGTAGCAATAAATAAAATCTCTCGGCTGGACTCCTTGGAATATGGACACTACGCTTGGCTTTAGGTTGTAGAAAAGGATCGGTTGCTTTCTCTTTACGAAGTCTTCTATTAGCGATTTAATTACCTAAAATACACGCGAACGTTAGACTCCAACATTTTTGTAAATAGCCTTTATTCGTTACCTTAGCTGTGGTAAAATCTGCGCCTTGAATATGCCTCGCGTCTATAACGACTGGTGTTGAACTGGAACCCTGTCGCACACCCGCTTTGGATACAACAGATCTAACGTACTCCACTGATGGGAACGACAAGCTTCTATCTGGCGTAATTAATAAATATTCACATCCTGAGGGGCTCTGGAGATAGAGACAAAGTTTTGTTCGTGAATATAAAATTAGGCGTGTACAAGGTCTGTTTAACAACAATGATTTACAATACCATAAAAGTCTTACATTTATGCCCTTTGTATTGAGCTGCTAGTAAAAGTGCCCATCGGAAATGTCCAGCATTAACATTTTTTATTACGATACAATACAAATGTTATTTTGCGTGAATGAATTTCTAATAAATAAGACAATTCAAGGGAATTCGGTAAATAAAACACCCCAGACCAATTTTACTGTGAAGCAATACATTTTTACTAAAAGGCTACTGGGAAAATATCTTTACTAAATAATTCTGCACTATCGTGTGTCTATAAATTTTAGGGGGACCTACGTGGGCAGTCTCAAGTTTCAACATAAAGATGACGTTAGTCGTGAAAGAGATTCTGGCAATATAGCGCAGTCGTTGAAAATTTCAGCCACGTTGGACGCTCACTTGTTGTTTGACAGTTGTTCGTGTTAGTCGATGTTAGTTTTTCTGTAAAAATTGGAAAATTGGATATCGAGCTTTCATTAAATTCTTGCATTTGAAAGGCAATATGCCTACGCAAATTAAAGCTGAGATGGACACTGTTTACGGGAACTCTGCACCATCATTTGCCACAGCGAAGTTTTGAGGAGTTGAATTTAAACGTGGTCGTATCAGCTTAGTTGACAATGAACGTTCGGCCAAAAACTGTAATCACTATCGATAATATCGGAAGAATTCACCGAATGGTGCTAGACGACCGTCGAATTAAGGTTAGAGAGATGGCAAAGGCTTAGGGAGTCCCGAAAGAATGTGTTTCTTATATATTCACTGAAAATGAATAGCTAACGTAAGTATCTTTGAAAATAGTTTGTTATTATTCTGATTATAAAACATATTTTGGAATTTCTGCCGACTTAAATTTATAAAAAGTTATAATGATAGCAAGGACTGTGGGGTAGTATGGCAAACAATATTCTCGGCACACTCCGCACCATACAAATTATTAATTAACTCGGAACAGACACTTCAAAGTCACGTGAGTCCTCATCCACAGCCCGGTACCGATTGATGTGAGAGAACGTATATTAAATCCAAAGAACTCGCTCTCCCTACTCTTCAAGAAAAACATATACAAACACCTAATTTTGCCGTTTAAGAATAAAAAGCGAGTTAAAATAAGGAGAAAAAGGCGGAAAAGGCCTTGTCACCATGAAACGCAAGACATGTGGCCATCCCACCCTAATAAAAATAAAATTCGAATGAGACAACGGTTATGTCCTTTCTATCCGTCAAATTTGTGTTCTTTCCATCTCGATGCCCCTGAACTGAAGATTGGACACATGCGGAATATACGAAAGGATCGACGTCTCTTGCTATAGCATATACCATAAATCAAATGGCCTCTTTATCATCACAAATCGAAAAGACAGGGAAAGTGTAAAGGTCCCTTCTCTTTATTGATTAGGTTTGCATTTTTATTTATGTAAATAGTCTCATAGGCGTCCAGTTCAAGCGGCGAAATCACGTTTTTAATTAATTTTAGGTTTTCTAATTTAATATTATGCTACACTTGACGCTTCGATCTTCCCGTAAATTTCGTAACACCCACCTCTTGGAAATGAATGTGTATATGTTGTCTTCAAAGAAGAACGTTTAAAATAATTCAACAAGCCTCAATGGTAGGGATAAATTGAGCAATAGATTTGTAATTTAGAATTTACTAGTTCCCTTTAATTTGAATTTTGATGTTTATAATATGAACGGCAGTGAGGATTCTCTTTTAATGAAGGTAGTTTGCGCTTGAAAACATGATGTAATTGGTAAAGATTAAAAATATTGACAAACTCTAGTACAAAATAAAAATCCATGATTTATCGAGGGTAATAGTTTAAATCTTATGAATGGAATATTGAAGAATTATAAAATTAGAAAGAAAGATAAATAATACAGTAGCTAGAAAATTTTATACGACCATCAAAAAATAAGCTGTTAGGGAAACTAGGAAAAATAATAATAATAACAATAATAATTCATGCCTTCACATCTCCCCAACAGCTTTCGCCAATTACAAAGGGCATCGACCAGCCATGAAATATTACGCCTGCGCCCGTAGAGCGTCTTAAGATGTTCACTCTCAGTATTCGCCAAATTTGGAGTAAGGAAAACTACGGAAAATCTTACTCTGAGAACGACGTGCCCGGGGTTCGAACCCGGTACCCCGAGACTGGTAACCTGGCGCGCTAGACACCGTGCCACCAGTCCCTGATATACAGTTGGCAATACAAAACAGTACACACAGTTGCAGGAAGCACCGGCTTTCATAAGTCAATGTACCGAAAACCAACATCGCGTCTACAGCGGCAAATCGGGAATAGTGATATTCATTTCATCTTTGTATGGTTCGACAAGTTTGTGGAGTTGCGGAAATGGGTAGCTTGAGATGTCAAAAGTGAGAGAACGTCAGTCAAAAACATTGACAGGCTAGGATGATCTTTAAGGAGTTCCGCCCTTAAGATTATTATTATATATTAAGATTAGATCTGTCTTGAAAAACTACAATGCACCCTGTAACTGAGGGCTCATCATACGTGAGTTGTTCACCAAAAGGAGCATGTTCTCATGGCCATACTCAATCTGATTTGCGGAAGTTAGCTTCTGAGGACTTCGTTCTCTTCCAAAAGTTGAAAATTCAGGTTAAAGGTAACCATTGTGATTCTATTCTAGATACAACGCGAATTGTAAAAGCTGCGTGACATCTTTCTTTCGGTATATATTTAACAAGTAACAAGGACCCCAATTATTTTGGAGGTGATTCCATTTAACGTATTTAAAAAAAGTATTGGAAATGTTTTGATACCACCTTGTACACTATCTACTTATGATCGTAACGTTAATTAGTTTATAGATAGTCATCAAGAAAGAAAAGTACGACAAATGTTTATCTTACCGTTACTTTCTCCACTAGTACAGATGGTCTTGCGGAAGCATAAAGTAGGAACACAACATTTATTGCAATGCCTACTACTATTCCCAGTTCCAATCGCAGGAATAGACACGATAAAAATGTAGCGAACGCGGGAATCAGGTCCGTTTCTTAAAAAGAAATTTAAAATCATTTCCTCTATCATTTAGTTACCCTTTAAATCAAGTAAGAAAAGTATTTGCTTACTTTTAGTTCGCCAAATCGGTTTTATAACGTGAAATTCAACCATAAAAACAACAGCTGCTATAATCACCGCTGCTAAGCATGCTTTTGGAATGAATCGGAAATAGGGGGTAAAGATGCAAAGCGCTAATATCACAATTATGCCGGTATAAACTCCTCCGAAGGTGGTTTTTACACCGCTGGCGTCATTGACGGCTCCTCTTGATAGGGCACCACTTACAGGCATGGATCCCACGAAAGATGAAGCTATATTACAGAAACCTAATGCTAACATTTCCTGGGTGGCATCAATAGTTTTTCCTTCAGCTACAAAATAGATACACACAATGATTTAAAAGGAGGAGTTTACAATATTATTATATTATCCTTACAAAAAATTTTCGCCAAAGCAACGTTTTCCAAAATGGCTAGTAAAGGCACCACAATGACGGCAGATCCCAAAAATGAGCTCATTTCTATAAAACCAATTGTATCATTACCTACTGTGGCGTGGAAAGGCGGTAGGCCGAAGCTAGGCAGTCCTGGCTTTACTTCACCTGAAATAAGTAAACAATCTTACTAGCGAATTCTTTTAATTAATTGTTAATTTACCGATTAATATGAAAGGTCTTGTGCCTTGTGCTTCGAATAGGTAAACCATAACGGCACCAAGGACTACTACGATGATATTTCTAGCTGTGCTAATGAACCAGACAAGTTTGTTAAGGATACTGTGAATGGTTTTTTCGTCTTTGTTATCTTTTGGGGATATATGGAAGTCTTTGATTTTCTAAAAATAAAAATTAATAAATCATACAATTATGTTGGTATGACTCTTGTTGTTGTCGAAACAGTAGCTAGGGTAGCTGTAATAGAAGAATACTTTGCTTCAATTTCTTCTTGAAGATTAGATCTTTTAGTTCAGCGAAAAATTTTAAATGCACAGAAACATGTAGTAATATAAGACCACAAAGGTAATTGCTTGTTGGTTTGGCATACCTTACTTAAAATATTAATTTATTAGCTATACAGCGTGTCCACCTAGTGCATGAATGGAAGATAATTCCTTCTCTGAGCAATTTAGAAAATAAGTTCCCAAACGAAAATTATTCGGAGACAAATTCTGAACAACATGAAACTATATTCAAGGGTACAGGTGTTCAGCTTTTCCTGCGCGCGACATAATAATCATAGATGACTTTATTGCAATACAAATCATACAAACACACAAAGGAATACAAGCAATCTGAAGGTGAATTCCAGTAAAAATATTGCTTTTTTAAGAAAAAATAAAAATCATGTCTAATTTAAACTTCGTTGGTGACCGAAAACAAATTAAAACAAAATAGCATAAAAACATCACAGTTAAACTTGTTAGGAACACTTTTATTTAGTTTCTGGAAATTTATAATTTTATTTGCTCTATTTTATAAACTCGACATTTTATATGCCTTATTTGTGAATCGTTTGTTTTATTTTCTTGTAAGTTCAATATTTCACTTGTTTTGTATAAATTCATATATTACATGTTTATATTCATTAAAACTTTAACGTGTACGCATTTATTGTAAAAATATATTTAATTTTTTATAATATACGTAAATATTACCAAAATCATCAACGCATAAATTAAAGATCGTTTAATAGTCATTTATATGTCTCCACGATGGAGGTACCGTTAGCGTATATATTTGCCGCCGATGAGGGATTCATAATACCACTACTGTCAATCGTCGCTCCTTTGCTTACGCATAACTTAGCGTCTATTCATCACACAATCTTTGGTTTCTCACTTTTTCACTTATGTATGGGGACAGCAGCAGGAGCAATAGATACCGAGGTGGTGTATTATACAAATACATGAAATAACACGAGTGTCTGGGAACCGTGAGTTGTATAGCATATTTTTGTGATAGTGATCGGCTTTCTTTTCTTTGCTGCTGTTTTCTGACTAGACGCTTAGGCTCCAGAGGGTGGTAGTGGTAGATTGAGCATTCAGAAACGTTGAGATATAAATGCGTACACGGAATTAATATATTACACAATACCTATGTATTTTAATTTTTGTATATGAGAAAAGGCAGGTTTCTATGTTCATGCTAAAAAGGACTGTTTATTTAATAAATTTATGTTTAATACCTACATACTGTGTTTAATTTAGAGAGCAACCGAGTAAGCGAACAAATATATAAGCATTATTTACATCCAAGCATAAGCAATTGGTCCTTCCTCTTCACAAGGGAGATACACTGAAGCAGACGATTAGCGGCACTGTTCTTCAAACCAGGAGAACGTAACAAAACTGAAGCTGAAGAAAAGAATATGTAGTAGGCGCCGTAAATTCTCGGCCTGATATAGAAAAAATAAACTTGGTTAATATGCTCGTCTAATTTCTTCAATTTTCCCTCAACTTTCCAATATCCTATTTATTACAAAGAGGTAATAATATTCTGTTACCCCTTATAAATGATTAAATGTTTTTGAAGCTTTTAAATACAGTTCTTGGCCTCGGCTCATCATCTTTAGAGATCTTCCCCAAGGGTACTTGCCTTTTTAATGAGAAATGAAAAAAATCCATCACTTGAGCCTTGTTTGGCTTTTACGTATGTCCATTCTTGCAAAAGCGCCACAATTTTGCGATGTAGCTGATAGTAAAATCTACTTCAGCGTAGGAACGGTGTGTATTGTCGCGCAATAATTTCTTGTCAATTTTCCTCGACGTTATGCACGAATATTGTCCCTCAATTTATGCAGCAAAGACGCGTAATATGTGCTGTTGACAGCTAATACCATTTCTTAATAATTGAAATGTTTTGAGGCGTTATCAGTTCAATTGGCCGATCGGGCGATCATCATCTTCTAGAGATTTTTGCCCCAAACGGAAACATTTTGCCCACTTTTTTACAGTGGAATATGAAGGAGGTAAATCACCATAAACGCCGTCTAGACGTTGTTTGGTGTGATTAGCCGTATGTCCTTCTTTCGCTAAAAAAATAATGACCGCGCCCTACTCAATTTTTGTTACCTGAGATGTTGTTTGGCTGACTAGTAAAAACTACTACTTTTCGAGCCGTAGTATATATCGTGTAGGCCTCGTATATGTGCAACTGTGAGGCAACAATTTGAACATGCTCGAACCTGTATAAGCCTGTCAAGCCGAGAATTTATGACGCCCGCCTCGTATATTACCACAGCAAACCGACAGCATGTATCAGAAATAATAAAGAATTTATTCAAGCTTCAACTTGCGTTTAATCACGGGTAACGCTAATGATTTGTATTCCAGTGGAACATCATTGTATTTTGGGTAAACTAAATTACTGAGACCTCTGTAGAGTTACAGTGGGATGGAAACATCAAGCCACGAAAACGAGTCGCGAGCTTGTGCACGTCAGATCTAAATCTTATTTTATAATAAAAATATGGTGTTTTATACAGCATAATTTTATGGAACAGGCGTAACATCCTGTATTTCCTGCGATAATGCGTGTTCAGCCAATCACGCGTTCTGCACCTTTTGAATTCGACTCGCAGTGAAACTGTTTAAAGCGCCGTGACAAACAGATGAGCAGTAATTAAAGGGGGATAACACTAAGGTATCACTTAAGTTCTTAATTGAATAATTTAATATAGATTTATGCTCATAACGTTACTCAGATTTAGACACGTATTTTTTTTGGCTGAAGAAGGTTACTTGGGATTGCATCGGGTTCATTATGATTCATGACCAAGGGAAGACATGCGAGCTCAGAGTTAATATTTTCAACTGTGATACACCAATCCGAGGGTTTGAAAGAGCAAACAACTGCGTGTCATCCACATAAGCATAGCATTTACAATGGTCAATACGGGACATCAGTTTCGAGGTGTAAATGGCAAATAAAATGGGACCCATAATCGAGTCTTGCCGTACTTCGCGCGGAATATAGGCTTGGGTTTTTAAATGGAACACCTGTACATAATTGCGTTTTTGGATGCAATTCGTAGAATCAGCTTTCTTCAACATTTCCTCTGTGTACAAACACCTAGTTTTTGAGATAAATGAGGTAACTTGAGATTTTTGCGAATTTCTTTTAACAGCATATGCATGTAAGACACTTAAGGTATTGGGTGTAAAATCTCAAATTATCTCCAAAATTAAGTTAGATAGCTATAGAGAAAAAGTTGATATGAATTGAAGAGTGGCATTCAAAATTACAATAACATACGGGGGTGTTCCATTTGAAAAACGAAACTTGTAACGTGTGTAGTGGAATACTTTCTATTTAAAAACTTTTTCTCTAAATTGCACAGGGCAGGAATTGTCTCCCGCCCTCATATTAGTTGGATACGCTGTATTTGCCTCTTTTAAATTAAAGCTGTGCATTAACACTTTGCAAGAAAGAACTACCCTTCTTTCGATAATAAAATCTATTTTTTTCTCTTTTGAGATTAACTTTGTTGTTTTGTAGTTATTTAGTTAAACCCAACTTACTCTTAAAACTAATAGAACAAACATGCAGGCAAATCCTAAAATGGCATCCCATAGTTTCGTCTCACCAATGTGCTTAAATATTTGCTGCCACATGTAAACGAATTTTCCCCCAACGAAGTCCAGACCCAAAATATCCTTTACTTGCGTTGTG
Source organism: Dynastes maya (assembly GCA_029619315.2). Lineage (NCBI taxonomy): Eukaryota > Metazoa > Arthropoda > Insecta > Coleoptera > Scarabaeidae > Dynastes > Dynastes maya. Next base: position 33,667,203 of record JAROYE020000006.1, on the reverse strand, counting down.
GCGATGATTATAGCAGCTGCGGACGTAAATCCTATCGATACGGGACCAGAAATAAAATCTATCAAGAATCCTATAAATAATCAACATAGTTATTAATTTCCTTTTGAAAACCATAAAAAAATATACCTAACTGTAACGCTCCCATCAAAAATTCTATACAACCGGATAGAAAACACAAAAGTATCGTGCCATTCACGCCCATACCATGATTATTTTCCCTCGCTAGCAGTCCGGAAATAGCTGTTGGTCCAATGGCTGAATTTTTACAAGTTCCGAATATTGTATACACGAAACATGCCATGAATGCAGAATATAGACCTACTTCCGCGGGGAGTCCTGCTACATTCGCGTAGGCTATGGCTTGAGGAATAACTGTGAGACCAACTGTAATACCGGCCAATAAGTCCGAGACGGCGCAATTTACATTATATTCCGGTAACCAGGATAAAATTGGAACTCTTTTATATAGAAGCTTTTTGGTGAATCCTCTTCTGATACGATGTTTTATCCATTCTTTTACTGTGGGCCTGATAATACTGTTTGCGTTGCTGAATTTTCGTAAGTACTTCTCTTCAGGAAGGTGTAATACTGTATTATCTGCAAAGAACGAAAACATAAATAGACTTTATTATCAATTTTATTACAGCTGGTAATTTTTTTAAATCTTTTGTGTCTGAATATTTTTGTTTTATCCACACCCAATCTGTCAATGCTAAAAAAATTAAAATCCAAATTTAGTACCAGAAACTATTTTAAAATATGTACCTACTTTTAAAATTGTTCCTTTTTAAATTCAGAACTTTTAAAGAAATAATTCATTTATGCATAAGTATTTTTGCATAGTTTTCCGAATATGATATCCATTTTGCTAAACGATTTCTTTATAATTTAATAATATGGTATATCTCAGATATCGTATTTTTTTAATGTTTTGGTCTTGATAAAATTTCATACAGCAGGATATCGTGTAGTTTCTTTGCTATCAGCTAGGGTGGAAGGACTGGAGAAATCCAAACCATCCGGATCCGAGTCAAAGAGAAACAAAAATGAGTAACACATTCCTGTGCGTAAAGGCCTGGAATGCCAATGGACTCAATCAAAGAGCCCGAGAACTCCAATCATTCCGATTGATTAACAATATAGACATTGATCTCATATCTGAAACACACTTCTCAGATAAAAACTATATAAAAATAAAAGGATATTGTGTCTATTGGACAACACATCCCGGTGAAAGAGCAAGAAGAGGCACTGCGATCATCATAGCAGAGGATACACCATTTTCAGCATGAAGAAGTCCGCCTTCTATATATTCGGGCTACTATTGGTACAGTCCTTCGCTGTGGCGCTGAACTAAATATAGGAGGAATATATGTCCACCTCGATATAGTACAGAGCGAGCACAATATACTGAATTGTTTGACAAGCTGGGTCAAAGATTCATCATTGGGGGTGATTTAAATGTTAAACATATTGTTTGGGATGCAAGAGCGATTATACCTGGCAAGGGCAGTAATCTCCTAGACTCTATCAATCAGTCTAATTGCAACGTTCTTTCAGCAGGAGAACCTACTTACTGGCCAACAGACAATAATAAAATTCCAGACCTCTTAGATTTCTTCATTTCTGGAGAAAACTAAACTGTATAACAGTGGAAAACATCTGTGACCTAACCTCAGACCACTCGCCTGTTCTGTTAACTCTGGGATCAACTGTCATCAAGAAACCGAAAAAACAGAATTTAACTAATAGGAATGGTTTCTATCATTCTCTCCATATTTTGTCGCAGTATAGTGTACGGAATATTATAGAAACAAAAGTTAAACTTTATACTTTAATCTTTAGTAGCTTCATTAAAACGAACGTTACAAAATGCGCTTACATAGTGACCATATTTATATATTATAATTACCAACCTACATGTATTGCAGAACTGCCAACCTACTACAACATATCTCCCCACCGCCTTACTATCCCTCACCGATCCAACCTTCCCATTGAAATCTCCTCCTATGATGATTTCTTGATGCCCGTGAGTTCTTGATATTACTCTTCTTAGGTATAGGTAGAAATCTTCTTTTACTTGCTTTGCAAAGTCGTCTGGAGCCCATATACACCTATAACTACAGTTTCGTATCCATAATTTAGCATTGTTAGGGTTCATATTCAAAATTTTTTATATACTTTTTGTGTTTTTTATGTATTAAAAGGGTCACGCCTGCTTTAGCTCTTTCAGCCTTATTTACACCAGACCATAAGTGGATGTAGTTTCCTAGATCCTCCATTCCTTTACCTTTCTTTTTTGTTTCGGGAGGATTGCAATGTCTATGTTGTACTGTTCTAATTCTGTCACTATTTCGTTGATTTTGTTGCCTATTCTTTGTATGTTCCACGAAGCCAGTCTCATTGTCCGTTTCCCTGCCAATTGTTGTCTAAATGTGTTTCCGTCCTTGTTCCGAGGCTTGTCAGAAGTTCTTTTAGCATTATAACTGTTTTCCGAGTGTTGAGGTGCTGGCCCAACTCCCATAGTTGGAGGACCAGTTTTTTTCTTTTGGGGTGTACTTTCTTAGCCGAAAGGGTACCGAAAAAAGAGAATTGTTTTGTTTTTATGTTTGTGTATTTCGATGGCTTTCCGGTATAGACATGTGTGTAATTCGTCCCGTTGTAATGAGTGTTCTGCGATTGCTGATTTATCGACGTGGCCGAGTCTGCAACATCTTTTATGTTACCCGGGTCGAAACGCGTACTTATATAGACGCCACCGCAATTGTAGGGAATACGATATACGCCTGCTGACGAAAAAGGTCCCTACGGTCTTTAACTGATCTAAGTTCTTCTTGGAGTTTCTTTGTAGGGCAATAGATCGTCTTAACGTTGTGTTTTCCCAAGAATATTACTATATTTTTGGATACCTCTCTCCAATTCATGTCTTTCTTAAACATTCCCTATAACTATCTAGCTTAGATTTTGAGATAATTGGAGATTTTTGCGAAATGCCAATGTTTCTTTGACACCCGATATCCTAAACGTCTTACACGCTAGAGTAGCGATTGAAGTTTTATTCAATTGAGTATGTCTTTTAGATTTCACCAATAAGCACGACAAAAATATCTTGATATCAATTAAATTGTACAAAATGGCAATCGAACCGTTGCCGAGTTTGAATCGAAAAATTTTTCTAAAATCTGATAGAGAAACTCTTCTAGAAGCGTTTTTATAAATGTTTCCTTGTACATACCTACAATGACCCATTCTTTAGTAAATTAAATATGAAACAAAAGTATATAGTATTTCGTCGCAGCATTCTATGTATTTAAACGGAACATTTTTAATTTAATAAAAAATGAAACATGAAACGCAGTAGTACACCGGATGTTCCATTTAAAAAACTAACTTTGTATCGAGTACAGCAACAACTAAACAACTGAATTATTTTCCAGCCAGGCACTAAATAAACACGCTGTATGTATTAAATAATATTACGTTACAGTTACAGAAGTGTATCTATTCCTATTTTTTGTTATTGTTTCTTGACCTTTCCATCTCAGTAGTATAGTATGTACAAAGATACTTAAACGGTTATTTTCCAAATGGATACTTTCCGTGAATGACACAAGGTAATTACACACACCGTAAGAATTTCAAACACCTAAATGCTTTATAATTCGCTTCCTTGTAATGGTTTCTGTGAACTCCAATTCGGTTGCTTTGCACTAAAATTATCTTATATTAAATAATAGGTTCTGAAATTATTGTTCTTAATCTAGTTCTAAGATAATCATCTTGCCCTTGTTAGAAGTTGAATCATTGAAAATGTGTGGTTTTTGTTTGTCTATAGATGTACTTACGTTAACTGTAATAACTAGAGTAACCTAAACTTGCGGACTCGCATAGGCGTCGGTATTACGGGTTAATATAAAAATACGAAAAATTCATAAATAAACTAAACCGGTAGAGAAGCAGGTATGTAGTGTCGACCTTGAATATAAATCATGTTAAACCGCGCTGAGAGAGATTTCGTTTTAGTACCGGTTGAGCTGTTGCAGAGATTAGTCGAACGGTCAAGGTTATGTACTTACGTGTCGCTTTTGAAAATATAGCTGGTGTTTTTTGTGTGTTGTAGTATTATACCAAGTACATAATTAGTGTATCGTTTCATATAGAACTAATATTTACATACCTAAGAAAACAATGCCTCGTAATAGATTAGCTACTAATGTACATAAGTATGTGTCACTTTTTCCCCATTTAAAATATGACGGTAGTGCAGTTTTTTGCTTAATATGCAATGTTCGTTTGGTTGCATTGGACAGAACTGATTGCCAGAGGCATCTCAATGGTATTAAGCATATGAGAAATGCAAGAACTGAAATACCTTATACACTATTCCTCATACATTTATTAATTATGTTTACCTCTTGTAATCTTCCGCTGTCGTTGGTGAGAAAAGCAGCTTTTAAAACGTTTTGGCGACAATACGTTCCAAAGTACCCATTACCCCCACAAACACAATTACAGAATCATTTGCCGCGAATGAAAGAGATGCTAGAAAATGTGTGTAAACGTGATTTGTGTTCCAAAAAAATATGGATTACCGTGGATGAGACGACCGATATAAAGAAGAACAGTATTGTGAATGTAATAGCTCGCGTTTTATCTAGCGAGAACACAGGATTTCGATATTTGTTAGCTTGCAAACGTGTTCAACAATGTACCGCGGAAAATATTCAAAAAGTGATAATGAACGCTTTGAAAAAATGTAAAATTGCCTAAGATCAAGTTGTGATGATTGTGACAGATAGTGCAGCAACGATGTTAAGTGATGGGCGATCCTTAAAACATATATTTCCTAACTTAAACATATAACCTGCGTGCTGCATGCTTTGCATTTAGTTGGTGAAGTTGTTCGACAACATTACGGAAACGTTGATCGGATGATTGGAAGTACTAAAGCAGTATTTCGTAAATCTCCTAAACGTTTAAAAGAATTTCGTAAATTTTGTCCAGGTATTCCAGAACCTCCTGAACCAATTTTAATGCGATGGGGTACTTGGCTAACAGCAGCTTCTTACTATTTGATCCATTTTCAACAAATTCAATCAGTTATAATGCGATTTAATCGGAACGAATCCAAAGCAATTAGAGAAAGCCAAAGAGAATTTCAAATTCCTCAATTTTTAGAAGATTTAACAACAATATGTACCAATTATACAGTATTACTAGATGCCATCAGAAAACTACAATGTACTGAATGTACTGAATCAGACATAGTGGAGAGTGTAAAAAATAAATTACACACATTAAATGATACGCCAGGATTATGCGCTAGTCAAAAGTTGGCAGATGTTTTAAGGAAAAATCCCGATTTTAATACTTTAGAGGCCGTTTATAATAAGTGAAATAGTGAACTTTTAAGTGATTTTGAAAAACAGTTTCTACATGCAAATGTAACTTCCGTAGATGTGGAGAGATCGTTTTCTATATATAAGAATATTTTTTCTTGTCGGCGCACAAGGTTTAAAGAAGTAACTGTGGAAACATATGCAATGATGCAAGTTTACAGTAGTTCACATCCTGATGCCTCTAATTTGTTGAATAATTAGCAAGTAAGTTTATTTATGAATTTTTCGTATTCTTATATTAACCCGTAATACCGACGCCTATGCGAGTCCGTAAGTTTTGGTTACTCTAGTAATAACTTACATTTGAAAAAGGTTTCCGACACACATAGCAGTTTATCTACACTTCATCTATTACTTTAAGAAATGTAATGTGGTAGCAAATGACAGTATTATTTAATAGCCGTGATGATGGAGTTTGGTGGCATAAACTGAGAGGTGAACACAAAGCAGGCAGCAGAAAATAGTGCTCGAAACCATGCTGATGACGGCGGGTAGACAGAAACATGTCCGCGTGTTAGTACTTTTTCCTCTGCTCGCATTGGTTTTGCCGGGAATGATTCCACCAATACCATGAGCTAGATTAGCATTAATTTTTGCTTATGGTGAGATCTTATTATTCAGATTTCATGCATAACGTAAACTCATGTCCAAAATTAACGCACCACTCAATTTTTCTGATATATTCTCTATAATTTTGGTATTTTCTAAAAATTTTTGATTCAACAGAACATAATCTAAGTAGCTTTATACCACTGCAAAGTTATTATGATATTTCTGGTGAAAATGGCCGTAAGTTAATGTCAAGTTCTGTTAAACAGTTTTTCTTGAGTCGTTTAAGTTATAGTTCAGGCATCATTTAAGTTTTAATTACGAGTTTGTTAATTTTTTGAGTTAATAAGTAAAAGTTTAAGTTAAAAATCATGAACCGACTACATCAATTAACATTTAATGACGAATGTGTAAAAGCTTCAACTTTGTTAGAAGAAGACTTAGAATGCGTTATGTGGCTAATTTAATCATGTGACAGTCAGTCGAATGGTTGGAAGATTCAGGGAAACCGGATCGCATTCTAGAAGACGTGGTCAAGGTAGGAAACGAGTCACAAGTGCGAGAGATGATCAATTTTTGCAACTGCAAACTCTAAGAAATAGGCGAATAACAAGCACAGAACTTAGTAACTAGCTTGAAGCAGTCAGAAATGTTAGAGTTTCTGTTTTAACTGTAAGGAGAAACTTGAGGGAAGTAAGATCGGGTAGTAGGAGGACTGCGGTTGGACCATTACTTACCGCAGCACACATAATACAACATTTGAGATTTGCCAGAAGTCATGCAGATTGGACAGTTGTAGATTGGAAGTGAGTTTTGTTTTTGGACAAGACTAGAGTAAGCTTAAAATCTCCAGATGATCACGAAAGAGTATCGCGAAGAACTGGAGAGAGACATCTTGACTGTACAAGTTCTTAAAGGGAACCCTTTGATGGTGGATCAAGAGTGTTCTGGGGATGTATTCACTTTGATGCGTGCACATAGTCAATCTCTATTCGCCAAAGGTCAATGAATGCTGAATACTACCTAGAGAATATTATTCAGAACCACGAAATGTCTGTTGCACAATTTTCAGGATTACTTACAGAAAGCCAATATTCAAGTCATTGACTGGCCACCACGAAACCCAGACTTAGATCTGATTAAACACCTTTAGGATGCTCTAGAAAGATCGGTAAGGCTTCATTTATCAGCTCCTAGTAATCTCCAGGAATTGGAACAAACCGCTTTTTTCGAGCAGGCTAATATTCCCCAAGTAATCCAAAATTTGATAGTAAGTTTACCATAGCGAACCCAAACAGTTATCAGTAAAGCTGGCCACGAGCGGTACCCCGCAGTAGCGTAGAGTCGACCAGGCCTCGCGTTCCACTAGAGTTATTCTGCTAATAGAGATGTTTGCTGCCGCAAATAATTTCGCTCATCTTTGAAATAAAAATTAAATAACACGTGCTCAAACACTTACCATTTTAAGAGTCCTCCGTGAAACCACAAAGTGAATAATGTCTGTTAAATATCTGCAACATTAGATATGTTTCAACTGCTGTTTCGGCAAAACTAGTACGGCATGAGGAAAAAATGCGTTTATATGCAGAGAACGAACGTTCTACATCTAGTGACGTAATATTTGCGTAAGTAAAATAATCTTTCAAATAACTTAACGATTCTGTTGACGCACCTTCACAAATGTGTCTTAATGTGCCAAAATCAGAATTTTTCTCAAAAACACTCAAATTTTTCTAGAACAGAAACATCTTTTGCGTCTTTAATCGCGCATAGCTGTGCGTGAACATGTTGCACTATTTGTAGAGATTCTTCTAACGGTGCCGCAGGATTTTGTAATTTTTCTATTGCATCTGCTAGCCCGAAGTAGTTGTCGTGAATGATTTTTAAATACATTTTAACCAGACTATCTTGAAATTTCGACTAGCTTTTCTGGATAGCGGCAGCTTCCTTTGTATCGAATTGTAAAACCACGTTCTTAATATTGTCAAAATATTTATGATAATAAAACGCGGCCTAGAATCATGTTCCCCAACGAGTTAGAATAGGTTCTGGTGGCTCTGGTATACGGGGGCACAGTCTGTAAAATTCGCGAATACGTTTCGGTGATTTGACAAATACTGCTTTTTCTATCCGCCACAAGATTGACAGCATGAATTTTACACGTAATGTGTAACAAATTAGCAGAATGCTTTTTAAGAGACCGGCCTACAGAAAGCATGTTTGCAGCACCATCACTCACTAACATCAAGAGTTGGTTTGTTGAAAGTTCAAACTTGTCCAATGTATTTAACACTAACTTTGAAATTACTTCGGCAGTACACAGTTGTATTCCTTTGGAGACTAATAGAATTGAAGCTGCCGATTGATGAGGTTCCAATTTGCGTGCCATTACATTAAGAACAGAATGTTTCTTCCGATCTGTTGTTTCGTCGACACATAACCACAATTTTTGATCTTTCAACTCCGATTTTATTTTTTGTTCAATATGTTCGCGCGCAGATGGCACAATTCTTCGTAACGATGTTCGACTTTGCACTCCGAATAGTTATTCCCAAAGCAGATAAATGGTTCCTTGTCTAGTAAATTAAACGGTATATTACATGCGATAAACGTAACGCGTTAAATTGAATATAAATTTTTCATTGTCTCGTGCGCAATTTCTTTTTGAGTCATGCTTTTCACTATTTAGGTGTCGTAGACAATGTTGTCTAGACCAACACATTAACGGGATTTTACAGATTACACATTTAATTTTAGCACCTTCATATATTAAGTCTGGAATTTCTGCAATAAATTTTCGAAGTTTGTCCGACCGCGGTCGTTTTGCTGACGAAATCATAATTTTTCTAGGACAGATAAACAATTGCGCAAATGACCGGCAGCGAAAATGTCCGTACTGCTCGGCAGACGAAGTAATACTACCGTTCCTCTCGGTCCGAACTGATTCTACGCCGATGCGCGGTACCGCTCGTGGCCAGCGTTAGTTATCAGAGCTAGGGGAGGTGTCACGTGTTATTAATTTTTATTCTTTCGTTCCATTTTTTTTTGCTTATCGAGTTTTTTGAGATTTCTAATAATATGGTTTTGTTTCCGAATTTGTAATTGATGAATCGATGTTTAATTACCTTTAGTTAAATTGTTTCTTGGTGTTATTAAAAAATAATTCACCAACTAACGAATTGTAAAAATTATATCGAATTATTTGAGTGGTGTGTTAATTTTGAATATGAGTTTGTAATAAAGAATTTGAACCAAATAATAAATAAATACAATTATACTGCTTAAATACACAGTACAATAACATTTTTTTAGCATAGAACTTGATTTAGACAGATCAAATAACATGTTATTAAACTTTGAATTTACTTAAAAATATGCTTTAATGTTACTTACAGAAGATGTCTTTTTAAATAATTTTTCCACTGTTGAATGAATTTCTCACTATCTCCAAGTAAATTTCCGATGTCCATATCTAAAGTTTTCCGAATAACCCTTTTTTCAAATTAAATTGAATAATTCTTTTATGTTTGAACTTTAATTCATAATTTTCATCAACCATCAAATTGTTACCAACTTTACTCAAGCGACATAAAAGTAGTCTACTTATTTGCTTCCAGTAAGCAATGAACACAATATTCACTTTTCAGTTTACCCGATTGTTAGACAACTTTATCTACATATGTATATTGTGTTTACTTCATCTTCCCAATTATTATTTTCATAAATAATTTCCTTTTCACAGCAGCGAAAATCCCCAACACAATTTTCGATTTCGGTAATTCTGTTTAACAATTGTTTAAATTGCATTATAGTACACATGAATAAATTTTGTAAGTGTTTTCAAGGACTTTTGGTAGTATTTAATTGAAAGGAACAATATAATTTTACCGAAACTCAGTTTCCTGCTTGTAAATAGAATTAACGATTTTTAATGGGCAATAGTGAAACCAGAGATAATTTTTAGAATGTCTGTGAATCAGAAAGAACAAAAAAATCGTAAATTTTTGATTTCTATTTATAAAAATAAATAATAAGGTTTTATGAATGAATGTTTCATGTTGGAAATTCCAAAATTTAGAAACAGCATACCGTTCTTATCATACTTCCTAACTGTGGAGGTCATACTCTCATACTCTACACTAAATTGAATCAAAAGTCGCATTTTTTCTCCAGAATCCGTTATTGCTTCCTTTCTAGTAAATGGTTATGGAAAATTCGGCGAATACTTGTTTCAGAAATATTAGACATTACTGCTAATTCCTTCACTTTCAAACGCCGATCTGCTAATACCATTTCTGCAATAATTCGTACGTTAAATCACAGCCTACTACTACTAATTTTGCTATTTTTCATAATTTTTCTGCATTGAACATAGGTATGTTATAAATACTTGAAAAGCTTTTTTATGTCCATTTCAGAAATGTAAAAATCCAGTATGGCGCCTATAAGAAAAACAAAAGTTAGGTACAAGCGCAAAGAACCCAGTGAGAATTTTTCTAAGGCCATTTTTGAAGTTACTAGCTACCCTTACGCTGAAAATTTGATGACTGTATTTTTTATAATAAAGAAAATGTTAAGGTTTTTAGAAAACGCACACTTTTAGTTTTCACCTTGTATCTCAGTAATGGAATGGATTCTTAAAAATGTAATCCCAGATTATACTTAGCCGTATAAGTGCGCAATTTTTTCCCCATTTAACCGACCTTGTATCTCTAACGGTTTCCAATATACCCATATACTTCATGTTATCCTGGACATCCGGTATACTTAGTCGGTCACAACTTTTATCAATATGTTAAATAAAACAAAAAAGAAAATAAGAACCCTTTATTGATAAAATAGACCAATATAGTGTTCTCAATTACATATTGAAGAATTATTCAAAATGATCTCCTCGTTTCGTAATAGGGGCGCTTAATCTGCGGGGCCAGTCATCAATTGCATTACGCACCATGTCCATGTCTATCTCCGCCACTGCCTTCTTAACAGATGCTTTTAGCGAGTCCAAATTTCTATGGCGTTTAACGCAGGCTTTCTCCTCCGAAGTTTGCCAGATTTTATAATCCAGAGGATTAAGATCGGGACAAGAAGATGGCAAATCTTCATGCTTGATAAAGTAACCAACACTGTAACCAACACTGAGTACTTTTGGTCTTGTGAGGAGGCGCAGAGTTTTGCTGGAAGACCCAATCCTGGTTTTTGAATAAGCTCTGGCTTAGAGGTTTTACTATCTTTTCCAGGACCGTCTCTTGATAGACTTGGGCACTGGTTTTCACTCCTTTCTCACAGAAATGAATTTCAGTTGGTCCGAAATAAGATACCCCTAACCAAACCATTACTGAGGATGGATGATGGCTCCTTTGAACAAAGGGAGCGACCATATCTGCTTCTTCACTATTGGAAGCATACATTCAATCATTTTGCCGATTAAATTGTTCTTCAACAGTGAAGATTTTCTCGTCGGAAAGTAGGATACGGTGGTGGTCGTTGTTAGCGTACCTCTTTAATAAGACTCGGCATCTTTGAAGTCTTAAACCTTTCAGACGTGCGTTGAGCAAGTGACCGCTTTTTCTTCTGAAACCGCAAAGCTTAAGGTCTTGATTCAGGATATTTTTGATTGTGCTTTTAGTCACACCCATCTGCAACAACAATAGTTTCTGTTTTCGGAGAGGATTTCGTCTGACGCGTGCTTTGACAGCTTTAATGACAGCCAGAGTGCGAACTGATCGAGGACGGCCAGATCTTTCCTTGTCATCGACACTGCAAGTTTCATTGTATCTTTCAATGGTACGATAAACAAACCTTTTCGTAAATTCCGTTAGTAGATTGAAAATTGTATTTGGCGAATGTCCGCAACGATGTAATGCAATTATAGCAACACGATCTTCTCTTTGGCTCCATTCCATGTTTATTTATTACTCGTTCGCAACACCTTTAACGTCAAACGACTCAGAATAAATGACACAACCTCAAGTAGTCGTTTGTTTTTATCAGTCGCATACTGTGCGTTTGAATTTTTAGAAAAACTTTCGTGACAGAGCTTGGTGAATGACTAAGTAGTGTAGGCCTCGCACATGTGCGACAATGTCGCAACGGAGTTTGAATACGCTACAACCTATAAAAGCCTGTTAGGCCAAGAATTTACGGCGCCTACCTCGTAATTATTCGCTATTTTTGGCTTTCAGTATTCCTCACTTTCCTTGCTCACTGTATATTGAAAACAAAAAAAAATGAATATTATACGTATATGATTAATGGGTAATTAAATGGTTTAATTGTGAAGTTCCTTATAGTTTATAATATGCCACTTTCTATTCTCATCATTTATTATGATATAAAATTTTATAGCTAGTTACTTTACTGTTAATATAAAATTTATCCAGGTCACTTTTTGCACGTGTAGGAACATTTTGCGTGCAATGAGCTGCAAGCTACGGGATTTTTCTCCCTATTGTACCTCGGAGAAACTTTCGCGAGTATCTCATTACGTAACGTTCACAATTAACAGATGTTATATATCTTTAACTTCCTTTCATACATATTATACATACACAATTCGGTTGTATTGAGACGAATCGCCAGACGAAATATGTCTTATATCACACCAGTGCAGTGGCGAATTTGTACATTCACGGTTTCGTTGCAAAATTGTTTGCAGCTAAAAAAACACACGAGCAATGCTCTTGTTGGCGAATTAAAAACACATTTTTGTAAGGCTCTCTGCAAGTTTTGTAATGATTGCTTCACTTATTTCGTGCAGTAATTTTCGATCTGTAACTTACCTTTTGTGTTCGTATCAAATAAAATCGGTGTGAAATATATTAAATTGATTGGTGATTTCCACATATGCTTGTAATAATTGTAGTTTTGATATTGTGTTAGTTAGAATTGTGTAAATTGAGGTTACAATGTTACAATCTAAAACTCTAGATGAAATTCTTTTGGTCGAAATTAACCTTCTCTTGCTGTTGTTACCTAACCATTAAGCCGAACGCAGTGATTTTAAATCTGTTTTTAATAGCTATACTACACAATACTGTACACTGAAAGAAATGGGGGTAAATTTGAGTCCTCATATTACGAAAAAAGTATATATTTCCGGTATAAACATAAGGAGTTTTCCTTCAAATTGGTAATTTTCCTATAAACCTTTAGTATTTATATGAAATTATGTGAAAATTTAGATCTTTATCCGAATTTTACAGAAATTTTCAAAAATTCTGAAATTTTAAAAGCGTGTTTTAAAATTGAATCCAAACTTTCTTATTGGTATCAAAATTCCGGTATATATAAGAGTATTATATCTCCTATTCCTTAAAATACTTTAGGCGTTGTCGCCGGAACAAAACATCAACTCTTTATTGTCGCATGCATGTTACACGAGCATATTTATGTGGCATTAGTGCTTATATTATACTTCTGGATCCAAGAAAAAAGAAAGTAAACTGTTATTTATTTTAAACATGTCTGTAATGCAAGGGTTCATTGCATGAAGTTATATAGGCCGCGTTATTTGGAGGTTAGAACTTGTAATGTATTACATATTGCTTTGTTATGAGTAAAGCGTGACAAACGGTTGCACCCGCAGAAGCGCCGTGAAAGGAGCTTTGTTTACTATGTACATACAAGGAATCGAGTGGACGTTCGGTTATTATCGGTTGATCGGTGTGCGTGGATTATTTATAATGTTCGAGAAACTAGTGGAACCATCCGGGGCACAGCATTAAAAAACAATAATAGATTGTTAGCTTCTATTGACGTATCGATTGTCACTGCGGTAATGTGCGACTGCCATGGTACGCCGCGTAGTACTGCAACATAAGCAATGTTTCCATTGTCGATTCGGCCAGGTCTCGACAACGCCGACGGTCTGAAAACGTTCTCGTATACCTTGCAAACGATCGTTCAGCATCTAATGAAGTAAGATTTGGGAAATTCAAATACTCCTGTATCTCTTCTGTGCAGTTTTGAATTCCAAATATAGATTGAACCTTTTCTAAATCTGGATTTTTATTTAAAACTGCACAAAATTTCGCGCAAAAATTTTGTGCATCTAGTCCTATAGGATCCGCCAAGCTTTCTAGAGCGGCTGCTAAATTGTTGATGTTATTTAACGAGTCTTGTATAGATAAGTGAGTATTTTCTAACTGCGAGATAGTTTGTGTCACTACAGAATAGTTTATGGGAATGTCATCTATTTCAACACAATGCAGGCAGCAGAAAGGTGAGTGCTCGTAGTCACGTTGATGACGCCTCTTTTTTCTGCTTGCATTGTTCTTGCCAGGAATGATTCCACTAATACCATGAGCTGTATTAGCGTTATTTTTGGTTTTGTTACTAGGCATTTTTTCATGTGTAATTGTAATTATAATTTCTCGCAAAGAACACGCAGAAACATTCAAGCAATATTTGAATGGTCGAAGAGATTCTTTCATAATGGATTTCAGCGAGTGGGTAACGTTAGAATATTGGGATTTCATACGATTAATTATTTTTAGCTGTTATTTCTTGTAACCTCTAAGATTTTTTTCAAGCCAACTCGAATATGTAACTGTAAACCGAAATTATTGTTCATTCTTTCGTCACTGCGCAAAAAGTGTAAAACATGTAAATAAATTTCATAGATTTAAATTGTGCTTTAAATGTATAACGTATACTGGTTTTTTGTTTGTCTGAGCGTTACATGAAAAATATAATGAGCATAGTAATAGTTTTAATTTATTTGATTATAAAGAAACAAAAATACAACAGACAATCATAGTTGTTAACAAAGTAGAGCAGCATACATGCAGTGGCAAATCTTCATATACTACAATTAATTAAATTTTTGGAGCATTATTATTAATTAAAAAGATCTTGGTAAAATCAAAAGCAACAATCAACGAAACTTGTCTAAACGCTTCAATTTATAGAAAGGTAGACTGCGTCAGATAACCTGCTCTTGGTATGTTCAATAAAGTCTTTAATTGAGGATACTTACATGGCAAAATAAGTTTGAAGCCAAGTTATATTGGGTTCAGTCTGAGAACAGAGACCGAAAAAGATAGCCATAACCTACTACTATGTAATTCCGAAGATGAACAACGTTCTGGGTAACCAAATGATAAATTTATTGAGGCAAAAACAGTTAAAAAAGAATATATTGTTTTGAGGGTTGGTATGTCAGCTAGATAGGCAATATACTAAACATTTGATTTTGGTGTATTATATAACATTACATTTGTACTAGAATAAACAGAATACGTTTACTAAGGACTATGAATGTTTATACACATATGTACAATGGACAACAAAATTCATAATTTTGCTATCAAATTGTTATCAATATCTGGGAAAATAAACTTCACAACAATTCTAGTTTTTAAAAATATTCTGGTTTCAGAGTTATGAGATGATTTTGAAATTGCAAAGAAATAAAATATGTAATGGTATGTGAGTTAGTTATCCCCCTTTATTATTTTCAGAAAAGTATATGAAGAATAGAAGAAACACGAAACTACCCTTTTTGTTTTCTCGTTTAAACATTGTTGCATAGTATACTTGCAAACTTACAATAAAAAGTAAAGTTTCACAATATGTTATTTTTATTTATCGAGTTATAGTATAGAATATTGTTAGGTCTAATATGAAAAGATGTAAGTAATTAACATGTAAATGTAGCAAACCAATTTGTTAAATTTTGGAACACACGTATGGTGCTAAAAATGGTTTTCGAGTTCCATAACATTTTGGAGCCAGCATTTGATTTGATTTTGTTAAAATGTCGACCAAGTCGCACAGTTAAAGCCTAAACTGGTTCCAGATTTATTTGTTGCGGAAACGTTGCACCAGGGTTACGTACGAGGATGAAGCTAAAACATTATATTTCTTTCGATCGCAATCTTAATTAAATGCATATAAATGTCGAACTGGCAGTTAAACGGATAAAAGTTTTAATTTCATCATTGTACAGGACTTTTCAATTTTTTTTTTACCACTACTTACTTCCGTTACTGTTGTAGATACAAAAAATGTTTCAAACAAAAGTTGTAGTGTTTTACCTCTATTGAATAAAAACATAGTTTTGTTTTTTTTAATGGAACACCGTGTATATTTTTATATTTTTGAATAGCTCTTCATTGCCTGATTTCAAATATATAATATTATTTATATAAGACTTGCTTTCTAACTCAAAAAATCTCCCAATTGTATTCAGTAAAATAACTTACTAATTACTTAAAATAGTCTTATACAGTAAGGACCTAAAGTATCCCCCCCCTACTAATTTTTGAGCAACTGAGGCTAGCGTTTTCGGGAAAAATAGGTCGATTTTTATTTTTTCTGGGCTAACTTTTGGTATTATCGGAAGTTCAACTGCATTTCCGGTTTCACCGGAAGTGACGTCATCCTTTTTATTTTAAATAGAACATCCTGTATATTCTTACATTTTTGGAAAGGCAATAGAAAGACGAATTCAACGATATCACATTCGCTGCACTTTTCATTTAAAAAATATCCCGATATACATCGATAAATTGTACTTGTGTGAGCAAAGTAGACTAAGACAACAACTGTCAAACTATTAATGTTTATCAATTTAAATTTCTATTATTGTGTAGATTACTACCAACTTTATTGCTCCATATCGTAATATTTCTTAAGCTAATGTATAATAAATGTGGTATGGTTGAATTCGTCTTTCTATTGTCTTTCCAAAAATGTAAAAATATACAGGATGTTCTATTTATAATAAAAAAGTTGACGTCACTTCCGGTTAAACCGGAAATGAAATTGAGCTGTTGATAATACCAAAAGTTAGCTTAGAAAAAATAAAAATCGACCTATTTTTTCCGAAAACGCTAGCCCTAGTTGTTTAAATGTTAGTAAGGGGGAGGGGGGATACTTTTGGTCCTCACTGAATATGTAATATAATACATTTGGAATCAGAAAATTAGAGGCTATCCAAATATAAAAATATATAGGGTATTTTATTAAAAAAGCATAATTATGTTTAGGTAGTGGTCAAAATAAAATGAAAAACCCTGTACATAAGTCTAAAGCAAATTTCTAGTATGGTAGTAATAATGAGCAGTAAATATCATGTAGGTAAAGTACAGGGGAATTTTTAATTTTAACAAATTTTTACGTCGGAGAGGCAAAAGTGTTATACTCTATCTAAATTTTCGCATTGAAAGTTACTTTCCTGCCGGAAATTTCATGTTGCGACGAAAATTAAGGTACGAATAACCGGTAATGAAATTGCATTATCCGTATCGGAATTTCTTTTTTCAGTGTATTCGAGTTTTAAGTCAAAATATAAATTATCAACAACCGCCTTCGCTTTTAATCAGCTTTCTTGTAATTGTTATATATGAGATAAATTAAAAAATATATTCCGAAGAGCACTTTGACAATCACAAATGAGAGTTATGCATAACCTATAGTAAATACTTACTTTTGCACGCAGTACATTCTTCGGTATTCTTATGGTTATTCTCTTTGGCACCGCTATTCGTCTTCTCTAAATTTTCCGCTACCATAAATGAAGTTAAAGTCACCTGGCTGCTCGTAATAGAACCATCACTTTTAAGATTATATTTAGTCATCTTGGCACTTTACTATAACGTTAGTAGCATTATCACAAGTTTTTATCACCTTTTTTATTTTTGTACAAGTTTCTTAATAGTTATCAATTTCTTGAATCCTACCGTACTCTAGATTTATTCGATTCTGTGGAGGCCGGCACTGTGCAATTGTGCATGTCTCAGGAATTGTTGAATCTGCAATAGAAATATTTGAATAAGAATAAATTGAACAGCGCAGCGATAGTGTTATTGTCATATATTCTTCTTAAATAATGAAAATAGTAAAGTAAGCAATTATAATTATAAAACCAAAAATAATACTAATATAGCTCATGGTATTGGTGGAATCATTTCAAGCAAGAACAATGCGAGCAGTGAAAAGAGAGCTCTAACACACAGACATATTTCTGCCTACCCGGCGTTATCAGCGTGGCTACGAGCAGTGCTCTCTTTTCTCTACTCGCATTGTTTGTGCCGGGAACGATTCCACCAATACCATGAGCTACATTAGCATTATTTTTGGTTTTGTTACTAGGCATTTCGATGTGTATTTCTATATATCATGGTGAGCCTGAGGGATCATTTGTTCGTGCAGTTCCCTAAGCTCTCAGGCGCAACGGCACGTTGTGTTCAGCAGCCCATGAGCTCCTCGATAGGTGGCGGGCATCTGTATTCCGGTGTGTGTCGCCACGGTCTAGGACGGCATGACTGTGTTTCTTGGCGCTAGGGGGGCGCTTGGAGATATTTTCAGTGATGTTGTGGACATTGGGTGCTTAAATCGAGAGGTAGACACAATGCAGGCAGCAGAAAGGTGAGTGCTCGTAGTCACGCTGATGATGCCGGGTAGGCAAAAGCATGTCCGTGTGTTAGTGCTCTCTTTTCTCTGCTTGCATTGTTCTTGCCAGGAATGATTCCACTAATACCATGAGCTATATTAGCGTTATTTTTGGTTTTGTTACTAGGCATTTTTTCATGTGTAATTGTAATTATAATTTCTCGCAAAGAACACGCAGAAACATTCAAGCAATATTTGAATGGTCGAAGAGATTCCTTCATAATGGATTTCAGCGAGTGGGTAACGTTAGAATATTGGGATTTCATACGATTAATTATTTTTAGCTGTTATTTCTTGTAACCTCTAAGATTTTTTTCAAGCCCACTCGAATATGTAACTGTAAACCGAAATTATTGTTCATTCTTTCGTCACTGCGCAAAAAGTGTAAAACATGTAAATAAATTTCATAGATTTAAATTGTGCTTTAAATGTAAAACGTATACTGGTTTTTTGTTTGTCTGAGCGTTACATGAAAAATATAATGAGCATAGTAATATTTTTAATTTATTTCATTATAAAAAACACAAAAAATACAACAGACAATCATAGTTGTTAACAAAGTAGAGCAGCATACATACAGTGCCAAATCTTCATATAATTCATATATATTTTTGGAGCATTATTATTAATTAAAAAGATCTTGGTAAAATCAAAAGCAACAATCAACGAAACTTGTCTAAACGCTTCAATTTATAGAAAGGTAGACTGCGTCAGATAATCTGCTCTTGGTATGTTAAATAAAGTCTTTTATTGAGGATACTTACATGGCAAAATAAGTTTGAAGCCAAGTTATATAGGGTTCAGTCTGAGAACAGAGACCATTTTGGACCGAAAAAGACAGCCATAACCTATTACCATGTAATTCCGAAGATGAACAACGTTCTGGGTAACCAAATGACACATTTATTGAGGCAAAAACAGTTAAAAAAGAATATATTGTTAGGAAGGCTGTTAGGTAATATATACTAAACATTTGATTTTGGTGTATTAGATAACATTACATTTGTTTGAGGAAAAGGTTTTCTACAAAAAGTGTGTCAAGGAATTCGAAGCACAGTTGTGACAATCAAAAGTTAAACAATATGTGGTTAAATATATTTTAAACTCAGTGAATTTCATTTTTATCAATAGCGGTTCGTGAAACATGTTTCCAGGCTTGAACGATGCAAACCAAATGAACAATTGAAAGTAGTGAATCCTAAAGAAGCTTGGGTTTGGATATGGACATATTTAAGCGCAATACGAGTGAGATCCTACAACGTTTTATGACTGCAGATGAGACATGGATACATCACTACACGGTTGGTATTTCCCGGCAAACATGCACCGAAGAAGGCGAAGATGATTTTATTAGCCGGAAAGGATGTGACGACGATTTTTTGGGATTTACAAGGCATAATCTTAATTGATTATTTGGGGAAGGGAAGAACAATCACGGGTCAGTACTATGCTGATTTATTGGACCGATTTGACCCTGAACTAAAGAGACAAAGGCCCCACCTAGCGAAGAAAAAAATTCGTTACCATCATGATAACGCCCCGGTCCACTCATTGGCAATTGTGACAGTAAAACTAGTCCAGTTATGGTACGAATTTGTGCCTCATCGACCATATTCGCCAGATTAGGCCTCCTGTGACATCTTTCTTTTTCCAAACTTGAAAAAAATGGCTTGACGGAAAGCGGTTTACGTCAAAGTTGAAACAGAGGCGTATTTTGCACAGTTCGACAAATCCTATTGTTTGGATGACTTAGAAAAGTTGGAACATCGCTGGACTGAGTGCATACAGAAAAAGGAAAGATGAAGAAAAAAGGAAATTCAAATCAATTGAGTTATTTTCCTTAACACAAGTATTTATCACACCCATCCAAACAACACGTTAAATCTTCGCGATGTACACTTCAAGCAGACAGAATAACAGTGTGACAGTTAGGTGAAAGGAAAAACATAGGAGCCAAATTGTCGAATCAAAAGGGAAACAAATAGTTAGACAAAGCTGGAGATTGAATGTGAAGTTTTTTAACGAAGTACCAGTACCTACATATGTGGTAAAACGCGATTTTGATGTCATTAAGAATACATACATTTGTTAGTTTTTGTTTCTTCTATTTTAATGCCTGCTGATTACACGCAGAGAAATGGTTAAAAAGAAAATATTTTTATTTCAAGACTAAAAATATATAATATAAGAAAATAATTTTCTTGAAATTTTACTTGGATTAAATAAATATTATCTTAGGGTTAGAAAATCAACAAAATCCAAAGCAGAAAAACGTTTCTTCCAAGTAAATTATTTAGTTAAGAAGATATTCATATTAAAGATAGGAATGAAAAAATGGTCCAGATCTCACAAAGTTCTATTGAGAAATTAGGCGACCAGTTCGTTTTCAAAAAACATATCATCAGGGCAGCTACAAGGATATCCAATAAAAGAAAAATTGCAATAATGGAAAAAAATCTAAAGTTAATAATTAAAATTAGGAGCAAGTGAATGAGGTAATGAAAACGTTTTTTTTGTAGGTTATAATGTAATTAAATAGGGATTATTTTTATGTAGTTTAATAATTGAGTTAATATTTAAGTTTATTTATCCCGTTTTTATTATTATTTATTATGTATTTAAAAAGCTACAGTTAAATTAGTACACGTGGTAAATAGTAATAAAAAGAAACAATACTATATTAACCGGTATCTTTTGAAAATGTTTATGAACCGTTATACGTTAAAAGTTATATCATTGTATTGGTCAGTATGGTATTTGTATTCTGGTACCGTCCCTGCTATCTAGGACGGCATGACTGTAACTACTGGAACTAGGTGGCGCCAGGAAATATTTCAGTTGCTGTTTTTGAAAATTAATGGCATAAACTGAGAGATGTGAGAGCAATGTCGCCAGAAGCAAGAAGTTTTAATGCTTTTCTCTTCTCATGTTGTTTTTGCCGGTAGCGGTTCCATCAACACCAGGTGTTATTTATTAGCATTATATTGATTATTGTTTCTAGACACTTTTTTCATGTGTACTTCTATATTAAGTTTACTTTTGTTTGAACATTATTCTGTAGATAAACCTCTACTTTTAGCCATTTTAAAACCACAAGCAATGTGGATAATTTACTGCATTATGTATGGATATGTCGTACTGTTTTAAACAAGGTAAGTGCAATTAATAATGTGCATATAAATAATATGCATTTCAGGAATTCAAAGTGGAAAATGCTTTATTTTAAGAAAATGAAACTATTGATTTATGAACAATACCTAAACGCTTTCTGGAATTAAGAAAACTATTTACTAAACTTAAGAAAATATTGTTTTGTGTTATAACGGCTATTTACTTATACTAAGAATCGCTTTTCTTGAATCAAGTTAACAAATGTCTTAAACAAATAAGTAAAATTATTTCATTCCATTGGAATTGTCTTGATTTAAGGCGGAGAAGTTTGATACAAGTAAACGTTTCTTTGCCTATATGGTTGAATGAATGTTGAAATTGCTTAAAAAATTATATAATTGTACGCTTCTTTATATCAATTTATAAACACTTGTAAAGATGATACTTGGTACAAGCCCGATTCACTCCGAATATCAACTCGAAATAAAATCTGAACTTCTCAAATAGGTATTCGATGGCTGATTGCACAAACATTACGAAATGGGTTCGGTGGAGATGAAGGCCAGCGCATATACATACGTGTAAGTGATAGATATACAAGAAGGTGTTTATTTACTTCGCATACATGAATCTAGACAATATAAAGCAATGAAATTGAATGTGCAGAGATAGAGCCAATTCCATTATGTTGAAAGAGTAATACACAGTATATGATTTCCGTACTCTTTTTTACAATTCCGAGAAAGGAAAGGTTGTTTTTGTACAAGTATGTATACATTCCCGTTCTTTCTATCTACATATGTATGCATACGGATAATCCGGTTTGCAGCGGTATTATAGAAATCTAGACAGCGTGTCTCCGTACGTAAAGCGTATCTCACATAATATCTAACATAAATCTTTATTGAAAGTTTCTCTAGTGTGCACGTTAGAATAAGTTTGGAGCCAAGCTGTATAAGGCACTTCCTAGGATCAAAGACCGTTTTGGATTGTTGATTAAAGAAAATAATCGCAACCTGTTTATACTACCATGTAATTATCAAAGTTGAATATTTCGTTCTCGTTTATAATTATTCTTTTTGTAAAAAAACGATAATCAATGTTTGTGACTTTTTAAGGAGGGAGGACTAATACATATAATAATAGAAAGTTATACATTACACATACTCTGACGAATTAAAGGCCTATTTCTGTCTGGTCTACATTATCCAAAACATTTGGAAAAGTTGAATAAATACATTTTAGTGACTGAAAAAGTACTTTCAAATTGTCAGTTTGGATTCAGGGATAGCATATTTACCTTCGACGCCGACGCTGCCTATGACTATTGTTTTGCATTTAGTAAATTTATTTCTCGAAATAATCTCGTTGTAGCTGTATACACTTAGTTCAGCGATGTTCCAGTTTTTTCTAGCCATCCAAATAATAGGATTTATCGAACTCTGTTTCGGCAATGATCTCTTCATTTGACATGAATCGCTTTCCGCCAAGCCATTTTTTTTCAAGTTTGGAAAAAGAAAGAAATCACGCGGGGTCAAATTTGGGGAATATGGTGGATGGGGCACCAATTTGTACTGTACCCGTACTAGTTTTGCTGTCGCAATTGCCGATGAGTGGGCCGGTGCGTTATCATGATGGTAGAGATTTTTTTTCTTCGATGTGGGAATTGGTCCAATAAAGCAGCATAACATTGTCCCATGATTGTTGTTTCCTTCTCCAAATAATCAATTAAGATCTAGTCTTGAGAATCCCAAAAAATCGTCGCTATAACTATTTCGGCTGATGGAATCGCCTTCGCTTTCTTTGGTGCACGTTCGCTGGGAAAAACCCATTCTGCCGACTGATTTTTGGTTTCTGGCGGATGAATCCATGTATCATCTACAGTCACTTAACGCCGCAGAAACTCACTCGTATTGCGCTTGAACATGTCAAAACATTGCTTTGAAGCTATCACGCGATTCCGTTTTTGATCAATCGTCAGTAGACATGGCATCCATCTCGCCGATAGTTTTCTCATACTCAATTTTTCCTGAAGGATGTTTTGCACTGGTTCAATTGAGATGTTTATCATACTAGCAGTCTTTCTAACTTTCACCCGGCGATTTGCCAATATGGTATCATTAACTTTATTGATTGTAGCGTCCATAGTCGCCTCAATGGGACGACCTGGCCGCTCCTCATCAAAGACGAATGTTCGACCACGCTTAAATGCATTAAACTAGTCCCTTTCAACGGATCTCAAAACAATACTACCCGATGAATCTATCCGAAATTTTGACAGACGTTGACTAGAGAACAGTACTCACAACCGGTAATGCGCCATTTGTCTCCAAACACGGGTGCTTCTTATAGCATTCATGTATGTAGTGTTCCTCAGGGTATTAGTGTACGTCAGGGTGTATTTGGGTCTATCCTGTTTCTTTTATTTATTAATAACTTACCTATGTGACTATTAGACTTACAATCACATATTTTCTTAGTAAACCACTCAATAACAATATCGATTGCCCATATTTGCTTTCTAAGATATGTTTCATTGTGTCAGTTTTTGCAACCCGTCACAGTGCGCTATTCTACATATACATATGCCTGCCATAAGGACTAACGTGTTGATGCGCTCATCGGCTTACACGATACGAGGTAGGCGCCATAAATTCTCGGTCTGATATAGAAAAATAAACAATTTTTATTTTTCAATATAATCTCCCCTAATTTCAATACAATTATTACAAGGAGCAATTAATAATTCTATGCCCTTGTAACCTAAAGTTTTTCCCTCAAAATGTTGTATTACAGCTGCTTGCAGCTCATTATCGTCCTTAAAACGATTCCTTTTTGGATACAGGATCTTAATACAGAACCATTGTTTCATTTCCTGGGACAATGGACTCCAAAATCGGATTCGGGTCGTCTCCACAGACCTTTAAAAACGAGCGCGCACGCGTCCCGACGTTCATGGAGAGCGCAATACACATCTTGCACTATTCTTATTCATACCCAAATGGTTATGGAGAATTCAACGAAAATTACTTAATTGGCATTGTTTATTACTACCGATATAAAACAAGTGATCTACGAATATACAACAGTATATGATTAATATCACAAGATGTCTCTCTTAAAGCATCATTGTACCAAAATTGTGCATCATTGTAACTTTCCCATATTATTTTTAATGAATACCTCTAGAGAAATATGAGTTTTCTTTACAAAAGAAGGATGCATTTTAGGTACTAGAAGTTGTTTATGAAAGATTATATTCTCTCTGACAGATTCTGGAAAAATGTGCAAGATATTCCATTTATAAAAATTAAAATAATATGAATCAACTTTGGCAACGATTTCACTAGCCATCTTGTAGAATCTAATTGATGTAATTTTTATTTCAAAATTCAATCCCATAAAAGACATTCAAGATATCGGGCGTCAAGGAAACAACAAAAATCTCAAATTGCCTTCAAAAGTAAGATACATAAGTGTGCATGGATTGAAGAGTGGCATCGAAACATGTAATAATACGGAATATTCTATCCAAAAAACCAGATTTGTATCGCATGTGGCGGAAACTAAACACCCTGTGTACTTGAACATAAGTTTATATCGTGTAGGATTCAACTCCGTATATTTGTTATAACTTTTTCTCTAAATTGCCTAAGGAAGGAATTATCTTCCTCCCAAGCAGTAGGTAGAAACGCTGTAGTTAAGACCTTTGACGCCGTTGTTCTTGGAACTTGATTTTTGTTTTAGGGTCAAACATGAATAAGGCCCTTGGACTCCTTATCGGTTTCCTTAGCTTGTATTAAGGGGTCATAGCAGTGATAGTTAAATCCACTCTAGCGGCTCTTGCCCAAGTGGTTCTAGCATTGGAACAGACGAAATCTTTGGCGCCCGGCAGTTCCAGATCCCTCCTCAAGATATCATTCCTCACAAATTCCGGCGCTCATTCGCAGGATTTTAGTTTACATTCTGTCTAACTTGCTAGTATGTGTAGGCGCCGCGGCGCACCAGACAACTGCCCCGTACGTTATCTTGGGGCTGACAATAGAGAGACAGAATCGACTCTTCTGTCTGGCATCCAACTTGCTTTGCCGGCAAACGAGGGGGTAAAGCATCCCGATAATTCCCTGAACCTTGCCCGTAGTGTGTTGGAAGTGTTCCTGCCACAAGAACCACCTATCCAAATTCAGACAGAGGTATGACGAAATGCCTATGCCGTCAAGTTTTAGGCAACCAATCGGTGGTTGAGTCTTTTTGATGAAGCGAATGGCATGTTTTCGACGGGTTGAGGATAAGCCGTGACTCCGATCTCAATTCGACAGCGGCTTATATAGCCCCTACCTCCCCTCTCTCTGTCTCCGGGGTTTTAATGGGTAAATATATCTCCAACCAACTATAATTTCCAGGAAACCATAACATAACTTCTCTTCGCTCTATTTTCATTACGTCCTCGATATTAGTTTTTAATGTAACTTCTCCCTACAAATGCATAGAAGATAAATTCAATTTTGTCTTTATACTAAATGTCCTTACGTAATTTTAAGTTCAAAACGATTCAAATTGTAATTAAAAATGTTCTGTAATAATGACTCGCATTACAAATTATACCGAAATGTTGTATTATGAGAGCTGTTTTGTTTCTGTTCCTTAATATAGTTTATTCACTACATTGGCTTGTCGCTCTCTCAGAAACAGGATATCTATCATTCTCAAGAAATTACGCGAATTATTGCGTATATCCTAATTCCTACTAAATTTATTAGGTCCAGGAAGTAGTTTTGCGATGAGTCGAATGTAACGTGATGGTTTAGGATTTCAAAAAGGACATTTTGTTTATAGGAGCGACAGCTATAGCAATAGTAATTGAACCTAATACGTATTCTGGTAGCAGAAATTATATTTTATTTTGAAAGTCGCCAAAATATTTACAGAAATAGGAAGTCTTGTGGCTATACGCTACGTTAATAATTGATTCAGTTTAATTTTATTGCATATTTTATCATCTAATTTAAAAATATCTGAACTGCAAACACTAACTTGTGAATTTAATTGTTTTTTAATCATTTCATCAACAGTTCTGGAATAAGTAAAAAGGTTCGCGTTTTGCAAGCAAAATATCGCGACGTATGCGTTATTCATGAGGTGAATTTAATTACAGTTAAGACGGACTGGTTATATCTGGTTTCATTTCAAATACTAGACATTCCAATGCACAAATGCACTTATTAACTAGTACTATTCGTAAATACTGATCCCTTTTTCACTGAAACTTTCTATCTCGAGTTAAACTGTTTAATTTAATCCACTTTTTAATTTATGGTCCTTCATTTCCCTCTAAATGACTACATATATGGCAAATGGTTTTCATATCAAATTGCAATTAAAAATATTTGTCTAATGGCTAAAAACTGTTTTATAAACATACAGCCTTGGCTAATAAAACAGAGCACCTATCGATTTTCGCAAATGTATAAAAAGCACTTGTTGTTAACGAAAAAATAATGAAATGTTATTTTGCGAATTACTCTAGAGTAGTGTGCGGGTATTTCTCTGAGGAACCAAATAAAATCGAGACACTCACAATTCTAAGAAACAAAATCGGTTATATAAACGTGTTGCTTCAATGTTTAGTAATACTTGCGTTTCAGTTGCGTACGGGCTGTTAAATTAGGCAAATAGTAAGTGTTTTTCTATATTTACATTTACAATAAAATAAACATGCCAAGTAAAATAATTTGCTGTTGCTATTAAACTAAAATTACGAATGAAAGAATACTGGCGCATTTGTGGTAGCTAATAAGTTCTACTTGGTATGTAGTGAAACCCACAATGTTTGCCGTAGTTGAGTTTACTTCTTTAGCCGCTTGAAACTAATGGATTTCCGTGATCTGCCTTAAAACTCCGTAATAAGACGATCCTACCATTTGCACATCGTGCATCACGTGGAAACGTTTTCCAGCTCATTCGTGATGAACAGAACATTCACAAGCTTAAGTAAGTAATATACATTCGCAACTTGCTTTCCGCCTACGCTCGTTTGCAGTTTTGTCTTTTTTAACGACGCCATCATAGCCTCTACATTTGTTTTGTTGTGCAGTATAGTTGTGGCCAAATCATTTTGATCGCATGTCACAATGATACAAGGAGTTAATTGCAACAGTAGCGCCTGGGGTAATATTGGGTTGTCTTTGAAGGTAAGTAAAAACGCAGGGCGGTTTTGATTTATATTTTATTTTCTGTAATGGTTTTGTGCTTTTCTTTCGGATCATTTTTACAGCTAGAACCAGATTTCAATCCTGGGCAGTCATAGAAAAGACGCAATTTATAACAAACGGGTTGAAGGTGGAGCAGCAAAAAACTGAATGTAACGATTCTAATAAAGATAACTTAGGTAGGGTCATATCGTATTCTCATTGAAGAATTCCATCAGTACCTGTAACAAATTGGGATTAAAATTTCAACCAATAAAATGTTTTAGTCCGTCCATGAAATTTATCGATGAGAATAAAAATATTCCCTACCAACATTTTAACACTCAAAAATAAGAATTTGAAGAAGAATAAGAAAGAGTACTTGATAATAATTCACTTAAATTACATTTAAAAAGTCGCCCAAAGAGACTAACGTGGACCAAAGTCCACGTAAATTTCCTCTTCCCCATTTCCTCACGATTTCTTTCCTAAAGCTAATACTATCTACAGCGAAATCATTACCTGGATGTCTTGCAATAGTTTAATTATAAATTTTTCTAAAACAAAATTAATTCTGTTCGAAACACAAAGGGTTTATAATTTCTGATCGCTCAGCAAAAATCTTGGATGTTTTTATTTATGATGAACTTTTAAATGGAAGATTCATGTCGATAAACTCGGTAAAAGGTTAATGCAGAGCTGCTGTGCAATGTATAATTTAAAGAATCTTGTAGTTGTCAGATTTTAAAGAAATTTTACTATTCGGATTTCTATTCCAGAATGATTTGTGGAATAATTCACTGGGGGCATACCTTCATTTCTAACCGCATTTTTATCTTACAAAAAAGAATAGTTCCCATAATGTGTGACCTTAATTGGCATGAATCCTGTGGAGATGCCTTTAGGTCCAGGAAATTCTTAATTCTTTATGATGCCTACATGTACGAAGTTGTCTGTTTTGTCCATAAGCATCGATCCGAATTCTCTGTTAACGTCTCTCATAATTATATGACTCGTAATTTAGATTATTTACTACCACCTCAACATATCGACCTGTTTTCAAAAAGAATTGTTGTTTATGGGTTGCAAACTCTTTAACAAATTGCCTATAATAATTAAAAGCATCACCAGCTACTGTCAATTCAAATCTAATGTCAAAGAATATTTGTAAGTATTAGCTGCTATTCCATTCAAAATTATTATGAACTGTAAGTTTAAATATTGTATTTTGACGTATTTCCCATGTATTAACATTTTGTATAAGCACGTGTAAATAAACAATTATTATTATTATTATTATTATTATTATTATTATTATTATTATTATTATTATTATTATTATTATTATTATTATTATTATTATTATTATTATTATTACCATCATTATTGCAACACATGCATAACAAAAAATATTCACGGTCCATCTTTCCGCATTTTATATGCTAGAGTGATATGTGGAGTCCAATGGTTTTGTACTACACCTGTGCATTGACAAAAATTATCGCACGTAAAATAAGAAACAAAGAGGAATATTTGGCACTTGTGTGTGAGTTGGTGGATGGCAGGTGTTTGTGCGGGATTGGTTGTGTAGGTTGTATACGATTACTTATGTATATAGAGTAACCAAAAACGTTATTTTGTGGAGTAGGTTTAATATTGAATAGACAGATGAAGTAAGGTACTTGGAACTTACACTAATGAAAAATTAATGAATAAAAGGAAAACATTTACTTGAGTTGTTGACGCTGAGTGGATAGACGGCAGATATAATTTAAATTTGTTACTTCTAATCTCTGCGAAACGTATGCGTTTCACCGAAGTAGCGGGCTGTCGTCAAAAATCGATTCTGGCTTTGTCCGCTTGTTTATTTTTCGTTCAGTTTAGGAAACGAAAGCGTGCATTGCGTTTTGTTTTACGTGTTATTCGTTATAAATATATAATTACTATTTTAAAATATGTAATGTGAACAATGCTAAAGAACGACTCTTTGCTGGCATAGTAAATAAGTTTATCTGTGACTTTTCGGATTTGTACTACGACGGTGCTAAAATAGTTTGTAAAGTGTGCGAGAAACATTGGATGTGGATACCGAAGAACACAGAATTAGAAAAAAAGGCGTCCCAAAGAGAACTGCCTTTATTTTCGATTTACTTGTCGTGATGATAACATGTAATTTGTCACTCCGCTTAGTCGAAAAAGAACTGTTTCAGAACTTTTGGTATAAGTACAACCTCAAGTTGAAGTTGCAAACTACGAAAACGGCACGTGACACGTACATGACGCAAAATATAATCACGTTTTAGAAAAGTTCGAGAGTGTGTTAAAGAAAGATTCCGATTTTATCACATTAAAACAAATTTGTAATGGTACATCGACTAATCCATTAACTGAATTCAAAGATTCTTTTAATCATGCATCCGTAGCTGTTGAACGACCGTTTTCAAAATATAAAAACAATTTTTTCCCCACGGTGAACATCGTTCAACGAGACAACTGTGGAAACGTATCTAATGCTGTCAACGTTTTACGACTTTTATTCAGTAGGTGATAATATTGATAATGGTGCTTTTCAGATGTTATAAATCTTGATTGGTTCATTGGTCATTATTATTCGATATATTATTTATTTTTTTGTATTGTACTTACTGAAGGAATCGCACGCCTATGCCGCGCAGAGCTATTACCTCGCTTTAATGATTAGTAGGCCGGGTACAGAGATCTTCGCGCCAGTTTAGAACTGAGGCTGCCGCGCCCATGACGCGACATATGTATGCAGATGAATCGGCACGGGCCACTTCAGCGAATGAAATTATTGATTTATTGCAACAGTTTCTCATCAACCCTTCGCAGCATTAGTCGTAAATATAGAGATAAATATATGTATGTAAGTATGTCTAACAACAATAACATTTTATTTTTTACACTGGGGTATTGATTTCAAAATATCACTTTTATCGGCTGTGAGTCACACATACACAAATGATCCGCGGCCCATGCGACCAATCCGATTCTGTTGCTAAGACCGATTGTGTCCAGCTTAATAATTAGTTGTTGTTTTTCTTTTCCACACATGCTTATTTTTGAATGCAGTCGAATAACTACTGAAATTTATTGTGAGTGAAAATCTTGGCTGTTCCATTAAATAGGTTGGCAACCATGCCGCTGTATGTCAAAATACTAATTGACACCTATAGCAGAACTAGCTTTGTTCAATACTATTCTGAGAATTACATTAAATGTTGTTTCCCAAGACCTAATTTGTGTGAACTAAACGCTATTTACCTATGCAATACCAGAAGTGTCTACATCTACCAGATTCTATTTGTAAAGTTTTTTCAATTCCTATTAATAAAATGCTCATTTTATATATTAAATCTCATTATTAACACAATAGTTTAATCAAAAGAATGAATAAAATGTTTACAGCAAGACTTTATTTACTTTGCTATTGACAACACGAATAAAGTAAAAAAATTAAAAATCGCACTACCTTTGAAATTTTCGTTGCTATGGATGGCTTGTTTATAAAACATGTGACAGTTCACGTACATTCTTCAATTTGCCGATTTAAGAGTCTGAAAGTGTGTTTGAAATTGCAAATAACCAGCAAGAAAGCATACTATAAGATGTTCTGAACCAAGCTGCGATTGCAGTATCCAATTTATTGCCAGAAAAATCAAAATTAGTTTACGAAAAGGAGTACAAAACATTTTGTGAATGGAGGACAACAAAAAATGTGAAAACTGTTAACGACGAAATATTACTAGCCTATTTCTTAGAAAAATCAAAGAAAGTAAAGGTGTCCACCTTATGGTGTCGTTACTCAATGCTCAGATCAACGCTATCCATAAATGAAAATATTGATATTTCCAAGTAAGTAAACCTAAATATTCTAAATTAGATTTAACTATTACAGAGTTTTGCACGTTTTCAAAGCTCATCGCTTTTATAAAAAGATAGACTGCAGGTTACGAACCAAAAAAGTCTCGAACATTTGAAAAAAGCAGATTTCTACAAATTTTTATTTGAAGCTCCTAATGAAATGTATTTATATATGAAGGTAAGAATTTTTGTAATCATCCTTGAAATACGTTTCCAATTTGTCATTCTTTATAGGTAGTCTTAATTGTGGGTGTAACTGGCGGATGTAGAATTGACAAACTACACAAAATTCGAGTTGATGATACTGATGAGAAAGAGTCTGTTAATAATTTCGCTTCCGGACACTAAAACAAACAAGAAACGCATATTTACAATTATCAATGAAGACTGTCAAGTTAATTTAATAGAAATTTATAGGAAATACAAAAATTTACGTTCACAAAATGTACCACACAGAAATTTTTTTCTCTGTTATCGGAATAAAACGTGCACAATACAACTTATTGGTATCAACACTTTTGTAAAAATACCACAAATGATAGCGAAATATTTGAAGTTACCAAATTATGATCTTTATACCGGGTACTGTTTTCGATGGACTTCCGCAAATGTACTAGCCAATGCAGGAGCTTATTAACTCTTAAAAGGCACGAAGGGTGGAAGTCTTCTACAGTAGCAGAACACTCTATCGACGAATCAGTTGCTCAAAAAATTTTAGCAGACGTAAATCTAATTGAAAGGTCTGGAACTTCCACTGCACTTGACCCTGACGAAAGCAGAGTCAACTTTCTTTCTTTAAATGTTCATCACATTAGTAATAGTATAATTAACATTTATGTAAATTAATTACCTAAGCAATAAATTTTTTTGAAAATTCCATGGAATTGGAAAAAATATTGTATGATACTCGTGAATAAAGAAATTTTATACACTCAAAAACATTATCGCACTCGGCTTCGCCTCGTGGGCTAAACTGTTTTTTCGTGGATAAAATTCGTCTTTGTTTACTTATACCATAAATAGCTACTACGTTCGCGTACGTCATAAAAATACCGTTAAAATATCATTGCAATAAATGGATTATTTTGTGAGAAAATGATCGTATTTACTTCATGTTTAATTTAGTAAAGATCTCGCACAGACACAATATTGTTATAATAAATTAAATTTGGGCAACACATTACAATAACAGCCAAAAGATTCCCCACACAGTATTCAAATAAAACTTATATTTAATGTAAGTGATATACAGATCAAAGTGAATTTCAGCTTAAGTTTTACCGAATTTTATAAAATTTATTTAAAATAATTATGTACAACCTAGTTCTACATAAAGTAATCGTTATTTCTTTCTAGATACGAAATTGTTTATCGTCAAATTCGTACGAGAAGGTAACGTTATTGAATAGATTGTCAATGCACTCGAACGCTCTAAATGATTGTTGTCCTAAAGATATTTATGACATCGAAGAAACTGGTTTGACTCGTGCTTCAGGAAAAAAATCATTTAAAGGAACTGCATACTAGGTGCAGCTACTAAGAGGTTTGAAGAAGGTTAGGTGTTAGTAAAATGCCAATTGATCAGTACGAAATAAAAACTTTGAGGTACCACCTACCTCAGCCGTGTTAGTTTTTTTATTAACGAGCTGAAGGAGAAGAAATATTACTTTATAGTAGCTCTTGCAATTGACTGTAGCAATTTAGCATCACTTGTTCTGAATAGAATTCAGATCCTTCTATTTAGATTATATACTTGAACAATTATATTTACACTTCTACTATCAGGTTTCATTATCATTCAGGAAAAGAAGTGAAAGAGAAGAATATTCCGCAATTTGCCAACTCAGTTATAGTATTTTGTACTACATTAAATTCTACGCTTCGCGTTTACAAATGCTTTCAATTTCACATAATTGTTAAACGCTTCGTTGCTTGTAAAGTAAACACGATTGTTAACAATAATAGTTACCAACAATGAAGTGGAACAGATTCTGAATTGTTTACGTAATTTGGAAATGTAATATCGGAATCGTTATTCTCAAATTTCATGAGAATTCAAATAGTTTCAGCTGATGCTAAATAAGTCAATGAAATAACGATTATAATAGGATATTAACAAAAATATTGTAAGCTAAATGTTTACATGCAGGCATGGCGCCATGAATATTTACAATTTACGCAGTATTAGAAGATATGGAAATGATGGGAGAAACATAGGGTGTAGGACCAGGCTGCAGAGAGTGTTATAAAAACTCTCGTGAAGCAGCAACACTTTGTGGAAAGCGATTTTCTAACAGAGTGGTATCACCACAGATGGCATTTCCTCGCGTTGAAGCTAAAATACGAACGGGCTCACTTCCATCAAATTCAAAACATTTTCGTCATGTACACCAGTTAGAATAGAAGAAATGCAAATAAATATACTGGCTTATGTTGGATTGGATCCACGTATTTCAGTTAGAACAATACAGAGGATACTAAAGTTTCGCAAAAATCATCCATTTAAAATTCCGTTGCTGCAAGCATTAAGCCCTACAGGTTCTGAACGGAGACTAGGATTCATTGCTGTAATGCAAGTAATGTTAAACGATGATCCGCGATTACCAGTAACATTTTGCGGACTGCCATTACTGGGCTCCAGAAAATCCTCATTGGAAGCGTGAGACTCATTTTTAGAGAATATGGAGTGTCAACGTTTGGTACATACATCTTTAAGGGAACTTTAACAGAGTAACGTTATTTATATTTTTTACATAATGACTTTCCCGAGTTATTGGAAGATATTCCGTTAGCAGAGCGCAATGATTTGTGGTAGCAATAGGATGGCACTCCGCCTCATAATTCACTGTTACTTGTAGAGTATTTAAATGACGTATATTCAAATGGATGGGTTGGTATTAACGGTCCCATTCAATGGCCAACTCGCTCGCCAAACTTGAGCGCACTGGACTTCTTTTTGTGGGAGTATTTGAAAGAATTTGTGTATTCTACTCCGCCTACGAACTTAGACGATTTGAAATTTAAGATTCGGCGTGCATGTAATTCCACTACAATGAATATGATCACAGCAGCAACTTTCAGGGAATTAAATGGTCGATTTGAAGCGTGTGTTGCGCGAATTTGAACAATATTTATAAGTGGTTAATTTTATGAATTATTATTTAACTTTTTGTAAAAATTTTTTTATTATTTATTATTGATATGATCATTTTGTATTAAATATTTCTTGAATGTAATTTTCGTTTATGCCGTTATATTCCAAACTCTTCAAACTTCAATCATAAAGACAAAAAGATGGAGGGTGCAATTTAAAGAAATTGGTTTGGGGGAGGCTTCTTAGGGAGAGTGGTGGTTTACTGGGAGTAGTTTTAAAAAGTATATCTTTTAGGATTCCGCAAATCATTTTTGACGACACGTTGCCCGACCTTATATCTCTATATAATAAGGAAGATATCGCTTGCAACATTGAATCTAGGGCACTCGGTATAAGCTTTGAAATAAATGATACATACCTGCCTTTATTGATCAAGGATATCAAAATGTTATTGTTGAGAACTGGCAAAATTATATGAGACATGAAAGGTGTAATATTTTGTCATATGTTACTATAGGTGTTTGTTATGTTTATTATGTGTTATGCTGACCAGATGCAGGATGACCCAAGAGAATTTATTATACATTTATCAGATTCATCTTCATCATCAGACACATCAATGGATTCTTCTAAAATTATTTGTTTTAATACCTGTAAATCTTAATAGGTAAATAGATCGATTTCTTGGAATAATAAAGAGTACTTGTTTTATTTAAGGTTGACATGTGAAAATATATTGTAATTTTTTGTGAATATATCTGTTTCATTACTTTCACACTGTATCTTATAAATATATTTATCTCTGAAGTAGTAAATAGCATTGTATAACATCGTCATGAAGGTGTTCCGTCTATCTCATAAAATAATCTATTGAAGCTTTTGAACATTTGCACTTCAATAAAAATTAAATTAAGTTGTTTTCTTCTTACATATTTATTCTCATGTAAATTTAAAACCAAGATTCACAGCTAAGATTTTTAACCTTTTAGTAATAACAGTGAAGTGTGTATACAGTACCAATCTGCTACATCAAGTTATCAAATAACCAAAATCTGGCAACTCTTACGGTTGTTTCCATAAGCGCAATGCTTCGAAGCTAGAGTGAAACCTGCTATATTAATTTAATGATACATATTCAAGCCATCTATTTTATTAATTCTATTTCTTTTAATGTGTACAAAATTCGCGATTTATAATCTCCAGATACTATTTCTGTTGAATTTGATCTGTCCTTGTCTCGTCTGTCGCTACATAATACAAGAAAAGAAAATAGCTGCATAATTTAATTTAAAAAATATCAAAAGATATTACCGCAGAAAGAATCTTGAAATTAAAATTTTTAAACTAAAAAGAAGGATTTAAACGACGGTTTTAGTTCTATAATTAAACTTGCTAAGCAACAAGAACAAAAGCCACAAAAGCACGTCGAGAAAGAAGAAGTAGAAAGAACTTTCAGAATTATGAGTTTAAAAGTTGCCGGTGAATTTTCGTTGATGTTGGAATGATACCTTACCATAAAACGGAAAAGAAAGGATTTGCTTTACCAGATATAAAAAGTTCTAAAAGTTTGCCGAGCCATTCGATAATAAAGTTTCGGTTGCAAAATTTAGGAGAGTAAAGAAAAAACGATGTCGGAATTATAACAGCTCTGAAATTAATGTTCCGCTTGCTTCAGGCTTTCTTTTACACAAACTTGACAAACTTTACTGCTCTTCAATCAGTTAAGTTGCGTGAGTCGTCTTTGTTAGGAACAGTTATTAATTGAATTAGTTATGCTGAACAAATTAGAATTGCACAAAGAATCGTTTCCCTGTAATTTATACATTTTTGGTGACACTAGCTTTGTATTTGTACACAAGCTGTGCCGCTCGAAACTATAAGTATTGATATCTGATAGAAAATTACTGTAACAACTTCATTGTTACGCGGTCTGTTTATTTTGAATGGCGCTGTACGCGCGGGAATATTTATTTCGATTTGTTGCAATATTGAATTTTTCTTTTGTTTTTTATTTGCGTACGATTTTTACGCGTATCCTCGACCGAATGAAATTTTCCTTCGCCCCTTCGCTTACGGTCTCTGATCGAGTTAAGACGTGAGCGGCAGTTCGCTTAATTTTTCTTTTAAAATAAGGTGCTTAATTACCTTGAATGAGTGAGTACGTTTGAGCAATCTCTTTCTTACATATCAATTCAACTATATTTGTGGTAATATTTTATTGCAGCTTAAAATTTTGCGAATTTTGTTTTATCGCTCTTGTTCTATCTTTACTTTATGGTACAGCCATTTTGTCGAGTCTGGTACACGTGTTGAGATGGTTCTCTCTCGTCGATTTTCAGACAATTATTTGCTAGAGAATTTATCTTTTGGAAGTTATAATATTGCTTCCTGTATTGTCTCAAATGAACGATGTGTTTTAAGAGTTCTTATGTTCTCAAATTTTGAAGAGTTATTGCAGAAATATCTTTCTTTTTTTAGTATTAGCTTTCGTACATTCTATAACTTGTTGAATTGCTTGATACTTCCTTTTTTTTCTTCTTCTTTTGATTTGCATTAAATAAATTACTAGTTAAATAAATTTTCTTTTGGTTTGATCGCCATTTAATAATTCTTGTTTGATGTACATTAAACGCGGCGGATATTCATTAAACTTTTTATTTTGTTTTTCCTTGATTTCATCCGTTTTAGCTTTCCCTTTTTTCGGGCTGTTTTGTACTTCTAGGTATTTCAAAAGAAACAAAAGGAGAAAGGAAAAGGGCTCGATTTCGAATTACCCTACTGTTCTGGCGGAACCTTAAAGAACGCCTAGAACCAATGAACCGAGCATCTAGGCGACCTGAGAGTAAGGACACTCTTGCACCTAGCCAGACAGGACCCAGGTTTAAGAATAAAAACATCTAGAGTAACAACAGTATTTTTAAATTTTTATATATTATATAAGAAGAAAAACAAGATACAACTAAGATTTCAAAATTTTTTTTTGTTATATAAAGTTTTTCTTTTTTTTCTAATAAAATCGTTAAAATTTCTAAATCCACGT
The DNA here is from genome assembly GCA_029619315.2 of Dynastes maya. NCBI lineage: Eukaryota > Metazoa > Arthropoda > Insecta > Coleoptera > Scarabaeidae > Dynastes > Dynastes maya. The sequence continues at coordinate 33,629,538 of JAROYE020000006.1, read as the reverse complement.
CTTTTAAATATTTCTACACATCAAGGAGAGGTGCAACAAAGTTTTTGGTGTTTTTCTTAAAAAAGCTCATGGCGCCCTTATTTGTGCATATTATATACCTTAAACTTTGATGGACCTCCCTGAGCCCTGTCCTAGCTAAAGGCACAGTGTAACACTTTTGGAGGGTTATAGTACAAATCACAGAAATCTGAAAATTTGATAATTTATTAATGTCAGTGAAGTCAACTTAATTAAAACATTTTAGCATGTCATTCATTTTCATTCTTATCGGAAGTCGATAACAGCTTGCTTATTTTAAAGCCTGTGTATTGTTACATCTTCCAATTATAATTACATTTTTAGGTTACCTTCATGTAAAGTTTCCTATATTAAGAAGTAAATGTATACACGCGGTTTCATTTTTGACTCACACCATGGGGAGATAGAGGGTAGGTTTAAATTTGGCAAAGTTGCTAAATTTTGTGTTTGTTATGAACCAGAAGGGAAGATGGATCTGTGACGTTCGAGATTTAAAAAGGAAACCAAAAATGCTCATTCTCTTCTTTTACCTCTAGCAGCCTTATTTTTATACGACGTTTCGGTTCTCTTTGGGCATCATAAACTTTTCTATTTCTTATCGGCACCATACTGGATTTAAAAACAGATAGAAAGGTTTTTTACTGGCTTCAACTAGGTGTAACATGTTTACAAAAATTTTCGATATTGTGCTTTAATGGACGAAGAAGACAAGATTAAGGTAGCCATGAAATTTAAAACTGTAGAGTTTTTCAATTATCGTTCATTAGTAATAGAAAAATTTTGTACACCAACGAAGAGAAACGAAATATGTTTATTTTTTATTCATCGAACCGAAATGCAACAATAGCGAGTACTAGATATTTGCAATTGTATCCAAATTGATAACAGCCGTATCGTATAATTTTTCTAGATCTTAATAGAAGCTTGGTCAAGAATGGACCGTTTGTCGAGCCGCACAATGTTTAGGTTAATAGGAATTTTAATGAAAACCAGGGGGATATTTTATAAATGGTAATTGAATGTGTGTTTTTTTGTGTAAATGCTGTATTTATTATATATAAAGCAATAAACCAACAATACAGTAAGTGCCCAAGTAACTGGCCATTTTCATTAATGCATAATTGCGCCCGATTTTCAGCATTTTAAACTGCACTTTGTATGGTTCTTCTAGAAACTACATACTAGAACATTCTGGAGTCTAACTTGAAGTTCTTCAATGTTTTGTGCGACATCAACTTTATAAACATTATGTTTGATAAATGAAAAATAATCCAGCCATTCAACAATTTCACTATTTTCAATCCAACTGGTTTGGAAACCCTTGATTTAAGAAATTCCTAACAATTTCCGCATTGTGAGCTGGTGGACCGTCTTGTTGCCACCATAGTAGTTGCAGTTGATTTATGGCCAATCTCACCGACATGACTTAAATTATAAGTAATTCATAAAGCATTAAGTATCATTTAAACAAGTAAATTTCACCTATGGCGCATGTTTTTCTGTAATTTAAGTGTTACTTGATTAAGTTAAAAATTAAGTTATCTCGATGAGATTGGCCGTTAATTGAATACCGTTATCTAAGAAGTTAGATACGTATGTGTAAAGAAGGTTTAAGTATCTTTCCCCACTCAATGTTTCTTCAGAAAAAAAAAACTCTTTAACGGTGTTAAAATCCAATATGACGGTGATAAGAAATATGCCAGAATGATGATGGCCACAAAGAACCGAAACGTCATAAAAAATTTCGAGTACACCATTAGATAGAAAATCGGAGATGGCATTGGGAATGCGTTAGTTTTTCTCGGCGAGGCCAAATACAGGTTATAGAGATGAAAGAAAAAAGGTACATTTTTGTTTTTTTAAATCTCGAACGTCATATGTCATAGGTATAAGCGAGATCCCCATGGTAAAGATCGAAAGTGAATCAGCTTGTATATAATGTACGGAAAACGAAATTCAGAAATAAAATTTTGAAACGAAAATTTTCCATTTTGGGGTATGTAATAAGGTAATTACAGATAATCATTATTGTTAACATATAAAATGAGTTACAATAGAAAAGGAAAGTATAGAGATAAAATCAATACTAAAATAAAGTGCAAGTAGTACAGAAGAAAAGGTGCCCCGTGATCTTTTGTGGATATTAACATGCTGGCGGTTTATCCCAGTTCTATTTAAATGGGAAATAACTTGCGATTACAGTAGTTCTCCGCAAATTCTTCTGTTTTTGCTATTTCCAACCACCTTAGTTATTACACAGGGCGTTAAAAAGAGTGTCACAAACCTAGAGGGGGATTATATGGCCCAAAATATGCAGAAAAGTCTTAACAAACGTGGGTCCGTAAATGAACAGTTTCGGAAATACGACACATTTTGCGTTTATACAACTTCTTTATTGTGTACAAACAACAATAAAGACAAAAGCTCAAGTGAGATGTTCAAAGTGCTCTCCCTCCATTTCACAGCAACCACGACACTCGAACTCTCTACGTTGGTTTGGATTCGGTGACATCCCTGATCTATTGCAACGCCTTGGTTATTGCAGCGCCTCGAGCTCATTTACAGGTGTAGCATACGTTAAGTTTTCAAATATTTCCAAAGAAAGAAATCAATTGAGTTTAAATCAAACGATCTTACAGGGCGCGATACAGGTATGTGCCTTCCTACCCATCTTTCTCCAAAAGTTCCGTGTAAGTGCTCTCTAACGGCATTTCGGAAAATACTCCGAAGAATCCTCGTGCTGGTACCACATTTGTTGCCTTTCGTTTAGAGAAATGTCGTCTAAAAGATCACCCATTGTTCTGAAGGAAGTTTAAGCAAGCAGCGCCTGTTAAACCGGTCCAAGTAACCTGTCGTCCAAAATACCCATCTAAATGTTCAATGAAAAATATATCTGAAGTCTCGATTCCATAATGGCATAGGGATTTTCGTAACATATTCGTACTGTGGAAATTAAAATCTTCATTTCGTGTGTACCTGGCAGCAAAATTGGGGACATCAACATCATTGCATAGAAAGCAAAAAAACCAAACGTGTTTGATAATCAGGCGGATTTATGGCCAACACTCGTTCTACATATCAGAGGTACAGCGGAGGAGTACTAATCCCTATCTTGGCTAATACTCTCCGTATTTTACTCTATCTATGCTAAAACTATCTCTTCTGCCTCAAGCGTGGACATCGACCTTGGTCTCCCGGAGTTATGGGACTGTTTCCCAAATGAACCAGTATTTCACAATCTTTGGTGTAGTCGTATAAAAACACGAACTGAAGGGATCTGGCGAACTACAATGTATATGTTTGCCAGAACCTATGCCAACTACCATAAGAAAATGTAAGTTTTTGCGAAGGAAAGAAGAGGTAAGTGAAAAACTGTACAAATGTCACAAAAAGGAATAATTCTCTGTATCTCCGAAACCATCCATTTGTGGGCCCATATTCATTAACAATTTTCTGTATATTTTTTGGTCATTTCAAGGTTTGTGAAATTTTGTTAACACCCTGTATGTACCTATAACAGAATTTTGTTTCTGTAACTTTGGACTACATGTACTCACATTTTTAAAGATAGGCTAACAAGCAGTTTGTATTGACATACGTGAAGAGCATTTATAAAAACTCGACATATTTAATTTTGAGTTGTTCAGAAATGGAAGCAACTAAAATACTCGATTTTAAGCAAACAATGAATTAGCACTACTGTGATTGCGCAGCAGAAAACCTTTTATACTTAAACAAGGAGCAATAATAGATGAAAATCTTGACTACGAAATTAAATAAAGTTGGTCTGAGTTTTGTGTGAATAGTATGCTTGAAATATGAAGAATCAAGACCGTACCGAACTCTTTTATTTTGAAAAATCTGAAAACATGTTTATTCAAAAATACTAGGTATGTACTTTGCTGCATTGCCAAGTATTGACAAAGCTTAGATCAGTGGTTCGATGGTCCAGTGCAATCTATACACTAAAGGTTCCTGTAGTTCTGACGAGTTTAATATCTTTTCCTTTTTTTCAAAGGCTATTCGGGCACATATCCACTAGCTGAAGTTTAATATCTTATAAACTCTATCCATCAAAAACAAAAGCAGGCGTTGATTTCATTTTCAATATTTCAAGTAATTTCGCCACATATCGACTAATCAATCACTTATATTCCTGTAAGATTCGAAGTAAAACCACAATTAATTTCGCCGGTACGACTTTCGTTACACTAACCGCAATATTTTTAATATGAATAATTGCAGAATTAATAGCCGTTGATCTGGAGATTTCTTGAAAGCGAAGGTGTGCTATTTGCGCAAAGTCGAAGAAATTGTGCTTTCCAAGGCCTTCAACTCTAAAGGCTTAGTTAGGTAATGTAATCGGTATTTCTTCACGTGCTTATAAAGAGGGCGGCTTATATTTCATGCTGTTTTAGCTCGGATTTCTACTACATGTTATACTGTTTAGAACTTGGGTCATATTTCGCTCTGGACTCTTCTACATTTTTCTAGTACTTGTTTAAAGTATTATTATTATTGACATAGTAGACATGTGGAAAATATAAAAGAGATACTTCCAAGAGGAAATGAACCGGGCATACTTCTTCTAATAAGTTTGCATTTTTTTAAATCTTAACTTCTCGTTAATAATCATTAACTAAAAATCTAGTGAGTAGGTTAGTTATACCTATTATAATCTGAAAAGAACGTTACTTTTAATATCTTATTCACTACAACTCTTCTAGTTTACATATTTGTTCATGCTCTTTAAAATACATCGATTTAATTATTCTTGAAACTTGTATATAAATCGTTTTTTATTATCACATACTGGCACGTGTTTCTACCTTTTTTAATTATTATTCGGTTTTATTCCTATTGCTAATTGTGATGCAACATTGTATTGTGTGAAGCAAAGGTTTTTTCCATTTTGAATTATAATTTTACAAAACGCTACCAGTCATCTAAATAAACCTTGAAAATATCAGAACGAAAAGTCATTAAGAAACTTGTGACCGGTCTTAAAGGGAAGCATAATACATTTGCTAAGAGGTAGAGAACCAGCAAATACTCAGGCATTTAAGGTCGTTTCATCGCTACAGTACTGAAGGCGATTAAATGGAAACCGTAAAAAAAAACGTTAATAATAAAAATAAAATCCCAGTTGTGTGCTATAAGAATAAAAATTTATATTCTGACAAATTGTAAGCATAGCGTTCAATTAGATATATTTTTAAATTATATTTAAAAATTGAGACAGCCATCGAGGCTCAAATGTTCAGTGGAAGTCAATTTACAATTCCGAAACCTGCAACAATTGTTGATTTTTGATTGTAAGTGTGATTGGTAGAGCGAGGTAATCTCTGCGATACATAACCGTTTCACCGGAGTAGCAGTCTGTGTGCGAAAATCAATTCTCGCTTTGTCAGCGTCCGCTTGTTTATTTTTCGTTCAGTTTAGGCAACGAGAGCGTTGTGTTTTCTCTCGTTTCCTAAACTGAACGAAAAATAAAAAAAACGAGAATCAATTTTTGCGCACAGCCCGCTACTCTGATGAAACGCCTATGTATCGCAGATACGATTACCTCACTCTAGTGATTAGCAGGGTTGCAACTTTCGAGTGGTGCACCAGGATCGTAGCAAGTAGGTACGTATCCACAAACAGATAGTCGACTGGGCGAAGCGAATATTAGCATCGACCGCCGATCGGAGATGCATAATTGATGTACTTACCACGTAAACATATCTATGCACAACAACACTACTCGATGAATCTCTACGAAATTTTTTACAGGCGTCGACTAAAGAATAGTACTCACAGTCGGTTATGCAGATTTTGATATAAAGCGTCATCTGCCTCTAGACACGAGTACTTCTCATACCATTCTTGTATGTATATGCTTGACCCTAGACCATAACATTATAGGAAATTACACTAACGTGTGGTCCCAAAGTTTTCGGAAAATTTTTAAATGGTTTGCAGTTGTACGAAACAGCGTTTAATTAAATTGTTACTGGAACTGAATTGTCACAATTACCTTGATTTAATTATGACACGTTACTTTTTGGGATCTGGTTCAGCAGAATGTTTTATAAGCTAGATATTCGTAAAGGAATTCACAATCTAATTAGGCGAATGCCTAGGTGTGATACAGTGGCCATTTATCGAGAACAAAATATCTCCATATCAACAATTTATCAGACGATGAAGGAATGTGAAGAGAGTATACTGTGCGTTAATTTGCCCAAAAGTAGTCGACCAAGAATTTTGAGCCAGGTGTGGGAATAAAGACGGATGGAAGCCGTTAAAGACAGAGTTTCAGTTTGACAGCGAAAATTAGCTCGAAGACCACTGTTTTTCGATCAGTTTCCCGAAATAACGTGGTGTTTCGAAAACGAAGAAAGGCACAAAATGTACTGCACTCAGTTACAACGAATACCTAGATGTGGTCGTGCTCTAAAACGCATCCATTTTGTCAATAAACTGATTGTTGTGGATGATGAGAAATTTTACTTTGTCCGATTTAGAGATGAAGGGAAACGACGGTTTTTGTACCTATGAACACACCAGACAATGTCAAATTCAAAGGTAAATCCAAATTTGAGGACAAAATGTTAGTGTGGTATGGCATTTCTGACGCCCGATTTACTTTGTAGCCGTATATTGGCTGAGTTCGAGGGGAAGCCGTAACTGCAGAACTTTATATTGACAGACGCCTCTCTAAACTGCTTCAGTTTGTGCCTGATCTAGCTTCATAGTATTATGCAAGAGTAATTAGGGACTGGTATAACACAAATAACATAAACTTTGTTCCTAAATTGGACAATCCTGCCAATGTAGCTCAAGCTCGGCCAATAGGAGACTTTTGGTCAATATTGGGTAGAAGAGCTTACGAGAATGGGTGGGAAACTGCAAATGAAGACCAACTAAGATGTCAAATTTTTCGAGAAATTTAAGAAATTGACCCTGCTGTTATCCAGAGGATGATGGGACAAGTCAGAAGAAAACTGATGACCATTGAAGATAATGGCTCACTATCAATAATTTGAATATTAAGTTATATTTGTTATATTTATTGTTAATTGTTTTAACAATTAGTTCAAAAAGTAAAACAATTTTGAACAAGCTGTCAGTATCTAAACATTTTTCCGAAAACTTTGGGACCATTCTTTATATACATATAGGTGATATAAATTTAATAATGCGCAGTTGACAACATGAATTTGGGAGTATTTATTGAAAGATATGCTTGAAGCCTAGCGTACACATAATCAATGTGATCCTCCCAGGAAAGATTGCAATTACTGACGGCTGAAATATATGCATTTTGCATATTTGTGCACATGTGCATAAAATATGTGTTATGTACACAATTTACATATTTTGTTGTAATTTTGCATATTTTCCATGATTATTTAAAAGGGAAAATTTTATTGTTACTGACAGACGTTGCACCATACATGGTGAAGGCAGCTCACAATTTAAAAATCTTTTACCCGAATTTAATTCACGCAACTTGCTTGGCGCATAGAATAAATCATATTGTAGAGGAAGTTAGATATTATTTTCCTTCAGTAAACACTCTTATTAGTGAAAGGTAGGAATGAAAAGCGGTCCAAATCAGAAAATTCTTTATTAAAAAATTAGAAAACCGTTTTCCTGTTTAAGAACACATCCTTAGGCCAGAATCAAACGTAACAATTGCAGATTGTGTCTGTTTTTAGCACAGAATTTTGTAACATCTGGACTACTTTTTGATTTCTACCTTCTATAACCTAATCTCACACAGAGTCACTATGGATTATTTAAACTCTTATTAATAGTATTGAAAAAGTGTTTTTGAATGCTCCATTGCGAATTCAGTTTCATAGAGAACATTTACTTGGTTCCGTGGAACATGTAGTTGGAAGTTACTATTTTTTATGTGAATCATTATGAAAACATAAAGCTAATGGTTATGGATCCTGTGCAATAGACTCCCAAAAGGTATGTTCGAATATAGAAGTACCTCAGCAATTGGTGTTTATTAAAATCAATTTCGATTTCATTTCGGCTTCATTTCTTGCAGTTGGAAAAATAGCTTATGCCGCTAATCGGAAGCGTTGAGTTAATAAATAAATTTGAAAAGTCATCTTCAGAAGTTAAAGGAGGAGTAAAAAACACCATAAACGGAAAACTTATGAGTGTACTCGAAAAGAATGAGGGTTTTAAAAAGCTGAAGGATATTAAAATAAAAGGCAAAAATTCTCTACTCCATTTTTCAGCCAGAATCTACAGTAGTCTGGTTGATGATGGCATATTGCCGAAACTAGTTCCGGTATAAATAAAAATTTTGTAAGGTGTAAGGAGAATTGTTGGGATTTAGGCCCAGTTCGCCGTAGGGCCAGTTCGCCGTAGGGCTAGTTCGCCGTAGGGCCAGTTCGCCGTAGGGCTAGTTCGCCGTAGGCCCAGTTCGCCGCAGGCCCAGTTCGCCGTAGGGCCAGTTCGCCGTAGGGCTAGTTCGCCGTAGGCCCAGTTCGCCGTAGGCCCAGTTCGCCGTAGGCCCAGTTCGCGGTAGGGCTAGTTCGCGGTAGGGCTAGTTCGCCGTAGGCCCAGTTCGCCGTAGGGCCAGTTCGTCGTAGAGCCAGTTTGCCGTCCACCCGATTCGCCGTTGATTCGCTGTTGTGATACAAAATTGTGGTTTAACAGATATTACAGCAAAATTTATTACAACTTGAATGCTAATAATAAAAAATAGATAACAACTTAGCAATAAATATGTATTTATTTTGCACGTCTGAACTAGTTAGCAATCAGCCCTAATATTAAATATGAACTAGTTTCGAGAAATGAAATAAAAATAGGTGTTGTAATAATGATAGCAAGGACTGTGGGGTAGTATGACAAACAACACAGAGTATCGGCACACTCCTCACCACACAAAATATTATTAATTAATTCGGAACAGCTGTTTCAAAGGCTCACTGGGCCCCCATTTTCAACCGAGTTACCGAATAAATCTGAACGAAAAACTAAAAACTTTTTCCTTAATTCTACCAAGCATGTCTATCCCTCCTCTCGAGGAAAAAGAAGGGTATATATGTAAAAATGTGTCTAAACATGTATGTATCTGTGTATATCTATTTCCGAATACCTACTTTTCTATCGTTGGACTCTAACATGCTGAGTAAATGTGAAACGGACAAGGGTCTTGTCTCATCCCGCCCTCGTAGAATAGAGCGAGACGAAAGGAAGGTTACTTCCCGCTAATTCTCTATTTACGCACTCTAAGGATACTAAACAAATCAATACATATATTGCAAAATACCGAGACTCGGTCTTCGTCAAGTGTGGGCTGAAAAGTTCTTTTACCCTAATAAATCAAACAGGCAAGAGAAATGAAGTGGCGCATTTTCTTTGTTTAAGAGATTCAAATGTGTTCTTATGTACACGGTCTCAAATGCGTCTAATTCCCGAGGTGAAGTTACGTTTTTAATAATTTGAGGTTTTCCAATTTGATTACATGTCCTGTATCATTCATATGGTCAGCTATACTTGACGCTCCTGTTCATCCGAATCTATAGCATCTCAAGTGTTCATTAAATCTAGTACCTATCGCTCGTTTTGTTTGTCCAATATAGGCTTTATCACAGTCGTTTCATGCAATTTTATAAATTCCCGTCCTTTCTTTCATGTCCGGTTTGTCTTTTGGATTACCAAGAAGGTTCTTAAGTGTATTCCGTGAACTAAAACATACGTTCATGTCTTGTCCCCTAAAAACTTTACCGATACCTTCCGATATTCTATGGAAAGGGAGTAATTAGAAACAATAATAAACCAGAAATAGACATCTATAGAAAAGAAACAAGCACTAATAGATTCATTATGACCGATTCGAACCACTGCGAAAAACATAAGATGGCCACGATTAGTTTCTTAATTAATATGGTTACTCTTCTATAGATATCGACCGCATCCTTAAGAAAGTCCAATATAGGCATTATGTAAGAAATTCTACGACCTTGATACCGGTAGAAACTCGCGACAAGAAATTTGTGAAACTCCCTTTCCATAGAATATCGAAAGGTATCAGTAAAGTTTTTAGGGGACAAGACATGAACGTATGTTTTAGTTCACGGAATACACTTAAGAACCTTCGTGGTAATCCAAAAGACAAACCGGACACAAAAAAAGGTAGGGAATTTATAAAATTGCATGCAACGACTGTGATAAAGCCTATATTGGACAAACGAAATGAGCGATAGGTACTAGATTTAATGAACACTTGAGATGCTATAGATTCGGTCGAACAGGAGCGTCAAGTGTAGCTGACCATATGAATGATACAGGACATGTAATCAAATTAGAAAACCTCAAATTAATTAAAGACGTAACTTCACCTCGGTAATTAGACGCATTTGAGACCGTGTACATAAGAACACATTTGAATCTCCTAAACAAAGAGAATGCCCCACTTTATTTCTCTTTTTCAGTCCACACTTGACGAAGACCGAGTCTCTGTGTTTTACAATATATGTATTGATTTGTTTAGTATCCTTAGAGTACGTAGATAGAGAATTAGCGGGAAGTAACCTTCCTTTCGTCTCGCTCTATTCTACGAGGGCGGGATGAGATAAGACCCTTGTCGGTTTCACATATACTCAGCATGTTAGAGTTAAACGATAGAAAAGTAGGTATTCGGAAATAGATATACAGAGATACATACATGTTTAGACACATTTGTACATATATACCCTTCCTTTTTTCCTCGAGAGGAGGGATAAACATGCATGGTAGAATTAAGGAAAAAGTTTTTCGTTTTTTCGTTCAGATTTATTCGGTAACTCGGTTGAAAATGGGGGCCCAGTGAGCCTTTGAAACAGCTGTTCCGAATTAATTAATAATATTTTGTGTGGTGAGGATTGTGCCGATACTCTGTGTTGTTTGTCATAGGTGTTGTAGTTTTAACGTATATTTCTCGGTTCCCCTCACATACATGCTATTTACAATACAAAAAAAACTAAAATAAAAAGATACACTTACAACATGTGTACATATACACTTACATCCAAATGATATATAACACCTAATAAACTCATTAATCTCTGTTAGCAGTGGCAAAGCGTGTAATTTATATTGGGGAGACATAGCAGTCTAAGATAAAACGTCTGGCATTTCTTCTAAATGTATAATCATTAGATATTTCGCTTAACAATTCATTTTCAATGGACACAGAAAAAACAGTTTCACCATAATTTTATATTTACGAAATTATCTTAAATATAATTAAATTTATTGCTAAAGTAGCAGTACAAGTATTTTCAATGTTAATATAATTTTATTTTAAAACACGATCGTTGAGTATCGTAGAAAAGTTATTCATCACATGATTTTTTCACCAATCAGAGAAGTGTTTAATATCATAAATGCGCACATTTTGCCCCATCCACCTTGATCTTATACTTAATCAGATACATTGACGCCATGGCGTCATGAGTATATATTGTGGTAAGGTGTATGAATTCGTCGAATAGGTAATTGTGTTTAAAAAAAAAGAAATGTAAAATATTTTGAAAAGTTGGCGCTTCTCAAGGTTAGTATACATACTTTCCAAAGTAAGTAATAACGAACTTATTGCACATGTTTGCATTCCTGTCGAACACTATCTCAATTTTGTACTTTGCTGGATGTCGATAATTATTATTAACGAACTACACAGTGATTGTAATTATCTTGCAGACTAAATACTCGTGGATTGTGACTGGACACATCTTGCACTATATACAATTAATAGATATGCATATACTATAGCCTAATTCTTGGATATTGTCTGTACCGTCACGTTACTTCCGAGAATACAAGGCTAAATAGGTTTGACGTCAGCAGGCTGTGACGTATTTTGATTTAGGCCAATAAACGCATTTACACACTGAGACCATCTCTGCGTTTTAAATTGGTTTATCCCAATTATATTGGTTTTACTTAAAAAAATACTGTGTAGTGATATTTCCGTACTTTGTTGGTGATACCTGCAATGTTTTTGTGTTGTATAAGCGATAAAACCTTTTCTGAAGCTATAAAAGCGAGGTAACCTAATCAAAGATGGTATGGGTTGTTTTCATACGTTAGGATTGATTATTGCGTTTTGAATTAGTTGTGTGATTTTATTAAAAAAAAATACTGTGTAGTGATATTTCCGTACTTTATTGGTAATACCTGCAGTGTTTCTCTAGTGTTGTGACCACACTTAGGCGTATTAAAAGTACATGGAGAATTCTTTGACAAATGATTAACGAATTTAGGAACATTCTCCATAGAAAATGAATTATTAAGCGAAATATCTAATGATTACATATTAATTATTACATATAATAATAATAATAATAATAATCTTTATTTCATAAAGAGATGCAATATACAAATGATATCGCAAAACTCTAAAAGAAGTAGCGTCAAAGTACAACAAAATAATCTTATTGTCTATTTAGGTATTCACTCAAGTTATACGGCTCTAATTGCAAAAAGAACGCTTTCAGTTCTGTTTTGAATGTTTTTGAATTATGCTTATTAATAAGAGATCTCGGTAGATTGTTAAAAAATTTAATACCAGTATAAGCTGGGTGTTTTTCACTTAATGTTAGTCTATGTACAGGATAACTATAGTTTAAAGTTCTTACGGTATACTTGCTTTCCTCTTTTAACTGAAAAGTATCTTTATTGTTCACGAAAAACAGTATGCATTCATATATATATAAAGCGTAAACAGTCAATATACCCTCCGATTTAAAGGAACTGCGACAGGTCTGACGATAACCGATATTCAAAATTGTTCGTACAACTCTTTTCTGAGTCACAAAAATTTTTTGCACAAGGCTATTGCAGCCCCAAAACACTATTCCGTATCGCATTAAAGATTCAAAGTTAGCATAATAAACGCTTTTCACACTTTCTTTTTTCATGTATCTGTTCAATATTCTTATACCATAGCAAACGGAATTAAGCTTTTTTTAATAATTCCTTTACATGGTATGACCAGTCAAGGTGTTCATCTATTTGGATTCCAAGTAACTTTACATGTTCCTGAAGCTCTACTGTCTGGCTGTCTAGTTGGATATTAGTAGGTTTCTCGATGCTACGTTGTTTTGTAGTATACAATATGCAATTTGTTTTATCGTTGTTTATTAGAAGTTTGTTTCGTTTAAACCAATTATTTGCTTCAGTGAACACGATTTGGCTATTTTCACGTAGCTCTTCAACGGTTCTTCCTCCGATTACTAAATTTGTGTCATCAGCATAACAGCAGATGTTTACCGGTACTTCTGTATCAACAATCATATCGTTGAGGAAAATAATGAAAAGGAGTGGACCCAGAATGCTTCCTTGTGCTAGACCTATCTTTTTGGTAGAAAGATGAGACTTATAAGTAACTTGGCTTTTTGTAATGCTAACTTTTTGCTGTCTATCAGTTAAGTACGATCGATACAATTGCCAGGCTCGTTCTCTAATCCCGTATAATTGCAGTTTTTTAAGAAGTAATTCTAAGTCAATGCAGTCATATGCCTTGCTCAAATCAAGGTACAGACTCATTGCAAGTTCTCATTTTTCTATATGTTGCAATATAACTCGGGTGAATTGAAACATCGCAGTATGTGTTGATTTGCCACTCAAATAACCGTGCTGATGTCTATGTCGTGATATAAACGGGACTGATTTTCTTAAAAATTCCGGAGGGCTTCTAGACCTGGAAGGGGTTGGAGTGCAGGTAGCCTGTACCGTTGGGGAGAGGGGAGAACCGACCGCAACTTTCTCGGGTCCCTTTAGTATCAAAAGAAACCATGAGCGGGAAAGAAGTGCATGTCTCCGTGGAGCAGCGGTTTATCATAAAGTTTTTGGCCATGGAAGGGGTGAACCTAACCGAAATTTTGCGGCAATTACAGACTAAGTTCGGGGACAACACCCTGTCAAGAACCCGTGTGTATGGAGTGGAGGATGAGCGGCGAGAGGGTACCGGTGAAGGCAAAGACACGATTGTCAGCTAGAAAGGTAATGGCAACAGTTTTGTTTGGATCGACAAGGTGCTTTTCACGTTGATTTTATCCACGATCGACGCATAATTAATGCGCAATATTATTGTGAAGTACTGGATGTCGCGAAATTGTCATTTCGAAGGAAAAGGAAGAAGCAATCGGCCAGAAATGTCATTCTCCTGTATGACAACGCCAGGCCTCATGTGACTAACGCCACGATGCAAAAAGTGGATGCATTAGGATGGGAAACGCTGAAACATCCACCCTATAGTTCAGACTTGTCACCTTGTGACTTCTATCTTTTTGGACCCTTCAAAGAAGCGCTTGGAGGCCAGCGTTTCGACAACAACCAAACGTTGGAAGCGTTTGTGCTCCAATGGCTTCACGAACGTCCGAAGAGTTTTTACGATGATGGAATAAAAAAGCTCCCAATCCGATGGGAAAAAATGTATTTCTAGGGCGAGAGAGTATATAGAAGAATAGTGAATATTTGTAAGTTAAATAAAGTTAGAATTTTTTAAAAACCGTGTCCCCCTCGTAATTTCTAAAATGTTGCTATAATAAGCGTCCACGTAGAAATAATCTCTTCACTATAGAAATACATGTATTCAGAAAAGCGTCACAATTACTTTGAGAAATATTTTGTTGTAACATCTTTTTATAATTAATTATGTTGTAAAAATTTGCAAAATTTATAAATAAACTTATAATAAGCTCAAAAGAATATTTCTTTCTACGGTAGTGCATTTTTTTGCTATTTCTAGCATTCCTTTATTTGCATATTTTCTATCAGAATGTGGATATTTAGGCCAGAAAACCTGCATATTTATGAGCATATTTTCAGCTTTTTGCATATATTCCGGCCTTTAGCAATCACCAATGAGAAACACTTTTCATAACGGTGTTTACGTTTAAATTAAGAGGGTTAATGTTTGTGTCAGATACAATAACACTACAACCAGCGGCAACATTGTGGCTGCAAAGCTGCATTACAACGTTTCGATTGCATCGTGTATTTCTGTTGCATATTGTATACATTGTACTATGCAACGGAAATACACGAGGAAGTCGAAGCGCTGTAATTGAATTTCAATTTACTGCACCACCAGTCGCCACTGACTACAATCATCAGCATACAGAAAGACTTTACTAAAGAATATGCTCGGGAAGGTCGTCTACAAATAGTAAAATAATTGAGGGCTCTGAAACGCTACCTTGTGGCCTACCTATGTCAGTACTGAATTTCTGCGATCTGACATTCCTAACTCTAACAATTAATTTTCTATGAGGTAAAACAGATATCATCCAATCTTTAATTTTAGCCTTTATTCAGATAAATATAGGATATATAATACAAACAGGAGTGGACAAAGGTTAGAACCATGCGAGGTACCAGATGTCAAGGTATATTCGTGAGACGGATACCTCTTACAGAACACGTAGCATTTCCGCTGAAATAGATAAGAACTTATAAGTTATAAGTTCTAAAGCGGATGAAGCGAAACCAAACGCGTCCAATTTACGGCAAAGAAGTTTATTATGCGCGTCTGAATGCACCTGATCCAAGAGTTTTAAAGTGTGTAGGTAGAGGATTACGAAATAGCCTTACCTTGAGACAATTACATAACCACTTTTTGTTTTAATAATTCAATTCATTTAAACTTTATTTAGCTTGATAATACCAAATGAAACTTTTGTAAATGTAATCTTTTTTATAAATTTCACGTTTTGGGCACCTAGTTATTTCTAACAAATACGAAGCACAACTTTCGATGCTTTAAACAATTTGTTACCAAATTGACAATGAATTTAACTAGGTAAAATGCATTGCATTTGACATTGCTGTCTGTTCTAAATATTTTTTGTTCCTTGATTTCTCCTTACTGATTTCACTTGGTTTTAGTGGCAGAAATTCGTAAAATAGATATTTAGTATTATGTTAGCCACTAATTCATTAATATTGAAAATGTTGAATTTATAGTTTACATGACCCAAAAAATTATTAAAGCTGTTAGGAAAAACACATTTCAACGAGGGTTTTTGCTTTTGTTAATTATTGTAAATCATTTCTATAGTCAAAGCCATAATTGATTGTTTTTGCCATACATCATTTTCTCAAGTGACAACCTTATAGTTTATGTATAGATTTCATTAGATACGTGGTGAGTATGTCGAGTTTTTATTGATCTCTCTCCGAGAAAGTTACTTATCATTAATAGATACGCTCCATGTGTATACAGATCGTTTGCAAAGATACTGAATAAGCTAGCATTTCCGTGTAAGTGTTAAATATTTCATATGTTTCCTCTTGCTGAATCCTCTTACGTAAGCTGTAATATTTTGATGCCAACCAATAAAGTATTACATCCTATTCTATTCAAAAGTAAATCGTGAATTGCAGCTGCATACTTGACATTTTATATTTTCGTAAGCAAGTGATAGGTTTCCACGCATAAGGTTCGGTTTGTTTTCTTGGTCACTAAGAGCGTATCAAGGCGCGCCACAAGGCTTTATTTTAAGCTAAATTTGCTATTTATATATATTTATTCCTAAGGGCAGTATAGTAATAGTATTCAAATGGAATAAATCATCTTTAAAGTAGAAATATTGAATTCTGGATGATGTTCCTGAGAACTCTTCTTCAAGAATACGATCGAAGGAATTTTTACTTTAAAAACAGGACAAAAATGTAGAATTCTCCTTTACGGCAACGAAGGAAGACATCGCAAAATTTTATTCATATTTGTTTTGACTAAAATCAAAAACAAATGTTGACCATAAATGTGTGTGGTATATTGAAGTTTGGCATACATCTCAAAATTTAGATTTTAAGTTTTGGTAAATCATTTTTCAGTGGTAAATAAGTTAAAAGTTATTGGAATCTTTATTAACGCAATTGAGAGAATACATTTCCATTACGTTAAGAAACTGTCACTGATTGTAACATCCAGGCGTCTCAACCTTTCGGAACTGTCTATTAAATGGTAGGGCGCCACCTTCTTCTTACGCAAGCCAGGTCTTTTTTCATGAATTTTTTTATTCACTTGGTCTAGAAGTTTAGCGTAATATTCAGCGTTTATTGTTTGGCCCTTGGGAAGATAATCAATTAGTAATATTCCCTTAGCATCCCAAAAGACTGACGCCATAATTTTTCCAGCTGATTTCACGGACATTGCTTTCTTTGGTGGTGGAGAACCCCTATCTCTCCATTGTTTTAACTATTGGTTGGTCTGGTGGGTATAATAATGAACCCAAGTTTCGTCTGTTGTAACAAATCGTCGGATGAAATCGGTTTTAATTGAGTTAAAACGGTCTCGACTCTCTTAATTAATTTTCATTTTCTGAAGATTTTGATCTATATGCGGGGCACCTATCTTGCCGAAAGCTTTTTCATCCCTAATTCCACAGTTAGGATATGAAATGTTCTTTCATCTGAGATGCGTACATCCTTAGCAATTTCGGAGACCTTTAATCGACGATCCTGCATAACCATATCGTGGACTTTTTCAACGATTTCAGGCGTCGTGGCAGTTTTTTTGTCGTCGACTGCGCGGGTCATCTTCTAGGCTCTCACGACCATGTTTAAATTCCGTCACCCACTCATGCACAGTCGTAAGTGATGGAACAGAATCTCCTAAAGTATCCTGCATATCTTTATGAATTTCTGTTGCCTTCCAACCTTTTTTCACAAAATATTTGATAACAGCGCGCGTTTCAGTTTTAACCATTTTGCAAAACTTACACAACAAGTTTTATTCACAACGGCACAAAATTGATACTACTTGACAGAACAATATCGTATTTGACATTTGTGCACAAAACAATTGGCGCCATCCATTGCGTATGTTTTAATCGAACTGATGCTGCCAGCTGTGCTTCATTTCGTGAACATTTCAAGGCACCCTCGTATTATCTAGGCATACTATCAGAATGCATTGAAAGTACGCTAGGTGTTCAGCATTGAACATCAAACTTTGCCCAATTGAAACAACAAAAACGTAATTTTTTAAAACAGGATCATATATTTTTTCTGTATCTATCGTATAGTAAATTTATATCTTTAATGTTTTTGTAAAATGATGCATATGTCTAATATTCAAAGTATGTATAAGAAATACTTACAGTTAAACGCTAGCTTTGCAGTTGGATGTTGTATTCAAGTAGTTTCTGGTGTTAGTATTGTTTGGTTACCATGACAACAGCAAACAAAACATACTGACATTGCTGTTCTTAACTGTTGATTAAAAATTTCAAGCCTAGGTAGCTACTTGCAAAATGAATTACAAAAAAAAAGAATTAATACATATCATTTACGTATGAAGTTAAGGATAAAGCATGCATTCCATATCTTAACAAAAGTGCGGAACAGCATTTTAGGAACGATTGCGCAAATGTATCGATGCCGAAGCAAGGAATTGCGGGCTCTCACTGTAGATAGATGAATAAGTAGGGAGCTATTAATTAATGAAGTATTAATTACAATAAAGGTTATTAAGTTTGTTCTTAATGCATTTCAATAGCTTTTCTGTTTTGATTTATTTGTGCTGACATTTCTATGTTTACGTCACCTATTGTTACTGTGTATGAGCTTTTATTAAAATGTTATTTGCCTTGTTCTTTTTTGCTGAAAGGATGTATTAATACTACAATTGTTACATACTATTACAATACTGCATCAGCTATACCTGTTACCTTACTTCTCTACTTAGGCTCGAAATTTTGAATCAACAGCTTAAAATTGCCAATGTCAGTATGTTTAGTTTACTGTTGTCATGATAAGCAAACAATACTAATTCCAGAAACCACTTGGATGCAATATTTGAATGCAGTACTTACGTTTAACTGTAAATAAATATCTTTTTAACTTTGAATATTTATTTATTTATACATCATTCTACAAAAACGTTAGAGATATTTCATTTGAAATAACAAAATGGGTGCCTGGCTTGTTACTTATCGATCATTATGTGTATACGGAAATATTTTTGAAAGACTGTAAAGTCTATTATTTTATTAGAATATTTTAGCTTGCTATTATTTACATAATAGGCGCAATTTTACAATTCTAGAAAGTTGGGACACTCTGTATATAAAAATAAATAATGTCAACGGCAAGTAGAAGGAAGCTATGGTAAGACTATAGTTGCCTTTTCCAGAAATGAGCATATTTTCAAACGGCGGAAAACGAACATTTTCAAATTTGGCATTATATATACCACAGTCTTTTACATTACCACATTTATAATATACCTACTTGGTTCGATATTTTAAAAATATGAAAAAACTTTTACTTTATTTTGAAAAAGGATTATAAAATGCCTTAAACATTGTGATTTAATAATATGAATTCTATGTATTTTGACAGAGCAAAAATTTACTTTAGACGAAATACTTTTACGTTATTGCATTTCAGAGTTCTCGTACAACCGTTTTTGAGTAACAAATGGACAATTCTGGGACAGTAAATATGACAAATAATTTATTAAAGTACAGAATAAATGTTAATTTCGAAAGAAATTGAAAGTGCCTACAGACTTTTGAAGGCAAGCTCTTTACATGTGTGTATGTAGTGGTAAATCTTTGACGGGTGTAGTTTCTGAAAAAGTTATGTTTTCACGTATTTAAACTGGTGATGAAATTAAATTTTTTGTATGCGTATATATATTGAAATATGTTGGTACATTGAACTACAAACTTAAATCGGTCTTTCAACCTTTCCTTTCGTTTCATGGCAATCAAGGAATAACTTGGAAGTATGGAGGGTGTATTCGAAATATTGAAATTTCACGCAATCTAATAGTTGATAAAATCTCTGTTTGGGTTTTTGTTTTTTAAACATACAATTGATTGAAATAGTCAGTGACGTAATTCAAATTTCGAAAAAAACAAAACATTACCTGCAGCTGTAGTAGTTCCTGAAACTTTATACATAATCGGAACAATAAACAAAACATTTTTTAATGACATCGAAATCATAAAATTAAAATTGTTTCTTTGTAGAACAATCAATTCTTAGCTCATTAACTATAATCGGAGTATATTGTAATGCAGTATAATTACTGCTTTCAATTTAATAACCGCAATAATACCAGATAAAAGAAAAAAACACACAAATTTAATTTTTGTTGTAATTCTCATTGAAATACTTTAAATGAGAAGGAAAATATTTCGGGATTACCGGAAATTAGAGCGTACGGAAGTTGAATCGATAATTTCACGTTAGAAAAAAAATAATTATATTACGTGTCAATAGAGAAAAATAAAAAAAAGAAACGAAAACAAGTATGTGTATTTATATGCATATACAGTCAACCTCGATAAAGCGTCCTTGCTTAAAATATTTTACATTGAGTAAAGTTCTTCGGGATCAATGTTAAACAATCCCGTACGGAACGAAAATCCGTTTATGGCAAAGGAAGAAGAAGAAAAGAGCAAGGGAAGTGTGTTCTGTGATGATCTATGTTTACTTCTGTAATTTTATTACAAAGGATTAAGAAAATAATTTTAAAAAAGAAAATTTGTATTAATAATAATAATAATAATAATAATAATAATAATAATAATAATAATAATAATAATAATAATAATAATAATAATAATAATGATAATAGCTTAAAATTATTTAAATTATTGTTATAATTAACTCACCGAATTTATTAAATGTTTATCACTATTAGGAACACTATTTCTTAAAATAATCTAGAAGACGATAAACGGATAATGACAATCGAAAAAGAAGCGAACGACACACTATAACTAACAGAAAGCATCCGCACAACACGTCGATTAATTACCAAAAGCGTCAATTGTCTTCCATCCGCAAACTTTCAACTGTTTTATATAGCACCGACTTTGTTCAAGATCGCAACTTGACTGGCATGAATTGGAAAGTACAATAATCTGTATTTCGGTCAGCTGATGGATGAAAATTCTTCCACCTCGTATGATAGACAATCGTTCGGATTTTTTTCCCGTTTTTCACCGTCGTACACCTCTACAATATATACCTCTATATCGTAGATGCACTTGCAGGTATGTGTTAGCACGCGACGAACACGCTTGGCACTTCCTTTCCGTTTACGCGGTACAAGGTTCTATACGTCGTCGGTATGTGGAATAGGCTGCGGCTAGGTTTGCTCCAAATCCCATTTTTATTTCTACTTGTAGCCACTCTATTCGAGTAAGTCCCCGCTTACGTAATAATTGAAAAAGTAAGAAGTCAGATAGTGATCACTATTTTTCTATACGAAATCTATTTACTGTTTGAAAGCTGGCCATGCATAAATTCCTTGAAATTTGACGCAATTTTGACTTTACATAAAATATTTATGGTAATCTTCTTGTTGTTGGATCGGAATTTTGAAATTTCCTAGGAAAATACCAACGCAGTTTTACAGATGACGTAATTTGAATTTCAGCCACTTTGCGGAGATTCCCATTGTAGTACGGACATTTTACTCACTTTATTAAGGTTTTAGTTGAGCATTCACGCAAAAGTTATGAAATCTACTACATCTAATTTCATAACAGCCATAATTTTCAATCTTCCGTTGCTTTTGTTTGTATAGAAATATATGTCTTTGTGTTGTATGGATATAAAAGTAGAAAAAAAAATTGTGCAGTGAAATTTATTAATTTTTCAATATATTGTCATTAGTGCCTGTGTTACGTTCTCTTGGTTTGAAGAACAAATGCCACTAGTTATCTGCTTCGATGTATCTTCCTTGTAAAGAGCGAGGACGAATTTATTACTTTGCTTAAAATGCTTGCTTATTTACTCGCTTACTCATTTGCTTTTGAAATGAACCACATTACGTATTTAGAAAAAAAAAGTTTATTAAACAAAGCAGCTATAAGCAACAAAAAATATATAAAAATATGAGGATTTTCTCTTTTGGAAAATACATACTCATCATACTTCTTTATTCAATTGTGTACGTATTTTATTTACGCATTGATCCGTAGATTTGTATAAAGGCACCTAATACGAATGCGAGGTGTTTAGCTACCTTAAATGTGTCTTCAGTTCGCAACATTTGTCTGTCGTATTACTAGTGGCATCATCAAACCCTAATTCTCGACACTATTGCCCTATACCTAAGCGACGATGGCACGAACCAAGTTTTGTGCGG
This sequence comes from Dynastes maya, assembly GCA_029619315.2. NCBI lineage: Eukaryota > Metazoa > Arthropoda > Insecta > Coleoptera > Scarabaeidae > Dynastes > Dynastes maya. The sequence continues at coordinate 33,607,400 of JAROYE020000006.1, read as the reverse complement.
TGCATGGATTTTACGTTATGAATAGCCGAGGTAACGGCGGATGAAAATCGTAACATTTCGTAAAGTACAATAAGGGCTTGTCTCGACGTACGGGGTAGTCTTCTCCGACGTAGAAACGCATACTACTTTATACAGTTGTACTTCCTCTATCTTCAAGGTAATTCCCTGTCTAACGCTTGTCCCTCTCTAAGGTTGAGGTTGCCAGTATAAGTGCTAGCCGTAGGTCCGTAGTAGTCACAAATATTTAATTGAATTTTACGTGGTTTCTTATAGTTTGTGGTGGGCGACTTTGATACATTTATCTATGTTACAAGAAAAATTAAATCAATTTTTACATTAAAGGCCTACATCTTAATATTTAAATAAATTTAAATATGAAATCTTGAAAGTTGAATCTTGATTTTAGCGGCTTTGTTGATATAGGGTTCTCAAGGATTCATAAAAATAATCATTTTTAACGTTTCGACAACTTTTTGCCTTTTTCAGAAATATATGTTTTATTTTCTTTACCCTGGGATGCATAACACGGGCCTCCGAAGCCCAGCGTGGTATTCTAAGCTTCATAATTTCTTTATTTTTAATTTTTTTTCTTCTGTGCCTTGTCTATGCGTCAACTGGATCTTCCTGTTGCTATTTCTAATTGGTGTTTGATCTATATAATTTATAAGAAAATCTATTTTAGATATTTGAATTCTACCGCGTATTTACATTTCTTGGGCCTCGTAGGCCCGGTTTATTTTTAATTTATAATCGTTTATATTTACATCCAAAACTGTCTTTGTTTAAATGTTGTTGGTTCTGGCGTCAATGTACTACACATTGCAATATTATTTGGAATACAATGTGTTAACAATCGGCTGCAACATGTTGTAACATGTAGGAACAGGCCTGCTTCTGCGCTCAACGGAGTTTGCAAGTTTCAACGGCGTTTGCAGGTTGCAGAAATGCATATCATATAAATATGCGAACGCATAAAAAAGATTTCAGTTGCTAAAATTTGCTTGAGGTATTTGCTTGTGAATATTCGCTATGGCGGCTTCAAGTTCAAGAAAATCGACCGGGCAACGTGCAATAGTGAGATATGAAGATCCCAATTACGAGAAAACTTTAATACGGTGGGCAGAGGAATGTGATGAGGTTTTATCGGACGAGAGTGAAACGTCTGAAATTAAAGAACCTGGTCAAGATTCATTAGAAGCCAATTCAGACTCTTCGAATTCTGAGCCTGTTTCGCTGCTCCATCCGGCATCCAGTGGAATAAAGTTCCGCCAAGCTCTACGAAAACTGCAAAACATAACGAACTGCGTTTAGCACCAGGTGTAAAACCTAAAGCAGTGTCCTGTGATACACCTGAAAATGCTTTCAAATGTTTTATTACAAGAGCGATCTTAGAAGAAGTCGTCAAGTGCACAAACCTTGAAGCTCGAAGAGTAACTACAGTAAAAGACAAAGGATGGTTAGATATTGATCTGATGTGAAAGTGTTACCATTGACGAGCAGTTACTCTCGTATAGAAGGAGATGTTCATTTATTCAGTATATGCCAAGTAAACCGTCAAAATACGATATCAAGATTTTCTGGATGTGTGAGTCAGAATCAGGATTTGCAATTGATGGAAACAAATCTTGCTTCTGAAGTAGTGCAAACTTTAATACGTAACATCCACTTCTCTGGACTAAATGTTACAATGGATAATTTCTTTACAAGCATTCCATTGCCTAAATGTTTATTAGAAAATAACCCAACAGTGGTTGGAATACTAAGAAAAAGTAAGAGAGAAATACCAAATGAAATAAAAGATGCAAAGAACAAACCGGTCTACTCTTCTACATTTGGCCTTAATGACAAAATGACTATGGTTGGCTACATTCCTAAGAAAAGCAAGTCAGTCGTTTTGCTCAGCACCATGCACAATGACATGTCTGTAAGTGAAAATGTTAAGCAGAAACCGGAATTAATACTTTATTATAACAAGACCAAAGGGGGAGTAAATGTAATGGATCAAAAACAGTCCAACTATACGTGTAAAAGGCAAACGAAGCGTTGGCCTATGGCGCTTTTTTCTAATATGATCGATATTGCAGCACTAAATGCATTTATTATATTTTCCACGTTGAAACCTGATTATCATAGGAATGTAACACACGCTAGACGACTATTTTTGAAGCAATTAGCAATTGGTAATACCGCATATGATAAGGAGGTCAAAATTCAATAAATTGTATGAACAAATTTATTAACATTGAAAAAACTGCGACTGATGCCGTTACAAATAAAAGAAAGAGATCCATGATGTGTCCCTCTAGTTTAGACAGAAATAACAAACTAGCTTGTGAAAAGTGTCGCCATAATATGTGCAACGAACATAGTGTAATAATTTGTAAAAATTGCTACTTTCGAACATGTATTTACATTTATAAGAGCTGAAATCTTTGGTTAGAGGTTTTGTTTAATTATTTAAGATTATTACACGCACAAATAAATGTTTTAAATATATTTCATATTCTTATATATTTTTAACAGAGTAAAAAAAAACAACCGGGCCTGAGAGACCCGAAAAATGTTAATCGGTATATCCGAACACCCATGCATCCTAGGGTTAAACTGTAACAACATTCTGAAGAAAAAAAATTATCGAAACGTTAAAAATGTTTATTTTTATAAACTCTTGAAAAACTTATACCAATAAAGCCGTTAACATCAAGATTCAATTTTTAAATTAATTACAAAAACGGCTAAGAAAGAAATTAGATTATTTTATTAATAAATGTAAAATTTATGAATTTATAAATGAAACAGATCAAATAATGAATTTATTAGTACAAAAAAATAAAATATTTACTCCTGGTTTACGGAAAGTGAATTAAACACTTAATCACGAATTAGCACGTTAATCTCCGATTAACTTAATTTTTGCGACGTCATTAATTGAACAACTTTAATCATCGATTTAATGAATTCATGATTAGAACCAAATGTTAGTAACATTGACAGATGTCAGTCAATGATAACATCAAAAAAAGTAAAATACCGAGGAAATAGCTGTTATTTGCATAAATTTAGAATTTATTTAAAATAGAAAAGATATTCCTCTAAATATGGTAGTTAACACACGCTAACATATGTCTTGTAAGTATCCTTAGCAATTGGTATTTACTCAGTTTTGCACCAACGTCATGGATTCGTTAGCATCCAACTAAATAACAATTATTGGACCGTTTTGGACGAGAACGTTTTGAGAATGGATAGTACTTAGCATACTGTGTACGATTTCAGCCTACGCTCCATTCGATTCAAAATTTGGTTTGTTGAGTTTTGCTTGTGACTCCTAATATGCTTGCGTAAGTTGGGAATGTTGATTTTTTTAAAGATCGATTTTTTAAGTAAAATAAATATTTTGTAATTATTTAGTTGTCTTTGAAAAAATTTAGTTCAGAATACTATAGTTTATATTAAACTAGGTATTTCCCAAAAGCGTAGAATGTAAGTGCCCCAGCCCAAACATGATTTTAATTGTAGTTGCTACGTTTTGCATTAAGCAAACCCTTTGTGACAGCGACGTGATTTTACAGCTAAACGGGTTAGTTAAAATGATGGTTCTTTTTACAACTCAGAAGAAAGTTCAAAGTGGACTATAGTAAGACGATATTTATGTATCTGTTTTATGAAAAAAGTGAAAAAGTAAATTCTTAGTTACATATCACTTCATCCTATCTAAACTTACCTTGCATCAATCGTACTTGCAGGACGCTATTCTGGTAAAAAAAATACAGCAACAGTCTCAAAGCGTAGCATGTGTAGAGTTTTAGAGCCTTTACAATACAAACGTAGTGCTGCTGCAGTACAATATAGCAGATTATTGTTCGTACATATACAAGCTCTTTAATTTTGAATACTTTTTACTGGCTCTAAGTTGAAAGATATGGGGGACAAACTATAAAATGGGATTATTTCAGGTCTAATGTATCCTGCCTTGTTAATGAGTTGCTGTTGAAAACTATCTAAGACTACTCTATTGAATAGAACTGCTCATTCAACGCAAAAAATCACAGGAATTACGTTTTTAGAAACGTCTCTCCAAAATCTGTTGAATACCTTTCCTATCAATGAAAGAATCATTATTGCAGGAGACCTTAATGCAAAAATAGGGGACAACATTATCCCCGGAATCAAACAAAGACACAACGAAGGAATGTTAAACCAGAACGAACAAGTTAATAAACTTCTGTGCACTAAAATGATTTAAGGATAAACAACAGGTTTTACGACCATCACCCGCATCAGAAGGTCACATTTACCAACACAAGAGGACAAAGCTCAATGATAGATTACGTCATTACTAATAGGGCCATACACCCTACAGAAATATTAGGTGTAAGAACCCTCACTTCAGCGGATGTAGGGTTGCACCATGGACTCGTTCTCTGTAAAGCGAAACTGGGAAACACTCTACTAAAACCACAGCCATTGTATGAACATCGAAAGTATAATGAATTTGTCTACACAGTTACTATACAAAAACAGGGAGAAGCAGAAATTGGAAAAAGTAAATAATATACGTGACACAGCAGCAGAAGGAATGTGGGAGACACTGAAACTGAAGATCACACAATCAGCAGAGAAAGCCTTAGGAAAACGAAGAATTAACAAAAACACGAACTCCCTGGTTCGATGAAGACATTAAACAGCTAATAGAAGAGAAGAGGAAAGCTGGGCAGCGCAATTCCAACGTCTATACAACAACCCGACAGAAGAATATTGTACTACTCCCGCCAGCATAAACACTGCAGAAACGATTGCAACTAGAGGAGATAGAAGAAGCAATTAAAAACCTGAAAAATAGAAAATCTCCCAGTCCCGACGGTATATATAATGAGATGATAAAGCATGGAGTCGAAAGCCTTGTGGAACAACTACACAAGTTATTTAACAAAATACTAAAAGAAGAAAGAATACCGACACAGTGGAAAACAAGCCTGACCATACCTATATATAAAAAAGCGTAACAAAAACCACCCAAACAACTATAGAGGCATTACATTACTTAACTATCAAACTGTTTACGTCCATAATTAACAGTAAACTTTGAGATACAGAATTTCATACCTCCTTGTACCTATGCTTTGTAGATTTAACAAAGGTATTTGATGGAATTCGAAAGAAGGACGTACTGAACATCTTGGCGGAAAAAGGGATCTCCAATGACATCATCAAACTAATAAACAACCTGTATACGAAAAACATCACAAAACTATGTGCGAGCAAGGGGCAATCCTCTCCAATTAAGATAAATATAGGGATTCGCCAAGGAGGCTTTCTGAGCCCACCTAGTAATGAACAAGGTCATAGAGAGCTTAAGAAACTTGCACGGCTACAGGGCAGAGAACAACAATGTCAATGTAACATGCTATGCATACGACGCGGTGTTGTTTGCAACAGACGAAGACTTGTTACAAAGACTCCTACATCGATTTAACATGACAGCGAAACAATACAACATGAGTATATCCACGAACAAAATAAAATCGATGACGATGTCGGAGGAACCGTTAAGATGCAAGTTGGAGATAGACGGAAGATCGGTGGAGCAGGTAATGAAATATAACTACCTCGGCGCAGAAGTAACAAGCGATAGAAACCCGAACTTAGAAATTCTCACTAAAATCACGAAAACAACGCCAGTTGCGGAGTGCCTGAATGACATGATTTGGCGAAACAAATACATGAAGAAGGAAAGTAAGATAAAGATTTATAAGAGCTATTCTTACATACGCCAATGAAACAAACGCGGAGACAACATATACCAAACAGAAAATGAGGGTAACCGAAATGAAGATACTTCGTAGAATACAAGGATTAACCCTAAGAGACAGGCAAAGAAACACGATAATAAGAAGAAACTGTCCGATACAGGATGTAGTAAAATGGATGAAGGACAGAAAAAAGGCATGGAATGAACACGTGGACAGAATGCTTGATTAGCTAAGATATGTAAGCAATTCGTCCCAACAACTCGAAGACCAGTAGGACGCTCGCCAGCACGATGGAAGGAAAGCTGGATCTCCTCCTCAACCGAATAAGTCAGACAAACAGGACGTAGTCTTAGTCAACGGAAGAAGAAATGTCTTCTTCTGCCGTAAGTGAGTAATGGTTTTCTCTTACCAACCAGAAGAACACTGAGGATAAAAATTACTTTCTTCTTTATATATTCTGAAAATTCTTAGAATTTCATGCTGACTTGATTAATTAAGCAAAAGAAGGTGAATGTTAAAAGCTTTGGCACTAACCAGAATATTGATGCCAATATACCAATTTGTTACTAAAAGCATCTAAGACGCCTGCTTCGCAAAGATGGCTTTTAGTTAGGCAACATCACAGTCCGGCTCTATTGAAGCTCGAAATACATTTTCTTTCATTTGCATTCTGCTGAATTTGGGATAAAAATGTGCTTAAACCGTCCAACCACACTTTCAGTCTCCAAGCGTTTTCATTTTGGAAATAAGAAAAAATTGAAAAAATAGTGGAATTTTAATTTGTATCTGTTGCTCATGCTCGTGCTATAATGGAAATCCTAAAATTATTCTCTAACCTTACGTAAGCTTTCGCACTTCAGCGAAATCCAATGACGTACACGTACGTAGAAGTAGTTACTACATGCTATCATATAAAAAAATATTCAAATCAATATACATGCATGCAGCCTATATAATTATATGTATAAATAACAAGTATGAAAACTGTAATTCTGAACATTTTACGAGGTAGGCGGCATAAATTCTCGGCCTGATGTAGAAAAATAGACTTGGTAAAATATAGCAATTTTTGTTTTTCAATATAATCTCCCCTAACTTCAATACATTTATTACAACGAACAACGAGTAATTCTATACCCTTGTAAAAATAATCTAATAAGTTTTTCCCTTAAAATGTTGTATTACAGCTGCTTGCAACTCACTATCGTCCTTAAAGCGACGTCCCGTAAGGTCTTTCTTTAAATGAGCAAATAAATAAGAGCCATTGTTCCTGTGACAATGGACTCCAAAATCGGTTTCGGATCGTCTCCACACATGTTTAAAAACGAGCGCGCACTTTCGCCCCGATGTTCACGTTGGGGCGATGAAAGAAGATGCGGTACCCATCTTGCACTAATCTTATTCATACCCAAATGGTTATGGAGAATTCAGCGAATACTTGTTTCAGAAATGTTAGACATCATTGCTAATTCCTTCACTTTCAAACGGCGATCTGCTAATACAATTTCTTCAATAATTGAAATGTTTTGAGGCATTATCAGTTCAATTGGCGCTCATCATCATCATTAAGGGATTCTTGCCCCAAACGGAAACATTTTGCGCACTTTTTTACAGTGGGATATGAAGGAGATAAATCACCATAAACGCCGTCTAAATGTTGTTTAACGTGATTAGGCGTATGGCCTTCTTTTGTTAAAAATGACCGCATAGTACTCAATTTTCGTTACCTGAAACATGTTCATGCACTAGTCACGTTGCCTGTGTTTCGTGTGTGGGTCACTATTATTTAAATAAAGAACTTCAGCAACCTGTTTACTGTGTATTATTATAAACTATTAATTTACAAACATAATACAATACTGGATACGATCATTTCTGGGGATTCCCCACTTTCGTGTACTTTAATCTAAAAGTCCTAAAGCGCAATACATCTAATTCTCAAAATATATAACACCTCCCTTTTTTTGAGATTAATCTTAATACAGTTTATCGTCTCTAAGTATCTCCTGTTACGAAATTTCTAGATACTGCATCCGCTACTAACAAATATTTTATTGCTACTAGTGATTTGTGGTCTGTGTCTATTTTCACTTTTCGTCCATATATAAAATTATGGTATTTGTTACATGCAAAAACAATTCCCAATAACTCTTTCTCTGTTTGTGAATAGTTCTTTTCACTTTCTGTCATACTCCTTGAGCTAAGATATATGGGTTGACCCGCCTGCATCATGCAACATCCTAATCCTTCTTTTGAGGCATCTGTTTGAATTGTAATGGCTTTAGCGTCATCAAAGTTGGCTAATACTGGAGCTGACGTTAAAATAGCTTTAATTTTATTTAACGCTTCAGTATGGCATTCTAACCAAAAAAGATCATTTTTCCGTTTTAACAAATCCCTCAATTTGTGTGTTAGGTTCGATAAATTCGGTATATAAGCTCGAAAATAATTGATAAGCCCCAGCATTCTTTGTAACTCTTTAACATTACGCGGATTTTTCATACCCAGTAATGCCTTTACTCTAGCTGTATCTGGTATGACTCCTTCTTTACTATACAAGTGGCCCAAATATTTTACCTGTTTAGCTCTGTATTGTAGCTTTTCTGCATTGAATTTTACATTTAATGTTCTGGCTCTTTGTATTACCTTTTGTAGAATTTTATCATGCTCTTGTTCATTTGCCCCTGCGATTAATATGTCATCAATATCAAAAATGAACTTTGACTTCTTACTTAGCCTAACATGATACTTAAAAGCCATTTTTTGATATATTTATTTAATTCTCTTGGATCTAGACATAACCGTAAGGATTTATCGGGCTTTTCTATAATTACTAAATTGTGTGCCCAGTCGGTAGCACCTTTTACCTTTTCTATAACTCTTAATTCTTGCAGCTTATCTAATTTCGCCTTTACTTTATTCTTTATTGCTAAAGGTATCCTTCTTGGATATACCACTGGTCTAGCATCTTCAACTAGCTTTAATTCTAACTCATCTTGAAATTCTCCTAACCCAGTAAATACATCCAAATTATTTTTTATAAAATTTTCCTTATCTTCTATACCTAACGTTTTTCTACGAATAGCTTCCACTTTATAATTTCTACTTAGCAAATTTAAAATCTTACAAGCTCTTACCCTAATATTGGCTTCGCATCTAAATTTACTACAACGAAATTCAAAAGGGATTCTTTATCGTTAAATTTACATCAAGATTAACTGTATCTACTGGCTTTATTTTAAATCCTCCGTAACATTCTAAAGTTATTCTACTTTTACTTATCCTACTTTTATATTATAATTTTCTTAATAATTCTAATGTATTCATATTTACCTCGGCTCCAGAATCTAATTTAAATCTAATAATTTTATTTTCTATTTAAATTTTTTCATACCATGCAGTATTTTCATTTGCTTAATTTCTTCCACAACTGACAACTACAACGCTATTTATTAACAACTCTTCTATTTCTTCTTCTGTTGTTTCTTCCACTTCTTTTATTTTCTTTGTCTTGCATGCCACAGCCCATTGATTTCTTCCATTACATTTCCGACATACTTAATCATACGCCGGACACTCCCATGGCTTGTGGTTTCTGTTGTACTTATAACACTTTTTACCCTTACCTTTTCTTTCGTTACTTCTTTTGTTCATCCTTTTGTTTATAAAGTCCAGATCACCCACCTTAGTTTGTAGCTCTTTTACTTGTTTTTTTTTGTTATTTCACTGAATTTACACACCTTTTCCAATGTCAAATCCGTTACGTTTAGCAGTTTCTCTTGTAAAATATGGTCTCTAATTCCTAACACGATCCTGTCTCATTATTTTATCGTTTTGTTCTCCAAATTCACAAGTTTTGGCAATTGTTCTCACCTCTTCGATAAAATGTGATACGTTTTCTCCTTCTTCTTGGTGTCTTTTGTAAAACACAAATCTGTCGTATATCTCATTCTTTTTTGAGATCATATATTTCTTATATTCTTTCCTCTGTGCTTCGGTCAATGTAAAATTGTTGAAAATTTCCATCCACTAGCAATCATATATATTTTGAAATTCTGTTCGTATTTTTTCCAAAATATTTTATCACCTTCCAGGCTTAATGATGCTGGCATTTTACTTGACCACACCTTTACATTTTTTTTTTCTCGTGTAAATTTAATCTCGGCCTACCATCAAAATTTAATATGTTCGCAGCGCCATGTTTTGTGTGTGGGTCACTGTTATTTAAATAAAGAACTCCAGCAACCTCTTTTCTGTGTATTATTATAAACTATTAATTTACAAATATAATACAATACTGAATACAACCATTTCTGGGGATTGCCCACTTTCGTGTATTTTAATCTAAAAGTCCTAAAGCGCAATATATCTAATTTTCTAAATATATAACAGCATGGGTGTGCAACTATGACGCAACGGAGTTTGAACACGCTAGAACCTGTATAAGCCTGTCAGGCCGAGAATTTATAGTGCCTACCTTGTACATTAGAAAGTTTAACTGAATGTAATCGAAATCATATTTACTATAAGCACAAATTAGTCGCCATATAAAACATAGATAGGATTTTGTCTGCTTCCGCATCTGTCTATCAGATAATTACATAGATGGCATAACTATAAAAGCGATCACCTGCACTTGTTTTTCCTTAGAGAATCCGTAGTGGTACTCGCAAGTAAAATTTCCTCAACAATCGTTTTTGAACGGATTCACTCGTCTCTTACGCTGCACGTGAGTCCATCGGAATGCATATAAGAAGTTAACGTTCAAAAACAAAACGTTATGCCGTTTGTTCAGTTTAGAGTATCCAATTAATGTTTTAATGTATTGCTAATTACCAAGTTTATGGCATTTTTAGGGGACTGCTAGGTCTATGATTTATGAAGGGTCATAAATGTCCAAGCATCTTTCAAGTAAAATGAAATATTCACAAACCTGTTTCATGAACTCCTAATGCTTGTTATATTACATCTTAGAGCTAAGAAAATTACTTTGCAGTTACTGCCGCATATTTGTTAAGATATGGTTTTATTACTAAATGAGAGACTTTCGAATTCTGAAATGACTGTACGTATTTACACGTAATGATTATATTATTAGAGTTGCCCAATTTGCGCCAATAGCCAGTAGCGGGCGCATAAAAATTTACACAAAATAAATGGTCAGAAATAAAATATAAAACGTGCTCAAACACTTACCGTCTTAAGAGTCCTCCGTGAAATCACAAATTGAATAATGTCTGTTAAATATCTGCAACATTAGATATGTTTCCACAGTTGTTTCGGCAAACCGAGTGCGGCGTGAGGAAAAAGTGTTTATATGCAGAAAACCAAGGTTCTACATCTAGTGACGTTATATTTGCGTAATTAAAATAATCTTTGGAACAACTTAACGGTTCTGTTGACGCACCTTCACAAATTTGTCTTAATGTGTCGAAATCAGGATCTTTCTCTAAAACACTTTCAAACATTTCTAGAACACAAACATTTATTGCGTCTTCTACCGCGCATAGCGGTGCGTGAACATGTAGTACTATTTGCACAGATTCCACTAACGACACCGAAAGATTTTGTAATTTTTCCATTGCCTCCACTAGTCCGAAGTAATTGTTCAGAATAGTTTTTAAATCCGTTTTAATCTGACTATCTTGAAATTTCGACTGGCTTTCCTTGACAGCCGCAGCTTCTTTAGGATCGAATTGTAAATCCACGTTCTTAATATTCTCAAAATATTTATGATAATAAAACGCGGCCTGTAACCATGTTCCCAAACATGTAAGAATAGGTTCTGGTGGCTCAGGGATATGGGGGCACAGTTTGTGAAATCTGCGAATACGTTTTGGGGATTTGACAAACACTGCTTTTGTATGCGCTATTAAAGCGTCTACCTCAGGATAACATTTTCTAATACTATCTGCCACATGACTGAAAGCATGAATTTTACACGTAATATGTAACAAGATAGTATAATGTTTTTCAAGAGACCGGCCTACAGAAAGCATGTTTGCGGCACCATCACTCATAAACATCAACAGTTGGTTTGTTGAAAGTTCAAACTTTTCCAATGTATTTAACACTAACTTTGAAATTACTTCGACAGTACATTGTTGTACTGGAAGCTAATAGAATTGAAGGTGACGATTGATATGGTTGTGGTTGTGGTAATCACAGAATGTTTTTTACGATCTGTTGTTTCGTCCACACATAACCACAGTTTTTTATCTTTCAACTCCGATTTAATTCTTTTTTCAACATGTTCATGAGCAGATGGCACAATTCTTTGCTTTCTTGTCTAGTAAATTAAACGGTAGATTACATGCAATAAAGATAACACATAAATTAAATTTAAATTTGTCATAGCGTCGTGTGCCATTTTTTTTTAAGAATGCTGTTTACTATTTATGTGACGTAAACAATCCCTTTTGGACCAACACATTAAAGGGATATTACAAACTACACATTGAATTTTAACGCCATCATAATTTAAGTCAGGCATTTCTGCTATAAATTCTGTAACTTTGTCCAACATTGGTCGTTTTCGCGACGTAGGCAACATTTTTAAAATAAACGTAGAACTACGAAATAGTGTTTACGGCAGCGTATATGTATACACAACAGATCTGGCTGAGACTCGCAGTTATACTGAGGGTTGTATCGAACCTCCGCCACTGCCCGTTGGCGTTAGTGAGCAACTCTAATGACTATTGACGGAAAATTATATTACCTAACATTAATTTTAATTTTCATGAAAATGTTGAAAAAATTCTTTCAACTCTATTTATCTTTCAGAGGCACCATTAATATGCTTTTATTTTCGTTCGTTAAATGCTCGATTGGTATATAGAAATATTAATCAAAATTTGGTGCAATACCAGTAGGATTTATAAGAACATTCCGTAAATTGAAATTTTATTATTCCAAATGAAAATCCATTACTTATAGATATAATTAACGTATATTGTTACTATACCAGGTGATTCATTTATTTTGAGACGACTGAATAATTCAGAAGCCATTTACTTAATCGAAAAAGGTGTATATAAAAATTGTGTCATATGAAGGGGGAAAGTATATTGTAAGGTCCACGCTTAATTTTAGAAGTGCTAGTAAACATTAATAAAATAATTAAAACACACAGAAGAGAACAAGTAAGCTTCGCTTTAAAACAACTGCAGTAAAGGAACAAATGAGCTACAAATCAAAGGCTTCCATTGTTGTTGCACACATTTTTCCTTGTGTTTATTAGTTACTCTAAAGCGTCACGCAAACCAACGCGGTGGCATTGGCAGACGTATCAGTCTAGAAATCGTACGGAAAACATGGATTTTTTAATTATCGTATACAAAAGTGCATTGAAGTAAATGGACAACATTTTGAACACTTATTAAATTAACGCGAGTTATTTTAAAGCGAAGCCTACTGCCTTTCTTCTGTCTGTTTTCATCGTTTTATTAATGTTTATATCTGTAAATGGTTGTTAAATAAAAAAAAAGGTTCAGATAAAAGTTATTTTTTTTTTCGTGGACAGTAACATATTTATTAAAAAAATATACGTTCCCATTTGAAAAAAGTAACTTCACATTCAAGAGACATTGATGGCACTTCTAAAATTAAACGTGGACCTTATAATATACCCTATGATAAAACTTTTATCATGCATTTTTTTTCGATGAATTAATTAAGTAAATGATTTCTGGGTTATTCAGTCGTCTCAAGATAAATGAATCACCTGGTGTATTCAATGTAAGAGTGCCATACATTTAAGTTTGTAGTTATAGTAATAATCGACTTTTATTTTCATAACATATAGGTATACCTATAACAATATGACCGCATTCTTAAGAAAGTCCAACATAGGCACTACATATGTAAGAAATTCCACGACTTTGATCCCGGTAGAAACTCGCGACAAGGAATTTGTGAAACTTCCCTTTCATAGAATATCGCAAGGTATTAGTAAAGTTTTTAGGGGACAAGATATGAACGTATGTTTCAGTTCACGTAATACACCCAAAAACCTTCTTGGCAATCCGAAATATAAACCGGACATGAAAGAAAGGTCGGGAATTCATAAAATTGCATGTAATGACTGTAGTAAAGCCTATATTGGTCAAACAAAACGAGCGATAGCTACTAGATTCAATGAACATCAAGTACTACAGGTACTGCAAGACAGGGGCGTCAAGTGTAGCACAACACATAAACGAAACCGGGCATAATATTAAATTAGGAAACCTGAAATTGATTAAGAGCTTAACTTCGCCGGAGGAGCTAGATGCGTATGAAACCATTTACATAAAAAGGAACATAAATCTGTTAAACAGACGGAACGCGCCAATTTCTTGTCGTTTTGATTTACCAGGGTAAAACGAACATATGGTTTAAGTAACGTGCTACATTGACAAAAGACTCGTCTTGTCCCGTACATCTTGATTATTTTAGATTTAGAATGTATAGACGGAAGAAACATAACTTAAGGTTGTGAGTTCGAATCTCACCCGGGACATTGATTTTGTTTTGATTCAAGTGAAGAAGCACACTGACAGGATGACACATGAAAGTCACTTTTTGCTGAAGTTTTTAACGTTTTTTGGTAATCTAACAAAATAAAAGAATTATTTTTTTTTATTTCGCATATTAGAATTTACAAAGAAAATAAAACCATAAATTCATACTAAATCTTTTTTCGAGATCAGTTCATCATCACCCTCAGTGACCCTGTAGGTAGCGTGGAGCAATAGTGTTTTTATGCCAACTTTCTGTTTTGGATCTGTAACGTTTAGTTACATAATATAAATAATTCCTCAATATACTTTATGAATTCTAAGATTTTGGAAATAAATGAATTAACTTTTAATGCTGAATTCACTAATTAAGACAAATGGCAATTTCTTATTATTGTATGGACCTTGTATAGAGTCTCGGTAGTGCAACAGGCAGCGCGTAAGTTCCATAAACTTAAGGTTGTGAGTTCGAATCTCGCCCGAGACATTGTTTTTACTTTGTTTTAGGCGATAATTATGTAAGAACCTTTTTGCGGAAGTTTATCTTTACTTTATCTATTCACTTTTGCAATTAGTAAGTTTATTTTTATGGCTGTATTACAGGTGCGTGTTTGGTTTGGATAAAATAGCGAATAATTTTCCCGTCAATAATATAAAATTTGAAAAGTACAAAGTTAAAAGATATTTGGTAAAAGTGTGAAAAATAGGGAGTAATGATCAAGAAAATTATTTGAAAGGTTTTGTTTGGAAAAAGGGAAAAAGGGGGGAGAAAGAGAGAAGAAGTGGCAACTGATACGGTTATACGGGCGTCTTCTGGTCGTGTAAAATAAAAATTTGAATAATCCAGTCACTGTGTGAAATAAAGTATGCAAAGGAAGTAATAAAAAGAATGGTCCAGGTCCCACAAAATTCTATTAACGACCGCCTGATACCATTAATAGAATTTTGTGAGACTTGGACCATTGTTCTTATTATTACCTTTGCAAATATAAATGTGTTTAGAAAATTACGCAGTTTAGATAAACAGAAATGTTTATGAAAGATTGTTCTGAATACAGCGCGTATCATTAACATTGTTCAAAATATTACCACCGAAATGTTGGTAAATGTTCAATAAAGTGCAAGGAGTCGCATTACAATGCCTAAGCAAGAAAATAATAATCACTTCGAGTAGACTTGGAGTGTAAACATAAAATAAATTTTATAGATTATTAAAAAAAAATTATATTAATTTGGTGAAGAAGGACGCGTTTTTAGTATACAGAAATGTTTACAAAGAACTTTCTAGAGCTTCTCTAGAAATATACATGGCGTTTCATTTTTAAAAAATAAATAATAGAAATTAAACATGGCCTTCTTGTAGAATCTAGTTGATATAAAAAAGAATTCGATTTATTACGGAAAACGCCAAGAAACACTCAACCGAATAAAATTTGAATCACCGCTCTCGCGTGGAAGACGTTTAAGATATCGCTCGTTAGAGAAACAACAGCATTCCTCAAAGATCTCAAATTATTATCTCAAAAACTAAGCTAGATAGGTGTAGGGGGTGTTTACATGTACGCATGAGGAAATCTAATTAAGATATCCTCGCTTGTACATTTTGTTAAGTTAATTGGTGAAAACGTCTCTACAGAACTGAACAAATCATGTTGTTGTGTCGACAAAATGTACAAATTGTACGATTTAAAATATTGAAGTGCCATTACCTTCCACAAGACACACTGGAGAAAGTGTTGATGTTTATGAGCGATGGTTCAGCGACAATGCGTGCGGTAAGCCGTTCTCTCCTTGAACACGGTTGCGACTGTTTACACGTAACTTGTAAATTGCATGCTTTACATCTTGTGGTACAAACTATTAGACAATGTTATCCCGAGGTAGATGCATTAATATCAAGTACAAAAAAGTATTTCTCAAATCTCCAAAACGTCTTCGAACATTTCACGCACAGTGTCCCGGTATTTTTACACGTTGGGGAACCTGGTTGCAGGCAGCTTTTTATTATGCTGAACATTTCAAAAAAGTAAAAGCTGTTATTCTACAATTCAATCGTGCCGAAGCTGCAGCTATTAAGGAGAGCCAGTCAAAATTTCAAGATACTTCTGTTGAATCAGATTTACAGAGTATTCATAGCTACTATAAATGACGCACTGGAACAATGACAAAATAGAGCGTTGTCGTTAGTGAAGTCACTGCAAATAGTGGACGAAGTACATACTCTGCTACGTACTATAGATGACGCAAAAAATATTCGCGTTTTAAAAAAGTTGGAGAGTGTGTTAGAGAAAGATTCCAATTCTATCACATTACAACAAATTTGTAATGGTACTTCGACTAATCCAATAATTGAGTTCAAGGATTATTTTAATCATACATGTATTACATCGGTAGATGTCGAACGATCTTTCTCCAAATATAAACAATTTTTTTCACCACTGCGAACATGGTTCCACGAGACAACTATTGAAACATATCTAATGCTATCAATTTTTTACGATTCTTATCCACTGGGTTATAATACTGATGATGGTGCTTCTACTTCTCATGTTCAGTAATTCCAATGCAATCCGCCAGCCTACTTGATTACGCTGCTTAAGAGGGTGAGTGTTTCACAGCCTTACAGATATTATAATTCTTGATTAGTTTTTTTTATTATTATTCGCTTTATTGCTTCTTTTTCGGTATTATAAATATTGAAGAAACCGCACGCCTATGGCGCGACGAACGATTATCTTACTCTAGATATTATTACGCCTGCGCCCGTAGAGCTTCTTAAAATGTTTACCATCGCCATTCGTCAAATTTGAAGTAGAGAATATCTTACTCTGAGAGTAACGAGCCCACTACCCCATGACTGATATCCGAACGCGCTAGACATTGCGCCACCAGTCTCCTCTTTTCTGATTTCTCTTTCGATTTTTAATCTTTTAAATCACTTTTGTATAATCTGCTTCACCCGTTTACGCATTCCAAGGTTTGTGATTCATAGTCAAGTAGTACTTAACAATTTTTTGTTTCGCTTATTCGAAAATGGATTCTCTGGTACCAAATTAGGGGTAGAAGACCTTTTTTTCCCCCACTAATTCCTGCTTGCAGTTCTACGTTTTCTTTTAAATAAATAGATAATACGTATGGAACATTTATAATTATTCTCCTTTTCCAAATGATTAAAGAAGGAATTTTCGTTTAATTGCGTTTTGAAATGCTTGTAGAGTATTGAAAGAACAGCTTTGAATTCAGCCACAGTTTCGATGTAAGGTCGTTGCAGACGACGAAGATTTACGGGTTTACGGGTATGATTCCGAAACCAAATAACAATCACTACAATGCAAGAGTCAATTTTCAGCTCGGTCAAAGAAAGCCCGCCAAGTCAAAAGCAACATCGTTACTGATCTGTATTTTTCGATATGCATGAGATTATCTACAAAAAGTTTGTATCTTCAGGTCAGAAGATTAATGTAGAGTTCTATTGTGACGTCCTAAGAGGGCTACGGGAGAATATGAGAAGGAAACGTTAAGAGAAATGGTGCAGGAACGACTGGGTTCTCCATCATGGTAACGTGAGGCCACATATCTCATGATACAGCGGAAAACAACATGGCCATCATGCTCATCATCTAGCGTACTTGCCTGACTTGCCACACCTTCCTCTTTTCAAATATGAAAATTAAGTTAAAAGGGTGAAGATTTGATAAGATGGATGAGATTGAAGCTGATTGGAGCTGACGGGCATTCATCTCGTAGTAGAGGCGGTGGTATTAGTGTTTGCACTCCCAAGGGAACTACTTTCTAGGTGATGAAAGTGAATGAGATCTTAGTATTGTTCAATCTTATTTATCGCCACATTTCGGGAACCTTTGGTTCCGACCTTGTACATAAGGTAAGAAAATCTAAATCTTCATAATGGTATGGCCTCACATTTAATATTCTTTTGTTGGGAAGTATTATTGTGTAATATTCAGAAGGTACAATGGATATGGAAGCATTTAGGACGGCATAGAATCTATGCTTTTATTTTAGGTTGTTGACTTTCATGCGAGCATTAAATGATCAAAACACGTCTAGGATCGTTATCTTTTTCACGAATTATTATCATAAATTTCCTTTATTCCCTTTTATAATTGTATGTATGAAACGTAGGTAGTGGCACGTGCCCAGCATTCTGAGAGCTTTCTTTTCGTTCGAACAGGAGGTTTGTTTTAGTGGAATAAATTAATATTTATTCGATTTTTTCCTTACATTCTGTGGGAATAAAGCAATACATCTTCTTCCTGACATTTTACTTTATTGTTATTTTAATGTGTCCTGAAAACTAATGCAATCAGTATAGTAGCTTTGTTTATCACCTGCACATTTGTACATATGTTTCACTAATTTATTTTTGTATCTAAAAGGGATGAAGTGTGAATTGCAAGTTTGTAATTATTATACACTTTTTTTTGTTGCTTCAACTAGAAAAAGAGAAAGAGTATGCAAAATGGAATGAGGATGATATGAAATCCGTTATACAAATGTATAAATTAGACGATAATTAGAAATTAATGAAATGTGCGAGTTACATGACATTAAACCGTATGAAAGTAAGAATATATTCTATGGGAATGTTTTAATCTATCAAAACGTTAGCTTAGAAGTTATTTGATATTCTATTAGTGGCACACGTTTCGACAATCTTCATCTAAAAATTCATATAACATAAACAACCTTTCGAATGAAGATCAAAAGAAAAATAAATAAATATGATAATAATATTTTATTTGCCAATGGGACAAATAACAACAAAAAAATGTTTGTAAAAACTTTTTAAACAAATACATCCAAATCTTATGTATTTTTGGGTGTTGAAACCGTATCTGGTATCAGTTTTTTTGTATCGCCCACAGTTCTCTCACAATATGACATCGATTATATTTTCACATGGGGAAGATTGGATATACAAAAAATAAAAACATTTAACTTAAACCCTACTTTTATTTCATTAGGCTACAATTTTTATCTACCACTTCAATACAAATATTTTAGGTACCTTATTTTTTTGTATTTCCTTTCTCTGTTCTCTGTAAAGCTTCTTATATAGCATTTTCTACGATGCGATGCATTTTGTTGTTCTCGATGAAGTGACCAACAGTAATCACCCATCATGTTGATATTCCACCATCCCTGGTACCGTTTCTCCATCACCTTTATGTCCTGATGGAACCGTCCCCCCCGTTCTTCACTCACATCGCCCAAATTTTCAGGAAAAAAGTCAAGATGGTTGTGCAAGAAGTGGACTTTAAGGCTCATCAGACATCCCAGATTTTTGAACTTGTCAATCATATTAGCTACGATAAGCTCATAGTTTGGATCTTTCACATTGCCAAAAACTTAGTCACAACTTCCTTAAATGATATCCAAGCCTCCTTTGCATTTGTAGTTATCCTTGCTTCAAAATTGGCCCAACGAAAATGCCTTCTTTCAGTTTGGCTTCTGATAAATGTGGAAATCTTTCACAGAAATATTTAAAACATTCACCATTTTTAGGCAAGGCTTTTACAAATTGTTTCATTAAGCCTAACTTTATGTGTAGAGGTGGTAGAAGAATCTTTTTTCGATCTACTAAAGGTTTATGCAATATGTTCTTCTCGCCAGGTGTTAAAGTTTTTCTTGAGGGCCTTTGTTTTGTGGACCAATGTCGATCCCTTGCTCTGCTGCCCCACTCACATATAAAACATGGAAACTTTGTAAATCCCTTTTGTTGACCAAGGATCATGTAAACAACTTTTAAATCCCCAAATAACATCCAATCGTGCGCCGGATAGTTAATTTTTTGTAAAATCACGTCAAGATTTTCGTAAGTTTCCATCATATGGATTGAATGAGCAACAGTCAAGCATAAGTATTTCCATTGTGTAAAAGAACAGCTTTTAAACTAGTTTTTGATGAGTCTATAAAAACCCTCTAATCTGCCTTCTTGTACTCAACGCCAAATTCGTTCATTAAACTACCAATATCATGGCAGTAAACCAAATCCTTTTCCTGCTTGAAAAACTGAGCAAACTGTTGATATCTTATTCTATACTGGTAAATATGTAGATGTTCCAGATGCCAATAAATTTCAGCCTAGAACCAAGCAATTCTGGTTTTTCCTTAGTCGAACCCAAATCTATCACTGAATCATTTAACTCACCTTGTGTAAGCAACTGCGGTTTTAAATTTTCTGGAGAACATTGGAACTCATCATCACCCAGTCACGTCATGAATACGTCATCAATAGACTGAGGTGGCTCAGGAGCAGGAAGTCCCGGTCCATGTTCTACCGGCCGAATAGCTGAATTAAGGTTAGGGTAAACAATTACTTTCTTATTTTTGGAGTTATACCCAGAAACATCAACGCTGCAAAAATAACAATAATTTGAATGATTTTTTTACTCTCTCCATACCACGGGTACTGTAAATCTAAAAGCTTTCTTTTCTTTTTTAGACCATTTCCTAAGACCTTCGACACAAACATAACATACCTTGTGAGGATCCCAAAATTTTTCTTGATGACCGATTTTTACACCAAAATATGCAAAGTATACTTTTTTTACAAAGTCAGTAATGCTTCTTTGATGTTTTTAAACTACAAACTCGCCACATATATAACAAAAAGTGTTAGGACAGTTTTTACAACCACGGCTAGCCATACTTAGAGCACAGATTAATAAATAAGTACTAAAACTTAGAGCACATGGGCCGAACATTGAAAGTGAGGTTATATTGATTGGAAGAAAACAAACAACTGTCCCATTTACCAGAACTGCCAACCTAATAACATTTGATTTTACTGCCAACGTATTACATTATATGTTACATTTGAATGATAAAAAATTAACTTTCCGCATTTTGAATATTAAAATTGGTGGGTGATACAACTTTTTTATTATTATTTTCACTCAGCACATCCAAAAACATAAGAATAAGGTAAAATTAATAAAAAAGTTGGGGTAAGATACAATTCATATTACTTCTAACGAGCATTCTATGATTCAGCTTGTCGAACGCCTCAGAAAAATAATGCTGAGATTGGTTACTGTAGAGCGTTGGTTACTAAATTCATGCTAGTCGTTAGAAAGTGTTTGTTTAACTTGATGATAAATGTATGTATTTGTATCTTCGCGAAATTATTTAGCAAGACTATAGCTCTACAGTTCTCTATTAACGACACACCCCCCTTTTTGTGGAAGGGGTGTTAACCGAGAAATTTTCCAACATTCGAGAAAAATACCTTTGCTTAAAGAGTAGTTGAACAGCTTATGCAATTGAGCGGCAAAAATTGGGACACAGTCACGTATGAGAAAACTAGTACATTATCTTGACCCATTGTTGTTTTTGTTTGGTAATTTTTTCAGGTACTGTTTGACGTCAGCTTCAAGAATGGAAGGCAAAGCAATTGTAGGCGTCTACGATTAATGTGTGACGCTCAACATTAGAGCTGAAGAAGAGTTATAAGCAGGTTAGCGAAAAAAAAAATACGAAATCCATTTGCTAATGGATAATTTTCATTTTGTAAACTACTTGGTATACCAGAAGAATTTTTTTTAAGATATAAAGGACCAACACTTTTCGGAACCCTCTTCAACTTGATTCTGGATATTGTAGTAATTGTAGATATTCTCTACAGTGCTACGTAATTCCTTATATTTATTCAAGTCAGTAATTCGTTTATATTTTTTGTATCTTAACCTGTATATATTTACTTTTTAATGTAAAGTTTTATGTATGGCTTTGTGTAAACCAAATAGGATAATAACTAATAGTTTTAAGGCGCTTTATTAACATAAATTCATCAAAAAGTTAATAAATTTGGTAATAAAAGGCTTCGCAAACAAGATCGACGCCTTTAATGTTATAAATAAATCATTAGGAGCTGTCGTGGGGTTAATTATTTTTTAATAACAATCCTTATTTGATAGCTTTCGACAGCTTTCGCAATTTTTGTAATTACTCAACTCTCACCGGCGTTACGTAATTCTTCGATTACCACCATTCTAATATTTTGTAAAAAATAATTCTGGAAATTAGATATCTGCGGTACTTTTTCTACTGGAAAACACAATATTATTTCTATATAGGACACATGAACTGAGCTCCACGTAAAAATCAACGTTAACATACAGCGGTAACTTATTATATAACTTTTCAGATTTCAATTTTCCCATTGATTTCTACTAAAACATTAAATTATCCAAAGTATAAAGCACAGAGACCTAGAAAAAATCCCGTGAAGATTGTTAAATATTTCAATTCATTATGACCGATGTTGTTAGGCATAACATTGATAATTACTTGCACTTTCGTGTCGGTAATGAATAGTAGATTTAAATAAAATCACGTTAGATCTATATACCATTATTATACCTCCAGATAGAACAATTTAATTCTTGATGAATAAAGAAACTAAATAGCCATGATTCAGGTATGTGAAACCAGATTATGCTATGCTTTGCAAATATTTAAAAAATTGGTAATTTATGTCTAATACAATTTATTCTTTTTATAAATTTAACAACCTTGGAAAAATATTACCACAGCTTGCGTTGTTCACATTCGTGCTTAATAATTTAACACTTTAATAGAGTAGGATACAAAAACGGATGTAGACTACACAAAAAGAGGATAATAAGTCATTACTGTCCCTTCAAGTATTCTGCTTGGCCTTGAAAGTATATACTTGTGTATTTAATCATTATCTGTTCCGCGATTTTTATGCTAAAATGCTATTAGCATGGGTATCTATTCTAACTTTTATTGATCTGTCTACATATAATGACAATTTTTTAAACAGCACAGTATATAGGCTGATTCATTTTTGATGCTCACCATCTCGCTTATCATTGGAGATAGAGGGTAGGTTTATATTTGGTAAAGTTGCTAAATTTTGTGTTTGTTATAAAGCCGAAAAGAAAATGGACATATGACAAATGACGTTCGAGATTTAAAAAAAAATGTAAAAAAACTAATTTTCTTCTTTTACCTCTACCACCTTTGTTTGAACTTGCAGAGACGAAACTAAAACCACATTCTTGAGGCCAGCTTCGATCTTCTATCTAATGGGGTACTAGAAATTTTTACGTGACGTTTCGGTTCTTTCTGGCCATCGTCAAGTTTCTTATTTCATATCGGCGCCGCATTGGATTTTGATACCGATAGAAAGAGTTTTTTTTCTGATTTAAACCATATTTAACATCTTGACAAGTTTTCGATATTAAGCTTTAATTGACAGACATTTTAAGATTAAATAATATGTTCATTAGTAATAGAAAAATGTCGCACATCAAGGAACAAAAATTTACCAATGGGGTATGTCAGAGTTCAGCTGTATCTGATTACTTCATAACGAAGTACGTTTTGTATTTATTTGACAAACTAAATCAACTTTGCATTAAGTTAAGGCAGTTCCATTAGCGTATTTTTTTATTTACATAAAAACATCTACCGAAAAAATATTTCATAAATTATTATTACATTCAAATAGTGACTTTTGTATAGACATCATTTTATATAGGTTCCCTTCGGCTAGAATGATTCAAAAATGAATTATTATAAAAAATAAGAAAAAGATAAAGTTGTACTAGAGTGTTGAAAATTGGCGAATTAGTAAAAGGTCAAAAGGTTTATCTAGATTCTCAAGGCATACTATGATTATTTTTCGAGTTCGAAAATAGTAAAATTTTATAGGCGATTATTTTATTAAAAATCTGGTTACACCACTGAATTCAGTAGGTCCCAAAATGATGTTAATCTAAATGTCATTCAAATATATTTATTAATAAAAAAGTTATGAGAGAATCATTTTTCAAACTTTATCGTACATCAATCCGCTTCTTGCAACATCTACTGACCGAGGTAGATCAAAATTATTTAAAAAACCAATGCAACTATATAATAGATATTACTTATTTCTTGCAATTAGGTAGATGTATTACCATATTCAGTTTTTTAATCGTAATTAGATTTTAAAAAAATAGTTTTTTGTAATTTTGTGGCATTTAATAATAAGTTGAGTTAATTTTTAGTTTCTTTTTTATAAATTTATAAAATAATGAAAAATGATTCTCCCATAACTTTTTATTAAGAAACATATTTGAATGAACTTCTGGTTACAATCATTTTAAGACAGTCTGAATTCAGTGGTGCAGTCAGATTGTTAATAAATGAATTGTGCACTGTTTTACAATGGACTGTATTTTACTTTAAGCAAATAACAATTAACAATTGAAAGGTATAACTAGAAAAAATAACTGTAAGTAACAGTGTGTGTGTATATCTACCTATCTATAATATTACTATATATATTTTGTTTTTAGGTTTTTTCCAGAAGAGCGCGGTTCAAGAGAATATAAATGTAAATAAGCTACAATGCGGGAAATTTAAAATATACATATAAGTCTTAACACAGTCAATAAAAAATCGCAAAAAAATGCTATTTTCAATCTAGAAAAATAACCATAGTGTTAGATGAACATCTGAAATTCACTTTTGATCCACTATGTATTCAAAAAAATTGGTTTTATTTTAGTGTAAAATACAGGCTTTATCGGGCTTTCATTTCAAATGGGTTACGCTGTGATTAACAAAAAATTTCTAGCAAACAACACAGAATATCGGCACACTCCTCAGCACACAAAATATTAATTAATTCGGAACAGCTGTTTCAAAGGCTCGTCAAACCTTCATAAATTTATGAAGATTAACATTTCCAATAATTGCAAAAAACCACAAAACGTCATAAATCAGGTTAAAAAACAATGGCTACGAAATGAAATCAGATATCAGTATGCAAGACGTAGTCAATTAGAAATAGGATTATACGAGTTATACCTTAAAATAACGCGGTTTTTAGATCAAAACAATTTTCCAAAATGGTGTGTTTTCCAAAGACGCGTAATTGAACGAATTAATCGTAAGTTCAAACTAAAAATGGTATGTCTCAACAAGAAATTCCACAAGCTCTGCCTCAAAAAGGACGTAAACACCGCATGTCCCGTGGATAGCACACCACTAATCTGTAATCAATCGGCAGAGACCTTCAATAAAACTGAAATCACGCTGTTAAATAAAGGACTAAAACATTGTATTCGCGACTCAAAAGTCCCGACGGAAGACCTTATTGCATCAGTAGAAACAGCCATTAAGAACTTAGATTCCACCGCAAGAGATTACATAAGAAACGTGTGCAAAATTACGATTTCAAAAAACTTGAACGATGAAAAAATCTTAGAAATAACACAGCACTATTAAAGACCTCAAAAATAAAAATTGCTTTTACCTAAAAGCAAATAAAGGGAACAGAATTCTGTCATTCTGGACAAGCCCGATTATTTCAATTGCATATAATTTGCGACCATCAGGACCTTACAAGGAATTAAGAACAAGTCCGTTACCATCGTTATGATCAGGAAAACAAAAGATGTTCTAAAAAATTGCGCAAAACTTATAAACACGAACCTTAAGTTAAAACTGTCAGTCCCAAACCCGATAGTTCCAAAAATGTATTGCCTACCAAAAATCCATAAACCAGGAAAGTCCATGAGACCAATATTTTCAGGTAGACTCACCTACATACAAATTGTCCAAATGGCTAGTAAACGAATACAAAAATTTACCTATCAAAGTAGACAGCCTAGAAGTAGAAAGTTCACTAGATTTTGTAAATAAGGTCAATAACATTGAATAAGAAGATGGACAAATTTCAGTATCGTTTGATGTTTATTCACCCTTCCCCAGCGTACCAATCCCAGAAACCATAAAAAACCATAAAAAAAATTGACGATGTCAAAATCGCGGAATACAAAAGACTCTTTACATGAACCAAAATCATTTTCAAATAGGGGGAAAATACTATGAACAATTGGAAGGTACCGCAGTGGACATTCCACTGTCTCCTTTCATAGCCAACTCGTTCATGAGTAAATTTGAAACGTGTTTGAAAAAGTACGCCGTATATTTCCATAGAATTTGGCTTAGATATGTAGATATTTTCGCTGTTTTTGAAACTAAAAAAGTAATATTCCGGATTTTCTCGCGACTCTCAACTCAAAATTTGGATCCATTCAATTTACAGTTGAAGAAGAAGTGAACAATCGACTCCCATTCCTAGATAGCCTAGTAATTAGAAACAATAAAAAGTAGAAATAGACATCAATAGAAAAAAAACAAGCACCAATAGATTCATTGAGACCGATTCGAACCACTGCGGACAACATAAAATGGCCGCGATTAGTTTCTTAATTAATAGACTACTGAGATTTCCTTTGAACCAAAATATGTCGACCGCATCCTCAGGAAAGTCCAACATAGGCACTATATAAGAAATTCCACGACCTTGATACCAGTAGAAACTCGCGACAAGAAATTTGTGAAACTCCCTTTCCACAGAATATCGAAAGGTATCAGTAAAGTTTTTAAGGGACAAGATATGAACGTATGTTTCAGTTAACGTAATACACTTGAAAACCTTCTTGGTAATCAAAAGATAAACCGCACATGAAGGAAAGGTCAGGAATTTATAAAATTGCTTGCAATAACTGTGATAAAGCCTACATTGGACAAACAAAACGAGCGATAGGTGCTAGATTTAATGAACACATGAGATGCTATAGGTTCGGCTGATTAGAAGCGTCAAGTGTAGCTCAGCAATTAAATGATACAGGACACAATATCAAATTAGAAAACCTAAAATTAATTAAAAGCGAAACCTCGCCTCGGGAATTGGACGCATTTGAGGCCATCTATGTATATAAAGCGCAATTTCAATCTTTTAAACAAAGAAAATGGGCCCCTTCATTTCTCTTGCCTGTTCGATTTATTAGCGTAAAAGGATTTTTTCAGTTTGAAGTGCTACACTTGACAAAAGACCGGGTGGTCGTGTTTTCCACATATTGAATGGTTTAGATTTCTTAGAATGCGTAGACAGAAGAATTAACGGGAAGGAACCTTATCGTTTGTCTTGCTCTACTTTATGAAGGCGGGACGAGACAATTACAAGGGACCTTTTCCGTTCCGCATACACCCAGCATGTTAGAGTTAAAAGACAGAAAAGTAGGTATATACAGATACATACATATTTAGAGATATATGTACATACTTTTTTCCTCGAGAGTAGGGATAGACAAGCATGGTAGAATTAAGAAGAAGCTCTTGGCTTTTCGTTCAGATTTATTCGGTAACCCGGTTGAGAATGAAGGCCTAGCGAGCCTTTGAAACAGCTGTTCCGAATTAATTAATATTTTGTGGTGAGGAGTGTGCCGATACCCTGTGTTGTTTGCCATACTACCACACGATTGATTGATTGATTGATGATTTTATACCAGAGCAGGATTGGTCTTTACATCCCTAACACTGAAGCTTAATAGCCTATTGTATTATTCCTGCTTCATTTCCGTTTCACTTAAACAGGTTATTTCCCTCGATCAGGTTTAGGAGCCTATGTAGTAAATCTTTCTCCATTGGTAGTTCAATTGCGCTTCGCATAGCGAATCTGAGTTGAGCTGGCGCTGCACATTCGAAAGTAATATGATGGTCTGTTTCCTCCTCATGATACTACCCCATAGTCCTTGCTAACATTATTTAAAAAATTTCTAATATAATGCGGATTTTGTTTATGACACTGTGTATTAGAAGCAAAGGTATTATTAGGTAAAAATAAACTACTTCGGAAAAATATTCTGCCGATGCCTGATCTAGATCTACGTCCTGTATGCAATTCTTTGTAACCCGTAAATAGGAGTGCAATCTATTCTAGAACAAAGTTAACAAGAAATATTGATATACATGATTTGTTAAATTCAAAAGCATTTTTTTGCCTATTAATTGAAAGTTTAGTAATTATTTTACTCACGCGGTTGAGTTATAGGCTTATCGAAGTTACATCAACTCGGAAAGAAATGTGGTACATCCATACATGTATGTATGCGGTTAAGAATGGTCGCGATGATTGTACTTTCATTTTTCACCTGATATAATTCATATCAAACAAAAATTAGATCGTACTTTTACTTTATATGACGATTATAGCTTGCTTCGATGTCGATAAGACGTTGCCTTTTTCTAATCGTTTCCAGTGAAATGTGAATCGTTCGCTAAATTCCCACATTCCGAATAAGCGACGAATCTCCCACGTAAAGTACGTATGTAGCACACGAGCATACAATGCACTTGCAAAACGCCCATCGAAAATTAACGATCGCGTGGAAGAAACTAGACGCTGGCGATTTATGGTTACGAGTTTTCTGCTAATGAACGTCGGACATAGAGATTTTAATAACTTCAATGCTACTTTTGACAGAATAATCGAGATAATTACTAAGGAGAATGCCTGGCAAGTACAATAAGCGAATACGTTTTCCAAATCGTCTAGAGGTTCTTCCCTCTTATCGTATTTACATGTAAATTGTTTGGTTTTTTCATCACCGTTTGCGTCCTCATACTGGGTGCTTCAATGCATGAAATCTAAACGGTAGACTAATTCGCAAACTGTTTATTCGTAAAGGATATGACGTCATTAATGATACGCTTGTAATGGAGCATTTCGAATTGATTAGTAGAGGAATGGCCCACCCATTCGCGTAGAATAGCAATTCTAATACCCGTAGGTTATTAAATGGCAATACGTGCTAACCGAGAACATTGTATTGTATATCTACAGCGTATTCCAAAAATATTTGCTGGCATTTGTTTTGTAAAACCAGTTAAAGGTTGTTGAATGAACTGTTATAATAATAATAATATTTATTATCCAACAGCAGCCAAACTGCTAATTACAGGAATACATACAAAAAACATATAAATCACATTACAACGAGTATAAAAAAAGAAAAAAAAATCAATCACACAATAACACAAAAAATAAAATAATTAAGGATTTTGTTCAAACTTGTTGTACAAGAGTGTTTTTAAAGAATTCAACGACATTAAACATCAATATCAGCACAATATGTATTTACAGTTTGACACATAGAAAGAATAGGTGAGAAAGAGTGACATCTAGTAGCAAATGAGGGAAGATAAAAAAGTTTCTGTTGCTGAATACTCAAACGAGGAACGTAAAATCCCAAAAGCTCCTACAATTCCGGAGCACGGATGCGTGTTGTTCAATTTGTAAATAAAAGAAATTTGTGAAACAACTCTGCGAAGAAGAGGCTTCGAACCACCACCACGCGAAGTGCAAGAGCATTTGGCCAATGAATTATAATCGAACTCTGATAGCAATAAGTTGTACAACTAATTCTGAGACAAACAACAGAATGAGTGCGATAGTGCAGGGTTTTCAGAAACTTTCTTTGAACTTTGAAATCTCTATCATTTCGTTATATTTATCGTAACCCGGGTTCCATGCTATAGAACTTAGATGTATAGTAATAAATGCATTAAAAAAACTTATAAGTGCATTATTACCCTAATATTTAGTGTTTCCGAAGAAACACAAGCATTTTTAGAGAGTAAGTACATATGTCATAGATATATGAATTGAAATTTTATTTTTTCTTCAAAACTTACTTCAAGGTCTTTGAAGAAGTTTCAAGACAAGAATTATAAATTTCATATGGACACGTTATTCTCTCCTGTTCTCGAGTGGTTGAGGGCCAAGCATTTACATTTGTTCCTATTGAAGAATAACATATTATCTGAACTCTATTTCTCGAGAGCATTTAAGTCGCTTTGCAACAATTCACAATCCTCGACACTTTCGATCTTACGAAAAACTTTAAGGTCATCCACATATAACAAAAAGCGAGATGAAATACAGTTGGTTATGTCCAAAGATTAGAAAATGTAACAGTTCTCACACGGAGCCTTGAGGTACGCCAGTTCCTGATATATACTCATAAGATGTAACACCAGAGTACTCGACATAATTGGTACGCTCACATAAATATGGTTGGAAAACCGCAATCAGATCTGAAGAAACAGCAAAACGATGTAATTTATGTAAGACTAAATCATGCTGAACAGTATTAAACGTTTTGGTGAAATCCGCGTATGTTATGTCGACTTGATATTGTTTGTCCAACACATCAGATACAAAGTGTACAAAGGAGCATAAATTAGTAGCAATTGAGCGACTCTTAATGAAGCCATGCTGGTGAATGGAAAGCTGATTGACAACGTGGTTATAAGCGGGCTTATAGAGCATAATCTCAAATATTTTCCCAAAATTACAAATAAAGGATATGGGTAGGTCTATAATCCTTAATTTCGTTTTTGTTTCTAGATTTAGAAATAGAGATTATCTTAGAGCGTTTCCAGCAATCAGAGAATTTCTTTTGACGTAATATTAAATTAAAAATATGTAAAAGCGGAATTTGTAAAAGGTATCCGCAATCTTTAATAATAAACACAAAAACTGAGAAAAAGGGCGCTTGACATTACGTGCCTCAGAATGTAGATGTGGAGTAGTGTTATTCCCAACAAAACTTCCAGTGTCGCTGTCGGACAGGTACGCATCACCCCTGTATTGTTATTGATACATGCGAACTTCTGGATTTATTAAAGTCGCTGCAGCTCAGTTTTCTAAGTTGTCTTTGGCCACCAAACAAATGAGACATATGTATGTGATCTAACAATTTCCTATAAATTCTTTTATGGTATATAAATCGTAAACCAAATATAAAATTGGTCATTTTGTTTTTCAACACGTTTGCAACAGTTTCTTTGGTCTCGTCTAAATTATACAAAATTACATCTATTACTTCGTCGTCAATCAAGCTTCTAAATTGTGAAATTATACATAACGGGTTCGAAACAATTACTATTACGATACAGCGTAACCACTTGGAACAATCCTTAGAGGTAAAACAATTCTTGCTCCGTAAGGAATTTATGTTAGTGTGCTACGTATGTTCGTAACGATTTAAATTAGTCGAGCTTTTGTGTTCACTTAATTTCGTATTTTCCTTTCTTTACTCACTACGTTGTTAATTATATTCTTAGTTATTAAATGAATATTAGAAAATGAAAGTGTTCTGTTGGGCAAATTAGATACGTACATTATTGTTAAATATTGCAACCTAATGCTTCATTAGGAATTAATATAGCAACTTTTGCCAAAGACACAAGTACACTAACTTCTGTGCAAAAGAACCTACAAAAAAGGATTTGTTATTCAAGTTACTTTCACTGCACGGAGAGACATTCTCCAATAACATAAGTAGAGTGCACAGAAAAAGAAGTCGGGTGATTCAAAGCAATAATGATGACTTTTGCTGGGGGCCCCATCGTGAAATCGCACAAACATTAATCAAAAGATCTCCGAAGATATTCATTAAAACCCTTAAGAAAACCTGCAATACTCTAATAACAATAAATTTTCAAAATGTCCCTATATAATAATTGAAAACTGATACTCTAGATGACATTCAGATAAATGGAGACAAAAAAACAGTGAATTTATCTGTTTATTAGAGCTTTCTTGTTTTCTATGGCGAATGCTGTATGTGGGCAGAACATCTAGCTTCATTCAATATTCTGCATAATGCTTTAAATCAGAAGTTGATTGGTTGTTTCCATAAGTAGAATTGGTCCTTACACCCTTAACACTGCCGTTCAATGGGCCTATTGTATTTATTATTCCTGCTTTGGTTTCGTTTTACTTAAACAGGTTAGTTCCCTCGATCAGGTTTAAGAGCCTATGCAGCAAACCTTTCTCCAGTGGTAGATCAATTGCGTCTTGCATAGTGAATTTGCGTTGACTCGGCGTTGCGCATTCGAAAATAATATGAGAGGCTGTGAAAGGCCACATAAGGGTTCACCTTTGTAGATCCTCATCTTGTGCAAGTTTGAGTAATCGTGTTTTCCCAACTATTCTACAGATTGTCATTAACATCCTCTTACATTTGTCGATCATTTTTTGTAAATGTGAATTCCAGTTCAGTTTAGAGTCCAAGGTTACACCTAGGAATTTAGCCTCCTGACTGATCTGTATTGCTTCATTGTAAAGAGTCGGTATTCTTAGGCCGTTCAATCTCCTTCTTTTGGTGAAGGATACAAGTGCGATTTTAGCAGGGTTTACTCTAAGGTTCTCTTTCTTGCACCATACTTCTTACTTACTTACTTAATCCAAAGTCCTTCAACCTGGGGGTGTACAACTGGTGAGTTGAGTTATCTTCTTTTTCCAACTATTCCTATTTTGTGACAACTTCTTAATTTCTGCCCATATGATCCCTCTTTCTTGCGCTGCTTTTTCTACTTCTTCTTGCCAGGTCCGCCGTGATCGTCCGCCCTGGTGGTCCTATTCTGTTTGTTCCTTGTGCCCGGACAAGTAAGACTCTGTTGGTTAGTCTGTCCTCTTGCATCCCATATACGTGTCCCAGCCATCTCAGTTGCCTTTCCTGTATTCTATTTAGTATTGGTTTTATCTGCAGTGCTTCTCTGTAGACTTCATTTCTCACTTTATCTCTCTAGCTTGTCCACTTTTTCCTTTAATCGTTCTTCAATAATCCTGGCTAACACTTTTGCTGGTACACTCATTAACGTTATACCCTTATAATTTGAACAGTTCCTTACATTTCCTTTTTTATGTAGTGGCATAATGATCCCCGTGTTCCATTCTCGTGGTAGTACTTTTACTTTGATTATCTCGAACATTTCTGTACTATTATCGTTTAAGTATTTTATCATTTCAGATGTAACACCGTCGGCGCCCGCTGCTTTCCCAACTTTCAATTTCCTTATCGCCACGTAAATTTCCTCTGTAGTTATTGGTGTAACATTGTTCATTATGTCGTCACTTACTTCTCTAAATTTTCTTCACCAAAATCCGACAACATTGGCGTGTGCAGCAGCTCTCCCACTCTATATACGTACTCCTCCCGTCTCGCTACGCCGCTCGGTGTTGGCTAAGTAGCCGTCCGAGATGGAACTCCCGATCGCCGCTACCGCCAGGTGCGAAATTGGCGCTGTGATACGTTTTTTAAATGCGAAAGGGGTTTCACCTATAGACATTCATCATCAATTAACCGAAATTTATAAAGAAAAGTGTATAGCTGTTCAATACGTTCGCAAATGGTGTAGGGAATTCACTAGAGGTCGGACGGAAACTCACGATGAAGAGCGGAGCGGAAGACCATCAGTTTCAGAGGAAATCGTTGAAAAGGTCGAGAGCATACTGCTTGAAGATCGGAGGGTCACCATTCGTCGACTCGCTCTTCGGATTCCTGAGATTACCGACACCACAATTGAAAAGATCTTGACTGGCGGCAGAATTTTACGACATGGGGATACAGAAATTGGAGCACCGTTTGCAAAAATGCTTGGATAGAAATGGCGATTATGTCGAAAAGTAGCTTAAGTTTTTACCTTTAAAACGATGTGTAATGTTAAGGAAATAAAGAATGCTGTCTATTTTTAAAAAATATGGGAACCCTATTTTACGATCATCCTTCATAGATTAATTAAGAGGTTAAATGCAAAACGTTTCTAAATATATCTTATCTAAATTAATGTTTTTTCTTTGTATCCGCATATAAATGTACTCCTCATATGATATTTTGTCATATATATTTTTTTAATTCGTGAAATAAGTAAGTGATTCAACTAATTAATCTAGCCAATATTGCTAGACTAGCTATTGATAAATTTTGCGAATTCTAATCATCCATTTCGAACTTTATCTTCGTACTGGTCTTCATTTGAATTTTCCTTGAATTATTTCATATTAGATACTCATCAAGCATACCTGTATACATGCATGCGGAAAGAAATACTTTACACGGTTAGTTTAACCTGCGGTACGGAATACAATTAAAAAATTCTCCGCATAGCTCGTTACCTAAAGCTTTGAACCAGAGCACGCACTCTAACGTGCTCCATTCTATTTTACATGTTTGCCTGTTTACGACAAGAAAAATATCGTTCCATTCCAGTGTTTTGTGACGAATAAAGTTTTGTTTAGCATTCAATGAACATTCAAGTATAAACTATTCGAAATAGTAATAAACGCGTACCGAAAAATAAGCGTGAAGCAAATGTAAAGACTGTTCAACATTTAAGTAAACATAAAAACCGAACAGTAAGAATTTATTTCTTTATTTCTATGCTCTCAGAGCTACCAATACAGTTAAATATACATAATTAATTCGTACGAGGAGGCACCCAAAGTAACCGGAATTTCTCTTTTACAATTTGTTTATTTAATTTTTTACAAAGATTCTTTAATTCCCTTCAAAATACTCCCCATTAGAGCTTAGATATTTTTTAAATTCATCTGTTATGATGCCGGATAACGCCTCCTTCGTTTTTGTTTTCACCTCATCCACTTTGGCAAAACGTTTTCCTTTCAGGACCCCTTCATCCATGTGGATGTTGCCGTAAAGGGTAAGGGCACATCCAGCATAATATTCACTGGCTCTTGTACAACTTTTTCGGCACAAAATGTACACCCCCAATATTTCACACCTCTCTCACATAACGACTAACTACATTATAAAAACTTATACCTAAGAATTACCAAACATACAAAATAAAATAAAGATAAGAAACCAAGAATACCGTGAGAAAAACGAAACAACAAACCTAATTGAACAATGAGCTTGAGAAAATCAGGACTAAATATGCTTTGGACAGATCTACGAGTCATATTATTTAGTTGAAGTTATCATAAAAGAAGCCTACTACAGGATACATTTTAATCTAGTAGTGTATTTAAACTTCTATATTGCACTGAAACAGTTCACTAAAACCCTTACCACAAAACTTAACTCGTACTGGATGCACGTTTCTATAGCCAAGCTATCATTATCAGCAGTAAAACTGAATTAACAAACTAAGGGAAAAACTAACCTTATATAGCAAATAAATTAGGCAATATGTAAATCTAAAATAAGCAAGGTAATCCTTAATTATATCTTAATTATATATTTACCCTTTTACTTAGTGTTTTTCGGTGAGCCGCTTCATTGCACATGACTATAATTAAGCTTTAAATTATAAATCTAAAGATCAGTAATCCCTAAATTGTAAGTTTTTAAAAATCCATATTTTTCAATGAAGCGCTTCATTGCACATGGTTATAAATACCGCTGTAATTAACTATACATGATGTAACAAAGGATAAAGGCTGGAATTTAGCGGATATAAATCTGAATTCATTAAGTGATTCTTGTTTTTGTAAATTTCCATGCCTTCCTAACAATTTAATTTAACTGTGCTCTTTACGTTTTTAATTAACTTTATATTATCAACATTATGGTTATTTTCAAGCATATGTAGGGCAACACTAGATTTATCAAACCTTCTGAATTTGAGATGAGCCAAATGTTCTTTGTATCTAATTCTGGTTAATCTTTTTGTCTGGCCAATATACATTTGATCACAATCTTTACATGAAATTTTGTAAATTCCTGATTTATCCATGTTATCTACTGGGTCTTTGGAACTTCCTAAAAGGTTTTTGAGGTTGT
This sequence comes from Dynastes maya, assembly GCA_029619315.2. Classification (NCBI taxonomy): domain Eukaryota; kingdom Metazoa; phylum Arthropoda; class Insecta; order Coleoptera; family Scarabaeidae; genus Dynastes; species Dynastes maya. The sequence goes on along the minus strand of JAROYE020000006.1, from coordinate 33,571,721 downwards.
TGTTTGAACGAAAAACAATTTTGCGGTAATCTTTAGAAAAGATTTTTTGAAGACCTTTCGTGTAACTTGGATAAAAGGGTAATTTAATATATTTCTTATTGTTACGGCCGTCAATGCGTTCTAGTGCGCGTACATTTTTAATTCCTAATCTATTCTTATGTTTCCTAATAGTATTATAGACGATATCTTCAGAGAATCCGTTAAAGTTAGCAATATTGATGATTTCTTTTAGTTCATTTTGACATCTACCTTTAGTTAAGGGAAAATTGAGTAACCGATGTACCAAAAAATTAATAGCCGAAAGTTTGTGTTCACATGAGAGAATCCTGTAAGATAAATCTATTATTACTAGTAGGTTTTCAATATATGTCTATTTCTAACTTATTTTTATTTCTTATTACTAACATATCGAGGAATGGAATCGTGTTGTGTTTTTCTTCTTCTTGGGTAAATTTGATAGAGGGCAATTCCAAAGCCGAGGGAAATAAGCCAAAGATTGGTTTCAAATTTACCCATAAAGAGGTTAGCCATAAACGGAGATAAGCTGTTATCCATTGCCGTTTCTTCCGTTTGTTGATAAAAAGTGTTGTTAATTTGGAAAAAGTTTTGTTTCATACAAAGTCTTGTCAAAGAAATTAAGCTAGCAACTTCCTCTCTATCCATTTGGTTATCCAACAAAAGCTTCTCTAAATATTTCATAGTTAAATCAACCGGAACACTAGGGAATAGTGAACTTACGTCAAACAATACTAAAATTTCTTTGCCAGTATGTTCAATGTTTTTTCAATGAAGGCATAAAAATTTTTAATAGCCAAATGGGGAAACTGTGCGGGTAACTGGCTCAATTTGTCAGATAACCACAGAAAGTAACTGTTGATGAGGACTGTTGATGTTCGAAACAATGGGTCTCATACTCTTTCCGAGCTTGTGTATCTTAGGTAAACAATACATTCTATGTAGTACTGAGTTTATTTTTATATTGCAAATGAAATTATCTTCCAAAATTTTCAAAAATATACAGGTGTCCTATTAAAAAAAAACATCACTTTGATAGTTATCTAGCAAACGCGCAAGTCAATTGTTCTTCTACAATGGAGGTAGCAATAGTGAACACTTAACTTGGATCTCCTGTATAGGCAGTTCCATTTGAAAAACCAAACTTGCATCAAGTGTAGCGGAAACTAAATATCCTATATACTTGAGCATAGTTTTATGTTGTGTATAACTTATCCTCGAATATATAAAAATTATTCGAAAACTTTTTTTGTAAATTATTCAGAGAAGGCTGTACACTAGGTGAACTCGCTGTATAATATTTCGACATGTTTATCTTTGACATATTCCCTAATTATGTAGATCCAAAGCAGTTCTAAAACAGAACTTACTCTGAAGAAAAGAGAGTAAACTGGGTTTCTCGCAACCTGCAATTGACTCGTGTTATTTGCTACTACTTTCACTGTACTACTAATGATGTGCCAGTAATTTTCTTAGCCTTATTCTTTTTAGGTGTATAATAGAAAATCTCGTTGTTAATGACTTTGATCTAACTGAATACTAATTTCAATTGTTCGGTTTCAAGAATAAGGCTCAATTTTATTCTAAAATAAAAAAAATTTTATTTAATGTTATAAGGAAATTGCAGACAGGTACATGGGCATCATTTCTGTAATCATACCGTACTTTTTTATGGCCTAATAAGTTTGCATTGGATGATACCATCTATTTGGTGGTGGTATGCCTTCATAAAAATTCGAAGCATAAAACGAAGAAGGTCAAATCCTTAAATATGACGATAGTTGTTAAATAACTGCGAGCAATAAAATTGTTTACTCAAAATTTACATCCGCTTTCAATGTATAAAATTTCCGAAATTATATTTATCTTATGTAACCGTTCATGAAATTTGTAGGAGTAACCTAATCTTAAGGAGTCATAAAAGGATGTCTGTTTGACATTTTATTAATTATACATGCATATTTCTGTTGTTTATGTGTTTAGTGTCGAATCGGCTCCTGAATAGTTAGCATTCCTCACTTTTTTTTGAGAAACAATTACTTTATGGCTCCTTATATTACCCGAATAGAATTCTTTGATGCTATTATCTAGTTATGTGGTTTCCTACTGTTTGATACACACTGCATATAAACAGTCCTGTTGAAAATTTGTTTGATCAACCACGTTACTTAGGAATGATCTCGTAAAGACTTTAAAGAACATTCATAATTGCATTATTGGAACCATACGCAATTGATTGAAAACCAAATTCAAATAAATTGTTGGATTTATTTATATAAGTACAGATTGTCCAACATATTCGAAATTTAGATATCGATGATCATCAAATTGATACAATTCCAGAGATTTTCTTAATTTAAAATTGTTGGGATATCATTTATAAAGCATTATCTATATTGAGATGTTTAAAAGACGATTAAAAGTATTAAATAGAGTGACATTTCACTTACAAAAATAATTTTTCTTTAAATTACTTACAGTTATTGTTGTGGGTGTACTGTGTTCCTCTTCTGAGGAATCCTAGTTTTCTCTTTTTCAGCAGTCAATGTTCAATATCCTCTTATAATACCCCTCTGGTCGTCTTTGATTAAATTCTCTTACTTATTTCTTTAAGCTGTTTTTGTTTAGTTTTAATAGTTTTTCCAATACTTCAAAGTTTACAATTTCAACATTTTAGTTTTAAATACAATTTCTAAATGATCGATCGAAAATATGCTTGTTTACTGTCAGAGTTTTCGCTTCTAACTTCTTGTTTATCCGTTGTCTGGGTGCTGCCAATCTAACAACTTGATACTTTAAATTTTGTTTTGATGATCGATTTCGGTACTGCAGATGACGCAAAGGATTTTGTAGCTTTGATTCGTGTGTTTCGTATGTGTGTTTGTGTCATTTTTGACAAATTATGTTTCAAAACGTAAATTACTTAAAATAACCCGGAACTTTGATTATACCCTGTAAGATAACGTTAATGGAGTATTTTTTTTTTTTAATAAAAGATTAATATAAATGATTAAAATGGCAGAATTCGAAATAATTTGAATTCTGCAAATGCTCCATTAAAATTTTAATATTTTGCAAATATTGATATAAAATTGATTGAAATGAATGTAATAACGTGTGAACTTACGCAGTTTAGGTGGTATGTCCCACTACAATATATTTATCTGTATCCTTTCTATGGCGCATATTTCCCTTCTCGAATTTGAGGAATACTCTTTGATCATTATTCATGTTTTACTTTCTTTCTTTGTATCGGAAATAGTGCAAGCACCTCATCCTGATTGAAATAAAGCCGTCATCGGCTGGGGTCCTTGAGGATGCGGTTGTAGCAACATGATTTTCACCTTTGCCACTGCCATTGGAACTCTCGCTATGATTATTAGAAATACTGCTCAATGCAGGACTGTGATTGGCAGGATCTTGGTCAGCATTGCGTCTTTGAATTTGTTAGTTTTCGACATTCCTTTCTTCTATAAAGTTGGATATAGGACCATCGATTGTATCTTAAGTTTCCATTTTGGATGTTTTTTTTTGTGTGGCTTCGACATATTTTTACGAAATCGGCGATGTTGACAAAGATAAAATATTTTTGCGACGTACACTTAATAACTTTAGGAAGCTTGTAGTTGGAAGTAATTGGAATTGAGATAAAACTCTCTGGAGTATTTCATTTTTGCTTTTGGCTTTTCAGTAGGTGACATTCTAATATCAATCGACGGTGTTTTCTTTATAGTATGGGCGCTGTTAGACGAACATGGTCCCTTAAAAGATTTAGCGGCAGCGCCTTTTATTGACTTGAATGTCTGTATTTAAAGGTCTTGAATTTCTGTAGTCTAGGTCACCAGTTGACGTATTTTCTTTTTTTAATTTCCAAAAAAACATGGTGACATGATGGCTATAAAATAAGAAGTTGCAAAAACATTTTTTGGTTAAACTAATGCCTTTCAAATAAAATAAAATTAACGTGTTTATGGGCTTTTCAAAATATCACTTAATAACAAAATGAATATTGTGCATTACTTTATCGGCTCACTGTATAGAGTCCACCTGGGAAAAATAATTAAAGGTAAGTAATAAAGATAAATAAATATATTTGATTGGTTCAACAAAATATTTAGTTATTTTAATTATTGTAAACAAATGCTTTAACTATACCTTATGTTTGAATGAAACAATGGGTATGTTTAAGTTAACAAAATACACCCACGTGCAAAAAATTCGATTCATTTGAATTTTTGACTATTTGGGAATTCTGAAAATTAAAAAGGTTTCATTAACAAAAAAAAAAAATAGTAACAAAATATTTTAGAGTACTTATTGCAATTAATATTGAGTATTTCTACTTCGGACCTTTCTGATAATTTTAACATCATTTTGGTCCAATTACTCCCATTCTGCCTGAAGCGCCGCAGTAAGTTTAGCCAAGTTGTTTGGGCGGGGTATAAGTGCTTGAATCTGTCTTCCTAGTCTGTCCCGAAGACGTTCTCTTGAATTGAGGTCGGAACTGTAAACTGGCCAATTCATACGCACAATCCCGGCCTCATTTAAATATTCATAGACGATCCGAGAACGGTGCGGACGCGCGTAATCGTCCTTAAAAATGACAAAAAGGCCCTATAAATGGAGCAAAAGGAACTACGTCTAAAACAGTGTCTATGTGACTTGTGGCCATCATAGAACCTGCATCAACCACCACCAATTCAGTACGGGTTTCGCTGCTTATGCCAGCCCAAACCATAACAGAGTCTCCCCGGTAGCTAATTGTTTTCACAATATTGCATTGAGCAAAAGGCTCTCCCTGTCTTCTTAAAATTCTTTCTCGCCATCTGGTGATCTTAGGCAAAACCTGGGTTCATCCGAGAATAATACGTTGCTTCAGTTGGCGTGATTCCGTCATCTTATGCAAAAGCTAGTCGAGTTCTGCGATGTTCCACAGATAGCTGTGGACATTAAGCTGGTCTTCTAGACATTAAATTAACTTTGGCTAGCCATTGACGAACCGCCCATCTGCTTACATGCACATTTCTTACTTCGCTCAGTCAATTTGTCACCTCAACCGATGTCAGATGCCAACCTCTCAAAATTGAAGAAACCACAAATCGATCGTCTCATTCGAATGTTGCTCCTTTACGGCCCGATCCTGGTCTCCTAGTACAGCTGCCGGTTTCATTAAGACGATGAACGAATCTTTGGACAGCTGAACAAGTAACGCCTAGAACCTGAGCAGCATAATATAGGCTATAGCTATCTTGAACTAGAACTACTGCCCTGGCTGCACCATTGGACCTAAAGACATTTTTTAGAAAGAAAACTGGAGAAGCGTTCCACTTCAAACACTTTTTAACTGTCAAAATTACACTTTTTAACTGTCAAAATAACTTTTCGATTATCGACCAGAAATTTGTTTACAAAAACATCATTCCTCGTTGGTTGGCAAAATGCAAAAAAAGTCAGCAAATTGATACCTTTTAATAATACGAGTGTCAATCTGCATCATGCCGCAAGTCCAGAGTTTTAGAAGTACAAACAAAGATGAAACAAGTAATGGATCGAATTTTTTGCACCTGAGTGTATATGTTTGGAACAATCAAACTAAATCAACTACATTATTTGTTTGAAGTAAAATGATATTTGTTTGCCGCTATTCAAGCTTAGAATTTAGTTCAACTAAAATATAGAGGAGTCAAATAAATGGGTTTCTTAGTGCGCAAACTTTAGGGTATTCAGATATTAGAAAACAATTGTTGAAGGAGACAGTCAGTTGAATTTTAAACATGGATCCTTGCTTGTGGAATAAAATGGTTTGTTTAAGAGATTCATGATTTTCATAATCCGTAATTTACAGTAATAGTTATGGATTCTGCCATTATAACGTCTAGACAACAACTGACAAGGACCAAATAAGGTGAGCAAACAATCAAATAAACACGAAAATTACTAAAAACCAGTGAAATTGTTTATTGTTTTTATTTCCAAATTCCTACTCTTAATTTATCGCATACTTGCAGTCACATTCCTATTGATTTTAATGTGCTTATTTATTCTACCATTATGGATTGTTTAGAGAATGAAACCGTAGTTAAATATTTCATATTAAAGTGCAAACATTTGTGTGATGCAAGCTCGTTAACTGTTGCAAACATTTCGCTGAATGTGTTTTGTTGCAGTTTCTTATATAACGACACCAGGAAAAATACAAATATTTTGAAAATGAATGGATAGTAAACAATGACCAGGAAATTTCCACCTGAAACAAACACACGCAAGAAACATAATGCTTTTAAAATTGTGTGCGAGAGAATGAGATATATGAGGTTATAGACCGAAGATTATGGAAATTAATATAGGCGAACCCTATGTAATTTTACAAGATCGCGATCAGGTATTTTAAAAACTCATTAAAGTTAAATCAAAGTCAGATTAGCACTTTGTTTTTCAACAGAAAGTAATTTAGTCGAAGAAGGATGATGCTATTAAGCATAATGTAGTGTTAGGAATAAATAATAGGAATAAATAATTACAATACTTCTCCTAAGAGTCCATTATAATTACCCATGTAATCATATTTCAGCGGATGTTTGGATACGTATGTTACTGCTCGATGGACCGGTTAGGCAAAGATAGGTGTTGTGCGTTCGACTTCCACCAGCGTTAAGTGGCAAATTTTTCCAATGGATGCGGTACAACCCCGAGTCATCATTCAGATGTCAAAAAACAATTAATTGCGCTTTATCCTTTACGGCGAAGGAACCATGGAGCACTTTATACACACCATTTACACATTAAAGACTTCTGAGGTTACAAGCACTAAAGCTTATATATCCCGTTGGGCTGCCATCTCACATAAAAAAGTAAATGCTAAAAAATCTAAATATCTTGAAGATTACTAAAATCACAGAAGGAAATGTAAAATGTCTTCAACAGGTGAAGGGCAATATATTGATAAAATTGCACCTTTTTACCTCGATCTATATCTAGTCTTAATAATCGACATAGATTTAATTATTTTCTTTTATAGCTTATTATATTCTATTTAATTTCCAATTGCATAATTTCATTAAATTTCGTTATTTAAATTCCTACTACTGGCATCATAATGCTTTAAATTATCAAATTTAAGCCCAGTAAAAATTAAATAACAACAGAAAGTCATAAAATAAGAATTTGTATTTACATATCAAAATGTACCTCGACATGAAAATCCAGTAAATGATCATTATTGAAGTCAGGATATGAAGGTGTGGAAAACATTGCATTGGTATTCCTATTGCTGGAAGTTAACAAATAGATCGAAAACAAAGTTGACAAAGCCAAAATATTAAAAAATAATTTAAAAATCAAGTATGAAGCCAAATTTAACGATCAAAATTTATTAAAACGATTTATTGAAACTACAACATTCCTTTGGCCACTGAATTTAAGAACATTCGATTGGTCTTATTGTTGTCTTGTAGATTCTCATCTTTGTACTTCGGCTTACCTTCTTATCTCTTAATATATATTTATTTCTGTAAAATGCCCCGTTTCCTGCTTGTAATTTTTGTTTCACATCTAATCTATCGTTTGTTCTGTTAGCCATTACGCCCAGATACTTGAAGGTTTCCACTTCTTCAAAATTATACGTATCCGCTACCATTCTTGTTAATTGTGTTTTCTTGTCTCTACTAACTTGCATGTATTTTGTGTTTTCTTCCTTTATCTTCAAACCCCTTGATTTTGCTTATTTTTCCAGTTCTAGAAATATCGTTTTTAATGTTTTTTTATCCCGAGAAATTACTACCAGGTCGTCCGCATAACCTACTACTTGTATTGTGTTTTTATTTATCGTCCCTCTATTTGTTGTTTTTTTAAATTATGCTATCCAATCATGTTTGAACAAAACTGCCAACAATGCATCACTCTGTCTTACACCATTTTTTACTTTGATCTTCCCTGTTATCCCTTTTCCTATCTCTATTACTGCTTGCGATTCTCTCATTGTCATTTCTATTATCCCTATCAATTTATTTTCTATGTTGTTGTTTTTTAGATCTACCATTTTTTTTCTGTTTAGTTTCTCAAACGCTTGTTGGAAATCTAGGAACAATATGCGTATGTCAATATCATATTCATAAGCCTTCTCTAATATTTGTCTTATTATATGAATAGCCTCTATTGTTGATTTCTCTTTTCTAAATCCAAACTGGTAACTTCCTATAAACTTCTCTGTATACTGAGTTAGTCTCTCTTTAACTATTTCTGTCATTATTTTGTATGTCACATTTAATAATGTAATACCCCGGTAGTTTCTACATAGCGCCTGATCTCCCTGTTTAGGTATTAGAACTATTGTTCCAATCTTCAACTCTTCTGGCATTCCCTCTTCTCTCCATATTACTCTTATTAATAGAGCCCGGTAACAGGGAGCCGTGCCATAGCCGTACCTGCCTAGTATACAAAAACAATAGTAAGAAAATAGAAAAAATAACAGAACTAATACATAATTATAATATGTGAAAAGTAGTGAAACACTCACCCTTTTAAGCAGCCTTGGCTACGGAACAGTAAAACTAAAAGCACCATTATCAGTATTCACATCATATGAATAAGAGTGGCAAAAAGTTGACACCATTAGATGTGTTTCCACAGTTGTTTCGGTGAGCGATGTTCGCCGTGGTGAGGAAATGAGTTTATATTTTGAAGAAGAGCGTTTAACATCTGCCGATGTTATATATGCATGATTAAAATACTCTTTGTACTTAGTCAGTGGATTATTCGATACACCATCACAAATTTGTTTTAGTGTGCTAAACTCGGGATCTTTCTGTAGCACACTCTCGAACTTTTCTAAAACGCGATTATATTTTGCGTCATGTATAGTCAGTAGCTGTGTATGCACTCCGTCCATTATTTGCAGATACTCCAATAATGATAACGATCTATTTTGTAATTGGCCTATTGCGTCAACTAATCCTTTATAGTAGCTACGAATATTTTTTAAATCTGTTTCAACGGAAATATCTTGAAATTTCGACTGGCTCTCCTCAATAGCTCCAGCTTCGGCAGGATTGAATTGTGCAACAACAGCTTTTACTATTTTGAAATGTTTAGCATAATAAAAAGCTGCCTGCAACCATGTCCCCCAGCGTGTAAGAATTAGCTTCGGTGGTTGACGAATACCAGGACACTCTGTGTGAAATGATCATAGGCGTTTGGGAGATTTCAAAAATACTTTTTTTGTGCTTGCTGTTAATGCATCTATCTCGGGAGAGCATTGTCGAATGGTTTCTGCAACAAGATGTAAGGCATGCACTTTACACGTAACATGTAAACACTTGCAACCATGTTCAAGAAGAGAACGGACTACCGAACGCATTATCGCTGCGCCACCGCTTATAAACATCAACACTTTATCTTTTGAAATTTTAAATTTTTCGAACGTAGTAAGTACAACCTTCGTAATTGCTGCAGCAGTACACTCTTGTAGTCTTCGGCTAGCTAGTAACAGTGGTAATGTAGGTTTACTAGGGTCTAGTATGCGTACCATAATATTTACAATTGATTTTTTTTACAGTCTGTCTGGTCAATACATAACCAAAGAAACTGCTTTTTCAATATGCGTTTCATTTTCTTTTCCACGTCATCGCGTACAAATGCAACATGCTTACGTCCCGTTTTCTTCGTTAGCAACCGCAACTCGGGATTGTATTTGTCCCAAAAGTCCTTAAACGGTTGTTTATCGAGTAAGCCTATTGGCAAATTATAGTTTATCAACATAAGAATTACATTAAAAAAATGCACTTCTCGGTGGCATGCCCAATTTTCGTTTTCCATGCGGAATGTCTTGTACAGTTCCACTTCTTATTTGACATCAAATGTATTTTGCACACTTTACAAACTATCTTACTCCCGTTGTAAAATAAATCGGGAAAGTCAGAAATAAACTTATTTACTATGTCTTGAAAGTGTCGTTTTTTAGCCTTCGACATGTTCACTAAAAACTACAATTAATAACTACGTCAACAAAATCAACACGCCCTATCCGCTATCCAATGCCAAACTGAACTGAGTGATGATAATTTGTCGTGTCGTATCATAATCGACCAGCCCTCCCCGTCCACCTAAACACACCGCCGCTGCGATTGCTCTCCAGTTACCGGGCTCTACTTATTAATTCATGAATTCTCTTGAACAGCTCCTTTCCCCCATATTTTATTAGCTCTCCACATATACAATCACAGCCCGCTGCCTTTCTGTTTTTTAATTTTTGTATGTTTTTTGTAACTTCTGCGTATGTAGGCTTTTCATATTCTTCACTATGCTCTTCGCCCAATCTTATTTCTCTTTGTTTTGTTATTTCAGTCACTTTATATAATTCTTCTTACATTAATTGAATGAAAATAATTGACCAAACATGAATTTCACAACAACTGCTGCGTCAGTGGGTCTACTCCAGTGGATTTCACATTTACGTTCGAAAATCTAAACGAAAAAAAAAAACAAGGAATAACTGAAATAGCAATCGTATGAAGTAATGGGAAATCTAGAGTAATTACGTAAACAAACCGCAAAAATTTCGTTGTTAGTTAGCAAATGTTTGATATTGTCCAATTCTACAATACCATATCGTGACCTATGTAAATACTGCTTCTAGTCTGCTGTACCACAACGATTGATATATGTATTTCTTACACGCATTAGTTTCGAATGTAAGGAACGCAAATTAATTACAGGCGGCTTCTTTGAAACAACACCTAAATTAATATGTGAATAACGAGCTTCTAATACTCGCTATTCTGAACCTAACCCAACCTAACCCACTTTTACGAAATGCTGTTGATTAGAAAGAAAGTCACACGATTAGCGTCGCTTGACAGGTGTCTGACGTATTGCTGAATTGATGTAAAGATTTATTACATGATAATTACGAATTAAAAACTGTAACCGCATGCGAAACTATTGAGCTGTTTTCTGAAAGCAATAGTGTCGATTATACACGGTACTTCCCAGTCTTTTTGAGAAAACCAACTCTTATTTGCAAATAATACGTTTTTGAAAAAACCACAACCGTTAAATTTATATCTAAAACACAGCTACGATATTTTTTTTATAAATTAAGATGTGTGGTGTATATAATTTAATGTTGCCCCCATTTTTAATAGTCTGGCCGCATTGTTCGGAGATAATTTTAGCAGATTAAATGTAATCTAGAAGGAATGCCGACAAAATTGCTTAGGCAAATTAGATGTTTATTTGTAATACAACGAATAAACGTGAATCTAAAGCTAATGAGTTCAATTCCCAATGTTATATTTTATATATATTTTTTAAACATGACAAGTAGGAATATTAATACAAGAGTAAATTTTGTGATCTTTTAAAATTTTTTTAAGTGTTTTTTGATATTAAACGACGTGGAAAACAACAAAACCGCAGTATTCATTAATATCTTTCAAAATTTTTTATCTTAACTAAAGCTTTTGTGTCTGCGTGGGATCTGTTTATTACCACCTGTGGTTAATGCATTGGTTGCTAATTTTGAAGGGTGAGGTACGGTAATTATTATCATGTTCTTAGAATTTGTGTACAGCGTATAATGGAATTTCAATGTAAGTTTCAATGTAGCAGACTTCTTGCCAGATCGTGTACTTCTGCCACTTATATATCTCTAGAACTATGCAGTCCGTACATACGTTTAGTGCACATAACTGGGGCTTCTTGACTAGTTTTCATATATACAGCACAATTATTTGTTTTTTGCAAATAAAGCTTTGATAAGTCTTTGTAATTAATTTTATTAGTAGTAAAGTAATGAATGTGAATTTATGCATTCAGGAGCCACTTTAAAGCATAACACATAAAATTAATCGTGAATATCCAGTGTATTAACAATTAAACATGAGGTACGTGGTCTCCTGCAAAGTGCGGTACACGCAGAGAAACGTTTACTTGTATCAAAGCTGTCCGCCTTAATTTAAGGCAATTACTATTTCCATTATCTACAATACAATAACTGTTTTAAATCAAAAGAGATATTTTCTTAGCGTTTCTTTCTCCGCTTAAGAGAAGTATATAATTGTAATGAAATAATTGAATTTCATTGTTTAAGACATTTGTTAACTTGATTCAATAAAATCTTGCAGAAAATTTGAAGACAGCGATTCTTAATGTAAGTAAATGGCCATTATAACACAAAACAATATTTTCTTAAGGATAGTAAAGCATTTAGATATTGTTCATAAATCCATAGTTTCATTTTCTTAAAATGAAGCATTTTTGACTTAGAATTTTTGAAATGCATATTATTTATTGTGCTTACTTTGTTTAAAACATATCCGAACACATTGCAGCGAATACTTATATTGCTTGTGATTTTAATAATGTTAAAAAAAGTTAACTTAATGTAGAAATACACATAAAAAAGGCGTCCTACAAAACAATAACCAAGATAATGCTAATAAATAGCTCATGATATTGGTTGGTACCCCAACGGGGGGGGGGGGGGTAAGGTACATCGAAGAAATTTTCCAACAGCATGTCCGAAGGCATATACTGAATCTCGTCACCAAGAACTTTGTCGAAGATTCCTCTTCGAGTGCAGGCCATGTTCTGTGGTTGTACCGCAAGATGCCTGTATCTGTAAAACTGTCCTGGCTTCTTTTTCCAAAAGTATATGGAGAGGTATAAGATCCAGGAGAATTTAAAGAATCAGTCCAGGTGTGATACTTAACGCGCCGTACGTGATCATAGAGCGCAACATCACACTGCATACATTCATATCTTAATACTTAGTTTGCAATAAATTAACTACTGGTAAAATAAATCAAATATAGTGAGAGTTAGTGATTTTGTCAACAAATGTCAACGGTCATGTTGTTTTGCTATTCTTTAATAGCTTGAAAAATAGTAGACTACATTAGCTTCTCCAGCACCAATATTTAGGATATTATTTTTTAAAATATTGATAGCAATAACCTATTGATAATAACTACATGAAGGTTTTTACTGTAGTGTAGAAAGGACGATATATTGCTGACAAGATCCTTCAATTCTAAAGTCTTCTCCAAGTTATGCCTTCAAGGCTTCTTTACCAACAACACAGCATATCAATTTCGTGGTAAACCATTTGGTATGTCAACAATCAAAATGCATATTCTCGATCCCTCTTCCTCATTTTCTATTCACTTCATCGATGATGTCCTAGTATTTTCCGAAGATGAACATTCCCATTATCATAATCTCACTCAAGTCATTTCCAGCTTGGACAACACAGGGATGAAGTGAAATCTGAAAAAGTGCGAATTTTTCGAGTCGTCTGTTTTCTATTCGAGCTGCACCATCAACGAAGTAGGTATCTTCGTAGAAGAAAATCTTTTAAAAGCTATTCAAAATTTCCCAAGGCCGAGCATTTTGAAAAAGCTGTTAAGTTTTCTATAAGTCATTACTTACTACAGGAAATTTATTCCCCATTTCTCCGAGAAACGTCTAAACATTTATTAACTATTCAGAAAAGTTACAAAATTTACTCGAGGGGAGAAACATGAGTTAGCATTTTTAAAACTAATTCACCTACATTTTTCTAAGCTATTCTACGAGCTGACGCAAGCAATAGCTCCATAATAGTTGTTATATATCAACATTACATTGATGGAGAATATTTCATTGCTTTCTTGTCCCTCGCTGAGATAAAATATTCTAGATTAGTCCAAAAAAGAAGTGTTATTCAAAAAGTAAATTCAAACAGACACTAACTAACAAAAACAAGAATATGTAACTATAGAATTTCCAAATATTCTTTGATTCCGCAAGAATATGATTTTGTCATATATAATTTATGTCAACAAAGCAAAATTATATTGTTGATGTATTTAGTAGAATTTATGAGACTCATAGAACAGAAGAACATAAAAAGTCATTCACTATAAACACAAAATGTCTTTACACCCTGTATAGTGAGCAGAGCATCATAGCCGATCAAAAGACACATCAGCTTGTAAAACACCATTTACAAACTTCAGCACAATAAGCGTTATAAAAACTAATATTTTCGAATTGCGCTCTCATTAAAACCTGTAGACTACCACGAGGCAATTGTCTTAACAAAAAGTCAAGGTAATTACATTCTACAACATCAACATGAATTATACTTTCATCCAGGAATCAAATGAAGAATCAACATCAACATAAATTATTATGTTCTAGCTAAGCAAATTGCAAACGGATGCTACACCTGTGTTCCTATTAAGGTATAAAGTTATTATTAAAGCTGGCCACGAGCAGTATCGCGCAGTAGCGTAGAGTCGATCAGGCCTCGCGTTCCACTAGAGTTATTCTACTAATAGAGATGTTTGCTGCCGCAAATAATTTCGCTCATCTTTTAAATAAAAATTAAATAACACGTGCTCAAACACTTACCATTTTAAGAGTCCTCCGTGAAATCACAAAGTGAATAATGTCTGTTAAATATCTGCAACATTAGATATGTTTCAACTGTTGTTTCGGCAAAACTAGTACGGCATGAGGAAAAAATGCGTTTATATGCAGAGAACCAACGTTCTACATCTAGTGACGTAATATTTGCGTAAGTAAAATAATCTCTCAAATAACTTAACGATTCTGTTGACGCACCTTCACAAATGTGTCTTAATGTGCCAAAATCAGAATTTTTCTCAAAAACACTTTCAATTTTTCTAGAACAGAAACATTTTTTGCGTCTTCAATCGCGCATAGCTGTGCGTGAACATCTTGCACTATTTGTAGAGATTCTTCTAACGGCACCGCAGGATTTTGTAATTTTTCTATTCCATCTGCTCGCCCGAAGTAATTGTCGTGAATGATTTTTAAATCCATTTTAACCTGATTATCTTGAAATTTCGACTGGCTTTTCTGGATAGCGGCAGCTTCCATTGTGTCGAATTGTAAAACCACGTTCTTAATATTGTCAAAATATTTATGATAATAAAACGCGGCCTGCAACCATGTTCCCCAACGGGTTAGAATAGGTTCTGGTGGCTCTGGTATACGGGGGCACAGTCTGTGAAATTCGCGAATACGTTTCGGTGATTTGACAGATACTGCTTTGGTATGCGCTATTAAAGCATCTACCTCAGGATAACATTTTCTGATACTATCCGCCACAAGAATGAGAGCATGAATTTTACATATAATGTGTAACAAATTAGCAGAATGCTTTTTAAGAGTCCGGCCTACAGAAAGCATGTTTGCAGCACCATCACTCACTAACATCAGGAGTTGGTTTGTTGAAAGTTCAAACTTGTCCAATGTATTTAACACTAACTTTGAAATTACTTCGGCAGTACACTGTTGTATTCGTTTGGAGACTAATAGAATTGAAGGTGCCGATTGATGAGGTTCCAATTTGCGTGCCATTACATTAAAAACAGAATGTTTCTTCCGATCTGTTGTTTCGTCGACACATAACCACAATTTTTGATCTTTCAACTCCGATTTTATTTTTTGTTCAATATGTTCGCGCGCAGATGGCACAATTCTTCGTAACGATGTTCGACTTGGTAATTTGCACTCCGAATAGTTATTCCAAAAGCAGATAAATGGTTCCTTGTCTAGTAAATTAAACGGTATATTACATGCGATAAACGTAACGCATAAATTAAATATAAATTTTTCATCGTCTCGTGCGCAATTTCTTTTTGAGACATGCTTTTCACTATTTACGTGTCGTAGACAATGTTGTCTGGACCAACACATTAACGGGATTTTACAGATTACACATTTAATTTTAGCACCTTCATATATTAAGTCTGGAATTTCTGCAATAAATTTTCGAAGTTTGTCCGACCGCGGTCGTTTTACTGACGAAATCATAATTTTTCTAGGACAGATAAACAATTGCGCAAATGACCGGCAGCGAAAATATCCGTACTACTCCGCAGACGAAGTAATACTACCGTTCCTCTCGGTCCGAACTGATTCTACGCCGATGCGCGGTACCGCTCGTGGCCAGCGTTAGTTATTATCCTGAGCCCAATTTTACACCAAGTTGTCTTGAAATCCAGTTAGATGTCGTGTGTCTACAGTTTCTTCAAAACCTACCCCTTTAATTTCTTATTACAGCAAAAGAAATAATATGCAAAAATATATTATTACATTATCGAAAATAAGTGCTATTATAAGCTAAATGCCTAATTCAATTAATAAAAACAAGGAATAGTTAGATGTTTAAGGCATTGGATATGAGGGTAATGTACAACCTTTACTTTACAAAGAATGTTATCTGATAATTTCTTAGAATATCAACAAAAATAACTAAATAAAAGCACAGTACAAATCTTTTGATAAAAATGAGCAACTTTTAATGAAAAAGAGACGTAATAATGTTTGTAAACTAATATTCTTTTTTTTAGATATTCCTTTAGGTACTTGTTTTTTCAAAATTTTGTTCAGAAAGAGCTGAAAGATTTTATTGCTCCATCATGTTGATTAGTGATGTCTTCAAATCTCGTATGAATTCGCAAATAAATAACGATGTTGTATGCAGGATGAGTTAATTATGGAAATAATTTAGATTAAAACTAAACGTCTATTAATACTTATACATAAATATCGAAAATTTTATATACAGTCCTTGGCCATAGAAATAGGACCACTAGAGAAATATTAAATTTTTAACAATATTTATTAAATATAATTTTAATTTCGAAAATCTGTAAAAGCATAATTCTTGTTTGAATAATACCTTAATTACCTAATACATTATGGCCACAGATAATTGCTGATTATAAAAATAATGCTTAGGGATGCACTAAACCGACTATCCACCTCCTATGAATCATGCCTCTTGCCATTCGTACGTACAATAATTATCTTTAGTTTGAATTGTGTCGTTCATTAGTTGGTTGGTATCATTGCAAATATAAATAAAAACAGTATTTTTACCGATCTTTCAAAGACCTTATATTTCAAAGAGTTTTAATTTTATTTGTGTGCGTCTATTTTCGCGGTCAATTATCATAATGGGACAGAAAAAGGCTATAACCCCAGAGAAAAAAGCACGAATTTCTGCTCTTCTAGAGACGGGAGAGTTCTCTCAACGTGAAGTTGTACAAAAAGAGGGTGTATCACATCAAACTGTTCTGAAAACCGCGAAATTAATTAAGGAGAATTTCCTAGTACAAGTAGTAGAACATATTGTGCCGGCAAACGCAAAACAACTGCAAGAGATGATCGTCGTATAGTAAAAGTGGCTACAGAACGTTGGTTTTTATCCACTAAAGGTGTTCACAAAATTCTTAGTGGACTTTGTAGACGTCTTCATGAAGCAGGCTTGAAATGCAGAAGTCCGGCAAAGAAGTCAAGGCTAACATCTAAAATGAAAGTGACATGATTTCAATCGGGGTAAGTTTTATTTATCGTCTGTATTTTTGGCTAAATTCATCCTCGTAGTTCACTTAATGGTTCTCTACATTTTTTACTTTTTCCTAGAATATTTATAATGACGAATCATGGCTAGAAGTACTAACGGAGAGAAGCCAATTTGTTCGTCGACGTCCTTCAGAGCCTTATAAAGAAGTATGTACGATCAAATCTATTAAACACCCCCCATCTCTAATGGTTTGGTCGTGCATTACGACAGAAGGACCGGGACCACTATATTTCGTTAACGGAACAATGGAACAAAAACAATATAAACAAGTTTTACAAAACTTCATTGGATCAGATTCAAGAACCATATACTTTCATGCAAGACAATACACCGTGTCATGAGGCAAAAAGTGTAATACCATACCTTGAATCTAAATATCTGTGTGTACTACCTTGACCAGGCAATTCACCAGACATAAACCCAATTGAAAATGTGTGGAATGTCCCGAAAAACATCAAGTACACGAAACTCAATTACAAAGGAATAATTACAACAACATATTGAAGATGTATGGCATAATAGCGACGAAATTTAAAAAGAAAACAATAAAAAGTTGCAATGGCAGTATGCCAAAAAGGATTGAGGAAATAATAAAACACAGAGGAGGAGGAAGCAAATATTAATAAACATATGTTTAAATTATACGTACTTGCATGTTATATGTAAGTAAATAATAGTATTGCCAACATTACCAATTCTTTTTTAAAGTTCTACCCCAAACTCAAAATATTTTTAAGTGGTCCTAGTTCGATGGCCGAGGACTGTAAGAAATTTAACTTTTTGAACAGCAACCCATATTTCTTTCCATTATTTACATATTGGATTGAAAAGATACATGTAATATGTATTTTACTTCCAATTTCTGATGGATACATTAACATTTTCATGGAAGTCTCCAGTATATTACCTGGAAGAGAAAAGAATGATAATAAAACGTAACGAGCATTACATCAATGAGAATTGTCCATTGCAAGGGGCTTTCTATTAGAAAATGCAATGACATATTTAGCAAAACATGAATGTTCATTATGCCCGTTTGACATAGCTTTTTTTCTAATTAAAAACTAGATTTGAATGAATAATTACCCTATTCGACAGATTAATCGTATTCATATCCTTCTAAAAATTGTAAAAATAAGTTTGTATTCCGAACACCACCTTGAGATCGTAATCAAAGTGTCAATAAAGACGTCACGTGGAGAGAATAAGTTAACAAATCAATTATGTTACTCACGTGTATTCTAAAGTTTATAGATTATTTCAAAAATGTAGAAAATACTTCTATACATGGAATTTATCACAAGCATGTAGATATTCCATTACTTACGCACTAGGATACGTTTAGTTTTAGCACTTTTGCAATAGTATACGGATAATGAAGGTGCGATCTTTACATTTTAATTTCAAACTACTTTTTTGTTCGAAAACATGTACACTATTAATTATTTACATTACATAACCAATGTACCACCGTGTTCTGTCGTATAGCTCATTGTTTGCTACCAGAGTCCTTGAAAACATTAACGTTGGAACTGCTTGCAAGAAGTACTTGTTGCTATAATGAGCAAAAAGCGTGAATGGGATTCCTTCGAATCCAAACCATGAAATGGCAAAACATGAAACAATCAATTGGTTAATTAAAATACTGGGATATTCGTTTTTACACACTTTAAAAATTCTTCACTGTTTAAATAAAATTACTTCTTTAGTTGCTTGCTGCTTTATGTTGTACATGAGAAACCATAGATGCCATTTCATTCCGTTAGCAAAACATATGTACAAGCGTAATGTCCTGACACGGTCGAAAACGTTTTTCAGGTCATCTTTGGATATTAAGAATTTATTGGTTAACTATACTTTATATCTTTGCAGGTTGTAATTATTTAGTTTATCTAAGTAATCACTTACCTCAGCAAGAAAATTCAGTAATGTTAAATAGTTTCATACTTGGAAATACCATGTGATTAAATTCCTAATACTAATTTACACGTATGCGTGATTAAACCTGATGGTAATTATTTCCAGATTGAAGTGGTTGCTGAATCTCTTTCTTCGTGGGCTTTTTGTGAACCAAATTCATGTGTGAAAGTTCCACGAACTTTTTAAATGTTTATTTTTATTTTTAACGAGATGATGAGGATGAAGTTTCCTATTAGTCACACACAGTGAATTTTTAACTTGTCAGGAAAAATAACAATACCAAGTACTATATTGGTTATTGATATATCATTTAAATTGACGAAGTAAGGCGATTAAATTAGATATCCGTTTATACTGTAGTTTTACAAAAGGCATTTTATATAATTTGACTTCCTATCATGCAACTAACACAGGAGTTCCCAAACTTTATCAGTCTGGGGCGTACTTACAGGTTTAGTATTTTGTCTCGGAGCCCTTTTCAAAATATGTGTACAATAACACAAATCAGGCACAGAAATGAAAACAACTCTTAAGATAAACCTCACAATGTGAAGCTCACATTTATTAAAATTGAATCACAAGAATCATCAAACTAAAATATGAAAATACAAAAAAATATGAAATAGATGGTGAAAACCTTTAACGACAAGTAAGTTAATGTGACAGGTGAGCTTGCTGATCGTCACACATTTTTTCAAAACGTGGAATAATACAGTGGTTTTTCAAAACGTGGAATAAGGTTTGACACTGCCACTCTCATTTCTCGTTCCACATCGATTTTTGAGCGACATTTGCTTTTTATTACAGCTACAGCTCAAAATCCGGCTTCGCATAAATAGGTTGTCGCAAAGGGAATGAGGATCCTTACAGCTTTTGAACTAAATCGGAAGAAGCAAATTTTGTTTTCAGGCTATTGTAGCAAGAAAGTTCTATTAGACTCTTTTCTTCCTGCGAAGTGAATTCTGGTGTAGCTTGAGCAGGGAAAGGATCTCGGATCCACATTGTCTTTCTCAAAGTATTTTGCAAACCAATCAGTGAGGTTTTAGAGGTGTTTCTTGTCTGGTGAAACAACGACTTTATTACAGGCTGCGTATTTGTGCAATTCAGGGAAACAATGTTAACCGCCATCCTCATTGATTTTTCTTATCCACTACTGCAGCTTTTTCCTAAACGCCGCAACCTTTTCCAAAAGTTTCAAAATGTGCATGTTATTGCCTTGCAAAGACAGATTGAAGGCATTTAGCTTGTCAAATATATCATACAAGTACGCTAGTTTTAGCAAAAAGTCGGGTTCGGCAAAGCATCTGGAGCTTTCATGACCTTCCTCTTGCAGAAAAGTGTGAATTTCTTGACATAGCTCGAATGCACGGGATAAGACGTTGCCACGTGAAAGACATCGTGAACTGCAGTAGTATAGCAAGGCCGTGTGTTCAGCTCCCATGTCGATGCATAGTTTTTTGAAAAATCTGGCATTCAGTGACCTAGTTTTTATGTAGTTTACTATTCGTTCTAATACGAAATTCAATTGACAGCTCATCGACTTTGATGCAAGTGGCTCCCTATGGATGATGCAATGAGTCCATATAGCACATAATTTTGTAATCTAGGTCAACAACACTGCTTCCTTCTTCAGGAACACATGCAATATTTTCATAATTGTCTTCTTCATCTTCTGCTACATCTTCCACAAATTGCGCTTCACGTGGTTCTTCTAATCGATCAAACTAGAATCCTGTGACATATTCCAAAGAAAACATGTTTTCTTGTTGGTCACTTACAATCATCTCCTTCAACGCATCATGCAACTCAAGTTCTTCAGACGTCAAAGGAATTATTGCGATGTTGGCTACTTGAAACGTTGCAAGTAACATGTTCAACACATTAACTACATTAATCGCTGCCATAATGCCAAACTACAAATTTACACTGTACGAAAGAATACTTCTGACATATTATTTGAAACGGCCACCTTATACATGCTTCAAATAACTGTATACGTGACACGAACAATCTAGTTTTACTATATCGGTATCTACTGTAAGTACTTATAATTAATCCATCTCAATCGGATTATTTTATGGCGTTTTTTGGAAACGTTTTCGAACTAATTCATTAATATATGTCTATTTAGAACGACAATTATCTATGTACGTCAATCAATGACAAGTAAAGTTTTATTATCGTCTTTTAATATCTTTATTATTAACTGTCTCAATTTGACCATATACATATTCTACATAAAACCGACTCTATTTGTGAAAAAATAAAATATAAAAACGTAAAAAAAATGGGGGTATGGGGTACCAGGTCCCCCGTTAATAATTTTTCCCGAAAATAATTCGCGCCATACTTTAGGCTATGTAATTTACTTCAAATTATATTCTAAAAAGAAAAAGATATCTGTTATAATTTCCGAGATATTTACACAAATAAAAAAAAACAAAAATCTTTGGAGGGGACTGTACCCCCAAATCGGCGAGATACGCTAGGTAAGAAAAAAATGGTGTTCTTATACCAAGGTACTCTTTCAGTTTGTGCAGTTTTATCGAAATCGAGAAGTGCGGGTTGCCGGTGTTCCCTTGTCAGTGGACTGTAAGTTTTGAATCCCCAAAATACATAATTTATATGAAAACATTTTGCTGTGATATAGAAAATATTTAATCCAATTGGGCAATACAATCGAAGCTTTGTACAATTAAGCCTTTGTTAACGGACACCTCTCAACAACGAATATCTCCCTTTAAAGGACAGTTTCTAATTCTCCAAAGCCTCTCTAGAACGATGCAGACATCGAAATCAACAAAGTTATAATGTATTTAATAAAAATACAGTCCGTTAACCACCATCCAGTAATAGGGATTTGTTGTAGCCAGTCATGCATTCTCAAACAAACTAGTAAATTGTTTTACAATTGTTTGATTCTCTGTGAGTAAACTACTCCAAAACTACTCTAATGAATAGTTTTGGACGAGTTGTAATGTCATACTGACTATCTTCAAGTAAATGCCTGCTTGTCTCTCTTTCCTTATTTTATTACTTTATTTAGCTTCCAATACCTGTATCTTGAGGTTACCCGAGAGTAATTTGATATTATCCTTACAGCGCAGCGTTACGAGGAAATCTATTCTGATAGATTGAACGACCTCTAAGTTGTTATAACTAACGATTTATGCACAAATAAATTTAGTAGTGGCAGCGTTTGAGTCTAAAGGTAAATTCCTAGACGTACACCTATTTATTATTACGGTTTTAGCACTTGAATGATAACCGGTGTTGGCGTATTTGTATCTGGCACCGTTTCTTATTAGTACCGGGAACACTATTTAATTGCAAAGAATGTAAATACTAGATAAATCGATCAAGAATCAGGTCAAGATTTTAAGCTAAAGTTGATGGTTTCGCGGCGCTAAAATTGAGATAACGCCAAGGTTCCGTTAAGTGTAGATAGAAACGTATGTGAGCACGTCATTACTCTTACTCTTGACGTTCACCCATTGTCAAGGTGCCATGCTTCGCATTAAAAAATTGAGTCGAAATTACATATATGCGTTTAAACTGTTTTACCTTGTATTTAAATTATATAAATTAAGGAACGAATTTGAAATGTTAAATGAAAGAATAACACACATGTTTTGTTAAATTGGTTAAAACTAGTAAATAAACTGACTATATTGATCGTGCTCTTTGTTGTTAATTATTTATTTTGTATTATTTTTAACTAACAACGGTTAACCACTAATATTATTAGGTCGTTACC
Source organism: Dynastes maya (assembly GCA_029619315.2). NCBI lineage: Eukaryota > Metazoa > Arthropoda > Insecta > Coleoptera > Scarabaeidae > Dynastes > Dynastes maya. The sequence continues at coordinate 33,548,646 of JAROYE020000006.1, read as the reverse complement.
ATTATAATTTTAGAATGCTGACATAATACCGCTCTAATGTAACCTCCAATTCATCATGGATCCATAAATAATGAACTATGCTGTTTCTAAGGAAAATGTACCTATAATTTTTTATATTCTTTCTACTTATTTATTTATCCTTAATTGTGATATTAATGTTTGTACAATAAATTCAATAAATCATATTTTGTTCTGTATGTCAGAATTTCTTAGAATTGAATGTCTCCAATAGAAATATACCATATAAAATATTGCCAGTTGAATAAATTTGCATTATATTAAGTTGAACAAAAATATATTTGCTAGAAGCATTTTAGCAGATTTCCTTAAACCACATTACTTAACTTTGGTTTGCTTTCATTGTTTCAGAAATAAACCAACTTGTCTTTGCCTTAAGCTGGATACTAATAAAGCTGTGGTTTAGATCATTTGTTAGTATAATGTGTCACTATTTTGTAATATAAATGCGATGATAAATATTGTCAGTAAATTATAGTTTAAGTTGAAGTTATAAATAGCTTTTTTTCCAAATTAACGAAACAAGACCAGAATTTCAGAAAAAGGTGACTCCATTAGCTGCTTTCCTTTGTTTGATCAATGAATGAACAAGTATAACACATAAAAATACTGGAAAAATTGCATTATTTGGCCTATTTAAGTAGTTGGAAGGTGCTCTGTTTTCAGAGTTTGTGAGTCGATCAATTTATTGAGTTATTGAACAAGTAAGCAAGTATCCAATTCAAACTTATTTCCGAAAATATGGCATACATTCATGATTTTGAAAAAACGTAAAAAACTTCACACACAGGAATGTTTTTTGCAAGAAAATAGATTTTCTTGCAAAAAACAGTCTCTATTCAAGAAAATATTTTTATTTCAAGACTAGATAAATTTCGTAAAAAACGACTATATATAATGTAATTGATAATTCGAATTAACCAACCGAAGCCGAAGTAACCTAACCTATATCTGTACGTACAAAACTGCCAAAAATTCAACGAAGTCGATCACCAACATTCTTGATACCGAAAACTATTTATTAATTCTCCCGTTCAACTACTAACGAAGATAAATGAGCATTCACGATCGTTCAAAAATTGTCCAAGTTATTGTAACATGTAAAACAGCTAATTTCTACCGATTTCTTGGTCAAGAACTTGTTCAATCAATTGGCCAATAAATCGCGGCGTGTTAAACAGGCTTTAAACAAAGAAATACAATTATTCCATTACAAGTATACAGATCAGTCCTCTCAACTAGATACACTCCCGTGTTGTGAAATCACCCGACTGCATCCGACGAATTCCGAGTAGGTGTCCGAATAGTTTTGAATTCCACAGTTCGTAATCATGTTCGTAATAATGACGTTAAAGCTTTAACATTACGTATGTAATTGTTCATTTGTAATGTTTTATTCAAATTGGGGTCATTACAGCTTGTTGTGAAGAATCGGTGTTTTCTATTTCAATACTAACGAATATTTTACAGGCCGCGCCGTATCGATATTGGGTGGCAAGGCAAGCAAAGGCCGATTTAATCGTCATGTTTGTATCCAGTGAAGCCGTCAAGATAACAAGACGCTTTCTTCTATTCTTCTTTTATTCTCTCTTCTTCAATTCAAACACTCATCATCAAATCTAGTCCAGTTATAGTACGAATTGATGCCCAATCCACCATATTCACCAGACTTGACCCCCTGTGACTTCTTTCTTTTTCCAAATTTCAAAAAATGGCTTGGTGGAAAGCAGTTGACGTTAAATAAAGAGGTCATTGCCGAAACAGAGGCATATTTTACAGAGTTCGACAAACCTATTACTTGGATGGCTTAGAAAAGTTGGAACATCGTTGGACTAAGTGTATAAAGCTGGAAGGCGATTATGTCACGAAATAAATTTATTAAAAGCAAAATAAATGCGCTGTCTTCGTTAACATAGGTATTTATCATACCATCCTCGTATATAAAAGCCTAAGCCAGAATTAAATTTTGTAGTACGTGTAGGTTTAATCAAAACTTGTTTTTTGTTGAATATCCAACCCCATGTTAAATATTAACAAAATTAACGCAATATAATTTCGATTCCTCTTGTAATTGAGAATCTAAATACTTTTAGTAAAAATTCTGCTGGAAACGGCTATTTCTTGATTTGTAATCCTGTAATTACTTCACGAAACATAATACCTGTGATAAAATCAACGCAACCTTCACCAGTACGGATACAATGACAATTTTGGATAGAAATTTAAGTAAAACCTCAGTAAAACACCAATACAGGTAGATGCAGTTCCTGTTGAAAAGAGACTATAACACACTGACCTTTAAATATTACAGTAGAATATATAATGATTGCGTATGTATTGTCGTTATTGTATCTCCAACTAGATTACAGATTAAAATCAATGAATTAGTTTATTTATCTTGGGCATTCAATTAAAGCTATTGCATTACGTATCAATATTATCCTATTTTTTATTTTATGATATTAAATAAGTTGTAAATAATTTTATGACAAGGTTATTTGATATGAAGTACTTTTCATAAAATATTTTTAAATATAGCTCACGTAAGCTGTAACCTTTAATAAGCTTTTAAATTAATTTTCAAAAGAAGAATTTTGAAAGTAGTTCGTTGAATTTATACAAACCGAAAATGTTCACAATACGCACGTTGGTCCAATTACGAACGGGGGATTGCCTCTGTGAATGGGAACAGCGCATTCGAGTCTCACTGAGAGATCCTATCCAGTTGTAGTATATCATAAAGCGAGCAGCGGTACGCTCGCATATTATAAACACGGATGTCCGTTCAATCACGTAATATTATAATTAGAGTAACCTAAACTTGCGGACTCGCATAGGCGTCGGTATTACGGGTTAATATAAGAATACGAAAAATTCATAAATAAACTAAACCGGTAGAGAAGCAGGCATGTAGTGTTGACCTTGAATATAAATCATGTTAAACCGCGCTGAGAGAGATTTCGTTTTAGTACCGGTTGAGCTGTTACAGAGATTAGTCGAACGGTCAAGGTTATGCACTTACGTGTCGCTTTTGAAAATATAGCTGGTGTTTTTTGTGTGTTGTAGTATTATACCAAGTACATAATTAGTGTATCGTTTCATATAGAACTAATATTTACATACCTAAGAAAACAATGCCTCGTAATAGATTTGCTACTAATGTACATAAGTATGTGTCAATTTTCCCCATTTAAAATATGACGAGACATTTTGCTAATATGGCAATGTTCTTTGGTGCATATGGACAGAACTGAAATACCTTATACACTATTCCTCATACATTTATTAATTATGTTTACCTCTTGTAATCTTCCGTTGTCGTTGGTGAGAAAAGCAGGTTTTAAAACGTTTTGGCGACAATACGTTCCAAAGTACCCATTACCCTCACAAACACAATTACAGAATCATTTGCCACGAATGAAAGAGATGCTAGAAAATGTGTGTAAACGTGATTTGTGTTCCAAAAAAATATGGATTACCGTGGATGAGACGACCGATATAAAGAAAAACAGTATTGTGAATGTAATAGCTCGCGTTTTATCTAGCGAGAACACAGCATTTCGATATTTGTTAGCTTGCAAACGTGTTCAACAATGTACCGCGGAAAATATTCAAAAAGTGATAATGAACGCTTTGAAAACATTTAACATTGCCCAAGACCAAGTTGTGATGATTGTGACAGATAGTGCAGCAACGATGTTAAGTGTTGGGCGATCCTTAAAACACATATTTCCTAACTTAATACATATAACCTGCGTGCTGCATGCTTTGCATTTAGTTGGTGAAGTTGTTCGACAACATTACGGAAACGTTGATCGGATGATTGGAAGTACTAAAGCAGTGTTTCGTAAATCTCCTAAACGTTTAAAAGAATTTCGTTAATTTTGTCCAGGTATTCCAGAACCTCCTGAACCAATTTTAACGCGATGGGGTACTTGGCTAACAGCAGCTTCTTACTATTTGATCCATTTTCAAAAAATTCAATCAGTTATAATACGATTTAATCGGAATGAATCCAAAGCAATTAGAGAAAGTCAAAGAGAATTTCAAATTCCTCAACTTTTAGAAGATTTAACAACAATATGTACCAATTATACAGTATTACTAGATGCCATCAGAAAACTACAATGTACTGAATTGTCATTGCAGAAATCATTAACTAGTGGAGAGTGTCAAAAATAAATTACACACATTAAATGATACGCCAGGTTATGCGCTAGTCAAAAGTTGGCAGATGTTTTAAGGAAAAATCCCGATTTTAATACTTTAGAGGCCGTTTATAATAAGTGTAAGAATAGTGAACTTTTAAGTGATTTTAAAAAACAGTTTCTACATGCAAATGTAACTTCCTTAGATGTGGAGAGATCGTTTTCTATGTATAAGAATATTTTTTCTTGTCGACGCACAAGGTTTAAAGAAGTAACTGTAGAAACATATGCAATGATGCAAGTTTACAGTAGTTCACATCCTGATGCCTCTAATTTGTTGAATAATTAGCAAGTAAGTTTATTTATGAATTTTTCGTATTCTTATATTAACCCGTAATACCGACGCCTATGCGAGTCCGCAAGTTTTGGTTACTCTAATTATAATTCAACGTCTTCTGACAAAATGTGTTAATACAGAATTACTGCATAATTTTGCTGTATTCTCAGATTGTGTTAGAAATTACAATTTCTTATATTCATTTTGTTGCTGCTATGCGATGTAGAAGAACAAAAAAGTAATTCTAAGTAGGAAAATAAACAATGATTCTTACAAAATCAAACTAAAGAAAAATAACCTCGATAATTGTACAAAATAAACTGAAATTTTAGCAATATTATTTTATTAAGAAGAAGAATCTCCTGGCAATTTAGAACGTTGTAACTTTTACGAGAGATGATCGTAAAATAAGGTTCCCAAAACCCTACAGCATCAGTAATATGTGTTAGACGAAATCGACAACATTGGCGTGTGCAGCAGCTCTCCCACTCTATATACGTACTACGCCCGTCTCGCCACGCCGTTGGGTGTTGGCTAAGCAGCCGTCCGAGATGGAACCTCGATCGCCGTACACAGTTGCGAAAATTCGCTGCGTGATACGATTTTAACGACGAAAGGGGTTACCATAGAATTCATCGTCATGAACGAAGTTTATGGATAGAAAGTGTATAGCTGTTCAACGTCCGACAAATGAGTGTAGGGAATTTACACTGATGTCGACGGAAATACGATGAGAGCGAGCGTTAAGACACGAGTTAGAGGAATCGTTGAAATGGTCGAGAGCATACTGCTTGAAAATCGGAGGGTCACCATTCGTCAACTCGCTCCTCGGATTCCTGAGGTTTCCAACACCACAATTGAAAAGATTTTGACTGGCGGCAGAATTTTACGACATGGGGATACAGAAGTTGGAGCACCGTCTGCAAAAATGCTTGGATAGAAATGGCGATTATGTCGGAAAATAGCTTAAGTTTTTACCTTTAAAACGATGTGTAATGTTAAGGAAATAAAGAATGCTGTCTATTTTTAAAAAATATGGGAACCTTATTTTACCATCATCCCTCGTATTTGTTGCGTTTCAAAATACGTTTCACAGTACTTCTATTAACACCGATTTCGTCTGGAATTTGCCGGCTAGAACAAGGTTCGTCTATGACCTTATGCTATGATTTTTCGATCTTAGTTACGCATGTATTCTTGGCTTTTTATCTATGGTTGGGAAGCTTTCTTAGCTGTTGCTATTTGCGAGAATCCCCGACAAATTTATTGGAGTACCTACAGGTAAGAATGTAACCAACTAATTAATTGTTAAGGGAGATACTTGTTGAAACTCTATAACGTAACAAGTAAGTATACTGAACTGGTAATCAATGACGTTTAAAAATAGGAATAACAGAAAAGATTCAACTTACGAGGTAGGCGCCATAAATTCTCGAACCTGATTTAGATTATCCAGATTGTAGCGTTTCAAAATACGTTAACAGACTTTATTAACCGATTTTGTCGAATGACGCTGAGCAAGTTCGTCTATGACCTATCCTATGATTCTCGATCTTATTACGCATGTATCTTGGCTTTGATACTATGTTGGGAAGCTTCTTAGCTTTGCATTTGCGAAATCCGACAATTTATCGGAGTACCTCAAAATACAACACTGACAAACTTTATCAGAAATTCGAACCCAACTAAAATGTAAGGGAGATCTTGTAAAACTCTACTAACGTACAAGTAGTATACTTGAATGTAATCAATGAACGTTAAAAATAGGAAATACAGAAAAGATTCAACTTACGAGTAGGCATAAATTTCGCCTGATATAGAAATAAATGGTAAATATAACAATTTTATTTTTCAATATAATTCCTAATCAATACATATACACTGTAGATCTTGAATAGAAATTGATATGCATTGTCAGAATTACAAAATTCAAAATGGCAGATTCAATATGGTGGACGAAGTAAAAACAATGTTGGAATTTAAAAATAAAAAAAATTACGCAAGCTGTGAATGTATAAAAAATTCAATGGGAATAAATAAAGCGAGATGATGACGAATATATTCTGACATTTATGACTATATGAGTTTGTTTTTATTATACGCCTAGTGTGACGGAACACGGAGCATGACTCGTTTTACGGTACGTGTTTGGTACAGTTTTAGGATAAAACGATTTCTCGGAGAGAAGAAAAGATATTCAAATGATTCAAAATGAATTTTGAAGGGGCAGAGTAGTACTTTCAGATGCCATAACGAGTCTTGTGGAGAAAAATTACCTCGTGATGTAACACAACCACAAATATGGCCAAAAAACGTGTTTTTCGCAATTTTAGGCGCGTCAAAAGCCTTCCGAAAAATATAGCTTGTTTTGATTAATTGTCGGTTGTTTTTCATTGTTAATTTATTATAAAATGACTAGCGTTACAGTAAAGTAAATTATTTAGAGTTCACAAAACAGCATTTCATTAAGTATAATATTTTTTAAGAAATCACAAATAAAAGACTTCTCCCTCTTTGTAACTCAATCCGGGGATATGCGACATATGAAGGATTCGAGAGATTCCAGATTCGAGAGATTCGAGAACCTTTTAGGATTCGAATTCGGATTCGAGAAAATTTTGGATTCGTCCCACCTCTAATTACAACGATCAATGAATAATTCTATGCCCTTGTAAAGATAATCTAAAGTTTTTCCCTTAAAATGCTGTATTACAGTTGCTTGCAACTCACTACATCCTTAAAACGATTCCTTTTTGGATAGAGGATCATAATACAGAACCATTCTTTCATATCCTGGGAGAATGGACTCTAAAATCAGTTTCGGGTCGTCTCCATACATGTTTAAGAGCGCCCTAAAGGTCGCGAGGTCCTAAAGCGTCCCCCCGCCATGCTAACTTTTGAACGACAGAAGTTAGCGTTTTCAGAAAAAATAGGCCGATTTCTATTTTTTGTGAAATTTAAGATCTCCGAATTATTAATAGATGTAAAACAAAAACAAGTTCTAATTGAGAGCTAAAATTTGTTCAATTTTGAGATCTTGAAATTGATCAATAAATTGACAAGTGTAAAATCGGTTAACATCGACACTTGGCGAAGTTATAGGAAATGCGTACAATTTAAAAATTCACCAGTTTATGTAACGGTAGAAACTCAAACCACGTAATTTAAGCATTCATGTACACATATTCACTCGTTTCCGGTTGGATAACCTACCCGGCGGAAATTGCTATGCAGAAAAATGCACTTGATCGGACAAAGCGGCGAATATTTGATGATAGGTTGATTGATTTGACGCAAATAATTAGAATAATTGTATCGTGGGTAGCGTAACGATAGATACGCTGAATAACTAATTCCTCTTGAGACACCAACAATTATATTACGGATTCAGCAACAATTGTGATGCGTAGATATCGTTGATAATAAATAATGTGAGTTTGTCTAGTTCCAAAAACCTTGTAGATTAAGTGAGTGAACTTATGTAATTAATTTTTCAGTAAATTCTGCGAGTTAGAAATCATTTACAGCTGTAACATCAGAGGCAATAAATTGCGTGTTCTCTAAAACACAAGTAACTCGTTGACCTACATTCCAACGAATACAAAAACATATAAAAAAATAAAAAGTAATACATTATTGTTTCTACTACACACTTCAAAATATATTTTTAGTTGAATAATATTAATATATCCAACATCAAATATTTTTAATTCAAAGTTACACATAATTATTTTAAAACTGTTATATTTCTTTGTTAAAAGTGTCAAAGTTGACATTTGTACTTTACAGGAAATAATATTTTTCGATTAGGGAATAAACCCTGACAAAAAATTCTGGTCCTCCAGGTTGGGGGTTAGGGCATCAGGCTAGTTCCCTGTCACCTGTAAAAAAATTCACATACTAAAAAGCCTAAGGACAGTCTCGGAATTCTCGTCGGATTAAAAGGAAGACAACAGCTACGGAAACGATATATGAACATTGGTGCAAGGCATTAGCGGAAAGGTGGAGGAAGTAGTCCAGGGGATCAGTAAATTGACAGACGTTGAAAGGTAACAACTTACGTGGTACGGACACATCCGGAGGATGGACAACTCAAGATTACTAAGGAAAATTATGGAACGGAGATCGCCGAGCCGCAAGAAACGAGGTAGATCCAGAAAGACCTGGAGGGAAGGAATAGATAGAGCGATGAATGCAAGAGATCTGAGAGAAGGGCAGTGGGAAGATCGAAGAGAATGGAAATTAGGCGTCGGACAATGTCGCAAGATGTTTTGAAACCGATATATAATATAATGTGAAATTGGCTTTACCTACATATGTACGGCCAGAGAGCAAAAAGGGGATTGAGTGGAATCCGATCGATTCGATGTGGGTCGCGTGTTAGAACGCTTGTTGGCACGTAGAGCTACTGTGTGCAAAAACGCACGTAATTTGAAGACATGGTCGCCTGGTAATGGGAGTTTCGTATATGCATTTTGTTGTTGTTACGAAGCTTAGACGAAACTAATAAGAAATTCTAAAGACCGAAATAAAAACGGATTCTGATGAAGTAAAAGAAAAGAAAAATAAATACTCAAGAAATTCTTACTAAGATCGTCCGCACATAATGCAGCCTACCTCGTAACTAACCACATCATTAACCGTAAGCCGTCGACTGCCGTTAACCCCCTCCTCGCGTTTACCGTTGTCGCATGTACGCTTTTTCGTATAGCTAGACATTTTCTTTCCGTATGTGTATACAAATTACTTACTATTCAATCATGGCTGAACCCCGAAAGATGAAATTTCAACTTACTAATTTTCTATCTGCGTTACCTATCCATGCGTCATTCCGGGGACACGCTGTATATATATTCAGACTTATGTGAAGCACTGACAAGCAAATGTAGGCAACCGATTTTGATAAAATTTTGCAAGGATGTAGTACACACAAAAGTATTAGGCAGATATTTTTTTGGCTGCTTTTTTCGGTTTAAAAGGGTGTCATTGACTCTCAAAGTAACCCTCCATATCTCAGGAACAAAACGAGATATCGAATTCATTTAAAAAAGGGGTCATTCCTTGTTACTAGCACTACATTTCAGATGAGAAAAAAAATCAGTGGAGCACTCATGAGGTCATTAGGGGATTAAAAAAAATGTTTTTCGTCCCTGCCCACAGATGTTGTCAGTTTATTTTTCCTCTTCATGTCCTTAAACTATATAAATAAAAAAGTCACTTGTTTCTGGATTTTTTTTCAAAGAATATTAACCTTGTTTGAACGGATGTTTAACCAGAGTCGGATTTATTAATACGGAATTCTTTCTTTTTCTATTGAGTTGGCATTGAATCTCAAAAAAAAATGAACGTACAAGGCCGAGAAATTTACAATTAATGTAACTCAAGTTCTTCTAACTCTACATCAAGTTTCAAGAATTTTTGCTTAGACATTTAGTCGTTTCCAGAACCTTTGGCCACTCTACAGGTACCAGCAGTTAGCAAAATATATTCAATTTATACAATATGATCATAAAAAAACGTAATCGAGCGGGTAATGTTTTTTTTTATTATTTGTGTGTTAGTTACAATATGGTTACAACTACATCTAACAGTTAAATTCAAGATTGAAGCTTCAAATTACGTTTGAGATTTATTGACAAGTTTAATATTTCAAATTACATTTGGTGTTTGTTGACGCATCTTGTAAATTTTAAAAGATGTTTACTACAGATCACCAAACATTTATCAAAGAAAGATATTTTCACAATGGACAAAACAATAGAATGAGGAATGATCTTATTCTATGCAACTATGTATGGATGAATTTCATCTTCAGTTTCCATATTTTGCAGTATCATATCTTGATTTAGGTATATTAACAAATTCTTCGCTCTGTTACTGAATTTCGTGAAAAAATACAGTTTTTGAAATCAACACAATACAAGAACTTCCCGAAGCAATTCAAGATATTTGTAATATGATAACACCCCAACATCCCGTCAACGTATTTAACAACATGAAACGACGAGCAAGGATTTGTGTTGAAACCGATGGAGATCACTGAGCATTTACTATAATTGTTTGTTAAATTCTGTTAGTTTTGTTACTGACTTTCACATTACCACATTAGCCATTTACGCTTTAAACATAAATTTATTTGCATTATCACTGTCAAATAGGTCAAACGTAATTCGATGTTTAAATTTTAGTATGATTTAAATAAAATTTAAGTAACAGATGCAGTCTATGGATGTAGTTTAAAAATAATACAAAAAAATATGGCTCTCTCGATTACGTCTTGTTATAATCATATTGCATTTAAATTGTTTTCAAAGAATTAGGTATAAGGTTATTTGCAAATTGCAAACCACCATTGACGAAATTAGACATACACGAGGGCGTATCAAATATAAACGGGACTGATTTTCTTAAAAATTCTGGAGGGTTTCTAGACCTGGAAGGGGTTGATGCGCAGGTAGCCTGCACCGTTAAGGAGAGAGATAACCGACCGCAGCTCTGTCGGGTCCCTTTAATATCAAAAGAAACCATGAGCGGGAAAGAAGTGCATGTCTCCGTGGAGCAGCGGATTATCAACAAGTTTTTGGCCAAGGAAGGGGCGAACCCCACCGAAATTTTGCGGCGATTACAGACACGGTTCGGGGACAACACCCTGTTAAGAACCCGTGCGGAGTGGGGAAAGAGCGGCAAGAGGGCACCGGTGAAGGCAAACACGCGGTTGACAGCCAGAAAGGTAATGACAACAGTTTATTTTTGATCGGCAGGGTGCTTTTCACGTTGATTTTCTTCACGATCGACGCACAATTAATGCGCAATATTATTGTGAAGTACTGGATGCCGCAAAATTGTAATTTCGAAGGAAAAGGAAAAAGTAATCAGCCAAAAGTGTCATTCTTCTGCATGTAGCCTCATGTGGCTAATGCCACGATGCAAAAAGTGGATGCATTAGGATAGGAAACGCTGGAACATCCACCCTATAGTTCAGACTTGTCACCTTGTGACTTCCATCTTTTTGGACCCCTCAAAGAAGCGCTTGGAGGCCAGCGTTTAGACGATAACAAAAGCGTTTGTGCTCTAATGGCTACACGAACGTCCGAAGAGTTTTTACGATGATGGAATAAAAGAGCTCCCAATCCGATGGGAAAAATATATTTCTAGGGCGGGAAAGTTTGTAGAAAAATAATATATATTTGTAAGCTGAGGTAAATAAAGTTAGAATTTTGTAAAGAACGAGTCCCGTTTATATTTGATACACCCTCGTAATTTGATGTTGTTTGAATGCTTGTTTTATTACCTATCTATTGTGTCTGTATTATGTAATTGTCAAGTTAAACCAAATATTAATAACAAATATTGACAACTCTTATTATATCACGATTACTACATCCTTAACCCATTTAATTATCTTTTCCCTTTCAATTTACAATGCAATAACAATTCAGAAACTACCTGTTAATAAGTGTTTGTTGTTACTTAACCGAAGCTTAAGTAATAAGTTACAATTCTCTCGGAACAAGAAGGAAAACAATATTTGCTTTCACTTGTAGCTGAGACATACTTTATGCCCTTGCGACACGTTTGCGCCAATAAGATAAGAAATCGATCTTAAAAATTGAGCAATCATTATGATATAAGGTTTCTTAAGAATTTTTGCAAATATTTATGAATGAAGAATTAATATTAGGTGAGTTTTCCAATATTTTAATTTAACACTCGAAAAGTTGAGATCGTGGTTCCATATCCATTTGATGTTTGATAATGATTTACTAATTCCTACATATTTGTTGTAGAATGAACTATAAGATGCACTTTAACGCAAAACGTTTTTTTTTACACGTAATATGTTAAATAAATAAAGTAAGATCTAAAATCTCCATGCAGTGGAAAATAATAGAAATAATAGAGAAAACGCAAAATTAGTTAAAAAAGATAGGGTACATACCCAAGAAAATGTGTCTTTAGAATAAAAATAGTAAATGCTTTGGCTTTCTGATGTGCGTAATAAGTTGCCTATACAACCAAGCGCAAATGTTTTACATTATGAAAGCGGCTGGTTACCATGACAACGAGAAATATAACAAACAAATTATACACTCACTCTGGTTCTACATTGATAATTCGTAGAAATAAGGTTAATACGAAACATTTCAGTGCGATCTTTTGTGAAATATTGGAATAAATATAAAATAAAAATGTCCTATCGGGATATTCGCAGTAAGTATTCTAATTCTTAGTTAACAACCGCGTGATTTGGTATAACTAAACCAGGGCCGCGCGGTAGATTTTCTCAGAATGATGCAAGTCTTCTAAATACTGCCCCTTAAATGTTTTTTTTTAATAACCTAGGACTGTGATTAAAAAAAGAAACTGGGCAAAATGTACGAATTCTATTTTTATTTTGAAAACATAAATTACAAAAACTAAAATACTGATATCAACTACCTACAACAACCTACTACAGTTTTATCCAACTTTAGTTTTAGTAAATTCATTAATTAGGGATGTGTAGTTTAGAGTGGCAGCCAATGTAGATTCAATACAAATTAATGACAGATTTCTAAGTTTTGTTTAGCGTACTGAACTTCATACGTAGTGTTTTAAGTTTAATTTGGAAGAACTTCTTTTCCCACTCGCTTTAAAAGACAGGGAGTGTTAATAAAATTCTCAGAGCTATAACAGTACACGGATACAAAGTAATTAAGTTATTTTGGCACATCCAAAGGTCTCATAGAATACGGCAGCATTTACATCACGTAATTCTTCTTAATCGTTCGCATTTATATCTGATTCATTTTCGATCGAAAGCCACGAATGTCGCCACCTTACGGTATCGACTGATGCGGCCGCTTCCTTGTATCATAGTACGGCACGGCCTTGAACTAAACATTTAACTTTGCTGCTTAAAAACATGATTTTCTTTTGGACAGATTTTACAGAAATGTTAAGAGCTTTAGGATATCCAACTTTGGTATCTATGGAAAGCTTTCGTACACCAAATTTTCCATTAATTGCCGATTTGTTGGTGTGGTTGGCTAAAAGGTTTGATCCAGATGTGGATATTCCCAAAGAAATAGAAAGTGAAGACGAACGCGTACTTCTAATACGAAATGCAGCACAGTTTATGGTAAGAGATTGTTTTTGTTTATTCTGAAATTCAAAATTGGCTTTCCTTTTTATTGGAGGATTAAAGTGTCGAAACAAAAAATTACATGTGCTATGAAGGTAGACGTCGTTAGCGCCCAAGTGTAATCCGAGAACCTACGTCAGAGCGATTCTATTTCTGATCTATTTTCAATTCTTCAGCGGCTTATCGGGTCTCCGTCTCCTTGTACTTGGCATCTTGTTAAGTAAATCTATCTCCAGCTAACCATAATCTCGGGGAATGGCTAAATAGCTCGTCGTCGTTATATTTTCTTCACGTTCTAAATGTTTGTTTTTGACGTAAATTCTTCCTACAGACAAGTAAAAAATAAATTCTTTTGTGTTTTACAATAATTTCGCAAATGAAATATTATTTTGTAATAAATCATCAAGTCCGGTAGGAAATGTCCACATTGTTGCCGATGTTCACTAGCGTCATATCGTTGGAAGATAGATCGCGAACTTACATGGCGTATTATAGTCCGTAACAAAGGCGAATCTTTTATCCGCAAATATGCATGATAAAAAATTATCTCACCCATGCAAAATAAGTAACTCAATAAACAGTTTAATAGTAAATAAGTACTGTGGTATTTTATGGTATATGCGCTGCCACTTTCCGCGAAAATGCGCATGGGCTTAGTGCATGTACTATGTGCCTCACGCCATGGGCATGGTTGGCATATTCGGCTAAAGAAAGTGGTGGACATTGTAAGTACTGCGTAGCTTTTGGAGTGAAAACCGGTAGAAAAGGAGATATTAGGCTAGAAAAACTCGTTAACAAGCCGTTTAACATCTGGAAGCACGCTAAAGAAACCTTCCGAAATCACAAGAATCTGGATTACCATAAAAAATCCATCTTGGGTATTGAAAACTTACGTGATATTGAGCTCGGTAGAAGTAAATCTATTGATGTACAAATGGACAAGCAGAAAGAAAGAATAAAGAAAGAAAATTATGAGAGACTCAAACCCATAGTTAGCGCCATAGTTTTGTGTGGACGCCAAGGAATAGCATTTCGTGGTCATAGAGACGACGGATCTTTATATAAAAATGAGCCTGACATAAACTATGAATCTCACAAGAAATTTTCGAACGAAGGGGACTTTCGAGCCATTCTACGGTATCGAGCTGAAGGTGACGAAATGTTAAAGGAAAATCTCTTGTTCACTCCAAAAAATTCATCATATTTAAGCAAAACAATCCAGAATGATATAATCGAAACTTGTCATGAATTAATCAGAAGAAAGGATAAAGTAAATTACGCGAGAGGATTCTCAGTTTTAGCAGGTGAAACGACTGATATTTCCAGCATAGAGCAATTTTCCATTTGTGTACGATACTTGGATTCGGATAAAAATGTGTGTGAGGATTTCTTAGGATTTGCTCCGGTTACTATCGTTTCTGGAAAAGCTTTATCAGATTCCATAAAAAAATATCTACGATATCGGCGTGGACTGTTCATTCATGTATGGTCAGGGATACGACGGAGCTCCAGCGATGAGTGGCGAATTTCATGGCGCACAGGCTTATTTACAATCAAGTTGTCCTTTGGCAATTTACGTACATTGTGCCGCACGTAGCTTTAGTTTGGTCATCAATACCGTTTGCGAAGTATGTGGTATAGGGGACGCGTTAGGAACTATCGGAGCAATCCAAGCATTTTTCCACTGGTTCAAGAGACAAAACATTCTGAAGATTGACATTTTCAAAATGACGAGAAAAAGTGAACAAAAGAAAGAAAAATTAAAGTCAATTTGTCCTCCGAGATGGGCTTAGTCTCACGAAACAGTATGAACGTATGTGGAACTTCAAACTGCTGTTATTGAAGCGTTAGAAGAAATAAAAACATGAAAAGATGGAGAAACAAAAGGCTCCGGACACGAAAGCCCCTCCCCCCTCCCCTCGTGGATCCGCCACTGGTCCGTAATATGCTAATTTTAAAGAAGAGAAATTTTAGTTGATTGAAAATTTAATTGTAAAGATCTAAAATATTGTCTATTTTTGATTTTTTACAAATGTTATAGGTAGTAAAGGAACGAAGAGACGAGACGCCAATCTGCCTCTAGTTCAAATCCCTGTTGAGTGAAGACGTGTTTGGCTAAGTGATTAATTTTAAAAGCAATCTTAAGTGAAATAGTGCACAAATTTTACTTCAATTACACGATTAATTCAGGTTTGATTATTCAAAAGTCCGCGGGAGTTTTCTTATGTGACGCGTTACGAAATTTTGGGGTTAGTGTCTTTATTCCATTAATTTAATTTCTGTGAGACGTTATTTACAATTTGTTTAAACTGCCGAAAGAATATCTAGGTCACATTCCCGGACCTACGACCCTACAATAATCATTCAATTAGATTTTCGCATATTTATAACATTACGAATTTGCAGTTTGTAAGTATTTTATCTACAACATTGTGGCGATTGAATAATTTCAGATACCGTTAACTTTGTAAGGTCCCATAAAAATTCCGCATTACATTTTCCTTCGCTATACCGTCCTGAGTTTCAGTCCTTCTAATAGTGATGCCATATCGATACACTTTAGGTAATTGGCGTAGCGTGGGGTCTATTTGAAACTTAAAACCCATACAGTCGTACGAGTTAAATTTTGATGTCCTGCTTTTAGGCGGTTAAAGCGAACGTCAGACTGAACACTAAAAGGCTGTATCAAGCAGACGGTTACGCCGTTAAGGAGCTTCTGAAAGTAGCGAGCCTCTTATACGACGCTCTAAAAGTCAACGAGACCGAACAACGTCAGGACGAGGATGATGACGTTAACTTGAAGGAATTCGACGTCAGCGATAAGGTTTGTATGCATAGATTTTATAATTTAACTACACTTTAGAATTTATTTTACCTAAGCACATCTATAGATGAAAATTTGTTGGGATATTGTAAAGACTTCCATAAATTTTGGAGATATTCTTTGAAAGAATTGGAACATTCAGTTTACGGTGATGGTTAACACTGTATTTATGTACAGCTTGATATAGAATTCAAATTAGTACGAAAATCATATAGTTTCTCTCATAGTTTCTAGTATACACTTCGTCCTCATATGGGGCATCCCACTATTGTAAACTTCTATTTTTGATGTTTTTAAATTATTTTTGATCAATAGTTTTGCTTATTTAGGGTTGTTGAATATAGTGTTCAAACATACAAGGCTTTAGAAAAATAAAAAAAATGTGGAATCAACTTCTATCAAACAATCATCATTCATTTATTTTTTTATCGAAAATGCCGTTTAAAAATTCAATATTATTTTCATTTTGAAACTGAAAAATTGTTGATTCACAAAATTTAATTGAAAAATATATTCGATAAACCTATTTAATATGACAACCTCCAACTTGCACACATTTTTTCCAATCTTTTTCTGAATTCTTTATTTACACAGAAGATGTCATCCCTTTTAATAAATCAAGATCGTCGTTTAACTCATTTAAATGAACTTTTTGCTTTAGATTAGAAGAAGAAATTTATCTATACGTCAGCTCCTTTTGTGGCATTTAAAAATATGTATCTTGTCAAGAAGATTAACCTACTATTAAGCATTTAGTTTGTTTTTGGGTTCCAATATTAGTTCTACTTAGTTTAAATTGTTATTTTGCCATTTTTTGTAACAGTTTTCGACTTTTTAAAAAATATGACATGTGCACCAAGTCACCTTGATTGCATATCATGACCAAACATCAAAATACCGTTGAAGACGCAATAAAGCAAAAAGTGTCCAAAGTAGCCTCCTTGCAGGTGACCTAGGACGGAGTCTTTGTTTTAAAAATGGCACAGTTTCTGTATAAATGTTGTTTTTCTTCATAAATGAACAACTGGTGTAGACATCTTAATTATTAAAAATCAATTAGATATTTCAAAACAAAAAAGTTACATAGCAAAATACCGGGTGTCCCATTTTAATCTTAACAGAGGAATATCTCGAGGGATATGAATGCTACAAAAAAGTTCGTTATACCATTGTTTGTTTGTCTCATCGGGGGCCACAAAATCACAGAACATATCTTCCTAGAAGCATAAGCTACGTGTTATAAGTAAAGCTGGCCACGAGCGGTACCGCGCAGTAGCGTAGAGTCGACCAGGCCTCGCGTTCCACTAGAGTTATTCTGCTAATAGAGATGTTTGCTGCCGCAAATAATTTCGCTCATCTTTTAAATAAAAATTAAATAACACGTGCTCAAACACTTACCATTTTAAGAGTCCTCCGTGAAATCACAAAGTGAATAATGTCTGTTAAATATCTGCAATATTAGATATGTTTCAACTGTTGTTTCGGCAAAACTAGTACGGCATGAGGAAAAAATGCGTTTATATGCAGAGAACGAACGTTCTACATCTAGTGATGTAATATTTGCGTAAGAAAAATAATCTTTCAAATAACTTAACGATTCTGTTGACGCACCTTCACAAATGTGTCTTAATGTGCCAAAATCAGAATTTTCTCAAAAACACTTTCAAATTTTTCTAGAACAGAAACATTTTTTGCGTGAACTGTTGCACTATTTATAGAGATTCTTCTAACGGCACCGCAGGATTTTGTAATTTTTCTATTGCATCTGCTAGCCCGAGTAATTGTCGTGAATGATTTTTAAATCCATTTTAACCTGACTATCTTGAAATTTCGACTGGCTTTTCTGGATAGCGGCAGCTTCCTTTGTATCGAATTGTAAAACCACGTTCTTAATATTGTCAAAATATTTATGATAATAAAACGCGGCCTGCAACCATGTTCCCCGATGAGTTAGAATAGGTTCTGGTGGCTCTGGTATCCGGGGGCACAGTCTGTGAAATTCGCGAATACGTTTCGGTGATTTGACAAATATTGCTTTGATATGCGCTATTAAAGCGTCTACCTCAGGATAACATTTTCTGATATTATCCGCCACAAGATTGAGAGCATGAATTTTACACGTAATGTGTAACAAATTAGCAGAATGCTTTTTAAGAGACCGGCCTACAGAAAGCATGTTTGCAGCACCATCACTCACTAACATCAAGAGTTGGTTTGTTGAAAGTTCAAACTTGTCCAATGTATTTAACACTAACTTTGAAATTACTTCGACAGTACACTGTTGTATTCGTTTGGAGACTAATAGAATTGAAGGTGCCGATTGATGAGGTTCCAATTTCCGTGCCATTACATTAAGAACAGAATGTTTCTTCCGATCTGTTGTTTCGTCGACACATAACCACAATTTTTGATCTTTCAACTCCGATTTTATTTTTTGTTCAATATGTTCGCGCGCAGATGGCACAATTCTTCGTAACAATATTCGACTTGGTAATTTGCATTCCGAATAGTTATTCCAAAAGCAGATACATGGTTCCTTGTCTAGTAAATTAAACGGTATATTACATGCGATAAACGTAACGCATAAATTAAATATAAATTTTTCATTGTCTCGTGCGCAATTTCTTTTTGAGACATGCTTTTCACTATTTACGTGTCGTAGACAATGCTGTCTGGACCAGCACATTAACGGGATTTTACAGATTACACATTTAATTTTAGCACCTTCATATATTAAGTCTGGAATTTCTGCAATAAATTTTCGAAGTTTGTCCGACCGCGGTCGTTTCGCTGACGAAATCATAATTTTTCTAGGACGGATAAACAATTGCGCAAATGACCGGCAGCGAAAATGTCCGTACTGCTCCGCAGACGAAGTAATACTACCGTTCCCCTCGGTCCGAACTGATTCTACGCCGATGCACGGTACCGCTCGTGGCCAGCGTTAGTTATAAGTGTTGGACAATATTCAACGTCATCTGGCGTGGGGACAGCGAAATCCTTACTTAAAATGGCTTACTCCTTTTTAATTAATTGTATTTTATTATTAATATTTCTGCTTTGTAATTGGAAATAGGATATCAAAGCGAAATAATTTATTTTGAAATATAATATAAACTAGTACAGGAAATATAAATTCAACAAAGGAGGTGACATAAATACTAAAAGAAATATTACAGTTACTAAACTATAATAATTTTGATCCACTACGAAATTTTATACAATTTTGTTCCATGAAATTATACACAGTTACACAATTACTATTTTAGATTCACGGTCAGTTTTCACTCTTTCCACATAGTTATAAAATAATAACTTTATATATTTATCTAACACAAGATTTTTGAGATGTTCTATATGTATGCATGATAGGCAATCAAAAGTAACATGTTGTAACAGCTAATTAAAAATACACAGCAACTGTAACTGCATATATAAAATCTGCTAGACAATCCGCGGTATTACAAAAACAACTCAAAACAACACGTTGATCACCATGATTTTTGACAACTGCGACAAATCGATATGTATTAATGTACTGTTGGTAAAATCAGTATCTATATTGACTACATATAGATATAATAATGGGGCAGTGTCATCTAGCGTGCGGACAAAATATGAAAGTACCACGTGCCACTTGTTGACCAATAAAAAAAAGGCCGAATTTTCCCTATCTTGTTTATAATTCCTTGCACAAAATGAGGATTTTAATTTCAATGTAAGTGGCGCTGTAATCGGTGAAAATAAGGTAGCTTTATTTTTTTTAATGGAAACCCCTATTTTTTATTACATATTGCAATTCTACGCTAAAAAATAAGTAGCTTTTGTCTGAAGCATTCCTTCGTTATTCTGTAATCGCCGAAAAAGATTACCCTTATTTGTTTTAACGGAAACTGTAGACTACAGACCAAGTAACTCTGGTTTGAAACACAAGTACGCATTTTTTTTCTGAAAACCCTAGATGGCGCTCTAATTGGTATAATGGAAGTACACTTAATTTCATAAAAACAGTTTCTTATAAAGCTGAAATTTTATCAAACCAATAAATTTAAGATTCCATTAAAACAAATAAGGATAATCCTTTTCACCGTTTACAGCGCCATCTACGAAATTAACAAAAGAATGTTTCAGGCAAAAGTTACTTACCTTTCAGCGTAGAATTGGAATATGCAATAAAAAGTAGGGCTTTCCATAAAAAAAAATAAAGCTACGCTATTTTCACCGATTACATGACCATCTACGTCAAAATTAAAATCGTCATTTTGTGGCCCCCGATTAGACGAACAAAGAATAGTGTAACGAACTTTTTCGTAGGATTCATATTTTTCGAGGCATTATTCCGTTAAGATTAAAATGGGACACCCGGTATAACAAAAAGTGTTCCTTTACGTTGAGTTTACCATATATCGAAGTAAAGATAATTGAAACGGCAAACCAATCGCTTAATAATATACAGAGTGTTTCACTTAAAGAATCAAATCATGGTTTGTGATCATAGTGCAAAACAAAAGAAATAACTGTGTGAATGAATTCTACGAAGAAAATTATGTATTTGTTTTTTTTTAATTTTTAATTGCTATAATAATCGATATACGAGGGTGGATCAATAGCTACCCGTGTTATGAAAGTTTTCTGCAAATTATTTTATTTTTCAACGTAATCCCCTTTGAGGCCTACACACTTTTCCCAACGTTTCTGCCACTTCTTTAAACGCTGCAAAAAGTACGATTTGTCAAACTCTTCAAAATACGTGGCTCGGCGATAACCTCCTCGTTTGAGACGAATTTTTTTCCCCCGAGACAAGTTTTCATGTTGGGGAACTGAAAGAAGTCGCAGAGAGCCAGGTCGGGCGAGTACAATGGGTGCGGCAGTAGTTCGTACCTCAGTTCATGTAATTTAGCCGCGACAATTCCGCATGAATGTACTGGTGCGTTATCGTGATGAAACAAGACCTTTTTTTTAGCCAAATGAGACCGTGTCTTCTTCAATTTCTTATCGAAACGGTCAAATAATTCGCTATAATACTGCCTTGTTATCGTTCCTCCTTTCTGCAAAAAGTCCATGAGGATTATTCTCTTCGAATTGCAAAAAATCGTGGCCATGATCCTTCCGGCCGATGGAACAGTCTTTGCTTTCTTCGAAGCAGATTCACCCGAAAAAATCCATTGTTTGGATTGTCGCTTGCTCTCTGGCGTATAATAATGTATCCAGGTTTCATCCACGGTGACGACTCGACGCAAAAACTCCTGTGAATTTTGCGTAAATAGGTTGAAACACTGCTTCGACAGTGACAGTCGTATCCGCTTGTTGCCCACCATTAGCAATTGCGGCACCCACCGGGCCGACAGCTTTCTTACACTTAACTTATCATGTAAAATATTGATTGCCGTTTCGTACGACACGCCTACGGCTTCTGCTACTTCGCGCACTTTAGTTCGGCGATCTGCGAGAATCATGTCGTGAACCTTTTCAACGATTGTCTCGGTAACCACGTCTGCCGGGCGGCCAGGCTGTTCCTCATCAAAAACAGATGTACGACCACGTTTAAATTCGTCGAACCAATATCTTACGGTGGTCATAGATGGTGAAGGGTCCTCGTAGACAGTATCCAACTTCGTTTTTATTTCTTCGCATATTTTTCCATCCAAAAATAAAAAGCCAATTACAGATCGATATTGTTCTTTTACCATTTTATCGAAAAACACTAAACACCTGTCACACAACCGGCTGCCAAATAAAAACTAACCTATAAACCAGTCTGAAATTTACTATGGTGTCGTTCGAAAGATGGCTGTACGCGACGGTAATGTCTACTTCCCTAAGCAATGTCTCTTGTCTGCAAACACGGGCACTTATTGATCCAGCCTCGTATAGCAATTTTTAAAACAGCTAAAATCTAATCCTAAGGCCTCGGTCTCATAGGATAAATAGCAATTGAGCGCAATCGATAACCATCAATCTGTAACAGTTAGTTGTACGGTCTTAGAGAAACAAGTGGTGTGGAGTAAAATTTAAAAATCCCGCTTATTAAATTTGTACTGACAAAAGATTATCCTTAAAAAAGTAACCCCAAGCCCGTCCAAATATACCCAATGACGTCTTATTTTCAATGGTTATAACTATAATCTGCTATAACATAACAATGCTATAATTTCTCGGTTATAAATGAAACCCTACATATGTCAAACAAAATTAGCACCTAATGCGCTTGCGCGTACTTGATGATCATAACATTTTGAACGTGTTCGAAATTATAAACTGCCATATGATAATCGATGATACGCGATGAACGTTACTATAAGGTGCAGTGAGACCAGTGCCATTAATTTATATGTTCTCTAATTTTGCTTGATGTTTATCGATGGAAGTTGATTGTAATCGATCACAGTAGCCATGGTCTAATAAGTCTATTGTTATTTTTTCGAAAAATATGACATTTCTCAAATTTTTGATGTCTACTATGATTTCCGTGATACTTTATAGAAACATAAACAATGAAACACCTACATATATAGATATTTTTAATGCAAGGTCTAAGGAATTTCAATGCTGAAATACGCTGTTACTGAATTTCTTATTGTACAATTAGTCGAACAATTACATAATTTGGTTTTTTTTTTTTTTCATAACATGTTGACATTTTAATGTTGTCCAAATCTATACCATTTAAAATTTGTATTCGTTACTATTAATTATAATTTAAATCAATAGAAATTCAATTATATCTCTCCCATGGTAAGCCCAATTTTCCATATTGCTACGGTATTCTTATCTCTCAACTTCCCAAATGTTTCTTTTGGAGCAGGAAATTAAGGGATCTCGAGAGGATGCCGTCGGTTAGAGTGGTTTCCATTATATCGTTTGCCGTCATAAACTTTTTACGTCTAAGGCGACACTAAATCTAATTGTATTACAGTTACATGACCTGAAACAATCCAGGCAATTAGCTAGCGAAATAACCTCTTCTGGGGCGACTTTATTCGATTTGCTCGGGAAAGAAGTCGACTTAAGGGTGAGTTTTATACTTTATTCTCTTTACTACTTTTCTGTCTGATTTAAAACCATTACCGGGAGCTTCGCTGTTAGCTTCTGTGTGTAGCAAGGATTGTAAAAAGATGAAATTGAAATTTAAACCAATTTTAAGTGTTTAATGGAGATATACAAATTGGATTGTACAAAGTTTTTGAACACCATATAGAACCTAAGAAAATCAAGCCAAAACATCTTGGAACTATATACGGTTTGTTAAAAATATTGAAAATTAAAAAAAAAGGAAAGATTAAAGAGGAGAAGTGTCTGGGAAATCTTTTCAGTATTACAATGTAAAGATTTTCCAGAAAAATTAAAACTAAATTTACAAGCGAAACTTTTTAAAATGAGGGTCTACCGGTTTTTATTAAGCATGGCATAAATTATGTATATTATATTATAATATAACAAATTATCGAATATACCTATTTATTTCGTGTAGAATTTATATCTTGCAATCTCGTAAATACGATATATTGGTTGGCTAGTTTTCATTATAGTTCCGAATTTAGCATACTTTGGTGAATGGGAATAATGTACTTGCTTAATACGAGATTCCGAAATTTCCTTTCCGCAGAGCACGAGAAACATCAGTGCCGCTAAACAGTACGAAGTCGGCGACGTAGAAGAAGGTATCAAGAAGGCTATTGTATCGATTAAACAGGAAATTGCCGACACGAAGCAGTTAATAGACAATGTTTCCGCGACGGAAGCCAGTTTGGATGCCAAGATCGAGCGTAGGAAGGTCGAGATTGATCGCTACGAGAAGCGATTGCAAACTTTGAAAAAAGTGCGGTGAGTGATGCGAATTTAAAACGATGTGGTTGTTTCGGAAAACCCAATACATTTGTCCATTTGCTCGCCACTTCTACCTGTTTTTGGTCAATTCCGCCTACTAGCCCTTATAGATTTGGTGGCTGCATCTGAATTCTCGTTGGTTTTTGGCAAACTTGTTTGACAGCATGGAACGCTTGTAATGTTGTTTTATATTCACATTTTGCTTTAAGTTTAAGAGCGATATTTTATTCTGTAAATGATCAGCTTTTGTTATCGACCAGCTATATACAGAGTGTAGCTTTAATGATTCCTTTAAGAGCCAAATATAACTTAGTGTTATAATTGAAAATTTCGAGACATTACATTGATTTTTTTTCCGTAGATTTTTCTGTAGATTTAATAATATAACCCTGCACTTTAATTGTCCTATTTTGTAATTTGACGTTAAAAGTGCCCTCTTTATTATAAGGGCGCCGTGTCCTTTTGAATGACCCGATATAATGAAAATCCCACATTGGCATATTTTGTAACCACCAAATTCATAAATTAAACTACTTTGCAATACAAATCGTTTCTTTCTTGACTGTTAGAGCTAAAGTCGCGATTATCTTAGCATCCCTTCACTTATTTGTTCATTTGTTAATTTTTTACCAATATTTTTAGTCTGAGTTTACCGATTAGCGTCGTCGCTAAGTACCCTCGCTGTGTATTTGCAACGTTTTCTCATTAAATAGCCGTTTTTCTTTAATTTGGGAAAATATTATTCAAACAAAAAGGAATTATTCTCTACGCGGTTAGTGGATGAAGCTATTTTATATTTGAAAACTAGGGATGAAAAGATGACGTGTTCTCGGGATTATAGTTGGTTGGAGATATATTTACTGAACAAAATAGAATGGAATAGAGAGAGCGGACAAAAAAAGAACTCGTTGATATAAGCCGCTAAGACGTCATGATCGAGTGTCGCTGCTCTACTATAAATGCATCTTTAGACATCGGTAGAGTGTCGGTGCTACCTGAGCGCACCTCAGTGGATGCGCTGGACAACGCTAACCAAAAGGTAATCATACCGACTGCAATAGCGTTATTTTTAACGTTACAATAAATATATTTCGGTAACGATTTATCCTAAAAGGGAACTGCCAAAAGCTGTTTGGTATCTATTAAAAAACAAAAAGATTATAAGTATCCTGACTACGTTTCTAAGTCCATTTTGAAGTAGTTGAAAAACTATTTTAATGATGTTTTCGGTGTAGTATCGGGATTAAACTAGTGGCAATTAAATTGAGCAAGTTAACAGGTCAGGAAGCTTTACAAATGCGTCGTTCAGGCTAGCCCTGATTCAATGTTTTGTCTGCATTTCGTGAGTATTGGGGAGTAATCACATGTTTAACTTTTCCTGGCAGATTGGTCGTCAAGCAGTAATGGAAATCCTTTAGGATCCAACGTTCTAGGATTTTTGGTCACCTTGTGTGCCCATTTCTAAATGAAATGCATAAAATAAGGTTAAAGTTTTATCTTTTTGTACAAAAATTGGAAATTAATATGAATTTTCCGTATCACAATATAACATCAAACAACATGACTATGATGTTCCAGATAAAAACTATCCGTTTTGCTACATATATAAGATTCCATAAGATAAAATATCTGTTTCGCCTTGAAAAAAAGGAAAAAGTTGCAACGAAATGAACTTCAAAACGTATTTTAGGTTAACTTATCATTTGTTTCTGTTAAATTTCTAGATACATTTTCTAATGTTAAACAGTTTATCTTGCTTATGCAGTTAATACTACTGCATCAACGAGCATATACACAGTTCCTAGTTAATACGTGACCCAATTGTATGCATTCTAATATCTGCTGTTCTAGATTCACATATTCCTAGTAATATAGTCTGTAATTAAATTCAACTCTTCAATCCAGTCTTGCGATATATTAGACTGGCAATGTGTCTACGGTAAGCGTAACGTAAACACAAATTGAGACACCCCAATCTACGAGGGCGAATCAAATATTAACCGGACTTTTCTTTTTAACGCTCCCTGGGTGAAGTGAGTAACGTGACGTGCTGATATATGTTGGATGGTGATGTAAAGTGGAGGGGAGTAAATTGGTTCGGCTCGCCAGAGCAGATTGGTTGTTAGTAGGATCATGTCTGAGCAAGAGGTGCACACGTCTGTCGAGCAACGCATTATTATTAAATTTTTGTCGCGGGAGGCCGTAAAACCAGCCAAAATTTTGCATCGACTAACTGCACAGTTCGCTGAAGAAACGCTTTCAAGGACCCAAGTCTACGACTGGCACAAAAAATTTTCCGATGGCCGAGAGTCAGTGCAAAATGAGACCCATGCTCGCCGACCGCGGACAAGCACCAGTGAGACGATTTTTTGGGATTGCAGAGGCATATTGCTCGTTGATTTTCTCCATGAACGGCGTACGGTTAATGCTGCGTATTACTGTCAACTGCTTGATGAAGTGAAACTGGCCTATCGTCGAAAAAGGCGAGACATGCCTATTCGAAGTGCGATTCTGTTCCATGACAACGCTCGGCCACACACAGCTGCATTAACCCAAGAAAAATTGGACAAAGTTCACTGGGAAACACTGGAACATCTGCCCTACAGTCCCGATCTGTGCCGTGTGACTTCCACATGTTTGGGCCACTCAAAGAAGAACTGGGAGGTCATCACTTTGACGACGACGAAGGTGTAGAAACGTTCGTGCGCAATTGGTTACAGACGCGACCACATTCATTCTTTGATGAGAGAATTAAAAAACTTCCGATTCGGTGGGAAACATGTGTGAATAAAAGAGGAGATTATATAGAAAAATAAGGTGTATTCAAAATTTTATTTACTGTACCAATAAATCTTCTAAAACAAAAGTTCGGTTAATATTTGATTCGCCCTCGTAGTATGAATACAGCGTATAAACCATGAACCATGAACTTTTGCTGCGTTGTGAAAGGATTCCTTAACATACCCACATAAATACATCATAGTGAAATAGGCCACCATTACTTTATGAAAATACAGGGTTGGATAACCTTTCGATTTTTTTTTTAATTCCTGATATCTCTTTATGGTATCCATAATTAAACTGGATATGGATATTACTTTCTTGTTTAATTTACTACACTACCACTACAGTTACAAATTCTTCGAGTAGTTCATTCTATCATAATTTTTATACACTTTGCTCTTTATAAACTTATTCGTTTATGAACGTTTCAAATTCTGCTTTGTAAACATGACTGAATTTCTCACTGTCAAGGGTTGTTTTATGTTTACAATAGATGTCGCTACGTTATCTTTTCTATATGCTTCAAAATTTATAATGGCTTTGTTTTTCTTCCACGGTTGAACCGATTCAGAACCGTTTAAACCAGTCGCACTAAATACTGCAGACTTTAATATCATATACAGCCATACCATGGTTTGCACTGGTAAAGTATTTTGAACGGTTCAGGACTGGTTCAAATGTAGAGGAAAAACAAACCTAATTTCTATTAATGACGTATTGTAACGTATCAAATTCTACTTTATCAGTATAATTGAATCTTACTGTCAAGGGTTATTTTATATTTTCAATAGAGGTCGCTACGTTATCTTTTCTAATATGCTTCAAAATTTATAATTTTTATTAATGATGATATTTAACGTTTGGTTAATTTACTTTTGGTAATTTCAGTTGTAAAGGTTGGTTATTGGACAATTTTTATCACGTTTTTCTTTCTCTTAATTTTTGGTTTGGTTCTTTTTATTACAACTAAATTTACCCATGTTTATTGTAATAGAATGCACGATCTTTGTTGATCGGCTTCTGATGGTGACCGTCAACTGAGAAGGACCGCTTATCGAAAATCTGCTTGTGGCTGCATGCCTCCACTTAAAGGAGGATTTAAAGATTTTCAAAGTATTACAGTATTAAGTACTGTGAATGGTCCTGTATTCAGTTTTTTATCGACATTGTCGTATGTGATAATTTTCAGGACGGCACAGCCTTTCATTGAATAATCATCGATCATCGGCAAGTAAGCCCTCCATCCATCCGAGGTAATCGATTATTCTAATCATACTTCATTAGGTTTAGTTTATGCTTATAAATAGTTATTTTCCACGTTTTAGATTTGTTTTTATTAAGTTTTCGTTAAAGCACATTTTGCCGAAATCCACTGAAGGGTAGAGTTTTGCTGCGTGTATGTGTCCACATATAAGATTGCATCCTATTCAAGCGGGGGACAGGACTAGCTCCGATTTACCGCTGCTCGACCACGACAGCACAAGGTTACTCGAAAGCTCCAGTTGAGCATAACCCAGATAAGTGGGTTTTTTCTGTCTTTTCTGTTTACAAACATTTTTTTTTTCTAAATTTAAAACTTCTTTTACCTTTATACTCATTTTATTTAACTAATTCTCATTAACGTATGTATATACTCTAGGAATCTTTTATTATTACTATAATCCTTATTAGAAATTTACTAAATTTTTGGTAATTTGCGTTTTGAATATTTTACAATCTTTTATTTACATTAAAGAAGTTGTAGTAATAATATTCTTTTCCCTGCCCCTCTTCCACCTCGCGTTCCTGTTTTTCGCGTGTAGTTCTCTCTAATCCAAACGGGTGGCGCATATTTTTTTTTGTTAGTTGTGAACTCGCCCCTGTTCATGTTAGCGGGCATATAGTAGGAGAACTACGATCAGGTAGGTCTGCAATTTCTTTGACTAACTTTTTGCCACTATTTCTGTTGCGTTACAAACTAAGGCAGAAAGAAAATAAATTGAAGTTCAAATTGAAATAAAATGTTCATATCTTTCTCTATGTTCTTCAAAGAGTACAAACAGAATAATGTTCTAAACAACTAAACATGAGTAAAATGCTTTCTACATAAAAAATTGAGCAGCAATTATAATTATGTATCTTTCACAAATCTCATTTCTTTTCAGCCCTGCTTTTTTGGAAGAATTTACAGCGTTAGAGTTAGAATTAGAACGTCTTTTTACTCAATACTCTTCGAGATTAAGATGTTTGAACCAACTGGAAAAAACTGCAGCGGAAGCAGAAAGGGCGCATTTAGAAAGGCAACAATTAGCTGCAATGAAGAAGATAGTTAAAACCGAGTCTACGGTGATTATGGAAGACGACGTTGAAGCTGAATTGTTAGGCCTTGAAGAAAATCCACCTGAACCTAAGAATCCAACACTGTCAAGGCAAGAAAGGCCCAGGGCAAGGACTGGAGGTAGCAAAATTAGTTGAAATAGAAGAACGTTTAAGTAATATTTAATGATCTCCAGGTCGTATGCGTTCCGAAAGACCAACTGCGTTTGGTGGAATGGAACCTACAGTTTCGTTGAGCGGATCCTCATTGGATTTGAGCACGGATTCTGAGACAGACGATGTATTTTTGGATAGAGATGAACCTGAGTTACAACATTCTGATGACGATTCGTTAGGTTTGGAGATATCCAGTATGGAAAGAAGAGCTCCATCTGGTACAAAAACAAGTACTAAAATTCAAGATAATAGTGATGACGATTTTTAAATATAAAATGCATGATCAAATAACTATTATCCATAAACAAAAATAATTGGACCGATTTTAATTAAATAATGTGTAATTTTAGCCACTAATGCAGTTTTACTGCTGTTGAAATTTTTGGAGAGTTACCATCTGGTAGCGCTCTTGAAGAATCAGGACGAATTATGCGTAGTTTCTCTTACCTGAAACTGAAAAAGTTTCCTAAGATTTTCCTCCGAATGCTAAGATTGTTTAATGTGGATCCCCAATATAGTGTGTAGTGGTGAACGGAAGTTCTTCACTTGGTGCTACAAGTGTATTACAAATGTTAGTAGCTATATTGGGCAACAAAGTTGTTGAAGAGAGTTTCATTCAGTATCTGGTAGGTTTAATAACGAAGGAACTTTTGAATGTACTTTTATCAGTGTATCAATTCCACAACAGCCTGCACAGTAGCATATTTTTGACTTTCGTGTTGTGCGATTTCTTCGGACATAATGTAGCTTACTTTCTACATAAGTCCACAGCTGTAACAGAAAACTCCTTCTTAATTCAGAAATAAACGTGAAATGTAGGTCTTTTGACAACAAGTAATCACAAGCTTGAATGATAAATTTTAAAATTTATCAGTTTACAACATAGACACGCATCAGAGATCTCCCATTATCATTGCGACTTAAAATAGTCTAAGACATATAACTAACATTGTCCAAAAAGTTGCGAGTTTCTAGCTTATGCGTCAAATACCCTTAAAAGTTCTTCATTCCTTTCTTTCTTGAAATACATGCTGTCTTCGCCCTATACCCGTTAGACTCTTTTTTCTAAGTTTCTTACACTTGATTGGCTATTTTCAACATCGAATGTGTCACATATAACGAGTTTTCACTCTGTTTCCAGCCCCTTTTATAGCCCCGAGTTTTCCTCTGACTGTCGCGTCAGTGTTAGGATTCTTCTTCTCCCAATTTTCTTCACACTAAAAATGTTCATATTTAATGAAATATTTTCCTACAACAATTTACAGTATAAATTCAGTTGTATCTCTGGCTAAGGTCAATTTCTTGTCCGTTGTTAAAATTTAATATTGTCTAGTTGTTCGTAATATTGTGGCAGCTTGCCCCTTGAAATTAATCTATTTTTATAATAAAAAAAAATCGAAATTTAATATCATATTGTAATTCGAAAAGTGTATTCTAATTGGTTGTGATCAAACAATCGCTATTACGAGCAAAGGAGTCAAGGGACATTTACAATTTCTCAGTTTTAGTTCGAACAAATGTTGTATTGTTACGCGTTTAGCTAAATGTCTTGTGAATCTAAGTTTCTAATGTTTCAATTCCACGTTAAATACGAAGAAATGATCAAGTTTTGATTATTTAAAAGTACGCGGGTTTTCGTGTACGTGACGCGTAACTACGGAGTTTATGTTAAACGTCACAATTTGGGGTTAGTTTTCCTATTTTCAAATTAATTCTTGTAAAATGTAAATATTTGGTATTTATTTTATTATTTAAGCTGCCGAAAGAGTGTTTAGGGACACTCCCGGACCATACGACCGGGAAATTTAATCAATTCATTTAGAGAAATCAATTTCTCTCGTTTATAACATTACAATACATAGAGTTGCTTCTGCAGGTCCCTCAACATTTCTAGGGAATAGAATTAATTTGTTTCACTTTTTATCAAATTCATAAATTATTCTGAATTCTCCAAACAATAAACAAATATTTTGCCATAAAAACTTGTGCGGCAAAACCAAATTTGATTGATTGAACCAGAATTTTTTGTTTGAATTCGGATAATTTTGTACTGCATCTGTGTTTTAATTGTAATGATATACATTTTTAAATAAAAATAATTATTTACAAATAATTTTGTTTAAATGTTTATGTTGCATATGCAATATGAATTTGATATACATTAAAATTTATGTCTTCTTATGTGTATTAGAAAACATTCCGCTTATATTTGCAATTACAAAAATTATTCGTGTAAATGTAATTTTTCTGTTTTCTTTTGCTTAGAATTAATTTCAATTCAATTTTGGAGAGAAATTATTTATAAATTTGTGTCATTTTAGAGTATTCCGTTCCTTATTTTGTTTATTTTCTTTCGTACACTGGCAGAATTTCTTTGTAGCTTCCTCATTGCAATTAATTTTCGGCACAAATTCCTGATCTTCTTTCATCGCAGGGTAAAACACAGCTAGTACGCTCTCACGGATGCTACTTTCTAGTCATATACCCGAGGGTGTGACGTTGCAAATAACCTAGAAACTTGAAACTGCTCAACGGAGGCGTTTGCTAATTTCCCAAGAGTGTTCCTTACGAAACTGAAGTGACAAATTCTGATAAAGAATTCTGAACGTCCTTCACCTAAAGAGGTAATCAATCAAACCTTTTGATATTAAAGAAGGTATTCAATACTTTCCGAGTAGGAACTTAATCTGAAGTGAAAGAATGATGCAAGAGGCATGAAAAATGAATTATGGAGGGAGAAAATTGTTTTTGTCGATTATTTTTCGATATGTTTAGATAACTTTATTTACATTATATAAAAAATATTTCTTATATACAAACGTACAGTTTAAACGCGAATGAAAGCATATAAATACAGATTTAAAATAAATATAAATATAAGATATAAAATACATATCACCTGGCAGCATACTAGCTGGCTAAAAATACACATACTAACTATAAAATAACAATAGTAACTAGTCAGTCTGTCATTTAAGTCAAGTTAGTCTACAAAGTCTGTATTGTCAATCATGTCCAGAGTTCAAGAGGTAAGTGGTCAATTTATGCAGTTGGGGACGTCATTCTCTTCGTGTTAATCATTGGTTTTGGAAGCTCAGAAGCGCAGTCGATTTCGGCAAATAACTTCAATTGTGGCATCGGAAATGTATCTTCAGTAACATTAAAATCTGTTGATTTATATCTAAAAATGGAAGAAAATATGCTGATGAAGTTGTTCTAAAAATATTGTCTTTAAATTGATAATGCATTTTTTCCGTACAACAGTAGAAATTAACCGTTTGTTATATAATAAAGAAGAGTGCTTACTCGTCATCGCTGGGTAAAACGTCAACTTGAACGACTTCAATTCCTTCCAATTCTGGTAGGGCCACGTCTATGTCCTCGCTTTGGTCATCAATCTGTTCCTTACTTTCTACATCATTTCCATTTGCATTATGGTAATCACCTGTTACAGAGGATATTTTCACGTAATTCTTATTACTGGTTGGTTTTAGTCTACTTGGAAGCAGATTGGTCTTAAAGTCCAGTTTGTCATCGATGTGAAGGGGATAGCCGTTAGTATCGTCATGTGATGATGTCAGTTTCGTCGGTTTATTTACGTAATGTACGGTCTCAAAGTTACTGTAAAAGTCATTCTTCCTTTTGTCGTCATGAGTATAAAGATAACTCTGAAAGATAGGTCCTAGAGTCTGCGGTTCACGAGTTGTCTGTTTGATAGTCTGTGTAGAAGGTTTTGAAGTTAAGTATGAAGATAGTTTATGTACTGGTACGTCATAGCCACCTTGCGTGTTAGTATTGTACAATTCGTGAGGTCTTAAGATGATTATGGGTTTGTGTGAAGATTTAGTAGGTTCTGAATGAAAGTAATTGTAATTAACGTCAAAGTCTTCAGTTTCAGGTTTACTGGAAAATTGTTTGTTCGTTTGATATGAAGTAACGGGTCTTTTAGCACCATAAGGAGGAATAACATGCATGTTAGTTGCCTTAGTAGTAGATTCTTCTATCATATAACCAGTCACGTAAGTTACCTTTTGAGAAGGTTTTAGTATGTAAATGGGGTAACTAGTACTTGGTCTTTTTGTCGCTATTTCTGGAACAAATTTATGATGTCCGTTATAAGAATTAATATAATTATTTTGTTGATGTTTATTAGTATTATTGTTACTTTGTAGAAGTGATACTTGAATTAGATGTTTGTCTTTGTCGTAAGTTGGTCGTAAGGGTCTCTTGGTCAATACTTCATTAGTTTGTGTAGGTTTTACAGTAGGATGTACATGAATGTTAATATGAAATTGATAGTTAGGCGGATTGTCTTTATCTTTGAAATCGTCATTTGTCATTATGGGGTCATTTTCGTAATCGTCAGCGTAATGGACCTTTTTAATATCGTCAGGATATTTTAAGTTGGTGTGTATGTCATCAAGTCCAATGTCTTCGTTGTCATATTGTCCGTATCCATTTCCACCATGTACTACTGCTTCAACGTCTTCGTAAGTTCCAACGTCATGTACTTTGTCAATCACTTCATTAGGTTTTTTGGTACTAGAGTTCAATGTTGGTCTTAATGTCGTCTTTCCAGCAGTTTGTTTTCGACGATTTGTCGATGGTTTCTTGTGCTTGTTTTTATTCTTCGTTGTTGTGTCATAGTCATAGTCATAATAATAGTCACTTAACGTATCCAAAATGTATTCGTCAATGTTACGTAACTTTTCTCCACTCACGTCACTATTTTCTCTCTTTTCCTGTCTTAAGTCTGTCATAGTGTTGTTAATTTTGTCGAAATATTTAAGAAATTTTGAGCTATTGATATTATCAATCGCGTTAGTTACTGAGCCATTCTTGTCACCTTTTGTCTTATCTGTAAAGTCTTTGTCGGTCACTTCCCAATCGCTTGAAGAGCTTTTATTGTGTTTCAATAATAAGACTGTGTGATTTATAACTTTTTGTTCTAACAAAGGGTGTGGTAGAACCGTAATGCCTGAACTAATATTAGCCGATTTTTTTAATTCCTTAACAATTAATTCGTTTATTTTCATATTTTTCAAGTTACGCATCAAAATCAAATTATTTCTTTCTGCAGCAGGTTTTGTATCTCTTTTCACAAACAAGTTTGATACATCTATAGATTCTGTGGTTAAATCGTTAATATTGATAATTTCAAGTTTATCGTCAATAGGATCTTCACTATTTATTAAATTTAAAGCATTAACTGTTTCTTGAAATCCTTTTTCGAAATCGAAATCCTCATCTTCACTGCCAATGATGCCAACAAATTGTTGATTAACAGGTGGTATAGATGTGTGTAATAGTAACGTTTCATGTTTTTGTTGGACGGCATGAAAACCGAAATCGCTATCAAGATCAATTGAATTGAAATTAGGTCCTTCTTCGGTCCAAAACAGCAAATCCAAACTGTCGCTGATTAAATTATCACAAGCTATCCTTGAGTTTTGGTTATCACTCGCAACAAAGACAAACGGTTGTATGGTGTGGATTTCACTAATTGTATGGCAGATTATATGAGCAAAGTTTATTTTTCGGATTTGCTGAAGCTGCGCTGGTGTGAAAGATGATGGCAAATTTCCGTTTTCATACCAGAATCTATCACCTTTCCTATAATTTAGGAATTGCTGGGCTATTATACATGCGAAAACCGGTCCCACGATACCACCCCTAACTGGTTTTTCAGCTAAACCGCCCGGATACAAGTCTATGTCGTCGACGTGGGCGTAGAGTGATCGAAAGAGGTTTATAGTTTCGGCTCGCATCACCTTAGCTAAATCTTTCCAATCGTTAATCGGTGATAATCCACAGGGTTGCCTCCAAGACGTATAGGATGGAATACCATGGTCTCTACCTCTTTGGATGTTAATAGCGGCTAAATCCATACCAAACGGGGTATCGCTTGATTGAAATAGATGATTTGTTAGTTCATCTCCTATGAATTCATCACGCATTTGAGGTGGTTGATTACAAAGGCCTAGAATTAGTCGGTCTAAAGAACCATGACTCCAAATATTTTCAGGATTTTCTTGTTCGTCATGGATGGAAACGTCTATAAGCAATTATTTTTTCTTCTAAGAAAATACTATAACGAGATAAACTTACTATTTCTCAAATGCTGATGGTTTATTGTTGAACGAACGAAAGAATTTTGAACCAAACTATGGCCGAAACGGAAAGCAGCAGATGAAAACGCATTCGCTGTGGTTGGATTCACTTTATTGTTATATCCAGTGTAATATTCCTTCGATATCAGTTTTAATTCAAATAGATCTATTACTTCCGGACCTATAGAACATACAAAAGTTTCTTTTGGTAAATTTTCTTTTAGCATATTTTTGGTTATCTCACCTAGAACTATTGGCAGAAACTCTTTATATGTAATATGCTGTATCAGAGCCCCAACAATACGTCTCGCTTCTTGATATAATTTTTCATCGCTCCAATGTGGATTTATTCCTTGTAAACCTCCAGCAATTTTGTTATGAAACCTCAACCAAATCGTATGCAAGGCAGTTAAAGCTGGTTGTTCGCCAAATCTAGAGTCACCAGCAAGGAAACAGGATGTGCTAATTGCACCTGTTCGACAGATTTCACCATCTGGGGGGTCAGGAGGGTTTCTATTCGATCCTCTCCGTCCGTATTGCAAAGTACCTAATGAAACAAAAAGAGTTTATTAATTTTTATACAGACTGTCCTCAAAGTTGAGGCATTTATATTTGCAGTTGTAAAATGACGGAGGAAAACCATTGCGATAATGTTTTTAAGATGGGTTGGAACTTTTGGTTTAGTTGCTTAGAACTAATAGTGCTATGACTTTGTAATAAATTTATTAGACTTTAGGTCTGATAGTAAGTATGCTATCGACGTATGGGCTCAGGTAATTCGTGTCCCATAACTTCATGTAAGGCCGTCTGCGGCTAACTTCTGCCACCTTCAAGGTCGCAGCTTCTAGTCGGGGAATTTTACATGCTCCTACTTGTTCGGGGGGACTTGCAAAGATGTGGAATGATCATTGAGGTCCGTAATCATAGTGACACGAGCTGGCGAGCGATAGTTATAAACTTCCACACCGAGCACTGTGAAATGGCGCTCCCTGAATAGCTTGAAAAGCTCTCTGAGCAGTTTGAACGGCAGCCTGAACATTTTGACGACAGAAACGTCATCTCACAGTGCTTGGTGTAAAAGTTTGGCACAACTGCTCGCCGGCACGCGTCGCTTTGATTACGGATCTCAATGAGAATTCCACGTGTTCACTTTCCCATTTAAAATACATATGAACGGAAGCTGCGATTTTAAAGGAGGCAGAAGTTAGCCACGGACGGCCTTGAATGGAGTTATGGAACGCGAGTGATCTTGAACTGAGCCCGTACGCCTATAGCATACCTGCTTCTGATATCTTGTGCAAATCTGCGAGATTTTTTATTCGACCGTCTTGAGTAATGCGTTCGATCAAACAGTTTTTATATTTATTCGTAGTGTGGTTAAAACTGGCATACGTTTATGGAAACAATTAATTTGCCCACAGTAAAGTATTGAAGACTATACATCAAGAACAATTTTATCTGTATTATTAACAAAGGGTACAAGAGATACAACCACAAGATCATGGCATAAGAGTTACATTTTGTCAGTGACTTTTACATCAATGTCGCAGAAATGAAAATTTAACTAAATCTCTTTTGTTTGCCGACACAGGCACGTTTACAAAAAATTGAAAGAACAATTTTCATAACAACCATGTTTGGGCATTAGAAAATCCGCATGCTATGAGAGGAGCTGATTTTCAGCTCAGATTCTCGGTTAATGTTTGGACTAAATGGCCATACCTTCTTTCACTTCGAATGACAGGTGAAAATTATTTAGATTTTCTTCAATAGACTTTGCCACAATTATTAGAAGATTTTGCTGTAGATATAAAAGAGACTATGTGGTTTTTGCATGATGGAGTTCTACATATTTTAGGCGAAAGGTTTACGAACATTTAAATAAAGTACTCGAACTTAAAATTGGCAGCATTTAAATCTCTTTCGGTTCTGAAGAAAATACTTAGATGGCGCTGGGTCATAATCGTCAAATTCATATGTTAAGCCCAGTTAAGCTACACGAATTAAATTTCAAAATTCAGTGATTAGTGTGTCTGTATAGAAACATATACCAAATGGCAAAGTTGATAGTGTTAGAGAAACGGAAACTAATACTAATATTATGGGAAGAACAACCGGAGATAAGTGCGTATGAAGGTGTGAACTATGTGAAATGTTTTGGAATCAGTAAATGAACAGTGTGTATGTAATGGAAAAATATAAAGCAGAAAATCAGGTACTGGAAAAACAAAAAGAAAGCTAAATGATCGAAAAATAAACCAACTCGTAAAAATTGCCAAAAACAAATGTGCTACGGTTGTTAAAATTGGAAGGAAGTTTCATGTATCCGACAAAATAATACCCAAAGTACTAAAGCAAAACAATATAAACCGTTTCTGTAAAACGGATACTTCAAAATCCACATCGACGCAACAAACGACAAACCTATCACTTGAGGATGTTGACTTTAAAAGTCGCTTCCAACTTGATGGGAAGAAAGACATTATATTAGATGATGAATCCTATTTCTGTTTTGAAAACAGTCAGCTAATATCCAGTAACTACTATTTTTCTGCAAATAAAAAAATGCACCACCCGATATTAAATTACAAAAGAAATTTGAAAAAAAGTTGTATGTTTGGACAGCCATTTCACAAGCAGGTTTTGTTGAGGCTAATTGTGCATTAAATACTCAAATATATGCCTATCAATGCATAGAACGTCGGCTAAAACCATTTATTCCTGAGAATTAAGGATTCCACAAACCAGCGCGGCTGCGATGGCGATGGCAATAGCGATCAAAGTAACCTATGGATATAAACATGGTCACGCATATCGCAACGGTCCACCTCCGGCTGGTGCAACGTTCTATTAGCGATAACCGAACGGTGGCGGTAGGATTTTACAGGCTGCAACTGGTCGCGGCGATATTAGTTACTTATGTATAAGAGAGTGTTTAATTTAGCGTTTACAGTGAAAACTTTGGGATAATGAGTGCTAATAGTATGGAAAATTTAAGAGAAAAATTAATGAATATGTAAAGGAACATAAAATTTTGTATGAATTAACACATTCAGAATATAAAAATATTAGAAAGAACTGCAGCTAAAATCAAAGTTTCTTTTTGTTTCCTTTTTGACATTGCAGAACTCGCACGCACTTTGTATTGTACCGTGTAAACACTACTGCTGAAGATATCCGATAAAATTGATATCCGGATCCGCTGTCCGGTTCTCGGATTCGCTATCGGATTCTCAGATCTGAATCCACAATCCAGTTTGCTCTACTTATATTATAATTGATGACAAAGTACCTCTCACTTGTTCTAATTCAGACAGGATTAATTCAAGATTATTTTGCAATGTAGAAAGTGCTTAACACAGAAAATATCGAACTTATGTTATATGAAAAAAATGCAATAGCTTTTAAAATCTATGAACTCATAGTAATATTGAATTTCCATGCGCGCAATATTATTTGATAATTACTCGATCTATAGTAGGTTTTCATAATTTACTACGAAATTTTACGGCACTTTATTATTTTCTTTAGAAAGTTATGGAAGAATGGTGCTGGATCCACGTTATCGGATAATGGATTCGGATCCGAAATGTCGGATAAAGAATCCGAATTCGAGATTTCGGATAGCGAATCTGGATCCGAGGTTTCGGATAATGGATGCGGATATCCGGATTCGAAATGATCAGGATCCGGATAATAACTCTAGTAAACACTAAAATCGCTACCAGCACCGCGTATGTTTGAGAAGATTTGATCGCTCCTTGAAGCGCTACCGGGATGGTACGTGACGGCTAACGCCACCGCGACACTAACCACGTTGGTTTGAGGAATTCTTTATGCTTCTGGGCGGTATATTTTCTGTCCTTATGGAGCAAGCTGCCATTGTGTTAAATTAACAGTGGATAAACTTCAAGAGTTGAACATAAAATATGTACCAAAAGATGAAAATCCACCCAATGTACTGCAGCGGCGGCCTATAGAGCAATTTTGGGCCCACTTCAAATAACAAGTTTATATCGACAACTGTTCAGATTTAGCAGATAGGCAGCTGAAGCAACGTATACGTTTGAAAGCCCGAGAATTTGATGGTAACTATTATCATTGGTGCCTATTCAAAAGTTTTCGGAATAAAATAAACAGAACTGCTAAAGATGGGCCATTAAGTATATTTAATCAAATATGTTAATAAAAACTTTGTAACATTTTTTTTACGCGTTATTGTTAATAATGGTGCAAATTTTAAGGACCATAAATTAAACATAGGAAGGTTTTAGATATTCTTAAAAGTAATGGTTGCTTAAGGGGGGAAACCACATTAGACGGTTCAAAAAATCGATTTTGATTTATTGCATAAATCGTTAGTACAGATATTCAAAAATATGCTCCAAAAATTTTAAAGCAAAATTCGAAGTCCTTCATATACTGCGGATGTGACGCTTGAGCGGAGAGAAGGTAGAAGAAAGGAAAATGATGTTTTTGAGGTCAGAAAAACTTCACGGTGTGAAATACATCAATTACATCGGTGACAGAGATTCAAAAACATTTACAGCTCTTCTCAATATCAATCCACATGGCGATGAACAAGTAGTTATTAAAAGCGAGTGTGTAGGTCATGTTCAAAAAAGATGGGAACTCGACTGCGAAGTTTGAAAAAAGCTAAAAAATTGGGCGGAAAAGGTAAATTGACCAACGCTTTAATAAAAATGCTAAGCGCATATTAGGTCTTAGCAATTCGAAGAAGCATCAACAGCCTTGAAGATACGAAGAAAGCTATTATGGCCACTTACTATCATATGATATCCACCGACGAAAATCCTCGACACGAGAACTGTCTATCGGGCACTGACAGCTGGTGCAGGGGGCAGCAGGCTAAGGCTCTTGGAACCGAGCCTGAAGCTCACCCTAATCCATTACACCTTAACGTGCAGAAGGGAATTCTTCCTATATTCGAGGATTTATCGAGAGAAGATTTACTGACAAGATGTTTAGGTGGTCACACGTAGAATGCAAACGAGAGTTTCAATTCTACAATTTGGCGCTTGGCTCCGAAACATTTGCATCGTGGTCTGAAAGTTACAGAAGTAGCATCATTTTTAGCTGCTGCCCTATTTAACGAGGGAAATTCAGCCCTACTAATGATTATGAATGAACCGGAGATTGTAGTTGGGTCGCGGAGCTTCAATTATGGACAGCAAATGGACGAACAACGCGTTAAACGTCAAAACAGACGGAGCGCTCTGGAGACGAAGGAAGCGAGAAAAGTCAGAAAAGAGATGTTGCAGCTAAATCAGGCTTATGAGGAAGAGGAAGGTCTACTTTATGGTGCTGGAATCGCAGATTAAAATGTAAGCATGTTATATAGTTTATTACTCATGTGAATTTTCAGTTTTCGGTATTATTTTTTTCAAATGCGTATTTCTCAAAATGTCTTTTTCTCAACTGGCGTGCAATGTAAACCAAAGAATTGCTTTATGATTTTCATAAACGAAAGTTTTAATTATTTGTTATTAAATTTTCTATTAGTTAAACCTAAATTTGGAGGAAAAAAAAACATTTTGAGTTTTTTTTTTTTTTTTTTAACAAAGCGAAAAAATGGTGAAAACACGAATTTTTTTTTTTTCAAATGCCTCTAAATTTTTCAATTTCCAATATTTTCAGCTGAAAATAGGTTCAATTAATAATAAAACATGTAGATATTGTAAATAATTTTTCTGCATTGCTTTCAGGTGAATTTTGCGACCTCCAAACTGTACGCCAAAAATGAACTCTGCCGACGAAGCTTTACAAACAGTAGCATACAACTTGTGCATTTTCGAAGATAAATACTCATAGAAATCCTATTATGTAGTTCAAAACATAAATAAAATGACCTCAAAGTTCAAATTAATTCTAATCATTTTTTCCCTTTCAAAAAAATTCACAAAGAAAGGATAAAAATCAGCCTTCTAATGTGGTTTCCCCCTTTAATTGAATGGAAATTATAAATTAAGACGCATACAATTAGCACAATCTAACAGGTGTTGCATACAGATCAAAACTTACACGCTTTTCATGAAAGTA
Organism: Dynastes maya; assembly: GCA_029619315.2. Taxonomy (NCBI): domain Eukaryota; kingdom Metazoa; phylum Arthropoda; class Insecta; order Coleoptera; family Scarabaeidae; genus Dynastes; species Dynastes maya. The sequence goes on along the minus strand of JAROYE020000006.1, from coordinate 33,506,942 downwards.
ATTTGCACCCTTGTTAGATGAGTGCTTTTAATTGCACTTTCTCGAGAACGTGGATGTAGAATTAACATTATAATACGTAGGAGATAAATGAATTTTGTTCACCAATTGCGTAGTGATGAACTCTAACAAACTACATTGTGTTTATCTACATTAACTTTATAATCCGCTGATCCTTAAACTAAGAACGAAGTTTCCGAAGATACTAACACAATTGAAAGAAATTTAGACAATTTAAAGTTCCACGTCTCTATCCTAACCGAATCAAACATTTATCGTTTGGTATATGCTCCTTTTAATTTAAAATTTCAATTATTTTTTTTTTGAACTTACTCACAAGACCAACCGTAAAAATGTCAATTAATTATTAGAAATCTGAAATTAAGTATTTAAATAAGCACATAATCTATTAAAATTTTGAAAGGTAGACAAATTTTTAAGTAACGGTTTATTGCAACTTTTCGCAACATCGGTCAATTAATTCTGTTACGTTGCCGGTCTAATATTGTACGAAATGTAACGTTCTTAGAATTCGCAAAAAATCAAAATTGTTTCAGATAAAAGTAAAAGCTTAAATAGTAAATATTAAATATGAGCGTAAATATCTGTATAATATGTTTTGTAGTCGCTTGAGTAATTTTGTCTCCAGTAGCAAATAAGTTGCTTGAAAGAAGTAATTTTAGATGAAAGAGAAGGGGTTTCGTTTAACCAATGGGATTCAACAGATTAACATGGTCCACAATCCAAAATCGGCTTGGGTGGAATCTCTTTGATAAAGGTTCTAATCATCCGATTGGAAGATGTGAAAATGACTCATAGAATTTGAAAAACAAAATAATAATAATTGGAAAACAATATTAAGGCATTCTGGGGCATCACCCTGTGAATTATCACCGATTAGAATTTCTCCGATAGCCAAGTGGTATTGAAAGCACTGGCATACTATCACATAGTCTACAAGCTAATGGATCTAGGACGTTTCGCTGTCGTCGTTTCGCCGTCGCCGTCACTGTTTCGCCGTAGAGCCAGTTCGCCATCGACCCGATTCGTCGTTGGCCCGATTCGCTGTCGCGATACAAAATTGTGGTTTAACATATATTACAGCTAAATTTATTACCACATAAATGCTAATAATAAATAAACAAGGTACAACTTAACAATAAATATGTATTTATTTTGCGCGTCTGAAATAGTTAGCGATCAGCACCAATAAATTGCTTAATTCCTGTTAGCAGTGTCAAAATGTGTAATTTATGTTGGAGAGGCATAGCAATCTAAGGTAAAAGGTTTTGATATTATCTTTAAATGTATAATCATTAGATATTTTGCTTAATAATTCATTTTCTGTGGACATGCAGAAAGAAACAGTTTCACTATAATTTTATTTTTAGGAAATTATCTTAAATATAATTAAACTTATTGCTAAAGTAGCAGTACAAGCATTTTCAATGTTAATATAATTTTATTTTAAAAGACGATCCTTGAGTGTCGTAGAAAAGTTATTCATCACATGACTTTTTTACCAATCAGAGAAGGGGTTGATACAATAAATGCGCTAATTTTACCCCATCCACCTTGATCTTATACGTTGGCGTCATGGTGTCGCAGGCATGTAATGTGGTAAGGTACATGAATTCGCCGAGTGGGTAATTGTGCTTTAAGAAAAGAAGTGTACAATATTTTGAAAAGTTGGGACTTCCCAGAGTTAGTAGATACTTTTCAAAGTAAGTATGATACTTTAAATTCTACACCAAATTATCTGGAAATAACGAACTTATTGTCCCGAGTGGCCAAATAAGAATGGCAGCCGGCTATATCTTAGACACTAGTAATCACAGAGCTTTCGGGTAAAATCTTTTTAACAAATGTGGCCAAAAGAAAATACTGGAAATGATTTTGAAGTTCGTAACATGACCAGTAGATGGCGTAAGAGTCACGAGTATAAAATTAAAGTTTTCATCGTGTTTTGCCCAATTAAGAGTTATCGAAAATATATGCATTTTGTTCCCAACCCAATTCTCTTTCTCTTGCATTAAACACATTTTGTCGTATTTTCTAAAGTAAAGTGGTGGGGGGACGTCAATTGTTTTTTAAAATAAATATTGGTTACTCCTGTTAGGCTTAACCGAATCTAACAATCTTGATCTCGTCTAAAAAAGATTTATTTGATTAATTAAATGTAGTTTTGGTCTAGTTCTTTTGTATTGTAGCCACACCACTAGAGAGCCTTACCTGACTTTCTAACAAATAAAGCGGCTTTTCGCAAAAATTTTAAATAGAACGATAATATGGTTCTTTTCATGCGAAAAAGTAGAGAATTAAAAACTTAAGATGCTAGCGAAAACCGCGTCTCGATATCTTTTCTCTAACCGGAGATATTAACGAAAAAATTTGTTGTACTTGGACGACCCGGCCCGGTTTTGCTGACTGTGTTATTTTATTGAAGCTTCTAAATATAACCATATTAGTAAAAATAAAAAATATGCTCTATTTCAAAGATAGTTATTTATTTTAATGTCTTATAAATGAACTGAATCATTTTTTTAGAGATTTCAACTTGAAATAAACATTAAAAATTTGTTTAGCCTATTAAGCGAATTCTAGGGTAGGCTTTGAATGATAAAACATGCAGAATAAAAGAATTACACGTTATGTGACAACGCCGAAAAGGCCCATGAGTTCGTTTAGGCCGTTTTGTTTATGCTTTTAATTTCCTTTTTTCGCCATACTTATCAAGTTATGCGTCTTACAAACGAAGAAATTCGACTGTTGCCGCGAGGGTATATGCAGTGCAGGTTCCTGATAGACGACGTCACAATGTTAAAGTCTTTCTTCGGCTAGTGCATCGACTTCAAACAACAGGAACTGTTCAACTTCTTGTGCATAGAAGACGCGGTACAGGCTGCAGTGAAGAAAACGTTATTCACGTTTTGGCCTTTGCAGAGTCCAATCCCCATATAAGTACTAGGGCAATTGCAAGAGACTTGGGCTTGTGTCGAGCTGCCGTTCAAAATATTCCTAAAGGCCATAAGTAAGCATTTATTTGCAAAATAATATATATACCAGGCTCGTTACAAAAGAAGATATGATTCTTCGAATAAGAAATGCAATTCGGAGCACTTCACAGGCAGAAGTCGAGACAGCTGTTTTGTCCATTCGACAGAAAATGGAATCATGAATAGAAAATAATGGAAGGCAGTTCGAACATCTAGAAAGCCACTGATATTTGAATTATGTTATATTTTACAAAGGGGCATCATAGTGTTAATTAAATAATAATATTGTTTTTCGAAATTCGCTTACTAGGCTAATCAAATTTTTATTGTTTATTTCAAGTTGAAATCGCTAAAAAAGTGAGATTTCATAATTCACCGACGGAAGTCAAAATAAATTCAGATTCAGTTTATTTATAAGGCATTAATTATCTTTGAAATAAGGTATATTTTTTACTTTTTTTGAAATAGGGTATATTTTTTACTTTTGCTAATATGGTTATATTTAGAAGTTTAAATAAAATAACATACAAATTAATTAAAAGTAATTAAAAAAAATAACTAGCGTTCTTGTAAATGGGCTAAATTTTCGCTTGTTTTTCGGGTTAATACGCCTTAAATAAATTAAAAATATCCTTACATTGACTACTCATGTAAAACAAAGTCAGGTACGTTCGACATTAAAAGTTCTTTTCGCTTCTTGTCACATATGACGTACCGGCTATCTGAATCAATCCTTTCGAAGGAAATGAAGTTTAAAAGTTGACACTCCGGGTGCACTTATTTGACGTATTGGAAATACTGCACCCGATATTGAAGAAAGACATGAGGCAATTAGGAGAGCAACAGGCGCCCTTCGTAGACGAAGCATAAAATGTTTAGAGGCCAATGGCGGAAATTTTGTAGTCAATGATTCGATCGTAAGGTAACTCTAATCTTTTCGGTACCTTGCACACGGTAACGGGCGCAATAAACATTAAACAAATGATAACGAAACTTTCCTAATAGTTTACATAGTTGTTTCAAATAAAATGCAGTTCATTGTAAGGGTACGTCAACAAGGTTGACTCCTTCCCCGCTCGCCGAAGCGTGCAGAACTGTAGCTAAATATGATTGCTTGTTGATATATAGACCTACAGCTTTAATTTCTGTTTTAAGTGTTGGCAACAACTTCAAATATCTTATCCACCATGCAATGGACTTACAGGTATATAATCGGGTATCACGGGATCCATGAACATTTACGGATGGTTCCAAGCAAGTTTAAGCAAGATTGTGGGTATGCGCACATTATTCCACAAGGTTTTTATAAAGTAATTGTTAAATTCAGTGATGATGCGTATATCTTTAATGATTTTCTGCTGACGCTTGAAAATTATATAATTATGACAAGCTTGAAGAAGTGTCTTAGAATATCCTAAAAATAGGACACATTCCAGTTACAGTTGCCTATTTTTAAGCAACACATGAAGGATCGAGGCCACGGAGTCTAGTAACCCGCCGGTGAGGGAAAACGTAGAGCCACTGGACCGTCCACCACCAATGGTGAAGATTAGAAGAATCTAAGACGCATTACAAGACGAAGAGTAGAAAACTGTAGTTCGACGAAGTTCGTACGCTTTGAATACGCGAAACACTCAAAATGAAAGAGGAAATCTCAACCAAGATGCATCTGTGAGATTTTGCAGAAACGTAGAGGAAGAAGGAGAACAAAGACCTACTGGCCTACCCCAGAGAGAGACTCAAGACCTCAGGGAAACATCTCAGACACGTCAATCCTGTCAATTTGATTCATAAAGCAGTTACATTAATTAAAAGGGACTTGAATTACTTAGAAGGGATAGAAGACACAATATTAATGAGTTGTGCAAAATATCTCTACTGAACAACAAAAGTTTGAAAAATCATTGGCAAAGGTTACTGGAGGAAGTATCACACATTATTAGAATGACGCATTATGCAAAAATCCATGCGTTTAATATCTGTAATTCGTGTCACCAAAATCACAAAATATGCTGCTTTTATTACATTACTATTGCAATGCTTAAATTCAACCATGGTCAGCTTCCTGCCACCTACGTAAGCTTAATACAATAAATGTAGCCGCCCTGTCTATGTGAAATTGAGGTTGCAGGCTTGAATCATATTTTTTATGAATATCAGAGAGTTCAACTAAAGAGTTTGTTAACTGGGCATTTATCCAGCTTATTGTTTAAGTTAAGAGAATTGTTCAACTAAGGATTTAAACCATGTGCAATAAGTTGTGACCGGAATATTACACATTGACTTCTGGTATTTTATTACCAATCAATTTCAATTACATAACCAATCAATGAGGATGTGGATTAGCGAGCTGGTAACTGAATTTAATGTGATTTCCTTGAATTGGCTCTTAAATATTGACAAAAGTACTCACCACCTCTAAACGTTCTAAGCGATTCAGCCCTTCGAACGTCACTACCGTAGACCATAGATCCATCAATGTATGAAGTTACTTGATTAATTTGTTCTCTCCATCCTAAATCACAATTAATCCTTGTCGCAGGAGCACTTCTTATGAATTCCATGCATCTCATACCGAATCTACTCAGAAACCAATCGTCGTGAGGTACTTCTATGGGCATGCACTCTGGATGCTACTCAAATTAAACGAAATTAACAATTAATATAGATTTTCAAGCAATTTCTAAATCTTCAGAATTTTACCATAAATTCCGGTGGTAGAAATCCAGCGTTTCCAGGCAAGCAACAGCTCGGAACAGAACTGTTGAATGCCCTAGATGTCGCAGTTAGTGTAATGTCGTGATCGAGAAATTGTCCCCATTGCATGAGCATCAAGGTGATAACTGGAACCGATCGATTTCTGTCACGATGGATCGTGGTGCTTATTTTTCTTGGTGATGGTAAGTTTTCGTTGAAAATTGAACGTCTTGGGGCTTGGATTCCTATTGGAATAATTTTGATTAAATAGGCGTGCGTCTATGGGAAGATGTAACAAACTTACCATCCTCGTAAGTTGGTGGTAGAAATCTTTGCATGGGTGTCATTGACGAGCCTTTCCATGGTTCTTCGACGTTGTTACAAGTACCGTCTGCAGTTCGATATCGTTTTGATGGTAAAGCACACCTCGGTACACCTCTCAAAGGGCACTGTTCGTTCAATAAACTTGTTTTCAAATTGTCACCAAAGTCGAAATTTTGTCTGCCTAAGTTATCCGAGTATCTAGAGAAATAATTTCACAATTTAAGTTTTTATCGAAGTAATTAAATAGAACTTAATTATTTTTAAGATGTCGACTATCTATCACTAACAGATCTATGGAGACTAACCGCTTTGCTGAAGTCTCTAGGGTTATATAGGTAAAAACAAATAGACCATGATATTTCGTCCCCACTTTCGATTTGGCCAGTGTCATGGGGATCTTGTTACACCAAGCAAGTGCTTTCGAACTTTCTTTTCTCATGTCTCGCGCAATTGACAGTCTCTTTAAAACGAGATCTCGCATAAATGTTATTATTTAAACGCTCTTAAACGACCGATTTCCCCAATCGAGATTTTTTCGACCGGGATCATTTCTAGACGTTTTTCAACCGTTTTGCGCAACGGTTCTGCTTTGTTTTATCATCGGAACGAGGCAATTAAATCTATTTAGAGCGTAATTAACGTTACAATTTACTTCTTTTAACATATATAGATCGAACTCTTTAATTTCTAATCGTAGTCAAATGATTTCTAAGATGCAATAATCACAACGGTTGTTGATATTGCTTTCTAACAGATTTGCATGATCGTAAATGCGATCAATTTAAGCGAAATTAAATTAAAAGAAGGTATTTCACACACTTTCTTTGCTCACAATGCTATTAGCGTGAATCTGAATACTCTATTTTTCTTCCTAAGTAGGTACCAACAACTTTCTTTCCTTATTGTCACTAAGTATTAAAACTATTTTAAATTTATACGAGAATTTCCAGGTACAAGATGCTATTTAATTTATTTGTATTCACTATGCATATTATATAATGGGTAATCTATAGGAAGAAAGAGTAAAATATTCAGGAAGAAAACTTATCATATCAGCATATCAAATAATGAATAAATTTCAACCATTTCACGTATTTTATTTATATCGTTAACTTTTTCTAATACATAAACTGTATAATAAAGTGATCTAGAAATATGTGATTCTTTGTATAAGGACTTCCTTGTATTGCTGTAACTTCTACTTTAAACTATACGTATACAAATTACCTCTTTAATTTTTTAGGTATTTCTAAAGGTGAATAGCCTTAGCAACTTTAAACATATTTCCTTTTAGAAAACGCAGTTTTTATTAGGAATTATTTCTCTATATTTTGTTATCAGTCACTCATTTTTTATGTTACATCTGCAGTTTCTTCTTATTTGGTATAAAAAACTTTATCTTACAACTTTTCCTATAGGCAAAGCATCTTGCTGATTTGCATTAGAGTTATCAGTATGAAATCGACTTTTCTAGTGCGTAGACTTTCATTTTGATCATTCGTGATGGGCTGTTGCAAAATAGCGTCTAACGACATTAGAAATTTAATCAATTTTGAGATGGAGAACAACAATTACAAATTGCTACAAGTTAGTAAATCTGCAGTATCGCAAATTACGAGGGGTGATCGTAAAATAAGGTTCCCAAAGCCCTACAACAGCAATAAGACGTGTAAGGCGAAATCCGACAACATTGGCGTGTGCAGCAGCTCTCCTACTCTATATACGTACCACGCCCGTCTCGCCACGCCGCTCGGTGTTGGCTAAGCAGCCGTCCGAGATGGAACTCCCGATCGCCGCTACCGCCAGGTGCGAAATTCGCGCTGTGATACGTTTTTTAAACGCGAAAGGGGTTTCACCTATAGACATTCATCGTCAATTAACCGAAGTTTATGGAGAAAAATGTATAGCTGTTCAACACGTCCACAAATGGTGTAGGGAATTCACTGGAGGCCGGACGGAAATTCACGATGAAGAGCGGAGCGAAAGACCACCAGTTTCAGAGGAAATCGTTGAAATAGTCGAGAGCATACTGCTTGAAGATCGGAGGGTCACCATTCGTCAACTCGCTCTTCGGATTCCTGAGATTTCCAACACCACAATTGAAAAGATTTTGACTGGCGGCAGAGTTTTACGACATGGGGATACAGAAGTTGGATCACCGTCTGCAAAAACGCTTGGAGAGAAATGGCGATTATGTCGAAAAATAGCTCAAGTTTTTACCTTTAAAACGATTTGTAATATTAAGGAAATAAAGAATGCTGTCTATTTTTTTAAAATATGGGAACCTTATTTTACGATCATATCACGTGCTAAAAAATTTCGCAATGCACCAGCCAGGAGGAGTTCAGGAAAAACCACGTCTAGATCGACGAACCATTAGCATGTCAAAACAGCAATCGTTTCTGTCGTCAGCTAAAATTCTTGGGAACTTGGAAGTAACGGGAGATACAGGAAAAAGTGCAAGAACAATTAGAAGAAGGTTAATGGACCCAGAATTATTTGGTCGCCGTCCCGCTAAAAACCCGCTATTATCCCAACGAAATATGAAGGTCCGACTTGAGTTTGCCAATAGCCATATTCACTGGATTGCAGAAGAGTGGAAAAGAATACGAGTAGTTTCTAGCGACGAATCTAACAATAAGTTCAATTTGTTTCGTAGTAATGGGACGCAATATGTGCGAAGACCAGTGGCCAAGATTTGATAAAAAGTACACATGCCCTACAGCTAAACATGGAGGTGCATTTATTTTGGCTTGAGACTGCAGATTTCGGTATGAGACCAACTTGCAGAATAATTTTTGGTTATACCTCGACGAAGTAATGCTTTTGTGTCATCAGTTTCAACAACTAACAGCAAAAGCAGGTAACAGAAACCATTACTCTCTGTTCTATTACCTTCCATAACCTCATGTTCACCATGTTGATTGACATTATAGGTAGGCGATCGACATCACTGTATCTTATTTTCTGATTCCGGCAACCAAGTCAGTCATCGTAGTCTAAAGATACATGAAGCGGGAATTAACAGAGATGAGACGACAATGTAAGTGTTAGAAAAGTACTTACGTTAAAAATTCCAAGAACTTTTCCAAGGAAACATTTAACTTGTTGTTACCAGTTGAAGACAATGAAACTACTAAACTGGAAGACGATGAAGAAGGTATTGAGGTAAAAAGAAATATCATTTTTTTTTGTTCTTTTACATTATTAGTATTATTATTTTAATGAAGTTATACACATTCGGATACTGAATAGACGATTCAACAATAAACTTGCACAACAATTATTACAAAAATATATAAGTAATTGACATAATTTTGGCCAACAACTAGTCGAATATCTTACTGTGCAATGTTAAAAGATTTTAAGTCTTCATTCGGCTGATTCTTCTAGAAACAGTTAATAAAACGTATCGCTTCATTCGAGTTTGCCCTAACGTTTTCTTTTCACTATGTTCATTTAAAAATGTTAATATAAATTATTTTCACATTTCTAAAACAATCGCGTCAAAATTTCTTTTAGCCCTTGTTTAATATATATGAAAAGAATATGATTTACCAAACGAAATAATGAAATTTCATCAATCAAGTGATCGATATTCACCTACTTTCCTCATTATTGCCCATGTTAATGTTAAAAGTCGTATGAAATTTCGATAAATAAGTAGTTCTGTTCCTGAAAAATTCAAGGTCAAATTATTTTGCAATAGCAACAAATTATGTAAAACGTCATCTATCCCCAAAATTCACAAACCCAATATCTCCTTACGTCCTATTGTCAGCACTATCAATAGCCCTACCTACAAATTATTGAAGTACTCTTCTAACCTTCTAAAACCTTACGCTGGACACAGCGACTCTTTCTTGCAAAATTCGCAACATTTCGTCCAACGATTGAGAGTTGACGGTAGATCCTGGTTATTCACCAAAGTTCCCATACCGGATACAGTAGTCCATTAGTAGAGAGTTCCTCATCTCCAATAACCAACTGGATAATCTGGCTGACTTGGTTGAAGCTTGTCTTTCTTCTATTCACTTCAAATTTCATAGTAAATACCACGAGCAAGTCTCAGGAGCAGCTATGGGATCTCCTCTGTCTCCTGTCGTCGCTAACATCTTTATGGAAGCGTTCGAACAACAAGTCCTATTATTTTATAACCTTAGGCCAAAGTGTTGGGGCAGATTCGTGATTACACCTTTGTCATCTAGCTTTATGGACACGACTGCTTAAACAATTTCCTATAGTTTCTGAATTCTCAACACGATTCCATACGCTTCACCTTGGATATCGAATCGGACGGTTGCCTTCCTTTCCTTGTGGTTCTCGTGCACCGGCGTCCTGACGGTGCATTGGGACATTCCGTTTACCGAAAACCCACGCACATGAATAGATATCTCAATGGGCCCTCACACCATCAGCCAGCTCAAAAATTCTCTTATCCAAAGGGCGATTTCCATATCTGAACTCAATTCGCTTCCTCAAGAGCTAAACTATATCACTGAAACTCTGATCCGTAATAATATTTTAGAAAAGATATTCAAACTACCATTAATCGTTACACCAACCCTTCTCCGCAGCAACACCCTTCATCTAACCCGAATTTCCGCAAGCAAGCATATCCACTCTACATCCATGGTGTCACCGATTGCATTAGCAAGATTCTCTTTAGGAATAACATAAAAATCTTCTTCAAACCTAATTTCAAGCTCTCATCCTACTTTCCCATCAAAGACCGCAATCATCTGGAAGCTCCTGGTGTCTATCAGATTCTATGATCATGCGGTAGTGTGTACATCGGTGTAAGAAAGCGATCGGTCAGCACTCGGGTTACTGAGCACGAGCGTTGTACCAGTTGTTGCGGTTGTTGCGTGTAGCCAGGTTCGCGCAGGCCGAGCATAGACTGGAAACTGTCCACCAAATCCAATTTAACTCTACGCGCACCTTATCTCGCAACTCTCACTATTATAGTAGAAAAATCCTGAATCAATAGAAATTTTCAAACATCCCAACAATTTAAATTGCGAAGATGGCTACTCCTTATATCACACGATTTATTGATCCATAACATTTCCGCTCGCGATCCGAAACAAAGCCTATGTAAATCCCTCCGGAATGAATAGTCCTCAGTCAGTGTGCAGCAACAGCCCCAAAGATGTCCCATAAGCGTGTGGACGAAACATCGGCAAAAGCTACGACAACGACGCGGTTCCAACCCGGAAACCAAGAGTATATGTAGATATAAATTCAAAATATTACCATTTGTGCAAATCAAATTAAAAGTTAAGTGGAAAATCTAAGAGTGAAAAGCCATTCTTCTGTTTCGTATTAAAATTTGTTGCACAGTGGGATGCCTCAATTCCTTAGAAATACAATCTGAAATTTTTCAATTAACTTGAACTATTTATTGTATTATTCACGCTTTTTTGCTTAAATAAATTGCTATGAAAGGTGTGGTAATCGTCAGAATTTTGTAATGATTATCACACGAACTTACATATCTGCAACTTTGCAAAATACCCAAGTAGGCATCTATTGTTCTGTGTTCTCTTAATAAATCATTTATATCCGTGTAAAAGTAATTTATATCAATTCACTTTCTAATAAATACAAAAGCGGAGACTCGGCATAGAATTAGCACACATTTAATTGTTACATGCATATATTTTCTTCTAGACAAGGAATGTATAATTAAATAGTTTATTCGTACAATAAATGATAGTGGAGCAACGAACTGACGTTATTTTTTTTTCTATTTCCTGACGATCGTCCCGATTTTAGCCTCATATTATGTTCATCGCCTGCATCAACGAACACGAGATATTGCAAAATTTCCTATTTCGTATGTTTCCTGTTTTCGAAAAAGCGAATTGCAATAGGTTCAACACGATATAGTAAAAAGTGTTTCTTATCATGGGTGTTTCTGTTATTACCAAGTATATCTAGAGATTTGTTTCAATTGGCAAAGTTGTGCAATTTAATTGAATGATGAAGGTTTAATTGAAAAAAGATTATAACTTAACGTTGTACATCACAGCATTTAATTTTTTTGAATTTTGTCCAATTATAGCGCTTTTCATTGGTAACTGTAGAGCACTTGAAGCACGAGTTACACGTTCCATTGGAAAGAATAGAGCAATAATATATTGTAGTGGGACATTCCACCTGAAGTGCGTCCGTTCACACTTCAAAACATTAATTTCAATTAAATTCATATCAGTATTCGTAAAATGTTAAAATTTAACGTAACATTTGCAGAATTCGGATTATTTTCGGTTATTATTCGAATTCTGGCATTTTGATGGTTTATATGATTAATCTTTTATTTAAAAAAAAGACTCCATTAACGTTATATTATAGGGGATAATAAAAGTTTCGAATTATTTTAAGTAATTTACATTTTGGAAATATAATTTGTAAAAATGATATAAACACACATACGAAACACAATCCAAGCAACAAAATCCTTTACGTCATCTACAGTACCGAACACGAACAACACAACATGAAAATTAAAAGTATCAAGTCGTTGGATTGGCAGCACCCAGACAACATATAAACAAGAGGATAGAAACAGATAAATCTGACAGTAAACAGATATTTCGAAGATTCATTTAGAAACTAGAATTTAAAAGTCCAATATAAGCTTAAATATAAGTTAGAAAGTGTTAAAACTAAACAATGACAGTTTGAAGAAGTAAATCAAGTAAAATCCAACCGAATAAGTCATTAAAAGAGATTGGAGAGGTCCATTCAAGAGGATATCAAGTTTTAGATTCAGAAGAGGAACAAAACCATATATACAGTACGAGAAATAATAAACGGAGCAGATTGTCACCCAATTTAATACTTTTAATTGTTTTAAAACATCTCAATATACTTCATTGGTAAGGTCAGAATTGCACTTATAACCCGAAAATTCAGATTTCGATGAAACTCTAGAGACTGAAAGTGTACCTTAATGTAAGAACAACATAATCTTTTAGCGGTTGAATCACCCCTTCAAAAATTTACACGATTAACAGATATAATTTCTTTTTAGAATATAATTTAAAGCATGTTACATAGTCTAACGGATGTTTTTTATTAAAAAAAAAAAATATATATATATATATATATATATATATATATATATATATATATATATTAAAACAGGGGACCAGGTATCCCGTAAACTCCATTTTTGTTATAATGTCGTTTTTTTTTTATCAAAAGTAATCTCGCTTTTACGTAGAAAACGGTGCCGTATAATAAGTGTAATAATAATTTTCGAAAAAAATAAATGGGGGAATGGATACCTCGTACTGCCACTTTGTTACATATGTATATATATAGTGCAGTGTAGGTAGCGCTTCTAGAGAAAATAGGTCGATTTCTATTTTTTGTGAGTTAATTTTTGCCGTTATCGGTAGTTTAATTGCATTTTCGGTTTCACCGGAAGTGACGTCAACTTTCTTCTTTTAAATAAAACACCCTCTATATTTCGACGTTTTTGAAAAGACAATTGAAAAGCAAATCCAACGATACCCCATATGTTAAACTTTAGCTTAAGGAATATGATGATATACGGCAATAAAGGTTTTGGCAATCTGTTTTTGTTCTTACGCAAAGTTGGCTAGGAAAGAGCGCCAAATTGTTTTTTGTGACGCCAAACTGATCTAAAGAGCTCGTTGCTAAGCAAAGTAATCATAATAATTGCCAAACTGTCAAATCTCAATTCCAAAAGCGTAAATTATTCTTGTTGTTTATTGGTATTATATCTTGCATTTGTCATACGTTCCTTCTTTGTTCTAGTTATTATTTTTTCCCATTTTAACTTGTTTTGTTAATTGTTGTTATTATATATTATATATTAATTAATTATGGTAAGTTTATTTAAGTATGTTAATTTTTGATAGACAGTATGCCTGTTTTTTAGGCTTTTTGTGTTGTTACTTTTATGATGGTTTTGGCACAAACCATGCAAGATTGCTAGGTCAATTTTAATATTATGTATCTGGCGACAATTGTCACCTTATTTGCCACGGTTGCGCAACAAATTGTACAATAATTTAAATCGTATTATCTTCTGTTAAAGCAGTTCGCCCCGTAAATTTTATATTATCTATGTTTGCTTAATACTGGTTGCGCCATCTGTGTTCATTTGGCTTAAGTTCTTATCAATATATTTTCATCTTTTGGGACATTATTTGCGCAATCTTCAAATATTTCCGGTTGTACAAGGGCACTATTCATTATGTTCCACTTCGTGGTAATTGTTGCCAAATTTACAGAATATTTAAATCAAGTACTTGATCTTATCTAACGTAGTCCATGCGGAGACCATTGTAAAATCAACAATATAAAAATCTGGAACTTAAGCACATTGCTTGTCAAAAACTAATAAATTTAAACAAACCTACCACAATTAATTAATTACAATAAAGTTCGATAAAATAAAGGAGAAACAACAATTAGCAAAACAAGTTAAAATTACATAAAATAATAACGAGCGCGAGAAACGAAAGTATGACAAATATAATAACAAGAATAATTTACGCTTTTGGAATTGAAATTTGACAGTTTGACAATTGTTATGATTACTTTGTTTAGCAACGAGCTCTTTGGATCAGTCTAGCGTCAGAAGAAACAATTTAGCGCTCTTTCCTAGCCAACTTTGCGAAATAACAAAAACAGATTACCAAAAGGTTTATTGCTGCATATCGTTATATTTCTTAAGTTAAAGTATAACATATGTGGTATCGTTGTAATTGCCTTTCGATTACCTTTATGCTCACTGCGAGGAATCGAACGTCAAAAATGTTATACAAAATCTAGTCCAAACATAAACATATTAAAACTAAAAAAATATTCAATTTTTTAAATGGCAACCCCTATTTTTGAGAACGTCTACTTATTCGACTCGAAAACATGCGGGTAAAACGTACTGAACATATTTTTAGGAAATACATCACTATCTATAATATCGCCCACCAAAATTTGAAAAAGATACTTTCGTTATTTCCAGAGACGCTTTTAATAGGTTATTGTCGTGAACGACCCTGTATATATGCACAAGATTAAAATGAGCAAAGAAGTTGTTGTACATTTTACAACACTTCAAAGTCTCAATAAGCGAAAGCTGTTGCTATAGTAATTACCCAGAAAATCTAATATTCTACTTTCTTATCGTCTTTATCTACGCTCTTCTTAGCATTAAACAGCAATAAAATGGATTATTGAAGTATTTAAATTGGCGTGACGCAACAATGAACCTTTTCGTAATATTTCTTTTAAACTTTTGCAATCGGCGATTACAGATTAACGTCTGCCACTGGGTAGATGTCAAAATTAGTAACGGATAAATTTTACAATTTACAAGGTAATGGGTTCGTTCATTAATGGAACGTAAAAACCTACAATCATCAGCGGAGCTAAGAATAAGAAAAGAATGTCACCGCAGTAACGCGATAGTTCCGTTTAATCCCATTATTCGCTGATATATCATGCGATTTTTCTTTTTGCTTTGTATAGTGGAATGAAGGTTAATTACTAGACTTATGTAAAAGAAGTCGGGTAATAACATGTCGTTCCGGTTACTAAGATAAGTAGGCAAACGTTAAAGAAAATGATATGCTTAATTTATGCGCAGGTTTATGTCGTTACATTATAAGGATGTGCTCTTGTAAACGGTCTTAAATTCGAGAATTGTTTAATTGAGTGCCGAAATTATAACTTATCAAGAATTATTACGTATGTATGTAAATATACAAGGTGTTTCTTCGATGATTAGTATGGGGTTCTCGGAAACTAGAGGAGATTAGGAGACGATCAAATGGAGAAAGAATTGTAGTTTTGCGAGCTCAATTGAATGAGCCTTTTGTTTTTTGGAAAAATGCACGACTTTATTTCGTTATAACTGTAGCTTTTGTTAAAAAAAATTTGTAACTTTCTTTTTTTTTATTAAATAAAAGCAAACTTATCTACTGGTGAATAACAATACATATTTACATAACAACAATTAAGTGTTTGTACGAAATCTGCATAAAATACAGCAACTTATTTTAGCAATATTCACAGAAAATTACGTTGTTTTACATAATGGAAGAGCACTAAAACAGAAAATGCTTTTACTCTAACAATTGTACTGCTTCCTCGTCCAGTTCAATATTTACAGGCGTGGATATTTTTCTGAGATTGGATATACAGGGATCTGATGTAAACAGTAAGGTATGGAAAAAGTCTTCGTTCGTAGCAGGACGCGAACATTTTCTTGCATGATGTAATCTGTATAATTTGTAATCTTTACTGCGCGATTCCTGAGCTTCTTCAGATAACTGTCCGAGTGGCAAAACTGCATTATAGCGAATTATGTTTTCCCCATGAATCAGGAGTTTATGTACTGATGAGCGCATATGGTACAAAATTATATTTGCTCACATACAATTGTGCAGTTTCAAATGCATACTGACCAAACTTTTGAGAATTAATCTGCTTACTACATAACATTGTTTGCAGTATTATGTGAAATCTGGAAACAAGATCTTCATCAACTCCAGTTATATCCGCTGTACAAGCCAGATTAGCTATAGCAACAGATTTCGCTTATTTCTCCTTATCGCATGGTTTAGTCTTAAGCGGCAAAAGTAGGTACCTGTATATGTGTTTCTAGAAGAGTAGGGATAGTGTGGGTTTGTTATATTTAAAATATTTTTTCACATCAATCGGTCATGCGGCTGAAGATGGAGAACCACGAGTCTTCGAAACGGCTGTTCCAAAATAATTAACCATTTGTATGGTACGGAGTGTGCCGATACTTAGTGGTGTTTGCCATACTACCCCATAGTTCCTGTTATCATTATTATTCCTGTTTGACTGCTTAGTAATTCAAAAGACCGAAGATACCCGTCTTGCAGGGCTACCGAACGTCTCCTAATATATAGGTGTTCTATTTGAAACAAGAAAGTTGATGTCTGTTTCCGAGTATAACCAACAGTATTATGAAATAGAAAATAAATTTGAAAACTCGATCTTTGTTCATACAGTCTTTTGTCTACTAAAATGTCAAAGATATATTTTCATTATTTTCAACTAATAGGCCATCGTCGTGACGGACACTGCATGCTGTTCAATTCGGCTTGTAAAGAATAAATGAATGCAATTGAAACATTAGCAACAAATTTATAAATGTTGACATACTTCGTATAACGATGCATACATTATCTATAACACTGGCCAGTTATTCAGATTCATATATCGACCGGAGCAGTACTGTAACGCTCTAGTACACTGGCAAATTTAAATAAACTCAGCGCTGTGAGCTCTGTACGTAATGGTAAAACTGCGGATCTTAGAGAGAAATTGCGGTTTATTTGCTAAAACTATAACCTAAACGGCTAATTTGCCTTATTTTCTATTGCTTATGAGCACAAATTTTACAAAATTAACGGGCTTGCTGGTGTTCGTTTGTTCAAGTAATTCAAAATTTTAAATAGTGGATAATTCGCTTTTCAGCTGGAATAAACTCGATTGTAACATAGGAGTCAAACCGGGATCACTCAGATTGCTTCGGAGAAATCCTAGGTGATTTTAGCAAAGAATACAGAGGTAACGATTCAACCATAATCCATGCTATCTACATTTAACTACGTCATCTATACAGGGTGTTTCATTGATAATTGTCCATATACTAACTGGCGAATCCTTGACCCAAAATATGACGATCTAAATTGAAACAGTTGGATAAAATACTCCTCCTAACCGAGATACAAGGTGTTCTATTCAAAAAATTGAAAATGATTTTAGTCTACTGTTATGACACCTGCTAATAGTTTTGATCCATACTTGGCAAAAAGTTTATGCATGTTAGGTCACATTAAATTATGGTAGAAGATTCTCCTTACTACCAGAGGCATACGGTAGTGATGCAGACTTACTTTCCCCCCTCTACATTCTACGTCACTGTTCTAATCGTCACACTAGCATGTTTTTTGATTCCTCATTGTCTCATTGCGATAGAGTCAGTATTTTTCCTAAATAATTTAATTTCATTGCTTACTTGCATCCCACACGAGTTTTATTGATTTCACCAAGTTTGATTATAAAAATTAATAAATGAGCATGAACCTCTCATATTTAACTTGATCCTTGAGAAATTACCATTGAAACAATTACGATTAGTAGGCTCTGGTCTATTGATAAAGGTATAGTAGGCTGATATGTTATAACTAACTAAAAGGTCTAAGATCAGTTGCTGTTATAAAAGATTTTTTTTGTGAAATGCCACGTCATAATGATTTTTCAAAGGCAGACATGGGAGATATGGTATGTGCTTATGCACAAGAATTATCGAGAGCGCCCTGCTGCTCAAAGGAATTTGCAATTACAGTCTGTTCCACAAGAAAGGAGGCGAGGTTTTTTCAAAAATTATCAAGATATTTATTCCAACTTTTTTTACATTGAAATATAAGTAAAATGCAATAGCGCAATTGATTAATAAACAGTAAAATCCCCACTAGCTTCGAGAATGGCCTGGCACCTCCGGGGCATACTTTCCACGAGATTTGTAATGTAACTTGCGGGAAGAGCACGCCAAATCTCCCGAATAACCCTCGAAAGCTGCTCCAAATTGTAAACACGCTACCTTGCAAGCTGACTCTTCAAAATGGCCCACACGTTTTCGATGGGGTTTGCGTCGGGAGATTTGGAGGGCCAATCCATGGTGACAATGCCATTTTCCTCCTTCCAAGCGCGGCAGAGGCTGCTCTGATGCTTCGGACCATTGTCCTCTTGTAAGACCCAATTTTCATTATCGGGCCCAAACATCTTCTTTGCCGACTTTAAAAGGGCATGTTTATAAATTTTGAGCATTTTGACTCAATCCAAATTTTGCGTGAAGAGCTCCAAGCAGCCAAATCCGCTCTCTGAGAAGCACCCCCAGACATTCACTTTTACAGGGTGTTCGACGGTGCGCTGAATGAAATCTGTACTACATCATAACCAGGCACATTTCACCCGAACCCACGCCCAGAATGTCGCTTCATCCATGAAAATCACTTTTGACCAATCACGGTCTTTGTTCTCGATCGCCCAGCTCAGGTGGTTTTGCATGTGGGTTGCGCTAAGCAGCGATTTCGAGCGGCTTGACAATTTTGCCTCATGCAAACGTCGCCTGATCATGTTGAGGCTAACACTAGTTCCTTTCTTGGCAAGTTTAACCTTGGCTTCACGCAGACGCAAAGTGAGATGACTCCTAAACAACTGCAGTACCACTTTATCGTGTTTGCTGGACGTCGCTCTCGTTTTCCCTCGTCCAGGAAGATCATTAACGTTTTTTGTCTGTGTATACCGCGTCATCCACTTCTCAACGGACCTCTTCGACTTTTTAATCACATTGGCTGCAGCAGCATACGACAATTTCGGTCCTTTTGTATGCGTGCACAAGACGACAGCCTCAAAGCGCTTCGCGTATGCGGAACTCATTGTGATAAACGACTGCTTTCTTGATTGTTTCGAGCGACACTAAAATGATTCAGTTATGGCATCGTAGCCGACTGATAATACAATCGCAACGGAAAGAGCGATACAAATACTTCTCAATCTACTATTAAAAACCTCACCTCCTTTATTGTGGAACAGACGACAATCTCATTATAGGACTTTTAAGAATTCCCTCCAAAACGCGATGTAGGACGTCCAAAAAGAATTACAGTAGATTAGGAGGATGATATTTTGGTAAGAATTGCTGATGATCCCCACCATATTTTTCCTTAGTGGTGCGAAATTATTTAAATAATGCATTTCCTCATAGATGGATAGAGCGAGGAAGTGAACTTCCATGGCGTGCTCGGGGTCCCGATTTTAACCCTCTAGGTTCTTATTTGCGAGGACATATGAAGACACTATTCTACGCTCAGGAGTTTAATACTCCTAGAATTATGGCAATAAACACAAAATGCTACAAATTTTATTGGAAATCATCAAAACATATTTTTAAGGGTTAGGGCAAATTTTATCAAAAGAATTCAAAAATGTGATGAAGTCAATGGAGACCAGTTTGACAATTTATTGTGAAAATTGTTGAATATTTTTATTTTGTGTTACAAATAGTTCAAATTATTATTTTTTTAAATCTACGTACGTTTATCTTTAATCGTTTTATTCTACTGACATTTTTAAGTAAAACACCTTGTATCTCGGTTAGGAAGATATTTTATCTGTGTTTTAGCTTAAATCGTAAAATTTTGGGTCAAGGATTCTCTAGTTGCTATATGGACAATTATTAATGAAACAGCCTGTATATAAATACCCATAGAGGAGGATTTATAAAAACTGTTATAAAGTTTATATGTTTTTGTGCGATATATTAATTGAAAACAATTGGAATAAGGTTGAAATAGGGATATCTAATACACTCCTTATTTAACATTCAGTAGGTTGTTTCAAAGCTTGATGAAATATTGAGAAAACACTGTGCTTGATTTAGATTAAGGTTTGGACAACTCTCTGGTTTACCATTAATTACTCAAATCTGTATGTAATTTTTTGTTAAAGAAATGTGTTGATAATGGCGAAACAAAATCTATCAAGTGCAATACTGTGTATCCACTGTGCGTACTAGGTTTTGAATTAGAATTCAAGAGTTCGAAAAAAATTGGCCTAAAGACGCGATTGCCAAACGGACGCCTAATTACTAATTAGTGATAATAGTAGCCGCGTTACCATACCACTTACCTCTGTGCCAGTTTCAAACTCGCCTGAACTGTTGCGAAACCGTACTTGGCGTGCAATAAGGCGCGAGGATTTGGTTCACTGAAAGCGGCTACCCGACCGGCTGGCTTCTTAGGGTCAAGGTAGAGACCTGCAATGTAAGAACGGAAATTGTCGTAGGTAATACGATATTAATTAAGCTTTTAAATGTATCTGCATGTATATATGCGCACATATGAGAGTTGGGTAATAAGTTGTTTTGAAAATGTTCCAATTATAATCTGTGCGTTATATAATATTTTATAATTATATAAATATTAAATTGAAAAGCGTATTGTTTACCGCTAGAAATATATGTATGATTTTAGAAATAACGGATATTTTTTTTGCTCCGATAGAACTTACGAAAAAGTTAACTGTCAAACGAGCTGTCATACTGCGTTCACTTTTTGACATTTATGATCAGTAGAGCGACGCAACTGCGCTGAAAGCCAGTGGCAGACGCATAAAAGTTTACACAAAATAAATTAAATGTGATAGGTGCTCAAACACTTACCGTTTTAAGAGTCCTCCGTGAAATCTCAAAGTGGATAATGTCTATTTAATATTTGTAACATTAGATATGTTTCCAATGTTGTTTCGGCAGAGTGAGTGCGGCGTGAAGAAAAAGTGTTTTTGTATGCCGAAAACGAACATTCTACATCTAGTGACGTTATATTTGCGTAAGTAAAATAATCTTTCAAATAACTTAACGGTTCTGTTGACGCACCTTCACAAATTTGTCTTAATGTGCCAAAATCAGAGTCTTTATCTAAAACACTTTCAAACCATTCTAAAACACAAACATTTCTTGCGTCTTTATCGCGCCATAGCTGTGCGTGAACATGTTGCACTATTTGCAAAGATTCCACTAACGACACCGAAGAATTTTGTAGTTTTTCTATCGCATCCGCTAGTCCCACGTAATTGTTCTGAATAATTTCCAAATCTGTTTTTACTTGGCTATCCTGAAATTTCAAGCGGCTTACCTTGGCAGCCGCAGCTTCCTTTGAGTCGAATTCTAAAATCACGTTCCTTATATTCTCAAAATATTTAAGATAATAAAATGCAGCCTCTAACCATGTTCCCCAACGAGTAAGAATAGGGTGTGGTGGTTCAGGAATACCGGAGCATAGTCTATGAAATTTCCGAATACGTTTTAGGGATTTTACAAACACAGCTTTTGTATGTGCTATTAGAGCGTCTACCTCGGGATAACATTTTCTGATACTATCTGCCACGAGACTGAGAGTATGAATTGTACATGTAATATGCAACAAGTTAGCACAATGTTTTTTAAGAGATCGACCTACAGCAAGCATGTTTGCGGCACCATCACTCATAAACATCAACAGTTGATTTGTTGAAAGTTCAAACTTTTCCAATGTATTTAACACCAACATTGAAATTACTTCGGCAGTGCATTGTTGTATTCGTCTGGAAGCTAGTAAAATTAAGGGTGACGGTCGATGTGGTTCCATTGTGCGTACCATTACATTAACCACAGAATGTTTTTTACGATCTGTTGTTTCGTCCACACATAACCACAGTTTTTTATCTTGCAACTCCGATTTAATTCTTTTCTCGACATGCTCACGAGCAGACGGCACAACTCTCTGTAATGTTCTTTCACTTGGTAACTTAAAGTCCGAATATTCATTCCAAAACGAGATGTATGCTTTCTTCCTTAGTAAATGAAATGGTAAATTACATGCAATAAAAGTAACATAAATTAAATTAAAATTTGTCATAATCTCGTGTGGAATTTTTTTTGAAACATGGCCTGCACTATTTACGTGCCGTAGATAAACACTTTTCGACCAACACATTAAATCTATTTTACACACTACACATTGAATTTTAGCGCCATCACACTTTAAATCAGGCATTTCTACAATAAATTCTCTTATTGTGTCCAACTTTGGTCGTTTTTGCGACGTAGGAAACATTTTCAAAACAAACGTAGAACTACGATATAGTATACGACAGCGTAGATGCATACACAACAGATCGGCTTTCGAGTCGCAGTTATACTGACGCTTATACCGAATTGTCCCGGCCGTGTTTATTTTGTGTAAACTTTTATGCGTCAGCCACTGGCTTTCAGCGCAGTTTGCGTTGCTCTAATGATCAGTATACTCTGGCAAATCATCATGAATAGACCCACGCTTGAACAACGCTACAAAATTATTCAAATCTATTTTGAAGGTCCGCCATGAATTCGCGCAACTTACTCACGACTTCGTGATTTTTAAGGCCCACATAATCGTCCTTCTGAGCAACTCTTCTGTCGAACGGTGGCTTGGTTTCGTAGCAAACACTCTCTACATCATGCAACAACACCAACACGTCGAAGGAATGTGCGTAATGAAAAGAATACCGTTGCTATAAACGAAAGTGTGGCAGAAGATCCAAATTTATCCATTCGTCGTCGGTCACAGTTGTTGAGGCGCTATCCGTCCGTACGTGGAAAATTTTGCGCAAAGACCTTGCCCTACATCCACATAAGATCCAACTGGTAGGGGAATTAAAGTCACGAGACCATCATTCGCGTCGTTCTTTCGCCGATTGGACTCAAAAGCAGTTGGAAACTGACTCGCTGTTTTATCACAAAATTGTGTTCAGCGATAAGGTCATTTTTGGCTTAACGGGTTTTTAAATAAACAAAATTGCCGCATATGGAGTGGGATCAATCCACAAGAGACCTTACATCCAGAAAAATGCACTGTTTGATGAGGTGGCATTATTGGCCCCTATTTCTTGAAAAATGAGGGTGGAGTTCGCGTTACCGTCAATGGAGATCGTTACCGCACTATGATTAATAATTTTTTGTTAGAAAATATGGACGACATTGATTCAGACAAGATGTGGTTTCAACAGGATGGTGCTACGTGCTACACGGCGACGGCAGCCATAGACTTATTGAAGTTAGAATTTGACGATGTTAATTTCGAGGAATAGACCTGTCAATTAGCCTCCAAGGCCTTACGATTTGACACCTCTCGATTATTTCCTGTGGGGCAACGTGAAGTCACTAGCTTATGTCAATAAACCAGCAACAATTGGCGCCTTGGAAGCCAACATCGTTCGTGTTATTCGTGACATATGGCCAGTAATGCTTCAAAAAGTTACCCAAAATTAGACGTCCAGAATACGCTTCGTCAAGAACAGCCGTGGTGGCTATATACCCGAAATCATTTGCAGATGTTAATGCCATGAATAAATCTTTCGAATAGCACCAAAAATTTGATCAGAATTTAATTTTTCGTATTATTTTTTATAATTTTAAGTTCTATCGGGCTTAAAAACACCCATTATGTCACCAACCTTAATATATCATCAATTTAAAAGTCTAGTTCCAGATCTACAACAAAGTGAGTGGGAGTGACAAAATAGTAAAACAATCTTTGTTACTCTCCATATAAGGTAAGTTGGGGCAAGAGCACCTTTGTAGCTGCACTCCCAGTTAGTAACTTCATAATATATACATAGTCGATACCCCATGTCAAATGGGTAAATGCGTCATTAACTTTTTTTCTAGAAGTACTTTTTCCAGTTTACATGATTTAGTGAGAAGATACTGAAAATATACATAAAAAGTGCTTAGTAACAATAACCAAAAATTTATGCTAATAACTCATGGTATTGGTGGAATCACTCCTGTCAAAAACAATGTAAGCAGAGAAAACAGCATACGGACACCTTTCTGCCAACCAAGCATCATTAGCGTAGTTTCGAGCGCTATTCTCCGCTGCTTACATTATGTTCACCTCCCAGTTTATACTACTAATCTCCAAAAACAGCACTGAAATATCTCTTGGCGCTAACTGGTGCCAAGTAGTAGCGAACACAAACCGAAATGCAGATGCCCACCACCTATCGAGCAGCTCTGCTTAACGTAAGGTAGTGCTTTTGGAGATTAGTGGCATAAACTAAGATGTGAATGCAATGTAAGCAGCGGAGAATGAGGCTCGAAACCACGCTGATGACGCCGAGAAGATATTGTAATATAAATACACGAGAGATTTTGTTAAAAAAGTTTGAAGTGAATTCTCTGACTTTTAGATTCACCTTAAATAACTATGTAAGTAGTTTCACCCACAGTATAGAAGTTATAACATTATTTGAGTGGTAGATCTTTGTGACAAAGATCTCAAAAGCCGACCCTCTTTATTTGAAGCTATAATAAGCTACTATACCTTTTTTGTGTGCCCTGGAATGTGTAGAAAGTATGACAAAATTGATTATCAATCAAATCCGATCAATAAGATCGAAGAAACCTCATATAGTTTAATTTCCTACATCGAATGATGTTCGAGAAAATGGAAACACGAAGTTTCGCCGTAAAATTTAAATTTATCGTACATTCATAGCCAACCCCTGACGCAATACTTCTAATAAAGTGCTTCGACTTCTTCACGCCTGCTTCACGTGCTGACGCTTTCGCGGAATCTAAACGATCTCTCTCGAAAGAATTCGGCGTCATAAATCAGATCCAACTAGAGCGAATTTATCTCCTTGTAAAATATGTAACGGCTTCTTTATAAACTCCTTTTTTATTGTGCGTTTATTCCTTTCGGATAAAAGAGATATTGGATGTTGTTGCAATGAAATATTCGCGATAGCTTATTAAGCATTTGTAGGTTATGAGGGCTATAAAAAGCTCTATTCAGGCGTTTTGATGGACGAAATGGTAATGTATGCCGTTTATTAAGAATAAACCTACAATGTGGTATTATATACATAGGTACTTCAAATATGGATGATATAGTTTTCATCAAAACTAGAATTATTAAAATTCGGTGTAAAAATGATTTGCACCTTTGAATTGATAAAAGAAATCTTTCATCGATGTGTAGGTTTTTTAAGAAAGTCAAATGTGCAAAGCAGCGTCAATAAACTTTTTGCTCATCTTTGTAGACATTCTTTTAATATTTTGGCATGTGGCAACATTCGTATGAGAAAAACTGAACCAAAACTATATGTCGGAAAATAAATCGTGTATGTTTAACTAAAATTGTTTAGGAACATTAAGTATACATAAGTCCAATAAAGTCTCGGATTCTCAGCGCTTGTCCTCTCTAGGGACGACGTTTGTGCTGACATTTCGGTAACATCACACCTGAATCTACGACACCCTATCACACTTTATTACGGTGACACTTCATTACGCGACATTTTATCACTTCGCCAATGTATCACACACAATTTCATCACAATAATTAGTAAGATTGTTTAATATGTTTTTATTGTTTATAAAGCGTTTACAAAACATCTTGATTGTATATGTGCAAACAAGGAACGAAGTTCTTCTCGATGAACAAGGACTTAAATGATTCTCTGTAGGATTTGCCAAAAATCAACCTAAGAATTCTCTTTTGAAAAATCAGTACGCGTTGGTAATCAGCACGGCCCCATATTAGAATATTTTACGCAAAAATCGAATATGCGAGGGTATAGGGTGCATGGTATACTGCCAGCATTCTGTACTCAAACTGTTTTTTAATTGTACAATTGCGTAAGAAGTTGAATTTAGTCTTTTATAGATGTTGTTGATTTGTTCATCTGTAAAAGACTAAATGAATGAAAACCTACTAAACAATTTCATTAACTAATGTGATGAAATTGTATATGATGGGTTGGCGAAGTGATGTCAGCTGAAAGAAAAAATATATTTAGTTTCTATGTCTAGATTAAGTAAATAGAAATACATAATTTTAAATTACTAACGTACAAAAATGTACAATAAATAAATGAGAAATAGAAAAAAAGCACGAAGCTTAAAAGAAATTGCATAATCTGGATTATATTTATGAATTAGTGAAATAAATACCAATCAGCTTGTAATATATACCTTGGTTGTTCTGAAACCGATTTTTGTTGTCTACAAACACAATTTTTGCAACCAAATAAAAAGTAAATAAGCTCACTTCTGTTTTCAAAGACACACGCGTAAAGAACGCGTCAACAAAATACCCAAATTAATTAAAAAAATACGAAAGAATCCGGTGTTATCGACATCTATCGTACCTAACAGAAACTATTATCATAAACCAAATTTTGTGATCCTCTAACATTCTGATACATCTAAAATGAAGGTTACCATTTGCCGAATACTGGGCTGGAATGGATTAAAAGGCATCCCAGAATATTTTCAAAACGAAATTATGTAAATGAAAACATGACAACTTCTTTTTTGTCGTTTAGAACCTAATTAAAACGATTTTCAAATCCCATTTGATTGAGTTTTAAAAAGTTACACTAATGCTATTAACTGGTTAGAAGGTATGTCTCCCTTTAAAGAAACGAAGCAGAAAAGTTAGTAAACAGGGACTTAGCAATGTATTTATCGTTTTTCCACGTTGTATCTGTTGTTACCTTCTGATAGATATATTGGTAAATATTCCCCAACTAGTTGGAACGGAGTAAATTTTCGAAATCATCGGAGCAGATGATGAAAATACAAAGCATAACTTCTATAGATGTCATGCCATGAAGTACTACCATACTCCAATTTACTGATTGTGAGTACGAAGATGTTACACAATGTCTTGACCGCAACGGAGTGGTCGTATCGAAACTATTGGTAAAAAGACAGGCCGAGCAAGACAAGTATCAGAGAGATGCAGAAGGCTTTTAGTGGAAGTGTGTAAATCCGGGAGACGAAATACTTTACGAGAAGTAACCTCATTGTGGAATTCACAGAGCGGTCTTTGACTGTCACGGAAATGCTGTAGAAAGTGGATTCATGAGTCTGGATTGGGATTTTACAAAGTAAGAATTACAGAAAATATGTTGCTTTTTCGTACACTTAAAAAAGTATTATTTCAGACAAAAGAGAAACCATTTTTAACAACATTACAAACGAAGAAACGGTTAAACTGGGCAAAAGAAAGGTCCAGTTGGACCCAGGAAATGTGGTGTAAGGTAATCTTTAGCGAAGAATCGACATCAGTGTAGGAGATTGTCGTAAAAGAATAATACGGGACAAGAAAGAAGCATTTCACTCTGATTGCCTAAAACGGATAGTAAAATTCGCACAAGGTATCATGGTTTGGGGATGTATGTCTTCGAATGGGGTGGGAAAACTTGAGTTCATAAATGGAACCGTTAATGTTGAAAAATATCGACAAATTTTAGAAAACAGTTCGTTATCAAGCATCGAAATTGTACATCCAGATGATAATTTCATCTTCGAGCATAAAATAGTTTGAGAACCATAACATGACATTATTACAATGGCCCTCGAGCAGCTCGGATTTAAATATCATTGAAACGCTATGGCATAATATGAAAATATATTTAAGAGATTATCCCCAACGAACACTTTCCGATTTAAAGAATAAAATACAAAAAATTTGGGATGCATACACTCCAGCATATTGCAGAACCTTAGTATTAAGGGAGGACTGGTGGCGCAGTGCCTAGCGCGCTGAGCTATGAGTCTCGGGGTACCGGGTTCGATTACTCTCAGAGCAAGGTTTTCCATAGTTTTCCTTGCTCCAAATTGGGCGAATGCTGAGAGGTGAACATCTTAAGACACTCTACGAGCGCCGGCGTAATAATGATTAGAGTAACCAAAACTTGCGGACTCGCATAGGCGTCGGCATTACGGGTTAATACAAGAATACGAAAAATTCATAAATAAACTTACTTGCTAATTATTCAACAAATTAGAGGCATCAGGATGTGAACTACTGTAAACTTGCATCATTGCATATGTTTCACAGTTACTTCTTTAAACCTTGTGCGTCGACAAGAAAAAATATTCTTATACATAGAAAACGATCTCTCCACATCTAAGGAAGTTACATTTGCATGTAGAAACTGTTTTTCAAAATCTCTTAAAAGATCACTATTCTTACACTTATTATAAACGGCCTCTAAAGTATTAAAATCGGGATTTTTCCTTAAAACATCTGCCAACTTTTGACTAGCGCATAATCCTGGCGTATCATTTAATGTGTGTAATTTATTTTTTACACTCTCCACTATGTCTAATGATTCCTGCAATGACAATTCAGTACATTGTAGTTTTCTGATGGCTTCTAGTAATACTGCATAATTGGTACATATTGTTGTTAAATATTCTAAAAGTTCTACGTTTTAAGGATCGCCCAACACTTAACATCGTTGCTGCACTATCTGTCACAATCATCAGAACTTGATCTTGGGCAATTTTACATTTTTTCAAAGCGTTCATTATCACTTTTTGAATATTTTCCGCGGTACATTGTTGAACACGTTTGCAAGCTAACAAATATCGAGATGCTGTGTTCTCGCTAGATAAAACGCGAGCTATTACATTCACAATACTGTTTTTCTTTATATCGGTCGTCTCATCCACGGTAATCCATATTTTTTTGGAACACAAATCACGTTTACACACATGTTCTAGCATCTCTTTCATTCGCGGCAAATGATTCTGTAATTGTGTTTGTGAGGGTAATGGGTACTTTGGAACGTATTGTCGCCAAAACGTTTTAAAAGCTGCTTTTTTCACCAACGACAACGGAAGATGACAAGAGGTAAACATAATTAATAAATGTATGAGGAATAGTGTATAAGTTATTTCAGTTCTTGCATTTCTCATATGCTTAATACCATTGACGTGCCTCTGGCAATCAGTTCTGTCCAATGCAGCCAAACGAACATTGCATATTAAGCAAAAAACTGCACTACCGTCATATTTTAAATGGGGAAAAAGTGACACATACTTATGTACATTAGTAGCTAATCTATTACGAGGCATTGTTTTCTTAGGTATGTAAATATTAGTTCTATATGAAACGATACACTAATTATGTACTTGGTATAATACTACAACACACAAAAAACACCAGCTATATTTTCAAAAGCGACACGTAAGTACATAACCTTGACCGTTCGACTAATCTCTGCAACAGCTCAACCGGTACTAAAACGAAATCTCTCTCAGCGCGGTTTAACATGATTTATATTCAAGGTCGACACTACATGCCTGCTTCTCTACCGGTTTAGTTTATTTATGAATTTTTCGTATTCTTATATTAATCCGTAATACCGACGCCTATGCGAGTCCGCAAGTTTAGGTTACTCTAATAATGACTCATGGCCGGCCGATTCCCCCTGTAATTGGCTAAAGCTGTTGGGGGATGTGTACGCATGTATTATTATTATTATTATTATTATTAAGTATGCCTGCTAGGGTACAAGCTGTAATACAGAGAAAGGGCGATGTCACGTCGAATTAGTTACGATTATTTAGTTGTCAGAATTTTTTTCACTTGTATGTTATTTCTTGTTTAAAAATTAAATATACATATAACAGCACAAATTGCTTCTATCAGTTACGTACTATTAGTTTCGTAACTTACAAGTGGATTGAAATTCACTATTTTTTTGAAAAGTACTCGTAGAGAGTAAATTTAGAAGTGTTCGAATACATAGTTGTTAGGGCTCGTACATGCATCGCATAACATCAGATTCATATTCTTGTTTACCGACACGGGTATTGATTGTGAAAAAGTGAAAGAAGTTAGATATATTTGAGTTTCAATATGGTTTGTACGAAGTCCTTATTTAAGTAGCCACATGCCACTGTTTGTAAATTATATTCAAAGAAGCTGACGACAATAAATATTTATAAGAGAAAGTCTGGAGCATCCGCGATCCATCTGTATATGACTAAGGAAATTAACATCATAAAAAGGCAAAAGAAAGTCTTCAAAAAATATTTGTTTCTTTTGAAATGAAGAAAGTACACGGTTATTTGTGGAAGAATATCAAATAATAGAAACCATTATTTTAATTGTCCAATTTTTACGATATTAGCCGATGATAATTAGTTTAGTTACCTAGTAAAAAAAGCAGAAGCACTCAGTATACTACTTTTCTTTTCATAAATCAAATGTGCTACTTGTTTCTGAGTTACTATAATTAATTCATAGTCTGTTTGTATTTTATGTTAGATATCTCCATTCGGAAGTGGGGATAATTCGCAGTCGATTATACGAATCACGCATCAAATTGGAATCGGTATGTTTGGAATTTGAGAATTAGCAATTTAAATTTTATATACAGAAGCTAAGACGAATGAGATGTTTCCTATTTCATTACGAGGCAAAAAGTGTAGAATTTGAAACGAAAATGTTTTTAAAAATACATATACTAGGAGTATTTCACTATAACTTCGTCAACCATTCTTGAAATACTTACAGATTATTGCTATATCTTACACTGTTTTCTCTTTCTTTTTACATGTAATTTACTTCTCAAATTTGATAATCTTTTTTACTAAAACTACAGATGCGATTCTACAATAAAAAACGTAATTTAGATCACTAATTTGAAATTAGCAATCGTGAAAATACTGTGAATATCAAATGAGCCCTAGGTCCTTTGAATATAGGCAACATTGTAAAGTAATACCCTATTAATCTATCTTGATTTCGTATGGAGATATATCCAAAGAGAAGAAACAAAATGGATATTGTATTTAAAATTGAATAAACTATTGAAGTTAAATACCATTTAATGATCTGTACCATCTCTGCGGTTGTATAAACTAACATAATGTATTCAAAATCCACGATTTCTTGTTGGAACCTTACGAGCGTACAGAAAGACAAAGAGTGCGTCAGATAGGCTACAGCAGCGCGAGGCTGGCCGGCGGGAATAAATGCAAGTATGCAAGATCGCGCTACGTACAATATCTCTCGTACCCCGATGAAATGTGGACCAACGTGTATAATGTATTGTAAGTTCAAATAATTTTAACAGAACAGTAATAAATTAACAAGTTATCACGGAGGTAATTGGAAAAGAATTATTCAAACCATAGAATGAAGAATACTGTTGTGTAAATTAAATCAAATTAAATGTTTTATACAATTACAAGTATCCTCAAATACAGTAATAGTAACCGTCACGCTATAGAATATTCGCCCAAGGATTTAAAGTGGGAAAAACCTGAGCAACAGCCGATTATAACCGAATGGCTAGCCGCGAGAGACTATGATTTACAGGACACATGATGACTATCCTTGTGTTAGTACATATGTATATGTATATGTATTTGACATGTGCTCTAGAGCTCTGAACTTCCTGGTATTTATCATGGGCATATCTAGGGACTTTACGAATTTTCTAACTCTGTTTAATGACTTCGTCCGTAGCACTTGAATACGCGTGTGTTGTGATATTCACATTATGATGTTTACAAACAAATTATCAAGCGCATCCAGCGAAAGTTCTTGACCCTTTCATACGGAGCCGATGGTATATACCCAGTAAGAAACATCGAATATTTACTCCTCTTACAGCGCCATTCATTCGATCCTTTATATGTGCGGACAGAATCAATAAGTGCGTTATTCCTAAAGAAATTGATTTGGTACAAGATCGACTGTCCACAACCGTCACCTCAGACAATGTTTTGTATTCCGCGATTATCGGCTAGAAAAGTTAACACGTTGTGGATTCATTCCTCCATCGCGGACTAATACAATATTGAAAGACCCGTTAGTCCATACTGCTATTAACGCAAACGTGAACTTTACGGGCATTTTCTTAGATTATTAATTGATTTATTTGATGCTGCCTTTGTTTTTGTGCTATATATTTTTTTCTGCACTGTGTAATCATTATTATTATTATTATTATTATTATTATTATTATTATTATTGTTATTCAATGATATATTTAGCAAGTGAGTTAAAACATGTCTCCCACCACGTACACAAAAGGTGCCCTGTATTAATGTTTACAATAAACCGTATCATTGTTATTAATTGTTGAAACTTTCACGAAGAAGCGTTGTTATTCATATGCAAATTTTATTTTGCAAAACAAAATTCTTCCAATACTCTCAGTGTTTATTAAAAGCAAGGACTTACCCATCTTGTAGAGTAACGGTTCCTTAATGAAATACAAATCGTGCAGCTCCTTAAGTCCATCTTTGACAGCCTCATCGATCGCCCTTTGTTTGACTTCCACTTCTGTGTCGTTCAAAAAATTTCCGTTTCCTGCTGTCGGACCCGCTTCGGTGTAGTTCTCGTCATCGTTACGAGGACCGTTCCCGGTAACGCCGCCACTATGAATAATTCTCGATTCGATCGTTAACTTGTCGCCGTATGGTGGTTTCCTGATGCGATTCGTTACACTTTCACTGATGCCGTTTGTAGGATACAGATGTCCATTGTTTTTCGAATACAGGTATTGCTGTTGGTGTTGTTGTTGCTGCTGTGGCTGTCGTCCGTCGTTGTACGTTGCGTCTAGATGCGGATTTCCCTTTGTAGTCGGCGTAGCGTTTTGTCCGCGGTCCGCGAAGTCATGGTCATTGTTGTATGGGTAAGTCCGTGCGAGTCTCTTCGCGTAATCGTCGGTGTCATTGTCCGAAAAATGCCGGTGCGGTCTCGTCAGTCGCGTAAATTTGATACCGGCCAGCAGTATCAAAAATGTCCGAAGCGTTCGCGTCCTGAAACAATGT
Organism: Dynastes maya; assembly: GCA_029619315.2. Taxonomy (NCBI): domain Eukaryota; kingdom Metazoa; phylum Arthropoda; class Insecta; order Coleoptera; family Scarabaeidae; genus Dynastes; species Dynastes maya. The sequence continues at coordinate 33,473,735 of JAROYE020000006.1, read as the reverse complement.
AGAATACACTTAGATATTTTTAAACGTTTAATCTACTTCTTCGTTAATTAGATAGTCGTTAATGTATGCGTCCTTGATATAAATATAATTTTTTTATTAAAAAATTGAGATGCTAATGTCTATTAAAAGAAGTCGAAGAAAGTTTCGAAGAAGCTAGTTCGTTCTTTGTTTTCTGGGTTCTGATATTTTAAACAAACTTACAAATGTTAGTTTATTAATGGCCAATCTTACAGACATGTCTTAAATTACAAGTAATTCTTAAAGTACTAAATATCACTTAAACAAGTAAATTTTACCTATGGCGATATTTTTTCTGCAATTTGGCTGTTAGTTAATTAAGTTAAAAATTAAGTTATCTCGATGAGATTTGCCACTATTTAAATAAGTTCTTTAGATTATTCATATTCATATTAACTTATTTTCAACAGGTCAGAAACCCAAGTGCAGCAAATGCAACGTTCTAATGAGTGAAGCCCATAATAGATTTGTGTTATGGCCCCCTTATCCGATAAACCTTGCTTGCCACCTACCTTAAGAAAGATATTTTGGGCGTCTCAGAGGTCCAGCCGAGATTGTGGTGGGGGAAATGGGGTAATAAATCTCCGACAGCGTAATGTAATTTGTAATAAAGAGACGCCACCACGGTTTTATTTAAAAACGCTCAATAATTTAAAAATCGGGAAAAGGTTGACAGATAAGGGTGTTAGGGTTAAGCACAAACCACCATGCAAGCAAGCAATCAATAACATTCGAATACTTGCATATATTAACAAGAATTTTATGTTGATAGATACCAGGTGATTCATTTATCTTGAGACTATTAAATAACTCAGAAACCATTTATTTAATCGAAAAAAAATGTAGATGAAAATGTTATCATGTGAAGAGAGAAAGTATATTGTAAGGTCCGCGTTTAATTTTGGAGATGCCATCAATGTCTTTCGACTGTTAAGTTAGTTTTTTTCAAATATAAACTTATATTTTTTTAATAAGTATCTCATTGTTCATGAAAAAACAAATAACTTTTATCTGAAGCTTTTCTTTATTTAACAATTATTTACAGATATAAACATTAATGAAATAAATAAAACAAACAGAAGAAGACAAGTAGGCTTGGCTTTAAAATAACTGCAGTAAGGGCCGGTTTCATAATAACATCCCTAACAGAGAATTACCTAATTGAGAATTAAATGTAATGCTGTCGTTAACAACTGATGTGTTTCATAATGACCGGGAACCAATTTGTTAGCCAATGTCACAATTAAAGAAATTAAAGTTATGTTGACAGACCTGAATTCGTTTCCCCTAACCGTTTTACATGATTTAAGTTACCATCTTGCTTTGAATTCGTACCACTTTTTTAACGAATAATAAGCCAACAATTTTATTATGTCTTAACAAGAAAGTAATTTAACAGTAAACAAACCGCAATGAATTCCGCAAAAAGAATTCGCTCATACAATTTTAATAAAGAAGAAGATGGAATGGATGAATATTTGAAATTTAGAAATGTGATTGAGTGCAAAACCACAATCAAATTAAGTTTAGGCGAAAAGGTTTGTATAAGGCATTATCAAAGAAAATATTTATAAACATTATATTTATAGGAAAATGCTTGGCAGAAAATTCTAGCGTCGTTTAATGCAAAAAATCTGCAGGCTAGAACTATCGACCAAGTAAAAACCAAGTATGACAACTTCAAAGCAAAAGCTAGGAAAGAGGTAGCTAAACTCAAACTTAGCCAGACAGGCACTGGTGGTGGCCCTGGTGTAAGGGATTTAGATTGTGTAATTGAGGCCGTTTTAAAAATAGTAAACTATAAAACGGTAGTTGGTTTGCACAATGAATTTGACAGCGACACCCACACAGCAAATGTATTACAAAGCATTTGCCTTATACAATATTTACTAATTTGTTTGATTTTAGAATTTTTTGAATAAAGATATGATGGAGGACAGCCAAATTATGTTAAAGATAGTTGATAAGACATGGCATTTAATAATCTATTATAGCTTTCTTACTAAGAGGTTTGTTTTAGGTACCATCTGGCAAAAATGTATATACAATTGATATACAGTCCGGGCCTAGTTCCAAGCGATTACCACTTGTTTTCAAAATTAAGGGAAGACTTGGGTGGCGTACGCTTCGGGACCGACGATGAAGTAAAAGAAGAAGTTATTCGATTCTTGAAAGAACTGGCGGCAGAATTTGACGACATGGGGATACAGAAGTTGGAGCACCGTCTGCAAAAGTGCTTTGGTAGAAATGGCGATTATGTCGAAAAATAGCTTAAGTTTTTATCTTTAAAACGATGTGTAATGTTAAGGAAATAAAGAATGCTGTCTATAAAAAATATGGGAACCTTATTTTACGATCATCCCTCGTAGATAGCCTAGAAGTAGAAGATTCTTTAGATTTTGTAAATAAGGTAAAAATATTGAATTAGAAAAGGGGGAAATTTTAGTATCGTTTAATGTTTGCTCAGTCTTCCCCAGCGTACCAATTCCAGAAATCATAGAACATTTGATTGAGCTCTTAAAACTTAATAAAATTGATGATGTTAAAATTGCGGAATACAAAAGACTAACTTTGCTTTGCAAGAATCAAAATCGTTTTCAAATAGAGGGTAAAGTATTATGAACATCTAGAGGATACGGCGATAGACAATCCGCTGTCCCCTTTCATAGTCAACTTGTTCACGAGTAAAGTTGAAACGTGTTTGAAAATGGAGACCGTATATTTTCCTAGAATTTGGCTTAGGTAGACGAGATTTTAGCGGTCTTTGATACTAAGAAAAATACTATTCCGGATTTCCTCGCGACACATAATTCAAAATTCGAAACTATTATATTTACAGTAGAAGGAGAAGTGAACAATCAACTTCTGGATAGTTTACTAATTAGAAACAAAAAAAAAACTGGAAATAAACATTTATAGAAAGGAAACAAACAGTAATAGATACATTATGATTGGTCAAATCCCCTTTGAGTAAAAGTAGGTACAATAAAGAGCTTAAATGTAGTTATTTACAATGGTTACTCTTCAATAGATGTCGATCGCATTCTTAAGAAAGTCCGACATGGGCATTATGTAAGAAATTTCACGACCTTAATCCCCGCAGAATTCCGCGACAAGAAATTTGTGAAACTTCTGTTCCACAGAATATTGAAAGGTATTAGTAAAGTTTCTAAGGGACAAGATATGAACGTCTATTTTACTTCGCGAAATACATTCAAAAACCTTCGTGACAATCCGAGATAAACCGGGTATGAAAGAAAGGTCAGGTTATAAAATTGCTTGTAGTGGTTGTGATAAAGCCTATATTGGTCAAATGAAAGGAGCGATAGGTACTAGATTCAATGAGCACATCAGGTGCCGCAGATACGCGAAGAGAAAAGCGTAAAGAGTACCACAACACATAAACGAAGCCGTGCACAATATTATTTTATACACGGCTGACATTCCTCGCCATCCCCATGTGCAGTTGTCCATCTATGCGGATGACACCGCTATTTACGCCGCCTGCAGGAATGGGGAAATGCTCTTGAGGTGATTGCAGATTGCTAGACGATCTGACGAGCTGGTTGACAAGATGGAAACTCGAGGTCAACGCGGAGAAAAGCGTGGCCATTCGGCCGACGAAGAGGATAAGAACCCCATCAGGAGGACTGGAGGTTGACGACAACCCAGTTCCCTGGAGCAGCACTGTTAAATTACCAAGGAGTCTACCTGGATCGGAAGACGCGCATTGAGTACGTACGAAACAAGTATGCCGTTGCGAGAAACATGCTGATGCCGTTGCTGTGAAGCAGAAGCCCGCTGGATCCTCGATTGAAGTTGCTGCTGTACAAATCCTGCCTGAAACCAATTATTACGTACGGAGCACTCGCATGGATGACCGCCGCATCGACCCACATTACCAAACTGGAGGTACTTTAGAACAAGGTGCTAAGGCTAATTACCCGGGCGCCGTGGTTCGTTAAGAACATCAGATTGCGTGAAGACCTGCAAGTGCTCACCATCAAGGATTATCTTCGAGAACTGGCGACAAACACACTGAAAAGAGCGCAAGACTCATCGAATCCGCTCCTCGCCAGAACAGTTGAAGTACCCCGGGACCGACCACTTAAGAGTCGTGCGATTTGGGGACGTCTTGGGCATTTGAGACAGGAACCCCACCATTGGCCCCGTTTAGGAGATAAAAGCGGTCAAGATCCAGGCAGAGTGGCGGAATCTGCCGCAGTGGGATAAAAGAGCCCAGAGGCCTGTACAGGCCTGGCTCTAGTAAGCATCGGTAGACCCTGGCACAATATTAAATTAGAAAACCCGAAACTGATTAAGAACGTAACTTTAGGGTAATGACGAGAGACCTTTTCGTCTATTTTTCCGTATATTTCGCATGTTTTGGTTTTAGGGTGTATAGGCAGCAAAAGTAGGTACTTGTAAATATTTTTCTTGAGGGTGGGGGTAAAACAGGCATGTTAGAATTACATTTTTTTCTCACATCGTTCGGTCATACGGTTGAGAAAGAGACCCACGGTTCCTTGAAACGGCTGTTCCGAATTAATTAATAACTTTTGTGGTGCGGAGTGTGCCGATACTTTTCACGACCTTAGTGTTGTTAAATAAATAATGTCCATATAATGACCATAAATATTTCCATACCTCCCTCCATAATGTCAAGTAAATAATTAAAATATATAATTTCAACGGGTAAATGCAAATATACATATTTCAAATATCGAAATTTTCCTTTATTATACATAAATAAGAACGCCATAACGGGGTTTATTAGTAATTTCAAATTTATTGGATAGAATTATTATTTTTAAGGAATGGGTTATTGCGGAAACCCCTATACATAAATCATGATGGAAATAAGTTTTCATTAACGCAACGGAATATTTACAACCAGGATACGATGCACTGGCTGCCATGAAAGTTTTATCACATGAACCATAACACGAGACACCATCATATAAGGTATTACTTGAGCAAAACAACAGAACTGTGCTTTCAAGTATCTGTACTTCCTCTAATGTAAGGGGATCACATACAGACGAGGTTAAAACTTTATGAACAATGACCATGTTGTCATTTTAATTATGTTGATACTCATATTTTTCACAACTATATTGCAACATAATTTGCTAAAATTGGTTATAATCAAATCCATTTCTCACCAACCAGGTTTTAGTCCGACTTCTATTCTGAATCTAGAGTAAAATGAATTATTTGAATGTTGATATGATAACGCAACCTAGTGAATAAATTGCAGCAATAATTGTAAGTAAATGTGTGTAGTATATCAACGGCGCGGTGTCTACAGATGAATTTATTGAGTAAATGCAATGAAGTTCTCATTATGTAGGAGAAAGTGAAACATACACAATAATTTTTTTGGAATTTGGCAAAATTATATGACGTATATGACGTAATAAATTTGTTGTATCATGTTTTATATAATTTTGCAATTACGTAGGCTTCCATAGCAGAAATTACTTAAATAAATATAATTTTTAGGCCGTGCAGTTTCTCTACATAATATAAAACGCTAACCCCCAAATTGCTGCTTAAAGCAGTTATGATTAAATAACTCTATGGGACCTCGGCAAATTGCCGGACGGGCTCTGTCGCAAAATTAACAATGAAAATGAAGTTCTCGAAACCGTTATAATTCCGCATTGTGAAATAAAGTTAAGTAATTTCTAAAACTGGTTTTATTACATAATATAGAAATTAGGCGCAATGTATGTAATTATCAGAAAAAAATATGAGGCCATTTAGTTTTTTCCCACCTTCTAATTTTATTTTAGGTGACACAAGACCATAATAAGAGACTACAAGAAGACTATGGTGTAGAGTACGGTGAAACCCAACTGCATAACAAATCTTTTTATTCAAACCCACATCCAACTTGAGCTAAACAGAGCATGAGAGCAGTCGCGTTTATCGTATCCCTCCTGCCCTACAAAATTTTACATTTGTTCCAATGCTGCCAAGTCTGACTTAATACGGGCGGGTTACAAGGATCTATTCGTTCGGTCCATTAATATTCCTATTGTTTATCAACAACCTGAGGAACCATGTCATGCAGGGTCATGTGGTTAACTACGCCAATGATACCTCGATAATGGTTGTGTCATATAGTTTTGATGAAGATGCTTTGAATGTGTGATATACAATGGTTGTTTAGTTCAGAGATGACGTCGCTGCGCTTGAATACAATTTTGTTTATTCGAAATCACTACCTCAATGCGATAATTGTTACCTGGATCAGTTACCTAAGAAACTTAGTTAGTATTGAGCTGTTATAATTCAGACAAAGCTCTAACGATATAATACATGAACTTTGGAGGAATATCAGCGACTATTATAAAATTTGAATATCAAAGGTGTGATTAATAGTTTCTTCGTGCCCTTAGAAGTAAATTACATCTTATGGTATTATTTGTATAAGAAGGTGAACATTACATTGCGCATTAAAAACAAAAACAAGGTTAAAAGCGACCTTCTGTAATTAATTGAAAGGGTAACACGTTTTAATTATTTATCTATTGTTTTTTAAATAAATGAGCATATCGCCTAGTAGGGACACAATTTATCTTTTATGTGATCGGTTGTTGGTCCTGAAAAGGATCGTTTTTTTTCTAAAGAGGGGAGAAAGTTATATAAAAGTAGGGAGTATTCGTAATTTGCGTGAATATACTACTACTATTCACCTATTGAAGTTCCTACGCAAATCAAAATTCCCTTTTATTGTTGCAATTTCATCTTTTCTACCGTGTACTAAATGCTACACATGACCCCATAAAAAAACTATGTAAGACGTTTAAGTCCGGACTGCGTATAGACCACGATCCACGATCATCACATCTAATCCACCAATGATATGTTACGTTTGAAAAATTACGCACACTACGTGATACGTGAGGTGGTGCTCCATGATGCATAAATTATAGCTGTACACGAATTTCCAGAGGAACATCTTCTAATAATTGTGGCTAAGTATTTTCCAAAATGTTTCAATATAGTTGTGCGTTGAAACGCAGTGGTCTCGACGATCTGGAAACCGATTTTCGTAATCATGTCTTGTTCTAGTTACGTTCCCTCCTGTTTTGCCACAAATGGAAATCAAATGAAGTAACTCCTGCGAGGTTAACTCTGCCATACTATACCAAATAACTGTAGGACGCTAGCTCGCATACAACTAACTGAACGTAGTGTAGTGGACTGTCGCCACCAGCCGCTTAGCCTTGCTATATTATATTCGAATGTACGTTTGCGTAGCTCGGCACACGCCTATTAGAATTCTTTTTTGTTTTTTTTCCTCTGATATCTTTAAAGATAGATTCCGAATGTATGTACCTCTTAGGTTCCCTGTGGTAACAGCTATTACCTGGAGGCTGATTGCGAGTTATTTTTGAAACATCCTTTGTTTACATATTTCTATTTATACTCCATATTTCTAATTTGACGTAATTCACATCCATGTCTTCACATCCCCTAATAGCTTTCATCAATTACAGGGGTCATCGGCCGGCCATGAATTATTATTACGCCTGTGCCCGTAGAGCGTCCTAAAATGTTCACTACCATCATTCGCCAAATTTGGAGCAAGGAAAACTACGGAAAACCTTACTCTGAGAGTTGCGGACGCGGGGTTCGAACACGGTACCCCGACACTGATACCCCGCTGTGCTAGGCACTGCGCTACCAGTCCCGCCAAATTTAAATTATTAGGTAGTCATATGAATCAAACAATGGCAGTTACCATTTATTTGTTGTCTAATTATAAGTTCACTACAATTTTCTTGAGTTTAATTTTCTTCATTGCTATTGTAATCACAATGGGTGCAAAAAATGTTGACACCTTGCTCGGGAAGTCATTTAAACAAAAAAAAAATATTTTCTCTTTTATTTACAGAACTAAAACGTGTGTGTCATCAACAGTGACGTATCGGCGAAAAAAGTCCTTCGGATGGCGTTTTATCATTGCCAAAAGCTTATTCGAATCCGTCACACGTGCGCGTTTTTGGTCGACAGTGAGCAAACGCGGCACCCATAGCGCGAATAGTTTTTTCATATTCAAATGTTCGTGTATGATGTTAGGTACACGCTAGGTTGACATGCTTAGAGCCTCTGCTATCTCATGCACTTTGGTTCGACGGTCTGCCATGATCATATCATGGACTTTGTTGATGGTTTCTGGTGTAGTGACAGTTTTTGGGACGTTCATCATCAAACGCACTCTTACGACCACGAACAAATTCAGCTTTCCAAAATCTCACTGTTGCTAACGACGGTGCAGACTTTCCCTTTCAAATGAAAGTACTTAGTCACTAACGATATTCGACTTTTTCCGTTTTCAAGAAACACAAAAGTTGCTTGCTTTCGACCACTGTTAAAAGCAAACTAATTGTGTTTTTTGCTTGAAATTTTGTCAGACGTCATGTGATGAATGGCAGATGTCAGCAAATCCCATGTTTCTAGAACATTTTTTGGTTTGAATGACTTCTCAAACAGGATGTCAAAGTCTTTTACACCTATTATAAATCACCGTCTTGATGTACGATGTAATCTCTTATAATACATTAAGGTTCAAATAGAATTCTTCGAAAAATTATGCACCCTTTTTCACTACTATCTAGTAGTAGTGGACATGATGTCAACCATGAGTTTAATGTTCAGCTAAATAGAAATAATGGCAGTTTAATTATAGAAAGCTCGCAAGCATCGTGCGCAATTACTTACTGACAATAACCGTTGAGAATGCCGCAAGTAGATCGGATTGCTTTAATTACATTTAAATTATGCTTTTGAGGTAAAACTTGACGCTTACGGAATCAGAAACACCACGAAACGTAAAAACCGTTAAATTGAAAAGTTATGCGAAAATGGTTGGGTTACTCAATCTTGATGTCGACGTAATTTAAATTTTACGGACGTGAACGGTTTTCTGAAGCGAATTACCAAAGTTTGCTAGAAATGCTTACAGGTTAATGATGAACTAATATAAATAGTTACCGATTTTAACGACTAGAGTAAGTAACTTCCTATGGAATGTATGGCTCCAACTCATTAGAAATTGTCCATAAATATATCGCTCGCAGATAATGCTGTACAAGACTTGTTAATAATCATTAGTGTAAATTACTTTTTTTTCACTTTAAAAGCGTTGACGCTACTTGTCAACAAACAATCTAGTAGCCGTATCTAATAGGTAATGACCTCAATATGATACCGATTTTGCAATGAATGCGTTATTGCACTTTATTATAGTGTATATAATCTTGATTGTATTATGGTTGTTATTTTTTGCTCTAATTAATAAGTATGCTTTGTATAATTTGCGATTTCATTTTAAATGCAATTGTCGAAAAAGTGATTTCGAAAAGTATTCAACTTGTGAGAAAAGCTATCTAAGTTTTTCGCAGATTTTGCTGCGGGAAGAAACTTCAGAACTAATAAAATTTGTTTCATATATTTGTTACGAAATCGTATCTTGTGCTTCGAGATCAGAGATCGATAACGCAGATAGAAATGCGTTGGGGAACGAAGTTTGAAATGTTATCGCGGATCTAGAAACATATATAATCTTGTCGAGATTCTCAGAAACTAGGAGCTGGTTGTTATTATTGTTTTTATGACTATTTGAAAATAATGGCTACACGAACATCAGAAGAGTTTTTACGGTGATGGAATAAAAAAGCTCCCTATCTGATGAGAAAAATGTATTTCTAGGGCGGGAGAGTATGTAGAAAAATAATATATATTTGTAAGCTTAGTTAAATAAAGTTAGAATTTTCAAAAAAACGAGTTCCGTTTGTATTTGGTACACTCTCGTATATATACTGAAATATCTTTCTCGGGGGTTCTTCTCAAGTTTTTGTTAAATTTTCTAATTTAATTTGAATAAACAATTCTTGTAGGTTTGAGGGTATCCCTAAATACCCTTACGGCAATTTTTGAATGAATTTCCAACTCAGTAAAATGAAATTAACAAATTTTAAGATTTGAAAATTAACTAACCTTGAAACTTAAAACCCTCTGTTTATATACCCACTACAGGAACTGCCTGCTCTGGATATTTAACCCTTTTTTCTTCTAATAAAGACTTTGAATATACAAACGAACACTTATATCGGGATTAGATTTAAGACAAACTTTGATTCAACCAAGGCCGAATAAAGATTGATGAAAATGTATGGCGTCGTTCATCTTTCTTTTATTTTAAATCGCGAAAGACCGGCGATTGTTTTATTTCACAGCCAATTTTGATAATTTAACCCAAATAGAAACTTTTCGATGACTTTCGATCAAATGATATTAGCATACGAGAACGAATGCAGTGACTTAACCAGGAGGTGTATGTTGATGATTCTGTGGTCCGAACTGTCACCAACAAGCTTTAAACGAGAAAATCCACTGCTAATTTACAGAAACCTTTCAGATAAAGATTTAATTGATGAAATATTATTTGTTGTACTTTGCAATTTATGCTGTTGCTTATTCCAGACGATTTCTACATTAATTTGGACGAAATAAGTGAATAGGAAAATCAACTAACGAGTAGATTTGTCCATGATATCCCACACGTCATTATCTGGACTTATAATTAAATTATAATGTCCTCGCTGCAAGGACGGTTGACTGAGGGGGCATGGTAACGAAGAAATTTCCAATTATCCCCGCAAGAGGGATATTTAGTTACCAACGAGTGGCCAAACTGACATTTAATTAGTACCGAAGTGGCAACTGAGAGAAGTTGTTGTTGTCGTAGATACAACGTTGAACATAACAATACCTACAACGTATGTTTTGGACACAACCTTCCACAAGTTTCTCCACACAAAATTCTGTTGTTGGGCATACTATAGTGGTTTTTTTTCTATTTTGCGCTTTTCCAAATTGAAATATGCGTGACGGATTACACATGGCTAATGACACTAAATAAAGGCCAGTATCAATAATAATAATTTTATGTATTGCGTTAAATCCCTGATAAGTTTGGTAGTGTAACCTCTGTTACATCTTTTCAACTCTTAAAATCGTACTTCGTATAAAATACAGTAGAGATTGGAAATAATATGTATAACATAGTAGAAACATTAAAATATATAATGGAAAACTTGTTTGGCCCATCAACCACTTTGTTGAAATGCATTGGAAAAGACGGTTTTGAATAAATTTCTCAATACTATAAAACGCAACGTGGACGTATTATTATGTTTTATTTGCATAATAATATCACCTTAATAAATGAAATCTTGGTTTTAAATTATTTGAATACATTCCGGAAATCATAAATCGCAATTTAAAAACATACATACATACACAATAATGCAAATTGTGCCGATCCATTCCAATACGTAAATGTTACATTTAAATCTTCCTTTGATACAAAGTTAATTTGCCTCAATTTGGTTCCACAATTTCGCCTAACCAATTTCGTAAGTCTCACACTTAAACAAATTACCATGAAAAGCAAATACCGGGAAAACTGGTTTACTTCTTATGGGAAAAAGTCGCAATTGCCGAAGAAATCAAGGAGTATTTTGAGATCTGGTTTTCAATTTATGCAATAGCTGTACATATGTATATGTATTCAGTGGCAATCGATATATCTCCATGCCTTGAAAACGTTTCCAGCCTCATAAAAAATACAGCAAAAATAAGAGAATCGGTTGTGTATACCATATGGTGTTTTTTAAATTCTTATTTTTCCATAAATGCATGGGTGTCATTTAGAATTCGGGTTGATAAATGTTACTGTTTTGGTAGAAGATGTAAGTCGGTACATATGTATATATTAATCAAGAAAGAAACCGCAGGATAAATGTAGGCAATAATTTTTTTCTGTTGTAGTAGCTACAGAAAGCTTAACATGTTTGTTTTTGCTATGATTTATTACGCATACGCCCGTTGTATAAAAAATATAAGATATATATTGTCTAATATTTGTCTCAAGGGATTTTTGGGAAAAATATGACATTTTCTAAATAAGTCTAAATTTTTAAATTCTTTGTGGCGTCGGGAGTATTCCTAAATACTCTTTGGGCAATTTTCTAGTGAATTTTAATGAAAATTTACAATTGATAATTAGAGTGTTTTAGACGTACTTTTATAATATACTCTTTTGCATTGCCATACGTTAATAATAATTGCTTTTGTTATATATTAAAACATAATGTCATAACTTATTGTTAGTAATAACATATATAATATAAGAAAAAACCTTTTTTTGTAACTATAAATATTATGATCTTTACGAAAAAATGAAAGAACCAAAGAATAAAAAAGAGTAACATGGTGTGTATAAACGCAATCTGGCTGGAAAGTTACAGTTGGCAGTATTCTTACTTAAACGTTGTAGTAAGAGGTCTGGGATGTTTGAAGATCCAATCATTTTAATAAAACATTATTTGATACAAAAAGCTAGATTTCGGACTAAAGAAGATTCTACAAGTAGTTTTGCCGCAGACATTGCATTTTCTCACTAAAAGTTTGTTAAAAGATTTCGTTGTGCTCTTATTTTCATGAAGGATACATGTGACAACGTAGCACAGTGGTACTTCTACTATACAATGAATCTTAGTGTTAACATTTGTACTTGTATGTCGTGTATTTCCATCGTTACTATCTATGTGACTCAAGGTGCCAAATGAGAGCTTCCTCCAACTGGTTCCTGGAAACGCAGGAAGTATGGTACATCTTTTCGATCAAGATGCATGGCATTTTCACCGTTTAACATGCACAAAAATTAATCTATAGGTTTAGAAAGTTAACATTGCAAATAATTAATTTTAGTAAACTCATGTAAAAAGAAAATACATATATTAAATGGAATAATGAAAAAAGTCATTAAATGATTAAACGCATGTGGATAGCAACCAAGATTTTATTGTTTTTTAAATTTATTTAAGTCGTAAGGTTTCCAATTATCAAGAAGAGTATTATAGACTTTTATTGAAAGAATATTAACATAATTGGTTGTTAATTTTAGTCGTTTTAGACTATGTTTCACAACAAGTATTTTAGGATTCCTTGTGCTATAATTATGTTGCACATTGTTAGCTCCTAACATTTTGTTTTGATGCTTATGAAGGTAGCAAGGAGCTTCAAGAAAATACATGGTGAGTCGGAAGGAACCTACCAAACTCCAGGAATGTATTGTATATGCGAATACAATGTAAAAAAACTCATATGTTCTTATTCGATTTTCATTTGTTTTCAAGTTATAGCGTAATCAATAAAAATTAACTAGCTTTCTTGTAAGTGATCAAAATTTTCGCTTGTTTTCGAGTTAATACGTCTTAAGTAAAATAAAAATTTCCTTGTATTGACTAACCACACAGAGAAAAAAAAGTTCTTGAACCAAACAAAATGCATTCAACCAAATCGTAATTTTAAATGGCGGCAAAGATAGACGAGGGCTGTGAGTGTTTGAATAGTGATATTCAAGCATTAGCAACTCTTTCGCTAAACCATTGCTTGTATTTAAATCCATTGAAAACTGAACTTATCCTGTTTGGCCAAAAAAATAAACGTTTTCATGCTGCAGACGGAATTAGAATCTCGATGAACCACCACGATGTCCCTCTGAGAACATGTGTTAAGAGCTTGGGAGTCTTCATTGATAGCGAGTTGAAATTTAATGATAGTATTAATGCGTGTATTCAGCGCTCGTATGCAGCGCTGAAGGTCATATATAAGAGCAGATATTTCTTAAATAAAAAAACCAAACAATATCTATGTGAAAGTTTAGTTTTATCAAATACGAATTATTGTGACTCGTTATATGACTCATTTATTTTATTTGAGTGTTACAACATTCTTGTATGCGTATGATTTTCGATATTAGACGCCGCGCGCACATCTCACATAAACTGTCCGAACTGAAGTGGCGGAATATGAAAAATCGTAGACTGCTCCACTCGGCGACTGTATTTCATAAGATAATTCTCACAAATAAACCACCATATCTCTACAATAAGTTAAATTTTCGAGCTGATGTGCACAATGTAAATATTCGTTTCAAGGGTACACTTACACCACCCCGGCACCGCCTAGATCGGTTTAAGAAAAGTTTTACCTACCAGATCACGAGTATTTATAATAATATACCTTGTGCTTTAAGATCTGTGTTCCTTTATTCAAAAGAAAATACTTTCAAAATTTACTTCTCAGGCAGCAGTGAATTCGTATATCTCAATTCATTGTATTTTTGATCTACGATTGCTTCTTATTTTTTTTTCTCTTTTATAAAATTTCTCTCCTTAGAATCAGGTTAGTTTAATGTGGTTGAGTGGAAGAACAAGTGTCATTGCTACGCAGTGGCAACTGAACTTCGCCACATTAATTTCTCCATGTACATATGTACACTACTAATTTATATTTTGTTTTAAAATTAATTAATAATGTTTAGTAGTATTGTGATATGTGTATACTAGTATTGTGATTCACATTGACAATGTCGGTATTTTAAAGTGTGTGATAGTCCTTGTTTTACAAATATTTTAATTTATTACGATTTTTAATTTGTTACTTCATATGTATACAGTCTACAGTATCTGCATTCTCGAATTTTGACATAATTCTTGCTATTTTTAAATTTAGAGTTTGTTGCCTGAAGATGAGCTTGTCTCGAAACCGGTAGCGCTGATAGAAATTATTAAACGAACTTTGTGAGTAATAGACCACTTTTATTGACCCAAATTAATAAAATAGTGTCTACAAGATTGGCATAATTGATTGACACCAGTCTTATTGCTGGTTTCTGCTTGAAGAAAACTTCACTGGTAAAAGAATTAGGTCCCCAAAGAAGAATTAAATGTAATAGTTGATATTGAAATTCTGAGAAATATACAATTCTTAAAGAACTAATGCCCAATAACTGTTTTAAGTGTCTTAATTTTGACTGACATTGACAATGACAATCCCATTTTAGTGAAGAAGTTATAGTCAGCTTAACTGAATATGAATTGTTAATAATGCTGTTTGAAATCTGTAAATCTGGATAGGATTTTTTTTTGGGAGAGTGCAAAATAAAATGTATTTAATCAATTTGCGAATAATCCATTTGCGTATCACCAGCGTACATTCGATCTAATATGTTACTTACAACATTCATAGACGTATCGTCTGCACAATACACCATATTGTAGTTACTCAGTGTGTTTATTTATTATACCATTTTTGCTCCCAAGATCTTCAATGAGACGAGTATTATAACTGCTTCATTGGGCGAAGACCCTTTCAAATCTTTGGGTGAATAAAAATAAAACACTAGAGTCAAATATAATAAACAACAGACAATAGACAT
The DNA here is from genome assembly GCA_029619315.2 of Dynastes maya. Taxonomy (NCBI): domain Eukaryota; kingdom Metazoa; phylum Arthropoda; class Insecta; order Coleoptera; family Scarabaeidae; genus Dynastes; species Dynastes maya. Next base: position 33,458,410 of record JAROYE020000006.1, on the reverse strand, counting down.
TTTCAGTAAAAGTCAAGTAATAAAACTGCATGCTATTTTAAGTAATTTAAATCTTGAAATATTTTAGCGTACGTAAACTTGTTTCTTCAACTCTTTTCAAATATTATTATTATTGTATGGATACACATACATACAGTCCCTGATGTTAGGAAAATCATGCAATTTTAGACTTATACAACGAGTTAATTTGCTATTTAAGGAAAGACTTCAAACGAGATCAATAAATTCGCTGGAAAAGTTATGTGGAAAGTTCGTATTGTACTGCTTGGAGATGGTAGATGTTAAACGAAACTTCCTAAACAATTCACGACTCGTTGTTTTCTCGAAGAGATTTAAATTGCCATCCGTTTTCGGTTCGAAGAGGAAGGTCAACAACCCGTATAGCCTTGAATTAAGATTGGAATAAATGAAGATGGTATAATGTAAACATCGTTTGGAATGCCTTGTACTGTTTTTTTGGTATTAAATTAATAATGTAATTATATTTTGCGGTAGGCACCATATTCTTCTTATTGCTAGATAAGCTCGATTTTCGAAATATTTATAAAAATTACGCTTTAATAATGGAGCTATATTTTTAACGTAGTTTGAAAGGACATTTAATTGAGATCAAAAGATGAATAACGCACTATCAATCTATATTAAAGGTAAGCAAATGAGAAGTATTTAGGTTATAGGATACGGGTTAAAATAAAATTGAAAAAAGTGGTTGGAAATGGCAAACATTATTCCTGTATACTAAAAGGTTTATCTAAAATAAAATATTCTTACGATAGTAACTTAAATTACCTTAGAATAATAGATATCTCTTCTTTCATTTAATTAGTTAATTGATGTAACGTCCTTACATTTTTACGATTGAAAATGTTTTCTATTTCTTTAAGAAGCGATGAAGGATTTCTAAAGTTACAAATGTAATAAATGCCCAATATTGTTGAACATCTGTAACATTGTTGATAGATTACTAAAAGCGGTTTTGCACATGTCAACGATTTAGTCAATTTAGCGACCTTAATTTCTTGACGTGCGTAATGCTTTTAAATTGATCAATAAATTGACGGATTCAAATTGACCAAGAAATTGATGAATTCAGAATCAGTTCACCCACAATTACCAATAACATTTTGTAGACTGACGAGGCACAATTTCATAACAATGGGGTGGTGAATCACCATAACTGCCATTACTGGGCTCCAGAAAATCTCATCCTCATTGGATGCGTGAGACTCGTTATCAGGTAATATGGGGTGTCAAAGTTTGGCGCGGATTATTTAATGGACGTATCATTGGTCCATATACCTTTGAAGGAACTTTGACAGGGCAACGTTATTTACATTTTTTGTATAATGACCTTCCCGAGTTAATGGAAAATATTTCGTTAGCAGAGTGCAATGATTTGTGGTGGCAACAGCATGGCGCTCCCCCTCATAACTCGTGGTTGGTTGTAGTTTAAATTACGTATATCCCAATAGATCGGATTCGTACTAAGGGTCCTATCCAATGGCCAGCTCCCTAGCCAGACCTAAGCCCATTGGACTCCTTTCTGTGGGGATATTTGAAAGAAGTTGTATATTCTACTCCGCCTACGAACGTAGACACTTTAAATCTTGAGATTCGGCGTGCATGTAATTCCTTTATAATGAATATGATCACAGCAGCAACCAGGGAATTAATTGGTCGATTAGAGGCATGTGTTGCTTCGAATGGTGGTTATTTTGGATAATATTTGTAAGTGACTAATTTTATGAATTATTAATGTTTTAATTTTTTGTAAGAAATTTTTTGTTATTTATTATATATATGATCATTTTGTATTAAATATTTCTTGAATGCAATTTTTGTTTACACCGTTTAATTCCAAACTCTTCATATTTCAGTCATAAAGTCAAAAAGATGAGAGGTGCAATTTAATGTTTTTAATAAGTAACAATTTTATAATTAGAAGAAATGTTTTTGAATTTCAGATGAAGGCAATAAATTTGGTGCCGAAACGTAATTTGAGTATTTTTATTTTAAAATTTTCTGAGTGACGGAGGCCGCTACTACCAAGAAGTTGTTGATCCAAAACATTAATCCACAACAGCTAAGACACCCATCGAATAATGATGGTCGTTCTGGACAAAGTCGCTATATTAGGATAATTACGTTTATTTTAACCGTTGCAGTGGCAAATCGATTTACAACCATTTATCAATATTTTGCAATTTGCAGGCATTTGTTTCTGCCATGCGACCGAGATTTTGGAAGTGCAAAAAGAATAATCAAGAAGGCAGATCGAATATGAGGAAATGATAATCTTACACGAAAATCAAATCCATTTACGATCACGAACATAACATACATATAATGATTTGGTGACTTCAAAATCTGGTGGCCTCGTTTTTACAAAGCAACTTGTAAAAGTGTAGATGCTCCAAATATTGCCAAATTCATGATAAACAACTACAGGTAGCTAACATAACAGAGTATTAATTCAGGATACATTATAGCTCATTAGTATACAGTGTGTTCATTTGAAAACTTCCAAAGTGGCCTACATTCGAAAATAAAATTATTAAAAAATGTTATTTTGATTACTATATCATGATACTAATGGATAGGATTAGTATCCTAACTAGTATACTTATCCTACCCCCTTAAGCTCCCCCGCCTCCAACATAAAAATCTTAAATAGGATGGTACCATTTGTGACACATCGTTGGAAAGGTATTTTCATTAGAAATTTAGTAGTACATCTTACTTTAACATATGGTCACGTTTTGGGGATTATAACAGAAAAAATATGCTAAGCAAGAATTATAAAATTATAAACTTATTAGACCAAGTGGATTAGAATTGTTCCCCTTTGTTGAAGTTATACCCATAAGGTTAATTAGAATAAGCATTAGTATTTAGATTATAAGTTAATTACTCTAAGTATAGTAAGTAGTTTTTATTTAAGCCCAGTTTTAAGCGAGTTTGTATCCCATATTAATTTAGTATACTTCATAATCTGAAGAAGACAGTGTTGAAACAAGTGTAATTTTGTATTGTAATAAAGTTGAAAGTGATTTAATGTGTGTTGCTCTATAATAATGGAGTAGTTTATTTTACCTTATTGTTATACTGTTTTTAAAAAGAGGTGGTTTTATTTTTCGTAAAGAAATATCGAGCAGGCACATAGTTATTTCCATTTATTTTAATGTTTATTCAGTCAATCACAAAATAACAGAAAAATTATGCAAGGCGAACGGCAGGTACGTATTATGTAGACCTCGTTAAAAAATTTCTGGAAACTGGTTCTGTACTTAACAAGAAACGCATCGGGAATAAAATGGTTGATGAAGATAGACAAATAGATTTTTTAGGTCATTTTGGCATAAATCCACGTGCATCCATTAGGAAAATAGCTTCCAAAACGCAACTCGCCATAGGTTTCATGTACAAAATTCTGAAATTACACAAATTCCATCCTTATAAGATGCATATTGTTCAGCAGCTCAATAAGGATAATTTTTATAGGAGAATAGAGTTTTGTAAAACGATGACAGAGAAAATTAATAACAATGAGATAAGATTATTCGATATTTGTTTCAATGATGAATCAACATTCTATCTAAATGGTTTTGTAAACCGCCATAACTGTAGATACTGGGACAATGAAAATCCTGATTTATTCAAAGAAGCTCACATGCAAAAACCTGAAAAAATTAACGTTTGGGCTGGTATACTCGGTCCTGTTTTCATTGATCAAAATCTTACCGGCGAACTATAACTCAAACGATTACAAAATACAATTAATCAAGTTTGGAAAACCAGCAAGATCAAATGGGGAATTTATTAGTTCATGAAAATGAGCTTTTCTTCCAACAAGATGGCGTGCCCCCACATTATGTCGCGCCGGTTAGAAATTGGTTGGATAATAATTTTCCAAATAATAGGGGCAGCGAGGATCAATTGAATGACCTGCCCGCTCTCCAGATTTGACCCCACTTTAATTTTTTCTTGTCCGGTCACTTGAAAACAGTTGTGTATCAAACACAACCGCAGAATATTGGCGAACTTAGACTTAGAATTACTGAATGTAGGCGTATATCACCAGAAACATTTAAAAGGGACAGAAAGGAATTTGAACAATTGATTTTAGGCATTGGCATAATCATTGCAACATTGAAAAAACTTCCAAAAACGCAACTCGCATAGGTTCTGCACAATTCGAAAGCCAATTCATCATAGATCATGTCAGCAGCTATAGGATTTGATGGGAGAACCAGTTTGTAACGATTGACTGAATTATACAATAGTAAATTTCGATATTGTTCAATGATGATTAACATTTATAATGTTTGAAGCATAATGTAGATACTGAAATGAACCATTTTAAGAGTTTATGCAAACGAAAATTCTTTTGGTGCTACTTGGAAATGAAGTATCGTCTGTTTCATTGGTCAAAATCTACCGCAAACTTGACCAAAGTAAATCTTGTTGACCAAAGTAAGGATATATTAAATTCATAAAAATGACTTTTTTCAACAGATGGACACAATTATTCGCCATTGTAAATTTTTATGATAGGGGGCGCGGGATATTGATGCGGCTTAAGATTTAGTTTTCTTGCTATTAGTTCATATAATTATCAAAATAGTTCCCCATCGAAACAAAAATTGACAAAAATTTTATTAGTTTCGGATATAGGCTGCCTGGGAAGTTTCAAATGAACGCGCTATATAAATGGTCTAATATTCCACATTTTCAAACTCCAGAAGCCAAACGTTCAGCCCCAGTTGCTGATTACACCTGCTTATAAGGAACCTGTGCCTATGAACTCCAAGAAAATTGATGATATCAAAAAAATTATGTAGTATTTATCTGGAGAACAACTTGAATTTTACTATCATGTTATTTCTTGGAAAAACCATAGTAATGAAAATGATAACGATAACGAATATTTTTTTTAACTTTGCGTTCTTAAATCGATAATGTTCTATTTGTTTCTTCCTAATATCATAAAAATCATAAAAATATGTATATAAGCATTTTTTTTTCAATAATAGGAAACCAACAAATTAGTCCAACAAGTAACATCTAGACAAGGGTTTTCCCCATAAGGATCTCAGCCAATTATTGTACTCCAAAAACAGCAATATCGAGTTCGTATTTATTTACTTTTATTTTTTTTTTAGAATATATTTTACTCACCTCATTCTTCGAGCTCTTGAAAGCTGGTAGAACTGGCGCGAAGGGAAAATTTAATCCAACACACGAAATGAAGATTAAAAAGCAAACAGGAGGAAATTTTCCATAAATGGTACACAAAATTTATTCGGCGAATTGCGTTTAATTACTGTTCCATTTTATTCTCAATAAACTGCCGTATGAAATAAACTAGAGATTAAAAATAAAAAGAAAACGTATACTAGCACTGATTGAAGAAGAAGGCACGTGTTTGTACGTATAGTAGATACAGGTAGTACTAAAACTGTTCTGCTGTATCGAATAAAGACCAGATCTGCGACTAAAAGGCTTCCTTCAACATCTCTTAGCCGGCCCATCTACGAAAGTACAGTTAAGAGGGAATTATTTCGCCGGAGGCCTTCGCGTTTTTACACCTTATTAAAACTTTTTTCTAAGCTCGAAGCGATCCTCCTCCTGTAAAAATTATATTCACTTCAGCGGCCGCTGTACGGGCACGCCATTTCATTCCTCAAATGTGTCGTTACACCGCAGGTGTACTGATCCGATTGTCGTATAACGACTCCTTACCCTTTTTTGTTTTCTTTTTTTTTATTCTCGTGTCTTATTTCAAGGATATAATTAATCATTTGCGTTTTTTATCTCCATTATTGTAACAACAGCGTAACAAAATTCTTGGCAAAAAATATAGCAAACCGGTTTTCATTTGACATTTTTCCGTTAGATATGAAAGGAGTGTTTATGTATGTATAACGAAGTAAATTGAATGGTATGCTCTTTAGAATACCGTTTTTTACTAATGTAATTACTCTATGCTCTTCGTAGAATCATCAATTAATCGAGCTGTAGACCCAGCACGACATAAAGTATGTATTTGGAGTGTTTCAGAGATTGACCTGTGATGTAGGAAAACGTAAGACAAACGAAGTCTTATATGGTTGTAATTTTTATTTATGTCAGACAAATGAAAAAGTTCCTACACTAAAATGTACCCTCATGTATGTACTCTAGTTTGCTAGATGCCTATGGACCCCATTGTTTGAGGCGCGTAGGTCCATGTTATTTTGCCTATAAGAATTGGGTTTAAAATTAAAAAAGAAACTGCAACTAGGTTTTTATTCCAGCGAAGTCACCTTCTCCTTCTCCTAGTTTTGCTAGAGCGATGTGTAGCAAGGTGGTACCCAAACGTTCACCTCCATCGCTTTCAAAATAGTTCCCTCAAGAGTGCAAATCCCGATTCAAGTGCCTCTGCCACGAAAGGAGTATATCTGAAAGCCTTCTTTTGTTAATGTGTCCAGCATAGTTCGTGATACAGCGTGAATATCCTCTACCGTGACAAATCTTCGGTCCTTGAACTTTATTTTCATCTTTGGAAAGGGGCAAAAGTCAGGAGCCAAATCACGCCAGTATGCTGGATGAAGAACAACGACCATATTGTTTTTCGCCACAAACAGCTGTACGGTATGTGGCCTCGTGTTATCATGATGGGCAGACGACAGATTTGATCTTCAGCTTTTCCTAGTTTAAATAAATGATATTTTAGGGTTACATGTCAGAAATTCTGCCAGTAAGATCCCCTTTGCCGAACGATAGCGTTATTTTTGCTGTTTCTGGCGAACCTGATATGAGTGCTTTCGCCTGTTTTTGTCCTGGAACATTTTCCCAGTACGAGGCCTTTTAATTGTTCTCTCATGTCTTAATTGCTTGTTTTATGTGGTTAATGAAATTTGGGTGGTTTTGAAGGCTGATATCGGATTTAGATAATCGAGGGTTTCTGCGTTCCTTGGTAATTATTCCTTGTTAGATTTTCATAAAAATTATCGATTCATGTAGGTGTTTAGGATTTTTAAAGGGCTATCGATATGCACTAAACTTGGTGCGATAGGGGATTAATGGGCGTGATCGACACCTCTCATCCCCATGTATAAAAAAGAGTGTATCTGGTTTAGTGATAATTATATTCATTTGGGTATATTCGAAACGGTCCTACCCTATTTTGTCTTAGCGCTTTCATTGATACCTTGAAATAGTCATAAATTTTAAAATGCAATATACACTTACCTATGTATATTTCTACATCAAATAAAACAACTACCTACCTACTAAGTATAGTTTTGACATTTATTTATTACTAATTAATTACATTTTTTAAATTAAGCAATCTATATCACGCCATCATGTGACTGATTATGCCAGTGGGGTAATGACTGATCCGAGTCATTGATAAGCAAAATAATAAAATCGTATGATGTGAAAATAATCTGTATCGATATGAATTACAGTTACATGTTTAAATTATTTATTACATAATCATATAAATGAGCAATATTCGTTTGTTTGACCTGTCAAAAAATTACAACATGGTATACATGAACCCGTTGAAATTACCAATTACCAATTATAACATATGGTTATCGAGAAGGAGTGCGACATCCTAGAAGACAGGAACATGAACTTCACGTTGTCATAAAAAACATAATAGTTCAATGTGTAAAGGACACTTCCTTTGGAACCTGAAACAACTCATGGATTAGAGTATTTAGACGAACATCAACCAGTTGCGCTAAAAATAGTGGAAGAGAATGAAGAACCATTACGGAAAGATATTAAAGAAATGATACAAGCAGAATTGGAAGAAACCTATACCAGCAATGCAGAGGGCGGTTTCATTAGTTTAGAATATAGGCGAAAACCAGTTAAATATTAGCGAACGAAGAAACGAAGGTTTCCTTTAGAAAGTGTAGAAAATCGCTTAGAAAAAGTGAAATCCCAGGGACAATGGTTCAGGTGAGAAAAGTCGTTACTAAAGACGAGAGTCAGTTAGGATCGAGGCATGACTTATTGTTAGAGCGTCACAGCAATCCATCAGCATTAGTAGGGGTAGAGAGGCGGCATCGCATATGTATTCTATCGTTATCTAAAATAACGATAGACTGATATACGTGACTTAGCAATGGATATGCGATGCCGCCTCTCTGCCACTACTAATGCTGACGTATTGCTGTGACGTTCTCAGTTACGCCTCGATCCTAATCGACGTTCATCTTTGGATGTTACAAAAAGGTGGTGCATGAGGGGATAAGTTATTTACAATTTCGGAGTATGTATTTAATAAGTTTGCAACTAGTTTAGATATGAATTTAATTGTTCATGACTTGGACTTACGACGACGGGTTCCAGAGGCAAACGGAAGGGTGCAATTAGATCACTTTAAAGCTTCTCATAAATGGATACTGCATTTCAAAATGCCTCACAGAATTGTTTCAAAGAAAACAACCAAGTTTGTAAGTCGCTCGTATGGATAATTGAAACCTACAGCATCTGATTTTATAGAAGACGTAAAACCATCATTAAATGAGTATAGAGTGCAAAATATATTTGGCACCGACGAAAGCGGCTTTAATTTAGAATTACATTCAGGTCGTACGTTAGCGGTAATAGGTGCAAAAAAAAACGTTCAATGTGTTATGCAATCAGTTTCTGCTACACACATAGTTACACCGTTCTTCCACTGGTATTAGCAGAAGGTCGGCTAATGTCTCCCCTATTTATAGTTTTAAAGGAAGTCGGGGGAAGGTTTGGTTCCAAAGTACAGCAAGTGTATTTCAGGTAATATTTTGGGATTTGTAATTTTAATTAATATCAATTTGCTATAGCTGATTAATTTCGTAAATAAGCTAATATTATTTGTAGGCATCTAATGTACTTATTGAAGCATCGCATTCTGGGAAACTAACTAGTGAATTGTTTAGTCAAAGGATTAAAGACGTATATATACTAAACTCTGAACCGTGAAATCTTTTACTATTAGATTCTTGGGCAGATCATTATTCTAATTCTTTAAAGGAATTTGTTCCTGTCAGTAAGAATGTACATAACCAGCAAGCCCTAAAAAATAACCGCATGCAGTTGCAATATATTTCAGCTACTACTCAAGAGATAGCATATCTAATTCATAAAAAATGTAGGTTCTTTATGTACCACTTCCCCCATTGGCATAGGTACTTCGGCACTGTAAATGGCAAGTTGTCTTATTAAGTCATAGTTAATTATGGGTTTTGTCTAACACCATAGGTTCGCGTTCGTTATTGTTCAGAATTCATGGAAATATAAATCTAATAAATCAACAGATTACAGAGAAAGCAATGGTTACATATTTGACCTATTTCTAATGAATTACTTTGGTTTTCACATCATGGCGTTTGATGTCACAGCAGATATACGTTTTTTTTTTAGAAAATTATCATAAACTGCAAACTTGCAAAAAAACACTCCGATTCTAAATCAATAATAAAATTCTCTAAAATATTACAAAATCTAATTGGCTATAATTTTAATGGCAGAGTTACAACAATCTACAAAGTATCGAGGGCAGAAGTTAATTAAAAAGTTTAAAGGCTAACGAGCTCACAGACAATTTTATACCGAACATTTTCAGATCATTATCGGAAGAATCGAGGAGTATGAAATGGAAAGAAGAGAAAACAAAGACCAATTATTTGTCGTTCGTCTTCATTTCTGATCAATTATTTTCCTCTCTTTTTTGTTGTAAAGTTGCAGTAATGAGGTTTTTGCTTTTAATGATTACTAACTGTTATAGATCTTGGTGTACAGGTTTAATTGCGTGTGGTTGAAAGTATTCATTTTACACTATTCTCGAAATAGTGTAAATGTGGAAACAACTATAAAAAAATCTATTTAGAAGAAATATAAATCATCATCATCGTAGGCGTCGAGGTTTCCTTCCCATGGATAAACCTCTTCCACTTTTTCTTGTCTCTTTCTCTAAGTGCCAATATTTTCCTTTATTGTTCAGTATCATTTCAACAGTGTTATTAGATTTCTGTCTCTTTTATTTGTTCCTATTGATCTCTCCTCCTAAATTTTCTTTACTTCCAATATTTGTTCTACTGATTTTATTTTCAGTTTTTTCCTTGCGTATTCTTTATTTCTTTACTTATAGATTTTCTTCACTCGCACACAGAAAAATAAAATAAAGTTTCATCTTATAATTTCTATGTTCTTTTAAATAAGCATATATAAAAAGAGCAATTCCATACTACAAATTATTGATTAATTTAATGAATTTAAAAGCAACAGGCTTATAAGATGATATACAATTCATAGATCTTAGTACTTAAAGCTTGTTGTTTGCGTATCATGCTCTTTTGTTTGTTATAATATCAATAGTTTTTATTAAGCTTACGTTGCGTTAAACACCTTCTTTTAGGATTGATCTGGGTACTGTTGCCTTATGTTCTTTTTACTTTATGCTCATTTATAAATATGTAATAAATGCAATCACATGGAATTACTCTACGTAAAATAAATGAACACCAATTTGAATTAGAATACAGAAACAAAATCAGCATTTTGAAAAGAACTGTGTTTAAGTTTCATTTCCCGTTACTTAATTTAATAAATTTTATCGATATCCGGAAAAATAGCAGACGAATCAAAGTCCTGCTTGCCCTCAATGGTACGACTCGAATCTTGTAACTGCTAACAGTGAAGCTCACTTGGGAATTAATTTGACCTTCTAGAAACGTGCCCTAAGGAATATAGGTATGTATGTATGTACATACATTCTATGTCCACTGTTATTCTCGTCTTCCTCGTTCTCTATATCGATTGCTAAAAAATTATTAACTACGTTTATTTACCTGACTTTCTTAGTTTCATGAATTCTGTATCTTTACAAGAACAACACAATATAAAGCGTGGACATATTTATAGCCTTAGAACATTTTGGTTCCTTATTATATATTTTACCATGACTTTTATACAAATTGTAGTTTGTAATGATCGCTCAAAAATTTTCAGCCTGAAATTAACAACGAACCCGTTGGGCATTTTAATTAATTTTGCTAGTATAAACAGTACGTGTGTTATCTTCACCTTACATTAGAATTACGTATTTGTACCAAATTAAACTGACGTAATTGTCCTCGTTTGCTGCCTCGTTTAAGAAATAGTAGGACCGGTGTTAGTAAATCTTGCAAAACAGTAATATTTTATAGATTAATTAACTCATAGCCTTAAAATAGCAAAGGCACTGGTTCCTTTTCTTTTAATTGTGTTATAGAGTAACGTAAATATTGTGCATCTAGAATTTAGACGGCAATAATAATTATGTAAGCGTGTGATGTTCAAAAATTTAAATTTGTGGGTACATTTCGACGTTAAGCCGGTATAATACGTAGTCTCGGTTTGATATAGATAAAATAAACTTCCCAAAATATAACAATGTTTATTTTTCAATATAATCTCCTCTAACTTCCCTAAAAATGTATTTAATAATAAAATAATTCTATACCCTAGTAATAAATAAGTTTTTGCCTTAAAATGTTGTGTTACAGCTGCTTGTAACTCAGTATCGTCTTTAAAACGATGTCCCGTCGATTCCTTTTTGGATAGAGGATCATAATACAGAACCATTGTTTCATCTCGAGTGAGAATGGACTCTAAAATCGTTTTCGAGTCGTCTCTACACATTTTCAAAAACGAGCGCACATTCGACCCGACGCAACGTTCACATTGGAGAGCAGAAAGAAGATGCGGTACGCATTCTGCACTAGTCTTATTATCAAACGGCGGTCTGCTAATACCATTTCCTCAATAATTGAAATATTTTGAGGCATTATCGGTTTAATTGGCCGACCGAGGCGCTCATCATCTTCTGGGGATTTTTTTCCCAAACGGAAACATTTTGCTCACTTTTTTATAGTGGAATGTGAAGGAGATAAATCACCATAAACGCCGTCTAAACGTTGTTTATTGTGATTAGACGTATGCCCTTCTTTTGTTAAACATTTAATGACTCCGCGGTACTCAATTTTCGTTAACTGAGACATTTTCATGCACTAGCCACGTTGTCTGTCTGGGTAGTAAAAGCTACAACTCTTGGAGCCGTAATATATATAGTGTAGGCCTCGTAGATGTGTAACGATGACGCAACGGGGTTTGAACACACTAGAACCTGTATAACACTGTCAGGCCGAGAATTTATGGCGCCTACCTCGTACAATATAAATGAGAACTTCAAAGATGTTTCATTCAAGAATAGAATCAGGTATTGAAGAGCTCAGAGAACATCATAGTTATTAAGGATTTATAAGAATTGGAATCGAAGCAATGTGCAAGCAAATTAAACCAAGGAATTTAATACAACAATTTAAACTAGTGTCTACGTATGGATATGCGAAGTCAAAGTTAATATATTTTAATGAAATATATACGTGAATGAGAATTTTAAGGTGCTCGCTAATCATCAATTTTATGTGAAATACGTAACAGAGATTGTGAATAATATAGAAAAATACCTGCAATTGGATAAATATGCGTAAAAAGGTCTTGTCTTGTCAACTGTAGGTATATTTTATTCCCTCATTACATTTGGTTTATTCAAGCATCAACTCATTATACAGAATTTATGGAGCAATGGTTGACTGAAGTGATTCGTTGAAAAGAACGGATTTTGTTGAAGAAGTCATGAACATAATTAACCACCAGCACATCTATTCACTTAAAAGATGAATATAAGCTTTCGCAAATAATTTTTATCATCGCAGTCATATTGTCCTTATATCTGATGTACCACAAATTTTGTCGACTATACGTAGAGAAACACATATTCAGCTTGTGCAAAAATATTATTTTAACCGTATTTTCTTAGAACACCAATGTAAATTGTAAAGAATATGAACATAATTACATCAAGAAAATAAATTTCTTACAGTAATCATTTTATCCCAAGAAAACAATTTTGGAGCAAACATGTTCAGTTCTAATTTTAGAATTGATGTCAATTTTATTTTTCTACTGGGCATATACACTAGGGTACATGCTTCATTTGGTTCAATGTGTTTCTACTGCAACATGTGTATCGTACGGGGATAGTCTGAAAAGTTTCCAACCTAACACAGAAATAAGTATTTTTTTGTCAAATCAGTTTTGTTTCGCAACATAATCCCTTTGTAAGTGTATATAGTTTTGGCATATTGTTCAACAAAATAAGCGTTTACGAATGTGATAGCTTCCTCATTCGATGCAAATCTCTGTCCTACAAGCAAAACTTTGAGGCTAGAGTGGGTGGTCTATCAATTTGGACGCCAATGCGTGTATTTTTGCCATGGTTATCATGGTTACATCTTGGTGAAACAAAGATTCGTTTTCTTCAAATGCGGCCGTTTTTCCGCAATTTCTGTTTTCAGCTTGTCAAGTAGTGACGCCCAATATTCCCCTGTTAATGGTTTTTCCTTTTTCAATATAGTCGATTAAGATAACTCCATGACTATCTTAAAGACCATCACTTTCCCGGCCGATGGAACAGTCTTCACCATTTTCGGAGCCGATTCACCCTTCGTAGTCTAGTCTTTCGACTGCGCCTAAGCTTCAGTAGTGTACTGGTGTGTCCAAGTTTTATCTACAGTTATTAATCGACGCTAAAACTTATTTCGCTTAAAGAGCTTCAACAGCACTTTGGAAATATTCATTCGAATGCGTGTTTGGTCCTGAGTGAACAAGCGTGGCACCTAACTCGCGGTTAGCTTGTTCATGCCCTAATCTTTAGTCAATATACGACAAACACGTTCTTTCAAGACAGCAAAAGCCTCTGCTCTCTTTCTAACCTTAATTTGACGGTTGTCTAGTACCAGTGATTTTTATGGATGTTATCGGTAGTGGTTGCAGTTCCGAACGTTCAAGTCAACCAAGCTGGTAGGACACAAATGATGGTGTAGATTCCCCGTAAACAGCGCCCATCTCGGCCTTAGTTTGGGTAGATGTATTGTCTTTCAAATGCAAGAATTTGATGACGGCTCGATATTCGATTTTCTCCATCTTTTACCAAAAACACTAACACCCACTGATACAAACGACTGTTAAACAACAACTGAGCATCTTTCGACGCATGCTTAATTATATTACCAGAATATTTTTGACGAGTAACCTCGTCTTCATGTTGAGGCTTGAAACTTTTCAGATTACCTTCGTATGTTTAATTTGTGGAGATACTTTAATAGCCAGTAGGTGTATGTACATGAATTGCAAAAAAATTAGGCGAAAGGATAAGTACAGGAATGGATTTATAGAACAAATGTCGTCAGAATAGGAGTTAACGACTTTGTAGGACGTTTTTAAAAGTAAGTAATTTATATTTGCTTTGCGTTCCTTTCTTCAAAGAGATTGAATTAAGACTGTAGAAAATGAATCGTTTTCGCTCTTAAATATAGAAATTGTAACTATATAGGATACCGCTAAAATTTGTTTAACAATTTTATTAGTTAGAATAGATAATATCAGCAGTTTTGTTTATAAAATAATATTTGCTCTTAATCTGAGACAAAAAAAGGTAGTCGCAAATTAAATGTCACAGACATATTTATGTTGTAGCCATAGGTTGCTGAAGATACGGAAAAGTCATCCTACAAAACCAGCCATTTCAACGGTTTTTGTTAATTATTTTGGTAACAGCTTTAAAGGAATTGATTAAGATTGTTGATACAATAAAATATTGATGTAAGTCAATTGTAAGTGGTTTTGACACGTTGTTTAAAATTGTATTTAATGTATCTAGTGCAAAATAGCCACTTTAGAGTGAACACATGTTTCAAGGATGTTCCAAATTAAAACAAAGTACGATGCAAGTTGTTCTGACTTGTTGGAGTTGTTTGATGGTTGATAATTGTATTATTTGTTGACTTCTTAATTGTAATAGGAAAACTGCTTATGTCGTTTGTTTTCTATTAAGGTAATAATTACTGCTCAGCTTATGGTCATAATTTTGGACTAGAATGAAAAATAAAAATTATGGCTATTTTTATATGGAACTGTTAAATTTTTATACCAAAATATTTAGAAAACCAGACTGTTTTGAAAATTCGGAAACGGCAGAACACATCCTATGTAAATGTGTTGCCATCAGTCGTACACACTTCACTGCGGCACTATAAATATAAAATAATTATTCTTTACAATAAAGCCGTCGTATTCATGGAAGAAAATAGAATTGAAAAATTAGCTATTTAGCCTAATAAAGAATACCGTTTTCCGGATATATAGAAAAGATTTTTTGACGGAATGCAGACCTGTTTGATAAAACTTTACGGTGGTGGGCAAAGGTCTGGAAACACCTAAATATCTCCAATAATATTGTAGGTATTGCTTTGAAATTCAGTACTTATAGATAACTGATTACAAGGATTAAAATGGAAATACCGACATTTTAATCCTTCCGATTTAACCAGAAGTCACCTTCAACTTTGAAATTTTGCAACAGTGTTCAATTAAATTATTACAAAGACATGGAAATTTACAAAAGCAAACATAACTTAATGAATTCAGATTTAGGACCACTAAGTTCTGGCCTTTATCTTTTGTCATATCATGTATAACGGAATTAATTAATCGTAACCTTAAACTTGGGATACAAGGATAGTTTTTCATTTAGTTTCTTAGTTCAGTTTTACTGCTGATGGTGATAGCTTGGCTATCAAAACGTGTGTCCAGTGCGAGTGAAGTGTTGTGGTAAGGGTTTTAATAAAGTGTTTTGGTGTGTTTCTACATCACTATCGACAACCAATAACCCACGCATTAGTTTGCAAAACGTTGAAAATATAACAGTTGAGCGGAACAGTCCGTAATTTATTCAAAACGGGACGACCAAAAGCGGTAGCAGAAGACAACAAAGCGCAAAATGTTGCAATTTCGCTAGAAGAAGTACCGAAAACATCCGCAACAAATCCTTTACATATCTACAAGATCAATCGATACTCAGTAGAAAGAATACTAAAAACGGAAATATGTAATCCATATAAACCTGGCTTGAAGAACTTTTTGATGACGATGTCGATAGGAGACTTGAACTTTGTGAATTTATGATGTGCCAATGTAATCCTAATTTTTCAATAAACCTTGTTTTTGTTACTTATATTATTGACGCAATTATTGCTTACCTATGTTATTATCTCGTAACCTTGAAACCATTTAGAAGAAAGAAAAAGTAACAATAAATCATCATGTGTCTTAGTTTGAGCTCTTTGAGAGAACAGCAATTATAATTATTGCACAATTTTTAATGTTTCAGAGATTTATACGTCCAAAACGTATTTCAATTTAATCCAGAATGTGACTGGCATATGAAAATATTTCAAATCTCATATACCTGCAGCTTAAAATATACCTTTGAGCAGGCATATAGAAGCCTGTATTCCGGAATTTCGAAAAAGGACGACTATAAGATGTATTAAGACGTATTAATGTCGAACATCAAAAAGCCTTTAACATATGTCTCCCCCTCCGTTGGCTCCGAAAACGTGTGGGATGGCGTATATTCGCGAGGCGAATATAAATTACTATTTGGGAGAAAAGAAGTCAAGGAATCCGCTACATTAATATTACTTACGGTTTTGAATGTGAAGCATTTACTGCCACGTTGCCGATGTGAAAGTTTAAAGTTCAGGGAAAATTAAAGATTCATTGGTGCAGGTGTATTTAGAGGCGATCTTTTGAAAGACGTTGTGCTCCCATAAATTGACGACGACATGTTGCATTTTGTTTGAATCTCGGGTTATTTTCTTCCTTCATGATGTTACTTTATTTACAGGAATTTTTAGGATGCAATTGTTTGATATGATAGGGAGTATTCAAGATACAGCATCATCTCAACATCGATTGTGTGCATAAATGTGTGCATATTGTTCCGGAAAGGAATTATCTTCCGCCCATGTACTAGGTGGACAGGCTGTATCACACACATTGTATTTAAAATTTTACTTAACAATTTGATTACTGAATCTATTTTCTGAATTCCTGCAAAGGTGTAAAATCTTTTCGAGATAATTCAGTATAATATATGGATAACCGAAATATAGAAGGTGTCTCATTATATTTTGACTGATTTTGTAAACTTATATTTTCCGAACGGCATGAAGTATTAATACGTGGTTTTCTTCATTGAGTTTTATATGAGTCCAAGTTTTTTTATGGCTTTTATGGATATCTCATTTCTTCTATAAAAATCGAAATGAAAATGGCATAATTTGCAGACCCGATATACTGAATTTTTTTAATGCGATGCTTTATATATCCCCAGTAATTTGAAAAGGCACTTCTTTTAGCCTTTAAATGTTATTTACAAAATTTAAATCGGTTGAGAAATAACAGAGATAAACGTTTATGAAGATACCACTGTAAAATCAAAAATGGAAACAACAGAACATCCAGCGTGCCATGACTAACAGAAGAATAAACACAACTACAATTCAAATTACATTTACTCACAGCTTAATGATACACTACAATTAACTAAAAACAAAAAAATCATTTAGAAGTACATCTCTATAACAATTGATCAATGTGCCTACCGTTTTCCTGTATGCAGATATTTAATCTCACCAGAGTTATCAAATGCTCTATTTAGCATTTCCATTGGAATATTTTCAATAACATTCCGAATATTGTGTTTTAGATCAGAGATGTTTTCCGGAAATGGATTATAAGCTCTTTCCTTAACATAGCCCCACAGAAAAATACCATTATACCATTTTCATATCGGCTTTTGTAGAAGGAATGACGTATTCATAAAAAAACTTGGATTCATATAAAACTCAATGGTGAAAACCGCATCTTAATACTTTATGCCGTTCGGAAAATATAAGCTTGCAAAATCAGTCAAAATATAATGAGAGATTGTATTGTTAGACATAAATTTAGCAACTTTTTCAAATTTATTTCTTATAATAAACGGGATCCCCACAGTCGCCTAATTTTGACCATCCTATGTTTAGAACTGCATGGTATGCTAATTACGTATGTAAAGAGTTGATTGTACATGTATTTCTTAAATAAATACAAGTATGAATCATCCTGTATCCAAATTCATAAATAATCACACACAAGAGAGCAGAATACAAACACAATTTTCCCAAATTCAAGGTTTCATACGAATAGTCGGATATCGTCGGAGCATTGTCCGGTATATACCCGACGCGACGCTCTCTATCGGGCGTAATTTCAATTGAACGTCATCCGATATGGATCAGCGCCCACTGCGACCACCGGATATGTGAGTAGTTCGCATTTCTTTGTCTTCCTCGATCTGTAATGCGCAATTGATTCCATAGGCGCCTTTTGATTGAAATTCACCGACGACGAACCCACGTAGAAGCGATAGGAAAGCATAAATAATCCTCACGCGTCATTTTCTAATTGACTCTTTGGTTTTTGGGAGGGTCCGCTCATTCTTTCGTTACAGAAAGGAATGAGAACCAACTGTATGGTAGTGGTACAGCGGTGATAAATTTTGCGGGCAATAAATCCTGTTTTCCAATTTACGGATGTCGATCAATAATTATTTATTTGGCATTTTCATTTTCTTTCCAGCATCATATTTTGAAATCGAAATTTAAACCCAGGGACAAGTCTTTTTTAATTTAGAGTCATTGTAGTAAGCAAAGTAGCAAACTTATCAAAGTTTGATTAATTAAATATATTTACCTGTACTTTATAGCATTATTAGCAGCAAAGGAATATAGGATTTTTTGAGAATGTGTATTGATTGTTTCTGTAATTAAAATAAATAAAAACGTATAAAATATGGTTCGGCGAGGTTAACACAATGGTATTTATTTAATAGAATCTTTGGATAATAATAAAGGAAGATTGACGCATAAATGGAAACAGTTCTAGAAGAAATGAACATAACGTGTTTCAATGCATCATAAACTGTTTTATTCTTTGTAAAGGAAATCATGAGAAACAATTTGGAATCTGTACATACACGAAAGAACATTTTAAATTTGAACTGAAATTGTCAGTGCTAGAAGTAATTGTAATCCAAAGGTGTGCAGTTGAACGAATTAATTAGGATTCACATAGAGTAGCGCGAAATTAATGTAAGGTGAAACTATATATACGTGAAACTTAAATTATTTTCTGCGTTTGTCCTTGAATTTGTATGTCATGATTACTGCCGAAACAGCTAATAAACATAGTAAGTAACGTTTCTGTGCGATTCCTTGCATTATAAAAGCAATTGTTAATCAACACATAAATTTAGGTTTGGTTATAACAAAGCAAACCATTGGTTTCAGTTATCAAATCCTTACACTAATTTCGCGCTACCCTATGTCAACGCAGCCTTTCAGAAATTCAAATTAAAAATACTGTGCGACAACAAAAAATTCCGCGAAAATTGGTATAAAAAGAACGAAAACACCGTATGTTCCCTGGAGAGCATACCACTGATTTATAATCAATTATCGGAAACCTTTAATAAAGCCGAAATTGCGCTATTAAACAAGGGACTAAAAAATTGTATTCCCGGCGAAAGAACTAATTGCATCAGTAGAAACGCCTATTAGGGACCTAGATCCCACAACGAAAGATTACGTATAAAACGTATGCAAAATTACAATGTCAAAAAACTTGAACGAAGCTAAAAGTACTATTTCTAGTACTTTTAACACACTCACAGGTGATCTCAAGGCTATTAAAGGACTGAAAAATAAAAATTGTTCTTATTTAAACGCGAATAAAGGGAACAGAATAATAATGATAGCAAGGACTATGGGGTAGTATGACAGAATATTCACGGCACACTCCGCATCACACGAATTATTAATTAACTCGGGAAGGCATTTTCGAAGACACATGGGTCAACATCATCAGCCACGTACCGATTGATGTGTGAGAACGTATATTAAATCTAACGAACCCGCTCCAAAAAAAAAAAAAGAAAATATATACATACAAGTACCTGCTTTTGCCATTTAGGCTAGAAAACAAGTTAAATAAAGAGAAAACAAGCGGAAAAGATTTGTCATTACATATGGTCACCATACCTTAATAAAATTCGAGTGAGACAACGGTTATGTTCTTTCTGTTCGTTAAATTTGTGTTCTTTCCTTCTCTACTCTTAAAACTAAAGATGCATGCGGAATGTACGGGAGGATCGACGTCTTTGTCATAGTACAACCATAAATCAAAAGGGCCTCTACCATAATAAATCGAAAAGACATGAGAAGTGTAGAGGTCCCTTCTCTTTATTGATTAGGTTTGCATTCTTATTTATGTCATAAATAGTCTCATAGGCGTCCAGCTCACGGGGCGAAATCACGTTTTTAATTAATTTTAGGTTTTTTAATTTAATACTATTGCCTGTATTGTTTATGTGACCTGATCTGTTCATTAAATCGAGTACCTATCGCTCGTTTCGTTTGACCAATATAGGCTTTATCACAATCGCCGCATGTAATTTTGTAAATTCCCGATCTTTCTCTCATTTCAGGTTTATCTTTTGGATTGCTAAGAGGGTTTTCGAGTGTATTTCGTGAATTGAAACACACGTTTACCTATTGTTCCTTAAAAACTTTACCGATACTGACATTCTGACGTAGAACCTATGTTGGACTTTCCTAAGCATGCGGTCGACATCTATAGAAGAATAACCGATGTAAATAGCTAAATTTTTTATGAAATTTAGCTCTTTATTGTACATACTTTTACTCAAGGGGAACTTCACCAATGTATTAACTAAGAAGCTAATCGCGGCCATTTTGTGTTGTCTACTGTGGTTGAAGTCGGACATAATGTATCTATTAGTATTTGTTTCTTTTCTATAGATGTCAATTTGCAGTTTTTTATTGTTTCTAATTACTAAACAATCCAGGAACGTAAGTTGATTGTTCACTTCTTCTTCTACTGTGAATTTAACAGTTTCGAATTTTGAATTTAGTGTCGCGAGGAACTCCGGAATGGTACTTTTCTTCGTATCAAAAATCGTGAAAATATCTTCTACGTATCTAAGCCAAATTCTAGGGAAATACACGTTGTCTTTTTTCAAATTTTCATAGCCAACTTGTTCACGAGTGAATTTGAAACCAGTTTAAATATATATATATATACTCTTTTTTATGTGCAAGTCGAGAATATATATATTTTTTTTTTCTTGAAAAGAAGGGATGGAGTGGGTTCGTTAGATTTAATATATGTTGTCTCAGATCAATCGGTACATGGCTGATGATGTTGACCCATGTGTCTTCGAAAGTGCCTTCCCGAGTTAATTAATAATTTGTGTGGTGCCGAGTGTACCGTGAATATTTTGTTTGGGAACAGAATAATTATTTTGGACAAGTCGAATTATTGCAGCCACGTCAACAATTTGCTACCGTCAGGACCTTATAGAGACTTAAGAAAGAATCCTTTACCAATTATGATTAGAGAAACGAAAAATTGCCCAAAACCTATCAACACGAACCTTAAGTTAAAACTGCCAATCCAAAATCCGATAGTTCCAGAAATGTGCCGCCTACCGAAAATTCACCAACCGGGAAAATCTGTGGGACCAATGGTATCAGGTATTTACTTGCTTACGTATAAATTGTCCAAACGACTAGTAAACAAATACAAAAATTTACCCATCAAAGTAGATAGTCTAGAAGTAGAAAACTCATTAGACTTTGTAAATAAGCTAAATAATATTGAATTAGATGATGGAGACATTTTAGTATTGTTCGATGTTTGTTTACTCTTCGCCAGCGTACTGTACTCAGAAACAATAGAATGTTTGATCGAGTTGTTAAAACCTAATAACATTGGCGACGTCAATTAACTTTGCATGAATCAAAATCGATTTCAAATATTACAAACAACTAGAAGGTACGGTCTCCTGTTCATGAGCAATTTTGAAATGTGTATGAAAAGGCACCGTATTTTCCTAGAGTCTAGCTTAGGTATACACCGATATTTTCGCGATTTTGGATATTAAGACATCCACTATCCCAGAATTCCGTACGACACTTACTTCAAAATTCGAGCCCATTAACTTTACAGTAGAAAGAAGCAAACCACCAACTTCCTAGATAGTTTAGTAACTAGAAACAATAGAAGACTGGAAACGGACACCTATTAAAAGGGAAATCAAGAAGAATAGATACATTATGATAGATTCTAACCGCTGCGGACAATATAAAATAGCGACGATTAGCTTCTTGAATAAAAGTAAATACAATAAGAAACCTAAATTTATAAAAAATGTAGGTATTTATAATGGTTACTTGTCTACAGATGTCGACTGCATCCTAAGGAAAGTCCAACATAGGCATTTCAGCAGAAACCCGCGGTAATAAATCTTCCTTTCACAGAATATCGAAAGGTACTAGTAAAGTTTTTAAGGGACACGATATGAACGTATGTTTCAGTTCGTGAAATACACTCAGATGCCTTCTAGGCAATCCGAAAGATACCCGATACAAAGGAAAGGTCGGAAATTTATAAAATAGTGTGGAGTGACTCTGATAAAGCCTATATTGGACAAACGAAACTGGCAATAGGCACCAGATTTAGCTCATTTCCGCTATGGAAGAATTGAATTGTTAAGTGAGGCTGGTTAAAAAGTTTGCAAAATAGCGTTCGTACGCAAATTTGAACGATTTCCTTGAACAGTCGACAAATATACACGAAGGGTCTGGTGTAAAAGTAGTCCCCGGCGCTTAGACTGTGCATTCATCTTCGTTTTAAGTTGTGTTTCCACTTTCATTTTGAGTGCTAATCAAGACAAGTATAATACCTTTATCAGAATTCTATTTGCTTCCGTATTTTACGAGATAAACGATGCTCCCATGATAAATCGATCATCCTCCGTGAAAAATACATTTTACCACCACACAGTGATGATGGGTATCCATCCAATATATCGGCTACCACCATAATGGCAGCGCACTTTTTCTTGTTAACAACATACGTAATTATTATACAGTAATTACGCCGAGTCTCAGCTTTCAAGTAACAGAGTTAATTGGGTTGGCTCCTATCGTACGAAAATCAAAGCTGTCTTCGTATTTCAATGTTCTCGATATACATCATTGAAAACTTTGTTAAATACAATCCATTAACCGAATTGTTCGGTGTGTTGCTTACATCCATCGCATTTAAAAAATTATCAATATAGCGCGTGACAGACCGAATATGGATAACGGAAAAATATTTGCTTTCTCCGACAAATTGTTGGCCAGGTCATGACGAAACTTTCTTTTCTCTGCATTTACGACCGAATATGACCTTGATAGATGTGAAAACTTTATAAATGGGGCACGCTTAGATCTGGCGGAGGTGAAATAACGACGTCGATCGCCGAGCGGAAGGAAAAAGACAAGAAAAATAGGTAGCTTTCCCATCGCTATTACAACCACAGCCGACCCACTTGTTTATGCTACTGATTTAAGTGAAATTTCGTAACTTACGATACGGCGCACTATATACTTGACAGAAAATACACAATATGGACATGTAGGTAAGTGCTTAAGCGATTTTATGATGCATAGAACACAGGAGAATAGCTGCAAGCTTTTCTACGATAAGATCTGTGTGAATGTTATGATTGCGTAAATGCAATTGAAAGTAGGAAGAGAGCATCTTATGGTAAATAAATAAAATTTATTGACGATCTTGACATTTACTTTTATTTTTCATGTTCGATTGAACGAAATAACCCTCAGATTGTAAAAATCTATGAGATTGATGATACTTATAGACTGATTTCTGTTTAAATAACAAATTTAATTTACTCTTTCATCTTTCATGGAATTTTTATTGTTTTCTAACTTGTAATAACTCGCATTCAGCTATAGAGAAAAGTAACTGTAACACTAAATAAATATTTCCGCCACTCATAAGTTTAATAAGTGTATGTGGTACACTCTAAAAAGTGGGCCTAATGTGACAAGAAAAAATTTTATTTGCGCATTGCCAAAAATTACGAAAAGAATCATATTTAATAGGAAATATGTTGTACTATTGGTGCTGATCATAAAGGAATCTCTCAACAAAATACAATGAAAAAGATTGAAAAGTGAATTATTCTTTTTTGTAGCCAAAAATGTTTCCGCAACAAGTCCAAACTTTTATTGCAATTCCGTTC
Organism: Dynastes maya; assembly: GCA_029619315.2. Lineage (NCBI taxonomy): Eukaryota > Metazoa > Arthropoda > Insecta > Coleoptera > Scarabaeidae > Dynastes > Dynastes maya. The sequence continues at coordinate 33,434,319 of JAROYE020000006.1, read as the reverse complement.
TTTATTAACTTTAACCCCTCTTTTTACGGATTTTTAAACTCCATCTTGAGGCCGGTTCTAGTATCTTCCTAAATATGATCAGTCTTGATTGGAGTGTGACGGTGTGCTGATCGCTCTTGTATTTTATAAAGTAACCAAATTTGCGGAGTATCGCTCCGCGTGCGAGTCCTTCAAAAAGCGAAATTGTCTAAGAGCAGGGAAATTTACTTTCCTTTCTTTTGCATAAAATTAAGTTTAAATTGTTTCAAGAGATAGATAAATAATTAACAATACACTATAGGAAATCAAATATAATAACGGATCATTTAAATTGCAGTTCCCCTTGGGGAATTTTATCACATCAATCAGGTTTAAGAACAAGACGTAATTAATTGTGAAACCGCAGAATCAAATTATTAACCAATTAGTCAAATTTAATTAATTAGCAAACCAAGTCAGATTTGCTCCATTCTTCATTTTCCACTTTCTTCTCGTCCTAACGAGAGTAATTAAAATGAAACCGGAAAATATCCATACCTTACAACTTTATACAACTTCCTTTCTTCTCATGGAATGATTTTAAAGCGTTAAAATCGATAATAAGTTAATAATTAGCACATTTCAAAGTAGAGGCCGCAAATTGAATTCGAGGAAACGTTTTATAGGAACAGTCTGATGTAAATGAAAACAATGTTCCCATAAAGTAGGAGCGTACACAAAATCCATACTTACTTTTCATATTCTTTTATTTTCCCTAGCAGCCTTCTCTTCCTGTTTGAGCCGCGTAATGGCTTGAACTGATCCGAATAATACTTTAGCGGTAACTTGGACACTTTTGTATTTTCCTCCTTCCGGCTTGTTCCTATCTGGGATGGTGGGCGACATTGATATCGGGTAAGTGTTGTTGTTGGCGTCCCTTAATGTACAAGATTTACAGTTGTCGGGCAGCATTTGGTATGGTCGATATGCGGCAATACGGAGAAACAGAGTGTTATCTGTAAGAGAATAACAAATATATAGAATATATAGAATAGAACTAGCGTATTATTGTAGACGGTGCAAAAAGAACGAATTAAAAGGGTAGCATATTTTGTATATAGAGTATTTTGGTCGATTATTTTAGTTAAGCTTCAATATATAGAGAGATTCCAAAGTATCCTCCCCTTCATACTAATATTTGGATGACAAAAACTAATGCTCTTAGAAAAAAAAACGCGGATTTACTTTTCGTGAACTAACTTTTGTAGTTATCAGCAGTTCAATTACATTTCCAGTGTCACCAGATGTGATGCGAACTTTCTCATTTTAAATAGAATGCATTTCTGTATCTTTATGTTTCCGGAAAGCTGACGGAAAGACAAATCAAACGATATACAAGGTAGGCGCCATAAATTCTCGATCTGTCAGGCTTATACAGGTTCGAGTGTGTTCGAACTCTGTTGCGTCATAGTTGCACATGTGCGAAGCCTACACTATATATATTACGGCTCGACGAATAGTAATTTTTAGTAGCCAGGCAAACAACGTGACTAGTGCATGAAAATGTTTCAGGTAACGAAAATTGAGTACCGCGCAGTCATTAAATTTTGAACAAAAGAACGGCATATGCCTAATCACGTTAAACGTTCGGACGGCATTTATGGTGATTTATCTCCTTCATATTCCACTGTAAAAAAGTGGGCAAAATGTTTCTGTTTGAGGCAAGAATCTGTTGAAGATGACGGGCGCCCCAGTCGGCCAATTGAACTGATAACGTCTCAAAATATTTCAATTATTGAAGAAATGGTATTAGCGGATCGCCGTCTGAAAGTTAAGGAATTAGCAGTGATGTCTAACATTTCTGAAGCAAGTATTCGCCGAATTCTCCATAACCATTTGTGTATGGATAAGTTTAGTGCGAGATGGGTACCACATCTTCTTTCTGCTCTCCAACGTGAACGTCGGATCGAATGTGCTCGCCGCTTTTTAAAGATGTGTGGAGACGACCCGAAACCGATTTTGGAGTCCATTGTTACAGGAGATTAAACAATGGCGAAAGCCATTCAATTTACGAAAAAGGTGGTAATCACAATATTCTGGGATTGTGAGGGTAATATACTCCCTAAAATTAACTTTAAAGAGCAGAATTCAACTGTCAACAGGACATACTATGCGTCTTTGCTGCATAAATTGAGGCACAACATCTGTGCAAAACGTCGGAGGAAAATTAACAAAAGGTGTTCAATTATTGCACGAAGATGCATCCGTCCATACTGCCGCCATTTCACAATCTGCCATCCACGAATGTGGCTTTCAAGAATTGTAACATCCACCGTATAGTGCGGACATGTGATTACTATTTATTTTCTCATTTAAAGAAAGACCTTAGGGGACGTCGTTTTAAGGACAATAGTGAGTTATAAGCAGCCGTAATACAAGATTTTGAGGGAAAAACTTTAGATTACTTTCACAAGGGTATAGAATTATTAATTGACCGTTGTAGTAAATGTTTTGAAGTTAGGGGATATTATATTGAAAAATAATTGTTATATTTTACCAAGTTTATTTTTTCTATATCAGCCCCGAGATTTTATGGTGCCTATCTCGTATGCAGCAATAAAAATTTTCATAATCTGTTCTTATCTTTATACAAAATTAAATAGGAAAAAAGCGACAAATTGTCTTCTAGGACGCCAATTTCTTCTAAAGATCTCGTTGCTACACAACGTAATCACAACAGTTGATTTTGTCATATTTCAATCTTAAAAGTGAAAATTATTCATCATTTACTATTATTTATCATTATTAAATCCTACGTTTTTCACACTTTCGTTACTAGTTCTCCTTGTTATTTTCCTTTTTTTTATCAGTTTTGTTAATTGTTATTTGTTTACTTCGTTGAATTTTATTGCCTTTAATTAATTATTGTAGATTTGTTTAAATTTGTCAGTTTTTGATAGACAATATACTTATTTTCAGTTTTCTATGTTGTTCTACAATTACAACTGCTAACAACCACGATGAAATAGTTGAAATAATTTATAAAAAATTGCAATTTATCCCTACATTAACGGATTCCTTAATTACTCTTTTCAAAAATTAGAAAAACATTAAAATCGTCAAAAAAATTAATAATATTCTAAACAATAATTGTTTTTGGATAGACGCTCTGATGAAGGCTTCATTCCAGGCCGAGAATTTGCCAATAAAAGAATAAAGAATTAAATTCAAGCAGTCTTTTATTTTTTTTCCTGTCCAGTTTTGTGATTGATGGGGTCCAATTCCGAGCGTTATTAAGGAGTGTGTTCTTCTAGAAGGCTAATTGCTTTAACAGAAAGTAAAAAGATTGAAATTATTGGACAATTTGTTATATAACCACATCAAATAAAGTGACAATTGTTGCAGGATTTGTTGAATATTAAAATTGACCCAATTTTAGTTTGCATAGTTCATGCGAAGCATCGGTGCGAAAGTTTTCGGTGGTAATATCCAACATTCGAAGAACATCATCAACCAACTCCATATCACCGGCAATCAGGTCACTTCTCCTGCTTTGAGGATTTTCAGAAATATTGTACAATATAACATTGTTTGTCCGGTACTACCTTTCTTTGACAATTCACAGCAAGTTTTTCAAGGCACGCATTGCAGCTGCAAATTCGTGCAACTTCGTGAGTTATAGTTTGAGGTCAGAACAAGTAGGACAACGGAAGGTAAGTTTACAATCCTTGGTTTTCACATGCTGAACCTCGGTTCTAGGCAAACCACTGCAAGTGTGTGCAAGTGGTAACCCTCGCACATACCGCCGGCAATCCCCTTCTACGGCACAAATGCATCAAGACAATAATAATAAATAATAATAATAATAATAAGCTCTGTTGCCCAATAGAAATTCCCAATTATAGGACAATTAGTTAACCCTGCTGTACTGTTTAAATTTACTCTACACGTGTATCGTTCGGGTCAATATGACCCGAACCCTTATTTGCAATAAAAAATAAGTGTACTGTTTTAAAAGAAATATTTTATTTATAAAAAATAGAAATCTACATGTTCTCAATAAGAAATACTTACACTTAAATATAAAAAAGTACTTATTTTATAAAAAGATTATGGAGCACAATTTGGGCAAAAGAATTGTACATGCTTCTTACAGAGATGTTAATTGCATGTTACACATGAAATATTTGTTTTGTTGTCATTAGTTGACGGACAAAATTTGCATCGTGCACGTTTTACATTAATGTTCGCTGCCGTTGAGGGTTCATTTGATGTTGTGGCTATATGTTGATTTTTCGCTTTTTGAGCTTTTACCACTATGTTGCGAGCTTCTTCTCCCCTGGGTAGGTACGCTCTTGACTCCATATGTAATTTTATGAGCGATTTTTCCTAATTCTTCTAGAAATAGTCTTCTTTTGTTAGTTTATTGTTTTCCAATTTGGATTCGCAGCAGTCCACAATACATACGCATTGTAAGCCGAAATGTCTAGCATGTTATAAAAAATTATCATAGGCCAGCGATTGGATTTTCTTTTACAAGTATATGTGCCCACTAATTGATCGAGAGTGTCAACGGCCCCTTTAGTTGCATTGTAGTCAATATTATATGAGGTTTCCGATCAGTTCTTTCACTAACTTTGTTGTCGTGATGCAATGTGCTCATAAGGATCACGGTCTTACCCTTTTTTGGTACATAATTTACGACAGTTGTATCATTTGTGAAAAAGAAAGAACTGCTATGTACGTCTTTGTTAGCTATTGGCTGAGGAAGTTCCGGCTTATTTTTTCTAACAGTTCCTACCATCGTAATTTTTCTTTCAGCAGTAACTGTCCTAGGTTTGTATGATGTGAAAAAATTGTCACACGTCACATTACGTCCTCTTAGTTCGCTGGTGAGATCGCAAACCACCCGCATGCCTGATTTTTTTCTGGTGGAGCACCTTCTTCCTTTCCTGTGTAAACTTGTACTTTCAATGCATAAGATGTTTCACTGTCACAGAGAGTCCAAATCTTGATACCATACTTCGCTGGTTTAGTAGGTATATATTGCTTGAAAGGGCAGCGACCTCTAAATGCAACTAACTGTTCATCCACCGTTACATTTTCTCCAGGATTATATAACTTGGGAAGATTTTCTACCCACATTTCCCAAATGTCTCTTATCGCCGCTAATTTATCAGTACGTCTTCTTTTCTGGCGTGTAGTCTTGTCATCAAAGCGAATCACACGGGATATCATGCTGAATTGTTCAAGAGACATGGTTGCTCGAAAAATACTTCGACCAGTATCATTGTCCCACAAACTTTTTGTAGCTTCTCCGTGCGATCGGTAGACGCCGGCAAGTAACAAAGACCAATGTAAGCTTGAAAAGTGGTACTATCCAAAACTTTCCACTTTGTATCGTTAACTCGTAATCCTTCAATATTTGTCATCTTTATCACTTCCTTTTCGATCGCAGGTAAAAATACAATTTCAAATGCACTTTTTATGTCTGTAATTCTCGCGCATGCATATTTTGTAATTCCTGCAGGAGTGCGAATCACATTGGCGGCACAAAAACGGCCACGTTGCTGAGGTGGAAGTAAATTCCATTCAATTTTACGATCTTTAGAAAAAACTGTCTGAACATTCTGAGGCATTTGACGATTTTCTTGGTCTTGTTCACTATCTGAACTATCACTTTCCGACACATCACTTAATATGATCTTCAAATTCAGAAACAGATTCACCACTATCAGAAGATTGTGCAAGAGCTAGCAGTTCTGCATCACTCAGTGGTCTTCGACTTGCCATGTTGAAATCGAGAGTAAAACTAACAAGCAAATTCAGTGCAACGTTTTATAACTAAGATATGACGCATGCGTGCAACGTCCGAGACGTACCGCGCAAAAGTATGCAAAAGTTGTCATACTACATTTATACAGAATGATATAAACGAGTATAAACAAGTTTTTGCCTGTTGTAACACGTTTGAGCTTGAATATACGTAAACAAGAACATGTAAGAAAGTAATATGTGACAGTCAAGAAAACAAAAAGATAAAACAAATAAATCATTTTATTAGTTTCCTATCATATTACGCGCAGAGATGGACCGTTATTATATGCACAATTGTGTTATATATAAATAATAAATAATACAAATGCGAAAAACATATCCTAGATATATGTATATAAGGTTAATGACTGTCGGGTCATATTGACCCGAACGTAATAAATGTAAGACATGGAAATAAATATTTAAAACAAAAATAAAAAAAAGAAATGTTTATGGAATATTAACGTTAACAAGTAACAAATAAAGTCAGTGAACGCCAGGAACATTTTTTAATAAATATTCATATTACAGCGAAACAAAATTCTGTTCGGGTCAAATAGACCCGAACAGTGCAGCAGGGTTAACTAAACAGAATACAAAATTATAAAATGAGTACAAAAAACAAGTAAGAATAACTGTTAGAAATAATTACTAAAGTAAAGAGCTGTGATTATCGTTATTGCGTGTAAAGTATCGTGACAAAAACACATTGCGAAGAAATAAGATTAAAGTTTGTTCAAGTCATATAAATAGGTGATTTTAGAAGAACATTTGTTCGAGGAAACGGTAGATAGAACGTATTCAAATTACGGATACCAGGGACTATAAATTGTAGTGCCGAGCAGTCAATGTGGTCATTACACAATTTCCAGAGAAACACTAAACCGGAAGATATGCGCCGAAAGTTAAGAGAAGGTAAATTAAAGTGTCATGCAGGAGTCAGTTTGGAAAAAGTAGATAAAAGAAAACGGTAGGACAAAAAGACAAAGGGAGTGGAAACCACAAGGGACACACTTCACACCAACGGCTTAACATTGGCGACAGAACATAACAAAAGTGCCGTGAGAAAAAACAGAAAAAAGGAAAGGATTCAATATAGAGGTCTACAATATTAAGTTAACCCTATACAGTATTATTTAATAATATATGGAATACAAATAATACTGACGAAGGAAAAGCACAAAAAGGAATGAGGAAATAAAAAAGGATGGGGGTAGAAATTGTCGATATATGCAAATATTACAATTCACGATTGAAATCTCAAAAGTTTTTAGTTTTAAAGTTAGTTTGGCGGGGGAGGGGCAATTTAAAGCGTTTCTATACGAAAGACCTATCTAGAAACAAACAGGAGACTGAGATCCCACAGCTGCGCCTGAGACTTGCTCATAGGATTTACCACGAAACTGGAAACAGGTAGAAGAAAGACAAGTTTCAATCAAGTTAACCAGATCATCCGGATGGTCATTGGAGATGAGGAACTCTCTAATAATAGATACCTTATCCGGTATCGGAACTTTGGTGAATAGGGATTTGACATCAAAACTGACAAGTAAATTACCAGGATCTACCGTGAACTCTTTCAATCGTTGGACGAAATGTTGGAAATTTTGGATGAAAGAGTCGCTGTGTCCAGCGTAAGGTTTTAGAAGGTTAGAAAGGTACTTCGATAATTTACAGGTACGGCTACTGATTGCGCTGACAATAGGACGTAAGGGGATATTGGGTTTGTGGATTTTAAGGAGACCGTATAACTTAGGAGCTGACGAATCGCTAGGGAGGAGTGATCTTTGGGTATCGAAAGGGATAGATAACGTTTTAATGGAGTTAATGATGGAACGTTCATTCGGGAAGTAGGATCACGCTGGACTATAAATTGTAGTGCCGAGCAGTCAATGCGGTCATTACACAATTTCCAGAGTAACACTAAACCGGAAGATATGCGCCGAAAGTTAAGAGAAAGTAAATTAAAGTGTCATGCAGGAGTCAGTTTGAAAAAAGTAGATAAAAGGAAACGGTAGGATAAAAAGACAAAGGAAGTGGAAACGACAAGGGACACACTTCACACCAACGGGTCAATATTGGCGACAGAACATAATAAAAGTGCCGTGAGGAAAAACAGGAAAAAAGAAAGGATTCAATATAGAAGTCTACAATATTACGTTAACCCTGTACAGTATTATTTAGTAATATATGTAATACAAATAATACTGAAGAAGGAAAAGCACAAAAAGGCATGAGGAAATAAAAAAGGATGGGGGTAGAAATGGCCAATATATGCAAATATTACAATTCACGATTGAAATCTCAAAAGTTTTTAGTTTCAAAGTTAGTTTGCCGGGGTAGGGGCAATTTAAAGCGTTTCTATACGAAAGACCCAGCTAGAAATTTGTGAATTTTTATGTGTTGAAGAAATTATACATGATCTTTTATTAGCAAAGTCCATATTTGTAGATGTTTAATTGTATGTACACGGAAAAAATCACTTAATAGGATGTGCTACAATATTGTAGGAAAATATTAGTAGTGATTAACACAATTATATAACCCGACCGCAGATTTTTGTTGATTGTTACATGTTGTTGTCACAGATAACACTTCAAAGTTATAGTCAGTTTCTATTGTATTGTTTCACATATCATTTTTTCCAAGAGTTTTTATATCAAAACGTGGAGAACAAGATTGTGGCAAATTTTTACATAAAACAACCTATTTTTTTCAAAATAATTAATAGAAAATGAGTGAATTTATAGATAAAAATCATCATTTATCTATACAGACGATTTTATTATCGAAGTTTACCTAAATGCATTAATTAAATGCTTCCTGCCTTAAGATTAGACCCAGATAGTATTGGTTATTCACCAATAGATGTCTCAATGAAAACTTAATTTTTTTCTAATAAATCAAATCATTTTTGTCGGGTTCACAATTCTTTCGGAATAAAGTCTTCCGTAGTTTACCTTTTTACTACAAATTTGTCGAATGTTGTGTGGAGGAATGGTATCATCACATACCTGCGAAAGAGCATAGGTGTTGCTAACATTATGTGTTGACCAATGCTACCTGCAAATTGGGAAGCTGTTACGGAAACATAATAAATAAATAAATAAATAATAGTTATTGTTATTGCGTTTTACTTGTTCTTTCAACCATTATATTTATAAGAACGTTGCATACATATTGTATTATGCAATACAATTTTTAGAACAACATCGTTGCATTTTTTTACAATGTGTGTAACTAAAACTTGCACACTATTGTAGCAACCTTTGTAACAAAACATTGACCGCATTTTTTCAACAATAATGTGTTTAATAGGAATGCAATCCGTTAATCACAATCGAGTGGTAGGGATTGCGCAAGTTGCAGCTAGTCGTATATTCTCAAACAAATTGTAGTAATTTTTTCTACAATTGTTTGATCCTTTACAACAAACGTGTAATGTAAGAATATATTTTTACTGAAGTAATATTCATTCCGATACAATACCAGAGTCTAGTATTTCTCTATTAAAAGTTATGCACCTTCTGCTTAATTTTCTAGACAATTTTATGCGTTTGCACGATTTCGTTTATATTTTGGACAATGGCGCAACATATACTTCCAAGTTTGTTTTCCCTTTCAGTTTTCATTCTATTCCTGAAAGGTGTCATTTATTTGGACTACGTTGGAGTTAAAAGCGGCTCCTACCAGTTATATTTTGGATATTTTAAATATTTCAAATTTATACAATAGAGATTTTAATTTTTAATGACGGAATTTAGGGAGATACCTTATAAATTTTCATTTTATCAGCAATAGTTGCTGCCCTTTCTAATTACAGGTCATGACGAAGAACTTTTTCTATATTGTATATGTAGATGGGGTACCATCTTGTGTTGACAGGTGAGACTAGCACTACACTAGTTATACATGCAAGTTACCTGCTAATAGGCCTCTGATGTGTATGTATACAAATCTTTTAGGAGTATGTTCATAAAAGGAGACGAATAGAAAATAGTTTTATAAAATATATATTTTTAACTACTAATAGTCAGTTTTAACCTTGAACTTGAGTATTTACAGCAGCTTGTGTTGTACACACAGACTTAATGCGTTAGAAATTTTAATGACCTAATATACACGGTGAGGTATTACTGTTAGTTCCTTAGGTAACGTTTTTCTTGTTGCTAAAATGTTGAGATATGCGTATTTACATTACAGGGTTAACCAAAACCGTCACACATCAACGCTATAATTGTTAATGAAGTATTCTGTATCATCTTGTTTCAGGCCAATGAGACCCTTATTTTGCTTTGCTCTCCTCTCGATCGTCGACCTCAACATGCTAGATATTTAAGGTGAAGTATTATAAATGTACCTTCGGTAAGATCTCCAGTGATGGCATATGCATTGTAATGTTATAGAACTGAGACATTTTTGTTTTCTAATTAAAAAATAATTTTCACAGTTAAAGATTTTTTCGGGAGTTTAAAAAGGGTAAATTGCAAATAACAACGCTCCCGAAAATTAAACTAATAGAATAAAAATAATAATCTCAAAATGTCTCGTTTACGCGCCCTCTCAATGGTAACAAAACACCGCATTCTTTTGAAGGATAAAACTTGAATTGACTTTGGTGTTGAAATACCATTTCAACACAACAACACTTGAATTTGCTTTGAAAATTAATCACTTAGTCAAATGCGTCTTCACTCAAGGGCGACTCGAACAAAAAAGGCAGAATGTACTGGCTTCTCTTCGCTCCTTTGTTACCGATAGCATTTGTCTAATATAAATTACGTCCAGTTGCGATGCACATTGCAAATAGACAAAATTTTAGATTCTTTCAATTAAATTTTCAATTACCGGCTTGCGAGACAAAAAATCTGGTTGGCAGAAGGGGAAGCAATATGATGTTTGGTAACAAGAAATTTAGGAATAACATGATTATCTTCACATCTAACTGGTCACCAAATCCAATTTAACTCTACCCGCATCTTATCTCGCAACCCTCACTATTATAGCAAAAAAAATCCATGAATCAATAGAGATTTTCAAACATCCCTACAATTTAAATCGCGAAGAATATCATCTCGTCAGCCCCTTACATTTTACATGCCAACTGTAGCAACAAACACCAGTTTACACTCCTGATTAATAGTTATGCAGCGAAATTTCAATTTAATATTTAAGTTTTCTGATTTAAATCATAGCTCATTAACTGAAATACTGAGGGTAGCTAGATCGTATTTGTAGTTGGTTCCTCAGCTAATCTGTTCTTCTCTGAGCCTCTACTTTTGCTACTTTTGTTACTTTTGTTACTTTAATTAGTTTTTTGGTTATATGTAGTAAATGTAATTAGTTATTTTCTTCCAGGATGTATGTGTAATTAGATATCTATATGTCTGCAAAAAAAACGATGTCTTTAGTTTAGATATAAGTATCTGTTGGACAATAAAGATGATGATGATGATTATTATTATTATTATTTTCCTAATATCATAGATAAATAAACCTTAAACACGCATTTAGAACCTTTTGTATCCTAACTATATTTTCGGAATCTAAACAAGGACCATAAATGACATCACAGTAATTAAATCTTGGTAAAATCAGTGAATTACAAAGGGTCTTACGCAAATCTACTGCCTCTGTTTTGGAGGCTGTATTTTAAATTGTCTCTAGTTAATTTTGGAAACAAATATAGTGAACTTATTGGAATTAAAGTAACATTGAGTAGCAGTTTCCTTTTGAAATGTAGGACTGAAACCTGTAAAATTATCAGTAGATATTATGAAAACAACCCACTTGGCATTTCTCAAATTTCGCGTATAATTCAAGCTTGCAGTTCCGGAAATAAAATGCATATTTGTATGCATTACGCTAAGAAATCAGCGAATATATCCTTTATTTCTGAAACTACCAATTTATATCAGCCGCAAAATTTAAAAAAATGCTAAGGGGGAATAAACAGTCTAAATAAATTTGTTAAATAACGCAACAATCATAATTAATTAATTATAAGTTATTTTCTTTATGGAATTCGACTTCGAAACATTTACCTTTTATAGTTTGATTGAGAATGCATTGGTGATTCAGATGTACGTTTGAGAAATTCAATTTACCCATACATGCGATTTGCTTGGCGGTTTTCTCCTCGATGCCATATATTACACATTACCATTAGGTATGGCGTTTCTATTAGTTTTGAAAGCTTATTTGTGTGACTTGAAAGGGAGGTTAGTACATGATGATGCACCTAATAATTACTACATTCCTTCGCGTTTTATTGCGATACGTTGGATGTGATTAGAATTTAACCTTTTCTCATGAAGCGCCGTAGATTTTTCAAGATTGGGTAAATGGTGATTTACCAACACGATTAGACGCGGATAATATCAGTTATTGAGCACTTCCAATTGTGTAAACTACAAGTTAATCAATGTGCTTACATAGTTTTAGTTAAATAAAAGTTTTTGTTCTCAATAACAAATAATACAGAAGGTACTATAAACTCCTTTGCATCCACAAATTTCACTGTTAATATTAAATTTTTCACTTAAACCATTCTGTATTTCAGTAGGGAAGTTTCATGAAATGATATTTCCTTTAGAATTGGCGAGCAAAAAACAGATCCAATAATTCAATTTTAATGTTAATATTGAACACCTTATTAAGCTTAATAAAACCACTTCGTAATTAATTAATTCGTTAACAAATGCAATGCTAGAAAGCTCATACAATTAGCATTGGTAAGAAAACAAAAACGTAAGGTTATTAACAAACCTAACAAAATTAAATTACAGTGACTAAAAAGAAACAGCAAAACAATTGAATATTAATAAATTAAAATATTATTCCGGTATTTGGATAGAATTCTTGAGGCGTAGCTTCCCACACTTCTGCTAGTGCAATTTTAAGTACTCGGACGTCGGATGTAGGGGGATTTCGTCCTCGAACGTGTTGTTTAGGATCGTCCCAAATTTGCTCTATCGGATTCAGATCGGGACTAAGGGGAGGCCACTCAATGGTTGCTATTTGCACCTCCTGAAGGTAGTCAATAACTGTTCTTGCCACGTGAGGGCGAGCATTATCATACATTAAAATAGATCCATCGCCAATGAACGGGGCATCTTCTACATATCGGCCTGCTGTAATAGAGCCTCTATCAATAGAGACTAATTCTGTACTGGCTTAAAAAGAAATACCAGACCACTACTTCACCTCCTTGAAAACTTTCACAATATGGGAAGAGTTACATTGAGCATAACGCTCTCCTGATCTTCTCCATACTTGATTTCGACCATCAGCACCAAATAAGTATATTGATGACTCGTCTGTAAATACAACGCCACTCCAATGTTGTAAAGATCAGTTTCGATGAATTCGAGCAAATTCAAGTCGGCGTACTCCGATGATGTTGGAGAAGCTTAGGGCTAGTTGTTGGTCGGTAAGCTTTCAAGTTGACTTCCTTCAACCTTTTTCTTATTGTCCACTCACTTACATTGGTTTCACGTACCTCATGTAAGCACTTACGGATTCTTACCGCAGTGATATGCCTGTTTCGTAATCCAGTAGATACAATAAAACGGTCGTCCCGTTGAGAAGTGAATCTTTTCCGTCCTAACCCGGGTCTTCGTTTAATAATAATAAGTGTATTTATCATAAATTCAAAATGAATATAGGCAATTGTCACAAGTGCACAATATCACATAATAACAAACATGTTTTATTTATAGTTGTTTAATCTGCAGTTTTTAGGAATTGGCGGATGTGCGACCCAATTCAAAAAATTTGTTTAGTGAGTATATACAGTGATGCACAAGAAAGGCTCTAATACTCCGCTTAAAACATTTTATATTTGAAATTGATTTCAAGTCGCGAAGCAAAGCGTTAAAGAGACGTAATCCTAGAATTCGGGGACACCTTTCTGTTTAACTTAAACCATAAGGAGGTATGTAGAAATTAAATTTAGATCTGGCACTGCACTGATGAATATTGTTGTTACACAAAAAATCAGCTTTATCTTTATAAACATATATAAGAAGTTCATATATATGAAGCGCGGCAATGGGAAGGATATTCCATTTTAGTAAATAAGGTCTTCACGACTGTGTATTATCAACACCTGCCATACCCTCCCATAAGCTCCTTAACAAGGAATTTAGTTTAGAAATAAGTTTGTAGCAGTGCGCATGCCATGTTAATTTATCATCAATACATAATCCTAAAAAGTTAAGTTCACAAACTCGATGTATTACCATATCAATCGAAAGAATCTTGGCATTGAATTGAATCTTGTTTTGAAAATTATGAAATATAAGATATTTGATAGCTTGTACGCATGAGGAATCTCTAATTAAGATATTCTCTTTTCGTCGAATTAATTGCTGCGAACGCCTATACAGAATTGAACAAATCATATTGCTCCAAATTCTGACGCGACAGCACTCCTCGACTACTGGCTTAAACCGCTATGGTTAATTAACTGAAATTGTAAATGCCACAGGATACACTAATGAGCCGAAGGCGGCGGAACGCGTCTGTGTATGGTGGATAAGTGATGGCCTTTATAATTTCAATATAAGATATTTGGTTTTATAAACATTAATTAATTAAATAATTTATTTTCGGAAAACTATATGTTCATAGCGTTTACCAATAAATTAGCACTATTTTGGCTCTCTGATATATTATTGAAAGACACAACGGGACTTGTATCGTCGGCATACACAGTCAAATCATACTCAATTAACAAATATTACAAACATAGAACCAAAATGCTTCATTGAGGGACGCCTCTGTTGATAAGGAGGTTACAGGAGTTAATATAAATTTTACTGCACGCTGACTGGTGTTGAATACTAACAAACTGATTTCTCCCTCTCAGGAAAGTTTCAAACCATATAGAAACAACACCACCTACCATACCAATTTAACTTTGCAATCAGTAAATCGTAGTCTACACAGTCAAAAGCACGGCTCAGATCACAGAAAGTACCTATAGGGAATTGATTACCATCTACACCAGGCACAACATGATCGTAAAAAGCGTGAATAGTAGTCATTGTAGAGTGACTAATCCTGTATATGTACTGATGCTCCGTTAAAATATTATATTTATCTAAATAAGAAATTAACCTACTCAAAAATTTTTAAAAAACTGGAAGAAATTGTGGACGATAATTTTTAATATCCAATTTGCTACCGTTTTTATGCAAAGGAAACACAAAACTCTTTCAATTTCCATGGAGATACACCAGACTCAAATGAGAAGGTAATCAAAAAAGTAATTGGAGCTATTAAACAATTTGATACTCTTTTCAGCGCTTTATTTTTCAATTTCTTAAATAAATCACGAATTTCTACTTCATTATATGGCATTACACACATGCTATGAGAAACATTAACATTGTTTGCGATATTGGAATCACCAATCGAAATTTGATCCACAATTCTGCCAACTAATTCAAGAAAAAAATTATTAAGACTTTCTGCTACAATATTGGGATCATCTACAGTTCAACACTCACGTTCTAAAACAATATTTTCACACTTCTTAATATTACCTGACAACACATTAATAATTTACCATTAGTTTCTTTTAACAACAATTTGTGTTTTTTCTTTGCCTGTGAATAAATATTGCTCATAACTGGAAAGTTTTTTTGGAATATAAGTAGGTCCTTAAAATTATTACTCGAACACTTTACCTCACAAGTTACACGTTTATCCTTAAAACCGCTCTTAGAGGTTTTTCTTTTTATTAAAGGAAAACATTGATCAAAATACTTTATAAAAACATCAAAAAAGAAATCAAAAGTGTGATTTACGTCCCTGTACAGAAAAAGTTGATCCCAAGATAAATTATTTAACGACTTAATAAAATTTAATACATTAGCATCGGTAAAATTTCTAAAATATGCAAAATTACTGCCAGAAATCTTTGGATCGAAAAAGGGTAGCACAGCCGGCAACGCCCTATGATCACCCACAACAAAATCCATACCAAAAATATCTTGCATTTCCGCAATGTCAGAAAAAACGTTGTCTATGATAGTAGCACTATTACTCTGTACACGAGTTGGTATTTTTACAAAATCTAAGTTAAATGTGGACGCAATAACATGTAAATAACGGACCTGACGAGAATTATTTAGAAAATTAACATTAAAATCTCCGACTAAAATAATCCTATGCGCAACATTATAAATCATCTCTAGTAACCTATTCATATTCCTAACAAATATATTACTGTCCCCAGTTAAAATAAACCAGTCTCCTGATAACGTTTACACGCCCGTTGAATTTTGGAACGGCTAATCCTTAATCTTGTTGCAACATATTGTTGGTTCACCAAGTGGTGCCAGACGACTGCTGGCTTGAGGTTAAGGAGGTAGCAGAAGCCGTGGGCATTTTGAAAGTACATGTTTGTCATGTATTGACTAAAGATTTGGTCATGAAAAGCTAATCACGTGTTTGCTCACTCAGGACAACATTTTCAAAGCCTATTTTGCAAGACAAGGTGTTAACTAGTATTTGGATGGATTAAAGAGATCGGAGCATCGCTGGCAAAAGTATATTGATTAACAAGGAGACTGTGTTCAGAAATAAAATTGAATTTGACAAAAAATATTTGTTTCTGGGTTAGGCTAGGAACTTTTCATACCACCTTCGTAGATGAAGAAATCAAAAACGTAATAATTAGAGTTTGTTAAAAAGGTGGTACCGGATGGCAGTAGCGTAGCGGTAGTGGCGTGGGTAGGGGTAATTTTCAACTCGTAGTCGATGTCGACAGTACCGCGAGAGAGTTCAAAGCGACAGTACGTTGCACGCTGCACGCTAAATAAGTACACGGAGATGGGGCGCCCAAAGGGTATAACGTTCCCTTCGAATGTGAATAAATATCTCAGGCATTTCCCTGGATTCGAATATAGAAGTTCGCATATTTATTGCGCAATATGCAATAGCGGATTGCTAAGTCGCGATAGGTTTGAATGTAGAAAACATTGTAAAAGTAAACATCATGTATTGAATTTAAGAAACAGTATACCATACTGGCAATTTTTATATAATTTTATTTTTATGTTAAGTGTGTGCAACATCCCACAACATTTAGTATCTAATGAACACTTTCGTCTTTTTTTGGGCTAGGTACGTTCCCTCATGGAAGCTGCCAACATCCATGCAATTATGATACAATTTGCCACGTGTGCAAGGTACAGTAAAGAAATGTATAAAAGACGAGTTGATTAATAAGAAAATCTGCCTATGTGTGGATGAAACAACTCATGCTCAGAAACACAGCGTCATTCACGTTGTAGCATGACCTTTAAAACGTGATGGTCCACCAGCTTCATTGTTGTTATCCAGTGAAAGGATTCAGAAAACTAATGCAGAAACCGTTGTCAAGATAATAAAAGATTCGTTGAGAGAATTTTGTATCACAGGAATCCGAGTCACAATGTTCGTTACTGACAGAGCCTCAACAATCCTGAGACTCTTCTTCACATAACATGCCTCATACACGCATGTCACCTCGTGGCAGAAACCATTTGAAAGAAGTATCCGATGGTGGATAAGTTAATAGCATCTACCAAAAAAGTGTCCATCAAATCTCCCAAACACATCCGTGTATTCAAACAATTGTGTCCGAAATTACCACCACCACCTCAGCCTGTAATAACGCGATGGGGAACATGAGTTCAGGCAGTATCTTACTATTAGAAATATTTTTCACAAGTGAAAAATGTCATTTTGAAACTTGATTCAAATGAGCAAGTGCAGTTCGAGATAGTCAGCAACTGTTTTCCAATTCGGACGCTCAAAAAGAAATAGATGAAATTTCCATGAACTATTCTGAAGTTGCACAAGCTATTGAAAAACAATCACTTATCTGCACGAGGCGCATTAAATTGCATAAACAATTTACAAGCCGCTTTAGAAAACTTGACGAACACTATAGGAGTCGATGTTGCTTGAAAATTTGGTGCAATTTTAACGAAAAATCTCGATTTACAAAAGGTTCGGTCTATAACTGAAAATCAAGAGTGCCCAGATGAGGAAAAGGAATATCTGACATTTGCAAATCTTACTTCACTGGATGTCGAACGATCATTTTCGAAGTATACGACAACGTATTCACAACACTGTCGACGGCTGAATGAATCGACAATGGAAGCGTTGCTGATGTTGCAATTCTACGCAGCTTACCAGGGCGGTTGTCAATTGCCACAGTAGACATCAAGACGACAGGAAAAAGTAACAATATTATTTTTCACTAATATTGTATATTACGTACCTACTTTTATGCGGTGCGCCACTGCCGGTACCACCTTTTTAACAAACTCTAGAATAATATACAGAGCCCTCGATTTAAAATAATAAAATCGGTGCCTAATCCGTTATTTATCGATCACTTTTATATATGGAAATATTTTTAAAAGATTCTCTATGTGGTCTGTTATGTCATCAAAAAATAGGCACAATTTTACAATTCCTGAAGGTTGGGCATCATGTATATATTAGAATTAGTCACATATATAACAATTACACTTTCACGACACAAATGTCAATGAACATGACTAACTTGCGCGATTTATAGTTGGTTATTAATAGCAATACTTCACCTTGTACTGATAATAAATTTAGAATTAGCGCCATAATAATTCTAGGAAAGAACCTCATATGTTAGTGCAAGAAGCCAGTAAAAGTACAATGAATAAGTTTTGCAATTAGCTTCTGTAATTACACGTTTAATTGCTTTGTAATAAATAAAATAGGTAATGACTTGTACTAATTGAAGCAAGCTTTTATTCTTTTTTACCAATTCAATGCGTGATTTCGTATCATTTACGACTTTTTCATTTTTATTTTCACAGTGACTTCAAAATCTGTTAGAAATTAAGTTTTTTCACATTTTCCTTTTATAAGATAATCGCTCACGCATGTAAGAAGCATAAAAATACCAAAATTGTTGTTTAACATTATTTTATGACTTCCGCCAACTACAGAATTTTCGGACATTGCCGAAATAGTTTAACTTATAATACACATATTGCAGGTTGAGGATCTGGTTAGACTTCTGGTGGGTCTTATTAGTGCAAGTTGTTAATTAACCGGTCAAAACGGAAAACTGCTGCTTCTTAAGATCTTTAGATGGTGTTGTTGGTTCTAGTCCGGGAAAAGATTTTTCTATGAGAATAGTGGCTTCTTTTTACTTGTGGTGACAGCCCTTTCCGTTCTTAAGTATATTATTTTTAACATTATATAAGATGCCTCGGAATGGACAAATTGAAAATTTACATGTACATGACAAGTGACTGGTTTACTTAAAAACAGTTAGAATAGCCTATAAGACTTCTGGATTTTCATTACGTACTACCATATCAATCAAAATCAATAAATCCACACATCAGACCGGCTTAAAGGGTCTTCTTCTAGATTCAACAAAGTTATGCTTTTAATTAATTTGCGGTTTTCTAATTAAATATTACGGCAGGTTTTGTTTATGTGTTGCGCTATACTTGACGATTCAAGTCTTCCAAAGCGGTAATGTGCTTGTGTTCTTTGAACTTGGTGCCTATTGCCCGTCTCTATTATTTAATATAAGCTTTATCACAGTCTTCGCATGCAGTTTTATAAATTCCTGTATTTTCTTTCGTACCCGGCTTATCTTTCTAGATTATTTCCGAAACAGATATTGCGAATTCATTAAACATTTTGTGTGGTGCAGATTTCGTTGATATCTTTAGTTGTTACCAGGGGTGGAAACTATTGATATCCAATGAGAAAACAATTTTTGGCCCTCTCGTAGATATACCGCAACTAACCTTTATCTATCTCTTTCATAATTGGTTGGTAACTAGGGTTTCGAAGCTTGTAACATGTTTGGATGTTTGTAACTACAGTAACTGTCATAGAATAACGTACTAGAAAGGCAACTCTGGCCATGGACGTGGTCCCGTATTTCGGTGCCTCTCGTTGACATACCGGCAACTAAAAGCAGAATACACGGTCCACTTATTTTAGGGGGAGGGATTCTGCCAAATTACACTCTGTGTTAGTTCATCAATAAGACGAATTGGAAGGAAGCGACAATAAATCGCTGTCAGCTGTCAGGGAGCTTTCACCAGGAAGAATTTGTTTATATTCATTTTGTCCTGAAGAACCATCACAGCCCCATTTAGTGTATAAACGTAACTGTGATGATTTTTGCAGGTCAACAGAATCGATCATCAAAATTATCTTGCATGTGTGATCGAGGAGCGACTGTAGTGTTACTTTCGCACTTATGTCAGTAATTTCAATTGGAGTTGGATTCATTCAACCTTAGCATCCCTCAGCTTCTTGTTAAAGATATATCGTTGTATATAGCCAGAGCTTCATCCGGTGTAAATGGTTCCGCAGTTGTGTTGTTTCTTAGCATTAGCAGTAGAACCTCTTTCTTTTCTATTGATGTCGCGTATAATTCTTGTATAGTTTCAGCTTCAACGGTTTGTCCAATTGAGCGCAATCCTCGTACATATGAGCTGTCTTAGGACTAACTGTATATGTCTGAACTAGAATTGATTGTATATACTAAATGGAATATTACACTAAACCACAAGAAAATATGTTTCTTATAAATATTATTTTGATATAGTTCTGTTTTTAAATACTTTGTTATTGATCGTTTTGTGTTTCCTTTTTAACATTCGGTAAATATTTTTGTGAAATACTTATCAACAATATGTCCGGCGTGGTAAAACGACCGTCTAAAATTTATAGATATTCCAGTTTGAAAGAAGTTCAGCTATTTTTCAATAACTATTTTAAATATCAAACAAATAACTGTAAAAAAGCGTTTTTTAGACACAGCGACTTATTAAATTTAAAGATATAAGTGAAAGTACAAGAATAAAATTTACAAAAACCAATAAATTTAAGTTCGTTCAAAATGAAATAATTAAAAGTTTCAAAAGTTGTATTATCAAGAAAAATTGAAAATCAATCATTTATGAATTTTTTAACAAATTATAATTTATTCCAACACTGATTTGAAATTCACAGCAACAAATTAGGCAACAAAATAAAAGATACAGGTTCCCAAGGTAGAAATTGTAATGTCACTGTAGACTAAGCACATGCTGACCGTTTCTCTTTAGCCGTACAATAAAAGCAGCATAACCGCAAGGTTTTCTTTTAGGATATAAGCAGGACATCCGAGACTATCTATATGTATCATCACTTTTGCCGGGATAGACCCTGATAATAATTGAAACCTTCCACGAAGTTTAATAAGCCTAATTTGACACCCACTAATTCGATAGGTCATTACACAAATACGAATCTACTGATCTGTAATTTTCTAACGCTAAAATGTAGAGCAAGACGAGCTCTTTCAATCTATGTGACACTTAATGCAGCAATACCACTATCACATTTTAATTCTACGATGAATTAACTTACGCAAATGCGGCGATTTTCAATTGCAGTTTATTAACACGCATCTGTACGTTACTTTTCTGAGTAATGTGAGCTTATTTTCGGCATGAATTGTGAAATTTTATAAAAGCCATTTTTGGTCGGATTGCCCCATAGTGCGCCCTTTAGATAACGGGTAAACTGTAAAGTGTAGAAGTTGTTATAGACACAGACTAACACTCACACATTCTTACTTATCTTACGCAAAATAATAATAAATTAATTGAAAGCAGTAAAGTACCACTCACAGAAGCTATAACTTCGCGTTTGTTATTAATTTAAATATCACAGATTTATGACCTAAAAAATCACACCAATAAAATCGTATGCGTGTTACCATCATGTCGATAAAGCTAATAAACGTACAGTCATTGTACGCAATGCAAAACGATAAGTATTCCAATAGGCCATTAATATTTGATGGCTTTGATCGTCGGGAAAAGAAATTACTGAAATATTTTTTTCTACCACCGACAGATCAGTTCAACGCTGCCGTTCATGACGTATAATTGCTACAAATCATTTTAACACTTATACGACCCAGATTTGTTGCGGGAAAGACGTTTCTCGCAGTCAGGCCGTTGGTTGTAACGATTACATTAAAATTCCATAAACAATTAGATATTAGATTGCTGAGGCTAGAGCCGGGTATACGTTAAAATGCTGTTTATTAACACTGCTTGGCTAAAAGCCGATGTAGATCACGGAAATTACTAGTATGTGCTTGTTCTTATCGTTAGGAGGTACTTAAAACATAAAATCTACGTTTTGCGTTCTTAATTGATGTTATTAAACAACCAAGAGCAGGGTTAACATTGATCTATCTGTGTGAAACTACGAGGTCGAAGTTGATATTATTGAGAATAAGGAAAACCGTTAATTAAGACATATGGAAAAAAGTTAAGGATATTGACAATTTACAGATTTAGAACAATAAAATGTTGTCCATACTGTATATACAAGTTTACTCATCATTTTTTACGATATTTAAAATCAAGTGCACCTTTTTTACTTTTTCGAAACATTTTGTTTTGATATTTTTATTCTGTGTTGTGTTTGACAAAATAGTTCTGCTTAGTACTGAGTAAGATTTATAGCTCTATTTTATAAATTATCGGTTAAATTGAAACGCGTGTGTCTTTCTTATAATGCAGAGGGCACTTTTATCATATCAATGAAGCTAATAGGGCATTTTGAATGCTGCAAACTAGTCTTTGACAAATTGTGATAAGTAGGTTGTACAATCGGCATCAACAAATTGGATCTGTTGGAGAAAGACCTCGTAATTGTGTTACAATACACATTTTCCTAAATATCTTCAAATAGTATCCATTTTAGGTGCGCGATGAATATGACATTTTCATTTGTATGTTTGTAAGAGCAATTTGATAAGATGGGGAAAATAAGTAGTTGTATTAAAAAAAAAGTTTTTACTCTTTTTCCATTTGAAACTTTAATCATAATTGTCGGACGCCCTGTACAATGTTTTCTAAAAATTCATTCCTTATACGGTCTAGAGCTTTGCAAAATTTCAATTTTCCAGGTTAAACATTTTCGCAGCTATAAAACTTCTCTGCATTCGTCCATCTGTTAAAATTTGTCAAAGACTGCAAATATTTCATATATATGGTTGAAAATAGCAAGATGGTTTGGTCCGTAGGCTTCCGCGGTCGTCAATAATACTATACTCTTGGTCGTTGTCGTAGCTTTGGCCGACGTTTCGTCCACACTCTTGTGGGACATCTTCAGAGCTGTTACTGCACACTGACTGGGGATTTATTCATTCCGGAGGGGTTTATGTAGGGCTTGTTTTGGGACAATGGAGCTGAAATGTTATGCGTCGATGAAGCGTGGTGGTTGCTAGGAGGTTTAATCAGTTGGGATTTCCACGTGTGATGTTTCTTGGCGATTTAAATTGTTGGGATGTTTGAAAATCTCTATTGATTCATGGACTTTTCTACAATACTAGTGAGGATTGCAAGATAAGATGCGGGTAGAGTTAAATTGGATTTAGTGACCAGTTTCCAGTCTATGCTCAGCCAGTGCGGACCCTGCCACATGCAACAGCCGCGTACAACGCTCGTGGTTAGTAACACAGTGCTGACTGATCACTTTATTTCACCGATGTACACACTACCGCACGAACATGGAATCTGGTAGACACCAGGAGCTTCCACATGATTGCGGTCTTTGATGGGAATGTAGTCTGAGAGCTTGAAATTGGGTTTGAAGATGGTTTTTATGTTGTTCCTGAAGAGAATCTTGCTGATGCGATCGGTGACACCATGCATATAGGGTAGATACACGTACTTACGGAAATTAGGGTTAGATGAGAGGAGTTGCTATGGAGGGGAGTTAGTGTAGCGGTTAATGGTAGTTTGAATATCCTTCCTAGAATAGTTATTGCGGACCAGTTCTTGAGGAAGCGAATTGGGACATGGAAATGGCCCTTTGGATAAGAGAATTGACAACACCGCGTTTTTGGGCTGGATGATGGTGTGAGAGACCATTGAGATATCTATCCGTGTGTGTGGGTTATCGGTAAATGGAATGTCCCAGTGCACCGTCAGGACGCCGACGTACGAGAACATTTAGGTAAGGAAGTCAACCGTCCGATTTGATCTCAATGGCGAAGCGTATGGAATCATGTTGGGCATTCAAAAACGAAAGGAAATTGTTTAAAGATTCGTACCCGAGGCCAGATGACAAATGTGTCATTAACGTACCTGTACCAACACTTTGGCTTAAGGTTGTAAGATAATAGTGCTTGTTGTTCGAACGCTTCCATAAAGATATTGGCGACGACAGGAGACAGAGGAGATCCCACAGTTGCGCCTGAGACCTGCTCGTAGTATTTACCCCAAACTGGAAATAGTTAGAAGAAAGATAAGTTTCAACCAAGTCAAGCAGATCATCCGGTTGGTCATTGGAGATGGAAAACTCTCTAATAATGGATACTGTATGGGCACCTTGGTGAATAAGGATTCGACATCAAAGCTGACAAGTAGATCGCCAGGATTTATCGTCAACTCTTTCAATGTTGGGAATTTTGGATGAAAGAGTCGCTGTGTCCAGCGTAAAGTTTTAGAAGGTTAGAAAGGTACTTCGATAATTTGTAGGTAGGTAGTATAGAGATTTTCAAACATCCCAAGAATTTAAATCGTGAAGATGGCTACCCCTTACATCACACGTGGAAATCCCAACTGATTAAACCTCTAAGCAACCGCCACGCTTCATCGACGCATAATATTTCCGCTTCATTGACGCATAATATTTCTGCTTCATCGACGCATAATATTTTAGCTCCATTGACCCAAAACAAGCCCTATATAAACCCCTCTGGAATAAATAAATCCCCAGTCAGTGTGCAGTAAGAACCCTGAAGATGTCCCATAAGTAGTAGAACTTTTTCAATAAAATTGGAAAAAAATACATTTTTTTATGGTGTGAATTAATAACATAATATATTAATTAAAAAGAGAAAATATTTTTAGGGTAAAAAACGAAAAATTTGATGTGATTTCTCAATTTCTTATTTATATATTTTACATATAATAAAAGTTTTAACTAGTAAAATTTTAACTAAAAAAGAACAATAAGGAGAAAGAGCCGTGACATCGCTTCACTATATGTGATTAACCCTTATTGATTATTTTTATAAAAATTGTTAAATGTGTTATTTATTACCAATATGAACTCTTTGGAATAAAAAAATGTATTATTTTGAAGTGTTGTCCTTAATTTTACACATTAGTTTAGTTAAAATTAATTTTCAAGTTAACTCGTGTACGTGCAATAAGATAAAGTGTAATATGGTATCGCGAGTTAATTCGGGCTTGTGCAATTTTCGTCAGTCAAGCCTGCTCCAGTTAACTCGGGCTAATGCCATAAGAGGTTAAAGGATTCATTAAAACATAATATAACGTATAATAAAGCAAATATATTGAACAGAAACTCTTTGACAGTGTTAAGATGTTCGCAAGTATTTAAAGAGATTTTTGAATACTCAAAACAGGAATTTTATCTATAAAACACTTCGAAGTAGTTACCCATAGGTAATAAACGTAAAACAATAGAATATTGCACGCACAAACAAGTTAATTCAATTCCAAAGAAGTCTATGTATTAAACAATCGACATTAGCAATTATAATGTAACAGCGATTAATATGAAGGTACAAATATGACAACAATACACAATGGTATCGCATAATAATTGCTTCGCACATTACGCACAATATTTCGCATATGTACAATATTTTTGTTAAACATTATACATTGAAATAAACACGCACGATGATTTATTTCCCGTCGCATTGGCAGTATATAAGATAAGATGTTACGTTTGCCCGTTTGGGCGTAACACCTCAATAAACGCAGGTTCTACTATTCGAAATAAAGCTTGTCCCAGAAAAAATTGTCGCCAACCCTTGCTTTTATTAGATCTATAGTTAGTAATTTTTGAATATGTCGTATCGCCGTTTTAGTAGTTGGCTGTGCGCTAAACAAAAATATGTAATTGAGACATTTGATATTAAATTTTACAAAGATATGTCATCGTGTCAAGACCGATTGCGTGAGAAAATAGTGTACAAATATGTTCAAAATCAGAGTATTTCGACAAAGAAAGTGGCATCTGAATTAAATACCACTATAAGAACGGTTCAGCGAGTATTAGAAAGATATCGTGAAGCATGTGCTACGCGAAGAAAGTGCGGAAGTGCGCGCAAGTCCGGATTTGTCGATAAAAATGTAGAAAAAAAAGTGTTGAAGGCGTTGAAGAAAAAACCAAGTTTATCAGTTAGAGATTTATCAAAAAAAATTGGTTCATCGAGGTTCAAGAAGAGAATTAAACAAAAAAAACTCTATAAAGTCATTTAAAAAAAGCAAAGTGCCGAACAGGAATACCAAGCAGCAGACTTCCGCAAAATCTAGATCGAGGCGTCTTTATTTAAAGATTGCATCGAGACATTTGTGTGTTGTCATGGACGATGAGCCATACTGTAAGTTAGACTTTAAATCTCTGCCGAGTCACCATTATTATTCTGGAATCGATCGATAATCTGTAAATGACGAATTTAAATTCATAAAAACAAAAAATTTTCAAAAAAAGTACTTGTGTGGCAGGCAATTTGCACATGTGGTATGCCTAGTAAGCCATATTTTTCAACCTTCTATATGAATGGCGAAATATATTTAAACGAATATCTCCAGAAACGCCTGTTACCTTTTATGAAACTGCATAATCAAGAAATACTATTTTGGCCAGACTTGGCAACCTGCCATCAATCGTAAAATGCAATGGAGTAGTATAGAATCAACGAGGTCGAAATTGTAGGAAAAAATATTTATCACATGAAGCAAAAACTTCTAAAATATCAAAAATCGGCCAAATCTTTTGAAGATTTTAAATATAAGTGGAACAACACAACCAAAATTATGTCGGATTTGGATGTACAACATTTAATGGGAGGGGTGAAAAAGAAATTGGGAAATTTTTGGATGAACCAAAATTAAATTAACATAGTTGTGATTACCCGTTAGATAATTAAATAAGAAATGTATTGATTGTAAAAGTTCTTTATATTTAATTCGTCAGGTGTTTTCCTTTTGCAAATGAATTGGCGACATTTTTTTCTGGGACAAGCTTTATGTAGCTTCAAGCTGTACACGCTCTTGAATTTCTAGTATTGTAATATAATTCTCCATCCCTGCAGCGTTTGTTTTGTTAAAAGTAGGTTGATTATATGTAAGTCTAACATTCAAAACTAATCAGTTTGATTGGTAGTAACCATAGTTATAATATTCCCTCACGCAGAGAAGTACTTTCAAAAATCAGTCTCTATTCAAGAAAATATTTTTATTTGAAGACTATAAAAATGTATAATATAAGAAAACAATTTCCTTGAAATTTTATTCCGATTAAATAAATATTCTCTTAGGGTTAGAAGATCAAGAAAATCCAAGACAGAAAAATGTTTCTTCCAAGTAAATCATTTAGTTTAAGTTAAGAAAATACTCACATTAAAGTTAGGAACGAAAAAATGGTCCAGATTTTACAAAGTTCTATTGAGAAATTACAATAATGGAAAAAAGCCTAAAGTTAATAATTAAAATTAGGAGCAAGTGAATGAACAAATGAAAAAGTTTTTTTTTATAGGTTGCAGTATAACTAAATTATTTCTTTAATAATGCAATTAAATAGGGATTATTTTTATATAGTTTAATAAATAATGAGTTCATATTTAAGTTTATTTATCCCTTTATAGTAATAAAACGAAAGAAAATATTACAATAACCGGTATCTTTTGAAAATGTTTATGAAACGTTGTACGCTAAAGGTTATACCATTGTATGGGTAAGTATGGTATCTGTGTTCTGGTTCGGTCGCTATTATCTAGGACGAAATTACTCTAACTATTGGCACTAGGTGGCACCAGGAAATATTTCAGTTGCTGTTTGTGAAGATTAGTGGCATAAACTGAGAGATGTAAAAGCAATGTGGCCAGGAGCAAGAAGCTTTAAGGCTTTTCTCTTCTCATGTCGTTTTTGCCGGTAGTGATTCCACCAATACCAGGGGGAGCTATTTACGATTTAGTTGATTTAGTTTGAACATTATTCTGTAGATAACCTCTACCTTAGCATTTTAAAAATCACAAGTAATGTGAATAATTTACTGCATTATGTACGGATATGTCGTACTGTTTTAAACAAGGTAAGCGCAATTAATAATGTGCATACAGCTAATATGCATTTCAAGAATTCTAAGTAAAAAATGCATTATTTTAAGAAAGTGAAACTATTGATTTATGAACAATACCTGAAGGCTTTCTGGAATTTAGAAAACTATTTACTATCATTAAGAAAATATTATTTTTGTGTTGTAATGGCCATTTACTTATTACTAAGAATCGCTTTCTTCAAATTTTCTGCAAGATTTTCTTGAATAACAAAAGTCTTAAAAAAAGAAATACAATTATTTAATTACAAGTGTATATGTACTTCTCTTAAGCGGAGAAAGAAACGCTAGGAAAATATTTCTTTTGATTTAAAACAGTTATTGTATTGCGGATAATTGAAACAGTAATTGACTTGAACTAAGGCGGACAAGTAAACGTTTCTCTGCGTGCAGAATATTAGTTACTTTAATTTTAGCAGAATTTTTTTGAAGTCATGAAGAAAATTTATGAATTCATCAGCAGCTTTTGTCGGTGCATTTATTTGTTCTAATAAACCTAAATGCTTTCATGTAATGAATGATACTTTTATGAGTTTTAAGTGATCAGCTAAAATCTACAATCGTAATTCTTATGTAAACTGTCGGAGATATATGTTCAAATGTAAGAATCATCCGCGTTCTTTTAACTTCAAACATCGATCAGCACCTAGAGGTGGTACTCTTACGCCCTCATAAAATTAATTACAAAACCAACTTCTCGAATAGATCAATTCGTTTTCGTTGGTGGTTGGAGTAAACAATCTATTCCAGTAGTAACTTACACGAGAGTTATCCATTCTTTCAAATGGCTACTCAAAATATTGCAAAAACAATTCTTTGTGCAGCTTTTCAAAATTGCGAAAAAGATTCTTGTATTTCATATGCATTATTATACAGCGTGTCCTCCTAATGCGTAGACGGATGATAATTCCCTTCCTTAGCAATTTTTAGAAAAGGTTTTAAAATAAAAAGAGAGAAACGCCACACAACATAAAATTATATCCAAGTATACAGGTTGTTCAGTTTTCACTGCGCACCATACAAGTTTAGTTTTTTAAACGGAGCATCCTGTATATTGTTAAGGTTTTAGATGCCTTGCTTCAATTCACACCAACCTTCATCAAAATTCCCTATATTTTAGTTTTTGAGATAATTGACATAATTTGAGATTTTTGCGAAATGTCGCTGTTTCTTTAACGGCCGATATCTTAAGCGCCTTACACGCTAGGGTGGTGATCCAAATTTCATTCAGTTGAGTATTTCTTGGAGTTTCAGGCACTACATCGAACAGTTTTTTTTTTATATCAACTGGAGCCTACAAGATGGCCATCGACGTCATTGCCAGGTTTGATCCATGATATTTTCATTTTTTTAAATGGAACACTATATTTTTCCGCGATGTAATAGAAAAATTGTAATAGATAAAATGTGTCTTAAATATGAAGCTAAGAGGATAAGCTTTTTGCTAAAATTCATAGACTGCTGTGACGAAATACTATAAACTTTTGTGTTTCTAAAGATATTCAACAATAATCAACTTCAAAATGTAATTTATGCAAACAATTTCACATCTATTCTAAGTGGACACCATTGCTTCATATAAAACTGTAAGGCGATTCCTTGTATTTTATGGAATATTTGCTAACATCTCGAGAGCATTATTTTGTGCAATGCCCATGTTATGCATTGTCTTAAGAAATTCATCATCCAGGAAGTTTTTCCATAAATACTTCTATTTAGCTAAATTGTGAAATTCTTTAAACAGCTTTCAGTATGTTCTTATCATATTTCTTACTGCTGAAGGAACTTAGTGTGTGGTGCTAAATAAATCTATTTCTTTTATGTTGGACTCTAATTAATATTTGCCTACGTATTTTCGCTCTTTATTATTTATACATGATTATTTATATATGGTTCTTTCGAGTAGATGATCAAATTGTACCAAAAAAGATAACGTCTGCACATTTGCTACCATAAATATCGAAACAAAAGTTTATAACACATATTTCGTCAGAGCACCCTACGTTTTCAAACGAAAAGCTTATCTGCATAGTTTCATATTTCATTTACGCATGTAAGGTATAGGAAGGTGTTTATAAAAAAAATCTAGAAGAGATTGTCTATTATATTTTGTAAAAATATACAGGCTGTTTGAATTGAAACAACAGGAATCAAACTTGGCGACGATATCGATGGCCATCTTGTAGAATCTGGTTGATATCAGAAAATCTTCGATGTTTTGCCAAAAACTTTAAGAAATATTCAATCGAATAAAATTTTAATCAATACCCTCACGTGTAAGGCTTTTAGGATATCGGCCGTTAAAGAAACAACGACATTTCGCAAAAATCATTTATCTCAAAAACTAAGATAGATAGGTATAGGGAATATTAATGAAAGTTGCGATAAATTGAAGAGAGGTATCTAAAATCGTAATAATATATAGGCTGTTCCATTTAAAAAACCAAACTTGTAATGTGCACAGCGGAAACTGAACATCCGGTATACTTGAGTATAATTTCATGTTATGCAGAATTTGTATCTGAATATTTTTTATTTCAAAACCTTTTTTCTAAATTGCTCAGGAAAGGAATAATCTTCCGTCCACATACTACACGCTGTATATACGAGTACTTTCTAATTTTTTTTTTAATTTTTTAATTTTACTTACAACGCTTCTTCATGAATTTGGTTTTTAATTGTTGGGAAGAGTACACAAAGCACCACGTTCGGATTGCAGAATGGATATGGCAAAAATTGAATGCTGGGCTCAAAACAAATTTGCTCGTCGCGTGTGACTAATTTGTGGGTCACTAATTTGTGGGAGGATGTTAAAAAGTAAGTTGCGCAGTGTATTTTGTGCTCCCGATATTTTACTTCTACTACATCAGATGTAGTGAATAATTAAAACAATTCCGGGGAAGGACTTTTAATTATGAAGTGAAGCTGCGTAAGAATCTTTTTGCCACTTTGAATGAAGATTTGCTAATAGAAATGCTTTCGCAGAGTTTTGAGAAGTAGCTTGAAGGAATAAACAAATGAAATTACTTTTAAAAAGCACTAGTTTAGAAAAGGGTAAGTATAATTTTTCAACGTATTTTGCAGATCTCTATATCGTATACGTTCAGAGACTTTTATACCTTCTTCTGAGAGACATTAACCCAGAAACTTTTAAACTTTTGTACAAGATATTTTCAAATTGAGGTTATTTGTTGCATTAGCATATAAGTATGGAAAATAAGTATTTTGTTATTATAGATTGTTCTGGCAACATATTTTAATAGATGTTTGAATAATTTTTTACACAAATTTTTAATTTTTTGTATGTGAATAATGAGAAAATGTGTAATAAATATAACTTACCTATCTTTAATACTTATGTTGCCAAAATTTCATCTTTGATATGACGCGACCTAATAAATTTTGTTTTAGAATTCCATATTCATTGTATTCTACCGATTCGAAAAAGTACAAAAAGAAACAAACGCGAAAACAATAACGATGTGACCGATGAACTTACTGAAATAAATTTTTCGGCGCGTCTAATAATAGAATCGATTCTTTCGTCTCTGTATCCGTGTCGTGTCCGTATATCCGTCGATTATTTCGTTATTCTGTAAGAATGTGCAAAAACAAGGCGATCGGTCGCTCGGATTGAGTCTAACAGGAACCCAATGCTCTAAAGACACACTGACAGACTGACTTCTCCAAGTAGTTAGTTATGTATACCTACTCTTTGGTTCTCTGGTACTCCAGTACACTTTCTCCTTTGGCCGAGGTGGGATCATGCCGCGGTGAAAGGTTTAAAAAATACGCGACATTCTGCCGTTTAATGTTACCGATGTACTTCGACTGCACGCTTAATGCAAAAATGTTGTGTGCTTAGATACGGGTCTGTTATTGATTAGGGCAAGCCAATTCAATTTTGTTTCGAGGAATATGTGAAAGGTTATAATATTTGAAGAAATATTTCGTTTGTATTTGTTGTATTAAATAATTAGCTGAATTTATTACTAATTCACAAATTATATAAATGGTAGTATATAATAATCTTACATTGATTAAGTTTGAAAGGAATTGGTGTTTGAATTATTTCAATGTATACAGTGCGGTCCTAAAGTACCCCTATCCATGCGAACTTTTGAACAACAGAAGCTAGCATTTTTAGAAAAAATAGGTCGATTTCTATTTTTTGTCAACTAACTTTTGCCGTTATCGGTAATTCAATTGTATTTCGGGCTTCATCGGAAGTGACGTCAACTTTCCTATTTTAAACAGAGAACCCTGTATACTTTTACGTTTTCGTAAAGGTAATCGAAGGGCGAATGCAACGATACCACATATATTGTACTTTAACTTTAGAAATATGACAATATGCAGCAATAAGGGTTTTGGTAATCTGTTTTTGTTGGTACGCTAGGTTGCTACGCAAAGTTGGATAAGAAAGAGGGCCAAATTGTTTCTTCTTGTGACGCTAGACTGACCTAAAGAACTCGTTGTTAAGCAAAGTCATCATAACAATTGCCAAACTGTCAAATCTCAATTCCCAAAGCGTAAATTATTCTTGTTATTTACTGTTATTATAACCCGCATTTGTCATACTTTCGTTCTTTGTGCTCGTTATTATTTTATGTAATTTTAACTTGTTTCGTTAGGAGATTACGTCGATGCTTTACACAACAATGTAGGGTCGGTACCCGTACTTATAGATGGCATTTTTTCAAGGAAATTTACTATAAATTTTAACAAATTTGTGGTATTCTGTGTCTGTGTTTGTCGTTGAATAAGAACGCTATTTTTTCACTTTCAAACGTATATAAATATTTTTAAAAAACAAAATCAAGAATTGATGGAATATTTCATTTCATTACATTTCTCTCACTTACTAGTATTTGTATTTGTTAAACCTTGAGAGCATCCTACAGATTATAACTAGGAGCCACCAGTGTTGGCATCTATCTTACAGTATACTAGTTTAGGGAGGATTGTTTTATAAAATAGGTTATCCCACTTTTCTCTTGTATATGACATGAACGCAGCTTTTATAAAAGATCCCTACAACTTCATCAAATGATGTATTTCACGTATTTTAAAATGTTACATTTTACAATATAACACACAAATGTTGTATTGGTCTTCATTTTGTTGAGGGTACAATTATATATAGTGCTTTTGCAAGTGTTTAAGCTCGATACAGAAAGTATATGTGTTCTTTGCATATGTTTAAGCGACGCTCTTCTTTTCAAACCACAGATGCTTAAGTATAATTTTTGTGCTACAAAGATCCTGACTGCCCTGACAACGGAAGCTACCCTAAAATTGATCATACTTAGCTATGGTATGCAGACAAACTACCTTTCACACAAACTTTTACCGCTTTTTGAATCTGTTTGGTGGATTTGTCGGCATAATCTTTCTAACTCAACTTATGTTGCTTCTGTGTTAGGAATTTATGTAATGCCTTTGCGATACCTTTATGCCAGATTATTAATCTTGCCATCAGGACCTCCACTTTTCCGGATAGATGGAAACGTGCACAAATTGTACCTGTCTTCAAGAAGGGAGATTCTACTCAAATTCGAAATTATAGGCCCATCGCTATACTTAATAACATTGCGAAGATTTTTGAACATATTATATATACTACGATATACAGGAATACTCGCTCACATATCGCAACTTGCCAACACGGCTTTGTGAAGGGACGCTCGACAGTAACAAACCTGGCCTGTTTCACACAATTTATAAGCGAAACTTTAGATGACTGCGGACAAGTTGACGTTATCTTTACCGACTTCTCACATGCATTTGATACTCTCAGTCATGAATTACTTCTATATAAACTGGACTCGTTTGGTTTAGCTCCCAACTTCTCCTTGTTAATTAAATCTTACTTGGTAAAAAGAACTAACTATGTATTTTATAATGGATTTAATTCGTTTGAATTTGTATCTAGCAGCGGTATCTCACAAGGATCCAATCTTGGTCCATTGATGTTCATTCTATACATAAACGACCTCTTAACATCCTTATCTTGCCATGTCCTCGCTTATGCCGACGATGTTAAACTGTTTTGTAATATTAACTGCCAACAAGATATCGAGAGTCTTCAGACGAGCATTAATATACTGACCGAGTGGTCAAAATCCAATACACTGACATTAAATTCTAGTAAATGTAATTTTATGTGCTTCACGAGAAAAACAAATCCATATATCTCCACTTATCAAATCAACGATATTTCCATCGACAAGATTACCAATCTTAAAGATCTAGGTGTCACTTTTGATCCAACTTTATCGTTTAACATACATATTGAACAAATTTGTTCATCTGCCTCTAAAATGATGGGTTTTCTTATGAGAACGTCCAAATACTTCAATAACGCACTAGTGCTAAAATCCCTTTATTTTGCATTTGTACTCTCGAAATTGGAGTATGCCTCTATTGTTTGGTATCCTTTCTATATGTCCCATCAAGCTCCAATTGAACGTGTTCAGCGTCGATTCCTCAAATTCTTGTCGTTCAAAGTTAATGGCGAATATCCGCCTTGGCATACTTCTTACAACACCCTTCTCGAATCGCATCAATTTCGTTCATTGTCATCCCGTCGTGATTACCATAGCGCCCGATTTTTACACAAATTATTAAATGATAGGATCGACTGTATGCAGCTGGTCTCCCGCATAGGATTCAACGTACCTCGAATAGCATCTCGTTATGCTCCAACCTTTACTATGCCGACACCGAGGACCAATCTTCGTTTGCGGTCGCCAATCTATCATATGATCAGGAACGCTGAGAAGATATTTAGTGATATTTTCACCGGAGAGTTGGCGCCATGATACACGAAACATAATAGTTTTTTGTATTTGTTATGTCATGTTTTTAAATCAATATGTATTGTGTTCACAATGTGTATATTTGTCCTGTAATTGGGTTTACCTGTTGGACAATAAACATTATTATTATTATTATTATTATTATTATTACTAAACTGTAACTTGAGAAATCACCAATACAAACTACTGATTGTTGCTTTGGATCGAAATATTTTTGGTAGTAGTTGCTTGTGCGACTTAGAATGTTACTGAAAATAAAATTACTCAAATAACGTTTCGACAATAAATTTACTCTCTTCATCAGTGGCGAAGCGTCAATGGAGATTGGTGAGACCTAAGGTCGCCTACACACGACCGGCAAAACCACCGAGAAAGGCTATAATACATACAAGTTGATGATGCTTTGCCGGCGGTCGTGTGCGCCACTGGTCGTCATCAGAAATTAGGTAATTGAACTGCCATCAGGTTGAAAAAGAATGATAAATAACATCAGTAGAATGTCGATATTCGCAGGAATCAGAAGCAAACACAGTTTAGAAGCATACCGATCGTCCAGTAATCTAATGAAAATACCGAAGAAACAAAACAATCTGAAAAACAAGAAGATATTCCTACTTAGATGTAAAGATGTTTATCGCTATGTAATAATTTCATAAAAGGAGAAATAATTTTAATTTTTGAACAAGACGGTAAATTTATTGTGGAAACGTTATTTGGGTATTTTTATTTTCAATAATATTTTGAGTCATGAAAGCCGCTACTACCAAGAAGATTTCGATTCAAAACAATCCATGACACCTTCATCAATTGAATTGCTGATTGTTGTTAGTTTTTTTTTTTAACCAGGTTTTATTATTAAATTCGTTTTATATATACTCATTGTTCAATTGTTATCGCAAAACCATCTCTTTATATTACTAATCATGTCTACAATCTTATTTTCGATTGTCTCGATACTTCTTACGGACGGGAGGCCTATATACAGCACAGTCCATCTCAGATGTCAGGACCCTTCTAAGCCTCACACTCGCACCTCATATAGTTACGTTTGGTGCGATTGAGAGGCGTACGAGAGTCCTGGCATCTAAGGTGGACATTGTTGTGTATATATCAACGAAGTATTTAATTACTTTTGTATATAAAAGGAACAGGAATGCTCCCAATACGGACTTTTCTGGTAAATTCTTTTTGGATACCAACTATTTCGATTGGAATTTGTCGCACAAAGGACAGCGAAAAAAATGTAATTGCACTGCGCTTAGATACTAAAGTAATTGAAATCAACATCACCGTTGGATGATATGGAAATTAGATTGTTTACCTGTTAGCATTAAGAAAAAATATTTCGGAAACCCTATAAAATGTGCTAATGTTTAGCATGATAATCTTGTTCCATGTAACCAGAATGGTTTAAGATTCACTGGCTTGTATACCTTAGGAAGTCTTAGAACATCCACCTTGTACTCCCAAATTCTGTTGTTGGAGTGATGCAAAGAATGTTACCAGTAACAAATCTACGAATTATTTCCTTGTATGTACATTGTATATATATTTATAGGGTTGGACCCATTTTAATAGTTTATAATTCCGTTTGTATGCACATCGTACTCATTTTAGTCGCATTGTTTCCCTTGAAAATAATCGTACAACCATTATCGTTAAAACAGAACACCGCTTTGCCTCTTTTTCATTCACCGCGATAAGTGAAATGAAACGACGTCAATTTGACGGTGGCAAGAAGTACCAACGACCAACCCGTTGACCTACTATCCCACTAAAATTACTAGCACTTTTCAGTTCTTCTTTTTTTCTAGCGTGAATTGATGAAACGAAAGTATACGACATACAATAATGGCGAGAATGATACCGGTGGCGCTATTTTCGAGAGCAATTTCCCTGTCTTCGCAACCGTAAACAAGAATCTCTCGAGAACGTCCTCTCCGCAACATGAAAAGATACACGGGTTTCGTGCGCATTAGACTACTTTCTATTCTCTCTTCTACATCAACGTTTTTTTTGTTCCATATAGGAAAATATCAAAGTTTAGTGACAGATATTAATAAGCAATCAATTAATTATAGTAAGAGGGAACAGAACATGATAATTGTACCGATATATTGTCTAAAAGTAGAAAAGCAACCAAAATATATTGATGAAGTAACAGTCGTTAACAGCTGAAATGTATTAAAACCAAGATATTCTTTTAAAAGACATTTAAGCAACAAGTAAACGTTTCTCTGCGTGTAGGAAAATCATTCCTATTTTCAAACACGGTTGGAGATTTTGTGTATCCAATTACCTATAAACGCTCTTTCTACAGGTTTGAACATTTATTGAATATTAAATTGTATAACTTTGTTAAACGCTCCTTTCCCCTCCTTTTTACACAGCAACATGGCTTGATGGGGAATCAGTGTACCATAGTATACTTTATAATTTAATTGCTCTTCATTTTTTGGGCAATAAATAAATTAGTATCAAATAGTTTCAGTACTATACTTTTAATAATAATTTTACAACCGAAGCAAATTTACTCGAATGAGTATTTGAAGAGGTTTTCGTAAATAACGATCGATAAACAATCGGCCGAAAATTTATAATATCGATATGCTAAACCGAATACATAAACATAATTTATTGTCTTAATGACAGCGGCAGTTGGACCGGCGATAAATCAGCTACTTTTACCTCTTCAGGTGTAATTTTGGTTGAAAATGTATAGCTGAAGTCGAGATTATTGAGCGTTCGAGACGATACGATATGGAATAGAAAGGAAGGGGGCGTGCTTTTCTTCCGTCGCATGCATACAATAACTTGATAGAAGGGCAATTCTGGCTATGGACGTGGTCCCGTATTTTGGCGCCTTTCGTAGACATACCGGAAACTACCAGCAGAATACGCGGTCTACTTATTTTAAATTTTCTTCAAATTTTGTCAAATTCTGTACTTAATACAAATATTAGAGCACAAAACACAAGTTTTCATTTACATATACATTTATTAGTACGATTCGAGACTAAGTATGACACAGTACTCATAGGGTGTATGGGTGCCCTTCAATGTAGTGCGTTTTTTCAATAGAGAAAATACGTTGTCCACGTTAAAGCAAAAATATTGCATTGAGAATTTCCGTAGAAGGCTAAAAAGGTTATTGACCCATTAAATTGGGATCTATGACGACAGTACTACAAATAAACATATTTTTAAGTAACATAATTTACAAATACCGTAAACAATAAACGCACCTATTGCTGTAGTTCTAATAGTTGTAATTGTTAAATTTGTCCGTACGGGCAGCTTTGAAAGGACCGATTTTTAAACGAAAACTTCAAGCAACAGAACTAAACGAGTACGAAATGAAGAAATCCATTATAATTCACTGAAAAATACAGACTATATTACAGACAAGCGCCCAAAACTAAACAGGAACGCAGCATGAACTTGGCAAATGACATTTTCAATCACAGTTACTATGGTTACAAACATTACAAACTTTGAAACCCTAGCTTCAAACCAATTATGAAAGTGACAGATATAGGTCAGTTTGCAGTATATCTACGAGAGGAGCCAACATAGTTTTCTCGTTGAATTCTAAGAGCCGTCATCCCCTGGTCACATGTCAAACAATGACGCTTTGCATTTGGATTTACAGCTAGGTGCGAAGTAATGAAAAAAATGGAATTGGAGTGACGATTATGGTATCTTCGGGTTGTTTAGTGAGGATTTTTATCTAACAGGATATTTTTATATAGGAGGATTTTATATAGAAATGTGCGCATACGG
The DNA here is from genome assembly GCA_029619315.2 of Dynastes maya. Lineage (NCBI taxonomy): Eukaryota > Metazoa > Arthropoda > Insecta > Coleoptera > Scarabaeidae > Dynastes > Dynastes maya. Next base: position 33,395,755 of record JAROYE020000006.1, on the reverse strand, counting down.
TTAATTTCATACCATTGGGCATAGGTACTTACGTAGTAGAACCTTTATGTGATGTTAATGGGGAGTGTTTATTTTTTATCCACAGGTAGTTGGAACGATTTTTATGAAGTTTTGAGATATTGTATGCCTTGGAATAAAAAAATAACATTGAAAATAAAGAAAGAAAGTAAATATGAGTAGGCTGCATCTAAAACATGTACATTACAGCATCAGGCTTCGGTCTCTATTACTATAATTGAACTGTCAAGTGTATTTGTAGGTTTTGTATTGTTTGAAGTGTTTGTTTATACAGTAGAAGAATTGGTGAAATTCGTCACAGTTTACATTAAAGGTATGCCTAGCAGAGGAATTACATTAACTGAATTGTCAGCTCAGTGTCAAGCATCCAGAGTTGTTACAGAGCCATAAAAGAAGAAAAATGTATATAAAATTCAGAACCACAAAGAATTACTTGAAAGAGATTATTTACCAAGGATGGAATTCTTACATAGAAAGATGAACAAGCAAAACACGAGGATATGGGCACGAGAAAGCCCACATTTTTCTTTAGAAACTCCTATTCAGACTCCTCAGAAGATCAACGTGTGCCCCAGCATCCTAAATAATCATATTGTTGGTCTGTTTTTTACTGACGGTTCACTGAATGCCCAAAAGAATTTAAAATTGCCGAGAGGCACTATTCTTCCAGCTATTGGTAATATTCTCGTAAACGGGGGGATCATTTATCAGCACGACGGGGCACCACCAGATAGCACAAAGGAAATTACAGAATTTTTGGATAATGAATTTCCAGATGGATGGATAGGTCGTCATGGGCCGTTGAACTGGCCGGCAAAAGCCCTGATTTAAGCCCGTTAGACTTTTTTGTTTGGGGTTACATTGGAACGAGAGCTTTTGACAATATTCGACATAGACCCTCTAACATCAACGAATTAAGGCAGAGAATAGTGGAAGAATTTAGAGAAGTAAGAGTAAGAAGTCTTCAGAATGTGAAACATAACTTTCAAGGAAGATTAGAACACTGTTTAGCAGCGTTTGGTCAACAGTTTGAACCTTGCTAGTTAACTTACTTCATGATTTTTTTCATAATTTATTGTTTGTTACCTTTTTACGAAGAGTACTAAGAGTGTACCTTTTGTTGTTTTAGTTTAAGTAATTAATTTTTGATAAAATTTTGTTCATAGTTGTTTGTTTCGTTTATGTATTTTTTGTTTAAATAAATAATAGCCACTCTGAATTACATGTCTGTTTGTCATGAATTGCCTGAATGACACTAACTGTAACTTTGATTGATACAACACTGATATTTCTATCTGCAAAATTTTGTCTCATTATCTCTACTAGAAATTCCTGAAATTGCCGCTAAAGCTGCTACTCTTTTTTCTTTAACTTCGACTTTCTTTTTTGTTCCAATGCATAAAATATCTCAAAACCACATGAAAATCGTTCCAATTACGTGTGGACAAAAAAATTAATCAATCACTCCCCGTAGGAAAACCATTAACATCACATAAAGGTTTTACTGTGTAAAATATCTATGGCCAGTGTTATCTGAAACGCACCGTATATGTTGACAATGTCGTTTGGATTGGCGATAAATTAGTAAATTTTACCTTTTCCGGTGTAATTTTTTTTGAAAATGTGTAACTGGTGTGAGAACCAAGCGCAACCGAATATAACCGAACGGAAACAAATATAACCGAATATAGCCGAATGGAAACGAATAGAACCGAATATAGTCGAACGTAGCAGACTGGAACCAAACAGAATCGAATATAGCCGACCGTAGCCGCACGTAGACGAATAGACCTCAGAAGAAATGAATATAGTCGAACGAAATGAGATATATATATAAAGTAAGAGCGAGCGTACTATGCTCACCCGATTTTACCCGAACTCAGCGCAAGTAAACGTGTACTGTCATTTTGCTTGTCAAAATTACGTGAAGGCAAATTCAGCAATTTGTTCGCAAGAATGCCGATTACGCAAGGTGATTATTGCATGCTCGCTAGTACGGTATATTATTAACCTACAACCCCTTCTTACTAATCAAACCAACCGCATTTGAAAATAATAATTCAATAAAAGGTAAACCACACGTAAACCATACGTAAACGTTCACGTTCTGATGTAGTACACATCGCCTGTGACAATTACTGTCAAGTCTTTACTCATTTATCGATAAGTCAAGTTAAGACAAATCAATATGAAAAGAAAACACTTGTAATATTATTATTATTATTATTGTTAAATAATCTTATGTTATTATGTTAATACTCAATACGATAAAATGACATTTAGGTGTGTACTGTGTTGAATGTCATTTGCTTGTCAAAATTAGGTGAATGCAAATTAAATTCTGCACCTTAATTGTTAGATACATGGCATCGGTTACTAACGTAGCAAGCCTCGACTTCGCTCCCGCATTTCCGAAAAATGCCGATTACGCTAGGTGAGTATAGCACGTTCGCTCGTACGGTATATATAAAATATATATAAAATCGAATATAGCTGAATGGACCCGAACAGAACCGAATAATAAATTTATGCTAAAGCATAGAATTCATTATTCTCTCTCAATTAAATGAGGGTATTGCAAGCGACGTAGGTGTCACTTAAATAGAGTGAGAATTAGAAGACGGTCAAAGGATATTTGATTGATAGGTTTTATTATTTAGTATTTGTATACTGCTCGACAACCATGCCCTACCACCACTATTTATTAATTGTATACAATCACGGCGATAGAACAAACGCAGAAAATAAGAAGGTTATCAACTTCAGTTTCAATCACGTTGAGATTAAATGTTTAACAGATTTCACTATTTGTTATTTATATATAGGGCCACTAGACGTCCGAATTTCCCCGGACATGTCCGGGGACGTGTGACCGGGGATGATGCTGTCGTTCGGGGATGATGTGGTGTGTTGGTGCTATAAATTTAGCTTTCTAAGGCAGTCAAGTTAATGTTATTTTTGTGCTACGTTTAGACTACTTACTGAAGTAAATGCCTTAAAGGTTTACATTCTTAATATTTCATTTTACAGAATCTAATAATATAACTGGTAGTTTAATTTTTGAAGAAAAAACTAAATTGATTTTAAAATATCATAGAGTCCGAATTTTGTTCGGATTTTTAAAAGAAAATGTGCTGGGATGGGTAAACTGCATCCGGTATCCCTATATGTATAGAACTCGATAAGTGTTCCTTACTAAACGCTTGGGGTTTGGGTTATCATCTATTATCCTAATCTTATCTATGGGTATAGATAAAATGCATAAGGATATGTTTGTATTGATAAATCTAAAATTCAATAACTTTATTATATCATATATTCAACCTTTCCCCTTATCATTTTCTATTTTTGGATGATCAAAACTATTAAGATTTCAACAGATTTTTGTTCAAATAATCTAATTCTGATGTATTGAAATTAGTAAATCGATATAAGAAAAATTACTAGTTATTTTATTGCATCAACACGACGCGACGTTACCGCCGTGGCGCTACGTAACTGTAACGACACGTAATAATATAGTATATGATTTTTATACAAGACAAGTACTTTACGTACTTAAACGTTGTCGCTAACGTCAAATTACAGCTCATTATATAATGTAACTGATCAAATTTGCATAGTTTCAAAGTATGTACAACAACGACTAAAAATTTCTGAAGAAAATCATCCTAAGTTGTTATATTTTACATTCACACCAAAATTGTTCGGATGCCTCCACCAATTAGTGTACATTCCTGCATACTAATATCTATGCATAAGCAAATACATATGATTAGATGCAATTTGGACATATGTACATAATTGAGGTGAAAGTGTCCGTAAGTGATGATAATATATTTAGTTGGAAAATTGAGTGCATATACTACCATTAATACCTTTTTTTTGGTAATATGCATCGTGTGATTTGCATTAGCGAAATGGTTGTGGTGAAATTTGTTCGTTAATTATTTCGTCACTGACGATAATGAATGTATGACCGCGCTATAATAACAGCAAGTAGAATGGACAAAAAACAAAACACGACATGACCTAGGCGTGTTGAATCCAACAGTTGCCTTAGGGATTGTAAAATTTAATATGAATGCGAATGCATAACATAAAATTTATTAAATCCAATGGATCCATATAGAATGTCGTACAGTGAGATCCTAAAGTGTCCCCCTTCCCATGTTTTTGAATATTTGAACGACAGAAGATAGAGTTTTCAGAAAAAAATTGTTCTATTGCTATTTTCTGTAAACTAACTTTTGCAGTTATCGGCAGTTTAATTGTATTTCCGGTGTCTCCGGAAGTGACGTCGAGTTTCTTATTTTAAATAGAATACGCTATATATTTTGACGTTTTTGGAAAGGTAATAACAAGATTTAACAGTTTGGCACTGTTAGATCTCAATTCCAAAAACGTAAATTATTCTTGTTGTTTATTGTTATTATAGCCTGTATATTAATTTGTTTTGTTAATTGTTGTTTCTCCTTTACTTTATCGAATTTTATTGTAATTAATTAATTATGGTAGGTTTGTTTAAATTTGTTAGTTTTTGATAAGCAATGTGCTTAAGCCTCAGTGTTGTTGAGTTTATAATGGCCTCCGCATGGACCACGTAAAATAAACATGAGGTACCTAATTTTAATATTCAACGAATTTGGCAACAACTACCAAGAAGTGGAACATAATAAACACAGCCCTTGTATAGCCGGAAATATTTGAACTTTGCACAAGTAAGGATAGATAGTATAAAATTTACAGGGCGAACTGCTTTAACAGAAGATGACATGATTTAAATTATTGTACAATTTCTTGCGCAACCATGGCAAATAAGGTGATATTGTTGCCAGATTTAAATAATATTAAAATTGACCCAGCAATTTTGCATGCTAAAGCCATCATAAAGGTAACAACACAAAAAACCTAATACAGACATATCGTCTATCAAAAACTAGCACATTTAAACAAACTTACCATAATTAATTAATTGCAGTAAAGCTCGATAAAGTAAAGAAATAGCAACAATTAACAAAATAAGTTAAAATGAGAGAAAATAACGAGAACAAAGAAGGACCGTATGACAAATGCAGGTTATAATAACAATAAACAACAAGAATAATTTACGCTTTTGGAATTGGGATTTGACAGTTTGGCAATTGTTATAATTACTTTCCTTAGCAATGAGCTCTTTAGATCGGTCTGTCGTCACAAGAAACAATTTGGCGCTCTTTCCAAGCCAACTTTGCGTAAGAACAAGAACAGATTACGAAAACTTTTATTGCTACATATCATCGCATTTCTTAAGTTAAATTGTAATATATGTGGTATCGTTGGATTCGCCTTTCGATTAACTTTCCGAAAACGTAAAAATATACAGGCTGTTCTATTTAAAATAAGAAAGTTGACGTCACTTCCGGTGACACCGGAAACACAATTGAACTGCCGATAGTAGCAGAAGTTAGCTCACAAAGAATAGAAACTGACCTACCTTTTCTAAAAACGCTAGCTTTTCTCGTTCAAAAGTTCAAAAGTTAAGAGGGGCTGGGGCGGGGACTTCAGTACTTCACTGTATACAGGATATTTTCATCCCTGTAACTTAATTCTGTCTAGTTAGTACTGGTTTTCTGACAGTTTAAGTAGGTACTTCATCTATATAAGACACTTATACGTGCGTATGAAGTTAAGAGATTTTTACTGTATACAGATATTTTCATTGAACGTACTTCTGTCTAGTGAGTAGGCTTTGTGTGGATTTACCTCCGGATGGCCGAATTGTGAAACCGGCTATATATTTGTGTGGGATTAGAATAATCTATGAAACAGCAGGGGAAATACGGAGTCAACTTTGAGGATCCCCACACAACTTATTATGTTCGGTTAGCGAAAAATTTCGAATACATTTTCTTCGTAATAAATCCTAGAGGAAAAAATAAATCGGTTTAGTAAGCATTTTGTGCGACAATCAATTAAATAAAGTGCACAGGATGCCCTAATACAACCGAATTTGACAAGCAATAAGTCCATTAACGTCTCTTTCAATCAGCAGGCCGTGATAATTAACTTCGGCGTCGCGTCAACACGCTTCATGCTCATCTACGGCGTTAAATGCTTTGTGAAAATAATCGCTGGAGACGTGGCAACTTGCTGTAAGGAATTACCCGTTCGGAATCAAGCATCTTCAATTCCCCGATCAATTTTCGACGGCGCCGTGTCGATACTAAATTAGTGTTTGCGCGTCGACTGGAGGCGGCAACAATTTATCGCGTCGCAGGAAAATATAAGCTGACATTATTACTAAGAGGTTGAAGTAACCGAGACTTGAATGGACGACGAAATCCGAACGTTTATTGGAGCTTGTTTACTGCGTAAAATATCAGCACGTTGGCAATAAGGATGTGAATGGATACAGGTAGCTTTTTCATATTTAAGCGTTGAAAATTGACGTTTCGAAAATGTTTGTAATGAAGAGATTGAGAAAGAAGAATAGGATATATTTCAGAACGTATCATAGAAAATTTGCCCAATAGAACTAGTAATGAATGTCTATAAAACAAACTTGATTGAATGTCTGGAATTTGAATCAATGTAACAAACTTAAATCTTTGTCGTAGGAAGGTTTGGATGCTGTCTCAGTACCCAATATGGTTTATAAATGTCGTTATGATATTTGACTTTTCGATATGTATTGTAATGTTATAAAATTGAAAAATTTGTTTTATAATTAAAAGATAATTTTCAGTCCGGAGATTCGGGAGTACCGGCTTTCAACAGTTTAAAAAGAGTAATATGCAAATAATAACAAAATATAAATTGATGGGATAAAAAAATTTATCTTAACATTTGAAGTTCACGCGCCCTCTCTATATTAGCGCGTCATGTAACACAACCCGGCGTTCGTTTGAATGACCAAACTTGAACTAACTTTGGCCTGAACATACAATTTTATAACTGAAATTACTTTTTAAATAAACCCACGTAAGTGAAATGCGTTTTCTCTCAAAGACGACTTGAACTAATAAAGACAGATTGTGATGGCGTTTGTTCACGTAGAGAAACGTTTACTTGTAACAAGGCCGTCCGCCACAATTCAAGACATTTACTGTTTCAACTATCCAAAATATAGTAATTACTTTAAGTGAAAAGAAATATTTTCTTAGCGTTTTCTTCTCCGCTTAAGAGAAGTATATACTCATAATGAAACAATTGTTTTTCTTTGTTTAAGACATCTGTTAACTTAATTTAAGAAAATATTGCAGAAAATTTGAAGGAAATGATTCTTAGTATGAATAAATGGTCGTTATAACTTAAAGCAATAGTTTCTTAAGGATAGTAAGTAGTTTTCTTAATACCAGAATGCGTTTAGGTATTGTTCATAAACCAATAGTTTCATTTTCTTAAAATAAAGCATTTATTTACTTTGAATGCTTGAAATGCCTATTATTTATATCCACATTATTAGTTGTACTTACCTTTTTTAAAACAGTACGACATATCCGTACATAATACCGTAAATTATTCACACTGCTTATGATTTTAAAAAAGCTTAAAAGTGGAGGTTATCTACAGAATAATGTTCAAACAAAAGTGAACATAATATAGAAGTACACACGGAAAAAGTGCTTAGAAACAATAACCAGGATAATGCTAATAAATAGCTCATCGTATTGATGGGATCACTACCGACAAAAAACAATATGAGAAGAGAAAAGCACTAACGCTTTTTTCTCCAGTCCACATTGCTCTTATATCTTTCAGTTTATGCCACTAATCTACAGAAACAGCAACTGAAATATTTCATGGCGCCACCTAGTGCTAATAGATATAGTCATGCCGTCCTAGATAGTAACCGGTTAGTAATATTTTTTTCATTTTATTACTATTTACCACGTGTACTATTTTAACTAACTATAGCTTTTTTAAATATATAATAAATAATCACAATAAAAAAAAGATAAATAAACTTAAATATTAACTCATTAATTATTAAACTGCATAAAAATAATCCCTATTTAATCACATTATTAAAGAAATAATTTAATTATACTGTAACATATAAAAAAAAAACTTTTGCAGTAGTTCATTCACTTGCTTCTAATTTTAGTTATTAACCTTATTTTTTTTTCATTTTTGTAATTTTTCTTTTATTGGATATCCTTGTAGCTGGCTCGATGTGTTTTTTGAACAGGAAACCGTTCGCCTAATTTCTCAATAGAACTTTGTGAGATCTGGACCATTTTCTCATTCCTACGTTTAATATGAATGTTTTCTTAACTCAAAACTAAATGATTTACTTGGAACAAACATTTTTCTGTCTTGGATTTTCTTGATTTTCTAACCCTAAGAAAATATGTATTTAATACAAATAAAATTTCAAGAAAATTATTTTCTTATATATTTTTATAGTCTTGAAATAAAAATATTTTCTTGAATAGAGACTGATTTTTGCAAAAAAATCTATTTTGTTGATGGAAGAAACCACTTCTCTGCGTGTGCGCTCTTTTGTTATCGACAGCCTTAGTTTAATATCAAAAATCACGGTCAATTACGATACATTGTTCAGATAGACTATATTTATATTCTTACAACTTAAATTTCCAATCAACTTAGTTTCTTTTCTTTAACAATACGATATTACAGCTTGTAATATGCCACTAGAGTTCGCGTTCTAGCGTTTAACGAACTAACATTAGTAATTATCGGCAGCCGTAAAATATACATATGTCCCACCCAACTTGATGGATTATTACTAAGTGATATTTAATTAGCGAAATTGTGATTAAGATAAAATAGAATTTATTATAAGTGTCTGTAGAAATAAATTACATGAAAAACCAACATTGAAAATCTGATTAATACGGGGCTAAAAGAAGTTATTTAGCTGGTCGCCCGGGATTAAAGTTAGCTGGGGATATAATTACTTAATAAAACTTCGGAGACGCAGAGAGAGGGCCAGTGGTTATATAAACCGCTGCAGAAACTAAAAACGAGTCAGAAAAAGCTTAACCCTGACAGATGTTGCCGGAGCGCAATCGGCTGAACCTCACTACCCATAGCGCTAATGACAGCGATTTTACTTGTATTTTTAATACACTACATTCTCATTCTTGTTTCTACGTTACCTTAGATACTAAAAAGATATCTATATATACAGGTTTACCAAAGACAAACTCGTGAGTTTTTTTATAACTCCTGTATTGTAGTTACCAACAGGTTAACCTTTAAATTGAAATATCCAGATACACAGTTTAGAAAAATATGTGCATGGGGAGGTATTCAACTTTTCTGGAAAAGTGACCAAAGAAAAGAATCGAGTACTTATATACAATATGATGGTAGAATGCCTCAAAATAAGGTTTTGTGTGAAATATGCAATTTATAACAATGCAAGGTGGGATAGCAAGTAACATTGATTCCTAGAAGGACTAATTTAAGGCCGCCGTTCAAAAATTTAATCGTAATTAATGGTTCAGTAGCCCAGTGGTAAGCGGGCTTATTGTGGCAGGAGTAGGCGCAATACGTTCGTCCCACCAGGATTAGGTGGCAGATTTTTCTGTTAGATCTTATACAATCTCGAGTCGCCATTCGCGAGTGGTACACACGATCATTTTGCCGATTAAATTGTTCTCCAACAGTGAAGATTTTCTTGTCGGAAAATAGGATACGGCATCTTTCAAGCCTTAAACCTTTCAGACGTGCATTGAGCAAGTGACCGCTTTTTCTTCTGAAAGCGCGAAGCTTAAGGTCTTCATTCAGGATATTTTTGATTGCGCTTTTAATCACACCCATCTGCAACGACAATAGTTTCTGTTTTCGGAGAGGATTTCATCTAATGTGATCGAGGACGACCAGATCTTTCCTTGTCATCGACACTGTCAGTTTCATTTTATCATTCAATGGTAGGATAAACAAATGTCATTTGTATACTAAAAGGCTTCTGAGGTTATGATAATACATGACAAACATAAAAAAGTAAAAAACTAAAAAATGCAGATATCTTGAATATTACCAAAATCGCAGAAGGAAACGGAAAATGCTTCATGTTTTAATAATAATCCATGCTTTTGAATACCCAGCTTTCGCCAATTACAGAGGTCTTTACTGTAAGATGCTCAAGTCATTTATCAAAAAGAGTAATTGTTAATGCAGGCAACATATAACCTCATCCTTCCATATTATCAATTTTAGCATCTATTTTGGGTTAGTATAAACTTGATGCCAAAGAAAATTAATTTGAGTTTATTGTCTTACTATGTTTCAAATCTCTGTAATCTTTTCAATAATCTATTAAAAGCGATTGATTTTGGCATCTTTTGATCAGATGTCTAGTAAACGATGTAACGTTGAAGCTGATTCACTAGCGTAGTTGTTACATTCAAAAGGTAATCTGTTTATACAGTGAGAGACAATATGGTCATTTTTCAATTGGTAGAGTTTATTTCGAAAACATTAATTTATGAAAGAAAATGTGTTATTCTCGTTTTGAAAATTTTGTCGTAAAATAATGTTTCGAAAAAATCTCTATATTTGTGTCTATACCTTTTTTTATAATATGTTCTTTATGTGGTTCGCTATTACTACTACACCAGAAGTTCCCCAATGCGAGTACTTAATCTCATAAATACCAGCTTGGCTTTAACCTCCGTTCTGGGTAAAGAGCGTTGTCAAATGTATCCGCTGCTTTGAACGTCACAATGTTTACTGATTTAGAACAAAATGTTAACAAAAAGCTTTTTGGAAAAATATTCGAAGGCTAACGAAGAGTAGACTAAGCAGTCGAGAAAGAATTCGTTATATTTGCAGATAATTTTATTCAATTTTCAGTAGCACAAAATTTACAAATGACCAAAATTCTATTCATCCTTATATGCTGCAAATGACGAGCTCTCCGCTTTGTTAGTCTGGCAACAGAAAAGGTGACCTGAATGATTTTAGTGTGTAGATTTCAATACATATAGACAGGGCAAATTCATTTTGAGCTGTCCATGTATGTGTTCAATAAAATTATTTCAATGGGTGAAGTTGTGTTTAAGTCGATATCCCACATCTTATAAGGTGGCCTGGACGCTTCCTAGTGCTTATATATGCAGATGCTGATAAAGGTACATACATACATACATACTTTTTGTATCACTAAAACAACCAATATACGTACGGATGTAAGCCATTCGTGAAGTACATAATTTCCTTTAAATTGCCTCTTACAAATGCCACGCGTACGAAGAAATATTGTAATTACACGTTTTCGCAGATGCTATCAACGGATTACTAGCACATATTGACAGGTATCGTATACACGCTCAAATATACAAGATATGTTTTCACAAACTGGAGACATCATTAACGAACTAATTTACTGGCTTTCTCCTGCTATTCTGAGAAGACAGCTACCATTTCAAGCAGCACACGTTACGACCAAGTTTGGACTAAAATTATGTTACCAAATCCAAAGCTAAAACTCCATATGGGTTAAAAGTTGTTTCGATAGCGATTGTAGGGCGAAAAAATAAGATATGTCGAGGTTTGGAAAATCAAAAGTTGAATGAAAAGTGATGCAAAAGATATCTTTGATTGCAAAAAAGCATATCCTAAAACAAGATTCATGGTCAAGACTATTGTTACGTTTACCTGGTTTGAAAAGTCGATGCCATGAGTCGTCTACTTCGGTATAAAGAAAGAGGATCAATTGCTTTTCTTACAATTATAAAATGTTTTCTTATTTGCTCGCTTACTCAATTGCTCTCGAAATTAAACACAGTATAGTTTATTTCAAATTATAAGAATATAACTTTGAACGGCTTAAATGCTGTTATTGCACCACCTGCGGTAATAACTACCTGGATACACAAACAAACTGCTGAGGATCGTAATGACAAAATTTAAGTGAATTGAATAGAAATGAAATTATTACCTGTTTGTACATTTAAATCTCATTTAATATGTAAATTTTTTAATTACTTGTAACATAGAATTGCTTACTATGTAAATTTATACTGTTTGTAAAGTATATATACATAAACATATAGTTATCTTATAGAGCCGTAATTTATAGTCAATACGGCCCCTAGATTCAATATGCATTGCCAGGTTATTATCGTCACAGAAGGTGCAATAAAAGTATTAAAGGCCTTGTAAGTCTTATATATAGTTATATTCTTATAATTTGATATAAAGTATACGTATGTATAAAAATAAATTTATTAAATAAAACAGTTTGCTTTTATGTAAAAAAAATAATATATGTACAGGCGAAATCATCTTTCGGGGTTCGGAAGATTGTATCTGTATAAATAGATTTTTCTAAACGGTTTTTTCTTGTTACGAGGTTCGATTGTGGGCGGTTTATTTAAAATTACGTTGAAACCTAGAGGCCATCTCATAAGTTCGTAATACCTGAAGTTGTATATTTTTAAACGCAACATGCTAGATACTTGGTCACAAGTTCCGTCACAAAAGTTTTTTAAAAAATTCAGACGCACAGCATGCAACTGATAAAAATAAACGATTAATTGAGGTTATGTTACTTATTCTGAGCCGTTTGACGTTAAAGTTGTTGCGAATGAGTAATAAATAAATATGGAATGGAACCAAAGAGAAGATTGTGTTGCTATAATTGCATTACATCGATACGGACATTCGTATAATTTTCAATCTACTGAAACTTGGAACTTGGAAATTACGAAAAGGTTTGTTTATCCTACCATTGAAAGATAAAATGAAACTGGCAGTGTCGATGACAAGGAAAAATCCGTCCTCGATCAGTTCGCACTCCGGCTATTATTAAAGCTGCTAAAGCACGCATTAGACGAAATCCTCTCCGAAAACAGAAACTATTGTCGTTGCAGATGGGTATGACTAAAAGCACAATCAAAAATATCCTGAATGAAAACCTTAAGCTTCGTGACTTCAGAAGAAAAAGCGGTCACTTGCTCAATGCATGTCTGAAAGGTTTAAGGCTTCAAAGATGTCGTATCCCATTTTCCGACGAGAAAATCTTCACTGCAGAAGAACAATTTAATCGGCGAAATGATCGAGTGTATGCCTCCAATAGTGAAGACGCAGGTGTAGTCTCCCCCCGTGTTCAAAGGGGTCATCATCCATCCTCAGTAATGGTTTTGTTAGGGGTATCTTATTTTGGATCAACCGATGTTCATTTCTGTGAGAAAGGAGTGAAAACCAGTGCCCAAGTCTATCAAGAGACAGTCCTGGAAAAGATAGTAAAATCTCTAAGCCAGAGCTTATTCAAAAACCAGGATTGAGTCTTCCAGCAGAACTCTGCGCCTACTCACAAGGCCAAACGCGCTCAGTGTTGGTTACAGGCGAATAACATCGACTTTATCAGGCACGAAGATTGGTCATCTTCTAGTCCCGATCTTATTATAAAATTTTCTTTTCTGTTTTATTTAATATAATAAATTGTAACAGCACTTAGTGACTGACTAAGTATTATTGCCTTTTTGGAATCCCGATGCACAATATAATAAGATACTATTGTCCATAAACTAAGGGTTTCGGAGTTATTAGGGTTTCTTTGAAAAGCCGAGATTTACAGAAATCATTATCTCTGTGAAAATGCGAATTAGGCAGACGTACCTAGATTAGACTTAAAATGGCCTAATACACGCGCACTTTTGTGGTTCTAAATTATTAATACCGCACGTAATACGACGGTAGTCTGAAAAGTTTCAAGCCTCGACGTGAAGATGGCATTACTCGCCAAATATATTCTCGTAATATAATTGTGCATGCTTTGAAAGATACTTTTAAATGTTTCAGCCAAGTTGGACGTTCAGTTGTCACTCCTGTTAGTGTTTCAATATCGAATATCGAGCAGTCATTAAATTCTTGCATTTGGAAGGCAATACGCCTACGAGATGATCGCTGCTTACGGGGACTCTGCGTCATTACTTGGCACAATGAAATGTTGGCCAGCTGAAATTAAACGTGGTCGTACCAGCTCGGTTGACGATGAACGGTTGGGACGACCAAACACTGCAACCGCTAACGATAACATCGGAAAAGTTCGCTAAATGGTGCAAGGCGACCATCGAATTAAGGTTTTAGAAATATCAGAGGCTGTGGGCATCTCGGAGGAACGTGTTTGTCATAAGTTGACTGAAGATTTGGGTATGAAAAATCTAAACGCGCGTTCGGTGCCGCGCCTGCTCACTCACGACCAAAAACGCATTTGAGTGAATATTTCCAAAGCCCTGTTGAAGCAGTTTAAGTGAAATAAGTCGAAGTTTTGGCGTCGACTAATAACTCTAGATGAAACTTGGATATACCAATACACTCCAGAAGCCAAAGCACAGTCGAAACAGTGGACTGAGAAGGATGAATCGGGTTCGAAAAAGGCGAAGACTGTTTAATCGACCAGCAAGGTGATAGCGACTGTTTCTTGGGATAGTCATGGAGTTGTGTTATTCGACTATCTTGGAAAAGGAAAAACGATAACGGAGGCATACTTCTGGAAAAATAGCCGCATATGAGGAAAAAGACAATTTTGTTCCACCAAGATAACACACCATCTCACGCTTCAGTGGCCGCCATGCCAAAAATTCAGGAACTAGGGTTTGAATTTATAGACCACTCATCCTACTCACCCGATCTGGCATCCAACAACTTTTTTCTGTTTCCCTGTCCCAAAGTTTCCCTCGGAGGACAGGGATTTTCGTCGAACGAGGAGGCCATTACATTCGTAAACCCTAATTTGCAGAACAGGATGCCAACTACTATATGGCAGCTGTATTAGGCTGGAAACTTTTCACACTGCCCTGGTAGTTACGAATATTTCAATAAATTTTGGGTATTAATTATGTGTACATGGGCAATTTAGGTACATACACTACCGGCCATAATTATTTGCCCGCCCAAAGAAATACGCATAAATAACGGAAGTACTAACTGAAAAAGTTGTAGTTTTGCATTTAATAAAATACTCTTAAAACAAGGAAATTGATAGTCTTTATTTAATTACAAAATTTGTTTGACACAAAAGAAATTAAATCTTCGTTTCGCCGAAATGTCCACCTCGACTATTAATAATTACGGCACACACTTGCGGCACTCTCTCTATCAATCTCGTTAGAATAGCGGGTTCTATTTTAAGTCAGGCTTCTTGTAATTGCTTCCACAGTGATTCCTTGGAAGTCGGAGAATCTATTTTCACCTGCCTATCGAGTTCCTGCCACAAAACCTCTATGGGGTTAGCATCTGGGCTTTAAGGAGGCCATTTCATTATTTTGATATTTCCTTCGCATTCCACCGACTCTAAGTATTCGCGGCACAGTTTAGAGGTACTTTTCGGATCATTATCATGTTGAAATATAAAATAGTCAGCGATTATTCTCATTCCAGATGACATAGCATTTGTTTCAAAAATTTTCAGGTGGCGCTCTTTTCTTAAAATTCCATGTATTTTAACCAAGTCTCCTACGGATGTGGCGCCAAAACGACTCCAAACCATTACCGGTCCACAACTATGCTTGACTGTAGGTACTACAAATGTTTCTGCTGTTCGTTCTCCTTTCGACATTCGAACGAACGTTCTTCTCTTGGAACCGAAGAGTTCAAATTTAGATTCATCGGTCTACAAAACATTTTGCCACTCATCAGCTGTCCAATGTTGATGATCTCTAGCTCATTGCAGCAGTTTTATTTTATCTTGTTTGCGTAAGAGTGGTTTAAGCAACGCGATTCGGCCAAATAAACCTCCTCTTGACGTCCTTTTCACGATGGTTAAACGAAGTCGTTTATCCTGATCAATATTTATTTCAGCCCTTATTTCAGGTACAGTTTTTCGTCTATTCCGTTTTATCGGCATAATTATGCAACGATCTTCCGCTGGTGTTGTCACTTTCCGTCGTCTATTTATTAATGTGCCAGCCTCTTGATATTTTTTTACGTTATAGTCAACAGTTCGGCAACTTAATTTTAATTTTCTTGCAATATCTCTGTTACTTCTGCCAAAATTATGTGAAGCAACAATCATTGTGCGGTTTTCTAGAGACAATTCCCTTGTTTTCGTTATTTTAATACTAACTTTAAATAATTTTATTAACGATATTTATGTGTTTTAAAAAACAATATCTACTAAATCTGAATTCATAATTGATAATTCTAGTTCGGGTAAATAGGGAATTGTCATCTTTACCTGGACTATATTAAATATTTATTAATGAAGAATAATTGGATTACCTTTTTATGGCTCTACCTGGATCCCTAATTATCGGTTTAAGAAGTTTTTTAAATAATTATGAGCCATTCGAAACTCGGCACAAAAACAGGTGGAAAGATTAAAAGTGCATGAATCTCGGCACATCATAAAATTTTACTCAAATAAATGGTGTACGAAACTCCGCGCAGGTGAAAATTCTGCTTCGTCTTCCGATATATAATTATCAATAAGATAATCTGCAAACTTTTGCACTTTGAGGTTAAAATGCGCCCAGTTCGAAAACAAACGTAACACTAACGTTTTCCGGAATGTCTAACTGCATTATGTACTTACTGCCTTCTCGAAATCTACAAAACACTTTTTGGTTTTAATTCTAAGCCGTGGTTTATGACGTGATGTACGACACGTTGAAAGCACTGTTTGTAAGTAAGCTTGCATTTGTCTTTTAATAAACAAAAAACTAATTGAATATAATGTCGTACGTACAAAGTTTCAGCTTTACACAAATAACGTCTTTGTACTAAAAATTACTATATCGTTAAAACTGTTTTCCAACACAAATTCTTCATTTCCATTGGTTCTGCGTTGGAGCACTGCCAGGGTTGTTTATACCTCTTCTATGTTTCTGGGTAACGCTGGCATTAATTTTATGTTTTCTTTTATGCATTTTAAATCAAATGTTCGTCGTTATTATGCAAAACGGAGCACTTTTAATGGTCGATCGCAGGGTTCTTCTATAACTTTTCGGTTAATAATTGCACAAACATGCTGTCTTTGTAGAAAAAAAAATTCCGGAAGAGAGCGTTCTTCCATTGCCCTCACCAATAGTAGTCACAAAAGCTTTACAGGTCTTTGTAGTACACTTCCATTGTGATTCACCAACGATGAAAACTAAACTTGTTATTTTTGCAGACGATTTGAATTTTGCCACGCTGACTAATAGTTTCACTTATCGAATACATAGTCTATCAAAGAAAAATATCATACACAGACGAATTTATAAAGACTAAATAATTAAAAATTGTCTAAAGTATTTATAGAAGTAATTTTTGGAGGGGATATTGCCATTACGGTCAAATAATAATACCGAATAAACGTTAAGAGGTGTATGATCTTATACCTGGAATAACCCTATTCCCCAAAATTGGAGATTAACAATTTACATGCCGAGTTTCGTTAAAGGATTAACAATAATAGTTTTAAGGCACCCCGCTGTTTGCGGATTTGTGCCGAGTTTCGTACTGCCCATAATTATACCCCCTAAACAACAATAAATACATGATTTTCTAAAATCCAAGCAAAATGAGGGTGGGCAAATAATTATGGCCGGTAGTGTACTTCTTAAAAAAGTGAATTTGTGTACATTACAAGAAATTCAATTTATTTTTATATTACGTACACAAAAATAATAAAACTAATGTAAATATAAAACGAGTTTGCAAAATAAAGCAAAGAAATTGGCGAATTTACTGGTATAAATAAAATATTAAAAGTCCTCAATATTTCAGCTCCAAGTACAAGTCTTTGGTATTTCTTTGCCACTTCATGAATATGAATTTATATATAACTTTATTTCGCTCAAGCTGTAATTCAATAAAAAATGCTTTATTGAAAATGTTTTGCAATGAAATTGTATCTATTCAGAAAGTTATTATAACCAGAAAACTTTTATTCACTACCAAGGCAGCGGTGGTATTCGTAAGAATGTTATTCCTGCTTTGTTATAACTTGAGTAGAAACTTTTATGATTACTTTCATAACTTTAATCATATTATCTTCGGCGGCTTTCTCATTTTATGTATATACAAACTCGGTTAACTTGGGAAGCCAGCGATATTCCTTATAACCTGTACAAATTTGCACAGTAGCTTGTTATTTGCACCAAAGTTACAAAAGAGACAAAGATACAAAAAAATATGCTTTAATTAAAAGTTGTAGTGTTTTACCTCCACCGATTAAAAGTTTGATAACTATTAGAATTGCATATACAGGTCGCGGCCAACAAACATAACTGCTTTTTTTAATAGAATGCCTTATGTTAAGAACACTTAACATTTTATAAATTCAACGTTTTTATGAATTTGTAGATCTAACATCTCGTTTGTTTCATTTGTTTTTTTTATATATATATTCATATATTTCATATTTATGATCATAAAACTTTAAGGTGAGCGCATTTAATGTTAAAATATATTTAATTTCTTATAATATACGTAAACATTATCAAAATCGTCAATGCTCAAATTAAAAACTGTTTAATAGTTATTTAAATATGTGTACGATGGAGCTACCGCTAGCGTATGTATTGGGAACGAGCGCTAGATATGCAGTTGCCGCCGAGGAAGAAAACATAATACCACTATTGTTATTCATCGCTCTTTCGCTTAGGCATAGCATAGCGTTCATTCATCACACAATTTTTGGTTTCCATTTTTCTCATTTCTGTAAGGGACATCAGCAGAAGCAATAGATACTAGAGGTTATGTATCAAAGAAATACATGAAATAACGAGAGCGTCTGGCTAGCCGTGTGTTGTATAGTACATTTTTGCTGTAGTGATCAGCTATTTGCTGCTGTGGCCCAACTAGACGCTCAGACTCCGATAGGGTTTGATGGTGGCCCTGGTATTGCATATATGAGCGTTGGGATACATACAAATGCGTACACAAATTATGTAGAGATTTAAGGAAACCGAGTTATGCGGTGCAGGTAGGTGGGCCAGCTCTTGACTATGGAAAAGTGTGGAAGGTACTGTGCGTTCGA
This sequence comes from Dynastes maya, assembly GCA_029619315.2. Classification (NCBI taxonomy): domain Eukaryota; kingdom Metazoa; phylum Arthropoda; class Insecta; order Coleoptera; family Scarabaeidae; genus Dynastes; species Dynastes maya. The sequence continues at coordinate 33,376,812 of JAROYE020000006.1, read as the reverse complement.
CTCCAAAGTCAAGTGACAGATTTTTTGGTGGATTCGATACAATCTCTAATCACACTTCGTGTGTTGGGATATAATTAATTGCGCTTTGCCCATTACGGCGAGTGGACGATAGTAAGAAGGCCATGGAAAACTTTACACACGCCATTAACACACTAAAGGAATTCCAGAGCTATGATGGCAAGCTTCAAAGGTTATATACTCCCGTAGGGCTGTCACAACACGTAAAAAAACACGATGAATGTTGAATGAAAACCTCAAATCTCTTGCATTTATAACAAAAGGGATTGCCCACTTATAATAATTAAAACTTCAGTTTTGGGCTTATTGTGAAGGACGCTTTATGGTTTCCTGTATATTCATTGTCATCGGTATCTGAAAATGAAGTAATTTGGGCATTCTTATTCATTTTTAAAAAGCCTTCGATTTGTTTGGGATTTAATTTCTTAGCTTCAAGTAAAATATAATTGTAAGTGGACTACATCTTGGTAGGAAATGTAAACGCAAATACAGAGAATGCAGAAGAGAAAGTGTGCATTTAAACTTCCATAGATCTGTTTCCTTCGACAGTAATTAGATTTAATACTGGAAGATTGTAATGGGAAAAAATAAGTTCCAGAAGGGAAAGTATCAATAGAGAAAATCTAAGCTATTACCGTTTGCGGAAAAAAATAATGCTTCGAAAACCTTCTTATCCCACATATAAACCTTCGCAAAAAAATCTTAACGTACGCGACCTTGATATTAACAATAATGATGTATGCAGATGTTAGCGATTTTCCTATCTAATTTGAAACAGATTTATAGCGAATATACATTTCGTGCGAATAAATCACGGAGTAGAAAGCATTTTTCGTGACTTCGCGTAATTAGCTTGGCAAGGTGCAATGTCTCATGAATTCTCAGCCGTTCGTAAGTTTAACAGCCAACGGTATAGACTGAATGAAAGTTTCAAAACGCTTAAAGGTTAACACGGCACCTACATACTTTTGTTATCCGATGTTCACGATTATGAATACATGGTATATTGTTAAAACTTTGAGAGGGCAGCATGAAGAAGTATAAATAAAAATATACAAGCAAGTGTCTTTAATACCTTTTATTTAATCTTTTTTAACTTTAAATCATTTTTCTAAAGCCCTTTTCGTCTTTCAATGTAATTCTGCTAAGTTTTGTGATATATGAAGGACAGGTTTTCAGCCTAACTTAAAGATGGCATTCCTACCAATTAATTTTTTTTATGAGGTTGGTACACGTGTTACAAGAGTGTACGTCAAGTGTCAAGTTGCTCCATAAAATGGTTTTCTTCGTACAGCTTCTCGAATTTGGCGTGTGCTTGTTTCGTTGAAATGGAAAAACTGGAATATCGTGTGCCGTTTAATTCTTCATTTTAGATGGTTTATCGCTAAGGGAAGTTCATCCCATGTTGGTAAGGGTTTATAAGGAGTCTGCTTCTCCATTTTCAACAATGAAGAAATGGGCAACTGAAGTTAAACATGATCGTGAAGGTGATCCATATGAAGGTATTGGGCGATTGAAAGCGATTAAAGGTGTGTGAGATACCTGAGGCGATGGACATATCAGAAGAAAACGAACGATACCTTTTACGTCAAGAATTAAATATGAGAAAGCTTAGCGCAACAAGGGTGCCACATTTATTAAATGCATACCAAAAGCAAATGCGAAAACGAATTGCTCAACTATGTTTGGACCGTCGTAATAAGGATCCAAGAGAATTTATGCGCCTATTTGTTACTATGGATGAGACGTGGATCCAACACCACACGCCAGAAACAAAACAGCAATCCTAGCAGTGGGTGGAAACCGGTAGGTCAGCACCAAGAAATGTGAAGTATATTGCATCTGCCGGAAAAATCATGGCCGGTGTTTTGTGGGCATGACAACAAGATTACCTGAAAAAAATCTGAAGCGATAGCTTGCGAATTCTGTGATTCTACGTCTTCTGAAGCGACTGTGTTAAAAAATTCATAGAGAAACCACTAGCCCACAAAAGTGTTTTAGGAATGGAGAAACTGAAAGATTTGCAGTACGAATTGGGCAAATCTAACCAATTCACCCGAAGAAGCCGACACAGCAGATTAGAATGTTGAAGCTATTGTAGATCACTATGATTGTTGTAAAGCGTGGCTAAAATCATCATAATTTTCTTCCAACCTACCCTACCGATACCAAATAAAAATGAAATTAAATGTAATATACATTAATCTCCGTCTATATAACTGAAAATACGTTATAATCCGCGTCTGTTGGCATTGGAATCTGTTATATTATATTTCTTTCTTTAGAGTTCTATTGAAGAAAAGAACAAAATAAAATCCACTTTTTAATACGTTTATATACATCAATGTTAAGTAACCTTCTCAAAAAACAACTTTTCTGTCTACGGATTATCATCTAGAAGAAGAAGTAACGGAGTACTACCTAACCACAAAATTGTAACGCCAAATTCCACCAAAACCGTTCTGAGGTTATATCAATATTAACAAGTAAATCTCGATTGAAGGACGTTTTGACGTATTTCCTTCATACACACCAAGCCTTCAAACATCGAAATGTTGATCCATTCCCGTTGCCTTCTTTAGAGTGGTAAAGATAATGGTCTCTTTATCAATGGGTATGCATTTCTGATACTTTCAGAATGTAAACAGCTGAAGAATCCAAAATCAAGGTTGAATTCGTTCCGATGTAGTTTTGATATAAATGACCACTTGTGTTCCAGTTCAAAAGTAGCACAAAAGATATTGTTCTCAATCATGATGCTTATATTTTTAACATTCGATTCCCTTAGTATGCATACTTTATGAAAAAGTCTTCTTCAAATGCTTGTGGAAAATATCTTTACTACAAAATGGTGCTCCATACATAATCAGGTGTAAGTGACACTTTTTACTATGTTACTCAAAAATGTAGACTTTTGAGGAGATAATAACAGCCCGTTTAGTTTATTGAACCTTCATGAAAATAACGCTTATCGCATTCCATGATGTAAGGTATACATATTTCACATTTATTGAATTATCACGAATTTTTCTCTCTCAATGTATAAAAGACAACAGCGCATTTTAATTTCTCAATTGTTACTACACTACACGCACTATACAAGCTTCTGCTTTGCAACACATCAGAAGAGCTTATATTATTGCAGGTATGCAACGGGCCGATACATTGTAATTGACCCAATAAAAATGTTACGCCAACAAAAACAATCACAATCAACCAGCTAGCATTACAAAAAGAGAATATAGAAGTAATGATGCAATACACACGCCTGTCGTACTATACGTACAATAGTGGACATTGTTTAAATGATAATTAACAGGTTTGCTGCGTATTTTTAACTAACATATGCAATATATCTTCAGATTTTCAGCTCACAAATTCACTGCCAAGTTAGAAAATGCCAAGATCGATGTTTTGAAGAGCCTAGGCTGGATTTGCATAATATTCCTTCCATTAAAATGGTAGAAAGAGATCAATAGAACATAGAATTTAGATAAAATTGCAATGGAGATGAATGCAGTTTGAATAAATATGCTTGCTATTAACATACAATCATCTTCTTAAAATCTTTGGGCTATTGGGCTTACACAAATTTAAGGAAACCATTTAGCACTGGCTCCGATCATACTGCTGCTACTAACTGAATAAATACTTTAATCAAGGATTCTGCCGTGCTTGCCCCATTTAGCTTAGTTTAATTTCTACATATATCCCATACTTTACGTTTTTGATACTAAAGCACATATACGACTACCTTACAAGACCCACGAATCTTTTACTCCCTGCATTAGTGAACTACTAAGTTCACTTGCTATCACCAACCATTTTAGTTTTTGAAAAGTCTAGGTTTGATAGGACCTAGGTCCTAATCTACTAAGAAGGTTAGGCACACTATTACCGCTCAACCACCCACAATCAGAGGATTTTCTGGTTACTGTTAGGCAAAAATAGGTAAATGCATTCTGACGTGCGTGTTAGGCAGGTGGATATTTAGAAAAAATGTGTGTTCCTCCTTCTTGAATGCTTTTGTCGCTAGGACGCCAAATAAAAATCAGAAAGTTTTGATTTCCTGGTTAAGTTAATTGATACGGAACCTCTGCGTGACAACAGAATCCCAGAGAGCCGCGGAACACACTTTAAGAACCGCTGGTTTAGACGGTTTTCTTTGATTTATGTATTCCATAAATCTTGATTTTATTTTAGCTTATATTTCTTTATGATAGTAGTTTAATTTTCAAGTAGTAGGTAATATTTTCCTCTTGGTTCTGTAAATAGTTTCAAATAGAGAAGCTTTATTCAAAACCAGAAGTGTCAAATACTTAATAATAATAGGGTTGGCTTCCATATAAAGAAAACATCAAATTATGCATTCTTGGATAGGAAGCAAAATCAGAAACACTGCTTCAGTGCAACGTTCGGCAAAATTTCAACAAAAAGCTCTTTGAGGTCCAATGATCAATTGCATAGGTTATGAAATGACTTGATTTAGGCAAACTTGGATTCACAAGCACACTAAACTTGGATGCACCAGCACACTCCTAACGCCAAGGTACAGTCGAGACTGTGAAATGCGAAGGGTGAATTGGCTCCGAAAAAGGCGGCCTGGAATGTGATGGCGACTATTTTTTGGGGTAGTCATTGTTGTGTTAATCTTGTAAAAGGAATAACAATAACAGGGGCATACTATGCATCATTACTTGACAAGCTGAATGCAGAAATTGCGGAAAAACGGCCACATTGGTCACCATGACAGAAATTCAGCAGATCTGAACTTTATTGTTTCCTAGTAGGCTTAAAGTTTCACTCGGAAGACACATATTTTCATCGAATTCGTAAACGTCGATTTTGAATAAGATGTTAACTACTATTTGGATGGATTAAAGAGATGGGAGCATCGCTGGGAAAAGTGTATAGACTTACAAGAAGACCTTGTTGAGAAATAAAACTGAATTTGATGGAAAAATCCTTGTTTTTTTGTTAGGCTGGATACTTTTTAGACTACTCTCGTATTCCTTTCTAATAACCTTTCTTTTCCGATCGCATTTTTTATTGATTTCTCAACACATTTAGTTCGTTTTAATAACATTTAGCGTTTATTTTAAATTAGCCACGAACATACCTTCATACCGCAATCGACTACCCACAAATAATACCTTCTGCTATACCGAAATAAAGATGTAATATTTTAAATTGTACAATCAACGACCTGCGACCATGTGTAAAAACATAATATTATTGTACATGTCCAGCATGCACGCACGTTCTATAATTATTATTGACCCAATACGAAGTGTTCCATTACGTTGCGCGGCGTTTTTAGTTTCTCCTCAGCTTCTTTTGTTCGTTTACGTAATATTTCGTGACAATTGCGACTTGTGTCTTCACTCAATAACGGGGCAATCAGCCGAGTTACCGTCTAAGCGTCGTACGGCATACAGATAAGTTCCGCCGAACGCTGAATCTCGCAGAACTAGAAGTTATGTATATAGAAGCGCCTACTATCTGGCGATTTGGCAGGAGGAGTAAACGAAGCGAATCGTACGAGCCTTCGAATGGTGGGATGTGGAATGACCCAGTGACGTGACATGGTGACCTGATTACGAGCTCGCTCCGAGTACGGACGGAGTCTTGTATTGTGGGTCGAAAATACGGATATTCGATCGTATGTCAAGCGTGAAAATTTGAATGAATTTTTGCATTCGTATGGAAAATAATATCCAGGATATGTCTTTCGCATGTCTCCTAAATCCGAACAATTTTTATTGCTACCAGAAGTTGGTTACAAGATATATTGCTACTGTAAAAGTAAATAATATATCACAAAACCATAAATTAATGAGGGGTACATCTACAGTATGTACCATAATATGTACTATAAAATACTAACTGTCGTATTCTTAGTTAATATGAAATTTCAAAAAAAACTCAACTTACGTAAGAACACCTTACTTACACGCAGAGAAATGATCTCTTGCATCAAGAAAATTGATTTTCATGCAAAAATCAGTCTCTATTCAAGAAAATATTTTTATTTCAATGCTATAAAAATGTACATATAATATAAGAAAATTATTTTCTTGGAATTTTATTGAAGAATTAAGCCACCGGTTCCGTGTTCAAAAAACACATCGCCAGGCCAGCTACAAGGATATCAAATAAAAGAAGAATTATAATAATGGAAAAAAACCTAAAGTTAATAATTAAAATTAGGAACAAGTGAATGATTTTTTTATAGGTTTCAATATAATTAAATTATTTCTTTATTAATGTAATTAAAAATGGATTATTTTATGTAGTTTAGTAATTACTGAGTTAATATTTAAGTTTATTTATCCCTTTTATTATTATTATTATTATTATTATTATTATTTATTATATATTTTAAAAAAACTTTAGTTAAATTAGTGCAAGTGGTAAACAGTAATAAAAAGAAAAAGCAATATTACATTCACCGGTATCTTTTGAAAATGTTTATGAAACGTTGTACGTTAAAGGTTATATCATTGCATGGGTAAATATGGTATCTATATTCTGGTTCCGTCGCTATTATTTAGGACGGCATGACTATAACTACTGGAACTAGGTGGCGCCAGGAAATATTTCAGTTGCCGTTTTTGAAGATTTAATATAACTAAATGAACCAAAAACGTAATTTTATAACTGATAACAACAAACATGCTCTGAAACGCTCTATCAAGTACTTTGTCAAGGTATGCTTAAGGTACCTCAGGAGCTACCTTAAGATTTTCCTTGTCTAAGGTCACCTTAAGTGAGAAATACAAATTTCTATATCAAGGAATGCTTAAAGAAATGGATACATTGAGGAAGAACTATGAATAGATATAAATTTTCATATTTTAGGTAGAATATGTTTATATTAAATGCCAGTTCAATGGTATGATGGCATCTCGTAACATTAGAACGTACTTTGACAACTTTGGGTACAATGTTTCCTCACAATGGGGATCTCACTTGTTGCTGGAGATGGAGGATAGGTTTAAATTTGGCGAAGTTGCTAAATTTTGTTTGCGAGCCGGAAGAGAAAATGGGCTTGTGACAAAGGACGTTCGAGGTCTTGTAAGAGTATTGTAAGAGTAATTTGATAAGAAAGTGAAAAATAGGTAGCTGTATTTAGAAAAATTAGGTTTTGACACATTTGCCATTTGAAAGTTAATTGCAATTGTCGGACACGCTGTATAACGTTTCCGAAAAATTCATTCGATGTCTAATCCTAACTTATATGGTTAACAGTTCTGCAAAACTAAACTTTTTTGCATTCATAAAAGTTCATATGCACTCGTCCATCTGTCAAAAATGTTCAAAAAATGTAAATATTTCAAATATGTTAAAAAATAGCAACATACATAGTTTTTTCAAACAAACCTTGAAATTGTCCTGGGAATTCAAAAACGGAATAATATATAGGATGTTTTAGTTAAAATAACAAAGTTGACAGCTACTTCAAGTATGGAAGTCTTAGATAAAATTGAAGATATTTTAGTCCAATAGTAAATGCAGGTTTTAGTACGAGGTGTGGCAATTAAATAACCGGACTGGTGCTACAAAACATTTTATTGGTCACCAATTACATTATAAAGTTTATCCCCTTCAATGTACTCTCTTTTCCGATCCCTGCAACGCTCCATACGAATTTTCCACTGTCGAAAGCAGCGCTGGAAGTCCGTTTCTATTAGCTTGTTGAGAACCTCCGTCGCTTTCGCTTTCACCGCTTCCACACTGTCAAATCTTGTCCCCTTACGCTCCAATTTTACCTTAGGAAATAAAAAAAAGTCACAGGGGGCCAGGTCGGGCGAGTACGGTGGGTGGTCCAACACGGTGATGCCGGATTTCGCAAAGAACACCTTCACAGACTAGGCGGAATGGGCTGGCGCATTGTCTTGGTGGAGCATCCAGGATTTGCTCTTCCACAAATCGGGTTTTCGCTTTCTCACTCGTTCACGAAGGGTAGTTAGAACCTCGTGTTTTACAAGAAACTTGAGGTTAACTCGTCGCACGATCTGAACACTCTGCATTTTTCCGACGCGGCGCTAGCGAAAGGACTTGAAGGGACGATTGCTACAGCGAGACTGAGCGACGCACAACCGTGCCCATCGAGCTCAGGGTAGGGAAGCATCTACAAGCACAGACATGTTCAAACCTGCCGTGGCGTGCTCGCTGTTTGCCGATAATAGTACCAGTCCGGTTATTTAATTGCCACACCTCGTATTTTACCAAGTTTGTAGAATTTTCCAATGTGTACTTTTTCATACGTCGATCGTTGCAGTTTTATATCATTTTCGTAGCGTCTCTCGATAGTCTAGGTCATTACATGTATGTGTCCATTGTGGATTTGCCCATCGATATTGACTGGGTGTTCTGCTTTGAGTGAAAAAATCGTTATTTGTTGCCGTATATTCCAAAAATGATCAAAATTAGGAGTTGCTGTTAAGAAAAATACTTTTTCCTAGTTGAGCATCTCCATGTTTAAACTAGATTTTTGGAACAACCTTTATAACACGTCTGATATTTATTGATAACTATAAATAACTATTTAGGTACTTCATAAGAAGCTTATAATTGATTTACATGGCTAATGCCAAAGGGTAGATATTGAATGTTATCTAAACTTCATCTTGAAGTTTGCATCTGTTAACATTTTCAGAGAAACGTTAATTTCTTAACTTCCCATCATACCAGCCGTGCCGCTATTGCATCAGCGATTTTCCAGTGGTCAAAACAGACTCCTAAAGAGGCGTTCGTAGCGACCATGGGATCATGGCGTCGACGTTGTGAAAAATGTGTACGGCTGCAGGGAGATTACGTCGAGAAGTGACAAAAGTTTCATAGTTTTCGTGTGATTAGTTAGTGAGAAAAAAAATCGGAGGTGTTATAACTTGAATGCACCTTGTATATATTAATTGCATAACACGGCTTCCTTAAATGTATACATAATTCGTGTACCCATTTATATATATTGCAAGGCGTAAATGTGTAATACTAGGGACACCACCAAACCCTACCGAAGCCTGTGCGTCTGGTCGGGCGAGGGCAGCAAACAGCCGATCGCTAGAGCAAAAAAATGCTATATAACTCACGGCTACCCAGACGCTCTCAATATTTCATGTATTTATATGGTACATCATCTCTAGTATCTATTGCTCTTGCTGATGTCTCCTACAGAAGTGAGAAAGGAAATCAAAAATTGTGTGATGAATAAATGCTATGTTTATGGTATTGTTTTTTTCCTCGGCGGCAACTGCTATATCTGGCGCTCGTTCCCAATACATACGCTAGCGGTAGCTCCATCGTACAGATATTGAAATTAAGCAATTTTTAATTTGTGCGTTGACGATTTTGAACACACATTATAAGAAATTAAATCAATTTTTCATTAAATGCATACACGTTAAAGTTTTAATGAATATAAATATGAAATATATTAATTTATATAAGACAAAACAAATGAAAAATTGAATTTGTACGAAAGTGGAACAAACGAAATGTTGGATTTACAACATATAGATAAAATGTTGAACTTACAAAATAAGGCAAAAACAAAACGTTGAATTTACAAAAATAAAAAATAAAATATTCAGTTCTTAACAACAAACTTAATTGTAAAAATGCTTGTCTGCAGCGTCCTATAATTCACACAACACTGCATAAAATGTTTTACGCAAATCTATTCCAGGATATGAGATCGAATCCGTGATGCGGTATGCAGGAACTGAAAGTTCAGTAGGATAAATCTCCGTTTAATGGCTGCGGTGTAGGTGTTGCTGTTGTCTGGCTTTGCCTGCTAATGCATATTAAAGCAATTCTGTGAACTTGAATTATAACTTTCGCGTCGTAAAAGTTTAACAACTACAACGTAATGCGTACGTGCAATTCGTTTACAGTTATTACATTGAAATTGTGTCTATAAAATATGTATGTATTAATAGTGGTAATAGTGGTAATATTTCTGTCAATTCTAAACGAATTAATCGTAAATTTTATAGTCGAACGCCTGAATAAAATAGAAATCGTTTATAAGCAATAACTACACTGGCCAAAATAATAAGAAGAACACTTATTTATATCGAAATAACTTTTTAAGTTGTATTAATACAAAACTTATCTTAGAAACTCGTATTTTTTTGGAAAAACCTGCAAAAACAAAATAAATTTTTCATATCATTTATTGTTGTTTATACGTATTTACCAATACAAAAAACCAAAGTGAATTAAACAATCAAATCGTAAATTAAAAATTAGTTTGCTGTGGAATAGTAATAAATGTTGACAGTTCATCATGAAGTGTCAAGTGGACACCACTTATATCGAAATTAGGGGGGGTTCAGAAGGTAGGAAAAATTTCAAGTATTTGATTTGTTGAAAGCATCATGTGGAAATTTACTTCACCCACGCAGATGTTTGATGGCACTGCTAAATGAATGTTTGAACGCGGTAGATATATAAAAAACCGTTTTATCGATAATTTTAGTTTTTTGGTTCTTTTTGTAATATGTTGTAAATGTTTGTAACTTTTACAAATTATAGAAGACATGGCATAGGTAAGCTAATATTACATTTGAGAACTTATCCCCAGTTTACACAACACTTTTTAATCCTGAATTATGTTAATTTCTATATAAAATTTAATAACAGCTATTCTTCTCGGTGTTTGACTTTTCTTGACGTCAATTTGACAGATATTATAAACTGACATTTGATTTTAATCATGACTTGAATAGCATTGGACAATAAATTAACTTAATTAATGATTAAAGATATTTAATCGTAATTCATTTTCTGGAAACCTGAAGATGATTACATAAAGTTTCAGGAGTTCCTCAATATTCCCAGTGCACAGTGTTATATTGGTTTTTTAACTTAAAGATTCCTTGCTTACGTGTTTCTTTGTGGTCCCTGCTTGTTATATTTCTTTATAATAGTTAGTAATTATTGAACTATCAACAGAATACGCGGAACGCGCAGAATAGGATTACATTTAATATACAAAATACCCTCACAATCCCAGAATATTGTGACCATCACCTTTTTCGTTGATTTTCGCCTTTCTAGGACGAGGTTCATCGAGTCGCCGCCATTCCGTCGATTCCTTTTTGGATAGAGAATCATAATACAGAACCATTGTTTCATCTCCTATGACAATGGACTCCAAAATTGGTTTCGGGCCGTCTCCACGCATGTTTAAAAACGAGCGCACAAATTCGTTCACGTTGGAGAACAGAAAGAAGATGCGGTACTGTCAAATCATTGACTAACCCTAGAGAATATTCTAGAATTCTATAAATTAATCTCAAACATTTTGCAGAAACCTAGCACAAACGAAGAAAAGGAAGGACATCAAATTCCCGAATCACGTAAATCTTCGGCCGCTACTTCACGATAGCAATAAAAGAGGAAAAATGATCACCATGAAAGCGGAGTAATAACCATCAGAGCTGGCGAAACTCAGTTGTAATCCTGCCGCATTAGTTTTTCCATCGACGCGTCCCGTTCGTTTTACGATCCTTACACAACGCGCGCGGAGAACGGAGAGAGAGGCAGTAATTCGACGCACGTAGCCGGTCCGTCTGAATTTGCAAAAAAAAACCGAAACGAAATGTGCCAGCCGTCTCGGCAAAGCTTTCGAGGCGATAGTCGTCGTCAACCAACTGACGCTACGCCACACCGTCCCGGAAAGAACACGCCCCAAACTCCGGGTCTCCCAAGCTTTTTTAAGTCGTTTAACTGTGATGGGATTGGAAAATTACAAGTGCGGTCGATTAACGTTAATACTTATTTTATTGTTTCGTTCTTTATTCGAAGGAAGCTTATCATGGGTAACTGGATGCAGAGGGGATAAAATAAAACAAACGCGATCCGGATGTTGGCCAGGCGGGGAGATAAAAGAAAATTAGTCCGTTCTTCGAAATAAGAAAATAAGGAAGATAAGTGAAGTCTTGTAAATGGAACATCTTGAACAGATGTTTGTCTTGAGTTCGTAGTATGTAGAAAAGAAGGCTTACGTGCTAAGGTTATTACCAAGTTTCAAGCTCTTAGAGAAAACACAATTTACAATAGCGGCTACAGACTTGATGTTTTATGTTTCATCACCTCTCGTACTGTTGAAGTAATAATTAAAGAAGCAATTAGAAGTTGTAACGACTATGGTACTATGAAAGTAATCAAAACAAAAGGAAAGGGTGCTGAACAAGGGTTTATACTTTCAAGGAAGTGTTCCCAGAAGACAAACTCGGACTTTAATGAAACCTGGAATATCAGTATATGCAACATGCTAGAGTATGCAGATATGTACATATTGTTTCTTTATTATTTGCAGCAATTTACAGTAAGTAACACACCGTAAATAACGATAACTCCGGAAATACTAGGAGGCAAAAGCTGTACGAGTTAATATGTTAAAGATTAGGAAAGGAAACCCTAAGGATCGGCCAAAACATGTAGTGGAAAATATTTTTATTTCAAGACTAAAAAATGTATAATATAAGAAAATACTTTTCTTGAAATTTTATTAGTAATGAATAAATATTTTCTTGGTGTTAGAAAATCAAAAAAAGAAAATATTCATATTACATTAGCCGGTATCTTTTGAAAATGTTTATGAAGTGTTGTACGTTAAAGGTTATATCATTGTTCGGGTAAGAATGGTGTCTGTATTCCGGTTTCTGTCGCTACTTTCTAGGACAGCATGACTATATCTCTTAGCATTAGGTGGCTCCTAGAAATATTTCAGTGATGTTTTTGAAGATTAGTGGCATAAACTGAGAGATAAACAGCAATGTAAGCAGGAGCAAAAAGCGTTAGTGCCTTTCTCTCTTCACATTGTTTTTGCCGGGAGCGATTTCATCAATACCATGAGCTATTTATATTAACATTATCTTGGTTATTATTTCTAGGCACTTTTTCCATCTGTATTTCTACATTAAACTCACTTTTTTTTTACATTATTTTGTAGACAACCTACCTTAGCCGTTTTAAAACCACAAACAATGGGAATAATTCACTGCATTATGTACAGATAATGTTTTAAACAAGGTAAGCGCAGCTAATAATGTGCATATAAATAATATGCATTTCAAGAATTCTAAGTAAAAAATGCCTTATTTTAAGAAAATGAAACTATTGATTTATGAACAATACCTAAACGCATTCTGGAATTAAGAAAACTATTTACCCTCCTTAAGAAAATATTGTTTTGTGTTACAACAGCCATTTAGTTATACTAAGAATCCCTTTCTTCAAATTTTCTGCAAGATTTTTTTGAATCAAGTTAACAAATGTCTTGAACAAAGAAATACAATTATTTCATTACAAATATATACTTCTCTTAAGTGGGGAAAAAACGCTAAAAAAATATTTCTTTTGTTTTAAAACAGTAACTGTATTGTGGATAGTTGAAACAGTAATTGCCTTGAATTGTGGCGGACGGTCATGATGCAAGTAAACGTTTCTCTGCGTGTACGATAAATCGTCGAGCAATCCGTCATTGGTGAAAAAGCAATTATTGACTGTGTTAAAATAAAAGATTTGATAAGTTTGATTCGCAGCGTAAAATTGGTAGAGCTTGGTTATATAAAACTGTCAAAAATAAAAGCAAAATAGTTGTTATTATTAATGAAATCATTGTTGAAAGCGTGCATGACTGAGTTATCTCGAAGTTTTACTGATACATTGTGAGTTTTCTGTTATGACAAAATGAACAATACAAATGAAGAGATTTTGACAATTTTGCGTCATTACTGAACATTACACAGAAAAGCTGTTGATGCCGCATAAGATGTTATCTTACAATTAGATCAGACTGCGCAAAATTGGTATAAAAAATTCAGGAATGGTCAATGAGATCGTCGAGACGAATGACGTTGCGGAAGACTTTCCATCGTTGACCAAGAGGTTCTTCGCCAAAGAATTAAGGTTGCTCTGGCTTCCAGTAGGTGATAATTGCCATAGGGGCTCTAGTCCTCCGCGGTGGACAATAGATCGCTAAGTTCACAAACTGAGAAAGGTGAAGCAGACGATGAGTGCAAATCTGTGGCTAACTCACTTGTAAAGTGTGACGAAAAGTGGATCTACGTTCGTAATCCCAACAGATCAAATCAGTCGTTAACCCATGGCCAACCTGCAGAATTTGTGATCAAGTGCAAAAGCTTTGAAGCGAAGGTGATGCTGTGTGTTTGCTGGAAATACGAAGCTGCTATCCACTTTGAATTGGTACCAGAAGGTAGGGCGTTAAATCCCGAAATCTACTGCGAGCATTGGATCGAATGTATGCAGTTTTGAGAGCTAGTCAATAGAAATCTCCTGCTACTCCATCAAGATAATGTTAGGCCACGTACTGCCCGAAAACCTCTCCAGAAATCGGAAGAATTTGATGGGATGAAGCTATTACCGCTACTCGCTTGCGCTATCTGATTACTACTTTTTTAGGTCAATGGCATACTTTTTCGCTGGGCGCGTTTTTGCCAATGTCCTGGAATTAGAAGAAGGATGCCATGAGTTCTTCGGTTATACACGAGGGGAATGGTGCAGGCGGAAACGAAAAACTTGCCGTTGAATATTAATTATCTTTGTGTTTTTTATATCGTTAAATTAAATTTTGTTCACAAAAAACGAACAAACTTTTGCTTCACCTTGATATTTAGTAACGCCATAGTGCTTAGATGTGAAGTTAAGCTTATTCACATTACTTACCCAATATCCTTACCATCTCTACGCCGCATTTGGGAGAATTTCCGTGCGACTCGTATACATACCAGAACGAAGCAGTTCGTCCATTGTTCCATCGTTTCACGTCTAATGTTAAATTCATGGAATATTATCGTTATTGTATTCGAAAATTCTTTCATCTTTTGTAAAATGCATTCCTTTTCCAGAACACAAACTGGAAAGTTCTATAATTACTATCAAACATTTTTTCATCTGACGCGTCGCTAATAATGTAGTATAAATAACAAAAACTATAAATTAGAATGAAAAGTGTTTGAATGTACCACTCGCTTGTAAGCAATTCTACACGATAGCGAACCCCTTTATATTTTCTCCATTGCAATCAACGGAAAAATAATATACCGGGTGATTCAGCGCACCTATTCCAGTGCAATATCTTTGTTGTTAAACCACACATGGCCGCTTAACGCATGCCCCTAAAAATTTGAATTGCAGAGTCTCGTATCTGTATAATCTGTGTCAAGGTGCTTGCATCTCAGGATAAAAAACAAATTCGCCATTCTGCCGGTGTTATAGTCGTACAAATTCAATGATTTTCCATGTTGATATTAGCTAAACGTACAATTGCAATTCGTAATTCTCTAGGAAACCAAATTTGTCCTTAACATTTCATTGCTAACATCCTCAAAACGTTAAATTAACTTTGCAGAAACGTCAAATTGTCCAATTTAACTATCCCGCTTTCCCGAACACATCCTTTCCTAGATTTACATTTTAAATAAACTGTCGAGGTCAGACGTACCAAACGATTATCCTTCCTTCCTTGAGTTAAGCGTTCACTAACTAACTCCGCCCGCAATCGGAGTGCCTAGGATATTAGGACTGCATGCGAGGTTTACGGAAATGCGGATTATGGGAGATGACACGTCGTATTAAGACAGCCTTTTAGAACGATTCGCCTTCGCTGGTGAAATTAACGAGGAAAGGGAATCATTATTCAACAGCGCGCGGCTCCGCTAATGATGATCTGCTACGCCGGAAATAATTACCAACTTGTTTAATGGAGTGGAGCGCGAGCAACGATAACGAAGTAATGCTGAGTTTTAATTTTATCATCCTCCGTTTTGCTGGTACTGTACGGTGGTTTTCAAAACAATTGGAAAAGATTTATGAAAAAAGCTTTCAATATGATGTAAGAGGCTGAATAAAAAGGAAATGATTTAGTGTGGCGCTGTTGGATTTCGGGGTTCTCTAGATGATCATAAATTAATGACAAGTGGAGATTTACTTTCTAGTAGCGATTTTCTGAGAAACACTGCGGATAATTTTTTATGCTGGAGTAATTGAATTATCAGCGCTTTAAAATTATCAGCGCTTTATTGCCAACTTTGTTATCTTTTAAATAACGCTTAAACAAACGTCTTTAATTGTACTGCGAGGATGATATGAGAAGTACTCGAGATTGGAGACAGGTAGCGCTTTGTGTCAAAATCTGCATTACCGACTGTGGGTACTATTCTTTAGTCGACGTCTGTGAAAATTCATCAAGTAGTGTTGTTTTAAGAGCTGTTGAAAGTGAGAAAGTTTATATATTTGCGGGATTATAGAAAAAGAACGATACCGGTCAGCGATTCTCCACATTCGTCACAGTGGGACATTTGGGAATCCTGGAAAGAGAATTTTAATGGAGTCGCGAATTCTGCAGGGCTCCTCGAGATATCCACTTTTATACCAGGCATATTTACGCATCTCCTTATATCGTGATGGGGAAAACTGCAAATGAGTTAGCCCTTACAAACGTAGAATATTGTCTCTTTGATATAATTGGCTGGCAAAGTAAAATAGAACGATAAGGTCCTACAGTTGTTGAGTAAATTGCTTCCACGAGCGGAAAAGTACACATCAAGAGGTTGAATGATACCTAAGGCATTGTCCTGACCAAGAGTCCAAAAGCAGAAGTGTGCTCTTGCCAACGTATGGAGCATATACGTCTTTGGCCCACTCTGTAACCAGCTCTTTAGTTAGTTTTCCGGATTTGGCGGACACAATGTACACATTTGTTGCACACACTAAGAAAAACGTTCCTGTTAAAATTATAATATAGGTGTTGTATTGTTGTTGGTGTATACGTGGTCGCTATAATTGACTGAACTAGGGCTTCTACGGATGTGGATCCACGTTTAGCCAGTGTTCGACCCGTATGCATTTCAATATTTAATCCGCTTTGGTCGGTGTTATAAATGTTCTCTAATCCATATTCAGGCAATAAGTTATGTATGCTCCTAACAAAGGCCACCACTTCTGCAGCAACATTTGCAGCTCCACTAACTAATTCTTGTACGAAATTTGATTATTTTGCGGGACACAATGTTATGTTTGCTTCTAAATCTTTGTATCCACCTCTCCGACGCAAAAAAGTTAGGGATTTGCAAATCTTTTTGTGCTTCCGATGCCTATCATCTCAAATCATAATCATGAGCAATCATTTGACGATCAAGACCAGCTTTAAACTAATTAAATACATATTGGGAGAGCTGAAACAGCTTTTGGCGTCTCGTTCCGCCGGAAGATACTTGCTGTTCCCACCGCCGTAATTGTTGTAATGATGTAACTTTCTTATAACGATTCACTACCGTTTTTAACGAATATCGACCTTTTTTTCCACTTTTCCAATACTCCACGGCAGCACGTCTATAGTCGATATCTATGTCTATTGCATCTGGGAGTTCTTGTTCTTGGTCAATAACATTCATTTCCTCTTCGATGTTATAATTTACGTTATCATCTTCTTCCATGTCCACAAGCTGCGCTCCAGGATATTCTGAAGTCGAGCTCAAATCGTAGATTACTTCTTGTTGTACTTCAAAAGCAGGATCATTAACGCTGCTCACAGTTATATCGAAAAGTTTAGCAGCTAACGTCTGTTCGGCACCATTAACTGGACTTGCTGCAATACTTTGCTGTGGGTAATGACTATTTATCCGAGTAGTTAATATTGTTAAGATGTTAAGTGGATTTAAAGCGAACCCAGCCATTGCTGATGTATCTAGACACTGTTTATTTTTCGACCGTTTCACCTTTATATACATACACGTAATTTTTTTGGCACTAATATCAACTCCTTCACAATTTCAAAGTTATTTTAGGGATATGAATACGTGTATCAAATATTATGAAAACAAAGCCAAAATATAGGCAGTAAATCAGACATTTATAGAAAAATAGACAACATCTTATTGACATTATGACGCACTTTAATATATTTTCGTACTGTATTATATAATCACAAGTTCTCTATTTTCATTTTTTCGCGTTTGGTAAAGTCACTTCTCGTTGTTAGAAATAAACTGAAGTGTAGAATTTAACTGTTTAATATACCGTTCATAGTAGTGCCAAATATACATAAATAGTAAACGGAAGGTAGGTATAATTACGGAATATATGTATGTACAAGGTCGCGCTTTATAAAAAATATTTGCTCTATTATATGTAACCGAGGAAGGAAATGCCAAAAGAAGTAACTTTTATTTTTAAATGTAGTTTGCAGAAAAAAATTATGACCTGTCTAGGTGAAAATTGTAGCCAGGATGGTGAAAAGGGATGAAATTTTTCTCTCCTTGCCACACTAAGGGGGGAAGGGCATTCATCGATGGTTCGTTTAAAGGCCTCTTTGAAGTGGAACATTTTGGTTCCTAATTCATCCCGATAACTTGCGCGATTCCGGAGTTATGATGAAAAATGCGTTTTTGGGGGTAATTTCAGACGCACCCTTCACTCCCTTAAGGTGGGTATCAGCTGATAAAAAAATACGTGTCCTTTAGTATTCGATGATCTACCAATATACCGAGTTTCATCGAAATCGGTGGGGGTCAGTTCGGTCAGTTTGCTTGTAAGTATATAGAGCTACAAGGGAGATTATGTAGAGAAATAAAATTACTGAATGCAATACATTTGCGTTGTTTTCCACACAGGTATTTATCGTACCATTTTTATAACTCAACATCTGAATATCTGGATAACAATAATAATAATTCATGTTTTCGCATCTTCCAATAGCTTTCGCCAATAGGGGGTATCAACATGAGTTATTATTACACCTACACGCGTGTAGCGTCTTAATTTAGAGCAATTTGGAGTTGCGAGCTCGAGATTGATAGCCTAGCGCGCTAGGCACTGCACCAGTTCCGTAAGATGATTGAATAATATTTGTAACGTTTTGCATTTCTATTTTTTTAAATGGCTATTTAAAATGTTTGTTAATTTCTACCATTCATTTTGAAATGGTTACTTATAAATCAGTTTGTTGGCAGAGTCAGTCATTGATAATTGGCAAATGGTTTGAAAAGTAAGTCAATGCAATGACGATCATAATGCCGATATAAATACTTTGGACTTTTCAATATGGTCAATTGGAAATGATAATTAGAAACACCGACTAATTTTGCGAACAATGCCTTAAAGTGACCAAAAAAGAGAAATTCCATTCAAAAAACTGATGTTGACAGTTGATATTTTAAATTGACAATTATGCTTCAAGTCGTTCTGTCGTTCTAATTATTTATGTCTTTGTTTTGTATAATGTTAATGATAGAATTGATTGGTCCTTTATAAGCCAAACAAATCTCAAAAATTTCAGCTTTCCACTTTTTCCCGTTTCAACGATATCAGATGTAACAGTTAAACTTTGTAATTGAAAATTTTAATAAAAACAGTTAAACTGCCCGAGAACGGTGCATTTTAGATATATGGTATGTTACATAAAGTCACGCTAAAATTGAGCGAGGAATCAAAAAATGACATAATATACAGGGTGTCCCATTTAAAATAATGAAGTTTGATTCGGTACAGCCTTAACGGTACACTCTATATAACAAAAATAATTCCAAAGGATGCACGCTTTTAATTGATGAAACTTCTATTTAAAACATTTTATCCTAAAATCGATAATAAAAAGGACATTGCACGGTCAATTTTTATAAGAGAATATAGCGCAGTTTATGGGAAAATATTGTCTAAAGTCAGGATTGAATACCAGGTAATTGGTGAAAAATTTTTGGTGTTGTATTGGTTAATGCTTTCCACCAATTGATATTTGAAAATATCTTTTGTTTTTTATTGTAATAATAAGTTGTTTCCTCACGGCACCCCTGAAGAACTTGAAACACTGGCAAAACTTTGGTAGTTGACCGTATATTCAATATTCATCTTTGTCCCATCCAGTGAAGCATTAAACCTCGATAGTTGTTCGATAGTCACACACATGTACTCTGAAACCCACTTTTTGGTACGTGTTTATCTAAAGAAAAGAACTGAATCGTCAATATTCAGCAGTACACAACTTGGGTAACTATGACTAGTACTGCTGCAATTTGAAAAATCCCACAGTTGCGCAGTTCTGGTTAAATAATACTTTTTCTTATTTAATAATAGCGTGCAGACAAAACTCAATGGTTCCACATAAATAAAGTGAGTTAAGAGGATTCATTGACAGCAAAAAAAGGTGATAGATATTCTCGTCCACTCCAAAACTTTATAATTTTCGCAGATTTATTAGTGCACATTATATTCAGTAGCGTCCTTTCCAAGGTAGTGTTAATACAGTATAAAGATTTATATTACAATATTTGCAAAATCTTTCAAATGACATTGAGAAAATCAAGCTTTTCATTTAAAACCGTTGCTTGAAGCGTCTTTTTTTGATTTTGGAAAAGCGGTAACTGTAACTTACCAAATGTTCTTCTAATGGTTAACATTCAAATAAGCGATCTAAAATCCATTTTATTTAAAAATATATTCTTTTAAAGATTTTGCACTAACATAAATTAATGTCTAACTTCGTTTTGTGCTGAGTAATTTTGCTATGTTCAATTGTTTTAACCCGTTTTATATATTTTAAAGCGTTGGACCAATGGTGTTGTAAATGAGCCAAAATGTTTGGAATTTCTGCCGCCATATCAACCATCTATCAAATTTATTATTAACCCTACAGTATCCGCTAGAACTTCTGGAACATCGTTACCCGCTTGGGTCTCACAGACCAGCATATAAAAATGTTTTTTTTACATACTTAATGCTCTAATTTTGGTTATATTTTTTATTAAAAAAATACAAAACAAATATTTATTAAGAAAAAAAAATAAAGAAATACATATACCTATTCTCAAAAATTTTCATCAAATTAGTTTTGTGACACATAGTCATCACTTATCACACTTATATGCATTAGACACATGAACTTTTCACACTTTTTGCACTCGAATCTCGTTTTTCGGTTAGCTTTTGCTGTGCAACAGAAGCACCTGCCTGTTGTTGTCTGGCTGACACTTGCTTCAATTTCTATTTTGCATATTTCTTGTATGCGTAGTTTCATTACTTGTGGCAGATTTTGTAGTGTAGCCCTTCTTCGTAAATGTAGATCAATCATTGCTATTGACAGATTTCTCAAAAATTCCCGTCTTACAATTTTACTTTCGGGATTTTGAAAAAAATACTACCATTGGCCACCGGCGAGTATTTCTTGCACAATTGTAGTGGGGGCACAATTTATCTACGACACCAACTCCACCTTTTGTATGGTTATACAAAGTCATTATTTCTGGTTTATTTCCTTCTCCACTCTCTGGATCAATAGCATCATCGTCATGCATAGTAGAAACAAACAAAGCATTCTTTTCTTTTTTTGGAATATACGAAACTAAATTTTTTTGAAATCCAAACACACTGGAACGTACTGGTCGGTTTGCAGGATTACAAAATTCTAAAGGCAGCTCTCTTTTGTTTTTCCTAACTGTTCCTACTAAAGTTATTTTTTTCTTTATTAATTTTTCAGCTAAAGGAAGACTTATAAACCAGTTATCTACCGTCAAGTTTTTTCCCGAATTATTTATTGGTTCACAAAGTCGTTCAACAAAAGCATCTGGAGAGTTGCTTACTTTGAAAGGGCCTTCTGGTTGCTGGCCAACATACACTTCCAGGTTACTTGTATAATGCATTTTTGCATCTGCAAAAATTTTGATGCCGTACTTGTTGGGTTTAGACGGAATGTACTGCTTGAAGCTGCATCTTCCCCGGAAAGCTCCAAGTTTCTCGTCTATTATTACATATTCAGACAAACCAAAACCAGATTTGCATTTACTGACAAACATACTAAAAATGTCTCGAATAGGTGCAAGTTTATCTACTTTTTTCCGTTCATCTCTTGTATTTTTATCGTCAAATCTGATACAACAGAGTAGAAATCTAAAACGATTCAGACACATTGTTAAGCGAAATATTTCTACTCCTGAGCCGTCTGTTCTCCATAGATCAGCTGCGTTTAGTCGGTTTGCCTTTAGAACTCTCGCAAAATATAATAGTCCCAAAAAAGCTTGAATTTATAATTTGCCGGTAGGTCTGACATCAGTTTTTCTTGAATACCTTCCTGCTACAGAATTTATGAAATTGTTTGTGTTGACAACAATAATGTTCAACAATTCGTCTGAGATATAATAGTTCCAAATTTCAAGAGGGTTTTTCATATTTCTGGTCGGTAATCTTGACATTGGAAGACGCACAATTTTATTTTCTGGTCTGACTTTGACTCTCTGAAATGGCACGTGTTTTAGTCATTTGGTAATTTTATCTTTACCTAAAAAACATGGGTCATCTGCGTTTACATCAATATCGTCCAAGTTTTCAGAATCAGAGATTTCTTGCTCAGATTCACTATCTTGATTACATTGTTCGAGGATATCTTCTTCATCGCTGTCATTAGCTTCTTCATCAAACAGAGTTTCTTGTTGGTCTTCAGCTAAACATTCCTTCACCAATCAGGTCAACCGAGCTTGCCCTATTTCATAATCACCCATGATAACTACAAATAACTTACAGTAGCAAAATAAAACACAAAAAGAAACAAAAATACCTTATAAACTTAAATTTATACACAAACACTTTGAGACTTATGAAAACACACTTGGGAGACCGAAATGGTAGCTGGAAAAATAACAACTGTTAATTTCAACGTGATTTAATGCACTGAGCTGTCAATGGGCAAATTAGGAAGATACAAAGCGGCACATAACAATCGTTCAAAAAATGACTCGCTCATTTATTAAAAATAGTTGCTTCGGTCTGAGAGATCGACAATGGGTACTGGAGGGTTAACAAGTTCCCTATAAATTTCCTAAACGCAGAAAATCATATAAAACACTAAATTTCGTTAGGTAGTGGTAGTGGTTGTTGTTACAATTAGAGAAATAAAACAAAATTATTTTAATCAATAATATTTATTGTTCAATTTAACTTATTTAAAGTACATCAGGAATTCATACTTACAATATAAATAGATCACTATCGATAGAACAGTTGACAGAAAATCCATCGAACAAACTCGAATATTTCACGTCGTAATCGTGTTCTGAAGTATTACTTCGTATGTGTCACATATGGGTTTAATTACGTTACTAGCTCTATTCTTTATACGCATAAGTCGACGTAGGTACATTTTCTTCCCCTGTTTGATAATATTGTTATGTTCACTTTACTAATTTCTTACTTCATTCAAAGATATAATAACATTTAGTTAAGTAAGTTAAGTCAGTAATATATTTACTTGTACGACATCAGTTATTTTAAAATGTTCTCACTCGCTAAAATAGTACATTATAAGTATGTTTACTCCTAATAGCTACATATACTTTCAACAAGAGATGTGCTTAACGTTAAAGATTTATATGTATGAGATTAGGTACTAGTTAAGTTAAGAGATTATATATGTAAATATGGCATGCTGCTAAATCAATTTAACTTCGAAGAACAGTATTTGTTTTTAATTAGCATAATTTTACATTTTAGGAACACACTACTAACAAGAACTACGTTAAAAATTGTTTTTTTTTTGTCTCAACAGCTTACGAGTTAGTAAGTGACGCAAGTGACTACAATCTATACGAGTAATTTGATAATTTTTCGTTAGATAAGCAATTTTTCAATAACAATTTGCACAAGAATGGTGTTACTATTACTTACGATACCATCTTTTTCATTCTGGTATCTTGATATAGGACGAACTGAACGATAGTAAATAGAGAATAGAGTATATACTTAAGTAATTATTATTAATATATTTCGATGTTATTCTTTAATTATTTAAATTTTTATAATGGGTAAAATTCCGCGCCTAAAATATTCCCTTTCAATATGCTCTATTTTAGACACGGATTATATTATAATTATGTCTTCTACCACTAAATAAACATGTATTGGGAAGACAGTGATATTTTTACTTTATTTAAAGCAAGCTTTACATGCTCAGCAAATCGAAATAATTACTTATACGAGTATATTTATAGATATCGTAAATAGGAATTTTAGTATAGGAAAAACGATACATATGTATAAGTTAAATGCAGAGTCATCTTTGGGACGTTTTCTTAATGTTTAATCGTCGTTTAGATTTAGGACTGACAGCCATCTATCTCTCTTAATTTTAGCTCGATTTTTTTATAACGATATTCAAGTTTATAAGAATACGGGTATCAACTTAATACCGCTTACAGTTCTAAGTTGGTACCATTGCGCGACATAATTTTAAATTTGGCGTATTTTATTTGGAGATCAACTTATCTCCGATTTTTTAATCAAACTGCCAGGACCTAACACGCGATTATTTGTACTATCGACAGATGGCACTGTAACGATCAGGTCGATACTACAATAATTACAGTAATTTACTTTATTATTTAACAAAATTAGTTGAAAAAATTTGGTATGCATGCCTTTTGATGTTAAACGGAAGTTGCTCTTTAATTTTCCTAGGCAACACCGCCTCTTTTCTACCAAATTTGCTTAGCATCTTTTTCCTTTTGTTGTCAAAAATTGATGGGATCCTTTTTTCGACAAATTTTCGATCGATTTTCTGTCAAAGGTTCAATCTTACACGTTTACATTGTTTAGTATTTATAATCACATACAAATATCAAAATAAGCTCAAATCGAAAACAATTACAATTATATGAGGTAAAATTGAATCTCAAAAAGAAATATTCAAAAAAAGAAAATAAGGAATTGTAATAATTATAAACTACGTACTTAGAAGTTGTATTATTATTAAATATATATGTCCTATTAATATTATAATTTAAAACCTTATCTACGTAGAAGACTAGCATATTACAAATATTATTTTATATTCTTAATAATAACCTTTATTATTATTATTTGTTTTGGAAAAATCCTAACCTCTGTTAAGTTTTTCACAAAATCAAGTTACTATATTTACTTCATATTTCTCTTATCCATTATTAGTTTTTTGTTTAATTCTAATTCTTATTATTAAACACATTTTTACATGTTTCATTATTTTATTTTATAGTAGATAATAAATTTTATTTTATACTGTAGTATTTTTAACCTGTTTCTCGTACTGCTAATTTTTTATGGGTAAGTACATATTTGATTTGTCCTCTCGAAACGTGGCATTATGCCCAATTAGTTAGTTGTTTTTGTTTTAATTCTAAATTATTTCTTTGGTTATCATATCTTGTAAACTACATAACAATAATTTTTAACAATGTTGTCGATGTGTAGTAATTCTAGTAATTTTCATATATGTTAGATAACATTTTTTTACCAAATTAAATTTTAATATAGTTTAAAATTGTTTTTCTTAACTAAATATTGGTTATTGTTTATGTATTTAAAAAATCCCTTTAGTAAACTATAGTACGATATAGAAATTACACAATTCTTTCGCTAAATTTAGTTAAATTATGTTTTTGTTGCCTTTGTTAATTGCTATTGCTTGTCTGAGTACCATTCCGGTAGATCAGCACTTGCTCAATTTAGAAAAAAGATATTATATTGAAGTTGAACATTTGCGTATTCTGAGAATTTGATTTGCAGTTTTAGAATAAATGTGATGTTCCAAAGTTAAAATCCAATCGAGAACTTCAAAACTGGAGTAGTAGAACTTAAACTTTTAGTTAATCCACAAGTTGAACATTTAAAACGTCGAATTTGGCAATTATAATGAATAATTTAATTTTGTAATTCCACCACAATATTGTGCTTTATTTTAAATTAAAAGAATGGCTACTCATCCGACAACGTTCGAGACTTTTGCAATCCTGGATGTCTTGTTTTTCGAAATATCTAAGAGGCTCGTCAAAACTCGTTCACATATCCCTCCAAAATTCAGCTTGAAAGTTCATCAATATGGAACTTCTGAAATCAACTGATTTTCACGAACAAGATTGTTATTTTCACAATACTCCAAATCGAAGGTATCAAATCACCATAATAGTTTCTTCAAACGAAAAGATTTAAAAATTCATACTCATGGTTTTCGTATTTTGCTTATCCTTTCGGCTTCGGTTTTGTTTTGCGTGAAGGCGGTGGCTTAGATTGCAGTTCTGTTTACAGGTAAATGTAAAATAGTCAAATAACAATGAGAATGTGTTGTGTATAGCATTCGAACGTCGCACGTCGCATATATCGTCCTATATTTAAATATAATAATCGAGGTTTCCGTAGAAAACAATTAGAGTGGAACACAAGAAACAGAGGAAAATCGTTAGGAATGATGGATGATGATGTGTATTATACTTCTACATAATTACGCATTTTCCCTTTTCTGCCCACGGATTATTTTTCTTGTCGGGCGCGTGGATTAACGGATCATTTTTCTCGTTTTCTTCGACATACTCCCTCATTCTGAAACAAAAGAAAAAATCAAAGAATTGATTATTCCGTTTCGTTAGTTTTTTTTCTTTCTTTAAATAATTAATCCTAATTTCCTTTTCGAATAAGTATACAATGGAAAAGGTTAGTTATAAGTAGGCTTCGGATTTTATGAAAAATGCATATCTTGTATTTTTTGCATACATGCCTACCCTTTTTCCTCTCAACATATTTACTATTAAAATATGGGTAAAAAAAAATTTTTTTGCATAAGTTACATATTTCTCGTACTTGTTTCATATTTTGTTAAATATTGCATATTCATTCATAAATTTTCATGTTTAGGAAAATAATTAATTTTTTAAAAAATTTGCATTTACTTTCATATCGTACCATATTTATTATAACTAGTCTGGGCAAACAGCGGTGACAGTCAGTGTAGTAGCTATGTGGTGCGGAGTCGGCGATTATTTATTTCACGCGTTCACAGCGTCACTACTAAATCGATGCTGTATGCGAGTAGTTCTGTGTATATGTAGGCTGTCGTAACTAATTTCGTAATTGTACGCTTATGTTTGCTTTAAAAATGTCGCAGTTAGGTACGTCGCGGAAACGACCAATGACACAGTTAAAAACTTTATAGTGGACATGTCGGACTAAATTTTTGATGGCGCTAAAATTCAATGTCTAGTTTGTAAAATCCCTTTAATGTGTTGGTCCAGAAGCCATTGTCAACGTCACATCGAAAGCAAACAACATTCTTCTGAAAAAAAGTGGAATACGAGACCAAGAAAAATTTACATTTGATTTATGTGTTACTCTTATTTTATGTAATCTATCGCTTCGTTTGCCAGAGAAAGAAGCATTTGTCTCCTTCTGGAATAAATATGCGGACTGTAAATTACCTAGTCGGACATTGATACGAAATGTAGTGCCACTTGCTCGTGAAAACAGAATTGAAAGATAAAAAACTGTGGTTGTGTGTGGACGAAACAACAGATCGTCAAAAACATTGTGGTTAATGTAAGGGTACGTACAATGGAACCACATCGACCGTCATCCTCCTTCTTACTTGCTTCCAAAAGAGTTATAAATTGTAGATTTTACAGGTGGTGTTGAACTCATTGAACAAATTTGAAGTTTCAACTAAGCAACATTTAATGTTTATGAGTGATGGTGCCGCAAAAATGTGTTCTTTGGGCCGATCTCTTAAAGAACACAGTGGTAACTTCTTACATGTAACGTGTAAAATCCATACTCAAATCTTGCGGCACAAACGATTCCTACATGTTTTCCACTAGTAAATGCATTGATTGCTAGTACAAAGGCAGTGTTTCTAAAGTCCCCGAAACGTACCCGACTATTTCACAATCTGTGTCCTGATTTATCTCAACCACCACAGCCGATTGTTACACGTTGGGGAACGCGGTTGCAGGCTGCGTTTTACTACAACAAATATTTTGATCAAGTAAAGAAGGTAGTTTTAAAATTCAATCCGACAGAAGCTGCAGCAATCAAGAAAAGCCAGGAAATATTTCAAGATAGTCAGGTTAAAAGAGATTTACAAACTATTCACAATAATTACTTCGGACTAGCGGAGGGAATAGAAAAAGTGGATTCTGTTCAAATTGTGAATGATATTCACGCACAGTTATGCGCTGTAGAAGGCGAAACAAATTGGTGTGTAATACGAAAATTTGAAAGACTCAGATTTTCTTATATTAAGACAAATTTGTGAAGGTGCGTGTGAAGATGCATTAAGTTGTTTCAAAGATTATTTTAAATATGCAAATATAACATCTTTAGATGTCGAACGGTCGTTTCCGGTATTAAAAAACATTTACTCCGATCGTCGTACTCGCTTGACTGAAACAGCTGTGATCTAATGATTCAAATATTTAATAGATGTTACCCAGTTTGTGATTTCACGGAAGACTTTTAAAACGGTAAGTGTTTCAGCACGTTTAATAATTTATTTCTTACCTTCTATTTTATGTGTAAACTTTTATGCGCTCGCCACGCCTCTGGCTGTTACCGCATATTTGCCCAGTTTAATTATAACGAACGGCATTAATGTCAGGTAATTTGGAAAAAACATCACATTAGGTTCCTTGATATTTATTTGTTTACCTATAATACAATTAATAGATTTACAGGAAATACGTAATATTATTGGAAATAATTATTTTTATCTTATAGTTGATGAAATAACAGACTCTTCTGGTCGTTACATTGCAAATTTGCTTATAGGGGTTTTACACGAAGAATACGCCGCTATCTCATATTTAATTGCATCAAAGGAGTTATCGAAAACAAATAATGTAACTGTTACTCGTTTTGTACAAGAGGAATTGTCTACCGCAAAGTATTCCATGTGAAAAATGTTTGTTAATATTAACCGACAATGCTAGTTATATGGTTAAGGCTGTAGGCAATCCAAAAATGTTTTATGCAAACTTAATTCGTGTGACTTGCTTAGCTCACGGTCTAAATTTAGTAACGGAAGAAATCAGTAAACAATTTGCACTTATTAATGATTTAATCAGTAATATAAAAAAAAATATTTCTTAAAGCACCTTTAAGAGTCCAGTACTATAAAGAAAAATTGCCTAACATTCCCTTGCCGCCACAACCCGTTGTAATTAGATGGGGTTAAGAAATGGGGAAATACACCCACAACTAAAACAAGGAATAAAGAGTTTGTATACAGAAACATGGAACTATGTAAGATATGAAAATAGAGAATCGGAGGCATTCTTAGTAATCGAAGAACTTCGACAAGGTGGAATTCTGAGTCCAACTCTATTCATAATAGTCATGGACAACATAATCAAAGAAATACACAACAAGACAAAAAACTACACATTGGCTATTGGGACGTAGAACCAGTAAAGGTAGCAGAATGTGCCTTTGCTGATGATCTGTGTAACACATGAAATAACTCAAGGAAAGAAAAATGAAAATTAATACAAACGAAACAAAAGTAATGACGTTTGCAAACACTGATAGAAAAGAGATGAATATAAAAATAAACAACGTGAAACTGGAAGAACAGTTTTATAGGGAAGCAAGAACTAAGCAGAAAAACCAAGCTGTCAGTGTTTAAATCAATATATGTACCTATATTAACCTTTGGAAGTGAAAGCTGGGTGCTAGCGAAGGCACAGAAGAGTAAATTGCAAGCGGCAGAAATGAAATGTCTTAGGAAAGTTAAAGGAGTCATACGAATGGATAAAATAAGGAATGAAGGCATTAGACGAAAACTAGGTGTAGAGTCAATAAACAAAAGGATTGAAAAACAACAACTGAGAGGTTTAGGCATTTAGTACGTATGAATGAAAGACCAGTGAAGAGGATATGGGAGGCAAGTATGAACAAATATAGAAGAAGAGGAAGACCAAAGAAAACTTGGAATCAACAAATGGCAGACATATTAAAAAGAAAGGGAACAGATTGGAAAATAGCGAAGAATCTAGCCAAGGATAGGGAAAAATGGATCAAATTTGTAAACTGCTAGGAAGCGACGAATGGGAGGAAAAGAAAAAAATAAGGAAAGAAAAACAACACCCTTACACCCACTGGGTACAAGAGGGTTTTTGATGATATATTATGTATATATATATTATTTATGTTTACACTATAACTCGAAAACAAATGAAAATCGGATAAGAACATACATTATTTTCACGTATACAATACACTCCAGGCCTTTGTTTCGTGCCTCTCGACTCACCCTGTATATATCAATAATGTTAATGATCACGATTGTACTTAAATAACTCCGAAGTTGCTACTTGGTAAAACACCATCTGCAGACCACATGCATGAATGCCAACAGAATTAAACGGGCGAAATTAAATTTATTGTGAAACCCTTAACATACTTCGGATATTTGACGTATTATCTAGTTATTAATAAACTTCAGCTTGCGAACAGATATTCCAACTTGCAGAACTCAAGCTTCATTCCATCAGAATACCAAAACATCTTCTCTTGCTCTCTCTCCCACTTTTAATTATCCAGTGAATTACCATCTATTCGCAATACGATCCTTCTCTTGATCTTTGATAATTGAAAAATATTGTCGAAGGCTTAATTACTTATTAAAATTCGTCTTAACAATATAAAATATAATTACATAGTTAGATATTAACATATGGAAGATTGAAAAATCATATGTTTCAATGTAAGAACCTGGTCAGAGCTGACAGAATTTCCTGTGTATTTGATATATGTATGTGCCACTAATCATTTTGACATCTAACCTTCATTTTGGTTTTACAAAATGACTCCTTCATTTATAGTTTACCTTACTTTACAATAGGGAATGTCTGTGATCGCATATGATCTCGTATCCCTAAGAATTTTTGGAAAAAGACTATGCAAAATTCGTGGTTTAAGTATCATCGGAATAGGGAAAAGAAACTATGCTGAATTAGGTAGGATTCCTTACAATTTACTCTATGTACCCGAGCATGAGAAGCCTAAATTTTTCGATATGATCCTATACAATTTTCATAAGGCTAGACTGCTCGTTGAGAAGCAACTAATCTATCATGTGGAACCGGGCTATGGCGAGCATTTAGAAAAAGTCAAACTAGAACAGAAGGTAAGAGAGATAATGACAACACTGGATTTGCACGATGCAATTTTAGACATATGTTTTCCATTTAGAAGGGATGATGGTTCTCACGAACTAATTTATGGTTACAAAGCTCACTATAAGAGCTGCAGGACACCTCTCAGAGGTGCTATAAGATACAGCACCGACGTGACTAGGGATAAAATCATGGCTTTGTCGACATTAAGCAGTTTTACTAATGCTTTTGCGAAAATTCCTTTTGGAGGGTCCAGCGGTGGATTACGGATAGATCCAAACGATTATAATGATAACGAATTGAGGCGAATTACCCACAGATTCGTGGTGGAAATGTATAGGAAAGGCTTTATGGCGCCTAGTATAGACATTTGCGCTCCGGAGAAAGGTACGCGACAAAGAGAAATGTCTTGGATAGCTGACTTTTATACGAGAACTTATGGATATCGCGATATCTATGCTAGTACATGCGTTACTGGTAAGACTTTGGCCGCAGGTGGCTTGGATGGATTTAAATCTGGAACAGCCGATGGGCTTTTCATTATTTTAGATAAATTCATAAACGATGCACACTTTATGGAAAAAATCAATGTCAAACCCGGTTGGGAAAATAAGACTTATATAATGCAAGGTTGTGGCTACATTGGTACGAAAATCATAAAGCATTTGAATAATGCAGGTGGCAAACTAATCGGAATTCAAACGACAAGAGGAAGTATTATAAACAAAGATGGCATAGACGGTAACAACATCGTTGAATATCGAAAACGAACTGGCACTATTGTTGGATATACCGGGGCAGAGCCTTACCCCGTTGACAAGAATATTCTCGAAGAACCATGCGATATTTTAATATTAGCAGCGACTGAGCAGGTCATCACGAATACTATAGCTCCTCTATTAAATGCTAAAATTGTATTGGAGGCATCGAACGGCCCGATTACTCCAGCTGCAGACAGATATCTACTAAAGAAGAACATCTTGATAATTCCTGACATTTTAGCAAACTGCGGTTCACCAGCTGTATCCTATATGGAGTGGCAGAATACTATGTATCCAGTAGTGAGCACGAGGCTGAAATACAAACGAAGTTCCGACGTTTTTTTCTTAAAATCCGTCGAAGAAGCACTGAATCGACAAGATTATAAATTGAAAATAACTCCTCTTCCAGAAATTATGAGTGCAGTAGCAGATGTCAGTCAAAAAGAGTTAACGTACGCTGGACTACAGTATATAACAGAGAGGTCTTATGCCAAAGTTGTAAAACTCGCAGAGCAATTCGATTTAGGGATAGATATAAGAACTGCAGCTTATGCGGGGGCTATAAAAAGAGTTTTTAAAGATGTGTACAATTATATTTACTGACGACAATATGGTTTACTTTTTGATTGAAAGATGAAATATAAAAATAGGAATATAATAATTAATGCACACGAATATTGTGTGCATTTATATTTATTACAATAAGTAGTATAATGCAGATACTAGAGAATTACTTAACAATAGAATAGAATTTAGTTAATGCACTTTGAAAACTTGTAAGCAACTGTAAGATCAGAATGTAAAAAATGCTGATGATTCTGATGAATATAGAAAATGATACTTAAATGTGATGTTTTAAATGCGCAATGTAATGTTGGTTGTCTATGTACTAGGTATGTAATTGTAGTTCAATGAAAGGTAAACATTTTCATATTAATTTTATCTACTTCCATTCAACTATAAAGGTAAATAAATTAAATTTGCTTTATCTGCAACAGTCAGAGGTAGTTTTGATTTGCAGCAAGTACTTGCTTATCAAAGCTCACTGAAACAATATCTATGAAATACAAGCCCTAGCAACTATATACTGGGAAAAAAAATATATGTATGTGCTATGGCTTTTACAAAAATCTGGGACAACCCTTACGAGCCCATTTTGACGTTTTTTTAGTGTTGTGATAATGACTTAAAAAATAACAATATTTTGTATTTAACCTAAAACTTATACGTTATATTCATTTATTTTAAAAACTGTTTGCTTTTAGCAAAACATATATCAAAGATTATTTTTAAATATAAAAATTTTTATTAAAAACCATATTACATTGATGGGCCATTATTATTATACTTCAATAATTAAGTACTGCACAACACTTGTCGATTTACGATTGACACTGGCAGACAATTTGACATTAAGCTATTTAATTGTCATATTTTACAAGACATGTTTAAAATGAATAATTTCATAACAGTATCGCTTATCCCAGATTTCTAAGAGCTCATATTGACATTTTTTCGAATCTTGTGACAATGACTTGTCCATTTACGATTGACACTAACAGACAATTTGGTAATGTCATAATAATTCCTTGTCCCAGATTTTTATGAAAACGATGGTACACTTTTGTTCGGAGAAAAAGCGTACAAGGGGTGAAGGTCGATTTTGCAATTAGGCATACAAATATTAAATATTTAAATGAATCAATTACTAAATCATTGTAGAAACGTGTAATAACAAAATATGACAACAACAAGAAAGTTAAATATAGTCAGTGAGAGGTTTGATAAGAAATAAGGAATAAACTAATAATTAATCCTGGCCCCATCCTTTTCTAAAACTCTGTGGAGTCTTCTGGGCATAGATCCAATTAAATTTTGAAAAAAAAAAAATCATTCAAATGAAGATCTTCCCAAACAATTTCAATGGCTTCCCACAATTCCCCCCTATTCCGTGGTCGAAAATTTCTTTTGTACATTTTTTTGACCATCCACCCAACATTTCTATTAGGTTTAAGTCAGGGCTATAGAGCCACGGTAAATTTCATTTTTATTCACAAACCACGCTGAATATGTTTGTCGTGTGGATTGAGCATTGCCCTGTTGAAAATGAAGTTATGGCCGTATTCCTGAACGAGCCTTCAAGTTGGCCACAATTTTCTTTTAATATTACTATTCAGGTGCATTCTAACTTCAATGAATATATTAATGTTATTCAAATTCAAAATTTTTGTGAAGTGACATATGACAGCGACGAATTTGGAAATCACATTAAGATAATACACGGCTAAAATGTAGCTGTACGCTTTTTCATTGAACAGAGGCGTACATGTGCACTTCGGATATTTGACAATTTGTTCTTTTAATTACTTTTTATTAATTGAATTGGTGAATAAGCAACGGTTTAAATGTCAATTAATCACAAAACATACTTATTATTTCTAAATAGCAAACCTTGCAACTGCTAAAAATGACGAAAATGTGTGACAAGTAAATGTTGGGACAGTATAAAGTAACTGTCAAAAATGAAATAAAATAAGACAAGTGAGCTGCGAAAATAATGCAGAACGAAACGTCAAATTAATTAGCAGGTTCATAAAATCAAAATTGGTAGAATACATATACCCTAAAGGTGGTCTCAGTTAAAAAATTACGTGTGCAATGACGTCAGTGGTAGTGGAATATTGAACATATGAGATCCATCAATTTAAACGTTGTTATGAACAAGTATATCTATATATTTACTACCAATGACGACAAAATACGCGTCTTTCATCCCTCCGCCCACAATCTTTCGGTCAAGAATTGCAAGATAGGAACTGAGACCACCTTTAGACTAAATGTATTCTACCAACCTTGGCATAGAATAACATACTTGAAAGACAACTCTGGCCATGGACGTGGACTGTATTTTGGCGCCTCTTGTAGACATACCGGAAACTATCAGCAGAATACGCGGTCTAGTTATTTCAAATTTTCTTCAATATTTGTCAAATTCTGTATTTAATACAAGTGTTAGAGCACAAAACACAAGTTTTTATTTACATATACATTTATTAGCGGAATTTAAGACTAGATATGACACTTCCTTCGATGTAATACATTTTTCAATAACGTTAAAGCTAAAATAGTGCACAGAGAATTTTTGTAGAAGACTAAAAAACTTACTGGCCTATTAAAATGGGGTCTACGATGATAGTACTGGAAATAAATATATTTTTAAGTAGCAATTTACAAATATTATGACTTATGACTTATGACTAATAAACGTACCTATTGATGCAGTTGTAGTACTTGTAATTGTTAAATTTGTCCGTACAGGCAGCTGTACGTACTGCTGTAAAGACTGATTTTTAAAAGAAAACTTCAAAGAACAGAACTAAACGAGTACGAAATGAACAAATCCATTATAATTCACTGTAAACTACAGACAAAGACTTGGCAAATGACATTTTCAATCATAGTTACTATGGTTACAAACATCCAAACATATTAGAAGCTTTGAAACCTTAGTTACAAACCAGTTATGTAAGAGATAGATATAGGTTAGTTGCGGTAGGTCTACGAGAGGGCCAAAAATAGTTTTCTCATAGGATTCCAATAGTCCCCACCCTCTGGGCAGTTGCTTTCTTATTATATTGAGTGAATCGCTGCGTTCATTGAGCAAAATGGTGCGCGGTATTTCTTCAAATTCAAAAATTTGTTAGTGCTTAAAAATTATTGCCACAATAAAACAATAGGTGAAGTGGCGGATGAACTTAATATTCGTAAAACTACAGTGTGGAATATAATTAAGCATTATGGAGAAAGTGGAAATACCCTAGATAAAAAGGGCAAAAATCCGGGTCGTCCAAAATTAGTTTCTGATAGGAATAAAAGGATATTAGTAAAACTATGCAAAAAAGGCCGAAGAAATACTTTAAGGCAAATTACGGCTGAATGGAATCATGAAACTAAATTAAATCTGTCAAGCGAATGCTGTCGTCAGTGGATAAATGTTGACTAAAGTTTTATAAGGTTGAATTACAAATAACAATTTAAATGAGTAATATTAAAAAAATGTTTTCTTATAGGCAAAGAAGAAATCACTGTTGACGAAAAAACAAAAGAAAGCTAGGCCCACGACAAAATCGAAATTCGACGTATGTGTTGATTACCGCAAAAACGTGATTCTCACTAAACATGAGGCTTTCCATAAGGATTGTCTAAGACATATTGCAAAATTTCCTAAAGAAGTAACGATTTGAGGCTGCATGACAGCTTCAGGATTAGGATGCTTTGAATTCATTGATGGGCCAGCCTGTCATACGGCCAAAACCGCAACCACTTGGCCTTCCAACAGTCCTGACCTTAAAATCATTGAAACAGTGTGGCATAAAATGAAACAAACATTGAGGTATGTACAACTTACAACGGACATTACCAGAACTTAGAGCCAGAATAGAGCAAATTTATGTTGATACTTTTATCATTTCGCGATCATCTCGAACTGAAAGGCACTCGTTCCAGTTAATTCTTTAATAAATTCGTCAATTCTTATTATAATTAGAATTTGATGACTGAAGATTTGGGCAAGAAGAAACTAAGGGTGTGATGGGTGCCGCGCTTGCTCACTCAGGATCAAAAACATATTCGAATGAACATTTCCAAAGCTCTGTTGAAGCAGTTCAAACGAAATAAGTCGGAATTTTGGCATCGATTAATAATTGTAGATGAAACTTGGTTACACCAGTTCACTTCTCAAGCCAAGACATAGTCGAAAGAGTGGACTGCGAAGGGTGAATTGGTTCGGAAAAGGGCGAAAACTGTTCTATCGGCCGGAAAAATTATGGCGACCGTATTTTGGGATAGTCATGGAATTGTGTTAATCGACCATCTTGAAAAAGAAAAAAACAATAACGGGAACATACTACGTATCGTTACTTGCCAAGCTGAAGGCAGAAATTGCGGACAAATGGCCGCATTTTAAGAAAGAGAAAGTTCCACTAAGACAACGCTCCGCCTCATACTTCAATGGTGGCCATGCCAAAAATTCACGAATTGGGGTTTGAATTTATGGACTATCCACCCTATTCACCAGGTCTGGCCTCCAGCGACTTTTCTGTTTCCTATGCTGCAAGTTTCGCACGGAGGACACAGCTTTTCATCGAATGAGTAGGCCATTACTTTCATTAACGCCTATTTTGCAGAACAAGATGTCAAATACTATTTGGACGGATTAGAGGAATGGAGGCATCGCTGAGAAAAGTTTATTGAGAAATAAAATTGAATTTGACAAAAAAAAACTTGTTTCTGTGTTACGCTGAAAACTTTTCAGACTACCCACATAGCAGAGCACAAATTCTTGTTTTCGTTTTCCTCTTTGTTATTATGCCCTGCTTCTTACCAATAGCAACCGCGCGATTAAAAAGTCTCTTAATTTAAATTTGCCATATTAATGGTTCTAACATGTTTAGATTATTGTATTTATTAGCGTCGATCTGTTATCTACGAAAGCTATCCCATTTAAAAGTTTTTATTCTCAGTCTTGTAATAATATATCATCTCTTACGATTACTTGTAGGCTTCCACCTATCACAGTGAAATATTGCTCCTATTTTAAGAATTATATTCATGAATTCGAGGAAAAGCAAAATAATTATACGAAAAAACTAAATTTAGGTAAAAATATGATGCTCCACTTTCCTTTCTCCTCGATCACGGTATATTCAAATTAAGCCGGGCATTCTTGGCCTTTATTCTTGTGCGTTAAGTGCTCCATTTTTACGACGTAATTTAATTTCCCGCGTTTATTACGTAAGGCTTCTCTTTGATTTATTCGCAGCCTTAGCTTGTGGTATACTTTTTAGTTTAGCGACGTCTTTTCTGTGAAAGTTTCAAATTTTGGAGCATGGCTTCATTATGTTATAACATTACGTGAACGGGCTTCCAGAAAGAAATCCTGTCTAGATTAAAACAGTAAATTAGATTTGGATAAAATCTCTTTTGTGAATGTTCTGAATGTAGAAGAAGAAAATGTATGTATTAGGTTGGTGTTAAGAAGTAAGTATATTGCAGAGGCATTTGTATAATAGGGGAAGAAGTGAATAATCAGCTCCTATTTCTAGATAGTTTAGTAATTAGAAAGAACAAAGAATTGGAAATAAACATCTACGGAAAGGAAACCAAGGTTGATAGATATATCATTACAAAATCTAACCACTGAGGACAACAAAAAGTGGCCGCCAAATTAATAGATTGGTAAAATTCCCCTTGGAATAAGAGTAGATACAATAAAGAACTCAAATTTATAAAAATGTAGCTATTTATAATAGTTACTCTTCTAGAGATGTCGATCGCATCCTTAAAAAAGTCCAATATAGGCACTATGCAACAAATTCTTCGACTTTAATTCCAGCAGAAAACGTGAAACTTCCCCATCGCAGAATATCGAAAGGGTTTAGCAAAGTTTGTGCACAAAATATGAATGTGTATTTCAGTTTGCAAAATACACTCAGAAACCTTCTAGGCAATCTGAAAGCTAAACCGGATACGAAGGAAAAGTCGGAAACTTATAAAACCGGATAAGGTAAGTGTGATAAAACCTACATTGGACAAACGAAGTGGGCGATAGGTACCAGATTCAAAGAAAATTTAACTCATTACCGCTATGGAAGGACTTGAATCGTCAAGTGTAGTGCAACACAAAAACGAAAAAAAAAATTAGAAAACGTCAAATTAATTAAGAACGCAATTTCGCCCAGGGAATTAGATGCTTACGAAACCATTTATATGAAAAAGAATGTAAATGTGTTAAACAGGGAAAGAGGCCCCCTTAGCTACTCAATTGATGGATTTATTGGTGTAAGAGGAACACATGTTTACGTTTTGTGCTAGAGGCAAGAACCTTTTCTTATAGTTTCGCATATTTAGCGTGTTTTGGGGTGTACAGGCGGTAAACGTAGCTAAATATCTTTTAGAGTACGGATGGATTTTCCTCATATCATTTGGTCGTACGATTGATAATGAAAATTCACGAATTCCTGAAGTAATTGTTCTGAGTTAATCAAATAACTTGTATTGTGCGGACTGCGCCGATACTATAGTGTTTGCAAGGCATTTTTATTTTAACATAAAATTATTGACACCAGTGAGATCGATTATCACTTTGCACTGACATCTAAAGAAAGTTTACATACATAAGTTAAACAAATTTCAAAGAATTGAATTCCTATATTGCAGAAAGAAAATCTGGTAACACTGGCTTAACTCAATGTAAAAATTTATTTAAACAATCGAAATTTTACTCATATTTAAATTTTTTCGAATAAACTTAGTCAATTTGATAAATTTCCACTATCCAAACGAGCAAAGTATTGGATTGAAGAAGAAAACAAAATCTAGGCATTCATAGTAAATTTAACTGATATAATAAAAAATACAATTCACCTTGGAATCTGAACAAAACTATATTCTTTTACTTGATTTAGCCTTAAAGGGATAGCCTAGAAGAATACCATATTTTAGGGTTTTTAGCATACGTATCTAACGTGCGCCATTAGTGGGTCGTCGGAGTCTAGCGTAAAAATTACCAAAGATGGAGAAATGAAATTTTCTGTACGTATATAGTATATTACAGTGCATTTTATAAAATTATTTATAAATATACAGTGTGTTCCAAATTTCCGCAGCTACACTTTTTATTGATTACTTTGATAGTCACTTAAATTACCTTTGCAATGATACACAGTTATGAGCACTTTCGGTAATTACTTTTGGCTATATTGCAATTTTCTTTTTAATTTTGACATTTACAGACACTGACATTTTAAGACCTAGACAGAAAACAGATGTAGTGTCGTGAAAGTTACTCTTTTGTTATCAATTTAGGGGCTAACACTTTATACATTTCAAGGTGGTATAATGTAAAAATATATTCAGGGTGTTAAATATGTCGTACAACATTTATCGATATTTAAACGCTTTTTTCGATTTTTTATAATATATGTTATAATTTTATTGGGACTAATTTATTGTAATTTGAATTATCGATATGTTCATCATTAGTTATTACGTACTGCTTTAATCTCGTTGTCAATTATATCATTGCTGTTATTTTTTACTAACTTTCATTAACTAAAAGTGAATTTCTCGAAAGAAGACTTCATAGACATGGTAGTTGTTCTTGGCGCTTACAACAAAAATCCACTCTTAGCATCAATAATGTCAAAGGAATACCCCTTGTGAAGTTTTTCTATGGCCTACTATAGAAACTGTATACACGACATCCCCTACAATGGCAGAAAACAGGTAGCAGCAAGTAAGAAACGCCTTTCTTCAATTAAACGAGGGCAATTTGGCTCAAAATGTATGCCAGTTTGTATAGAGACGGTTGAGAATATGCACAAAGCATAATGGAGACGTATTTGAGCACCTTCTGAATTCAGATTATTTTATTATGAAAAAGAACTAAAAGTGTACATTGCTTTTTAGAAACTGAAAATAATAGTATTACGTACGGCTTCGTATTACTTGAACATAATCCAAACAATTTACGTAAAAGAGAACAATTGAGTGGAGATAAATGGTTCCGTTTCTATTATCTCACAATTTTAAAACCAAATTAAAGAAACGTAGTATTTAATTATTGCGTTCTACATACATATTAAAATTGTGATACTTTAGAACGTATTGGGAATAAATATAACAATGTAATATTTTTTATGGTAAGTAAGACAATAAATGCGCGTAATATTAAAGGCACCATTTGATATTTGATTTTGTTTGAAAAAGCATGGCCATCTAGCTGTATTAGATGCTCGCATATCGGATATTACAAACGTATTTTCCATAAATGTGCAATATCTTCGAAAATACTGGAAATAAATATTACGTTATTGGTACTGGTTGAAGGTAATTTTACAAGGAAATTGCTGGCAATATCAAAAAAACGTAGGTTCTATCAAAAAAAAACGAAAAAAAGCGTTTGAATTTCGATAAATGTTGCACGACATATTTAACATCCTGTATATATTTTTACATAATACCACCTTGAAATTTATAAAGTGTTAGCCCCCAAATTGATAACAAAAGAGTAACTCTCGACACTATATCTGTTTTCAGGCTATGTCTTAACATGTCAGAATCCTGTAACTGTCAAAATTTTAACAAAATTTGCAATATAACCAAAAGTAATTACCTAACAGAAGTGCACATAGTCATATATCACTGCAAAGGTAATTTGATGGCTATCAAAAGGATCAATAAAAAATATAGCAATCCATTTAAAATAAAAAAGTTA
Source organism: Dynastes maya (assembly GCA_029619315.2). Taxonomy (NCBI): domain Eukaryota; kingdom Metazoa; phylum Arthropoda; class Insecta; order Coleoptera; family Scarabaeidae; genus Dynastes; species Dynastes maya. The sequence continues at coordinate 33,335,818 of JAROYE020000006.1, read as the reverse complement.
AAGGAAGTTGCCGAAATTTGGAACACTCTGTATATTTGTAGATAATTTTACAAAATGCGCTGTGGCATACTATATACTGAAATACCTTTCTCAGGGGATTTTGGGAAAATTGTTAAATTTTCTAATTTTAGACTAAATTAACTATTCTTAGTGGGTTCGGCAGTATCCCTGTATACCCTTTCGGCACTTTTTAACGAATTTCCAAATTAATAAAACGAAATTAACGAATTTTAAAACTCTAAAAGTAACTAACCTTGAACTTGAATGATGCCAGTGTTATATAAACTCTCTGTTTATATAACCACTACAGGAAACTGCCTGTTCTGGAAATTTAACCCTTTTCTCTTCAAATAACGATTTTGATTTCACAATCGAGCACTTTATATGGGGATTGAAGTTAAGAAACACTTTGATTCAACCAAGGCTGAATAAAAATTGATGAAAAATTACGGCGTCGTTCATCTTTCTTTTATTTTAAATCGCGAAAGATCGGCGATTGTTTTATTTCACAGCCAGTTTTGATAATTTAACCCAAATAGAAACTTTTACGATGAATTTCGATCAAATGAGATTATTTCTGCAAATAGCATACGAGAATGAAGGCAGTGACTCAACTAGGAGGTCGTATTTCGATGATTCTATGATACAAAATGTCACTGACAAGCTTTAAACGAGAAAATTCTCTAATAATTTACATAAACCTTTCAAATAAAGATTTAATTGGTGAAATATTATTTAAAATACCTTTCCATTTACGCTGTTGGTTATTTCAGACGATTTCTACATGAATTTGGACGAATTACGTGAATAAGAAAATTAACTGACAAGTAGATTTGTCCATACTACCCCACACTCGTCGTTATCTGGACTTATATTGCAGATATAATGTCCTCGCCCCAAGGCCAGTTGGCTGAGGGGAGATGGTAACGAGGAAATTTCCATTTTTCCCCGCAAGAGGAATATTTAGTTACCAACGAGTGGCCAACGTGATATTTAGTCGTGCAGAAGTGACAATCGAGGGAGGCTATTGTACATACAACGTTGAACATAACAATACATACGTATAATAAATCTCATTTCTCCGTCTTTGACAGTTTTCGCGGTAAATTCCACCGACACACTAATAGCGCACCCGGTATCGGCTGTTATATTTATGCCTAACTCTTATACGTCCCATCCTTTTGTAAAACATAACGAAAAAATGTTCTAAATATTCCTCACTATATCTAAGAGATACATAGGTTTTATTATCCAATTATATAAGTAGTAATGTCTTCCTTAAACAATACGTACTACGTTGCACGAGCATATTGCTTTCGACTAAGATTATAACCACTTTATGTACGCTGCTGTACAATTGGATTGAATCGTTCGATTGAAAAGTTGAAACACTAGCTAACACCTGTCGCAAAGGAGAAATATTCTCGGTATACACAGATGCTGATTGAAAGAAAATATTCTCTTTTTATGAGAAAGCATTTAATATTAATCATTAACTAATATGGAATCAGTTCGGGACAAATATTATTTTTTTCAAATGAGTTACAGGTAAATGTTTATTTGTGTGTATACAAACATAAAACAGAGCACTGCTTGCTTTTGCAATGTTTATCTTCGATACATTTTCAAGGTAAATACGTATTTGGATATAGTAAACTTCAATAATAATAATGTTTATAATAATGCTTATTGTCCGACAGGTGACCCTAATTAAAGGACAAATATTGTGAATGCATTATACACATATACATACAAGAAAAATTGCATAACAACACAAAAAATAAGTGAGACAGTATACTCTGCATATTCTCCGGTAAAAATGTCACTAAATATCTTCCCAGCATTACTGATCATGTGACCGAAAAGGAAGATTTGTCCTCGGTGTGGGTATGTTAAGGGCGTGTTAGGCCTAACCGAATGTTATTCAAGGTAAATACGTTGAATCCTATATAGTCGCATACAGTCGATCCTATCATTTAGTAATTTGTGCAAAAATCGGACACTCTCGTAATCACGACGGTATGACAATGAACGAAATTGATGCGACTCGAGAAGAGTATTATAGGAAGTATGCCAAGGCGGATGTTCGCCATTAACTTTGTACGGCAAGAATTTTAAGAACCGACGTTGGACACGTCCAATTGGAGCTTGATGGGGCGTTTAAAAAGGGCGCCAAACAATAGAGCCACGCACCAATTTGGAGAGCACAAATGCAAAATTAAGGCTTCATCACCGCGTCATTGAAATATTTAGACGTTCTCATAAGAATTGCTCAATATGTGTATTAAATGCTAAGTTGAGTCAAATGTGACACCTAGATCTTAGAGATTGGTAATCTTACAGACGGAAATACCGTTGATTTGATACGTGAAGGTACTGCTTTAGTAGCAATATTGAATAGTTGTATAAGCAAAGAAAACAAAAATCAACAAGATAAATGGACACGTTCAAGCATTCTTGTCAGAAAAAGATTATTAGAATGTTATCTAATTTATTCCTTTCATCGTAAGAACAGTTTATAACGAAACTGGTTTTGGCCTACTCCAATATACAACGATACTCGTTTGATCTTCGATAAAAGCTACATGTTTCGACGTATTCACAAAACCCTAGGAGAATAGTTTCGCTATTAATGTTCTCTTCCAGACACAAATTCTGCAAACACAAACGCGGCTGCTTTCACTTCTGTGTAACAGCACGAAGCGAAAGTACGTAAACACAACCCCAGTAAATATATCGCTGTCATATGGAGTATATTATAGGGGAACTATATAAGAAGAAAATCGATATCGGTCACCCTCTCTAGCCGTTTGTTTCGAGGACAATGTCCGCGTGCCGCGCTGATGTTTTTGTTGTTGTATTTCTATATGTTGGTAATGGTAAAAGTGGGTTGCTTTAGATGTATGTAGAAGGAGAACTGTCAGACTGGCGACGAAAATTTTCCCATTCATTGATCGGGAATGAGCGAGGAAAAATCAATAGCATTTTAATTTCAAGCTAACAGGCGGATGAAAAAAAGATACGAAGAATGTTAGGAGAATAGCCGTGTGCAAAAAATAACTTGTTGCATAATAATAAACACGTAACCAGATGCCTTTTCTTAGAAATTTTAGACTTGTAGGTAAAACATTTTTTTTTATATCCAATAATGATCAACTACGTTATACAGCCTTGGTCAATAAGACGGAGCACCTATTGATTTTCGCAAATATGTATATAACAAATACTCGTTGTTTTAATATTACCGAAAAAATAATAAAATGTTGTTCTGAGAATTGCTCTAAAGTCACATGCAGGTGCTCCTCTGAGAAACCAAATAAAATCGAGACACAAACAGTTCTAAGAATCAAAATCGGTTATGCAATCGTACTGGCTTAATGTTTAGTAATACTCGTCTTTAATCAGACACTAACAAAGACCAACTGTTTTTCTATAAAGATTTACAATTGTTATGAAGACTAAAAGGACACAAATAGTGATTTTGAGTTCTACAGGAATCTCTCAAACTAAGATTGCTCAAAGATTGATGTGCTCACGCCATGCTGTTCATGTGCCATTGATAGGTACAAGAGTATTGAATCTTATAAAGTAGGCCAGGAGACTTTCTCTTTGGGATAGGAAGAAAGTTTCTTTGCTATTGCCTACAGATGTTAATGCAGAAGGTGGTCCAAAAATTTCGGCTAGAAAGGTTAGAAGACGCTTAAATAGTGCAAGATTAAAAGTTTATGAGGCAAGAAAAAAGCAGGTATTGTCCGAGATCCACAGAAAGAACCGTTCTGACTGGCCAAATAGACTCTAAGATTGGACAATTGAAAACTGGAAAAAGGTGTTATGGTTCGACGAAACGAATATAGAGAAGAATGCTATCATTTTGATAAAGTTACTTTTAAACAATAAACATAGCTTTTGACAAATAGAGTACATCCGTATATTTTTAAGTTTTTTTGGTGCCCCTTTGTACATTGTAAAGTTAACAAGGAATTTCACAAGGATTGTGTCGTTCCTACTCTCAAGGAATGAGGTGGCAATGTTATGATGATAAACGTGCATGTTATGAAATGTTTACATGTCACAACCGCATGAAAAGCCAAACGCATATAGAGGTTCTATATACGACATTAAGCCTATCATATGCAGAAAACGTTTTTTTCCCAACAAAATAACGCTTCGTACCACACAGCTCGAAAGATTAAAGATTTGATACAAAAAATGGATTCCATCTTCTGTTTTAGTATGCCCAATCTCCAGACATATTTTCGTTTTGTTATGTATATATGTTGCACTTCTGGTTGTGTAGGAGGAACAGGTGTGCTATTTTCAGTACAACTGATATGCATCCTGTGTTTTCCAACATTCTTTAATGGTTTAATTTTTATTTCTTTTCTGTTATTGTAATATTTTGTTGGAAATAAACTATTATTATTATTATAAATCCAACCGAGAATTTGTGGCACGTAAAAACTCAACGAAAGGGTCACAAACACTTTTGCAAAACAGTACTAGAAGCCAAAATAAAAGGAGTGTGGAAAAATATGCCAGCGGCGCATTGCAAAAAATTTGTACCCACCAATTTTTTGCAATGCCTCATCGCATATAGGAATTAAAGCCTGAGGAGGACTTACATGATTTTATTTAAATTTAACATTTTATAATATATTCACCATTGTAAATGTATTTCAATAAGGTTTAAGGTGCTCCGTTTTATTGACCAAGGCCGCATATGTAAAACAATGCTTTCTGAAGAACCGGAGGCGTGAAGATGGCTCCGCATCTTCGATTTTTCAAAATGTCTACGTTTCATGTTTGTTTTGTGCTAATTTGTGTTTATTCGTTTGAGAGGTAATGATAATAACAGGTTTTTGTCATAGTGTTAACATTAAAACAAAAAGATCCATATATCGTTATAATTAATCAAAATAGTAGACAAATGTAAACAGTTCACATCTTTTATATGTACACTAAACCCAAACCAGTAACGTTTAAATGAACTATTAATAGGTTACAAGAAATTGAAAAACTTTTAGACACAAAAAAAATATGGCAAGTGACTATCCACTCTTAAATATAAATCTTATGGCCAAAAGTAATTAGTGCAGTGGGTACAAAGAAGTTGGTTTCAGTAGATTACTAGACCAAGCAAAATTCAGTCCTTGATATGCATACATAAAGCTTCGACTCTATGAAACAGGTAACATGTATAGTAACACTATTTAATAGCGATCAGGAAAAAAATCTAGAATTATTCTTTATATACTGATTAGATTACAAAAAAATGGCACTTAGTGCACTGTTAAAACCATTGTAAATTTTTAGTTGAACAACTCCATTTATTGGAGGGAAATACTTTCAAACATAAAGACAATTTGGATGAGCATTCGGTCTAAATGTAAGTAATGGGATGATCAATTTAGATTGACTTATTGGACTATATAGCCAATTTATTTCAATGATCACTTGAATAAAGGAAACAGGTAAGTGCAGCTCACCGATTTAAATGAAACTTTGTGGGTTCATAGACCGATTTAGTGTAAGAACAACGGTAACTATCTTAATTGCCCAGTCGCCCACTGGCGGGGTGCAAAACACCCCAAGCTCAACACTACCTTTCGCTGTTTGACTTAATAGCTCAGAAACTATGAGAGTTATAAAAAAAAGTTAAGACAACATTTAAACTGTTTTACGTGTTCTAAACGACGACGTAAATATTTTCTCTATAGCGAATATTTATTTAGGGAAACAACCTTCCACTCCCTTATGTAACGAATAAACGAATGCGAATAACTTAACATCAGCAGCGAATAACAGGCAAAAGAGCACACAGATCATCAACAAGGGTTAAGAGCAAAATCGGTCTGGAATATGCTTAAAAGAGCAAACACTGGGATAGAATCATACCGTTTATATAAAATGAAAAATTGTTGTTTCAGGAGATATTAGTCCATATTTGATAACATTCCATGATCAAACCGGTTGAATGTAAAATCGAAATCGTCTTGGTTATGTGCATCCATAAGATCAAAAGGAAATTGTCTAAAGTTCACTGAGTTTATTGTTGACACGGGAACGAATGCGTGACAGTAATTGGAAATACCTCTAAAAATATACGAGGGACACGCTATATATTTTGAGATGCCACAAAAGTAGAGAAGTTAGAGCTGGCAACACTGCATTTCTAAATACCACCATCCTTAAGTAGTAAACTCTGACTGTCAGTTGAGTCGCTGCTGTCATAGAGTAAACGTGATAGGTACGATTTGTCATCGAAACATGGACTTGTCAAGAGAACATGTACGCACAATGATTTACTACGATTTTAAGGTCGGTTTAAGTGAACAACAAAGTCTTGAACGATTGCAACTCGCATTTGGTGATGAAAGTCCTTCACGTGCAACTGTGTTTCGCTGGTATAGCGAATTTAAAAGAGGACGGATATCGCTTGGTGATGAGGAACGTAGCGGTAGGCCCTGTTCTTCAATTACCGCTGGAAACATTGAGAGTGTAAGACGTATAATCGACGAAGATCCAAGATGCACCTATCAAGTGATTGAGGCAACTCTTGGTGTTGGATCCGCAACAGTAAATTCAATTTTACATGATCATCTTCGGATGAAAAAAATTGTTACTCGTTGGGTGCCACACACGCTTACCGATTTCCAAAAAGCAGAGCGAGTAAGAATCGCTTGGGAAACATTGGAAATGTTAAATAATGGTGGACATCGCATTCTATCAAAAATAGTAACAGGTGATGAAACTTACATCCCATTTTACGATATTCCTACCCGCCAGGAGAGCCGCGTGTGGATCCACGAAGGTGCACCAACACCAACAATGGCCAAAAGACAAAGGGCTGTCAAGAAAGTTATGTACGCAGTTTTCTTCCGTAGTACCGGATTAGTAAAAACAATGAAGCCGGAAAATCAACGTACAGTCACAGCAAACTGGTACACCACAAAATGTTTACCTGCAGTTCTTGAGTCAGCCAACATTCGCGGGTTAATGTTGCATCACGACAATGCATCGTCACACAGTGCACAGCAGACACTTGAATTTTTACGTGAAAATAAGGTAAAAGTCATTGAACATCCACCCTATTCGCCTGATTTGGCCATGTGTGATTTCTGGTTGTTCTTCAACCTAAAAAAACATTTACGTGGTCAACGTTTCACGACGGAGGATGAGATAGATGAAGCAATTCATCTATTTTTTGAGAGCATTCCAAGAGATGACTGGCTTCACGCTTTTACGTTGTGGAAACTTCGGTTACAAAAGTGCATTGATGCAGGAGGAGATTATTTTGAACATAAATAAAATCATTTTCGTAAAAAGACTAGTTTTCTTGTATCTCAAAATATATAGCGTGACCCTCGTATGCACTGATGTAGTTGTTGTCTGGTATTGTAACTTCGGTGGAGCAACCACAATTTGTACTTGTATTCCATACATCGTACAAGATTTAACTATACCATAACTTCCTCGTAAGGCAAATGTCCAAGTAATTGTTTTATTTAATAAATTTATTATTATTTAGCAAATAAACGAACGTTTTATACTTCCAGGGAAATCAATCGCTGCTCCCTCTTCATAGTAAAGATACGCCGAAGCAGACGACTAGTGGCATCTATTCGTTAAACCAGGAGGACGTGCCCAGCAGTCACCGCGTCAAATTTTCGATTTTTGAAAATTTTGTAGTGGCAACATTTTACGCTAATTGAAGCCGTATAAGTTTTGTTTTGTATTCGTCCTGTTTTCAAGATTTTTGGAATTGAAAGCCGATGGGGATCCTGATTTGGCAGCCGAATAAAATAACTATTCTTGAGTGACTATGTTTTTCATCTTAAAGGTTCTTTGATATTTCAAAGTAACTCTTTTGTGGATATGTAGACCAACTTTCGAATTACCTTCCTACTTAGAACAGAACAAAATTCATTATCAAACATCAGTTATCTTTTCATTCCACTGCCTACCTTCCATAAACCAACATATTTCATCTCCATTTAAACTCCTCTTTAGCAGAAAGTCTTACCTCAACAGATGTAAAGCTGCGCATAAAATTAATTTATACATACACTGAGATCAAAGAGCTCTTGCTTGATATGTAAATTAATTTAATGAAACAGGGGTTCGTGAAGATGAAAAAGGAAGACGAAGATGGTAGCTCTCAAAAGGTAGGTACAAACGAAGCGTATGGATGATGAGTATCCGTAAAAAATGTAATTTCGTTAAAATATGTGGTATGAGTAAACGAGAAGTCAATTGCATTTATTTTTTTCAGGAAAGATAGTCTAAAGTACTTTCTGAAGTGATTTTTGCTAAAACTAAGTGCACTACACATTTGGACTACAGACGTTTAAAACGTTTTGACATTTTACAAAATTAATGATGAAGGGAAGTTAATTGTGCCATTAAAACTAGGAGAAACGAAAATCCAGTACTATGTTACCAATGACGAATTGTTCAATATAGTGCGGAGGAAGGACACGTATGCTTAAAGAATTACAAGTTAAGTACAAAAATATTACATATGAAGTTGTAATGTTGTATTTAAATTTAAAGCACAGTGCGCCTAGAAGAGGTATTGTTGTGACACCAATAGTCAGTTCGGAGTTGAGCAAACTCAAGATGCGAAGTCGATCTGAGTCTGCAGTCATACAGCGATGACGACTACAAGTTTATAATGGTATATCAAAACCATTTAAAGAAGTTTGTTCAGTTACGTCCCCTAAAAACTAAGACCGCGGAGGAAGTAACATATCACCTTCTTCAAATATTTTTAACATTTGGTGTATCAGTTATATTACATTCGGATAATAGAGAATTCAGTAATCCAGTTGTATCCGAACTATGCGCTATGTGGGAAGACGTTAAGATAGTTCACGGAAAGCCTCGTCATAGTCAAACTTGAGACTCAGTGGCTGCAAGGATGAAAGATAACGATACAAATAAATGGTCAAAAGGTTTCCCCTTTGTCCAATTTCCCAAGAATACCACGAAGCAATGCGCTAGAGTCCATATAAAGCCCTGTTTGGCGTTAAACCAAAATGAGGCAAGTTACAAATATTAAAACTGAAGGACAGCCCGAAGGCATTGATAATACTTTTGAAAATTTGGGCAGTGACCATAGTGATGACCGTATTCCAAACGAAAATGACAAGGATAATCAAAATACCATCGGAGAGGAGCTGCAGTAGCACGTCTTCATCTCAAACACTGACTGAACAGCACGTGTTAATTTCTGCAAAAAGAGTAGCCGCCAAAGGAAATCTTCTATTCCAAGCAATGAAAATGTTACGAACCTCAAAAAGAGCATTTCCTCCTGCTCAAATTGGTGATACCGTACGAATACAAGTCCCTGATGTTGGCCGTGGTCATACAGATTCCCGAAATGCGGTAGCGGTTGTTGTTGGAATAGACTTCGACTTTTATAAATTAGCAAACAAAGGTGGTGCCCTCAAGAAGCTTTTTACCCGTAATCAGCTCGCAATTTGTACAGAAAAGTTACTCCCCATAGATGAGATTTCTACTCAAGAAATGTCTCTGAGAGAAACAGCTTCAGCTAGTTCGAGAAATGGAGGACAAAGCTATACACGCTGCAGTCATAAAAAAAGTATTCCACGGTTAAATGCAGCTGTAAAAGCAAGGGGCTCCTCTGTATTTCAAGTTGTTACAACAAATGAGACTGTATAACGTTAATCACATGAATTTTATTTTTTACTAAAAAAAATCCATGTGTAAGTTTATTATTAATACAATATTATTTCAGTTTTCTTTTCGGATTTAGAATGTACTATTTATTTTAGAAACTATGTGGTGGAACAAAGAAAACGCATTTTTTTTTCGACAAAAAACATTTTATTTTTCAATATAGTCTCCTGCTCGCTCAAAACACTTATTCCAACGATATTCCCAATTAGCAATACCTTCCTTGTAGGTCGATGTATCCAAGTCCTCGAAATAGCAATTTACAGCAGCTATTACCTCGGAATTAGACGAAAAATTCTTACCGCCGAGCCATTTTTTCAGGTTTGGGAACAGATGATAATCGCTGGGAGCCAAATCTGGGGAATAGGCCGAATGAGGCACCAATTTAAATCCAAATTCATGAATTTTGGCCATTGCAATCACAGACTTATGGGCAGGTGCATTATCCTGATGGAAAAGCACATTGTTCTTTGCCAAATGAGGCCATTTCTCTTTGATTTTGTCTCTAAGTTGTTGCAACAAAGTGGCATAATACTCGCCATTTATTGTTTTCCCCTTTTCTAAGTAATCGACCAAGATAATTCCATGAGAATCCCGAAAAACGGTTGCCATAACCTTCCCTGCTGACAAAACCGTTTTTGTCTTCTTTGGTGGTGGAGAATCTTTGTGTGTCCATTGTTTGGACTGTTCTTTGGTTTCGGGAGTATAATGGTGGACCCAGGTTTCATCGACAGTTATGAAACGGCGAAAACGTGCCAAAAGGTCACGAGAAACCGCGTTAGCAACCGCGGCACCCAACGCGCCGAGTATTTTTTCATTACCAATTTTTCAGTTAAAATTCTGTGCCCACTGTCATTTGAGATACCCACTATGTCTGCTATTTCGCGCACTTTTACTCGACGGTCATCCAATACGATACGGTGGACTTTTTCAATCATATCAGAGGCAGTTGCAGTTTTAGGACGTCCACTACGAGGTTCATCATTTGTGCTCGTACGACCACGCTTAAATTCGGCAACCCAGTTTTTAACCATTGAAAACGAAAGAGCGGATTCCAGCAGTGTTGAATCCAGCTCTGCTTTTATTTCGGTTGGTGTTAAGCCTTTCAAATGAAAGTACTTTATCACTGCTCTTAACTTAGTTTTTTCCATTTTTTACAAAATCAACGAGACGTTCATTTTTTTGGGGGGGGGCGACTTCAAAACTACTAATTGACGTCCTCTGGCTTCAATTTTTCTATAAAAGATGTTTCACGGAATGGTAATAAAAATTTTCCTCCGAATTTGCCCCTATCTGTGTTAGGCCACGTATTTTTCGAAAATCCTCGATGTGGTGTTCAAAAAAATGTTTTTTTGTCTAATTTAAAAAAAAAAGATATTATTGTGTCAACATTCATCATCTACATGCTGAACTCGACATTCGCCGGTGTAAGTGAGAAATAATGATATTTAGCAATTTTGGGGGACATAAAACCAAGCGACTTAAGAATGCTGCCCCCGGAGATATGGGACATTTTTCAGATTTGGGTCTTTTACAGTGGCATATCAACTGAAATTTTTTTGGGAAAAAAATTTTTTAAAAACGGTTTCTTTTTTGTTAATGAGGTCCAATTAACACTGTGTAAAAGAAAAACTTTTTCGTTTTTTCCAAAAACGTCCATTTGCGGACCCATGTTCTTTAAAATTTTTCTGCATATTTGGGCCTGTTCCCCCTCTAGGGTGTGTGGACTTTTTCTTAACACCCGGGTAGCATGTTCCATTAAAAAAGCTTTGGGGTGACTATACTTATGGGACATTTAACTTTTTCATCTTTATAAACCCGCCCATTGGATCTCAAAAGAAAAAAAAAAATTTTGAAATTCAAAAAACCCCCCAGCCCACGGGATCTCCCCCTGTATGCATAAAGGAAGTCCAAAACATGTTCCCAAAAGGGGTTTTTAAATTTTGCTAAGTAAAACGTCGATATCTTTAGCAATTCGCGCTGAGTAATTGGAAAAAAACGTACACATATAGCACCCCTGCGTACACTAAATCATTTACAAGCTGCGCTCGTAACCGTCCAAAAATGGATCCAACATACGAAGTCCTTTTGATGACGTGCGTTGTTTAAATTTCGGGTTTCGTGTAGGTGGCCTATTTTTGCGCGTGATAAATGAAAGCTATGAAGTCCCAAAAGAGGCCATACAGAATATAATTCCTGTGTTCTATTTTTTTACGAGGGGGTTTAATTTAAGAAATAAAATGAAATTTTTATAGCCCAGTTAACCCATGTACTGGGCTTTTTCTATTCAACTTTACAAACTCGCTGATGTAAGATGAAAATTGTAGACTACTCTTTTATTGGGGAATTTTTAAAGTATTCATTAAGTCTTAGGGCCATAAAATGAAACTTACTCGAAATGAAAATAACTTTTTCCCAAATTTAACTCTTTTAGGGTTGGGAAAAAATTTGGGGAATTAGCTTTCAGAAAAACAAATTTTTTTCCAAAAGGGTTTTTAAAAATTCTTGTATTTTAGTAAAGCAATATTTACCCCCAGTTCGTCTTTTGAAAGTCGCTTGAGATAAAACCGAACAAAAGTAGCATGTTCTGGATTATTTCTCTTTTTTTTTTTTTTTTGAAAAAAATTCCATACGTTTTTACTGTCCTTTAGAATAAAAATTTTTTTATTGAAACTGTTCTCCCCCGCATACACAATATCTGTAAGTTAAAAAACAAGGTGGGTAACGTGTTAACCATTTTCCCCGCCCGTCCCCCCCCGTGGGGCCCCTTGCAACATGGAATAGGGCCCCCTCGTCCGCCCGTTGCGTTCATTGCCCCGCTCAAGGGCCCCCCCGGCCCGGCTCGGCCCGTTAGGAATTTAGGCTCTTTGGCCCGTCTAATTATTTTAGCGTGTTTTAAGCAATTATATCTGCACCGTCTTTTCTGAAATTTTTTAATTACTACATTATAATGAGTAAAAATGAAACATTTATTTTGTTTGTTCTTGTATACTATATTGTATGAAACCAAAAGAAAACGTAACGTAACATTGCATATATTAAAACTAGTTAATACAAATGATACGTAGGGACGTAAAAAGCATTATGCATACGTTATATCCATTCGATATTTTAATAAGACTTTTCTGGGCCCGTCAGGCCCGTACAATTTTATCCCCAGTCCCGCAATGAAAAGAGACCGAGGCCCGCCGAGCCCGCCTGGGGGCCCGGGCCGGCCGGTTTTTCCTAGCCCGTGCAGTGGTCTAAACGTAGTACGAGGTCGGCGCCATAAATTCTCGGCCTGATATAGAAAAAATAACTTGATAAAATAAAAAAATTTTTATTTTTTCAATATAACCTCCCCTAACTTAAATACATTTATTACAAAAAATCAATTTAAACCCTAATCAATATACCCCTGTAAAAATAATCTAAGTTTTTCCCCTTTCAAAATGTTATATTATAGCTGCTTGCAACCTTTAAATCGTCCTTAAAATAACGTACCCAAAGGGTTTTTCCTTAAAATGAGAAAATTTAAAGTAATCAGAGGTAATCAGAAGGTGTCAACCTTGCCTTAAATTTAACCCCCTTACAACAAGTTTTTTTACTTTCTTAAGTACTTTCTCTTATTTCTATAAAATATTGTTATCCACGCACACTTAAACTTATTTTGAAAACTAAACTTGTTATACATCATTAAATTCAGAAAAACATTCTTTATCCGAAACATTAAAAAAATATACTTTGCCATTACAAAAAAAAATTTCTCTTCATCACAGTCGAAACCTTTTGTTCCTAGTGATATTTGATCACGCCAATCGTAGTATGTATTTTAACCATTTCGTTTGATATTTATTTTTTTAAAATCGATAATAAATTATGGAGCTATGGTTTGGGGGCGTCACCCCGGTATCTTTAGGACTTAATAATAGTGTTGTAGGTATCCAAAAAAAATTGAGATCCGGATACCTGGATCCACTACCGATTCTGGGATGGGGATCCACTATATGCTTTTCGGGGATCCGGATCCACTATCATTTAATAAAGAAAACATCAAATTTGTGTTATATTATAGAGAAAAAGTGCAATAGTTTTTAAAATCCGTGCATTTAGAATAATCCCTGGATTTCCATGGCACAATTCAAAGTTACCTTGCATTACATGAGTGTTCAATAAACCTGGTGAACCGAGCGGGATCCACGTTACCGGATAATAGATGCAGATCCGAGTTTTCGGATAACGGATCTGGATCCAGGTTTCGGGATAGCGGATCCGGATTTGAGGTTTCAGAGAATGGAACCGGATAACCCCAAAGATATCCGGATAACAGCTTTACTAACAACGATACTGCTCATTTTCCATTAACATTTCCTTTTTTATTGCTTTATAGAGAGCGCATGTATCAATTAACATAGTTCAATTCCCCTGTTTTTTTAAAAGGAATAAACAAAAACATTTCCCCGTACATAAACGAGAGAACTCGATAATATTACAAGGATTTTCTGAATCAACGGGCCCTTTCCCTCTCATGTAGTGTTTGCAATCGTGAACAATGCTATACATTTGATATCCCACAATTAGAGGATTACATACGTTTAAAATAGAACAATCGCTTCAGACATTAAAAGGAGAACCAAAGAAAAGTTTAAAAGTTGGCGAGATTCTATTCGAAATGCATAAAGTGATTATTTCACCATTTGTTACTGTACAGTAACGCCTACCGTTCATAACTTATTAACAGTCAGAGTTGGAAGTGACTACAATAACACAGGGGAAACCGAAGAACAAAACTTATTTCAAACGTTTAAAAACGCCGCCTGCATGAAGAAGGATAGAACACGGCGAAACAATCTGTGACGCAAACATTGAAACACAGCAGCCTGGGAAACTTTAGCACTAGCGAAACAATGCCACTTGCCTTAGTCCAGGCGAAAACTTCGGTCCGAAAGGAGAGAGTTTAGCTAAATTGTAGGAGGCCGCTACGGCAAATAGACGGTAGCACAATGAAGTTCCTCAGATGTTCCCGGGAATTGTATTCAAAGGTTTTCACTCTTCGCTCACTGGCGAAGTTCGCATTCATTGTTTGAACGTCGGAGTTCCCTCTTCCTTGAATGCGTGCCGCTTCATGTTTTGTTAGGATTTGGCTTTAAAATTAATTTGAGGGGTAAGGTTGGGCCACAAGGTTGCCTACGTAACCAATGTGTGCCGTCTTCCCCGAAACGCTCGCACGTACGGAGTGCCCTTAATGAAAGTAAAAAGGTTTTCGGAAAAGCGGGGTTTAATTTTATTGATTTACAGCAATACGAAAAATGTTTAAAGGACAGAATGTTGAGGAATTAATTGTATGGAGGGACATTTCTCTTTGAATTTTTCCTAATCTTTATTTGGTGGAATAATTTCATGTTTCTCTTAATTTCAGTTATGTTGTTTTAGGAAATTTGCAATGTTCAAAAGGTATTACAGTAAAAAAATGCAAAAATATTTAATTGTGATGGATGCTACGATCTTATATTTTGCACGTAAAATGAAGTCTTGATTACTGCAAGTGTTTATGCTTTATGCTTTATGTGTAAAAAAAACATTCTCTACAGGGTGGGCAGAGCAACTTGCTTATTTAATTTGGTGCCCTGAAGCGATGGTTGTTTCCCGGAAGGGTGGGGTTAAAACATTCGAGAGGGCGGGGCGTAAAGTTTAGCTCCGCTTGGTTTAGATAGCATCATGGAGTGGATAGAGGTGGAAACGCGCGTTTTTTCTGTCGCGGTACTTCTGACCATTATGTCCACATGATTCAGTTTTTCCTGCCAACACTCAACGAGAATGGATGTGGTAGATGTTTTGGTTTCCAGCAGGACGGCACCACGGCAACAAGCGCGTGTGTCATGACTATTTTGCTGCAACCTTCCCAGGACGCCTCATCTCCTTGAGGGGCGATCTCACTGGCCACCACGCTCGCCTGGTTTAGCCCCCTGCGACTTTTTTTATGGGCTGTCTAAAATCACTTGTTTACAACGATCATCCTAGGACCCTGGCCCCACCTGAAGAACAACTTCGTCAAGCTGTTCGCCCAAAATATCCATTGATATCTGGAAAAGTTGAACGAAACTTTCGAGTTTGATTAAACGCATGTGTTGATAATAATGGAAAGCCATCTGCCTGATATCCTCTTTAAAACTGGGAAAAAATAAAATTTTAAATATTTTACTTGAATAACCAATTTTGGTTTTTTACAATTGTTTGTGTCTCGATTTTATTTGGTTTCTCAGACGAACACTTGATTCATTTCATGATAATTCGCAGAATAACGATTCATTATTTTTCGCTGTATTAAAATATCCAGTACGTTTTATAAAATTTACGAAAATTCCATAGGTGCTTCGTTTTATTGGCCAAAACGGTATCAAGATAACAACACCTGGAGATTTAAATCTTAGAGAATATCGACGTAGGAGCCGTGCCATGAGGGAAATGGTCCATCAACTGGAACAGATACGGATCAACGAGTTAAACGGAATAAGGTAATGTATCAGACAACGACGTCATTCTTTAAACTTTCTGAAGAAGCTGGCAGTGTGATCGCGAAACACCAAGAGTAAATTCAACGACACGGAAGATTTATTTGCACTTTGAGAACGGTTGTGGAAACCTACCCTGAACTAAATTCTTGTCCACCAAGCATGCGTTTAAGACAGGTTTTTCGCTGATGGGAAATGTCTGATTTGAAATTCTCACTGTATTTTGACCTTTTTCCACTGAGCATTAAAATCTATGCAATGGTTAAAAAAAATTCGAACAAAAATTTCTTTTAGAAAAAAACATTATGAAAGCAAAGTATTATACTTTAGTTTGGCTTTTGTCACAAGTACTTTTCTGTTGATACTCAACAAGCTTCATTTGCCATAATTTCTGAAATAAACTTTCATCGATGTAGGTACATAGAAAAAATGATACATTTTAAAACCCTCACGGAAGTGATACATAACACTCAGTGTAGAGATAATTAAACACCATTACTCACTCTATTTATTAATTGCTTGCCAGCTCGTTAGTTTTGTGCCGCCCCCATTAATTCACGTAAATTTTAGTTGTTCTAACCTCCTCCTCCACCACTGCGAACACTTCACAACTTAGGACGAGAGTCGAAGCTCAAAGTACGATAGCTAAAGTTATCGAAAATCCCGAGCGTTGCAGATATTTTACTCTACAGGGTTTACCGCAGCAGCTATCCACACCTAAAACCGCCAGTATTCAAATTACAAAGGCAAATATCAAATAGCGGCTGGCCAGTAACCAACCGGAGAGAGTGGAGCGGGAAGCGACGGGTCTCTTTTGATATCGTTTTAGCTAAAAATTTTCCAAACCGTACGTTCGCGCCATTATTAATTAAGCTCAGATTTACGACGGCAAATAGGCGACGTAAAGCCGGGGCGCGGGGGATTTTTTTAATTGGGAATTGTGAGTTGTCAGCGTGACGAAAATACGACTTCTATTCTTTTCTCAGCGAATAAATCAATCCCAACCATCGAATAAAGAAGTAATTAAATTTTGCTAGTTAAAAATTTTTCCGGATATCCTGGATAATCATCCGATAACACTTGGGGAACAATTTTGTAACACAATTTTCTGTTGATTTTGGGTTTTTTTGAGTCTGTTTTATAGTTAATTAGGCATGCTGGTTGTTTAGCTCTCACGCGAAATCGGAGCCATTGGAAAAGAATTGCTTGGTTGGCATTCAAAAACATTGTTAAAAAACTATCTTGAAATCACGAGCACAGAATTACACGCCAAAATTGTCCAGCAACTTTGGACAGCTCTTCAAACTGCTAGGTTGCAACTGAGCACCAAATTGCATTTTTTACATAGCCATCTTGCTAACTTAAAATCTTGGTGCGGTCATGATGAGCAGGATGAGCGATTTCACCAAGGTCATGGGGCACGGTATCAAGGTAGATGGGATGTACATATGAGGGCTGGACTTTGTTGGAGCATCAAGCGAGAAATGTCACAGATTAAACATTCCAGAAAAAGTTAAAACCGAAAATTTTTTGCCTTAATATGTAATTACCGTTTCGATAAGAAAACAACTATTTGTATAAACACAATTTAACTTAATAACTATTATACCTTTGTATGAATAAAATTAATCTTTATAAACAGTATTTTGGTAAGTTTTTTACTTTATTTTCCTTTATATGTACAATTTGTATGACTTTTGGGGGTATCCTGAAACTTAAAAAAAGTTGACGTGATTGATAAAACTGCGGTTATTTTGTGGATCAAGGGGCCAAAAGTTAAATTTGAAAACAAGTCACAGATTTAAGACAACGAAATTGCTGTTCCCAGTGGAAATTAAAAAATGTTTTTAATGATTTGATTATTTTGTGAAAAAAACGAATATGGGTACAACGAAACACAATATAAAGCTTTAGTAATTTGAAGATAAAAAGGCTGTTAGAAAGGATTCCTAAATGGTCTAACGTTATTTTTTTTAATTTAAATTGGTTTTAAAAATGACGAAAGTTATGTCTGTAATTAAAAATTTTATAATGCTTCCCGCTGAAATTAGTAAAGAGTTGGAACAATATTTGTATTAAAAAAGTGTTTTAATTTTTTTTCTAAAATTTGTTACTTTGAAAGATATACGTTTGAATTAATAAAACTAGTACATCTAATGCTCCTCGAAAAAGTATCTACTAGGCATATATTCCCTTATATAACGTACCTCTATATATTAGCAAGGACTGTGAGGTAGTATGACAAATAACAATAGCCTCGACACACTCCGCACCACAAATTATTAACTAACTCGGAACAGCCGTTTCGTAGAAATTCCATTACCTTAATCCCAACAGAAACCCGCGATAAGAAATTTATGAAACTTCGTCTCTACAGAGTATCGAAAGGGTTTGTACAGTTTTTAAGGGACAAGAAATGAACGTATGTTTTCGTTCGCGAAAAGACACAAAACCTTCTTGCAATCCAATATAAACCAGACAGGAAAAAAGGTCGGGAATTTACAAAATTGCATGTGATGATTGTGATAAAGCCTATATTAGTCAAATGGAAACGAGCAATTGGGGGCAGTTTAAATGAACACATAGGTGAATGGCGGTAAGTTAAGGAAAAGAACGAAAGGGGGCCATAAAAAAGGGGCCCTGAATATTAAAAAAAGGGTTTCCTTCAATAAAGGGGACTTTACATTTTGATTTATTTTTTAAAAGAGAGGGGCCTTTTGTTTTGGTATGTTATTACTAGGCGTCCATTTTTTTATTTCGTGGTTTTTTGGACCCAATTTGCGTGTAGGACTTAAGGGGTCCCACCAATTTTTTATTTGAAGGCATTCCTTTTCTTTTTTTAAAATCCTTTCCTCCAAAAATTTCCCTTTTTTTAAATTTGAAAATTTAAAGGGGAAAAAGATTAACCAAAAATTTTTTTTAAAGAAGGGAAGGGGTTTTTTTAGGGAAATATTTTTTAATAACTACCAGCGGAAGAGAAGAACGTTGTCAAAGTTCGGGAGAATTGTATTTGTGTTGGAAAGTGCAACTTTTTTGTTTTTAAACCCCATACCAAATAATTTTTTACCACTCGTGGTTCAAAATTTCTTTGCTTTCTTTCTTTGGACAAAAAATTTTCCCCTTTTAAAAAATGGAGTCTTAGGCTTATTTCTGTTATATTTTAATTGGCCAATATTAAAAATTTTTTCAATTAGTTTAATTTTACAAATTTGGGGGGTTTTCCATTTTAAAAAAATTTTGTTTTTTTTAAACAGAATCAATTATATTGAAATTTAAAATGAATTTAAAAAATAAAAAATGAATAAACCCGGGAATTTGGGAGGTTTCATATAAAATTTTGTAGTTACGGCTTCTTTCGACGAAAAACGGCTGCGAAAAAATCCGGCCTCATAAATTGCATACCACACAAAAACTGTGTCCTAAAATTTTGGATTTACCTTTGAATTTGACATTGTCTGCTGTTTTTTCTAGGTGTCGGAAATAAAAACTATCGTTTCCCTTCATCTCTGAATGGGACAAAGTAAAATTTTTTCTCATCATTCAAAAAACACTTGATTTATTGACGAAATGAATGTGCCTAGAGCCAAACATCTAAAAGTTTGTTTTAAACCCTGAGCCGGGGGTTATATATTGGTGCCTTTCTTCGTTTTCAAAAACACCACTTTTATTTCGGGAAATTGATGAAAAACAGTGGTTTTTGAAACACAAAATCTTCGAGTTAATTTTCGTGTGAAATCCAACTCTGCCCTTTCACGGCTTCAATCAGTCTTTGTTCCGTCACCCGGGCTCAAAATTCTGGTCAAACCGCTTTTGGTCAAATTGACGCACGGTAATACCACCGATCCTTATGGCCCTGATAAATTTTGATACAGAAATATTTTGTTCTCGATAAATGGCTGGATAAACAAGATTTTGGGCATTCGCCCAATTAGATTGTAAATGCCTTTACGAGTATTTTAGCTTTGCAAGACTTTTTTGCTGAACCAGATTGAAAAATTAACCTTCACAATTAAACCAAGGTAATTTTAAAAATTTTCCGAAAATTTGGGGGACCATACTTACTTATATTGGCTCCTTGGAATTTGATCAAATGGTACACAATGCAAACTCAAATATCTTACAGTGGTACGAATCTCTTTTTTTGTGGTTGCGGGTTGCATCAGTGTTATCTTAAAATTTTCTTTTCCCTTTTATTTCACTGTTCTTTTAACTTGCGGGTTTTTTTTCATCTTTACTTTCGGGGGATAAATTTATTAACTTTTACTCGCCCCAAGATACTTTTGATTTTAACTATTGCTTTTCCTATGACATTTTGTGAAGTCTATGACTTGTCTGCTACTTGTATGCAGTTTCATTTTTATTTTTTAACCAACATATTTAATGCAATTTTTCTCGTACTTAATAATTTTGCCAAAGTTCGAGTTATCTTTAAAGTTATGGGTATCGTTTTTTATTCACCTATATATGAATCAATTTACAATTTAACCATTAGTCAATGGAGTTGCTTCCACGGTTTTTCAGTTTGAAAAATAGTTTTTTTGTCAAGTATGCTTTGAGAAGGGCGCATTTCAATTGATTTCTTTAAGAACGAACGTTTGCGAAAACGAGATTAGATTTTTTTCTTTTTCGTGAATAAGAAAAGTAATCGTCATCACTTATTGGACGAGGGTGGCGGGGGAAAAAGGGCTAGGTTTTTGTGTGTTTTTGTGTAGAGAGGCCCAAGTGCTGATAGGTCAAATTCCGTGACAACCACAAAATAATAAATGAAAATTTTTAAAATTGCAATTAGAAAATGGTAGATAAGGAAAAAGTCAACATGGTGTGTGGCATATACAACATAGGCGAGTGCCCTTGATATAAAGTTAATTTAAAATTTTTTCCTGTTATTGGGGTCGAAAATTACTTTTGTTTAATAAATTTTCCACATAATAACCTTCCTTTATTGCCTTGTGGGATTACGCCAGTTTGTGTAGCTAACTACAGGGCATTCCAGAAAATAGTATCCGTTTACATATAATTAAAAGAAAAATTAAGGAAAGTAAAAAAATTTATTTAAATGAAAGTAATACATTTACTTTATTTTTCAATGTAGTGCCGCCTTGTTGAGAAAATTTTTTTGTATCTTGAAACCAGTTTGTTTATGCCTTCCCGTAAACCGCTACCGCCAAAGTAGCCAGCCAATTATCTACACCTCTTTTAAGTTATCCTCACTTTGGAATGTTCTCCTGACAAGAAATCCTTGAATTTACTGAAAAAATGATGGTCACTTGGAAGCAAGTCGCTATACGCAGGGTGGTCAGAAACCTCCACTTGAACTTCCGAATAAGGTCATGGTCTTTCGAGCCGTGTGGGGACGAGCATTGTCATGCAGAAGAACAATGCCACTTGGGCAGCATTCCCCGCCTTCTTGTTTTGGATGGCCCTACGCAGCTTCTGAAGTGTTTCACAGTACTGTCCGCATTGATGGTCGTTCCTTGGGGCTTAAATCAACCAACAACAAACCTTTTCGGTCCCAGAATACTGAGGTCATAACCTTTTTCGTTGAAAATGACTGCTTAAACTTGCGCGGCCTTGTTGGAGATCGTGGATGGTGCACTCCATGGACTTGCGTTTTGTCCCCAGGTGTGAAATGGCACACCCAGGTTTTTCATCCCCATAACAATTTTGGGCAAAGGGAAAGCATCGCCCTGTTGCTCGTAAACGAGTCAAAAACGTCAACGCTGCACCCATGCGGTTGGTCTTGTGCTCGTCGGTAAGCAATTTGGCCAAAATCATCTTGCGCAAATTTTTTCTGTAATTCAGATGGGCCGTCACGATTTCATGGAGCAATGATTGTGCAATTTCAGGAATTGCTTTATTCATTTCTTTCAGTTTTACGCGTCGATCTGCGCAATGAAATCGACACGTTTCTTTTAGATCGTCGTGATAGGGAACGAGCGACCTGATCGCTCTTCACGTGCACATTATCTCTTCCCTTTTAAATTTCAACCCAACGCCTTACAGATGACTCATCCATTGTTCCCCTACCATACACTTCAGTAATCCTGCGATGAATTTCGCTTGGATGAACGTTTTCTGCATTCAAAAAACAGATCATGGATCGCACTTCACATTTCGCGGGATTTTCTATTTTATGCTATTGTAAACAGTCATAAAACTCACACCACGCACCGCAAGAACTTCAACTCTTTTTTCCCGCAAAGCTACGATGTTACTGTTGACATCTGCGCCACTTTGCTTTTAATTGGTTCAATAGCGCCATCTGTATGACTAAACGGGTACTATTTTCTGGAATGCCCTCGTACTTGTCTTAATTGGATATCAGTAAAGGAAGGATTATTATTTAGGCTAGAAGAGTTCAAAAAAGAATTTTTACTTCCATAAGGTGTCCTATTAGTGCGCTGGATACCCTTCTTATATTCAGGATGAGTAAAGTGTCAACAGATGTTGACAATACCTTCGGGGATTAAAAATCTGTGCAGATCTTCAACGAAAGTTCTGTGGAAATTGCATACTAGTATAAGATACTTTAAGCTGCCCTCTTCGCCACCACCGGTAATGCTCTTAGCGCAGTACATTTCCATGACCAAACTTTAGTTTCTTAACCATTGAACAATAATAGCGGGAGAGATTGTAGCTTAAACACCAAAAGTAGATTATAGTCTTTGAATGGACGTATACTGTGTTGTTTTCACTGTCTACATCTGTCTCCTATACTTGCACCAGTTTTCCCTCATTTGTTGTTTGAGTTTGTTTGGTCATGAGCAAGATGAAGAAGATCTGGATCTTTTTCAAAGAGAACTGATTTCAGCTCTACAAATCATCCTTAATATTTTTACGCAAGGTTGTCGATTATTTCATAAGGTTGGATACCACAACGACTTTTAATCCAGTACTATTCTAGTATCATCAAATCTTTTTGGCAGTTTGCCAAAATCTGGATAATTTCCAGAATGCATCTGTGGTGTTTACAAAATTAGCGCGTCTTCTAGTTTATCCTAGGTAGATGTTTGCCATGAATTTACCGCAGAATAATAACCTACTACTACTGTAAACTTATTTGAAATAAATTGAAGTTGGCATTATGAAATTTAATGGCACCCTGGTAAATTCGTTATTGTTGGTTGATTATCAAACTTCGCTTACATAAGATAATCGCTATTTAAGACGGCACTGGCCAGACGAGACCGGGACGGAATAAACAAGTTAACAACATTATCAAGAAGCACAAGGTTGTGGCACGTTTAATTACTTTAAACAGTTGCTGAACTTAACTAAATTAGAGAGCATGTACTTTGCGCTAATTGGAGTAATTGCTGCACGGTATAATTTGCCAGAAGTAAGCAGCGTCGGGAAACATCGACGAAACAAAAGCTAAAGGGTTTATCTGTGATGTATGAGCTGTAATTCGGCAACATGCAAAGGAGTAATAATAAATTTATTATGAATATGAATAGAAAACTAAGAAAGTTACAATATTTGATTTAAAGTTACAATGTTTGATTTAAAGTTACGTACGTTTAAAACAAAGTAGTAAATGCTCACAAATATACTTTTTTTTATTTTACATACGAAAATGTACTTTTTCGTGCCGAAATGTCGTTCATTACGACAGCAAACATTTTACTACTTAATATCGGTGTTCCTAATTGATGACAGAACAATTAGGTTAGGCATATTTTTTAATGAATGTTATGAAATCTGAAATACACAAACGTGCTTAATACAAATTAGTTATTATATGTTCTTTATCCTTTCTACTTAGACGCAGAGATAATCAAGTTATTCTTAAATTTCTTGTTATCAAACATCACATTGCTTTCCCTTCTGCCAACCAGATTTTTCGTCGCGCAAGTGTTGCATTGGTTCGGGAATGAGATAGGTAAACTAGACGTGATCGGAGCTTCGTTTCTATCTAACTTTTCATTTACACTTAGAGCTATTATTCATCTTAACCCGATCTGATTGTAATACCCTAGATCCCATCACTTATAATCAAGCCGAAAAAACCATTCACTTACTACCACATGACAAACCCGAAAATTCGATTCTCAAATCTCTACACCATCCTAGAATTTTAGTCGTGTCATAAACCCTTCCAGTCGACCTATACTTTACGATAAAGTTGCTGGACCTTCCAAAGGACCTAATTTTTCCCCTATGTCTAAACTTATCCCTAATGAAGACATCGCCACTGGCGTAGAATCTGCGCTTGTCGGTCTTCCATCAGAAACCGCTGATTCCATTCGAATTGGAACATCCAAAATCCTCGCGCGTGTCAAATCTCCGAAATCAAACCTTTCTAGGTCAGAAACCCTGGCATTAAGAAACCTGAAATAACCCTAAAATTGCTAATAAGGGAAATGCTACAGTAATCCTGGATAGGGATGAGTACGAGCAAAAAGTTTTTTCCTTACTGCAAGACAGCACCTATTATCTTCTTGAACGTGATCCTACTTCCTGTATTGAACGTTCCATCATTAACTCCATTAAAACGTCATCTATCCCTTCCGATATGCAGAGGTTACTTCTCCCTAGTGATTCTTCAGCCGTTAAATTGTACGGTCTCCCTAAAATTCACAAACCCAACATCCCCTTACGTCCTATTGTCAGCACTATCAACTTACAAATTATCGAAATACCTTTGTAGCCTTCTAAAAGCTTACACTGGACACCGCTACTCTTTCATCCAAAATACACAACATTTTGTCAAACGACTGAAAGAGTTGCCGGTAGATCCTGGTGATTTACTTGACAGCGTTGAGGTCGAATTCACCAAAGTTCCCTTACAGGATACAGTATCCATTATTAGAGAGTTCCTCATCACCAATGACTAACCGGGTGATCTGGCTGACTTGGTTGAAACTTATTTTTCTTTTACCTATTTCCAGTTTCATGGTAAATACTACGAGCAAGTTTATGGAAGCGTTCGAACAACAAGCTCTACTATCTTACAACCTTAAGCCAAAGTGTTGGCACAGGTACGTTGGTGACACCTTTGTCATCTAGCCTCATGGACACGAATTTTTAAACAATTTACTATCGTTTCTGAATTCACAACATGATTCCATACGCTTCACCATACAACATGATTCCATACGCTTCACCGTGGAGGTCGAATCGGAGGATGGCCTTCCTTTCCTAGATGCTTTCGTACACCGGTGTCCCGGTGAGCTGGGACATTCTGTTTTCCAAAAAATTAAACGGATAGATATCTCAATAGTCATTCACACCATCATCCAGCCCAAAAACGCGGTGTTATCAGTTCTCTTATCCAAAGGGCCATTTCCATATCTGAACCCAATTCGCTTCCTCAAGAACACAACCACATCACTTAAACTCTGATTCGCAATAATTATTCGAAGGAAAGATATTCAAACTACCATTAACCGCTACACCAACACTTCTCCACAGAAACTCAACTTTTCAGACCACCGTCGTATAAGGCTATTCATATTTCCTCAAAATATCTTAGTTTGTGTATAATCCTTTGTTTCCATTTACGTTTAACAACAATTTTTCACTATTATTCCTTAGTGTAATTTAATTTTCGATAATAAAAGCATCTTTTTTATAGCTTAAGTAAGTATTTTGTTGAAATATTACAATCAGACTATTCGCATTTCCTCGAACGGATTTCTTTGGTTCCTGAGGGGTTTGTATTTTGAGTATTTTTGCCTTCGAATGTTTACTCCTTATGTAATCAATGTCTGATTATCACGATAATGCATAAACTGTAATGTTAATCGAGACCGCTATTTAAAGTAACCTCCAATCCATAGTCCATCAAAAGATAAATCTTATAAGTGACTTCTTTCCTTAAAAGGCAATTTTCACATTTTCAATTTTCTGTGTATGGAGGAATTTATTATACACTTGTGTAGTAATACACGTAATCTGCACATAAATATCCGCAAACTTTAATAAAGACACACTATACAATACCCGAACTAATGTAATAAAGCAGTCTTATCAATTTCATATCTTCAACCGCAAGATTAAATTAAGATTATCAGCAGCGTGCGGTTGATTATGCCAGGCGACCGTAGACTTTAATAAAGTAAGGCACGTTTATTGGAGTTATGAAGTTTTCAATAAACCACGAAAGATCTTTAAGCTATATATGTATATATGTGGATGTAATAACGGGTGATTTTAACTTATTGTACATAATAGACAATGTGTCAAGTATGCTTAAATATAGTATCGCACATTGAGCGAAATAACAAATTAATCACACTTGTATACAATACTATTTAATCATTATTGTGTATAATTACAGATTTCTAAGTGTAACAGAGTAAAATTTTGTTGGAAAATACTCTGGGAAAAACTATTGACCCAACACTTGCATGTCTGCGCGCTGGAACCATTGCATCAATTAATCATGCAAGTGAGACAGTTAGAAAAGAGTCGTTACACGAAAGGCAATAATAAGGAGTATGCAGAAGGAAGAGAATTATTTGAATGAGATTAATATCTGTTGGATGGCGTCCAAAAGTATTGTCTACGTGACTCAAATGGCTACTGGTGCGATCAATAATGTTCGCTACTCTTATATCTGCACCAGACATAGCTAAACAAATGGAAAATAATATCTCGATGGCAAACTGTAAAGTCTGGAGTGACAAGATGAAAAACTATATATCTCTTATGATTTTAACTGTGACTGTTAACCAGGGGAAGTGGGCTAATTAGTTGATTCTATTTGGTTTGATAGTTGGTTGATTAGAAGCATTTTTAGGTTTTCACATTTACCAAATTAAAATTTCAAGCTCTCTGCCCTTTGAAAATCTTGCTTGATATGAAGAAAGCACGCAAACTATTTAAACTAAAACAAAATGATTGGGTGAATGGTTATATGGAGGAAATAGAAAAAGAAGATAGATACAATAGGACAAAGAAATTTTACAAAAAATAAGAATGCAACAGAAAATTCCCGATTAAAGCTAGAGGATTAAAAGATAAATACGGAAATACTGAATACAAGGTGATAAAAAAGGTCAATATATGGAAGGACTACTATTAAGCAATACATAACGAAGAAGACACTATCCAGAAATGGGAAGAGGAGGAAAATAATGTAGTTGATAATAGCTAAAAATGTGGCGGAGCCAATATACGAAGAGACAAAACATATTACAAACAGTATAAAAAACGGCAAAGCACCGGATGAAGATAATATTTGTGGAGAAATGTTGAAATATGGAGGTGAGGTATTACAGGGGAGAATATACAGACAGATAAAAAAAATATGGACCACACAGATGCCAGGGCAATGGGAAGTGGGGGTTATTGTACCAATACATAAGAAGGGGGATATTGAAAAATGCAGTAATAGAGGAATTACACTGCTGAATGTCACGTACAAAATATTATCTACAATAATATTAAAAAGAGTATGCCTATATACTGATAACATCATAGGAGACTAACAGTGTGGATTTATAAAAGGGAAGTCCACGGTACATACCTTACACATAATGAAGCAACTAATAGAAAAATCATACGAATTTGGTATGAACCTACACATGATGTTTCTAGATTTTAAACAAGTATTTGACAGCGTGAAGAGAAATCGACTATTACAGATATTGCGGGAGTTTAATATACCACAAAACTTAATAAAACTAATAGAACTAAGAACACAAAATACAATGGCATGTGTGAGAACTAAAGATGGACAGTCAGAAAGATTTAAGACAAATAAAAGTGTAAGACAGGGAGATACATTATCAGATATGCTTTTTAATCTGGTTCCAGAACATATTGTTAGAAAAACAGAATGTAATGGAATGATTATAACGAAAGAAACACAAATTATTGGATACGCAGATGATGTCGTGATAATATCTAGATCGAGAAAAAGATTGACAGAGATATTCAATATACTGTATAGGAAAGCAGCGCATTATGGCCTGGAAGTGAACGAGAAAAAGCAAAATATATGAGATGTGGACGTGATGCGGATATAAGACGGCAAGAATTAAAAATAGGAAATTATACTTCCGAGGAAGTAGAAAAATTCAAATATCTCGCATATCAATACAAATGATAGAAGAGAAGAAATAAGATAAAAAATACAAGCTGGGTACAAGGCATTTTATAGCAACAAAAATCTGCTGAAGAACAAACATATCAGTAAACGCTCTAAAATTAAATTATATAAGACGCTAATACGACCTATAGCAACGTATGCAGCAGAAGTGATGTGCATGTCAAGCAAAGAAGAAGAACCACTGCGGATTTTCGAACGAAGAATAATCAGAACCATAGTGGGACCAAAGAAGATAAAAGATGGAGAATACAGAATCAGAATGAACTATGAAGTATTACAGGACCTGGAGGGAGAAGACATTGTGAGATATATTAAATCTCAACGTATCAGATGGTTTGGCCATATCATGAGAAGTGAAGTAAATGAAATCACTAAGAAGATTACGAAATGGAACCCAACCACCGGAAGACGTAAAAGAAGACCAAAGGGAAGATGGATAGACGAGGTTAAACATGACATTAATTTGATGGAAATACGAAATTGGAATCAGAGTGTGAAGGAGAGGAAAAAAATGGCGAGAGATAGCGAAGTTAGCTAGCACACACAATAAGTTATAGGACCGCAAAGCGAGGAATACCACAGGGGACTAATTCACCCCAAAATTCGGATTAGAAAAGCTTCAACAAGAAGCGGCAATATTCCTACAGGAATGGAAAGCCACATATATATATATATATATTTGGAAAGCGAATAACTTGAATCTCGATTTTGTTGGAGCGTATTATGTTGGCAAACGAGGAAGAATATATTTTTGTTAATGATATGGAACTAGGGCAGCTTGCTTATCGATTCATTTCGCATATAATTGAATGGAGTGCTAATAATACCTTGCAGGTACGACACACAGTTATGTATTAGTCGATTCTAACTGGACAAAGCTCGCTTATGCGAAATTGATGTTAACCTTCAATATCTGCTTTCCCTAATACACTTGGGGCTGAAGGGACAATTATTTGCACGGGATTCATTATAAACACGCACCGGCTATCTTGTACATTAGTTTAAAGTTTACTGTTGATAGTGACAGTCGTTTGTTTGCAAAGCTTTGTTCAGTGCTTTAAATTGAATTAGTTATTCTTTTATTTGAAGGAGAACTTTAGATGTGCTGCGTCATAGAATTATCAGAATCAGAATTTGTAAATGTTTATACCCATATTTGCTTTATTTTAGAGCTATTTGGTCTTGAAAATGCGTGATAATTTTTATTAGGTAGTTTCAATCAGTTTTACATTATCGAAATTGAAAATGTAACTTTTAAGAGTTTTTAAACGACGAGTTTTGATTTATTTATTTATTTACTTAAAAACTGAAGTTCATGGGAAACACTAATTCAACACCTTAGAGCTACTACAACATTTTCATTACAGAATTGATTTTTGAAGAAAATTGCATTTCTTCCTTACAGGATCGTCGAGATTAAAAATGATTACTGAAATGGGCAATTATAATATTATGCAAGGGTGTGAAGGTGACACGAGGAAGGAAAAACTCTATTATGCTGAGGGTTTTCTCTTAAACCAAGAAGTTTATTCAGAAGAACAAACGGAAATATTTGTACACAATATGGTAGGTCAATTTAAAGAAAAATGGTCAGCTGCATCCAGGACTCATGAGAAATTTACGAAGAAACATGAGACTATCGACTTAAGCAGGCTGACCAGTAAAACCCTTTCACGAATCAAGTGAACATACGAAACAGAGAAAAGCGGAAGCTGTGAAAAACTTATTTTTGATGCCAAAAACGAAACTAAAACCTTGTGGTAAAAGAGATCCTGTGAAAGTTTTGCAATAAACTACCGAATCTCCTAAGCGGATAACGAAATACAAAAAGGCTTATTTGAGGAGACCAAGGAAAAATAGAGCAATTTTCATCATTGGAAGCTCCATCCAAATTTGTTGAAACGGGACTTTCGAGGAAACAGTAAGATATTATGGGAATCAAACAATACCCGTGCTATAGCATATTACAAAATGCCAAAAAACCGTGCTATCCTAAACAGGAATCGTACGTCATAACAACCACTTATGCAGAAACTAAAAATTCGAAAGTGAGTCTGAACGTGAGACAGATATATTTCAGAGCTCAAGGGTTGCATTAAATCCTACTAATTGTAAGTAGTGAGATAAGTGCAAATCCATTACATGCGTATTTAAATAAATATGTATATATATACAGGTTTCGCGTTGTAGGATGGCGAGTTCCGGCGCTGTCCGAAGGTACTGTCGGACATCGTTCGGGAAAATTCAATGCAATATGTAGTGGCGCAGCTCGACTTATTTTTTAAATTATGTTAGCATAATAAAAAACAACTATAAAATAAAGTCTTGTATTTCCACCGCGCATCTGAAGCGTTCGCCATCCTATAACGCACAAACTGTAATAGATTTAGACTAAATATAAGCTCTATTCTTTGGGAATTTCCTTTAAATGAATTCTCTTCCTTAAGATCAATGATGTTAATAATCCTCTAATTATTTACTTTTAGTCTAATGGTATCATAATTCGTAATTATGGATAGTTATGGTATGGCTGATTAATTAATAATGTAATCATATATGAAATATTGTTCTACTACCCTCTATATGATTCTATTGTTTACAAACAGTAAATCGATTTCAATCGATTAAAGCTCGAAAATAATTTTGTCCAGCTAAAATGGACTAATAATACTCTATTGTGTAACGCAGACTTTTAGAGTGTCCCAAGCGTGTTAATTCAATTATTTCCTTCGGGAAAATAATATTCTTTCTATTACATATACCTTCCCCTTCCTCATATTTCTGCCTACAAACGTTCCGGACGATCATCAACCGCTATTAATTGTGAGCGATTGTAGATAGACCATCCAAGGCATCTGTAACATTGTAAGATTATCTTATGACACATTCCATCGAATTTTGTTTTTAGAATTGAACACGGGAGGGATAGTAGCAAAGCTTATAGAATAGAATAGATTCTTTATAGCTGTTGATCTAAATACTGATACTGGCATTTACGATTATGTCGCGAGTGCTAAGCGATGAACAGAAAGAACGCCTCATGGATGTCTGCAGAGAATTAAAAGAGCGGCTTCGAACTGAACCAAATTTACTTTGTAAGGTCGTCGCCGGTGATGAAAGTTGTGTTTATGGATGTGATCCTGAAACCAAACGACAACTGCTACAATGAAAGAGTCTCCCTTCGCTCGATCAATGAAAGTCCGCTAAGGCAAAAGCAACATCGAGTCCTTACTGATCCCTTATTTCGCAGTGTTTTATCGTGACGACCTAAGGTAGCTAAGGGAGGGTATGAGAAGAAAACGTCAATGAAAATGGTGCAAGAACAATTAAGTTCTTCACCATGATGACCCGAGGTCACATTCCACTTTGATCGTCGAACACTTTTTGGCGAAACCAACATGGTCATTGTTCCTTATCCCGCGTACTCGCCTGACTTGGCTCCCTGTGACTTTTTCCTCTTTGCAAAGAGGAAATCTAATTGAAGAGGTGAAGATTTAATACGGTAGACAAGATTTAACCTGAATCGCGAAACGATGTTGAACACATTAACAAAACAAGACTTCCAGAATGCGACAGAGGCGTTGGAATCGGTGTTTATATTAGCAAGGGAACTACTTTAAAGGTGGCCGAGGTGAATTGAATCCTGGTACTTTTCAATTTTACTTCTGTTGGTGCACTTAGTACACCTCAGCCGAATGGCGTTGTTTTCTTTTCTGGTAACCGTAATTTCCTATCCGCAATCCGGGTCATATGTTGACGAAGCAGCGGTCCATCCTGTGGGTCTCAGACCACTGTAACAAACAGGGAGGACACTGGCGCCCGCATGTATTCTTCGCCATTTTTCCCAGGAACTGAGTTAAAGTCGGCGCTTGAAGGTCCTTCCTCAGTTGGTTGTTGCGGACGAACCACGGCGCCTCGGCTATTAGTTTTGGCACCTGATTTTGGAGTATTTCCAATTTCTTAATGTGGCTTGGGGCCGCTGTGGACCAGAACTTCATAGGCATCTTGAGCACACTTGGAATAGTAACAGCTTTGTCCCAATGTCCAGCTGGCTTTTCTTGTACAAAAGTGGAAGTAGTGCATTTTTGGCGCAGGCGAGCTTCTTCTTCGTCTGTTCCACATACTGTCTCTGGTGAATCCTTTATCAAAAACAAACCCCAGGTACTTAACCGAATTATGCCATTATAAACGCTGATCGTTTATGACGATTTCTTCAGGTGGTACTCTACTGCGTTTAGTAAACCGCATAGCAACACTTCTCGACTAGATCGCTACATTTTGAAAACATTTGGATACCACTTCTTAAAAAACAACTCCTCAACTACTACTAAGAATTCACATCCAAAAGATTTTCCGATCACATGTTATACTAATTTAACTTAAAGTCAATTTGCGAAACAAGATGTTTTCTAAGAAGTGGAGTTGCCTAATTACCCAAGAAGCTTCATTTTGAGTTTACTTTGAACAAATTGCCCTACCTCATTTTTTAACCTCTTTTTCCTTTATATCAGGTTTTTTATAACTTTCTTAAATAAACAATAAGGGACTTGAGTCTATTATTTCTGCAGAACTCCACATTTAAATTGCCACATTTCTCTTCATGTCGAAAATGTTACCGTCTAGCAAATTTAATTTGCACCTGCGGCAATTGTTGACTTTGATAAAGCAAACGTTGATATAAACTCGAGATGAATTTCAAATTCCCAAAGCGAACTAACCACAATATCTGCTCGCACTTCTATCTAAAGCTCTACTGCTTTATACTCCAATGAAACTCAATAACTTGCTACTCGAGTGTGCGGAAAAGTGGACAATGCATTGATATTCTCACAAAAGGAAATGTTTTTACAACTTCTCTTCGGCGAGTTCTTATATGTTCTACCTCTTCTTATTTTTCTACGTTCCCGTTTATTTAATAAGATCATCGGATGCTCGACATATAAAAATAACAAAAATAGAAACGTTCGCAGACCAGTATTAAATGAAGAGAAAAAGTCCCACATCGACGAGGTAAATTTGTCCAAAGTGCACTCCTTCGCCTGGATAATGGACAAAAAGCTTTTGAAGGACTTAACTTCGTTGACACCGACGTGTTTTTATATCTACCTTGCTCTTGACTTTCGTTCCTTACTCGGAAAGTCGCAAAGTATATTATTATTTATTTCTGTCGTGGCTAATTAGAGTAGATTGAATACAGAAACCATTACGTAGGAGTCATTTGTTTTCTAGGGAAGGAAAAAGTAAGATAAAAATAAAATAAGAACAAAAAAATTGCGATTTAATGCGTTCAAAGTAAATTGTGTTTGGTTAGACAATAAGCTGTTGAATGTGATATCTTTGAAAGCGCCTCTACTAATTCCTTCTTAATTTGGTATTTATCCTATTTACCACAAATTACTCACCAACAGAAATTTTTGCTATACCTACTGAAGATTACTTGATGTTGTTACTGAAAACAATTCGTAAAATGGTGATGTAGAGATAATTTTGTAAGGTATCTAATTACTTTAACCAAAAGACAACTTCGTAGCAACCAATTCTGCCTACTTATAATTGAAATAAAAAAAGAGAAAGTTTGTGTTAGTTGTTATTTGTACTAATTCCTTTCATTAATGTAAAAAGACAGGACAGAGCGAAATTATGCACGGCTTAATATACCTAAAATACGTGTGACGTATCGTTTGTTGTACATGACGTATGGAGGCAAAATAATTTCAAAAATAAAACATTAGGCAAGCTCTAGATTGATTAGTCAATCATATACACTATTGCTCAAGAGTAACATACAGCAGTGTCCAGAAGCAAGTGACAAAATAGAAATTAAGAAAAATTGAAAAATAATTTAAAGAATTAGCACAAAATTATTCCGCTAATAATTTTAATCTCTTTTCAGCTTAAGAGTCCTTACATTTGTGCGGACAGTTAACGGTTTGTCACAAAGATTTACCTACTTTACCCATATTTCGACGCAAGCTTAAGAAGGTGCTGTTGGAGCAGGTATCTTATTCTGTGAATGAGTTCTTGGCATATGATTTCTAAAGTTAATTTAAGTTTATTTATAGAATTCTATTTCAATTTAAATTTAATTTTTCTATTCAACCTTAAATGCCTTGTTTAATATCTAGTATACAATTTAAAACAAAATGTTTCATTCGTACATATTAGTTGTGAATAATACATATTGTCTTTTTAATGTGTTTATTGAACAGTTTATATATAGTGTAGTTTTCGTATATTTCCTTTTGTAGACTTTCTTTTGGATGTCAGACAACATTGTTTTATGACAAATAGTGGCGTAGCTAGGATTCTCCGGGCCCGGTGCGGAACCAGATTTGTGGGCCTTTTTTTCCTGTGATTTTGGGGCCCCCATGGAGCTATCGCTTTCCAGGGGCCCGCCTGCCTGCCGCACCCCTCTAGCTACGCCACTGATGACAAATATATCGTATTATATTATATAGAAACCGTTATTTCTCCGGAAGAATTATCAGCACTTAGCACACGTATGCTTGCAGCAGAACATACTGTTCACTGAGCTGGAGATTCATTAGTTACGTGAGTAATATTCTAGAAATGCAAAACTAGGAATATCAAAGAAATTTTATGTTTACCGTGATCACAAACAATTTTAGCTACAGCTGCCGACATCAAAAGGAGCAAATGTACACACCTAACGTAAATTACCAAGTCATGCTTAAATACCGCGGAAAAAATCGAATTAGAACATAAGCAAACGTAAAATGGGTGTAAAATGTCAACAGTTTTAAAGGGCGCTGAAATTAATTACGCTAATTTAATAGCGGCTCATAACATTTTTATGTTCACTGCGGCTCTCGTATGATGAGTATCAAACGGAACGAAAGATCGCAAAAATATGACGACAGAATTATATAGTAGACGCAAATGCTTGCGTCATAAATGGAAAATAGTGGAGAGCGGAACTGTTCGAGAAAGAAAAATGTGTGTGAAATTGGAAATTTCATTAGACGAGGAGCACAGTCTGTCGCCCATGTTTTAATTTAGCAAATTAAAAATCTATTTGGCGTTTGTTTTTCCGCTGTAGCCAGATTGCTGTATTGAAGCTTACATTAGTTGCGTACAAATGAATTTTAATGGTTGGCAATAAATTCAGGCTGTTTTCAATTTTGACTTTGTAACGAATTACTTTTCGAATGATTACAGTTCTGTTATTGCAGCTGTGTCCAATATCCATATAGTTACACACAGAGGTCTAGACATAAAAGCTCAATTTTATTTAGCTCCCTGGACAATTTAGATAAAAGGTTTTCATATAAACATTCAGAAACAAATTCTGCACAATATAAAATTTTACTGAAATGTACAGGCTGTTCAGTGTCCGTTGCATACGATACAAGTATGGCTTTCTAAATCTAATACTCTGTATATAATTACGTTTTTGAACACCCCTCTTCTATGTATCGACTACCCAGAACAGTGTTCTAACTCCACTGTTGCTAAAATGGAGTTAGGACATTATTCTCGATAGACGATATGTCAACCTTTTACAACATTCCCTATACCTACCTACATAGCTTAGTTTTTGCAAAATTCTGTTGTTTCTTTGATGGTTCATACAGCCCTGACCAATAAAACCTGTAGATTTTCGGAAATGCGTAAAAAAATAATGAAATGTTATTCTGCGAATTACTCTAAAATGGCATGCAGATGTCTGTGAGACCAAATAAAATCGGGACACAAACAATTCTAAGAATCGAAATGGGTTAAACGAACGTGTTGCTTCAATGATTACTATTACTGGTGTTTCAGTTGCGTACGGACTGTTAAATTAGGCATTAGCAAAAAGTAAGTGCTTTTCGTACGAAGCTCATCCGGAAACTAGTACCCATTTGCCAATCCAATCGCAACCAATAGAGATATCTGAACAAACTTTTTATTAGACATATACATGTACTATACATTACTTTTCTACATAATCACCTCGTAAATTAAGACACTTGTCGTATCGTGGGATGAGATTTTTTATGCCGACGTCGTAATCCTCTACCGCCAGTGTCGCGAAAAATGTAGTGACCGCTGCTTTGAGGGCGTCATCGCTGCGGAAATGTTTTCTGTCTAGAAAATCTTTCAATTTTGTGAAAAGGTGGTAATCCGACGGTGCTAGATCTGGGCTGTAGGGTGGGTGATCGAAGATTTTCCAGCGAAACTGCTGGAGCAATTGGCGTGTTGTTGCAGCAACATGGGCACAGGCATTGTCGTGCAGCAACACAATGCCCGACGACAACAGGCCTCGCCGCCAATTTTGAATTGCCCGTCGCAACTTCTGTAGCGTGGCACAATATGCTTTTCGCATTAATGGTGGCCCCTCGAGGCATGAAGTCCAAAAGCAAGAGACCATGTCTCTCCCAGAAGACGGTTGCCATGAGTTTGCGAGTCGACTCTGCTGTCTTGAACTTTTTGGGTCTGGTCGGTGAATGAGAGTGATGCCATTCCATGGACTGGCGTTTGCTTTCGGGCGTTGAGTAAGCAACCCATGTTTCATCGCCCGTAGCAATGTGTGACAAGAATGCATCACCTTCAGTTGCGTAACGCTCCAAAACATTCTAGGCCGCACCCATATGCTTGTTTTTGTGTTCCTCCGAAAGCATGCGCGGCACCCACCTTGCACAAATTCTTTTGTAATGCAGATGATCTTTGACGATTTCATGCGTTATGGTGCGCGAAATCTGTGGAAAACGTGTAATTAAGTGTGACACGTCGATCCTGGTGTATGAAGTCGTCGACTGCACGCAGCAACGCATCGTGAACGTTGTCTCTCCCCGCATTGAAATTGCGACACCATCGTCGAACCGATGATGCGTCCATCGCATCGTTGCCGTACACTTCTTGAATTTGAAGGTGAATGTCACATGGCTTCACATTTCTGGCGTTCAGGAATCGTATTACAGACCGCACTTCACAACTGGCGGTATTGTCGAGTGTCTTAAACATTTCAAACTCACACTGACGCGATATTATTGTAGATAACTTAACCAAATCTCGTACGCTGACAGCTGACAGATCACTGCGTCACGAGAAAACCACTCGGCGGCTCGTTGCGCAACTGCTGCTCCACACGGCGCGAACGGGTACTAGTTTCCGGACGAGCCTCGTATAATCATTTACGATTATTATGGCAAAAAGCGAGAGTTAAGTGTAACTCTGAGGACACAAATTGTGTTCTACAGAAATCTCACAAACTAAAACTGTTCAAAAGTTAAAGTGTTCACGTCGGTATAGAATCACTGTTAAAGGAAGTGTAAATAACAACAGCCAGAGAAAACTTCTATTAGGGGGAAATTCTTTTCGGGATAGAAAGAAAACTTCATATGTATTGATCTATATTTGTGAAATTTGGTGTGTATGTTCAGGGAGGTTTGCTGCATAAAATTGTTTGTTAAAATTTAGGAAATATAATTATTTCCTATTCTATTTATAAAACTATTTTGCATATATGTACCTTCATGGGAAAGTTGAAGTAAGTTGAATTACATACTGCATCTTGTTAATTGAAGGAATCTTGTAAAAGGAGGTATTAATATACTTCGGACCATATTTACTATTGTTGCTTTCTTTAGGGTAGTATTAATATAAGAGATGTACGAAGAAAACTAGGAAATATGTAAGCTAAATACACAGTAAAGTATTTCTAAAAAATAATTGTTAATAAATAAGCAAATATAAGTTATTCTAGCAATTGTTCAGCTTCATCGTTAAGTTCCATGACATTTCTTAGAGAGAGAATAGTTAAAGTGGATATATAGGGATCTGAAGTATAAGGCAGAGAATGGAAAACATTGTCATTTGTAGCAGTTCTTGAACATTTTCGGGCATAATGCAATCTGTACTGCAGGTAATTTTTATTTCGTTATTCCTAGGCATCTTCAGAAAGTTGTCCAATGGGCAAAATTGAGTTATAAGGTATAATATCTGCACTACGAATTAGTACTTTGTGAACAGATGGAGGTATATAATACATACCTACTATATTTACTCATATAAAGTTCCCCAGCTTTAAATGCAGATTCTCCAAATTTCTGCGGGTTGATCATTTTACCGCAGGGTAAGTCTAAAAAACAATATGTCTGAATTTATTATAATATTTGCTACTGGAATTGATGTAAAGACAATAACAGCAGTTACCTTATTTATCCGTGTTGCAATCGAAATAAATTGAGTTTAATTACGTTTTATACTAGAGAATTTGTTGCAAATAACATACATATGTGCATGTGCTGGAAATCATAAATTCCCTTAACTTATTAACGGTTATAAGCTTCCACATATTTTTTTAATGTATTATTTGCTTTTTCTCTGCATACATTTACATACAATTTACTAGAACCGCGAGAGAGTTAATAGTATACAAATAGTACCTAGTGTAAAGCGGAATTGCCGTTGCCATTGCTGTCGTGTGGCGATAAAAATTATATAAAAAATTCATTGTATTCCTTCATATTGCAGGAAAATAGTATCCACAATGGTTTGCATTGAATAAACTGTAATTAAGTTTGACAATTTATTACATTAAGTAAAGAGGTTCATAACTTAGCTAGGGGTCGATTTTCTCTCAAGGAAAAAAGAAACACCAGCTTTTGTTGTTTAATGCTTTGTAGATTATTTATACAATTTTTGAAAATTCAGATTGTTTACCAAATTTGAGGAACACAGGTATTTGTTTCTTAAACTCTAAAGTTAACTACCTCTAAGAAAATCTTTAAACTAAGTGTTTCTCAGATGATGCGCTGATAAGTCGTTTCCAAGACCACAACGGAATTTGCTGTACTTATTGTTAGCATCGCACTCACCTGTTACATTCATGTCATTACTAGAGCCCGGTAACTGGAGAGCAATCGCAGCGGCGGTGTGACTGTGTTTAGGTGGGCGGGGAGGACTGGTCGATTATGATACGACACGACAAATCATCATCACTCAGTTCAGTTTCGCATTGGATGGCGAATAGGGCATGCTGATTTTATTGATATAGACGTAGTTATTAATTGTAGTTATTATTTAGTGTAGTGCGTTTTGATTTTATCGATACAGACGTAGTTATTAATTGTAGTTTTTAGTGAACATGTCGAAGGCTAAAAAACGACCTTTTCAAGACTTAGTAAATAAGTTTATTTCTGACTTTCCCGATTTGTTTTACAACGGGAGTAAGATAGTTTATAGTGTGCAAAATACATTTCATATCAAATAAGAAGTGGAACTGTACAAGACACGTAAATTCCGCACAGCATAGAAAACGAAAATTGAGCATGCTACCGAGAAGTGCATTTTTTTTATGTAATTCTTATGGTAATAAACTGTAATTTGCCACTAGGCATACTCGATAAGGACCTTTAAGGACCTTTGGGACAAATACAATCCCAAGGTGCGGTTACCAACGGAGAAAACGGCACGTAAGCATATTGCATTTGTACGCGATGACGTGGAAAAGAAAATGAAACGCATATTGAAGAAACAGTTTCTTTGGTGTTGTGTTGGCGAGACAACAGACTGTAAAAAAATCAATTGTAAATATTATGGTACGCATACTAGACCCTAGTAAACCTACATTACAGCTGTTACTAGCTACCTGAAGACTACAAGAGTGTACTACTGCAGCAACTACGAAGATTGTACTTAGTACATTGGAAAAAATTCAAATTTCAAAAGTTAAAGTGTTGCTGTTTATGGGCGATGACGCAGCGATAATGCGTTCGGTAGGTTGCAAGTGTTTACATGTTACGTGTAAAGTGCATGCTTTACATCTTGTGGCAGAAACCATTCGACAATACTCTCCCGAGGTAGATGCATTAATAGCAAGCACAAAAAAATTATTTTTGAAATCTCCCAAACGCCTACGATCATTTCACACAGAGTGTCTTGGTATTCGTCAACCACCGGAGCCAATTTGTACACGTTGGGGACATGGCTGCAGGTAGCTTTTTATTATGCTGAACATGTCAAAATAGTAAAAGCTGTTGTTACACAATTCCTGCCGAAGCTACAGCTATTAAGGAGAGCCAGTCGAAATTTCAAGATATTTCCGTTGAAACAGATTTAAAAAATATTCGTAGCTACTATAAAGGATTAGCTGACGCAATAGGCCAATTACAAAATAGATCGTTATCATTATTGGAGTCTCTGCAAATTATGGACGGAGTGCATACACAGCTACTGACTATACATAATGCAAAATATAATTGCGTTTTAGAAAAGTTCGAGAGTTTGCTACAGAAAGATCCCGATTTTAGCACAATAAAACAAATTTGCGATGCTGTATCGAATAGTCCACTGACTAAGTACAAAGAGTATTTTAATCATGCATGTATAACATCGATAGATGTTGAACGCTCTTTTTCAAAATATAAACTCATTTTCTCACGCCGGCGAACATCGCTCACCGAGACAACTGTGGAAACACATCTAAATTTTTCTTGGTCTCGTATGCCACTTTTTGCAGAAGAATGCAGTTTGCTTTCGATGTGATGTTGACAATGGCTTCTGGACCAACACATTAAAGGGATTTTACAAACTAGACATTGAATTTTGGCGCCATCAAAAATTAAGTCCGGCATGCACACTATAAAGTTTTTAACTGTGTCTGGCATTGGTCGTTTTCGCGGCGTACCTAACTGCGACATTTTTAAAGCAAACATAAGCGTACAATTACGAAATAAGTTACAACAGCCTACATATACACAAAACTACTCGCATACAGCATCGATTTAGTACTGACGCTGTGAACGCGTGAAATAAATAATCGCCGACTTCGCACCACACATCTACTACACCGACTGTTACCGCTGTTTGCCCAGACTAGTTATCACATCACAGGCATTATATCCATAATATCAA
Source organism: Dynastes maya (assembly GCA_029619315.2). Lineage (NCBI taxonomy): Eukaryota > Metazoa > Arthropoda > Insecta > Coleoptera > Scarabaeidae > Dynastes > Dynastes maya. Next base: position 33,294,709 of record JAROYE020000006.1, on the reverse strand, counting down.
CGGTAGGGATGGGTCGTTATTTAACTAACTGTTACTTTATAACCGTTATGGATCCGATAACGGTTGCAACTGTTCGCTGGAAAAATAACAGGTATAGCACGGTTACTTTCAGACTGTTGTGAACATATCATCGACCGCCGTTGCGGCGTACTCAACTGCGTGGCGCTACGACTGTCTGATCGAAGCTGCTGTTTATTACAGATAATAGTTACGACTCCTCTAGAAAAATAATTTATCAGATCACGTACCTACATAAATATCCTCTCGAACGGTTATTACGGCGGTAGTCGACATCGAGTCGGACATTTATTATTGACATACTTTCTAAATAATTGTATGTATTGGAATTATCAAATGTAAAATAAAAGACCGATGTTACATAAAAAATTTAATTATATCGTTATACTTATTATATAGCATTTAAGCACATAGATGTTCTCGCATTTCGAAGATTAACTAAAATTAAACATAAGAAAAATAACAGTAGGATCAGTCAAAATGGTGGAAATTAAACGCCGCTGTAACAATGATTGCAGTGAATCTGATAGTGTAACAGTGAACAGTTTATCACTTAATTTATTTTAATCTATTAACCAGTTTATAATGTACCTGCAAAAAAACGCAATAAAATACTTATATTACAAAAAACTTCTGAATTAAAATTTTAGCGTGTTGTAAGATCAGCAGTTGCACATGTGGCATGTGGAATCACGATTCGTTATCGTGTAGAACTGTAGACTGCGTTATTTTGCAACCGTTATTTCAAAATAACGATAACAGTTCAAACTGTTATTTTAAAATAACGATTTTTCCAACCACTAATCCATGGCACACTAGAAATAATTTAAACACAAATGTCTGGATATTTGGTTCATGTGTTTGACCACATTTGAAGAAGTTACTTTACATAAATTGTTTATAGTAAATGCAGCAAGAATTATATAATTATATGTAAAGCAATGGATTTTATTCAATATAATTACTAAATGGTACGCAAATGATCAAAAAGATTTTTCTAACAAAGATATCATAGCAATGCATCATCCTCAGTTGATTCAGCATTACGATTAACGGCGGAATTCTACGAAACCCCACAAGCACGTTTCCAATAAAATTATTTATATAAACTGCTGCTCTTATCCAGTACTTCCTTCCTCGAATATAATTACTCTGGTATCAACTTTTTACCACCCTTATCCATATGATGTTAATATTGATAATGGTGTAGCCAAGACTGCTTAAAAGGGTGAGTGTTTCACTACTTTTCACATATTATAATTATGTATTAGTTCTGTTATTTTTTTTCTATTTTCTTACTATTGTTTTTGTATACTAGGCAGGTACGGCTATGGCACGGCTCTCTGTTACCGGGCTCTAGTCATTACACATATTGTTTAATATACAAGATGCGCTTATGTAACTCATATATCATATTACTGCTACATTAACATCACAATTTGTTATTAAACAATGCAAAACAATTAATTATCTAAAAACAACCTAATGTTTATTCACGATATTCATGAATAAACTAAAATATTCTGTTATTATAAAACAATTACGTAAAGCAAACGTGTACGTTTTCAATACAGTAACAGTAATTTTGTTTTATATTTAAATATCAAACGGTAATACCTACTTTTAATAACAAATGAACATAGCATCCAACAAACCGTAAAATATAAGTATTGATTGGTGCTTCAATTAGATGGTTTATGTGTTTATGGGCATAGTTCTATAGAAATCTACATAATAACATTTAAAATCTCCTTTAGCATGTTGAAATGAAAAATAAAGAAATGACAATAATCTAAAAACCCAAAATAATTTATTACATACTGAAACATAGGAATCATAATATTTTTACTTTTCTCTTAAAAGTAATAAAGTTTGCGCACCAGTCAGCGCATTAAAATATGGCCATTTTCGTTTTACGAGCACTATCTGGCGTTTACTACATACTATATTTTGTAGGATTTCTATGTGGAATTTTAGACCTATATTGAAATAAATAGTTGAGATACATTTATCAAGATATTTTGTATTATACAATTTTTATGTCAAATTAGCTTTAAGACATATGCATCAATAGAGATGTAACTCTTGGCCGCGCGACGGGGTCCAATCGGTTGTTGTGTGTAGACGTATGCAAGTAGCATATACCGTAGTGCTCACGTTTCTACGTAAATGTTGAGAAGGAAGAATATAAGAGGCATGCTCTCACCTGCATTCTCCGTTTCATATATTTACGTAGTGGCTTGAGCATTCATCTCTGATCGGTGGTCGATGTTAATATTCGCTTCGAACAGTGGACTATATGTTTGTTATCATCTATACTGGGTGCGCCATTCGTGCTTCGGCGGAATTTAGTGTGAAAACTATCAAAGATGGAGAAATTAGATTTATTTTACGTATATAGTATACCACAGCGCATTCTGTAAAATTATCTACAATATAGAGGGTGTCCAAACTTCGGTACCCGCCTTCAACTTTTTTATTTTAAATGGATTGCGATATTTCTTATTAATCGTGTTGGTAGCCACTTAAATTACCTTTGCAGTGGTATATGAGTATGTGCACTTCCGATAATTACTTTTGGCTATATTACAAATTTTGTTGTTAGAGGACTCTGACATTTCAAGGCAGCCTGAAAACAGATATAGCGTCGCGAGTTACTCTTTTGCTATAAATTGAGGACCTAACACTTTATATGTCAAGATGGTACAATGTAAAAATATATACAAGGTGTTAAATATGTTGTATGTACAACACTTACCGAAATTCAAACGCTTTCTTTTGATATTGCCATCAATTTTCTTGTGAAATTACCTTCAAAGTGGTACAAATAACGTAATATTTATTTCCAGTGTTTCGAAGATATTCCATTTTTATGGGAAATGCGTTTGTAATATCCGATATGCGGGCATCTAATACAGCTAAATGGCAATGATTTTCGAACAAAATCAAATATCAAATGGAACCTTTGATATTACGCGCATTTATCGTCTTACTTACCATCTATTAGTCGCAATAATTAAGTATCGCAATAATTAAATAGGTACCACGTTTCTGTAACTTGGTTTTAAAATTATGAGATAATAAAAACGGAACCACTTGTCTCCATTTAATTGCCTTTTTTACGCAAATTGTTTAAGTAATAAGATACCGTACGTAATACAAAACTAGTATTATTTTCAAATTCTAAAAAGCAATATACACTTTTAGGTTTTTTCATAATAAAATAATCTTAATTCAGAAGGTGTCCAAATATGTCTCCATTCTGCTCTGTGCATATTCTCAACCGTCTCCATACGGACTGGCTGATATTTTGAGCCAAGGGTTTGGTGAGAACAGTTTTTATAGTAGGCCATAGAAAAACATCACAAGGGGTATTCCGCTCACATTCTTGATGTTAAGAGTGGATTTCTGTTGCAAGCGCCAAGAACAACTACCAGGTCTATGAAGTCTTCTTTGGAGAACTAAAAAGAACTAAAACGTCTTGACAGCAAAGAGAAACTACGAAAAATAACTTTATGTGGAAATTTTAGGCAGAGACTTAATGTTTCGTTAGATAGTAGTTTTAATTTGAAAATCATGGCCATCTAGTTGTATTAGATGTGCCGCATATCGATTAGTGCGGGCGTATTTTCCAAAAAACGTGCAATGTCTTCGAAAATAGTGGAAATAAAAATTACGTTATTAGGGAATTGCTTGCAATATTAAAAAATATAGGTTCTATTTTAAAAAAATCGAAAAAAAACGTTTGAATTTCAATAAATTCTGCACCCTGTATATATTTTTACATTATACCATCTTGAAACATGTAAAGTGTTAGTTCTTAAATTGATAACAACATAGTAACTCACGGGACTACACCTGTTTTCTGGCTAGGTCTTAGAATGTCAGAGTCTGTAACTGTCAAAATTTTAACAAAATTTGCAATACAAAAGTAATTGTCGAAGGTGCACATAACTGTATATCATTGCAAAGGTAATTTAAGTGGCTATTAAAATAATCAATAAAATATATAGCAATCCATTTAAAATGAAAGAGTTGAAAGCGGTTGCGGAAGTTTGGAACACCCTGTATACTTGCAAATAATTTTAGAAAATGCGCTGTAGTGTACTATATATGTACAGAAAATCTCATTTTCTATCTTTGGTAGTTTTCACGCAAAACCCTGGCGACACACAAATGGCGCAGCCGGTGTATTATTAAATTATAAGTAACCCTGATTATCTGTAAGCACGTCGCAATTATTTGTATTACAATTATTGTATATATTGTTGACATATAAATTAATGTCATTTTACATAAATAGTTCACGACTTAGCGTTCATGTTATTAAACATTTCATTACAACGATTAGATCTCATCTACATATAGTAAGTTCTGTTCTTTATGAAACTATGAAAATTCTTATTATTCTGCAATTATTTGCTCATTTCTGTAACCAAAATAGATCCTAAAATCAAAGACGTTGTACCACTATGCTCATCAGAATACAACACTTGAAAACACTGCGTTCAATGTTAGGCTACACAGAAAAATTGCGTATGGAAATTGACATTAAAAGTGGTATATAGATTAGAGCACTGCACGGGTCTATTTTTCACGGCCCGACCCGCCCGTGGCCCGTTACAGTATGGAGTGGGCCCGCTCGTTGCGTTCATTACCTCGGCACAAAGCCACCCGGCCCGCCCGTTAGAAAATTTAGGCCTGTTTGGCCCGTCTAAATTATTTTAGCCTATTTAAGTAATTATATCTGCACAGTCTATTTCTAAACATTTTTATATTTTCTTCAATCAAAAGAAAACGTAACATAGCGTTGCATACAGTAAAATTGTTAATACAAACGATAACGGAAAAACTAAACAGCATTTACTGCATACGCTATATCCATTCGATGTATTTAATAAAACATTCTCGGCCCGTCAGGCACGTACAAATTCAGGCCCGGCCCGCAATGAAAATAGACGAGGCCCACGGGTCCAGGCGAGCCGGACTTTTCCTAGCCCATGCAGTGCTCTAATATAGATCCACTCCATTTTAGGTAAATTGCACAATATGAATTTTAATAAGGCTTATCAAAACCATATAATAGATCCTAGACTCTACAACGTATTACAGTGTTACACTTAACAGTGTAGAATGCTAGGGAATAAGGTATACCGTTGCATGTTACTTTTACACTTAATAATGTTCAGATTTTTATGTACGCCTTTTGTGTATGTATGTCGATTGTCGAAGTATAGTTTATTTCAAATTATAAGAATATAACTGTAGACTTACAAGGCCTTTAATACTTTTATTGCACCATCTGTGACGGTAATAACCTGGCAATGCATATTTAATCTAGGGGCCGTATTGACTATAAATTACGGCCCTATAAGATAATTATATGTCTATGTATATATATTTTACAAACAGTATAAATTTACATAGTAAGCAATTCGATGTTACAAGTAATTAAAGAATTTACATATTAAATGAGATTTAAATGTACAAACAGGTAGTTGCGCATATCGCAAATCATAATTCTATTTCTATTCAATTCACTTAAATTTTGTCATTACGGTCCTCAGCAGTTTGATTGCGTATCCAGGTAGTTATTACCGGTATTAGGTGGTGCAATAACAGCATTTAAGCCGTTCAAAGTTATATTCTTATAATTTGAAATAAACTATACTGTCTTTCGAGTATTGCCGTGTTTATTATACTAATGTACTTGACGTTTCGCTAAATATACTGTCACTTTCTTCAGGATTTCTCCGAACGGCCAGTACCCTAGCAGTACACAGCAAAACCCGAAAGACACTACTTCAGTAGGAACTAGCGCCGGAAACCTACACTCAATCATAATTATCGTTGCGTCGTAGGGGATTTTTTGCACCTGTGTCTAATAACTTTTAGCTAACTAATTTTCGCAACAATATGTTACTTTGACCAAATTTGGTGTTACTTTTGACATGCAAATTTTTTGTCACTTACATTTTTAGCTTTACACGAGAAAGTTTTCAATTGTGTAGCGTTACACTTGCTTAGAAACCAACTGAATTAACAAATTACCATCAAGCTAGACAAAATTGATGGTAAGAAACTGATTTCAAATTCTAACTTTGACACAAATTTTCCAAGGCTTTATGTTATTCAATCTTTAAAGGTGTTCTTCAATTTTCCTTGGCGGAAACGGTTGAAAAAATCATAAGTAACAGTCTGTACTATTGGTTATGTAAACATAACCTAAATCGTTAATGGTAACCAGGGCTTAGTAATTAGAAGAAAATTCAGGGTAAAAATGATTGATAGTTAATACAGATTGTACAATGGCCCAAAAGTTCTTGAGCAAGACAGAAAAACCATGAAATCTGAGAGTGCTATTTGTGAGTCTGCCAACTCCTCAGTTACTAGACTTCATTTATAATCTGTAGGTATAATTTGAAAGTAGCATATAAGTTTAGGTTTCCAGCCGTTAAAGAAACAGGAGCATTCCACAAAAATCTCAAATTATCTCAAAAACTGACCCAGATAGATAGTAGTTATTAATAAACGTTAACTGATTAGGATTAGCAAATGCAAACCAGATAAAATTTGTAAAAAAATTGATGACGTCTTGGAAAAAATTGAACAAACGAAGTATGTATATGCACTGCGTACATCTTAGTTAATTCTGAATCTATAGATCGGATGCATGATATTACCTTCGAAGGAGTCTTGCATCTTAGAGATTGCGTGCTTAGATTGTTGTAAAGGGAAATTTCCCTACCACAATAGGATTTTGCAAGTGAAATTGGACGTTACCGAAATTATATTGCGTGTTCATAATTATTATTAGAGGACAATTTTGAATTCGTGCAAAATTTTACGTAAGGCAAGCTATGTATACAATACCTATTTTTTGCATATAACTTAACTACAATCTGCGAGTGTTTACTAATTTCGAACAAAATTATCGATTTAACGTGTTAACAAATCTAAACGAATGCTTTTCAAGTGAAAACTTAGCGAGTGTATAAAACTAAAGTATTAATTTATATTAAACAAAAAAATCAACATAATGTTCATAAATAATTATTAGTCTTTAATTGAAACATAACATTTCAAAAGCTTCTCTAAATATTTGTAAGAACAAACATATTTTAATTCCAACAAATATAACTTTTCATAATATACAAAAAATCCATTTCGTTCTTTGTGTATGCTTTCGTAACGTATTTAAAAGTTATCGCCTTGTATACAGTAAAATATTAGCTTGTAATCTTTATTAAGCTGAGATATTAATTCTTTGCTTGTATAGATTACGTACGTGATTATCTTAAATATTTACACAGCAAGTTATAGTTGTTGTTTCAATATGTCGGATTTAGAATAACTTTTCATATCACATTCATTCTTATATACTGCTAGAATTCGTGCCCAATTTGCTACGTTTCCTGGCAGACATATCACTGTCGTTAGCAGTTAGAGGAGGATATAAAATGTTGTCAACGCAATTTATATAAAATAGGACCTGGTATCTCAACAACTCTACCAGCAATAGTAACATTTGTTTTGATAAATGTCTCAATAACCGTGATACATTCCCCTTTTTTAATATCGCCCAGACGTTACAATAGGAAGATTTCCTTACGGCGATTTATTTCAGCTGCGACAACTTTATTGTTTTCGTATGTTCTTCGTTTTTCTTTTCGCCATTTATTCTCAGCATATTGGTTTTGGAAACGGTTTTGTTGAAATAACAGAATAAGAGGATTCACATTATAAGAAATGAAGTAGGTTCTTAGGAAATAAGAAGACAATAAGGATATAGGATATATGCTTGTGGGCGAAAAATATTTTTCCCATAAATATATCTACTTCATGAATAGAATATATTTACCAGGAGATGAGCTTAATCCGATTAAATGAATTTTGTATTGAATGAGATTCTATGTTAACATAGAACATGTTGACACACATACCGATATTCAGTTGAGAAACATGTGTTGCAAGTACCTAATTGTATTAAATGTAGTGCTTAAAATGTTAAACTTGTCCAGCGATGTTCCAAATAATAGGATTTGTCGAGCTCTGCAAAATAGGTCTCTGTTTCGACAACGACGTCTTCATTTGACGTGAATCGTTCTCCGCCAAACCGTTTTTTCAAGTTTGGAAAAATACAGACGTCACTCTGGACCAAATCTGGTGAATATGGTGGATGGGGCACCAATTCGTACCGTAACGGGACCAGTTTTGCCGTCGCAATTGCCGATGAGTAGATTGGGACGTTATCATGATGGTATAACATTTTTTGCTTAGCTATATGGGACCTTCTTTAGTATATGTTCGCCGGAAGAAGCCCATTTTGCCGATTGACCTTTGGTTTCTGGCGTGTAGTAATGGAACCATGCTTCATCTACAGTCAGATAACGCCGCAGAAACTCACTCGTATTGCGCTTAAACGTGTCCCAACATTGCTTTTGTGTTATCATGCAATTCCGTTTTTGATCAATCGTCAGCATACGCGGCACCCATATCGCCGATAGCTTTCTCATACTTAATTTTTCGTGAAGGATGTCTTGCACACGTTGAATTGAGATGTTTACCATATTGGCAATCTCTTTAACCTTCACCCGGTGGTCTGCTAACACGATATCATAAACTTTATTGATCATGTCGTCTATAGTCACCTCAATGGGACGACCTGAAAGCTTCTCATCAAAGACGGATGCTCGGCCACGCGAGTATCTGATGGAAGTCATCGAAGGTGCATGGTACTTATAAACTGCACTCAACTTCTCTTTGATTTCTGCACACATTTTCCCATTAAAAAAAAATCGAGTCACTGACCGATATTGTTCTATTTCCATGATTCCACGGACACATAAACTTGTTCACTTTCAACAGCTCTCAAAGCAACACTACTCGACGAATCTCTCCGAAATTTTGACAGATGTCGACTAAAGAATAGTAGAATCACAATCGGTAATACAGATTTTGACACAAAGCGTCATCTGTCTTCAAACACGGGTATTTCTCATACTATCCTCGCACCTCTCTGTTCATATAGAAAATGCAGCTTAACTTTTGACATAAATTAGCACCAACATTTATCATTCACAAGCCGAGGAAACGTTTTCGTAATTACCAGCTGAACTATTGCTGGCGTTTTGCTAATTACTATCAACGTTCTTGTAAAGTGTAGCATGCTGCAGTGAAATGATTATTATACTTGCAAAGACAGAAAATATTAAAGTCACCGATTCTAAGACTTAAAAATTTATTATTCTAAGCAAGTATTTCAATATAACGAAAAACAATTACAAAGACAAAGGACCATCCGTAAAGTGTGATTTGCAAAGAAGGCAGAGCGTCGTGTGGCAACAAACCAAGATAATCTCGGCTTCGCACAAGCCGGTCTGACCACTTGATCGAGCGAGTAGAGAGGGCTGTTTTGGGAGATCGCCGAATGAGTGTGGAACAGATCGCCTCCAAAGTTGGCATCTCCGTACGATCTGCGCACACAATCCTGCATGACGACCTGAAAATGCGAAAAGTGTCCTCGAGGTGGGTGCCACGAATGCTGACAGATGACTACAAGGGTGAAACGAAGCGCCAGTCTGCTCAATGAAAGCGCAAAGATTCACCGCCACCAAAAAAATTTCGGGTCAGCGCCAGTGCTGAAAAAATGATGGTGACCATGTTCCAGGACAGCGATGGCGTAATCCTCATTGCGTTCCAAAGGGCACTACGGTGATAGGTGCATCCCACGAAGATGTTTTGAAGAAAAAGTTCCTTCCTGCATTGCATGAAAAACGGCCGGAAAAGGCTGCACATGTGCTCTTTCACCAACACAACGCATCAGAGCATCGGGCAAACGTGACGCAGCAGTTTCTTCGTGCAAACAACTTTGAAGTGATTTCTCATGCTCCCTACTCACTTGACCTGGCTCCTAGCGACTTTTAGCTGTTTCCAACGATGAAAGACACTCTCCGTGGCCGCACATCACCAGCCGTGCCGCTATTGCATCAGCGATTTTCCAGTGGTTAAAAGGGACTTCTAAAGAAGCGTTCGCAGCGGCCATGGAATCATGGCGTCGACGTTATGAAAAATGTGTACGGCTACAGGAAGATTACGTCGAGAAGTGACACAAGTTTCATAGTTTTCGTGTGATTAGTTAGTGAGAAAAAAAATGGAGGTGTTATAACTTGAATGCATCTCGTACAACTCGCATCTAGTCACTTTCTTATATTACACTATCCCATCCAGTATGATAATTATTGTTTCGATTACAGTTCGCACACAAAGTTGTTTAATTCTATTCTATATTAAAACACTTCGCCCAACAATGTAGCCGGAGGATAATTGTCAATATTTACTATAACCCATTTTGCCCAAAACACAACCGGCCCTTTTGTTTGTTTATAATATCCCAATTTTAGTTTCAGCTCTCAAAGAGATACGAGATGAATTGCGAAGAGATAGACATCGAACAGCAATAAAAACGAAACGGTTTCACGTTATTTATTTAGGGAAAACCGAGATTTGCTATTGAAATTTGAAGCGATAAATCCGAAATACAATTTCGCCAAAATCCATGGTAATTCGATTTGAATTTGTAATGTTCATTCCGCAATGTAGACAAGAATTGAAAATTATTTCAGCAAAATGTCTGAAATATATTACGTAAAGTAAACACCAAGAGAGATGTTTTTTCCTTCGCGAAGCAACGAATAAGCAGAACCGAGAGCAAACTGTTGAACATTCGTATGTGATTCTATGTTTAGCATATGAAAAACATGTAAACAAAGCATTTCTTATTCAAAAACAATAAACTGGTAATTCAAGTACGATGTTTCGCAAATTACTTATACATGCTATTATTTGTGTAAAAAGAGAATGTACCAATAATTGCGAAGTGTTTAGAAAGAGACAAACAGCCTATCTTAACTTCCATGTCACTTGAAATGGGCGAGTTTTGCACAAATTCGCAGTAAATTGATGTATTAGATATTTGATGGTATAAACAGTCGAACATATGTTACTAACCTTTTTCTTCAATTTCTCCTACAATATCGCACCGGTTCTTAAATCGCACCACCTTTAATTTACACAAAAATACCATAAGAACGTGCCATCGGACGATCGTTTTGGAAACTTGACGGTTCTTTCAAATTTCAGAATTCTCTACCATCATAGTATATCTTCGTATTCTCTTGTAATGCTGTCTTCGTTTTAGAGCAACGCAAACTGCGCTGAAAGCCAGTGGCTGACGCATAAAAGTTTTACACAAAATAAACACGGCCGGGACAATTCGGTATAAGCGTCAGTATAACTGCGACTCGAAAGCCGATCTGTTGTGTATGCATCTACGCTGTCGTATACTATATCGTAGTTCTACGTTTGTCTTGAAAATGTTTCCTACGTCGCGAAAACGACCAAAGTTGGACACAATAAGAGAATTTATTGCAGAAATGCCTGATTTAACGTGTGATGGCGCTAAAATTCAATGTGTAGTGTATAAAATAGATTTAATGTGTTGGTCGAAAAGTGATTGTCTACGGCACGTAAATAGTGCAGGGCATGTTTCAAAAAAAAATTCCACATGAGATCATGACAAATTTTAATTTAATTTATGTTACCTTTATTGCATGTAATTTAGCATTTCATTTACTAAGGAAGAAAGCATTCGTCTCGTTTTGGAATGAATATTCGGACTTTAAGTTACCAAGTGAGAGAACATTACAGAGAGTTGTGCCGTCTGCTCGTGAGCATGTCGAGAAAAGAATTAAATCGGAGTTGCAAGATAAAAAACTGTGGTTATGTGTGGACGAAACAACAGATTCTGTGGTTAATGTAATGGTACGCACAATGGAACCACATCGACCGTCACTCTCAATTTTACTAGCTTCCAGACGAATACAACAATGCACTGCCGAAGTAATTTCAATGTTGGTGTTAAATACATTGGAAATGTTTGAACTTTCAACAAATTAACTGTTGATGTTTATGAGTGATGGTGCCGCAAACATGCTTGCTGTAGGTCAATCTCTGAAAAAAACATTGTGCTAACTTGTTGCATATTACATGTAAAATTCATACTCTCAGTCTCGTAGCAGATAGTATCAGAAAGTGTTATCCCGAGGTAGACGCTCTAATAGCACATACAAAGCTGTGTCGTAAAATCCCCAAAACGTATTCGGGAATTTCATAGACTATGCCCCGGTATTCCTGAACTACCACAACCTATTCTTACTCGTTGGGGAACATGGTTAGAGGCTGCATTTTATTATCTTAAATATTTTGAGAATATAAAGAAGGTGATTTTAGAATTCGACCCAAAGGAAGCTGCGGCTGTCAAGGTAAGCTGCTTGAAATTTCAGGATAGTCAAGTTAAAACAGATTTGGAAATTATTCAGAACAATTACGTGGGACTAGCGGATGCGATAGAAAAACTACAAAATTCTTTTAAGGACGATAGTAAGTTGCAAGCAGCTGTAATACAACGTTTTAGGGAAAAACTGTAAATTATTTTTACAAGAATATAGAATTATTAATTGATAGTTGTAATAAATGTATTGAACCTAAGGAAGATTACAATGAAAAATAAAAATCGTTATATTTTTTCTAGGTTTATTTTTTCTATATCTGGCCGAGAGTTTCCGTCCCTAGTCCATACATATTTAATTTTCCTTCCTTTTTTAACTCTCTTGCGTTATAAAATAAGGTGTTCATCATTTTTGTTAATTGTTCGTTTATAAAAATGTCGTTATTTTTAGTTGGAAATCTTTTCCTACATTTGTTCTAAGTTTTTCTGTTTTTAGCTCTACTATTATGGGGCTGTATTGTTTGTTTTTTCCGTAACTTTTAACAATGTTATTTTCGATGTTAATATTTATTTTCATCATTACATTTTTCGCAATCTCTTCTATGTTCTCCTGTTTACCTTGTTTCTCGATTCTGTTAATTAACATTATTCCGCACTTTTTCTCTTTCCGCTCCGACAATTGTCATTTCCAGATTTTATACTCTTTCCTTTAAATTTTTATTTTCTTTTTCGATATCCTTTAAAATTTTTGTTTCAGTTCTTTGTTCTCTTTTTGCATTTCGCCGAATTTTTCCCACATGTAATCTATGGATTTCTTAATTTCTTCTAATGTTTTTTCATTGTTTGTTACTTCTTCTTCATCACTAGATTCGGAGTCGTTCTACTTTTGTTTTTCTTTGCTCTAGTTTTTGTCATTTCGACTTAAATCAATTGTTTTTACATACGAGGTAGGCGCCATAGATTCTCGGCCTGATGCAGAGAAAATAAACTTGGTAAAATATAACGATTTTTATTTTTCGATATAATCTACCCTAACTTCAATACATCTATTACAACGATCAATTAATAATTCTATACCCTTGTAAAAATAATCCATGGTTTTTCCCTTAAAATGTCTTTCTGGGACAAGGTTTATCGAGTCACCCCCATTGCATCGATTCCTTTTTCGATAGAATCTAGTAATAGGGAACCATTGTTTCATCTCCTGTGACAATGAACTCCAAAATCGGTGTCGAGTCGTCTCCACATATGTTTAAAAAGATCGCGTACATTCGACCCGACGTTAACGTTTGAAAACAGGGCGAATACTTGTTTCAGAAATGTTAAACACCACTACTAATTTCTTCACTTTCAAACGGTGAACTGCTAATACCATTTCTTCAATAATTGAAATGTTTTGAGGCGTTATCAATTCAATTGGCCGACCGGGGCGCTCATTATCATCAAGGGATTCTAATCTCAAACGGAAACATTTTGTCCACTTTTTTGCAGTGGAATATAAAGAAGATAAATCACCATGAACGCTGTCTAAAAGTTGTTTAGTGTGATTAGGCGTCTGTGTTTCGTTTGTTAAAAATTTAATGACCGCGCGGTACTCAATTTTCGTTACTCGAGACATTTTCATGTTGCACTAGTCACGTTGTCTGGTTGCCTACTAAAAACTATTACTTTTCGAGCTATAATATATATAGTGTAGGCCTCGCACATGTGCAACTATGATGCAACGGAGTTTGGGCACGCTAGAACTTGCATAAGCCTGTCGGGCCGAGAATTTATGGCGCCTATCTCGTAATAAAACAAGATTCTGGTTCTAATCGTAAGGTGAAAAAAATCATTTCTTCCAATGACAGGCTTTCATGAATCTAAACTATCTTTCTCTACTTCAGAGAAATTCAGAATGGAAACTTTAAGTAAGACAGTCTTTTGTATACCATGCGTTATCGCAAATGTGACATTAACTGCTTTTCTGATTAAGATTTGTAACCATCCAAAACAAAAAAAGTTATTTAAATGCAGTTTGTAGTTAAATTACTAACTTAATTATAAAGGTATTACACCATAAACCTATAATGCATGGAGCTTAAAAATGTAAAATAGGACCCGGAACTAAAAAAACGTTGAAACTATTGGAATTAATCAGCTTCTGTTTTATTAGTCATAATCAATCACTGAACTCGTGCTCAAACCGCGTAATCTAAAATTAAATCCCGTTCCTGCAATGTTTTATATTTTTTTCTTTATTATTCCTTTTTTCTTCACTATTTCTATTCATTTTTTACCTATACATTTAAAGCTTGGGTATAAATAGCAGATAATATTACGCTCACCATTGTTGTGATTCGGGTTCGTAGTTGGATATAAAAGCGGATTTTCCACGCCGGGAAGATAATTAGTTACGTTTTTACTGCGAACAACAAAATAAAACAAATCGGGGTAGTTGCAGTTGGAGCAGATTTGTGTGTACAAAATTAGTAGGGGGGACAACAATACAGCGCTATGCAATTACGCGGATTTTTATTGCTTGTTTTTGCCAGAAATTATATAGATCAGATCGGTATATTGGAAAAAAAGTTTTACCGGCTGAAATTTTATTTTGTATAGCGGAATGGATTTTACTTTTTGCTAAATATTTACAGATTATAGACACAGATTACACATATACGTTTAATTGAACGAGTAAGTATATATATATTTTTATTACAGTTGAATATATATTATATATAATACATATTCAAACTGATTAATTCCAACAGTTTCATCGTTTTTTTAGTTCACGGTCCTATTTTACATTTTTAAGCTCTGTGCATTATAGGTTTATGGTATAATACCTTTATAATTAAGTTAGTAATTTAACTACAAACTGCATTTAGATAACCTTTTTTGTTTCGGATTGTTACAAATCTTAATCAGAAAAGCAGTTAATGTTACATTTGCGATAACTGAGTCAACACAAAAACGCTGGCCACGAGCGATATCGCGCATCGGCGTAGAATCAGTTCGGACCGAAAGGAACGGTAGTATTACTTCGTCTGCGGAGCAGTACGGACATTTTCGCTGCCGGTCATTTGCGCAATTGTTTATCTGTCCTAGAAAAATTATGATTTCGTCAGCGAAACGACCGCGGTCGGACAAACTTCGAAAATTGATTGCAGAAATTCCAGACTTAATATATGAAGGTGCTAAAATTAAATGTGTAATCAGTAAAATCCCGTTAATGTGTTGGTCCAGACAGCATTGTCTCAAAAAGAAATTGCGCACGAGACAATGAAAAATTTATATTTAATTTATGCGTTACGTTTATTGCATGTAATATACCGTTTAATTTACTAGACAAAGAACCATTTATCTGCTTTTGGAATAACTATTCGGAGTGCAAATTGCCAAGTCGAACATCGTTACGAAGAATTGTGCCATCTGCGCGCGGACATATTGAACAAAAAATAAAATCGGAGTTGAAAGATCAAAAATTGTGGTTATGTGTCGACGAAACAACAGATCGGAAGAAACATTCTGTTCTTAATGTAATGGCATGCAAATTGGAACCTCATCAATCGGCACCTTCAATTCTATTAGTCTCCAAACGAATACAACAGTGTACTGCCGAAGTAATTTCAAAGTTAGTGTTAAATACATTGGACAAGTTTGAACTTTCAACAAACCAACTCTTGATGTTAGTGAGTGACGGTGCTGCAAACATGCTTTCTGTAGGCCGGTCTCTTAAAGATCATTCTGCTAATTTGTTACGCATTACGTGTAAAATTCATGCTCTCAATCTTGTGGCGGATAGTATCAGAAAATGTTATCCTGAGGTAGACGCTTTAATAGCGCATACCAAAGCAGTATTTGTCAAATCACCGAAACGTATTCGCGAATTTCACAGACTGTGCCCCCGACTGAGCCACCAGAACCTATTCTAACTCGTTGAGGAACATGGTTACAGGCCGCGTTTTATTATTATAAATATTTTGATAATATTAAGAACGTGGTTTTACAATTCGATACAAAGGAAGCTGCCGCTATCCAGAAAAGCCAGTCGAAATTTATTTATTTAAAAATCATTCACGACAATTACTTCGGGCTAGCAGATGCAATAGAAAAAATACAAAATCCTGCGGTGCCATTAGAAGAATCTCTACAAATAGTGCAACATGTTCACGCACAGCTATGCGCGATTGAAGACGCAAAAAATGTTTCTGTTCTACAAAAATTTGAAAGTGTTTTTGAGAAAAATTCTGATTTTGGCACATTAAGACACATTTGTGAAGGTGCGTCAACAGAATCGTTAAGTTATTTGAAAGATTATTTTACTTACGCAAATATTACGTCACTACATGTAGAACGTTCGTTCTCTGCATATAAACGCATTTTTTCCTCATGCCGTACTAGTTTTGCCGAAACAACAGTTGAAACATATCTAACGTTGCAGATATTTAACAGACATTATTCACTTTGTGATTTCACGGAGGACTCTTAAAATGGTAAGTGTTTGAGCACGTGTTATTTAATTTTTATTTAAAAGATGAGCGAAATTATTTTCGGCAGCAAACATCTCTATTAGCAGAATAACTCTAGTGGAACGCGAGGCCTGGTCGACTCTACGCTACTGCGCGGTACCGCTCGTGGCCAGCTTTAGTTATAATTACGCATGGTGTACAAAAGACTGTCTTACTTAAAGTTTCCATTCTGAATTTCTCCGAAGTAGAAAAAGTTTAGATTCATAAAAGTCTGTCATTGGAAGAAATGAATTTTTTCACCTTACGATTAGAACTAGAATCTTGTTTCATTACGAGATAGGCGCCATAAATTCTCGGCCTGATAGGCTTATGCAAGTTCTAGCGTGCCCAAACTCCGTTGCATCATAGTGCAGGCCTACACTATATATATTACAGCTCGAAAAGTAATAGTTTTTAGTAGGCAGCCAGACAACTTGGACTAGTGCATGAAAATGTCTCAAGTAACAAAAATTGAATACCGCGCGGTCATTAAATTTTTAACAAACGAAAGACAGACGCCTAATCACACTAAACAACTTTTAGACGGCGTTTATGGTGATTTATCTTTTTTATATTCCACTGCTAAAGAGTGGACGAAATGTTTCCGTTTGGGGTAAGAATCTCTTGATGATAATGAGCGCCCCGGTCGGCCAATTGAATTGATAACGCCTTAAAACATTTCAATTATTGAAGAAATGGTATTAGCAGTTCACCGTTTGAAAGTGAAGAAATTAGTAGTGATGTTTAACATTTCTGAAACAAGTATTCGCCCTGTTTTCAAACGTTAACGTCGGGTCGAATGTACGCGATCGTTTTTAAACATATATGGAGACGACCCGAAACCGATTTTAGAGTCCATTATCACAGGAGATGAAACAATGGTTCTGTATTACGAGCTTCTACCGAAAAAGGAATCGATGGAATGGGGGCGACTCAATAAACCTCGTCTCAGAAAGACATTTTAAGGGAAAAACCTTGGATTATTTTTACAAGGGTATAGAATTATTAATTGATCGTTGTAATAAATATATTGAAGTTAGGGTAGATTATATCGAAAAATAAAAATTGTTATATTTTACTAAGTTTATTTTCTCTACATCAGGTCGAGAATCTATGGCGCCTACCTCGTATGTAAAAATAATTGATTTAGCAAAGTCCAAATGACAAAAACTAGAGCAAAGATAAACAAACGTAGAAGAACGACTCCGAATCTAGTGATGAAGAAGAAGTAACAAACAATGAAAAAACAGAAGAAATTAAGAAATCTATAGATTACATGTCGGAAAAATTCGACGAAATGCAAAAAGAGAGCAAAGAACTGAAACAAAAATTTTAAAGGATATCGAAAAAGAAAATAAAAATTTAAAGGAAAGAGTATAAAATCTGGAAATGACAATTGTCGGAACGGAAAGAGAAAAAGTGCGAAATAATGTTAATTAACAGAATCGAGAAACAAGATAAACAAGAGAACACAGAAGAGATTGCGAAAAATGTAATGATGAAAATAAATATTGACATCGAAAATAACATTGTTAAAAGTTACAGAAAGGACAAACAATACAACCCCATAATAGTGGAGCTAAAAACAGAAAAACTTAGGACAAATGTAGGAAAAGGTTTCCAACTAAAAATAACGACATTTTTATACACGAGCTAAATATTTACAGATTATAGACACAGATTACACATATACGTTTAATAGAACGAGTAAGTATATATATATTTTATTACTGTTGAATATGTATTATATATAATACATATGTATGTATTTTAGAATGTATTTGTAAATACGTTGCTTTACATTTGTATAAAATCTAAATATAATCTCTAACATGTCTGAAATCATATTAAAGCTAACTTCCGCCTGAATGTTATGAAGCATTCTAAAAAAGCAAAAAATCTTACTAAGTTTCTCAGTTTCATTCTATTCACAGTACATAAAATCGAAGATTAGGTAATGAAAATTAAGTACCGCGCGGTCATTAAATTTTTAACAAAAGAAGCCTAATCGCATTAAACAACGTTTAGACGGCGTTTACTTCCTTCGTATTATTATCACTGTAAAAATATGGGCAAAATGCTTCCGTTTGAGGCAAGAATCTCTTGATGATGATGAGCGCCCCCGGTCGGCCAACTGAACTGATAACGCCTCAAAACATTTCGATTATTGAAGAAATGATATTAGCAAATCGCCGTTTGAAAGTGAAGGAATTAGCAGTGATGCCTAACATTTCTGAAACAAGTATTCCTCGAATTCTCCATGACCATGACCGCATCTTCTTTCTGCTCTCCAACGTGAACGTCGGGTCGAATGTGCGCCTTCTTTTTTGAACACAACCGGAAACCAATTTTGGAGTCCACTGTCATAAGTAAAGTTGTTCACTAGCGCCAACGGGCAGTGGCGGAGGTTCGATACAACTCTCAGTATAACAGCGAGTCTCAACCAGATCTGTTGTGTATACAAACGACGACCTTGTTGGACAAAGTTACAGAATTTATAGCAGAAATGCCTGATCTAAATTATGATGGCGTTAAAATTCAATGTGTAGTTTGTAATATCCATTTAATGTGTTGGTCCAAAAGGGATGGTTTACGTCACGTAAATAGTAAATAGCATTCTTAAAAAAAAATTGCACACGACACTATGACAAATTTAAATTTAATTTATGTGTTACCTTTATTACATGTAATCTACCGTTTAATTTACTAGACAAGGAAGAATATGTCATTTTTTGGAATAAATATTCGGACTGCAAATTACTAAGTCGGGCATCGTTACAAAGAAGTGTGCCATCTGCTCGTGAACATGTTGAAAGAGGAATTAAATCGGAGTTGAAAGATAAAAAACTGTGGTTATGTGTGGACGAAACAACAGATCGTAAACAACATTCTGTGGTTAATGTAATGGTATCCTCACCTTCAATTCTATTAGCTTCCAGACGAGTACAACAATGTACTGCCGAAGTAATTTCAAAGTTAGTGTTAAATACATTGGGAAAGTTTGAACTTACAACAAATCAACTGTTGATGTTTATGAGTGATGGTGCCGCAAACATGCTTTCTGTAAGCCGGTCTCTTAAAAAACATTGTGCTAACTCGTTACATATTACGTGTAAAATTCATACTTTCAGTCATCTGGCAGATAGTATTAGATAATGTTATCCTGAGGTAAACTCTTTAATAGCGCATACAAAAGCAGTGTTTGTCAAATCCCCAAAACGTATTCGCAAATTTCACAGTCTGTGACCCCGTATGCCTGAGCCACCAGAATCTATTCTTACACGTTGGGGAACATGGTTACAGGCCGCGTTTTATTATCATAAATATTTAGAGAATATTGAGAACGTGGTTTTACGATTCGATCCAAAGCAAGCTGCGGCTATCAAGGAAAGCTAGTCGAAATTTCAAGATAGTCAGGTTAAAACGGATTTAAAAATTATTCAGAACAATTACTTCGGACTAGTGGAGGCAATAGAAAAATTACAAAATCCTTCGGTGTCGTTAGTGGAATCTCTGCAGATAGTGCAACATGTTCACGCACAGCTATGCGCGGTAGAAGACGCCAAAAATGTTTGTGTTCTAGAAAGGTTTGAAAGTGTTTTAGAGGAAAGATTCTGATTTTGGCACATTAAGACAAATTTGTGAAGGTGTGTTAACAGAACCGTTAAGTTGTTCCAAAGATTATTTTAATTACGCAAATATAACGTCACTAGATGTAAAACGTTCGTTTTCTGCATATAAATACACTTTTTCCTCACGCCGTACTCGATTTGCCGAAACAACTGTGGAAACATATCTAATCTATCATTATTCACTTTGTGATTTCACGGAATTACATTTTATTTCTGACCATTTATTTTGTGTGAACTTTTATGCGCCCGCCACTGGCTGTTGGCGCAAATTGAGCAACTCTAGTCGTAGGAGATGAAACAATTATGATCCTCTATCCAAAAAGGAATCGATAGTATTGCGGCGACCCGATGAACCTCGTCCCAGAAAGATATTTTGAGGGAAAAACTTTAGATTTTTTTACAAGGATATAGAATTATTAATTGATCGTTGTAATGAATGTATTGAAGTTAGGGGAAATTTTACTGAAAAATAAAAATTATTATATTTTACCAAGCTTATTTTTTCTAGATCAAGCCGAGAATTTATGGCGCCTACCTCGTAAAATACCTGGAAAAGCATTGACGGAATAATATTTATGGATTAGTTTATTTTACGAATACAAGGTAAAGTATAAATTTTAAAACACTAACAAGATAGATATTTTTTTCAAGAATTATTTTAAAGAGAAGCTAGTTTAAGTTCGTAAATAAATCCTTGCTAACTGGTAGATACAATTGAACGGTGTTGTTTACTTTTCTAAACCTACAAACATTTAGTTCGAAAGTTATTTAAATTGTGCACAAAAAAATAATCACTGGGATTAGGATTACTACTTAACTGGTACTTATTATTTTCAAACCATGAACATATACGATTTATCTTGCATTTGAGGGAAGCATATTGAAAACCCAATGCAGACATTGAGAGACTATGATAGTCTTGAAAGCATCTTATATTTGAAATGTCGCAGAATCTTCTTCCGTTGTTCGTTATGTGTCGTTTCTAGTGATCAATGTTCACCGCTGGTAAGATGGACAGCTAAACGTTGATCAGCGACACAGTACCAAATACGGAAGAAGATTCTACCTTCTTTACGCAGCAGACTTAAAGTATAAAGATGTAACAGCTAAACACAAAAGTTTTACAAAGAATATATTACACTGAAAAAATAACGTATTATAATCTTACAATGAGAGGAATTTGATTTTTCACGGTCAGTAGGTCCGGGAGTGTCCCCTAGAAACTCTTTCGGCAGTTTAAATAAAAATGAATAACGAATATTAACATTTTACGAGAATTAAGTTGAAGAGAGCAAAATTGACCTGACATCTTGATTTTTCGTGAACTTTATGGTCACGCGTCATGTAATTAAAATCCAGCGAATTTTTGAATAATCGAACTTGACTTTACTTGGGGTTTAAAAGATAATTTGCCCACTGAAACATTTGGATTTTCTTTGAAAATAAGACACTTAGCCAAATATGTGTTTATACAAGGGTAATTTGAACTAAACTGAGAATTGTTTTTGCGTCCTTTGACTCCTTTGTTCGCGATAGCGATTGTTAAATCACAGGCAATTGGAATTTCAATATTTAAATTAAATTTCAATTAAATCTTCTTTCTCTAAAAATACCATGTGAGTTCTGATTCTAAAGCGTAACTCTATGATCTTTGATATTACCGGCAACCATTGAATGTTGAATTTTTCTACCGAACTTAACGATTCCTTACCGAATGATGTTTAAAATACAACTATACTGTAAATTTTTGTAGGAAAATTTTGCATTAAACAAGAAAATTTCGGCGTGAAGAAAATGGGGAGAAGAAAAGTTACTTAGTCGCTCCTTCGGGATTATCATTGAAGGGAGATATGTAACAGGGTTATTACAAAAGAATCATCGGGTTTTAAAAATATATATTTCAGAAAGTATTACAGATACAATATCAACTGACATGTCGCTAGAAAGGGAAAATGTCTAAGTTTAAAATAAGCGCCTGCGAACGTCGCTTTACACGTCCAGATAGCGCCACGACCTCAATATGCAAAATGGCGACTATGCAGCAGAAAGCGTTTTGTGTGTTAGAGTACGCGCGATGTTTATCGGTTGTTATGGTGCAACGTGCATTCCGACTGATTCTCCAGGTCATCAGAGTATTCTACGATGGTATCGACAATTCACACAGGTTCCATTACAAAACGTAAAAGCACCGGAAGACCACGAGTTCCCGACGAAATAGTGGACGCAGTTCGACAAAGTTACGTGCGTCTTGCCACAACAGTCCACTACCAGAGTAGACCATGAACTTTGAATTCGACTGCGATTCACACCATACCGTGTACAGATGGTGCAAGGATTACGACCCGATGACCACGTAAAGCGAACTAATTTTTATACTACCATTCCGGAAGCAATGGAGGACGACGAATTTGCTAACCGGCTGGTATTCAGAGACGAAGCGACATTTTATTTAAGTGGAAAGGTGAACCGTCACAACATTCGAATATGGGGCACGGAAAATCCTCATGTCACTGTGCAACATGAAAGGGATTCTCTAAAATTGAATGTGTTCTGTGCAGTATCCAAAACAAATGTGTACGGACCTTTTTTCTTTCATGGAAACACTGTGACCGGTACATCCTACCTAGATCTGTTGCAGTTGTGGTTATTTCCGCAACTGACACAAGACTCTAACAACTTTGTATTCCAACAAGATGGAGCTTCGCCTCACTGGCATCATGAGGTTCGTCGGTATCCAAACGAGGAACTCCCTCACCGTTGGATTGGCCGATATGCTGAACAAGATTTGGCATTGTTCACGTGGCCTCCCAGGCCTCCCGATTTTTTTCTTGTAGATCTATTAAGGCCGCAGTGATTAAAGGCATCTGTGCCATTGCCCGACTAGAATAAATATAATAATAACAATAATAATATGCCCTGTTCTTCAGTTTCCCTTCCCTGGGTTCTCTAACCAATACCTATTTTGGTGTGTAATGGCTCTGCCAAGCACCAGAGAGAGAAAAGTTTCTTGTCATTACGAATTTACCCTAATCGCCTCAGGTGTCAATAGTAGTGGTGTTTATTCACTTAATGGACCCTGTAACTAGTTTGTCGTTAATTTGTGAATATAATAACCTAAAATATTAGTATGGAATTGATAGAAAGATTTAGTTGGTCCAAATCTAACGTTTTTAAGTGCATTAATGCCCAATATCCTATCTAAGGCGTTCCAAAAAGGGAAGAGGCGGGCACTCTAGTGCAAAGATTTCAGTATGAAGTATAGTGTCGTTTCATTTTTCTTGAAATAATCGCTAAGTTGTTGTTTCACAAGGAACACTTGGCTGCGCCTGATATAACGAAGGTTATTGTAATACTACAAGGCATCTTTTGCAAAACAAAAAAAACTATAGCTACATACTTTTCACTATTGCTTAATTTTGGTTAGTTGGGATACGGTTACAGTAGTACTTATGGAGTAACAAAGATTTTCCGCACAAAAATGTGTTTGTAACACACAAGCAAGTTTAATTTAACACCACAAATATTATGTGGGTTAATTTTGTAATAACCGATGAGTACAATTGAAACAAAGATACTTGCATACAAGCCTTGTCATTTATTTAACATGTTCAGTATTAATGATTTACTACCTATTGTTTTTTGAACTTGTTTGATCCCATATCAGATAAACAATTATTTATTGAAA
This sequence comes from Dynastes maya, assembly GCA_029619315.2. NCBI lineage: Eukaryota > Metazoa > Arthropoda > Insecta > Coleoptera > Scarabaeidae > Dynastes > Dynastes maya. The sequence goes on along the minus strand of JAROYE020000006.1, from coordinate 33,270,592 downwards.
CGTCCGATTTTTCACGGAATCGATGATGATAACATTACACTATCGGTTACACGTAATAATGTAAACATAGACTGAAATTTAGAAATACTTCGGTATTGACTTAAGTGATAATAATCTACGTAATCTGTATAATGCAAGTAGGAAATCGCTTCAAGGACTTCGATAATGTATAGAAATATTTAGTGAGTTAGCATAATATCTACATACATACATGTAAAAAATTCCTTCTTTTCTTTTGAATTAGTATATATTTGTGGTGAGTTTCTCCATACTTTCTCAGGGAAAATTGAGATTAAGATAAGTGAGATCTATTCAAGTTAAAGTCAAAAGAAACAAAATGTAAGTGCCAAAAGAGTATAAAAATTTATTACATCAAAGAAATAATATCGCTTTTAGAAAGTTCTGATTTTTAAACAATCGCCCTACCGATAGCTAAGTTTTAAAATTATTTTATTAAATGCTTTTCAAAATTTTAAATTATTAGAAACACTTACATAGAGAAAAAAGTTCTTGAATCAAATAAATATATATCTTTGAAATTATTTATTTAATTCAACAAAGGTTTATATTTTTTGAGAACAACAGGTTGAATTTGTTTAAATGTACAAACGTTTTTATTTGACATAATTTTGTTGAGTTAAACAAATATGTTAGAATCGTGCGCGTCGTTGGCGATTTCCGTTGCGTGAACGTAGTGCAATCCCAATCGTCCTAATTTAGATATGTGAGATGGTACAACAACACGTGTATATTGTTTTGTTTTACATAACTTATTATTTTTCATTAGTCTATTTTTCTGCTATTGACACAAAATGTTAAGATACAATATTATCTCCAATAGCTACGATAGCTTCGATTTTGAATTTATCAAAATTAATTTTAACATAATTGAGAATATTTATATTTATATAACATAAGAAAATGTTCTCTTGATAATATGTTATATAAAAAGAAACATAATTAGTGCATATATAATAACATCCAATTAAAAAGGTATAAGTATTAGTATTTCATGCCATATTCTTTGTTTCTTAAAACTCCTACTCATAGATTCAACAAGACGTGTCCAATTTGTCATTGATCACAAATTTGACAAAAATGTATCTAAATTTGTTATTTATTTTATTTTAAAAATAAATTTTACGTCCTTCCACAATTGTTTAGATAAAGTTAAGTCTGGACTACACGAATACCAGTCCAGAGCTGTGACACATTACTAACACTAAAGGACCTATTAAAAATTTAAAACCTTGAACCACTTAGAATCAAAATCAAGAAACGAAACTGCTTTAGTGGACTGCTAACAGCAAAAACGATCTTGGACGGTATTGATACCTAACAAAAGTAGGACACAATAATATTTATATTGCTTATTGGGTTTCCATAGACACTAGCAAGTTATTGAAACTCTACAGGTAAGTAGTTCTAGTATCGATGTAAAAAACGCAAAATATGTAAAAATGCAACTTATCAACAATGAAATGTGAGTGATACAAAGTATTTCGCGTTTTGAAACCAAGGTGAATGCAAAAACATGAAAAATGTAATGTCTCCGATAAAACTGCAATAAAGAAAGAATTAGACATAACCCCGTTAATTTTCTGCAAAAAGAAAAAATTTCCAACTTACGAGTAAACATCGCATGAAGTTAAATGAAACGAACCATGCAAATTGGATTCATTAGGTGTCCTTGACTGCAATCACCCACCTATAATTGCATAAATGCGATAGACTTTCTTTTGGACGCTTGCTATGTTCATGATTAATCAGGTGAGTTATATTGCATAAAATTTGTTGAAACAACGGTTGCTTATTTATCCTATTTCAAATATCCTCCCAAGCGGTTAACTTAAACCTTATACTTATAAGTTATACGAATTCTCATTCGTGCCTAGCGAAGATGTCGGAAAATGTAATATATAATTAATAAACGAGCGTTAGGGAGACATTAAGCTCAAGCTTGGCTTTTGGTGATTTTATTTCTGCGGCATTAAATTACAATATAAAGCTAAATGATTTGATTGTAGTCACGAAGACCTATACTTTAGAGATAATTGTCATTGGGGATTGGACTTATGTCTTGAAAATAAGGAACTTTGTTAATTTTAACGTAAAGAAAAGAATACAACTTAGAATTTCCTCCGCTTGAGTTGAGCGAAACAAAAAGTAATTATTTGAAAGATGTATCTGCTTCGTGTATTTTGCGGCACGTGTATTTTGCGGCACGCAAGAGTTTTCTGTTACCATCAAGTGTTAATAATAAAAAATTAATTCCTGAGTAAATTTTAAGATCTTAACGAACATACACATGTATTTTAATATTATGAATAAGTTTTTTTAGTACCTTCTATTTAAACGATTAGTATTTGGATAATTAAAAAGTTTACAGGTTCCAAAGATAGTAAAATAAACTGTAAGTTTGGAAGTTGATAGAAATCTTTACATTTAAACGCAAACCAGTAAGCTGCAAGGAGGATTAAATACGATAAACAGAAGATATTGATGTTCAAATTAAAGTTTGCATCTGCAAGCATCTTCACTAAGAGATGATTTCTCTGAGTTGGCACGAGGTAGGTAGCCATAAATTTTCAGCTTGATAAAAAAAAATAAACTTGGTAAAATATCACAATTTCAATTTTCCAATATAATCTCCCCTAACTTCAATATATTTATTATAACGATCAATAATTCTGTACCCTTGTAAAAATAATCTAAAATTTTTCCCTCAAAATTTTGTATTATAGCTGTATCATGCTGTATCATTTAACTTGCATTTAATTGGGTTATGCAAAGAATCCGTCAGATACAGCCTGTTCTATTTGGTAACATAAGAAAGGTGATGTCCGTTTGCGATCTTATCAAGAGTGCTGCGAAATTAAAAATACTTTGAATAAATAAACCTTTGATTGATTGATTGGTTATCAGACTTCTACTAGATTATTTCTAATAGACCATTGCCACGTCGTGAATAAGTCTGTATGTAGAATCAGATTACCGAAGCAATAGAAAGTAAAATAAAATTTAGAAAGAATGATGGGGAAATCTCTCGAATATGCTGAAGTAGAAATAATTGTATTTCTAATTTACGTTCCTAAAGTTCCATATGACAGGCCAGAAAGTAAAGTTATGGGATTAAGTATCCGGTTTCCCTAACCGACTTGTGCCAATTTAGATTATTCCACACCGTCATCTGTTATCCGGAAGAATAACCATAGACTTCTGGGTGTATGTCTAAAGAAACATAATAGTAATCTTGTGTTTAGCCAATCATATACAGATAATAAATAAAAAATAAAACAAAGCAATGCATACCACCCCATTACTACAAATATTACGTAAAATTAATACAATTCCTAATTGTTTTTTGAACTCATTTTATGTGTATCGTGTGTTATCGTCTACAATATAATTCACGAAGTTGTATGTTGCATGCATTACTTGCAAAGGTGACAACAATGTCTATAGTAGGTAGGTAACACCGGTACGGGCGGTAATCGAAGTTTAAGCGGGGCGCTTTGTTAGCGGGTAAGCCCGGTTCAGAATTAACCCGTTTACCTAAATCGCGTATCGAACCAAGGCCTTTGTTAGCGAAGCCGTTCAGAAGCTGTTCAGTAGCCGTTCAGAAGCTGTTCAAAAGCCGTTCAGAAGCTGTTCAGTAGCCGTTCAGAAGCTGTTCAAAAGACGTTCAGAAGCTGTTCAAAAGCCGTTCAGAAACCGTTCAGAAGCCGTTCACAACAATTAGCTGCGAAATAAAGCGCGAAATTACCCGCGGATTAAAAGTGCGTGGATGCCATCTTCGGCGGATAAGTGGCATCGCTAATTAATCTCGCGAGCCTCTAATCAAAAATGCCTTTGGCTTCGATTCCGCGAAATTATCCGCGGATTAAAAGCGCGAGCCGCTAATCAAAAGTGCCTTTGGCTTTGATTCCGCGAAATTACCCGCGGATTAAAAGCGCGAGCCGCTAATCAAACTTTGATTCCGCGAAATTACCCGCGGACTAAAAGCGCGAGCCGCTAATCAAACTTCGATTAAAAGCTCGATTAAAGTGAGTCCGTACCGGTGTTGCCTACCTACTGTCTATGGTCTTAGATAAGATCATATCGTTATATAACATACATCAGGAATTCTCTATCCCATTAACAAAAGACCAAAATATTTCAAAGGAAATGGGTACCTTTATTCATGCAATGTTAAAGCAACTGTTGTAAGACACTGCAACAGAGACATAATTTGGTTTTAGCAGACGTGCTCGAATTGGAGATTTTTTTTGCAACAACCTGGGCACTCGGGGGGGGGGGGCTAATTCGAGTATGCTGACCATTTTTAAAAGTTGGCTCGCGTTTTAGAGTAATTTCAATTTAAAAATACCCAAAAAAAAACTAATTTTGATCATTTTTTGGCCATTTATTGAATTTAAATCGATGGAAATCGATCGAATAGACAGCGTCAACAAATACACATCGAATAGAAACTATTTGAAAAAAAATGAATCGATAAACAATCGCCAATGCTCGGGATTATATACATTTTGCAACGTTAAAATCAAGCCACGGGTATCAGTACAATAAGCGAGTGAACTATTCTCAATGGATTTGAAAAAATTCGTAAAACGATGATGTTTGTTAATAGCTCCATATATCCGAACATCTGCTGCCAAAATGTTCGTTTGCTTCAAGTCCTTTGCCAAAAGAATAGATTGTCGCTGTGATAGTTTCAGGCTTCTTATCACATTATTCAAACGAGATTGCGTGATTTCAATGTGATTGCATGGCCCAGTGACATTTGATGGTTCATATGTATGTACATTGATACACCCGCTTCTTCGGTTTTCATGGCTTCTAATGCTGATGGCTCAGACTGTTCTGTTAAAATTGGTCTTGTTGAAACAGGAATTGTATTTGCATGCGGCAGCGGCAATTGAGTATATGTTGTTGGAATGTACTTCAAAGAACCACTTTTTCTTCTGTTCATACCGTCAGTATAATTCACGCACGCATAAGCGGAACAGCTAGATCATGTTCTCTTGGATCTATCCAAATCATGGGAACACCAAATGGCACAGCGGCTTCGGTTTTTGTTCATTCATTCAAATTCAAAACGCATGTTGTACAAACAATAGACAGCGTCCAATACACATCAGTAAAAACATTTTGTGAGAAATATTGATACAAATCAGCGGTTTCAGCACTTATTTTACGCCGAGTGGTCTTAATTACAAATTTTCCACGCACATAACAAAGGGTATTCAATTTAGAACATTTATCCATTTTTGATATTTCAAATTAATTGATTTTACAAGCCAACACAATGAACAATCTCGAACTTTTCACTATTCACTTCGGTTTGGGTTATTTGTTCTAATATTTAGATGTTAACACTGATTTGCTCATATACTCATTTGACCAAGTGGCAGTAGCGGGGATCGAAGTTTCTAGAAGGTTCACGAATGGTCCATGGACGGTCCATGGAGGGTTCTTGAAGGTTCCAGAGAACTCTTCGGCCATTGATCAGATTTTCCAGAAAATTCCAGAATGTTCCAGACGGTTCTTTGGGCCTAAAATTTTTAAATTGAAATTGCTCGAGAACGCAAGCTAACTTTTAAAAGCAGTTGGCACCATTGGATTCAGCGTGCTCGAATTAGGTTTACCCCCGGGTGCCCAGCTTGCTGCATTTTTCAACTAGCACAGTGTAATGGAAATACGTTCCTAATGAGTAATAAGTTATGCAATGCGGATTTGTTGTGTTTATGTAAGCAGAAGCTCGAAGTTTAATCAAATAAAATTGCTATAGATTAATAGAAGTTCTGAGAAAGTAGAATTACTACTTTCTCAGTACTTTCAACACGTAAAGTTTGATCTCTCATCGTCTAGATACTTCAAACATTTAACTTCTGCAATTTCGAGGCTAATAATACTTCATGTATACTTCCTGTATACTTAATCCTATAGTTATATCTGTTGATGTTCACACTTATTTTGAATTTTAGAAAAAAAAAGATTTGACATCTTAAACTTTCTTGCACCACTGATGTACGTTAATGTAATTTGTGTAATTATTAATTACATATTACGTTTCCTTTGTAATCTATTTTATATATTACTCTTTTGTTATCTCTGAAACTATTGAACTATCAAATTCGAAACTACGATCTATATTTTAAGAATATACTTGGAAGGTCTAATATACTATTCAGTACCCAAGATTTAGGGTTATGCGTTTCTAAATAAAATTGTCCCGTTTGGTCGATATCGTAACTGTTAGCTTCTATTTTATGGATGACATTACCATGAACGTCAACTTTATGTTAGAGTTTAAAGACGACCATCTCGAACATGCTACATACATACAGATAGTTTCAATATTTACTAAAATGTCACTACAAATGTTTATGTATTTATTTAATATGGCATGACTATATTTCTTGTTATTCAATTATCGAATGCCGAACAAGATAAAGTTATTTAAGAAGAATTAATAAAATTATTCAAAGTGCTATTAAGGTAACATAAAATGGAATGTATTTCAAGCTATTTAAACAGTTATTCCTTGAAATAGCGGCAATTCAGATCAAAAATATCGCAAATACGCAGCTTTCGCCTGCTGTAACTGTAAGCTATTTTCCCTTCTAAGGATTTAAACCGTCATTAGAAAGGAGGAGTATATTATACCCTAGTCAATTTCAATGTCGCACCCAACGAGATGTACTATATGTATATTATGTGGAAATCGACGACTCAATCAGATACGTACAATATTTATACACGCATTTACTTTTTTATTTAATCTATCGTATCCCAAAGAATAAAAAATCAACGTTAACACTAAACAAATTACACGTAGAGAAACGTTTACTTGTATTAAAGCTGTCCACCTTAATTCAAGACAATTACTGTTTTAATTATCCACAATACAATAACTAAATACTTTCTTAGTGTTTCTTTCTCTTGATTCAAGAAAGTCTTGCAGAAAATGTAAGTAAATGGCCCTTATACCACAAAACAATATTTTTTTAAGGATAGTAAATAGTTTTCTTAATTCAAGAAAGTGTTTAGGTATTGTTCATAAAACAATAGTTTCATTTTCTTGAAATAAAGCATTTTTTTACTTAGAATTCTTGAAATACATATTATTTATATCCACATTATTAATTGCACTTATGTACCTTGTTTAAAACAGTACGACGTATCCATACATAATGCAGTAAATTATTCTCGTTGCTTGTGATTTTAAAAATGCTAGCGTAGAAGTTTATCTACAGAATAATGTTCAAGCGAAAGTGAACTTTAATGTAGAAGTAGCCATGAAAAAAGTGCATGGAAACAATAATCAAGATGATGCTAACATAAATAGTTCTTGGTATTGATGGGATCACTACCGGCAAAAACAATGAAGAGAAAAGTATTAAAGCTTCTTGCTCCTGGCCGCATTGCTCTTACATCTCTCAGTTTATGCCACTAATTTTCAAAAACAGTAACTGAAATATTTCCTGGCGCCACTTAGTTCCAGTAGTTATAGTCATGCCGTTCTATATAGCGATGGAACTAAAATACAGATGTTTGAGAATACCTACCCGTGATGAGACTTGAAAATATTGTAACGTACTAACCCTCACAGTTGCTGCACCAGCACACTTTTCCAGTCTGTTGCTAGCTAGTAACAGTGGAAATGTCGGTTTATAAGGGTCTGTTTCTTTTACGATCTGTTGTCTCGTCAACACATAACCAAAGCAACTAATTTTTTAATGCAGATTTGATTTTCTTTTCCATGTCTTCGCGTGCAAATAAAACGTGCTTATGTGCCGTTTTCGTAGTTGGCAACTTCAACTCGGGGTTGTACAGGATGGCCAAATAAGAATGGCAACCGGCTATATCTCAGAAACTAGTAATCACAGAGCTTTTGGCAATTTTTTTTTTAATAAACGTGGCCAAAAGAAAGCACTGAAAATGATTTTGAAGTTTGTAAGATGACCAGAAGATGGCGTAGCGGTCACGACTAAGTATAATATTAAAGTGTCCATCGTGCTTTGTCTAATTAAGAGTTATCAAAAATATATGTATTTTATTCTCAATCCAATTCCCTTTCTTTTGCGTTGAACACATTTTGCCGTATCTTCTAAAGTAAAGTGGTGGGGAGACGTCAATTGCTTTTTTAAATAAATGTTGGTTATTCCAGTTGAGCTTAATCGATTTTAACAATCTTGACTTCGTTTGAAAGAGCTTTATTTAGTCTATGAAATGCAGTTTTGGCCTACTTTTTATAAATTGTACCCTTATCACTTTCGCAAAAATTTTAAATAGAACGATATGTATCTTTTCACGCGGAAGGGTAGGGAATTAAAAAGTCAAGACGTCAGTGAAAACCACATCTCGATATCTTTTCTTTAACCGAAGATATTAACGAAAAAATGTAAATATTTGTTGCACCTGGATGCCGACTGTCTGCTATTTTATTTAAATTTCTAAATATGTATAACCATATTAGTAAAAATAAAAAAATATATATGCTATTTCAAAGATAATTATTTATTTTAGTGCCTTATAAATAACCCGAATCTCATTGTTTTAGCGATTTCAACTTGAAATAAACAATAAAAATTTGACTAACCTAGTAAGGGAATTCTGAAAAACGAGTAGGCTTTGAGTAATAAAAAATGCTGAATAAGAAAAAATTACACGTTATGTGACTTTAAAACCGCTTTAAAAAGGCTCATGTCTTCGATTAGACCGTTTTGTTGATGCTTTTAATTTTCTTTTTTCGCCTTTTTAATGATCAAAATATGCGTCTTACAAACGAAGCATTTGACATGATAGGGGTTTATTTTGAATGCATGAGAAATTCAACTGTTGGTGCCAGGGTATATGCAGTACAGTTTCTTGACAGACGACACCATAGAACCAAGAAATACTATCGCGGATTTTGTGGACAGACGAGACCACCTTTAATAGTGATGAATGTGTAAATCTCCGTAACATGTATTACTGGTCATAAACGAAGTCCAGTACCGAGCTCACTGGGTCTATATACGTGTGGTGCGGAATTCTAAGTGGACAGATTATTGGATCTTTTTAGTGAAGCCCTTACTGGATACATTTGCCAAGATTATCTAAGAAGCGTATTGCCATTTCTTTTAGAAGATGTACCGCTGGCAAATCGTCGTCAGATGTTTTTGCAGCATGACGGGTGCCTGGCGCATTTTGCGATAAATGTTCAGGACTTTTTAGATAATGCTTAAACTATCAGGTGGATAGGACGAAGAAGTGTATTACCGTGGCCAGCTGGGTCACCGGACTTGCTTAGATTTTTGTTTGTGGGGAAGAATAAAGAACCTCGTCTTTGCTACCAGGCCCATGACAAGAGAAGACATGATTCTTTAAATAAGAAATGCAATTCGAACCATTTCACAGGCAGAAGTCGAGACAGCTGTTTTATCCACTCGACAGAGAATAGAATCGCATTGAAAATGATGGAAGACAGTTCGAATATCTGGGGAGCTACTGATAATTCATTTATGATATACACTACAAAATGGCATCACAGTGTTAACTAAATAATAATATTGCTTTTCGAAATTCGCATAGTAGGTTAATCAAATTTTTATTGTTTATTCCAAGTTGAAATCGTTAGAAGAATGAGATCGAGTTTATTGATGAGGCATTAAGATAAATAATTATCTTTGAAATAGCCTATATTTTTTTATTTTTACTAATATGGTTATATTTAGAAATTTAAATAAATTAGCAGACAGTCGGCAAAACCGTGTCGTCCAGGTGCAACAAATATTTACATTTTTTCGTTAATACCTCCGGTTAGAGAAAAGATAACGAGATGCAGTTTTCATTGACGTCTTGAGTTTTTAATTCCCTATTTTTCGCCTGAAAATAAATATATCATTCTATTTAAAATTTTTGCGAAACACCGCTTTATTTGTTATAAAGTCAGATAACGCCCTCTAGTGGTGAGAGTACAATTCATAAGAAGTAGGCCAAAATTGCATTTGATAGATCAAATAAAGCTCTTTTAAACGAGGCCAAGGTGGTTAAAATCGGTTAAGCCTAACTGGAGTAACCAACATTTAATTAAAAAAGCAATTGAGGTCTCCCCATCACTTTATTTTAGAAGATACGACAAAATGTGTTCAACACAAAAGAAAAGGAATTGGATTGGGAATAAAATGCATATATTTTCGATAGTTCTTAATTAGGCAAAACACGATGAAAACTTTAATTGTATACTTAGTCGTGACCGTTGCGCCATCTTCTGGTCAGCTTACAAACTTCAAAATCATTTCCAGTGTTTCCTTTTGGCCACGTTTATTAAAAAAGATTTTAACCGAAAGCTCTGTGATTACTAGTTTCTGAGATATAGCCGACTGCAATTCTTATTTGGCCACCCGGTACACATACCAAAAGTTCTGAAACGGTTCTTTTTCGAGTAAGCGAGCTGATAAATTACAGCTTATTTTCATGACAAGTAAATTGAAAATAGAGGCAGTTCTCGTTGGCACGCTCTTTTTTTCTATTTATGTGTTCTTCGGTATTCACATGTTCGTTACAGTTCGCCTTATCCCAGTACGTCAAATGTTTATTTTAGCACCGTCGTAGAACAAATCCAGAAAGTTACAGATAAGCTTATTTGCTGTGGCAGCAACGGGTTGTTTTTTAGCTTTATTCACAATACACATTTTAAATTAATAATTATATATTTATAACGAATAATACGTAGCACAAAATACAACGCACGCTCTTGTTTCCTAAACTGAACGAAAAATAAACAAGCGGACGAATCAATTTTTGCGCACTGCCCGCTACTCTGGTGAAACGCCTATGTATCGCAGATATGATTAATTTAAAAGAGTTACATTTTCCTGAAGCCTTGGTCGTCATCCTGACAGTTTTAAACCACGTATTATCTGTATGCATATGGGTATTCGCACTTACTCACTTTTATTTATAATTACGCGTACGTATGTACCAAAAATATAAGATGCGGACACGGATCATTTGTGGCGAGGATATTGAGAGCAAATGTGTGAATACGGTTCGGATGCGGACAGATTTGTGCAGGGTTCTACGTATAGCAATAGCACTCAAAACCTTACTGTGACTACCACAAAAAAGGTTTTGTCACGTAAACCAATTAAAACGAGAACAAATTTTTTATGAGGGAAGCATGCGATATAACATAGCGCATTTTTCTCAACAAGGAATTTTCTGGAATCCTCGTTACATTTTCTTCAGCTTGTTAAAGATCTCCCAATTTACTGCAACAATTTAATTGCAATCCATTTTTATATACACAATTTCTTCTTTTAGAAAATATATATGAATGTAGAATAATCAGGTATGTATGTAATCCAACGCACACAAGAGAAAAGGGAAACAAATTTGTATAACCTGTCATAGCTTACGATTTGCGCATGCTTCTCCTAATATCTTAAGGTCCTCCTAGAAATTTCCCAGACAGGAGAGGTATAGATTAAAGAATACGGAAATTCTTATATCATGGGAACCACGCCCATTATTCTCACGATGTGATCGTTCTCTTATGTTGGAGAATAGGCGTCCTGGGGTTTGTCATACTTTATTTTATCTGGTAAGAACTAGTGAAAATGAAAACGATGATTTATCTGAATCTCGAATAGGCACATAACTGAATGTGGATGATATCTTGGGAAAAAAGGAAAAGAAAATTAACAAGACGCAGGTGCAAAGTAGCAGAAAACCACGCCGAATAGCCGCGTATGCATACGAGTAAAAGATATCTTTACTATGTTACCTTGCGTAAAACGGTATGCTAAGAATGCAAAAACCCCATTTGAATGTTGGTAATTATTTTTTTAATCCGGAAGTTATTGAATGAGATATACTAATATGAAAATTAAGGAAGTGTCTTACAAAGACAATGTCTAACAAATGTGGCAGTTACTGGTCTTCTTTACTTAGCTAATTTGTTCCATTTTTATCGTTAAATTTTGTGTCATTGATGTTCGTTCCTATTATGTGTTAACTTTAGATTTTATATACTGGAATTAGACAAATGGAGAGTTCAATGGAACTATTCTCCGCATGCCAGTAATTGACGACTAGTTGTCTACTAATCGTCAAACGACAAGAAGAGTGCCATTATCCTTGGATAGATTGTACGAATAAAGGAGTTATATAAAAAAAAATATGCTGGAAAACAACCTGATGGTCGTTATAACATAACTCCGACAATTGGTATACCTCAAAGGATTTGACAACAAACTATTAAAAGAACATACGTTAACAGTTCACAAGAACAAAATCTTTACACCTTGTGAGTTTCGATCTGTTAAAAAAAGAAGCTGAAATTCAAGTATCAGTTGATTTCAAAAACATAAAATACTGGTCTCACGTTTATCAAAAGCAAATAAAAATGTGATTTTAGCACTGCACTACAACAATCAAATCGATGAACAAACAGAAGAAAACGTTCATTTGAACGAATAAGTTTTTACAATTTTACCAAACAAAGGTGATATCCAGAAATTTTGATAGATGGTCACTAACACTCACATTATCACTTTCCGTTGCAGCTGGCATTAACCGATTAGTTATACATGGGGATAGCAACAATTACAAAACAGCTAGATCGAAATTTATGAAATTTAGTTGAAAACTGAACGGTTATTACATGTGACCGTTTATGTTTAGAACACGCAATACTATTGTGCGCAAATTGTCTTCATGAGGAAGCGAACTAAATCATCATGGGGTAAATTTTAATGTAAATAAAAATTTTTTGGGATGCAATTGTCACCTGAAGGAGTACTCCACTCCTATAAATTTTCAGATTCTATATTTTTGGAAAAAAAGTCATTCTTGATTATTTGTTTTACTTATTTTGAAATGTTGAATACACGCAGAGAAACTATCAAGACTGTCCAATTCAAGACAATTACCCCTTCAATTATCCACAACACAACTACTGTTTTAAATCAAAAGAAATATTTATTTAACGTTTTTTTTCTCCACTTAAGAGAAGTACATATGTACTTGTAATGAAATAATTATATTTCTTTGTCTGCGATATTTGTCAACTTGATTCAAGAAAATCTTGCAGAAAATTTGAAGAAAGGGATAATTAGTACAAGTAAATGGCCATTATAACACAAAACAATATTTCCTTAAGGTTAGTAACTAGTTTTCTTAATTCAAGAAACCGTCTTGGTATTGTTCATAAATCAATAGTTTCCTTTTTTTAAATAAAACAATTATTCATTTAGAATTCTTGAAATACATATTATTTATATCCGCATTATTAATTGCACTTGCCTTGTTTGAAACAGTACGACATATCTGTACATAATGCAATAAATTATTCTCGTTGCTTGTGATTTTAAAAAAGCTAAGGTAGGTTATTTACAAAATAATGTTCAAACAAAAGTGAACTTTAATGTAGAAGTACACATGGAAAACGTGCCTGGAAACAATAACCAAGATAATGCTAATATAAATAGCTGCTGGTATTGATGGAATCACTCCCAGCAAAAACAATGTGAGAAGAGAAAAGCACTAACGTTTTTTGCTCCTGCCCACATTGCTATTCATCTCTCAGTTTATGCTAGTCATCTAAAAACATATCACTTAAAAATGTGATTTAACAAGATTTTTATTTCAAAATTGACAAACTGTTTAATATACAATATTTAATTACATTCACAGTTATTATTATTTAATTTTTTCTGGTTTACCAAGAATTGTGTATTTCAGTTTATTTCTATTGAAGGCTGATTTTCTCTATCCTTCCTTTAAACTCACTAATTAAACTTTTCATCAGATTAGGATCAAGCTTCTTTATTAACATTGCAAATGCAAATAAATAATAATGGTAGTTTGTCTAAAGAAAATTTCGTATTCTTATAACCTTTAAAGTTTGAGCAACATCCCAAAATAAACAAAACTATTGATCAAGAATGCTTAAAAAATATCAAAAATAAGGAACTTTGCAAGAGTGGGATATGCCATCCTGAGGCGTTTACTATATCTAATAGAAAAATACAGTGTAATCATATAACAAAACTATTTAAAATAGAATAGGGTATCATTCTTTTTCTTACTTTTTTACTTTGAAGTATCGGTAAAACGGTAAGTCACACACCAACTTACCAGTTATTTTATAAATCGTTCCCCGACCAACGTTGGGCTTAGAAGAGTTTACCGCAATGTAGAATGTCTTGTAAATAATATAAGCAACTCAAATATACAGGCACACAATTTATCAACTGTGTTATCTGATAATACATAAATAAACACTATATAATCCGTACTCAGGAAACCCAATATTTTCGTTAGATATAATTTAAAAGAAACAATTGTGGTATGGTGCTATACAATTTAGACTAAATATAAATATATCAATAAGATTTTGATTTATGGTAGGATTGTATTTGTAACGCGAAAGTAGGAAGAGTGTAAGGTTTTAAGGCCCTAATAGGTTTGTTACTGACTTTTTTTTTTAATAAAAAACCTTTAACGGTATTTTTTATTAATTCCTTCTCTGTTATTATTAGAGCCCGGTAACTGGAGAGTAACCGCAGCGGCGGTGTGACTGTGTTTAGGTGAGCGGGGAGGGCTGGTCGATTATGGTACGACACGACAAATCATCATCACTCAGTTCAGTTTAGCATTGGATAGCGGATAGGGCGTGTTGATTTTATTGATATAGATGTAGTTATTAATTGTAGTTATTATTTAGTGTAGTGCGTTTTGATTTTATTGATACAGACGTAGTTATTAATTGTAGTTTTTAGTAAACATGTCGAAGGCTAAAAAACGACCCTTTCAAGACATAGTAAATAAGTTTATTTCTGACTTTCCCGATTTGTTTTACAACGGGAGTAAGATAGTTCATAGTGTACAAAATACATTTGATGTCGAATAAGAAGTGGAACTGTACAAGACACGTAAATTCCGCACAGCATAGAAAACGAAAATTGGGCATGCCACCGAGAAGTGCATTTTTTTATGTAATTCTTATGTTGATAAACTGTAATTTGCCACTAGGCTTACTCGATAAACAACCGTTTAAAGGCTTTAGGGAAAAATACAATCCCGAGTTGCAGTTGCCAACGGAGAAAACAGCACGTAAGCATGTTGCATTTGTACGCGATGACGTGGAAAAGGAAATGAAACGCATATTGAAAAAACAGTTTCTTTGATTATGTGTTGACGAGACTAAAAAAAATTCAATTGTAAATATTATGGTACGCATACTATACCCTATTAAACCTACATTACCACTGTTACTAGCTAGCTGAAGACCACAAGAGTGTTCTGCTGCAGCAATTACGAAGGTTGTACTTAGTACATTGGAAAAATTTCAAAAGATAAAGTGTTGATGTTGATGAGCGATGGCGCAGCGATAATGCGTTCGGTAGGCCGTTCCCTTCTTGAACATGGTTGCAAGTGTTTACATGTTACGTGTAAAGTACATGCTTTACATCTTGTGGCAGAAACCATTCGACAATGCTCTCCCGAGGTAGATGCATTAATATCAAGCACAAAAAAAGTATTTTTGAAGTCTCCCAAACGCCTACGATCATTTCATGCAGAGTGTCCTGGTATTCGTCAACGACCTGAGGCAATTCTTACACGTTGGGGAACATGATTGCAGGCAGATTTTTATTATGCTGAACATTTCAAAATAGTAAAAGCTGTTGTTGCACAATTCAATCCTGCCGAAGCTGCAGCTATTAAGGAGAGCCAGTCGAAATTTAAATATATTTCCGTTGAAACAGATTTAAAAAATATTCGTAGCTACTATAAAGGATTAGCTACCGCAATAGACCAATTACAAAATACATCGTTATCATTATTGGAGTCTCTGCAAATTATGGACGGAGTGCATACACAGCTACTGTCTATACATGATGCAAAATATAATCGCGTTTTAAAAAATTTCGAGAGTGTGCTACAGAAAGATCCCGATTTTAGCACACTAAAACAAATTTGTGATGGTGTACCGAATAACTCACTGACTAAGTACAAAGAGTATTTTAATCATGCACGTATAATATCGGTAGATGTTGAACGCTCTTTTTGAAAATATAAATTCATTTTCTCACCACGGCGAACATCGCTCACTGAGACAACTGTGGAAACACATCTAATGGTGTCAACTTTTTGTCACTCTTATCCATAAAATGTTAATATTGATAATGGTGCTTCTAGTTTTACTGTTCTGTAGCTAAGGCTGCTTAAAAGGGTGAGCGTTTCACTACTTTTCACATATTATAATTATGTATTAGTTCTGTTATTTTGTTTTCTATTTTCTTACTATTGTTTTTGTATACTAGGCAGGTACGGCTATGGCACGGTTCCTTGTTACCGGGCTCTAGTTATTATATTCCATATTTCAAGGATTTCGCCGTCTTAAATTTTAGTATGCCATAAACGTTGGTTTTATGCCAAATTGCGAGTCTATAAGAAATAAAATCAGAAAAACAAGATATACTTTGGAAACTTTGCTTTATTTTTCGTCAATTGTTACTGCGATTTCAACCAATAATTGTCATTTTCAAACTAAATTAAAATTACAAGGTAATATATTTAGTGACCTATGTTGTAATTTTAATTTAATTTGAAATTACTATAATTTGTTGAAACCGCAGTCACAAGTGACGAAAAATAAAGTGTTTTCAAGCTATATTGTGTTTTACTTTCCTCATTAGCACATCCAAACTTAAATGTACGCCACACTTATTTCCTCGAAATTGGAAGGAAATAAATGCAGGCAGCTAAGAGAAGTTAACTATTTATGTATGTCGATATTTATTTGCATTCCTGTGTAGGAATGTATTGACTGAAGCTGGCGATAAATTACAGCATATATAAAAGATAACAGTAGCAATCATAAACGGCCGCTGTAAAAAAAAATGTGAAAAAGGATGGCTAATTATTTTAATCTTTAGTCTATCTCTAGTTTTACAAGCGGTAAAGATACCCATTGACCCTAATAAAGTGTTAATGTATGTTTACACCGCCACAATTCTAATGCATCACATGCACATCCTATTAAAGAAATCATATCTGTAGGTTTTCGTGGTATTTTCGTAGTTTGAAAATTAGCGGTACGTATGTGTTTTGACATATAAGTTTGCTCTTAAAATTTGGATGAGCCCGGTTCGTAATAGCGAAAGCGAAAATAGAATTGAAATCGAAGCTGTTCTATTGCTCTATATTTGTAAATCTGCAATTGGTAAATATAAAGTGTAAAATAACAACAACATGAAGGTGTTTATAGCAGATTGCAATATGTATTATCTTGATTATTTCTTAATATGTGAGCACTAGTAAATTGGTAAGATCAGACGATTTGCTTTGGTATTTTACTGTTTCTAATTGAATAAATAATGCGTTACTAATAAAAAATTCCAGTTTGCTAATGAATGGTGTTTGTAGATAAGGAACTGACTCATGTATACAAGTATACATGTGTGAAATATAGCTAATCTTCTCTTATTATAATTAATATGTTTATTAAAAAACGTAAAGCCAACGAAGTTGTATTATCAGAAACTTAATTGCAACTTTTATTCATCAAAAAGATGTAAACAATGATTAGAACATCTTAAACATTCATGCAATGTTTTGATAATAAACCAATAACACTAGGAAAGATAAATTTACATATTTTATAGCGTACGCAACAGATCAGTAATGGAAATAGCTTCCCCTATTTCATTTTAAGGGGGACACGCTCCAATAAGCGTCGCATAAACAAAAGACGAACGCCGTCGGACGAGAAAGTCGATACGGAAACGTTACTCATTTTCACTGAAAAATGCGAATTTTCCAATTACGAATTGCGATTATAAAGCACGCGATTTTCCCTATGCGTCCAAGAGATAAATCTGATAAAATTGTGTACTCACGCAGCGATACTCTTCGAAAGCGGCCAGCGTTCCATTGAAGCCTGATACTTCATGTTCTCTATCTGTTTTTTCAGTGCGTCTTTATCCATGGTTGCAATAGTACTGGCGTCCATCGGGTGGGGTTGCTAGCTTCTCACTTCACGCAAGCGTCGTTCGGTGATTATTGTAGGTGGCGATAGACGGCGCTGTGGCGGTGCGATCTTTGTGTATGGATACGCTTAGCAGCCTGAAAGAAATGATTTTTGAAATCGCTTGTATACACCTCCGCAAAACAGTAATTACAATCAAATCTTTTGGAGAATTGTATTCCGTTGTTTTTTTTTATTTTCGTTAGTATCGAGAATGTTTTATATATAGGGTTTTCCAATTAGCACGTCAGAACTTTAATGAAAAAAACAAGATTGCTTTAGAATGTAAATGTCAAATATTGATAATAAAAGAGTTCAGTACATTGTGTCAAGTTAATATAGACAAATTAACGATTCAACAACGCTTAGAAATTATTCGTATTTACCATCAAAATGCATGTTGTGAGAAGTTTATGGTCAACATAATCAACCAACCGAAGGATCTCTTTATCATTTAATTCAAAAGTTTGGGCAAACTGATTCAGTTGCAGGTAAATCAACATGAGTGCGTCATCGAGATGCCTGATCGGAGGTCAATATTGCTACTGTAGGTCAAGTTCTAAAAGATGATCCGAACCTCTCTATTCCACGTCGTTCTCAAGAACTCGGCTTTTCGGACGACTACGTGGAGAATTTTGCATGCGGTTCTCCATTTGAAGGCTTATAAAGTTCAAATAACTCAGGATATGAAGCCAGATAATCATCGTTTGTGTCAAAGTTTCGCGGACTGGGCTCTTGAGCAGTTGGAAGCCGATCCACGTTTTGTAGAAAAGATAGTGTTTTCCATTGAAGCCCATTTCTGGTTCAAAGGATTTGTAAACAAGCATAACTGTGGGATTTGGACTGTGCGGTGCGGTTTTTGGGCTCAAGGCGTAGTCGGACCCTATTTTTTTAAGACGATTATGAAGATCTTCATGGTGGGCGGTACAGGAATATCTTTAGCCTGAACTGAGAAATGTTGACATAAACGTTTTCTTTCAACAAGACGGTGCGGCGTGTTACATTTCGTCAGACAATTGTTTTATTGGAATAACAGTTTCCTGGATGCGTTATTTCGAAGAATCCTTACCTCAACTGGCCACTAAGATCACGCGATCTCACGCCCTTGTACTTTTCCTATGGGATCACGTGAAATCTCTGGTTTACAAAAATAAGCCTGAAACAATTCCCGATCTTAAATGGAACATTCAACTCACCATTGGAAATATACCACGCGATATGTGTGAAAGGGTAGTCGCAAATTGGGCCCCCAGAATACGTCCAGAAGGGCATTCAAAGGATATTAATTTTAAAACTGGAAGTTTATTATCAGGACCGGTTTCGTCCGTTACTATTTGCCAATTTACAATTTCTATATTTTAACTGATAATTGTGAATTAATAAATTAGTGTAATTATTATCGGTGACATAATTATGATTGCTTCTAATGCATATGTTGTCTACACAAGTACTGGATGACCCAGTAATTCTGGTCGGGGATGTAACTGTAATTTAAGTTGTGTGACGCTGGTAAGTGTTTGAGTTTTTTTGTGTTATTATTTTCTGAAATGTTGATATTAAAATCGCTGCAGATAATTAAGTTCTTACATGCTTTATTGTCTCCGAATAACTTGAGTTTTTCTCTTAATTGGTCAGGAAAGGAATTATTCTCCATCCACGCACTAACCAGGTGGACACGCTGTATAAGTAGAATACTAGGGACGCCACGCGACCGAACTAAATCCAAGACCAATAGTTACAAAACACACGAGCGCTTATGCATCGACAACGAGCGGCGTCACAAATCAGCGATTCGTTGGTGATAGCAAGCGGTGCCACTCGTGTGAGAGGATCGGCGATTTCCAAGCGCTACTCCCAAGTTATTTAGTTAGTCTAAAGAACTACACAAATTGTTATATAAATGGAAACATTGTGGAATCGCAACCTCTTTGTTACGCAAAAATAAGTCGTATTGGTTTAGATAAGCCGAACAGTTTTGATTCTCAAATATATAGCTAACTTTAACAAGAACTAATAAATATTATTTAACAAGAACTAATAAATACTATATTTTGCTTTTAATTAATTTAACATGTATGCATTTCTATACATATGTACACATCCTTACATATGTTTGTCATTATTCGACCCGCTCGTGTGCCAGCAAAATCACCTCTGTGTGAGGTTCTCCGCCACACAAATGTATTCGGTGGAGAGCAGTGTCGGAGATCCGCATCCGCTTGCCACAAACGGGCGTACCTGGCGCCCGTATGTGTGCGTATTACCCGGAAGCATAGGTGCAAATAGCTTGCCACCGACTGTATGTCTTAGGACTTACATTCCAGGGACGCGTACAAAGTTACAATGGTTTTAAGTTTTAACCCTCTTAGGTCTAAAACACGCGGATCACGGTGTGTCGACATCGAGTGGCGATACTCGGTGATATACTTTTTGAGCCCATGCTTTCGCGTGTCTGTGTCAGAACCAAATGATATGATTCTGGCGTTTGAAAATTGGCCCGTGTGTTTTAGGACTTAAATGCACGAGAAGCACGAAATGTAAAATGCAGCAACATAAGTGCTTTTTTGTATAATTAAATCAATATTATACCCAAAAATAAGGTTACTGTCTAAATAATTACCTAAATCATTAATGCATCTTACTTTTTGTAAGTTAATACTATTAAGAATGTACGACAAACATTTCATGTAAAAGTGGTTGTGCGACATTTATTATTTATTTGTTTGTTATATTGTAATTCTAGAGTTTGTTAAAAAGGTTTCAACTCGTAGTTGATCTCGACAGTACCGCGAGAGAGTTCAAAGCGACAGTACGTTGCACGCCAAATAAGTACGCGGAGATGGGACGCCCAAAGGGTGTAACGTTCCCTTCGAATGTCTCAGGCATTTACCTGGATTAGAATATAGAAGTCCGCATATTTATTGCATAATATGCATATATATATATATATATATAATTTAAGAAACAGTATTCCATACTGGCAATTTTTATATGATTTTATTTTCATATTAAGTGTGTGCAACATCCCACAACATCTAGTATCTAATGAATACTTTCGTCTTTTTTGGGCTAAATACGTTCCCTCATGGAAGCTGCCAACATCTATGCAATTACGATACAATTTGCCACGTGTGCAAGGTATAGTCCACCAGCTTCATTGTTGTTACCCAGTATAAGGATTCAGAAAACTAATGCAGAAACCGTTGTCAAGACAATAAAAGATTCGTTGAGAGAATTTTGTATCACAGGAACCCAAGTCACAATGTTCGTTACTGACGGAGCCGCAACAATCCTGAGAGTTGGTAGGATGTTGAAAATATGTTTTCCGACTCTTCTTCACACACGTATGTCACCTCGTAGCAGAAACCATTCGAAAGAAGTATTCGATGGTGGATAAGTTAATAGCATCTACCAAAAAAGTGTTAATCAAATCTCCCAAACACATCCGTGTATTCAAACAATTGTGTTCGAAATTACCACCACCACCTAAGCCTGTAATAACACGATGGGGAACATGACTCCAGGCAGTATCTTACTATCACAAATATTTTTCACAAGTGAAAAATGTTATCTTGAAACTTGATTCAAATGATTCTGCAGCAGTTCGAGATAGTCAGCAACTTTTTTCCAATTCGGACGTTCAACAACAGATAGATGAAATTTCCATAAACTATTCTTAAGTTGCACAAGCTATTGAGCAATTATCACTTATCTGCACGAGACGCATTAAATTGCATAAACACTTTACAAGCCGCTCTAGAAAACTTAACGAACACTATAGGAGTCGATGTTGCTCAAAAATTTGGTGCAATTTTATCGAAAAATCCCGATTTACAAAAGGTTCGGTCTATAACTGAAAATCAAGAGTGCCCAGATGAGGAAAAGGAATATCTGACATTTGCAAATCTTACTTCACTGGATGTCGAACGATCATTTTCGAAGCATACGACAACGTATTCACAACACCGTCGACGGCTGAATGAATCGACAAGGGAAGCGTTGCTGATGTTGCAATTCTACGCAGCTTACCAGGGTGGTTGCCAATTGCCACAGTGGACATCAAGACTACAGGAAAAAGTAACAATATTATTTTTCGCTAATATTGTATATTATGTACCTACTTTTATGCGGTGCGCCACTGCCGGTACCACCTTTATAGCAAACTCTAGTAATTACAAGTCCTCTTGAAACACCTTGTAATCTTAAGTGTAACTACAGTGTTGTTTACTTCTTTATTATTTGAATACTCATTGTTAACATCACTGTTTCTTGCAACAAAGCTAAAATGAACAGACACATTTCTTTTGTTGTATTACACATAATTTAATCATATTTATTTCTGCGATACTGCTACATAACGATTATATTCGTTGTATTCATAATGTTACCTACGTACAAATATTGAAAATTCCCAAACCATCACCTAGATAAATGAAATTAATTTAATGAAAATCCTGTCACGAACGTATCAATATATTTACTTCGATTCAATAACTGAAACAACTGGCAACAACTGGCGTTATGAAGTAAACAATAGCAACGTGTAACGTAGATAAGTGACATTCGTTGTGACGCTAGAAGTTTGTGCGTTATGTGTAAGTACAATTCTCACAAAAAGAAATGACGTAGCCTCGTTAAAGAGAGCTCTCCCGAAGATTCCCGAGGTTGTACCCTATAGGGAGGCTACTGGCAATAGCGTCAAACGTTCTCGTAAAACGAATGCGACCAGCGAAAAATGTGGGTGTTAGGGCGAGCAAGTGAGGGCATACATAGTTACGCGCGTATAGTGTCAAGAAAGCAGTAGTCCTACGTATGTTTACATTAAGAGATAGATAATATGGAGAACAATGTATAAAAATGTGATGAAAAAGATTGAACAGTTTTTAAAATAAACGAATATATATATATATATATGTATATATATATATTTAAAGTCATTGTCACAACATTCTAAAAACGTCAAAATGAGTTCAGAGTTGTGCCAGATTTTTATGAAAGCAATTACAAGTTAATTTTTGAAATCATTGCTAATTATCTCGATACAAAAATATATACGTTTTTCTAGTACTACTTCACTCATTTCCAATATGGACTCTTAATAATTATAATCCTGCGGTACGATCCGATCGTACCGCAGGAGATCGAGGTCTCTCGAACAAAGGAATCGAAATTTACCATTAACACGCTTATTTATAGTGATGAGAAGGGAAAATTGCAAAGTCACCCAAAGTTCATATTCATGTTCATGCGGTCTCGATGTGTTGATTGCCTTGGGTTCTTATTGGGTTAATCATTTCAAAAAGGTACTGGATAACATAAGGCATATTTGCTTTCTAATATTTGCCAGTAGTCCGGAAGTATTGATTTGCTCCAATTGTACCTTACTCCGAACATAAATAATATTTTTCACTTATATACACATTTTATTATACAAGGTGAGTCCAGGGTTTGGGAAGGTTCATCTGTTGGCAATGCTAGAGACGACGAAAAAAAAACATAAGTTAGCAACGAAAACAATTCTGACAGAAAACACATCTTTCGATTGATATTTAGAAAATTGCATTATAAAAGTTAAAATCTCGTCAAAGTTATGAGTGCAAATGTTTTGAAAAGCGTTTTAAGTGAACCGTAAATCATCACCAACGATTGTCAAGAATATTAATCAGTCAAAAAACTTAAGGAAATAATTCAAAGAAATTTCATTCGAGAAGACGATCAAAGGGCTCCAAAATAAAAGGATTTTACTAAGAAGAGGAAAGAATGAACTATTAGGATTATACACACACACACACACACATATCAAACACCCGTCACTTCATAACTGTAAGTAATTTAAAAATGGTAAATTTCATTTTCTTTTTTGTAAGTGAAAAGCTTAAAATAAACATAAAACTGATTATCTCCCTATTCAAATCTTTTAATCGTTATTTGTAACATAACAATATAGTGCAATTTAAAAATACGCTTTCCGGCGTTTGAAATTGGCAAAATTTGTTGTTTAATAGTGACTAATGGCATAGTACCAAGGCCAATATTAGCAATAATAATGGTAACTGTTGTTCAGAACTGAACGCCCTGTGTATTCTGAAGACGTTCTGGTAACATGCCTAAATAGAGCCAAATATGTAATTTAACCTCATAAAAGCTTGCGCCAAAATGTATTTGCATTTTAGATTTTTTTAAAGAAAATAGATGTGTATCTACGTGTGGTACTATCAACGACAAAATTATAAACATTTGGATCAGGGCTGTAACTGCACACTAACTGAAGATGTCACATATGAGTGTGGACGAAACGTCGGCTAAAGCTACGACAACGACGCGGTTCCAACCCGGAAACTAAGAGAATAATATTATTGACGACCGCGGAAGCCTACGGACCATCTGGAAGTTTGTTGATTTATTTTTGCATGGAGAAACGTAATAATATACAAGCATTACATTTAAAAACAACAGTTGGTACCTGACTGTACTAATACTCTACAGCTACTTATAGACCCTTTCACCCCCACCTACTCAGATAGGCGCAATTTTACAATTCAAGAAGGTTTCGACGCTTTGTATGATATGAAAACAACAAATACGTACGACTTAATTTTTGTTTTATGTATTTTAATATCTCACATAAATTTGAAGACAGATTGCTTTGACGTTCAGGGTTGCCATCCCTATACTTTCCTTATGGGTAATGTCGGAGTTTTGAAATTAATTGCTTGGCATTTTAAATAGAGACCAATACATGGAATTAGTAGTACTTTAATCGGCATGGGGGATATTGTACTTGCCTAGTCGGTTAGACTATCCACAGATTTGGATTTACTTTTCCAAATATACGATGTACACAGGTATTAAATTGGTGAAATAACAAGAATGATGTCCTCTCACTAACTATAGGTATGTAGTTATTTTTAAACATTTATCAGTAGATTTAAGATACTAAGATAGTGAAGATTGTATGTAGATATGAGTGAATGCATACAGAAAAATTTACAATAATTTGAAAAATAATATTACAAATAAATGTTCTCTCAAAAGAAAGCAATCATTGGAAAAGCATTCGGATTAATACAAAGTTAATTGCGTATGATACAAAACAAAAAGATAGATTAATAGAATACATTTAAACTACGAAGAGGTTGTTGTTTAATAAAGCATAAATTAAAATGCAATAAGTTTGCTTCCCTGAAAATATTTTTCTATTTTATTTTTGGTTTGATAATTATTAAATAATTTGTGAGATTGAATCACTCAAACTCTTTCTTGTTACGTTTAAAATATTTCATTCCTTTTTATCAATTAAGATTTTTATCAATTTAATCTCGGTTAATCAGATTTATTTTGACAGGAAATTATTTTGTTAATTATGTAATGGAGCATAACCATGAATCTTAATATTGTGATATGTAGAGACTTATTTTTCAAAAATGGTCAAATAGTTAATAAATCACTGGTTTAACTTAGGTATGCAGTTAAGAAAATTAAGGAACCGTTTTTCTGAAAAGCCTCGTTAAGATTTAAATTATACCTAAATGATTATGATACGAATTGAAAGTTTCTATCAATAACCGTTTAGTTTAGACTGGTACAAAGTTAAATTAAAAGAAAATTAAATTCCAAGGAGTAATAAAACTATTTAACATTAATGTTGCATGAAAAGGAAACTGTATAATTTAAGTAGCCAGATGTACACTTATTTATATTAATATCCAATTAACTTACCGAGAAAATAAATCATTCACAAATTTTAATAAATTTCATAATATTATTACTTGGAACCTCTTATCTATACGAAGTTTAACGAAAACAAATCCTCATCACTATTACACTATTGTCTAAATATTAGGATTTGGACAATTTCCATGGGCATACACTTACGTGTAAGAACGTAAACGAGCTGCTTTAACTAACGACACTACTGTTTAGCAAAATAGCACATTGAATTACTTTATCACACCGTTAGAACATCAACGACGGCTCTCGAATTCTTACCTATTTTTAAATCTGGATATTAGAATTAGAATGCGAGAAGTGGTGGCACACACTCAACTCTTGTAACAGCCAATTTAATCCACTCACTAAATATAACAATTGACGACTAGGGCGGAAACAATACAAATTAGAAGTATTTACTTACAAACGACAGATATAAATGCATATGTACTATCTATGTATACGCGCTCATCCACATTGCACTTTGCGGAAAGTAATATTGATACGAAAGCTAGCAGCTGTGAAAAGATAAAAACAGAGGCTCTCAACAACGCACACATGTGGACGAATACGATGTTTACGTTTTTCCTTGTAGGCGGCTCCGTGATAAAGTTACGAGTTTATAGTGATTAATTGGATTGACATTATTTAATTTGCCTACAAACAAATTTTATGCAATAATGTAAGTTGTTAGTGAAGGTATCACTATTTTAGGAAATTTATAATAAGCTTTAGATTTTAATTTCATTAAATAAATATGTAGTACGAGGGGTACCTTTTAAGTTTCTACAAAAACCATGGGCTGCTTCAGTGCACATTAAAATTGTTAATGAAAATTTTGACACAGAAGATAACCAATACAGTGGGTATATCGGAGGAACAAGAGTGATTCAGGACCAATAGGTCCATAGAGAAGTCCATAGAGTTTGACAAACCGATGTTTTTTTGCTTCGTGGATGTTAGGCAAGCATTCGACAGAGTTCGATTGAAAGACGTAATTCAACTCATGAGGCAGAAGAACATCTATGAAAATTATATAGGTATAGCCAGCCAATCGTAACAAAACAAGAATAAGAACGGAATATGGGCTGACTGAAGAAATAAATGTCGGCAGGAATCAGACAAGGGGACAGCCTCAGCCCTTGTCTCTTCAATATGGTTATGGACAAGGTAATAGAAAGCGTGAACGAAATTAATACCGGCTACAAAATGGGAAATCGATCTTTGGGGATCGTCTGCTATGCGGCTGATGCGATTCTTATGGCCGAGAACGAGGACAACCTGCAACGTCTACTTTATAGATTTAACACAACAGCACAAAAGTTAAATGTGCTAATATCTTACGAAAAGACTCAATCAATGGTGATATCCAAAAATCCCATAAGGTCCAAAATAATGGCGAGCGAACACATAATAGACCAAGTCATGAACTTTAGTTACCTGGGAATAGAGACATCGTGTGGTAGACGCACTGCAGGAGTAGTAAAAAAATAAGCAAATAAAGCAGCCAGAATACTAAGATATCTGAAAGATATAATATGGAGGAACAAATACATGAGCACAGAGTGTAAAATCCGAATATATAAAGCAGGCGTAAGGGCAATATTAACCTACGCAGCCGAAACCAGCCGCCTACGCAACCGAAACTGAGACAACGCAGACGAAAAGACTGATGAGAACAACAGAAATGAAGGTGCTAAGAACTATTAGAAGAATCTCACTAAGAGACAGAATAAGGAACGAGGACACACTGAGAGAAATGGGAGTTCGGGATGTGGTGAGATAGACGCGAGCACGGCGTCGTAAGTGGAGAGATCACGTCGACAGAATGGACCCACAGCATCGCAAAAGCTGGGATGACAGAATGAACAGGACTATATTCTACTGCAAGAGGAAGAAGAAGATAAAAACAATGGAAGAAAACAAATTTTTTGGTACAAATCGTTTTGTGTGTAAGATTTGCATGGTTTCGAACCAATTCTCGAAACATTTTTTCCACTCTGAAGATGCCAACACCTTCGGGTGATAAAAATCGCTGTCCATGCATTTTTTTGCATTTGTTTGATGTCAGGGAACAAACAGAAGTCGTTAGGCGATAAATCAGGTAAATACGGGAAATGAAACAATTCAATGTTTTCCTCCTTCAAATAATTAATTGCTTGCCATGCTGTGTGAAAGCTGGCATTTATTGTCATGATGAAGGACACTGTCGATTGTTTTCCTGATTTGATCAATGACTTCTGGCAAACAAATTATTGCATACCATTCAGAATTAACTGTTTTCAAACTTCCAAAGCAATACTTGCGAATGTTCAGTACAATAAGTGAAAGAAGCAATCATTTTCTTGGAAGTGTTTCGAAAGCGAACAACTTTTGCTGGATTCGGTTCATCTGGGAACACATAAACGGTTGATTGCTGCTTAGTTTCCATCTCGTACGAATATATCCATGTTTCGTCACCTGCTACGATGTTGTATACGGATTTTGTTCCTCTGTTGAATTTACAAGCATTTCCTTCCACCAATCGACAGGAATCGATGCGGAATCCATGGGGATCAGATCCTCTTAACACCTAAATGTTCATGCAAAATCGAATGTACTGCAGTCTTCAATATGCCTAAGAATGCCTCTATCTCGCAGTAAGTCACTTGCCGACCCTCTCCAATCATGTTGAGCACAGCATCGATGTTTTTTGAAACAACAAACGATTTTGGTTGACCTTCCTCACCAATAAACAAGGTAAATGAATGGATTCCCAATGAAACAGTCAAGAAACATATATAAAACTTTGTAACAAATTCCAATCCATATCACCACTGGGATCAAAACAGATAATCATCGCAGAGGTCAAACATAAAAATATGGAGCCGTTGGATTTCGGTAGATGTAAACAAACGGACTGACCAAAAGCTATTTTGAGAGAATCAAAACGTTTAGTAGTAAAACCGTTTAAAAATTAAATATATAAGCAAGTTTTAACATATTAAAATCATAAAACAACTTAATATTAACTTGAATCCTTTAGGACCGAAGAGGACTTTCTAGTACACATGAACACGGTTCGTCACAATATGTACGCATTCGAAAACATGACATTCAATTGTTTTTTTGACTTTATCATCGTAATGAGGAGAAAAAATACTACAATTTTGCTAATTCAATCACTCATAGCTCCAGAAATAACGAAGATAGCAATAGTGCGCCCATAACTTTGGACGCGGTGTATAAATGATTTTCAAACGAATATTGGAGAAGATAAAGCATCTGAATGAGATAAAATTTCCAGCTCTGATTCGCAAGACCATTTAAAGATGTGTATTTATAAAAAACAACCCATTTATCAATTTCAGTATAATTACAATTTTGCTGAAGCTCTGAAGTAATAGATTCATAGACTATTAATTCAACTATTTTCATTCCTTTCTTCTATTCGTTACAGAGCAGCTCGAATACACAGGAAAAACACTAGACAGGTAAAACGGTACGCATTTTACAATTTCTTACTGCCTTCTGTGTTACGGAATACTTCCCTGGGAACGTCGATGGATGCGCATGAGATATTCGTTAGATTACTCAAGAATCTAAGAAATAAGGAAAGCTGTAAATCTATTTTTGAAAAGGAAAACATACTTACCTCGCACGTCCGTGTTTATTTTGCTCGTCGTTAGCCATGTAGACACATCAAAAAAACAAAAACAAAACATTTTCAAATGAAGGTTATCATAAATATTTAATGCACAGACGAAATGGAAATGGAGCACTGTTTCGCAGACAAAACAGCGAATGTATGTATGTATATATGGATGTATCACCAGAATGCGGTCATCTGCAGAATATGCAAAATGAATAATGTAGTCGACTATGAAACAAACGCTATATTTGCTTCATGCCACTTTGAATTTAAAAGCGGGAACTGTTCATTAAAAGTGCGCGTTATAATGTAAAAAAGCCCTCAACTAACTAGTTTTAGATTGTATTGTCGTATTACGAAAAGAGAGCACATCGCGTAAATTGCCATGAGTCGTGGTGGATGATTGATAGTGGTATAATTTGGGAGACAAGTACAAGGTGTAAATACCCAAGAACAAAAACACAAAGATAAATATAATTAACAAACAATTAATGCATTATAGGTAGCAGACCAACTCAAAAAAAGCGTCAGAAGAAAAGAGAAAAAGAAAAGACTAAATGAAACGAACCTGCTTTATGTTTCAAATAATCTCGCTTATACAATTTGTTACTGTTAAACGATAGCTAACGAGAAAAATGGAACATAAAGTCGCACAATTGAGAGTAGTTCAGTGCCATTCACTAAATTGGAGAATGACTTCTGGAGAAGAGGACCCTCGGGATTCGCACGCGCTCACCAACAGACTTCCTCAAATAGAATCAAAATTATGGGTATTGATAGTCGGCCACGTTTCAGCTTTTTATTTCGTCGCAGGTGCCGCACCACAGAAAACCTCAAATGCATGTAGTGAAAAATAAAGATTTAATGTATTTGAACACATGTGCTTTTAACA
Source organism: Dynastes maya (assembly GCA_029619315.2). Taxonomy (NCBI): domain Eukaryota; kingdom Metazoa; phylum Arthropoda; class Insecta; order Coleoptera; family Scarabaeidae; genus Dynastes; species Dynastes maya. The sequence goes on along the minus strand of JAROYE020000006.1, from coordinate 33,240,334 downwards.
CAGCATGACAAAAGTACGCACAATAATTAATGAAACGTTAACACAATTAAAACATGAATCTGGCGTATTACGAATTAAATTAAAGTTGCTACACCAACTGTATACACAAGAAAAAAATGCCACTTTGTTAGTGTCAAATATTAAGAATAGTAGACTTGCCTCTTTAAAACTATCCTGTAGATTCTTTTATATGTTCATTACTACGTATCATTTATCCGGATGGAAAGGTTGCTATTATAAGTTCTCTAATAAACTTAATCGTTTTAAAATACATAGATATCTTGAAAAAAATATTAAACAAATCAAATTACCGAAAAATCTTCCAGAAAATCATAAGATTAATGAAACTATAAATATCGAGAAAACGAAGCTAATCGTTTCTGTAAAATACGAGGGCGTATTGAAAACTAATGCCTCCATGGCTATAACTTTATTAGTAATAGATTGTTTACATATAAGTGTGAAATGATAGTATAAGCTGTCCTCTACCCACTGATATAATCACTTTTCCACATTAATCCACAATAATCGCCATTGACAGCAATACATTTACGCTAACATACTACGAGTTGCGCAAATCCGTCACGGAAAAAATCTGAAGTCTTCGCACGGCACCATTTCCGCACCTCCGTTATCGCCTCTGCATCCGAAGAGAAACGCTTGCCTTTGAGATGTTCCTTAAGCTTCGGAAAGAGGAAAAAGTCACAAGACGCAAAATCTGGGATGATGAAGTAAAACGTCATGAAACCCAAGCTTCTCCAGTGCTATACGCGTTCTCTGACTTGTGCGAGGCCGAGCGTTGTCATGATGCAGAATTGGCACTTTGTCTGGACGAACCCTACGTAGCCGTCGCTTCAGATTTGTTAGGGTGTTAACATTTCCTTTGGAGTTGACAGTACAGCCACGTTCCAAAAATTCAATATGAACGATGCCATCGCAATCCCAAAAAATAGTAATCATTACTTTCCCGGCAGATGGAACTGCTTTGAATTTCTTCGGTTGTGGAGACCCGTTGTTGCGACCCTTATGTCTGTACTCCATGGACTGACGTTTCATTTCAGGGTTGTAATGATGTGCCTACGACTCGTCGCCGGTTACAATTCTGTGGAGAAAAGCATCATCTTCTGCCTCATGTCGAGTCAAGAGTTGTTCGCAAATTTGTTTTTGATTGGCTTTCATTTCATCAGTAAGCATTCGGGGCACCCAACGTGCGCATATTCTCCTGTACTTCAGCACATTGCAGATAATGTGATGTACTCTTTCTTGTGAAATACCCACCCTATTGGCAATGTCAGTTTGTTTACACGGTCGATTCTCACGAGAGCCACCTGCCTTTCACCACACGCAGACACTGGTCGGCCACTGCGTGCCTGATTTTGAAGATCCGTGTTAGCAGGACTTTTGCCTTTCACAGTCCTTACCCACCTCCTAACAGTACTCACATCAACACACGCATCATGGTACACGGCATTCAACCTTCGATGGACGTCGATGGACGCTAGACCCTCCGCAGTAAGAAATTCGATGACAGCTTGTTGCTCTAACCGCACGTCCATGTCGGTCGCCATTTTTAAAACTATCGTCCGCAAACGCGATGTTGCTGAGAATCTCCACTAGGGAGACTTATATACCAAGAGTTAAGGTAAATGGCAAACCACTTTTGACACTGTCTGGCCCATCATTATAAAAGTTATGGCCATGGAGGCATTAGTTATCAATACGTCCTCGTATTTACTTTCATCCCCTCACACCAATTCATAAACTTGCGAGAAAGGGTTTTCGATTCAGAAGCGGATGTACTTAATGTTGGAAAACGGTAAATGATGCGATAAAGTACACAAGCGTATAAAGATATAAAAGCTGTTTGCTCTTAATTGAGTTATAAGATGTTATTAAACGTTGAAGGTAGATAAAAGCTTTTGCGTGCACTTCATAAAGTAGATGAGAGAGCGGTTTAAATATTAAACTTGGGAAATAAGATAGAATAGCAAAAGGAATGGAGCACTAGTGCCATTTAGTTATTTAGGTCGCGTTACACAGCTATAAAATCGATTAAATTACCAAAGTTGTGTATTCTATGCATGATTGTGAGAATTAAGACAAGAAAACAATTAAATATCGAGCTTTGAAGATATCAACTAAAAATTATTTTTTATTAATGAAACACAGGATGACTTTACGTTAGACGTATGTAAGAAATTAAGCAAGTTTCAAATTTGTAAAATCTCAGAGTTATTTTGTTCGAGGGGGCTAATTTTTAGAAAATATCGGCAACTCTAATCAACTTCCGGGTTCACCGGAAGTAATGCACAGTTAATTTTCTTAAATGGATTGCCCTAATTTTTATAAAACATTTGAATTCAGCAATTAATTTGACGTCAAATCGATCTATTTCCATAGGTCCAAATATTATCGTCTTAAAGCTAACTTGATTTTTATGAAGATTTCAAAAAAATCATCGTAGTGTTTTATCGCTTATTTCCTCGGTACGCAAAAGTGTTGATTAATAATTTCCATTTTTGTACAAATATTGTACAGGGTGTCAGTATTTATCGATCAAATATATTAAACTTCAACCATTAATATCTACGTAATTTTAAATAGAACACCCTGTATATTGTTAGTGTAAATGATAAAATATTAAGTTCTTCATCAAATGATATTACATTTCCCTATACCTAAAACGAATACTTTGGCAATTATTCGCAATTGCAATGAATATTCGTCCTATTTGTCAAAATTTCTGATGACCAACAGTTGAAGAATATGCTGACACATCCAAGTGTATTGTATTGTTTAGGAAAATTAGGGTAGTAGGAATCAAATATTACTGCACACTAACAGAATGACCGATTGCAGCACCGCTGTTGATTAATATAAGAATTCATTTGAGAAATAAAAAAAATTTCTACAAAGTCGCTTGGATATGCCGTTTTGCTAGCGTCGATGTGCCCGTTATTAAAAAGAAAAGAAGACAATAGAACATTGAATTTTATTTTGTAAGCCAGAAAAAATAAAAAAATTAAATAAATGTAAATTAAATATATTAAAAAATAAACAACTATTTCAAAACGTGTTCAAAATTGGCACCATGCATTTCTAAACACTTATTAATTCGTTTTAGTACTTGATTCGCCATAAATAATCAGTAAATTCAAGTAATCTTGGTTTGTCAATTCCAAATGTAATATTTTCTTGTACGTTATGAAAAAAATTAGATTACGAAATGTGCGATATACTTGGAAGTTTACTAAGGCACTATCGAATTGTCACACAACTGTCATTATAAATTTAAACCCATACTCAAAATCGGTGACGAACGTTCATAGCCAACTTTCGAACTTATAGGAAATTTTTGAATACAATAACATTAATTGCAAATAGTGGTATAGTAATTTGATGAAGAATTTAATGTTGCGTCATCTACAATCAAAATATACGGGCTGTTCTATTTAAAATAACATAGATGTTAATGATAGAAGTTTAACATATTTGATCGATAAATACTAACACCCTGTGTAACATTTGTACAAAAATAGAAATACTTTTCAATCATTAATCAACACTTATGCATGCCGAGTAAATAAACAATAAAACACTACGATGATTTTACTGAAATCTTCATAAAAATCAAGTTAGCTTTAAAACGATAATATCTAGACCTATGGAAATAGATCGATTTTACGTCAAATTAATTGGTGAATTCAAATGTTTTATCAAAATTAGGGCAATCCGTTTAAAAAAAATAAGTGTGGGTTACTTCAGGTGAACCCGGAAGTTGATTAGAAATGCCGATATTTTGTAAAAATTAGCCTCCTCGAACAAAATAAGTCTGCAAGTTTACAAATTTGGAACCTGCTTAGTTTCTGATATACGGCTAACGTAAGCTCATCTTGTGACAGCCTGTATAGTATTAACTCAAATGAAAGAATATCCTATTCAATTTAAAAAATTTTATGTATACCGTACTTGAGGAACGTTAAATAACTGAGAAGTTTTACTTATAATTAAAGCTGGCCACGAGCGGTACCGCGCAGTAGCGTAGAGTCGACCAGGCCTCGCGTTCAACTAGAGTTATTCTGCTAATAGAGATGGTTGCTGCCGCAAATAATTTCGCTCATCTTTTAAATAAAAATTAAATAACACGTGCTCAAACACTTACCATTTTAAGAGTCCTCCGTGAAATCACAAAGTGAATAATGTCTGTTAAATATCTGCAACATTAGATATGTTTCAACTGTTGTCTCGGCAAAACTAGTACGGCATGAGGAAAAAATGCGTTTATATGCAGAGAACGAACATTCTACATCTAGTGACGTAATATTTGCGTAAGTAAAATAATCTTTCAAATAACTTAACGATTCTGTTGACGCGCCTTCACAAATGTGTCTTAATGTACCAAAATCAGAATTTTTCTCAAAAACACTTTCAAATTTTTCTAGAACAGATGCATTTTTTGCGTCTTCAATCGCGCATAGCTGTGCGTGAACATGTTGCACTATTTGTAGAGATTCTTCTAACGGCACCGCAGGATTTTGTAAATTTTCTATTGCATCTGCTAGCCCGAAGTAATTGTCGTGAATGATTTTTAAAATCCATTTTAACCTGACTATCTTGAAATTTCGACTGGCTTTTCTGGATAGCGGCAGCTTCTTTGTATCGAATTGTAAAACCACGTTCTTAATATTGTCAAAATATTTATGATAATAAAACGCGGCCTGCAACCATGTTCTCCAACGAGTTAGAATAGGTTCTGGTGGCTCTGGTATACGGGGGCACGATCTGTGAAATTCGCGTTTCGGTGATTTGACAAATACTGCTTTGGTATGCGCTATTAAAGCGTCTACCTCAGGATAACATTTTCTGATACTATCCGCCACAAGATTGAGAGCATGAATTTTACACGTAATGTGTAACAAATTAGCAGAATGCTTTTTAAGAGACCGGCCTACAGAAAGCATGTTTGCAGCACCATCACTCACTAACGTCAAGAGTTGGTTTGTTGAAAGTTCAAACTTGTCCAACTTGTTACAAAGCATCAGTCACGAATTTTGATCAAAACGCGGCATTAATCTTTAATATTTTTCTTCCCGCCTAGTATATACATACACATGAATTATACGTAAATATATGAAGTACGAAGAATTTCGTACTGTTCTTTAAATTCGGTCACGCATCACGTTGCCAAGAAAATTGAGCTTGCACGGAGTAGATATTTTTCATCTTATAATCTCGCATAAATATTTAATTTTGCAGATTCCTTTGTATTTATAGCTATTGTATCTATAATTTGACGTTTATTCAACGACCGAATATTTTTGAGAGGAAATATCTTGAAATACTCTGGATAATATTCAAGGCAGTTTAATTTACAGATGGAAAATAACAATAAATAATGTTACAAAGCACCCACGGTTTAAGATGAAAGAGAAGATGTTTGTTTGCAATAAGATTATGAGAGATGAGAGATGAGTATAGGCATAATTAAACGAGATATTACAATTTAAATGTAGTAAATGCCAGACGATATAGCTCCCAAGTAAACTCCAAAGTACATAACTAAAATTTAATAAAGTAAAACAAATTTAAGTGATGCGTAGCATATTCTAGAATTAGCTGATTCGGTTGTAAGGTATACATTTCACAAATTTAATGTCATTATATTTTTTCATATTAATTTAAATTGTTATTCTGAATTCTTTATGTGGTTATATTCTCCCATATAACAATTATGTTACAATATCAAAGAATAAAGCTTTTGATAATTTGGTATTGAATTACACTGGGGAACAATTTGTAACGCAATTTCTGTTGAGTTTGGTTTTTGAGCTGTTTTATAGTTAATTAGGCATGCTGGTTTCAAAACTGTAGTTAGTTTTCTTCTACCACGTCAAGTTTTATCTCTACACCTTATGAGAATGTGACCACTCTCCCCGAAATTGAGCATGGATCATAAGCAGCACTATTGCTCTCCTATTGACTGACACAAACCTTCTCCGATGGGCGCCAGGTGAATGACGCATAGGAAAACAGCGAAAGATTTATACTTGTCTAGACTTGTTCAGTTACAGTGAGACATTGTAGTGAGACATTGTGTGTCGCTCTAAAACGGTGCAGCCCATTCCGACGTGGAGTCTGAGTTCTTGTTTATATACAAGGTTAGCAGTGTTTAGTGTTTATTTATATATGAACTGAAACTTTTCCTTATGTCTACCTCTGCTAGTTCACGTCGTAAGTGCTTAAACAGCCCCGATTCGTTTTGTTACATATGTTGCAGCTTTACTATTCCCAGTCAAAGGACAAACATCAGTACATTTGTCACGCAAGTCTATTTTGCCTGTTTTAATGTGAAAATTGGTGATTAAGATAAATCATGAGTCCCTCACAAAGTGTGTAAGCAGTATGTTGAGGGTTTATGGATGTGGACCAAGGGAACACATGATAAACTTCCATTTGGTATACCTATGATTTGGCGAGAGCCCAGAGATCATTCAAGTGATTGTTACTTTTGCATAGTGAAAACGTCAGGATATAACAAGAAAAACAAATGTAAAATAGAGTATCCTAGCTTACCATCAGCTATACGCCCAGTGCCTCATTCAGCCAAAATCCCAGTGCGAGTCTGGTGAAGATCAAAGTGTTTCCAACGATGAAGATTTGGAAATTAAAGGTGATTCCGTTCGTAATTGAGATTTGGGACTATCCAAAAAAGCTTCAGAGCTCTTAGGATCAAGACTGCACGAGAAAAACTTGCTTGAAAGGGGAGCTAAGGTATCCTATTTTCGATCAAGAGAAAGTGCGTTTCTACAATACTTTCGAAGTGATGATGGATTTGTGTATTGCCATAACGTACATGGTTTAATGGAAGAGTTGGGAATTTCAGCCTATAACGCAACTGAATGGCGACTGTTTATCGATTGCTCAAAGCGGAGCTTGAGGTGTGTTCTCCTCCACAATGGCAATTTATTTGGTTCAATCCCGATAGGCCATTCAGTTCGTTTGAGCGAAGAATATGAAGACATAAAGAGGGTCATTGATTTGTTGCAATACCACATGCACCAATGGATCATTTGTGATGACCTTAAAATGGTTAGCATCCTTCTTGGCCAGCAACGCGGATATACCAAGTATCCCTGCTCTTTGTGTATGTGGGACAGCAGAGCTCGTGAGCAGGGTGAGCGATTTCACCAGGATTTGAAGGTCATGGAGGCATGGTATCAAGGTAGATGGGATGTACATATGATGGCTGACTATTGTTGGAGCATCAAGTGAGAATGTCCACAGATTAAACATTCCAGAAAAAAGCTATAAGCGAAAATTTTTGCCTTAATATGTAATTACCGTTCGATAAAAAAACAACTATTTGTATGAACACAATTTAACTTGCAGTAACTATTATAACCTTTGTATGAATAAAATTATTCTTCATAAACAGCATATTTGGTAAGTTTTGACTTTATTTTCCTTTATATGCACAATTTGTATGACTTTTGAGGGTATCCTGTAGCTTAAAAAGTTGACGTGATTGACAAAAACTGCGGTTATTTTTGGATCCAGAGGCCAGAAGTTAGTTGAAAGCAAGTCAGAGATTATCTATCATGTTTCATATTTCAGGAAAACCTTCTGGAATTGTAAAATTGCGCCTACTGTGCAAATAATGTAAAGCCAAAATCTTTTCGTAATATAAGAGACATCATACACTATCTTTCAAAAGTACTGTCATATATACAGGATGATTGATAAGTAGCAATCCAGCCATCTACTTTGTTATTTTAAATAAAACACTCTGTATATATGTGTATTATTACGTTTTTGATTACTCTGTGTAAAAATAAACCAATATACTGTATGACAAGCAACACAGAGTATCGGCACACTCCTGACCACACAAAATATAAAATAATTCGGAACAGCTGTTTCAAAGGTTCACTGGGTTTCCATTCTCAACTGAGTTACCGAATAAATCTGAGCGAAAAACTAAAAATTTTTTCTTAATTCTACCATGCTTGCCTATCCCTACTCTCGAGGAAAAAGTATATATGTACATATATCTCTAAATGTGTATGTATCTGTATATATTTATTTACGAATACCTACTTCTCTGCCGTTTAGCTCTAACATGCTGGGTGTATACGGAATGAAAAAGGTTGCTTGTAATTGCCTCGTCGCGCCTTCATAAAGTAGAGCAAGACAAACGGTAAGGTTCCTTCCCGCTAATTCTTCTGTTTACACATTCTAAGAAATCTAAACCATTCAATATGTACATGACACGACGACTCGGTTTTCTGTCAAGTGTAGTACTTCAGACTGAAAAAAATCTTTTACGCTTATAAATCAAACAGGCAAGAAAAATTAAGAGACGCATTTTCTTTATTTAAAAGATTGAAATTTATCTTTATATAGATGGTCTCAAATGCGTCCAATTCCTGAGGTGAGGTTACTCTTTTAATCAATTTCAGGTTTTCTAATTTGATATTGTGTCCTGCATCGTTTATGTGGTGAGCTACACTTGACGCTTCTATTCGGCCGAACCTGTAGCATCTCATGTGTTCATTAAATCTAGTATCTATCGCTCGAATTGTTTGTCCAATGTAGGCTTTATCACAGTTATTGCATGCAATTTTATAAATTCCCGACCTTTCTTTCATGTCCGGTTTATCTTTTGGCTTACCAAGAAGGTTTTTAAGTGTATTATGTGAACTGGAACATACGTTCATATCTTGTCCTCTAAAAACTTTGCTGATACCTTTCGATATTCTGTGGAAAGGGAGTTTCACAAATTTCTTGTCGCGAGTTTTGTGGAATTTCTTACATAATACCTATGTTGGACTTTCCTAAGGATGCGGTCGATATCTATAGCTACATTTTTTATGAATTTAAGCTCTTTGTTGTACCTATTTTGGTTCAAAGGAAATTTCACTAGTCTATTAATTAAGAAACCAATCGCGGCCTTTTTATGTTGTTATTATTCAACATACTATATGTTTTATATGTCTATTTCGAACTCATATTCAAACTAAAAGAGATATTTACTATCAAAAGCGAGGTTTGCATTTGGATGCAGTATCTCACGTAATTGTAACATAGTTACCATGACAACAGTAAACAAAAGATGCTAACGTCGACGTTTTCAATTTGTTGATTCTAAATTCCCAACCCAATTAGCTACTTGTAGTCATTGGCAAATGCAATTGGATGTTGCGTTCAAATGGTTTCTAATGTTAGTATTGTTTGGTTACCATGGTAACAGTAAACAAAACATACTAACATCGCTGTTCTTAACTCTTGATTCAACTTTTTAAGCCTAGTAAGTTGAGTTAGGTAATAGGTATGATTTAAGTATTAGGAGAAAGCTAAAGAAACGGCGTAGTTTCGTTTAGTTAGCAACATGTATAAGCCGCGCTATCGTGAACTACGACGTCCACAAATGATAACATTTATCATATTAAAGCGAAGATTTGATGCTACTGAAAGCATTCATTCTACTGATATAGATTTTAAAAAAGGGCTTCATCGTTTTAGCGAAGAAAAACAAGGGAAACAAAACTATAATTTAATAAAAGTTCACACAGACTGTCAAGAAATTATGTTAGCATACGTAATTGTAAAATCGAAACACAAAATTATAACTATATTTTAAAACAATAAAATGTAACACAGTTTAAATACACTATGACTAACATTTAGTGTAATTTCTATCTCAATAATTAGTAGCTAACTATTTAATTTTAATCAATTTATTTCCTATACCCCGTTACATTCTTGCCATAGTTTGTACATTTTTTTCCCGGTTTTTATGGCATAGTAACTATTGCACCCTGATATGCTTGCATTATGCTTCATACATAAATCACTCCTATTAAGTTTTGGAAAATTCGTTTTGGAAGCAGCTACTTAGGCTTGAAGTTTTGTATTAACGGTTTAGAAGCGGCAAAGTCAGTGTTTTGTTTGCTGTCATCATGGTAACCAAACAATATTAACACCAGATACCCTTCGAATGCAATATCCAAACGAAATATTCACTTTTCACTGTAAATATTTCTTTTACTTTGAATATTATATGAAATGTTAGAAACATTAATTTCCTATACGTTACATGAAATGTATTTACATATCGCATTCATTAAAGGAAATTGATATTTACATTAAGGCTACTGAAGCTAAATTATATGCATGTCGATGTCCGTTGAAGGTAAGCAAACGAAACTTATGTTATGTTGATTCATTTTTAGATGTAGGAGCTAGAACCGTAACAATACACAGGATGTTCAATTTAAAACAAAGTAGATACCTTGTTTGCTATTTATCGATCATCCTATATGTGCAGAAATATTTTGAAGGAATAGTATATGATGTCTATTATGTCATTACAAAATTTTAACTTCCTTCTATTTACACAGTAGGTGCAATTCCACAGCGGTAGGTTGGGACAGCCCATATACTTAAACAACTAAATAAAAAGTTACCTAAAGTAAAATTAATGGTGTTTAAGCTACTACTGATTAATTATCCGATAGTTAATATTAAATTAATGGTTAGTACAGTTTAGAAAAGCAGGTGCCAGAAGAATGTAAATATTTAGGTTCTTAAGTCAAATATTAGATCACCCGCCTTAACTTTAATGTTTGTATATATAAAAAGACTGTTTTTTAAGTAATAAAATATTTTATTGTTCAAAATTTAATTCTAAACACTTAGGCGCAGTTGTTAATATTATTGTACATAATTTTCCTCTACGTTTAACGTAGTTGAATTATCTGTTTTTGATTGCACAGTATATAAAATCATTTGGAAGTACGATAAAATGTTGATAAGGCAACTCACTTCAATATGATTTAAACATTAACGAAAAACTGTGAAACCTAAAGAAATGTTATCTAAGTGCGCCGAAGAAAGTGTCTGCTACTTTTCATATTAATGCCAATAGATGGAGTTTATAAAAAACAAATTTAGCATAAATGGCAACATCACATCATTTTGTGAAACTTGATTTTATTAAACTTGAAAGCTAACGCTAAATTTCAAAATTAATGTCAAAAACAAATTACAATAAAGTAAATTAATCAACTTACCAATAAATTATTATTTATTTATTTTGAGCACGGATCTCATCAACGATTTACAATGTAATTATTAATTATAAATTTAATAACAACCATAAATTTTAACTAAAAACAGGTACATGAATTTTTGTTTACTTGAAATATTCGAACTACTGGCTTTCGTGGTCAATACATAACTGAACCCTCTTTGCAACACTCCTACAAATTTTGGTGCACTCTTCGATAAATATTGTTCGAAAAACTTCTTCAACGTACGCCTTTAAGGTAGGAATATCAGGCTTAGCACCATCTAAGAAAACCAGATGTCTAGTGTTTCCACAAACGCAAACGAGTCAAATCACATGACCTCGTAGGCTACTTCATTGCGAGCAATGATCATTTTCTTCCTATCCAGGATTCCGGAAACGTTTTATCTAAAAATTCACGTACCTGTCTAGCATAGTGCGCTGGTATCCCATCCTGTTGCAGGATTATGTCTGAAGGACAATTTTGCTGAACTGCTGGAACTATCTTTTCTTGTAATAATGTTAAATACACATCGCCTGTTATATTTTCTTCCATAAAGAACGAGCCAATTACACCACCAGATCAAATTTCTATCCAGACGTTAATTCCCAGCGTTTTGAAATCCTTTTTCAATGTAATATGGAGGTTTTCACCTGAATAATAGACACAATTGTGCCTATTAATTTTTGCATTCAAATGAAATCTAGCCTTATCTGTCCAAAGGATTCGGTCAATTAAGTAATTTGGATTACCACCGCCTGTTAGCATCGCTTGAAATGCTTCGCAAAACTGCAGTTGTCTATCAAGATGTCGTAACGGATCCTTTCGAAAAACCAAATTCTGTAGTCAGTCGTCTTTCAGAAGTGGCCGACTTATTTGATGCATAACTGTGCACTTTTGCACAATTCTTTAAAGAGGCGGCTCCCACATCTCTCTTGGTATTGATCTATTACTTCACCCAGAGTCTCGAATTTGTTAATTAGCTGTGAAATCGATTGTTATTTTGGTGGTTTACGATCGTAAGTTCTTCTCTCTCGAACTATTACAATTGCACCGTTTTGAGATCTATTCGGTTTTGCCATGTAAAACCACTTAATTACTGCTATTCGTTGTTCCACACTTAAATCCATGATGAAATAAACCAAGCACAAAGAAACTTAGAATTGACTCTGACAGTACAAATTAAATATGAAGAAGATGCGAAATATTACATTTTCCTAGGCAACAGTACTAAGCAATGTTGTGAGATTTATTTAGTTCCGAAATTAATGCCATCTATTGTAATTTAGTGCAAAGGTAGCAAGCACATCGTTGGGCGCGCTGCACTTTTGTTGTCCATATTCTTTTCACTTGTCGATTTTCGTTCATTCGATTGAGATAACCAGACCATTTCAATTAATTCTTCTCTACCACGTTTAGTGTAGACTCTACCCCCAATTCTTCTCTCACCGCTTCGTTCCATATTCTATCTTTACGGGTTATGTCTTTAACTGCTCGGAGATATTTCATATCGATAGCCTGTAGTCTACTCTCTTGAGACTGGTTTAATACCCAGCTTTCACTCCCGTAGGTTAGGGTAGGCCCGAAGATGGTTTTATATACACATTACTTTTGTCTTTTTCTCTTTTCCTTATTAGTGACTTATTTAGACTGTGATATGCTGAAACCCTTACCACAACACTTAATTCGTACTGGACGCACGTTTCGATAGCCAAGCCTTGCTGCTGATGATGATAACTTGGCTATCGAAACGTGCGTCCAGTACGAATTAAGTGTTGTGGTAAGGGTTTTAGTGAACTATTTCAGTGTTCCAGTGTTCCACAGTTTTAAAGTACCCGTTTAGACTGTGATATATTTTAGCGGCGTTATTTATTCTGTCGTTTATTTCATATTCCATATTTCCTTTTCTTTCCAGTATTATTCCTAGGTATTTGTAGTCGTCCACTTGTTCTCAATTCTATTTGGATTCATTTATTTTGCTTTCCTATTACCGTCACTTTTGTTTTATCCATGTTAATCTTCCTTTTCTCAAGTTCTTCGTCCCATATTGTTAATTTTTTTTTGTAGGTCCTTTTTCATTGGTGCACTGATCTTCAAGTCATCGGCAAATGCGCATTCAGAAAAAGTAGCTTGGCATTAGTTTGTTATAGCCTACATGTGTTCTACGGATCTTGTTTTCTTCCACTTTGAGAATATGATCGGGAACCAATATGAATAACTCAATACTCTTCTTTGCCTTAAATCATGGTTTATATCAAAAGTGTCTCACTGCATGTTATTCTTCCTTATGTAGTTTTTATTGTCCTCGTATAAACTTTGTATTCCCTTTATCAATTTTTCGTTTGTTTCTCCTATATGGTTTTTTCTAATACCCTATCGAATGCCTTTTACAGAAATGCCAAGTACAATTCTGAATAATTAACTATTTCATTGTAAAAATGAGGTCTTCCAATTGTGCTAATCAAGCTAATGATAAAGACAATCAATTTTGTCGAAGTGTTTAGTTAAATATTTCAATCGATAATCACCAGGACTACCATCCTCGCTTTTATTTGAAATTTTTCACATTAAAGTATTTGACGGAAGATATCTGTAACGATTCAGACAATATTAAAAGTGCTTATGAGGATGCCCTGTTTTAATTTTATCCAATACCTTCCTTAATAAACTATAGATAAGCCACTTCAGCTAGATTATTAAAAAGAGCTCATATTGAAATATATCAGGCTACACAATCTAAATGAATATTTTTTTATTAGCTGCGCATATGTACGTGCTAAAATAAATCGTTTTCGCGTTAGATTATCTATATCTGTTTCCCGAAACCCTAGAACATTTTGCGCGCATAATATATCTAATTAAATAATCCATTTTGAAGTTCGCTTATACGTATAAATACATTATGTGGCTTCACGTTACAAACGTGTTTATTTTGACGATAGCGTTGCTTACCGCAATTTGTAGTCACTTTGTTTGCGTACATTTTGTTGAACAGCGATGTACAGCAGCGCGATTTGTTTACCGACATTTCCGGAAATAAATTCAATTTGGGATTCTGATTTCGGAACGTATCGCCATGTAATTATTCCGTTTGCCTAAAACCCATTAACGCCAATTATTATGCAAATATACAGTTACGGATTTAAGAGATAGTACGCTTTCAACGAATCTCTATACAAACTATTCCAGCATTAGACTGTTGGTAATTTAATGAATGTGGGTTCATTATTTCCTGTTCATGTTACACACTTTACGCTGTTGTAAAGTTGGTTGTCTATCAAAGAAGAAAATACAAACTACATACATATATACATAATCCTTTTCTCCTCATACCCGAAGGTGTCGAGGGTGTGAATACTAATTCTATGTTTTCTCTTCTTTTATTCTGAAGTTAGGCCACTCCTTTCGATTCTTTGCCATTTCTCTACATTCCCCTCAAGTTTTTCCTTTCTCTTGTAGTTGTTGACTTATACTTTTATTCCAAGATACTCTTGGTCTACCTCTTCTACCTTTTCCTTCTGTTCTAGCCTAACAAACCTTTTTAACTCGTCTGTCGTTCTCCATTCTGCATAGAAATCTAAACCACCTGAACTTTTACTGTTTTATTTTCTCACACAGCGGTAGTGTTTCTAGTTGTCTTCTGATATCTGTATTTCTTATTTTCTCTGTTTTTCTCACTCCCAGTGTTCTTCTTAGATATTTCATTTCTGTTGCTTGAATACAACTATTTTGCTTTTTGTTTAGTACCCAATTTTTACATCCGTATATTAATGTTGGAGTATAAATTGTTCTGTAAACCGTCATTTTTGTCTCTTTTGGCTATTTAAGGATTTATTAGAAAGTGTATAGTATAATCTTCCTGCTGTTTTCAATCTGTTATTCATCTGTTCATTCAATGTTCTATCCTGGCTTATTATGTTTCCCAGGTATTTGTACCTGTCGACTTGTTCCAGCTCTTCACTATTTAGTTTGCAAATTATGTCTTCTTCCGTGTTTGAGATCACCATTGTGTTTATTTCTAACCCATATCTTGTAGCAACCTTATTCCATGCTCTAAGATTATTTTCCGAATCTTTCCTATTGTCAACAATTAATACAATGTCATCTGCAAATACGCATATTTCAATTTCCACCATTTTCAGGTTAAACCATCCTACTTTATATTTTTTCATTTCCTTAGAGCTTTCTTTTATTATGTCATGTAATGCACATATCAAGAGGAACGGATTCAGCACACCACCCTGTCTGACTCCTTGTTTTGCGATAAATGTTTTCAATAGCCTATTTTTTAATCTTACTTGATTAGTGGTGTTGTTGTATATGCTTTTGACTACTTCTATATTGTCTTTTCCTATTCTCTTCTTATCTAAGCTCTTCCAAATCTCTTCTCTGTTAATGCTATCGAATGCTTTCTTCATGTTAATAAAACGGCAATATCCCTTTTTGTTCTTTGCTAGTGCGTTTTCAGAAATCTGTTGCAGGGTGAATATGTGGTCATTTTTATTGCGTTCTCTCCTGAAATCACTTTATTCTTCTCTCAGTTTTCCTTCTGTTATGTCTCTTAATCTTTTTTCCACTATGGTCTCGTAAACTTTTGCTGCTGCACAAAATAGGGATATTCCTCTGTAGTTGCTGCATGTGTCTCCTTTCTTATGTATTGGTGGTATGATTGCATTTTTCCACTTTCTGGATATTCTTTTTTCTTTCCAAGCTAAGTTAAACATCTTTCTTAGCATTTCTAACTTTCTACAGACTATGTATTTTAGCATTTCTGGAGCCATCTCATTACATCCTGGTTTTTTTCCTATTTTTAATCTTTTTAATTCATTAACTACTCCTCTTCTGTTATTTCTTTATTATTTTCATCTAGTTCTTCAACGTTTAATTTCGCTAATTCTTCCTGTTCTTCCGTTGTTATGTCAGAGCACTCAAAATCGGTCATATTTCCTCTACTATTTTCTTCCAGTTTTTGTCCGAATTTGTCCCAGCTATTTCTTTTCGCTTCAAGTACTACTTTCTTAATCCTAAATCTTTGTTGTTTATACAGGATCTTTCGCAGCTACCACGCCAACGCTTAATATACGAAAATACGTGCTACAAATAACGGTCTAGCTAAATAAATACCAAAAATGGAAGAAGAAAAAAAAATTGTAATTATTTTTTTTTTCTTTGTTTTGAGTGCGCTGGCGACTAAAGAGATACAACTATTTGTTCGTCAAACATCTGGCGATGACGCTAGCAGTGCACACAAGGCCCGACTCTGGAAAAAGGAGAGAAGACCATTGAATTTGATTGCATGGCGCAGTGACATTTGATGATACACTGATATGCCTGCTTCTTCGGTTTTTATGCTTTCTAATGTTGATGGCTCAAATTGTTCTGTTGAAATTGATCTTGTTGGAACAGGAATTGTATTTGAATGTGGTAGCGGCAATTGAGTATGCGAGTAGGTATGTTGTTGTAATGTATTTCAAAGAACCACTTTTTCCTCTGTTCATACGGTCAGTGTAATTCACGCACGCATAACATTTAGCTCGATCATGTTCTCTTGAATCTATACAAATCATCGGAACACCAAATGGCATAGCGGCTACAGTTTTTGTCCATTTATTCAAATTCAAAACGCATGTTGCACAAACAATAGACGGCGTCCAATACACATCAGTAAAAACATTTTGTGAGAAATATTGTTGTTACAAATCAGCGGTTTCAGCACTTATTTTACGCCGAGTAGTCTTAATTACAAGTTTTCCACGCACGTAGAAGAAGGTGTTCAATTTAGAACATTTATCCATTTTTGATATTTCAAATTAATTGATTTTACAAGCCAATACAATGAACAATCTCGAACTTTCCACTATTCACTTCGGTTTGGATTATTTGCTTTAATATTTAGATGTTAGCACTTTGAATTCTGAAGACAGACTGAGCTCTCGGCGATTAACAGCGCCGCTTATATACCCATTTGACCAAGTGGCAGTAGCGGGGATGGAAGTTTCTAGAAGGTTCACAAATAGTCCATGAGCGGTCCATGGAAGGTTCTCAAAGGTTCCAGAAAGCCTTTCGGACATTGATCAGATTTTCCAGAAAATTCCAAAATATATCAGAAAACGCTACAAGGCTGTAGCAGTTATAATCTACATCAAATTTAAAATTATTGTAAGCTCCAATTACCCTTATCTCCTGCGGTAAACTATTAAAAAGTCTATACCCCATGAGTATAAGGTTCTTCTGAAAAAAGGTGGTAGCATCGCGAGAGATAAGAAATAATTGGCACTCCTTGCGCTGTAGTCACGGTATTTGCTAACACTGAATTAATCCGAATGCTTAAAAACATTTAAAAAAACAAATTTGTTTATTTTAAACGTGTTTCTTAATGTTCTTTTTTGTAATACAAATGCTCTATCAGTATCGATGCAGTGACCCCAGTGAATTGGCCCGTACCTAATTTTAAGAATAAAAATAGCGTGATAAAATGCTAGGAGTTAGCTTAACTGCAAGACTACATGATATTCTAAGGTCAAGATCGTCGCTTAAGACAACTGGCATTTAGAGACCGATTTTTCCCTACTCGGGCAATTGGTGACTAATGGTTTGGTGAAGAAGGTCGCCATGTAACCCCTAGAACAGTTTATCGCCGAATCCGAAGTTTTGGGTTAACATCATATCGTCCGCAAGTTGTGCTTCTTTTGACAGCGGAACATTATCAGCAACGGTTACAATGGTGCAATGAAAGATCTCATTGGAATCTTGAATGGCGTCGTGTTTAGTGACGTATCAAGATTTTGTTTAGGCATGCACGACGGTCGTCAGAGTCAGAAGAAGACGGGGTGAACGGCGGAATCTTCGATTTACCGTTGAGAGGAACGTACACCACACTGTGGGTGTTCTGGTTCGGGGTGCGATTACTTATGGCAGCAGGTCTTCCTTGGTGTTCATTCGAGGCAATATGACAGCACAATGGTAAATTACGGAGGTGATTGGAACACATCTTCTGCCATACCTACAAGGGCTCGAAGATCCATTATTCCAGCAAGATAATGCACGTCCTCATGTAGCAAGGTTTTCCTTGAACTTCCTTGAACAGGCCCAGATTAATCATTTGCCCTGGCCTCCAAGATCTCCAGATCTTTCTCCCATTGAACATGTATGGGACATAATGGGTAGAAGGGCAATACCCCAAGACGAGATAAACCACCTTATTCAATCAATGCCATGGCGTGTAAATGAATGTGTAAATCAGAGAGGCAGCCCCACACATTATTAACAATTATTATAAAATTTTGTTTAATTAATAAAGATTTTCCTCCCAAATTTTGATCATTTATTACTTTTACATAGGTGAATATTCCTACCAAATTTCATCCGGAAATTCCAACCCCTTCTAGCTGTTGCAATTTCTATGTCACTGAGTATATTTCCATTCGAATAAATCTTTAATTCAAATTATTTTGCGAATGATCATAAATATAAATTCAATCGAAAAAAGGCACTGGTTAGAATTGTTATAAATTATGTTAAAAGCGCCTCCCATTTAATGTACTCAGTATAAATATCTGCACTATATTTCTTCATTAAACAATAACAATTACTAATCAATTAACTACACTAACCGCAATTATGTCGATTGTCAATAATTATGTAATCTAAATTATCTTATTGGCAATAATATTAAGTATTTCCTATATTTTCAACTTCACGCGTATTTTGTGATGAATAACAATTCTTATTTTCACAATATGACGAAACGGTAACAACAACGACTGTAAATTTAAATTATTTATAAAAATCGTATTAATGGGCGGACAATTATATTTCTATCTATTTCCTATTTTCCCAGTCAGGTTTATCTATTGTATCATTGTTAAACTTTTTTTAATTATAGTTAATAGTTCGATTTAAAGGTTTATGTAATAACTAATAGTAACAATAATTGCAGTAATAGGAAATTTTTTTATTGTCCCAGTACGGGAACGCAGGAATATAAAGGTTTAAGAAATATACGTCAGTGTGAATAATTAAGAAATGATATAAATAAAAATTAAATAAAAAACAGAGTGGTAAACATGCAGTCTTTACAACTTTACTTCTACATACATCAATATTCAATGTTCTTCACTTTCGATTTATTGCCCGAGGAAAAAAGAAAATGGAAATACTTTTAGTAAAGAGAGATGTGCACATACGTACACGCGTTGTTATATAACCATGTTTGATTGGTCCTCAAAATTTTGTCTCTTGTTATAAAATGTTGAAATTTTGCGAGGATTTTTAGACAATTACAACGATTAGATTAACATTGAAAAATAAATCGGCCTCTATATCTAAAATGTCCAGAATTGACATCAAGAAAGTTTTTTTCAAATAGTTCAAAGAATTGCGTTGTTGATATCACTTGTATTGAATAAGAATCATCTATAAACAGAGCAGTATAAAACAACTGTGCTGGATTTGGATTTGGATTATGTTAAAACGTTTGGCCATACTGATGAATAAAATGTATCTATTGATTTATCTCTTTTTTATATTTAAAAATTCTTTACTTTGTAGTTTGCAAATATTTAAAGTGGTGTCCATAGGGTCACAG
Organism: Dynastes maya; assembly: GCA_029619315.2. Classification (NCBI taxonomy): domain Eukaryota; kingdom Metazoa; phylum Arthropoda; class Insecta; order Coleoptera; family Scarabaeidae; genus Dynastes; species Dynastes maya. The sequence goes on along the minus strand of JAROYE020000006.1, from coordinate 33,220,678 downwards.
ATTACGTTCAAAGCCTTAGTCTAGGGATATAACAATTAATAGCTATGCGATTAAATTTATAGTAAGTTTTCCAATGTTAACAATTTAGGTTGCAAATAATATTTATCGGTTTCTAGAAACGGATTTTTTTTATGAAATTGTAAAATTCGAAAACCAGTTTCTAAATTTAGAGAACCAAGCTCCATTATGGAAATAATTTTTTTTAATAATATACTTGGATTTAATTATGAATATGAAACACGTCAATGTATACATATATACAATACGAAACTACTTATAATAACAGTCACATATATAACAAATACATAGTAAATTACCTTTTTCTAAAGATTTGATAAATGTATAAAAACCGTTGCTCAATGAGAAGTGTTTTAGTTCTTTTTTGAATCTAACTTATTTTCCAGTAGATGTGATCGAATTTGGCATAGCATTATAGATTGTAATGCAATTGTACATCGGTAATTTTTCGAAATGTGTACATTTATGGGATAGTGATCTTAATATGATCTCGTGGTTGTTATACATATCCTTTTTGCCGAACCAGTCCAGATTTTGTTTAGTAAATACTAAATTTGCAAATAAAGGCGCCGGTCAGAATCAAGATTCTTTCTTATTTGAATGTCAGACGGCACGATTCATTAGGTTTCAAGTTGTGCGAATGATCCTCCTTTGCAATAGAGTAAAAGATGCAAATACAGAATATGTTGGTAATATGGAATACCAAGATTTCTTAATAATATATGTTCTTACATCTATCAAGCGAATCGTGAACTTTTAGCTTAGAGTACCTAGACTATTAAGGTTATAGTGACCCAGAACAGAAGCGATATTTTAAACTGCTGTTTTTTTCAAAACTTTAACAAGTAAAAACACAAGAGTGATTATTTGTTTTCGTAGCTTGTTATTATACATGAAATGGGTTTTACAAAAATACTACTGCCATTTATTATTTTCTAACACCTAACGAAATCCAATCTAAAATGTTTACAATGTGGGTAGCTGGAAATATGGAATACCACCATTCTATATTTGCACGCTCGTTTCTCCACATATGTGTTCTATGATAGCTTTCCTTTTTCTGTCTTAGACTGCCAGGAAGAAGTCAACGTTGGGTTTGTAAAAAAGAGGTAAAGCAGTGTAGTGAAGAAGATATGAGCCTGGCAATTACAGCTGTCAGATAAAAAAGGATGTGATTGGTGCAAATACATAATTATGTTATTATTCCAATCGTAATATCTGTAGGTTTTATCAGTAAATAAATGTTATGTAGCAAATTTCCAGTGTATTACATATTTGCACCCCAGTTCCTCAAGTAATAATTTTGGCATTTGTTTCAAGAAAATTCTTTTTTCTGGAACGAGTACAACTACAAGAAGTGAAGATCTTGGTCCGTAACTATTTTGAGTATATTCTAGTGAAACTGAACTTTAAATAACTCGATTTACAACGAAGACGGACTCATAAAACAAAATGGTATTCGATACTTGCATCTTCTATTCTATAATTTAATTCGTAGTTTTCAAAATTCTTTCATTCAATAATGTTATTAATAGTATAATATTTCGTAGAACCAGCAAACAAAAATGTAAAAAGTATTTTCGAAAAAGGGACTTGGTGTTATGGAAAAATATGGAAAAAAAACATTGAATAGAAATGGCAGAAGGATGATCGAGTTCTGCATAGAATATGAATTATTAATAGGAAATTCATTTTGGGATCAAAAAATTGAAGACAGATATACTTTTGTGGCCATAGAAAGAAATAGCCTTCTCAACAAACCTACAGCATGAAATGAAGAACATCATGACAATCCCCGAACCAGAAATCGAATCAAACCACAGGCTAGTAATAGCAAACATTCAAAGTGAGGAAATAGAGAAAGAAAAAGATGAGGAATATACAAGAATAATACTGCCAATGAGAAAACTATTTTTGGCCCTCTCTTAGACATATAGAAACTAACCTATATCTATCTCCTTCATAATTGGTTTGTAACTAGGGTTTCGGAGTTTGTAACATGTTTGGATGTTTGTAACTTTTCAGTGAATTATAATGGATTTCTTCATTTCGTAATCGTTTAGTTCTGTTGCAGTTTTCGTAAAAAAATCGATGCTTTCATAGTTGCCTGTACGGACAAATTTAACAATTACAAGTATTACAACTAGAGCAATAGGGACGTTTATTACTTATATTATTTGTAAATTATGTTATTTAAAAATATGTTGTGTTTTGTATTCTAATATTTGTATTAAATACAGAATTTGACAAAAATTGAAAAAAATTAACACAAATAGACCACGTATTCTGTTGATTGTTTACAGTACGTCTACCAGAGGTGCCAAAATACGGGTCCAGGTCCATGGCCAGAGTTGCGTTATTCTATGACCGAACGTTTACTTTTAGTTTGTTAGCTGCAAACCATGTTTTCGCATCTCCAGTAGCAGCTTCGGATTTCTGGCGGAGGATTTTCTGGTCGATATCCTGGAGTAATAACGAAGTATCATCAGCGTACATGCATACCGCAGCTCCACCAATGCTAGCCGGAATATCATTGGTATAAATGACGAAAAGCAGAGGATCAAGAATGGAACCCTAGGGAACACCGCATGTTATACTCATTGGCTGCGAATAAAAGAATTGACGGATTGCATTTACATAAATCGAGTTTGGACTGCTTATGCCTCGTACAGTTGTCAAGAGACAAAAAAGGGTGATAATTACTTGGCGAAATGTCAGGAGAATAAGGAGGGTGTGGTAATGTTTCCCAACCAAGTACAGAAATTTTTTCCCGAGTTACTTTTGCGGTATGAAGTCTGGCGTTGTCCTGTAAGAATACGATTTTCTTTCGACTAATCAAAGAAGGCTGTTTTTGGATGAGTGTTGCTTGTACTCGCTGAAGCTCTTCACAATACAAGTTAGAAGCGATGGTTTAACCCATTTTCAAAAACTTATAATGGACAATTCCGGCTGCTGTCCACCAAACACACAATAAGATCTTTTTTGGGTGCAAAGAAAGCTTGGGAATGTGTGGTATTGGACCATTTGGCGACAACCAATGATACGAACGCTTAGAATTTGAGTACCATACCCAGTTTTCGTCGCAAGTTAACAACTCATTAAAGGTTCGTTATCATTGCGTAAAATGTTTGCCGAACAAATGGTACGCCGGCTGAATTAGTTATCAACTGACAATTTATGTGGACCCATTTGCTTAACTTCCACGTCTTTGGTTTCATCGCTTGCATTGAATATCCTCGTTGTTAATGATCTTTGGCTCCCAGAGCATACTTCATCGGTCAAGTTGAAAGCTCCTGAAGAAAATTTCTTAAACCACTTCTATGCTGTTCGATAACTTACGGCATCATCCCCGAACGCGGTACATATTTTTCGAGCCGTCGCTGCAGCTTTGGTGCCGAGTTTGTACTCATAGAGTAAACAAACTAGAATTAAAGTTTTATTCCTTGCTATTTTAAATTATTTTAAAATATGAATTAAACAATTGTCACCAAAAGTGAATGTATCCAATGAAAGAAGGATTAATACTAAAGTAGACGACAGGTAACAAACATGTGCTGTCGATCAACAACTTAAAAAATATTCATGGCGAACTGACATATACAAAAGCCGCACGAATTTATTTGGTCACCTGATATATGGCGTATCATATTGCACACTATCCACTCTGTGAAAGTTGTATAGGTGCCTTATTGATTATGATTACTGATTTATGCACAACTATAAATTCTGTGTATAGATTTAATTATACAATAGAAACGTTTTTGTGTATCTGTCAAGCTGGAGATGCTGTAGTATTGCAATGGTTATGTTAATTTTGTATAAAAATGGTATCGATTCATACGATATTTCGGGTAAATGTTCTCTTAGCATATAATCTGTAAATATGATAATACATACGTACGTGGTTGTTGCACATACACAGAGAAAGTGATAAAGAGAAAGCGTATTTAAGCAGTATAGTAATTTTCATTGAGTATTCCGCGGTGCCTTTGCGAACAACAACAAACGACAAAATGCAAAGGCGGCGACGTCAAACCAATCGGCCGAGCAACAAGCACCTGTGCTCGAGCAGAGGTTGTTGCTCCAATAACTCCGGACACCGCAACAGCCAAAACTGGCCGGTATTGTCTGGCGGCGGCTTTTAATGGATACACGGACTACCGAAATTGTTTCGTGAAATTACATAAAGCCGGTGTACACTGTCGTTCATAAAACAAGACCATATACACAAAAAATTCAATTTTCAAAAGTTATTGAAGGACTTGTACACGCAGAGAAATGGTTTCTTGCATCAAGAAAATAGATTTCCTTGCAAAAATCAGTCTTTATTCAAGAAAATATTTTTATTTCAAAACTATCAAAATATATAATATAAAAAAATTATTTTCTTGAAATTTTACTTGGATTAGATAAATATTTTCTTAGGGTTAGAAAATGAAGAAAATCCAGGATAAGAAAATGTTTCTTCCAAGTAAATCATTAAGTTTTGAATTAAGAAAATATTCATTAGGTAGGAATGAGAGAATGGTCCAGATCTCACAAAGTTCTATTGAGAAATTGAACGACCAGTTTCGTGTTCGAAGAACACATCAACAGGCCAGTTACAAGGATATCCAATAAAAGAAAACTTACAATAATGGGAAAAAAACCCAAAGTTAATAATTAAAATAAGGGCAAGTAAATGAGCTAATGAAAAAGCTTTTTTTATATGTTACATACAGTATAATTCAATTATTTCTTTAATAATGTAATTAAATAGGGATACTTTTATGTAGTTTAATAATCAATGAGTTAATATTTAAGTTTATTTATCCCTTTTATTATTATTATTATTTATTATGTATTTAAAAAAACTGTGGTTAAATTAATACACGTGGTAAATAGCAATAAAAAGAAAGAAATATATATTACATTAACTGGTATCTTTTGAAAATGTTTATGAAACGTTATAGGTTATAGGTTATATCATTATATGGGTAAGTATGGTATCTGTATTCCAGTTCCATCGCTATCTAGAACGGCATGACTATAACTACTGGCACTAGGTGACGCCAGGAAATGTTTCAGCTGTTGTTTTTGAAGATTAGTGGCATAAACTGAGAGATGCAAGAGCAATGTGGCCAGGAGCAAGATTTAATGTTTTTCTCTTCTGATATTGCTTTTGCCGGTAGTGATTCCATCAATACCAAGAGCTGTTATTTATTGGTTATTATTTCTAGACACCTTTTTCATGTATACTTTCTACATTAAGTTCACTTTTGTTTGAACATTATTCTGTAGATAACTTATACTTTCGCCCCTTTAAAATCACAAGCAATGTGAATAGTTTATTGCATTATGTAGGAATACATCACATTGTTTTAAACAAGGTAAGCGCAATTAATAATGTGCGTATAAATAATGTGCATTTCAAGAATTCTAAGTAAAAACTATCTACTATCCTTAAGGAAATACTGTTTTGTGTTATAATAGCCATTTACTTAAATTAAGAACCGCTGTCTTCAAACTTTCTGCAAGCTTTTCTTGAATCAGGATAACAAATGTCTTAAACAAAGAAATACGACTATTTCATTACAAGTATATACTTCTCTTAAGCGGAGAAAGAAACTAAGAAAACATTTCTTTTGATTTAAAACAGGAATGTTACTTTTGAATAGTACATTTCCTATCCATATAGTATACATTGTATTTTTACTGTTACTGTTTATGATTGAGGAAAACTATATGGCGGTTGTTAGGAACTAACACGTCGCTGTCGGAATGACGACCAAAGTTTGAAAAAAATAATTCCTTTAAATTTCAACCAATATTTCGCTTTATTTTAAAGCTTCATCAGGGTCGTAAATGAGTTACAATTAGATATCAAAGCTTCTGAATTTTAAGATCTAACGAGGTCCATGTTAGGAGCTTCGATTGATGAATATAATTTTTTTCGCCATCGCGACAGTAATAATTACGTGAATAAATAAATTCATGTATAATAAGGGCCGTGACCTTTTATTACCCGCCATACACCCAGAGAAATGGTTTCTTGCATCAGGAAATTAATAAATATTTTTATTTCAAGACTATAAAAATGTTTAATATAAGAAAATAATTTTTTTTAAATGATATTTCTATTAAATGAATAGTTTCTTGGGGTTAGAAAATCAAAAAAATCGAAGACAGAAAAATGTTTCTTCATTTAGTCTTATGTTAAGAAATAATTCATTTACAATTACATTAACCAGTATCTTTTTAAAATGTTTATAAAACGTTGTACGTTAAAGGTTATATCATTGTATGGGTAAGTATGGCGTCTGCATTCCGGTTTCTGTCGCTACCTTTTAGGACGGCTTGACTATATCTCTTGGTACTAGGTGGCACCGGGAAATATTTCAGTGCTATTTTTGGAGATTGGTGGCATAAACTGAGAGGCGAACAGCAATGTGGGCAGGAGAGAAAGCCGCTCGGAACAACGCTGATGACGCCGGGTAGGCAGAAACATGTCCATTGATTAGTGCTTTTTTCTTCTCACATTGTTTTTGCCGGGAGCAATTCCACTAATACCATCAATTGGTTATTGCTTCTAGGCACTTTTTTCATGCGCACTTCTACATTAAGTTTACTTTTGTTTCAACATTATTCTGTAAATACACACAAGCAATATGAATAATTTACTGCATTATGTATAGATATGTCGTGCTGTTTTAAGCAAGGTAAGTTCAATTAATAATGTGGACATAAATAATATGCATTTCAAGTATTTTAATAAATAAATGTTTTATTTTAAGAAAATGAAACTATTGATTTATGAATAATACCTAAACGCTTTCTGAAATTAATAAAACGGTTTACTATCCTTAAGAAAATATTGTTTTGTGTTATAACGGCCATTTACTTATACTAAGAATCCCTTTCTTCAAATTTTCTGCGATATTTTCTTGAATCAAGGTCAAATGTCTTAAACAAAGGCATAAATTACAATATATACTTCTCTTACGCGGATAAAGGAACGCAAAGAAAATAATTGATTTAAAATAGTAATCCTATTGTGGATAATTAAAATGATAATTGTCTTGAATTCAGGCGGAGTGTTTGTACAAGTACACGTTTCTTTGCGTGTAGCAGCCATTTAGATACCATAAGAAGCGGGTTATAAGGTATGCTTCCAAATAAGTGTTTGCATAGAATTGTATGATTTTCCAGTAATGGAAAAGAAAAATCATGGTATTAGAACTAACTGGACAAAGGAGATGATGGAAAAAGCACTCCAGTTGTTAAGACAAGGTAATGCTCAAGAATCAGTGTTAGAACGTTGTGGCATTTCGTTTTACACTAAGAAACCATCTTAAATCTGGATTAATAAAACGAGGAATGAGTGCAAAATCTGTCTTGGTTGAACGCCAAGAACGTGACTTAGTTGAAAAAATTGTAACGTTTGTTCTAAAAGGTTTTCCTCTTATTGGAACACGCTTTTGCACCCAACCTTTCAACCCACTGTCGGAGGAAAAAGGGTAAACACGCTGATGCTGAAACGGAAGACCAAGACAACTGGGGTTCGGAAAAGGAAATTCCATTCGTAGATCTGATTAAAAAAATAATCTCAAATAATTCTCTTTCCGAAGCGTTAGTTACACTAGATATGCAATCAATTAAAACAATCAAATGTAAAAAAGCTATAAATTATACAACTCAAGAAGTAATCAACAGCAATTACGTAGCCGACATGCGAAGTTATTCCTCAAACGGCACGTTGATGTATCAAGAATGTCTTGGACTTACTGTTCGTGATACTCACGATTTTGTTTGCCCGGAATGCATGGCGTGTCGTCTGGCCTTATTACCTATCTTCACGATTTATATATTTGTGGCGTTATAGTCCGCCTAAATCGGTAATAAAGCCAGAATGCAGGATTTTGTATTTGTTTTCCTTAAGAGTTTTATATTTTGTTATCAAACCGAAGAGTGGTAAGAGTTTAATACCGACAAACTCTAAAAGACGTTAATGTTTTGTTAATAAAAACTATTCTTAACCCGGCCTTATTACCCGACAGTACCTTGATATACAATGCTATGTGTAATCACGCATACAAAAACTAAGAATGTATCTAAGATTCAATTGCATATTTGTAAAACTTCATAGGAGTCACCACTAGACACGGCTAGATTAGCCAGAGAACTAGTTGGAGACCATAGATATGTTCGACTACATTACCTAGTACGGTTACCTTGATGGAGCAACCTCTAGTCAGACATGTATTCTATACATCTCAAATTTAAGTATCCAATTTCTACGCATTGTAACAAGTGTTGTAATGTTATATGCTTATTACCATAACGTAGCTGTCGACAGCGGATTTATTTCAATACTTTAATTTTAATTTATAGTAAATTATAAATTACCCAATTATGTGAATAGCTTTATGGTATATAATAGTAATGTAGATAGTTATAATATTCAAAAGATAAACAATTTCAGACCAGCATTCAATAGAAACGGGTGTTCCAGACACAGTTTGTTGTATCGAGAATTACAGTTATATAAGAATTTGTTTAGTTAGGCCAAACAGGCTACTAAATTAAACAGCTTTACGAAATTTTGTTGAAAAATGAAAAGATGAGCATATCTATACGGTATTTTCTCAGAAACATGGAAGCATAGCTGTATGCTACGCATAAAAGACAGTATATTGTGTGAAACTACGAGGGTAGATTGAAAAGTTTTAGGAATGTCAATGAAAACAAAATAAATCGAATTGAAGTTATATTTTATTTTTCAATATAATCCCCTCGAAGATCAACACACTTGGTTCAACGTTTCTCTAGCTTCTCGATTCCCTCCCAGAAGTGACCTTCTTCGAGGTTCCCAAAATAATCCTTTACAACCTCTATCAGTTCTTCATTCGACCGAAATCCCTTTCCACCCAGAAATGTTTGGAGTTTCGAGAACAGGTGGAAGTCCGATGGAGCGAAATCAGGCGAATACGGCTGATGCGGAACGATTTCGAACTTCAATTCTGTCAATTTTTGCTAAGCAATTGCACTTGAATGATAATCAATTAGCAAAATTCCTTTTGCATCCCAAAAAACCGATGCCATCACCTTTCCAGCTGAGTGAATGGTCTTTACCTTCTTCGCAACCGATTCACCACGTTTAATTCACTGTTTTGTTTGCATTTTTGTTTCTGGTGTGTAGTGATGAATCCAGGTCTCATCCGTGGTCACGAATCGTCTCTTGAAATCCGTTGGATTCCTCGTAAACACTTCCAAACAATCGGCTGAGGTTCGAGTTTGAATGCGTTTTTGCTCCGAATTGAGCAAATGCGGCACCCATCTTGCAGAAAGCTTTTATTAAACCCAATTCATTATATAAAATATGAACTACTCGTTCATAAGAGATGCCTACGGCTTCCTCAATATCACGCATTTTTATTTGACAATCTGCCAATACCATGTCATGGATTTTATCCATAATTTCTGGCGTGGTAGCCGTTTTCGGACGTTCTGAACGTAGTTCATCGCTTATATGCGTGCGGCCACGCTTGAACCCCGAAACCCGAAAACTCACTGTAGAAAATGAAGATGATGAATCCCCAAGAATGGCATCTAACCTTGATTTGATTTCCGTTCCGGTTTTCCCTTCCAAATAGAAAAATTTGTTGACCGCTCGAACTTCGTTTTTATCCATAATTGAAAACACAAAAAGGTACTTGACTTCAATATTTGCCAAGACCAGACTATTTGACAGATCAATTTGACATTTGCAGTCAATTGATACGAAAGAGTTGCCAACACAACGGCATAATGTGTTTGGAAAAAAGCAACCCCCTAGCAGCGATTTCGGAAACTTGTCAATCTACCCTCGTATGTCGGAGCGGACTTAGTTATTTAAAATGGACAGTGCGTAGAAATAAAAGCTTATTTTACTCAATAGCATGTAACAGTTGTCATCTGCTGCCACTTTGGCTTTCACAAAGTAAAATCTATACACCGCACAAAACTCGGTTCATGCCATCGTCGCTTATATATGAGGGAATAGCACAGAGGCATGCGGTATATAGCGTATAGGCTATAACAGGAGAACGACTGTGTAGTTGTCTTGTATTACTACTAGATGCGTATGCTATTGCATACAAACGGCGCCATCTAAGTATTTTTTTAATAAATTATCGATTTCAAAAATTTCATTTTTCTAATTATACCCCTCACTAAATTATACTTTTAAGGCTATGATATAGCTTATGATACTTAAAATGCTAGCCTACTAGGATTTAAAATAAACAGCAAAATTGAGGAAGTCGCAAGGATTCTTTTATCAAAAAAATCTTGTTAATAAAACTTGTTTAGAATCATTCAAATAAGCTAAATCCGAGATTTCACTAAAAATAAAAAATTTTGAAAATCTCTCCCAAGAAAGTCCAGAAAATTCAAATAATAATCTAACAAGTTTGCTGTGACTTTTCATTAATACGTCAGAAACAATGTATTAAAAATCTAACCACATGTCATTTATTAAGTGTGCAATTAATTAAAATCCTTAAAAAGAAGATAATATATGGCTGCAAATTTAACTTTGGCTGGTAAAATTGAGATAATAAGATTAGTGGGTGATACTGGGTAGCCCGTGAATTTAATATCAGACATCGACCGACCTCCCGTTATACGTACAGATGACGTACTGGAAATGTGATAAAATCAATTACAAGGAATTATCATCATCTTGATGATAATGACGTTATTTTAAATTACATCACTGAGAATTCTGCTACATCCAGTCTAAGAACGATGCCCTTAGTTTTAAATTATTCAAAAGATAAAATTTGGAGGTGCGTTCGTAGACATAAGAAAATTCCTTTCAAGCCGAAATGACTGCATACTTTGGAAGAAGGAGATCTTGAGAGCCGTTTGGAATATTGTTTGTGGAGTCAAGGTACCTTTTAAATGATCAAAGTTTCCTAAAGGAAATCTTGTTTGCTGATAAGGCTACATTTATCACCAACGGAATAGCTTCGTCGCAGAATTGTAGATATTGATTTGCAGATAACCCACACTAGATAATAAACTGTAAATGTTAGTATTCTCAAAAAATTAACGTTTGGTGTGGAATTCTAGACAATAGGATTATAGGACAATTCTTTTTTAGATAAAATTTAAATGCTCCGCGCTTTTTAAAATTTGTGAATAACGATTTATGGGATGCATTAGATGATATTCCAGTTGCAGTACGACAGGAAATGTACTATCAATTAAACGAGGCGCCTATACGTAATGCAGTTGTGGTTAGGGAATGGTTAAATGAGAATTTCCAGGGAAGATGAATAGATCGCATTAGTCCCCTAATCAATTGGCCATCTAGATCCCCCGCTATCACACCATTAGATTTTTATTTATGAGCAACTGCAAAAAATAAAGAGTATAAGATTAGACCAATAAATATTCAATAACTTTGTGACAAAATAACTCAAGCCTGCCAAAACATAAGTCGAGCAAAACCGAGAAAGGTTGTCGGAAACAGAAAACGAATAGAAAAATGCATACGTGCTAATGGTGGTTGAGTTGAAAATACTGTTATTACGTAATTAAGCATCGCTTGTTGTTATTGTATTGAATTAAAACAATAAAATAAAAGATCATGGCAAAGTTGTGAGATTATCATTCGAATTTCTGGACGGAAATCTTTTGGGAGGATTTAGCTTATTTGAACGATTCTGAACAACTTTTATTTACAAGATTTTTGATAAAAAATCCCTAATACGACTTCTTCAATTTTGCTGTTTATTTCAAATCGTAGACTAGCATTTTACCGTGAAGAGAATGTAGCATACCCTAAAAGTACAATTTAATGGGGGATATAATCAGAAAAAAGAAATTTTTTAAATCGATAATACATAAAACAATGCTGTGGTGGCGCCTCCCAAAGTGAGACGCTGAAAAAAGAAGGAGACTAGGCAGCGGAACACTTAATGGCTGGAAATTTCCTATTAAATATGTAATAAAAAATAATTGGCAGTTACAATTGTAACCTTAATCCTTTTTATTATTCTTGATTTTATATTATTCTTTTTCTATTGTCTGTGATTTTTGGGATTAATTTTCTTAATTTTTTTGAGATCATCAAACATCTATCGATAATAATCCTAGAAGTTTTATCTAAAGATAATATTTAATGGATAATACTTACCTAATGACGTAAAGCAGACACGGATGAATGATTTTTCCACTTATTTTAAATAAAAGCACCTATACAAAAAACAACGAGTTACGGTTTGCATTTCAATAGCTCTTAATTATATTTTGCGAATTTTCCTTCTATTGCATTTGTCGCAATTAAGTTTAATTACTGTTATTAATTGACAATACGTTTTCGAAATTCTGGCAATAGCATTCATTATATTATTTACAAATAGATCGAATTATTATGTTTGATTGCAGATTGCAACTGTGACGACGAGGAATACCCGATTATATAACTATGCTTTCTATGTATAAAGGTCTTCAATTCACCATGGAGCAGTTTACTTGCTTGAGTGCACAATTCACTAAATCAAATTATGTACGCTTCTGTAGTTTCTTACCGATTTATTGTTTACATTATATAACAAGGGAACGTCGAATATATTCTTTCCGATTCTGTAAAATTACCACATCTTTCTTTTCTTTAAATAAAATGTATGCATCTTAGTTTTGCTTAATCTTTTGCAGGTTACTGATTTTCAGGCACGAGAAAAACTATGGGGAAATATGACCCCAATAGAGAAATTACGTTCCATCTTTTATATAAACTTTAAACATGCTAGCTTGTTGATAATGTTCGGCAGAGCAATAAGGATGACACAATTTTTAGCGGAGTCGGACTGGGCATGAATTCGAGTATCAATAGCGCTAGCTATCTGTTGGTTACCGCCAGCATTGCAATGTTGCACTCATGCAGCACTAACGCAGCACTCATGTCGGCAGCTTAAGTTATCAGTAAAGTTCGCAAATCAAAGTTCCCGACCATAGGCGTCCGACTGGGAAATGCGTAACTTTGTTTAATTAAGAATTTTTTTTATCCAGAAACGTTTACCTAGTAAATATCAAAATTCCGAATGTGTTCAACAATATTCGAATAATCACGACATACGCTTCCACTACCCTTTCCTTGAGCGTTGTTCGCAACTATGAAAAAATATTTTTATATAACGAAAATGACTCTTCGGCATATAATTACGTAATTGTAATGGTCTTTGAAACAAGTAAACGTATCTGTAGGAGCATTGTTATTATGAATCTGTCTTTTTGAATTTAAAATTTCAATTGACTTGCTTAGATGACAGCAGCTTCTTTTACAGCAAGTTGTAACATTAGGGGCCGAACTGGGTGAAAATAATAGAACGCTGCTTCCAACCACGTTCCCTATCATATCAAAAAGTGGTTGTGGGCGTTCCGGGATATTAGAACACTGCTCATGAAATTGTCGAATACATTTGGGAGATTTAATAAGTGCTAATTTAGTGTGTGCTATTAGTTCATTTACATCTGGATAGCAGTGGCGAATAGTTTCGACTACAAGATGTAACGCATAGACATTACGTGTACCAAATAAGAGAAAATAGGTTTGGTTTAGCGGCCAACAACACGAAGCGTAGCTGATCCGCTATCACTCACAAACATTTAACACTTGGGTTGACGAAATTTCGAACTTTTGTAAAGTGGCTAATATCACGTTTTTAATAGTTTCGCCAGTACATAATTGAAGTCTTGTACTGGTTATTAAATATGGTTTTATTACTTGAACTATAATATGCAGCGGCGGTTTCTCCATTAGGTCAATCGCTTAATGACCTCCCAAAAATATTTCCAAAGTATCTTTATTCCTTACAAAATGGTGTCAGTTGTTTGGAAATGTTTTTGGGAGGTCATTGACCAATTGACCTAATGGAGAAGCCGCCGCTTATAATTATGTACCAACCATCTTTTCTTTGAATCATCTACGGTTAGCCACAATTTTTTACCGTACTTCACGCCGAATTATATTCTCTACTCTTGCATACGCACACATGGTAAATAATTTCGCAATGTTGATTCACTTGGCAATCTCCAGTCTGGGTTGTATTTGTCTCAAAACTTACGAAACTGTTCTTTCTGGAAGAAAATAGCATGTTACAAACAATCATCATAAATATTAAATCCTTTACAAATTTGGCATACAGATTTGCTATTGACATGTTTTGTCACGATCTTTTCCAAATCAGTAAATCCCTATTATATTCTAAACACCTCACATGAGATCCGTTGCATTTGAGGTCTGGATATTTTGAAATAAACTAGTGAACATTGGCGATAAAGCAATAATTTATTTCTTATTAGGAATTCATAAATATACAAATTCAAAATCCTTAACGATAACAATTTAAAGCAAGTCTCTGTGCGATTAAAGCTGTCACGCGTTTCTCACACCCGACTTATCATAAGGTCATGTGCGAAGTCGCCTCCGGCAGGGATATAAGCGCACCACGAACACCGATGCCGACAGAGTGCACCGACATTACTGTTGGTCACTTGGTCCTCCGCCTTCCCGCAAGCGCGCCGTCAATACTGTTGGCCGCTTTCCAGGTAAGACGCATCGGCATTACCGCTAATTGTCTTTCCTTCGAATATCCAGTCATTATAGCTATTCTTTTCACCACGTGCAATCGTCATTACAGTTAACACACATTTCTCGACTTTAGTCCGATTGATATGCCGACATTACAGTTGGCTATCAATCCGTGGCATTTGATCTGCCCCGATAATTAGTTGAGCGATCAATTACCCGCAGTGGCATGGTCGGCATTGCTGTTGATGTGCCGTTCGTTGATCCATCAATTAATTTGGCAATCCGCTGCGAGATTGTCACCCCCGTGATATGCCGTAATATTTACTTTACTCCGATAATTAATTGAGGCATAGTCGTCATTACCGTTGGCGGGGCACTAACTGTTCAATTATTGATCTTTCAATTAATCCTGCGAAAAAGAATATTGCTAGGATCCGTTTACGTTCATTTACTTGCCCTGTATATTACACTTTATTTTACCGAAGTATTGTATATATTTTAATTCGTGATATCTTATTTTCTCTGCTTTCCGAATTTAACTATTTTTATTGTTTATTTAAGAATAACTGCTTTTATTTATTTTATTAAAATAAACGTGATTAAACATATTAACCATATTTCATTTGTAATAAGCTTAAAAGATCCACACCACCAAGAGCAGCAGTTCACCAGCAGTCTGAGGTTAAAAATAAGTCATAGATTCTTTTCTTTACTGTAAGCAAGGTACCTGTGTACCCAAAAGAAAAGTACCGCATTCTGAGGAAAGTACGTGGCAAGCCACGTTGAACGAACTGAATTTTTTTTTTTAATGACATTGTGAACTTTTTATTAGATTATAAAGTAACTATGTACGCCGACGATACTAGCGCCATAGTATCTAGCACAAAAATAAAACATACGGAAAATAAATATACTTCTACAAAATATAGTTGCATGGTTTTCAGACAACAAATTATTTTTAAATAATGACAAAACCAAATATATGATTTTTCACACAGTGCAGAACAAAACAGATTACAATTTAGAGATAGGGGCGCAAAATAAAAGGATAGAACATGTTACCGAAGTAAAATTTTTAGGTATACATATCGACGAGACGCTTTCCTGGAACGCTCACTGCGAAAAGCTAGTTGGCCAGTTGAACACAAGTTACTATCAAATTCGTGCTTTAAAATTAATTATTAACTTTAATTCTTTGCTGTCGTTTTATTACACTAATATTCATAGTAAATTAACTTATGACATAATTGTTTGGGGATCATCACCTGCCAGTAGAAACGTGTTTCTAGCACAAAAGCGTATAGTACGATGTATTGCTGAAATCAATAATAGAGAGTCATGTAGACCTTACTTTAAAATGTGAAATATTCTACCCATGCCGGCAATACACATACACGAGCTCTTAAGTTATGTATACAAAAACCGCCGGCATAGTGATTTTCATTCATATAACACCAGATTTAAACAAAACTTTCATTTGCCTAAATATAATATAAATTTGATCAAAAATTGTCTTAGCGTTCTGGGTCTGAAGCTGTTTAACGCCTTGCCTCAGAGATTTCAACTTATTTCTAGCGTTAAGTTATTTAAGCGTAACATAAAAGCATTCCTGTTACAGACATGCGTATAGTATATTTTTATTATATTTTGATGTCTAGCGCAGATTTCTGTGTGTAATTCTATATTTTTTATCTGTTATGTAGCTGTAGACTAATTCTATGACATGTCCTACACATTTGATGTATACAGGACCAAATATATTATTATTATTATTATTATTAAATAATATTGGCAGAATGATATTGTCGTGATTGTTAAGCTTCTCCTCTTGTAAGTATGTATGTGCGTAATAAACGTTTTTATTCGTACGGCACGGAATAACGACCTACCGCCTTTCTACACGCCCGTGATCTGGCACCGGCTTTTCGAACTTTAGTTATCACTGTTATCAGCAAATGCAGTGAGTCGTTATGACACATCCCTACCTTAATGCTGAACATTACTTATTGAGCAGGTCATAAAAAATAAATCCATTCACGTCTCCACAATATTTTAATCAGAAACGTGTAATTAGTGAAGGAAAGCAACGGAAAATGAAAAAGTACGTTGACGTAATAAATATATCACGGGAACGTCACCTTTATTGCTTGAAGAACTATATTTTTTTAAACGCAGACATTAAATATCGATTAAATATTATATCGTTGTATCTTACTTTTCCAGAAATATCGAAAAGTCAAGGTAAAAGCACTCGTAAATTCTAGTAATCTATTCTAATTATATAATGCTCGCTTCATTCTGTTTTGGCTGCATGTGCTCACATTTATAGTGTCGCAAGTTTCTAGACATTGCGTTGTTGCTTCCTCAATTATTATCATTTAATTACAAGCAATTAAAAACTTATACACACAATTGCCAGTTGTTACTCTGCTTTACTGCTATTACCCTATTACTTTAAGCAATATATTTTAGTATTTAGAGGTAAAAGTACTTGATGTTAAAAGCAATAAATTAATATCATGTTCTATGCACCAAACTTGTTACCGATAATAAATTCCTATCATAATGGAAGTATTCATAAATATTACTATTACTATTGCTAATTCATTTGTGCATATTTGGATCAATACTATTATTTATACCCTCAACAATTTTTTGTCTTTTATTATGCTTTAGATGACTGAGCAAGCTTTTGGGTGATACATAAGTTACCATCATTGATAGCTACAATTTTTATTTATCTTGTTTCCATAGCTTCTTCAGCTTAGTAGCTAATGGAGCTCATTAGTTTTCCGTTTCTTCTTATAATTCTGCTAATGATAGCAATTTTTATTAGATAGGTATTCGTTTCGCTTTCATCTCGGAACGCCCAGTCTATTATTACATTTTGAAATAAACCAATATAATATGGGTTTTATATGTCTATTTCTAATATATTTAGAGATATTTACAATTTTATCCTTAATTGTCTAAATCTGGAGATATTTATTTCCTTCAAAAGATCCGAGATGCAAATACATTTTAACATAAATTCTTATCAGATTAAATAGCGTACATGTCTCTATCTAGACATGGTATTAAAGCGCCTTCAATATACACAAGGTGTTCAGTATTTGACACCAACCCTTGCCAAATTCAAACACAAGAAACGTATTTTTTTAAGAGTACCATATATTTTTTTCAATATTTACCGCTCAGGATATTTAAATCTCATTGTTTTTGTATAATGTCGTCTAATATTCAGAGATATCTACGATTAAATGCGAGCACTGTATTTGGATATTGCAGCCATGTGGTTTCTGGAATTAGTATCGATTGATTACCAAGATAACCGTAAATCAAAAACACTTACGTTGACATTTTTAAAATATTAATTCAAAATTTTGAGCCTAAAAAGTTACTTGTAGTCAAAGACAAGTTCTGCACTTAAAACTTGGTTTCAAATGATTTCTGGTGTTAATATTGTTTCGTTACTATTACAACAATAAATAAAACACATTGCCATTGACGATCTGAGACTGATGATTTAAAATTTCGAGACTTAATAAACAAGAGTGGTAATAAATATAATTTATGTATTAGGAAAGATTGACAAAAATTATGTACTTCAGCTAGCAAGATGTCGCCGACGTCCACAATCGAAAACATTTATCAAAATTAAGCTAAGATTTTATGTTGCTGGACACATTCATTGTACCGATAAAGAATAGAAAAAAAGAATTGTAGTATCAATGCATCTTTTTGGCGAAGAAGAACAAAGGAAACAATATTTTAACAAAAGTGTATACAGACTAACTGAAGAAAACAAAAAATCTAAAACAGATAGTAACATCTAAGACAATTGAAATATACTATGAATAAACTAAATAACCTTTATTGCAATTTCTGTTGCAATAAATCAATAGTTATTTACTTATTTATCTATCTCTAGTAGACCCTCGAAATTACTTCCTTCAACCAACCTCGATAACATCTACGCAATTGTTAGTAAAAACTGTTTTGCACTTTCCTTAGCACACTAATTGTTGCACTCCGGAATGCTCGTTATCATTAACTTCATACCTAATTTGGCAAGTAGCTACTAATTATCAGCCTTACAGTTTTGAATCAATAGTTACGACCAGCAATATCCATATGTTTTGTTTAGTGTTGTCATGGTAACCAAACAATACTAAGACCGGAAAACACTTAGATGTAGTATCCAAATGCAAGACTCCCGATTAACTGTAAGGGCAATGTTTTCATTGCATAGAATGGATTCATGTCGTCCAATGTTTAGACGTTATGGCATCATGACTTTGCCGTGTCTTTTCATATATGAATGTGCTGTATTTACGCATAGGTACAAAGAATTGTTTGTACGTAACGGCGACATAAATAATACATATAAAACCCGAAATACAAATGGATTAGCAATTCCGAATCACAGAACAACAATGTACGAAAAAAGCCCGAGGTACATGCGCATAAAAATTTACAACAACTTACCTCAACAAATCAAGGCTCAAAACATACATATTTTCAAAAACCTTTTAAAGGAACATCTTCTTGAGAATTGCTACTATAGTGTCTCTGAATTCTTTGTCTAGTACACCTGTGATTGCTGGACACCAATTTTTCATGGGTTTTTTTATTTATTATAATTGCATGTGTGTTCTGTTTTATTTTATCATATTTGCAATTTTCCGACGAAGCCTATATCCTATTGGATCGATTGGAAAATAAAATTAAAAAAAAATAAATAAATAAAAAATAAATATCTCTTATTTGTAATGTTAGACATATGCATCATTACACAAAAACGTTAGAGACATAAATTTCCTATGCGGTGAATACATAAAAAATATATGGTGCTATTCTAAAAAAATAACGTTTCTGGTGTTACAATTTGACAAAGGGTGTTACACAATATTGAACGCCCTGTATGTTGAATTATGCATTTGCATTTCGGATTTTTTAAGGAAATAGATATATGTACTGAAGTGGTGTATATTTACATCGTCAAACGTCAGCTGTAATGTATTCAGAACGGCCATTCGGTCTATGTGAAATTCCCTCTGGCGGATACTAGCTCCTTTTCAGAAGCCAGAATTCCTCCCCGAGCCTACGATTAACGGAGTGTGGGTATTAAATAATTTAACGATAAATGTGGGGTAATGGGGATGAAAGTCCTCCTCTGTACAATTTCTCCATTTCGTAAATCTTGAAAATCTATGAAAAACTTTCCTACAACAAGCAACAGGATAAATTCAGAGGTATTTCGAAAATGATTTCATAAATTAAATATCTTTCGTAACGTTTTTGTCAAGTACGTTAGTAAGATTTATTATTGGACAGTTGCCATTGAAATTCTGGATCACAGAATATTATATTTCAGTTATCTAGTCGCGTCACTGCATTCATTACATTATGCCAGATTAATAAATAGTTTTATTTATCGGAAATTCAGCGTCAAATTATGTTTGAAAATTAATTATCAAAATTTGCTGTGGACAAAACAATCGCCATCGCGATTAAAATAATGGAGTGAGGGGACGCCAATTAATTTGGTTACATTTGGTCAAGCTTTCCTCGAGGTAACTCGTATTTTGGCTATGTTCCATGTTTCGAAGTGTGTAATATTCAAATCAGGAAAAATTCAAGGTAGAAGTGAGTTTACATTTTCCAGTTTGAATTGTCGTTAATTTCCATTTACTGATATTTAAATTTGTTTAATATTACCAAAAGGGTGTGTAACAACACTTTCGAACCCCTAGTTCATTCAATTATTTAACTTAACTACTAACAACTTAAGTTAGAAAAATATTCAATTTTTTTGAACAATTTCCCTATTTTAAAACATTACAATACCTATCCAACATTTAAGCGATTCAGAACAAAATTCTAAGTATCTCCAAATCTGTTAGGAGCTGACATATGTATGAAACCTATATTATATCGCTTTATTTTTAAATGAAGAAACTAAAAACCTAATAATATACTATAAGAATTTTGTATAGAAAAGGTTATGCAATCTTAGGTCGACAGCTATGCTAGGTAACACAAGCTTTTCTTCAAAAGTTGTAATTTGACAAAAAAGCTCTTTAAATTGTGTCTGCACACGCGTTGAAAATCACTGCAAACTACTTAGTCGGTCATTAAGTTCTCACAAAAATTTTTCTAAAAATTCAAAGGCATAGCATGCGACTGATAAAAACAAACGACTAATTGAGGTTGTGTCATTTATTCTGAGTCGTCTGACGTTAAAGGTGCTGCGAACGAGTAATAAATAAACATGGAATGGAGCCAAAGAGAAGATCGTGTTGCTATAATTGCATCACATCATTGCGGACATTCGCTAAATACAATTTTCAATATGCTGAAATAATTGGAATTTAGGAAAAGGTTTGTTTATCGTATCATTGAAAGATACAGTGAAACTGACAGTGTCGATGACAAGGAAAGATCTGGCCGTCCTCGACCAGTTTGCACTCCGGCTGTCATTAAGCTGTCAAGGCACGCATCAAACGAAATCCTCTCCGAAAGCAGAAACTATTGTCGTTGCAAAAAAGCACTATCAAAAATACCCTGAATTAAGACCTTAAGCTTCGCGCTTTCAGAAGAAAAAGCGGTCACTTGCTCAACGCACGTCTGAAAGGTTTAAGGCTTCAAAGATGCCGAGTCTTATTAAAACGGCACGCTAACAACGACTACCGCCGTATCCTATCTTCCGACGAGAAAATCTTCACTATTGAAGGACAATTTAATCAGAAAAGTGATCGAGTGTATGCCTCCAGTAGTGAAGAAGCAGGTGTGGTCTCTCCCCGTGTTGAAAGGGGTCATCATCCATCCTCAGTAATGGTTTGGTTAGGGGTATCTTATTTCGGACCAACTGAAGTTCATTTCTGTGAGAAAGGAGTGAAAACCAATGCCCAAGTCTATCAAGAGACAGTCCTGGAAAAGATGGTAGAACCTCTAAGCCAGAGCTTATTAAAAAATCTGGATTGGGTCTTCCCGCAGGACTCTGCGCCTGCTCACAAGGCCAAAAGTACTCAGTGTTGGTTACAGGCGAATAACAGCGACTTTATCAAGCATGAAGATTGGCCATCTTCTAGTCCCGATCTTAATCCTCTAGATTATAAAATCTAGCAAGCTTTGGAGGAGAAAGCCTGCGCTAAACTCCATAGAAATTTGGATTTGCTAAAAGCATCTGTCAAAAAGGCACTGGCGGAGATAGACATGGAAATGGTGCGTAATGCAATTGATGACTGGCCTCGCAGATTAAGCGCCTGTATTACGAAACGAGAGGATCATTTTGAATAATTTTTTAATATCTTATTGAGAACATTATATTGGTGTATTTTATCAATAAAAGGTTCATATTTTCTTTTCTGTTTTGTTTAATATAATGATAAAAGTTGTGACAGAACTTAGTGACCGACTAAGTAGACATCAAAGGAAAATATACAGGTTTAAGAAGGAAAAGATTCCTAATGTAAGTACAAGTATACATACATTATTTTGTTTACAGGATAATTGATTTCTTTCTTCTTTTCTAACTATTTTTTGTATTTTACACAAGAATTTAGGACAAAATATGGTCTATTTGAGTATGCCCTACATATCGCAGACTGTATTACTTGCAACCAAGTACATACTTTTACTTCATAAATTCTTAATGGATAGTTGAAGGATGCATTAGCAGAAACCTCCAATAAAACCGCATTGTCTTTAATGGATAGAGCGAATAGAGTGATGACGGGCAAATGCTTTTTGCTTAGAAAATTCGATAATGTAATTATGGGCATTTCCCGCTTATAGTGTGGAAGCATAAAGTTAGGCATTCCAATCTCTACGGGAAAATTGTGTTCTATCTCTGTAGAACAAAATTTTCTCGGTTCAAAAGTGTTGACTGTTTTAATGTGTACTTTTACTACAGTAAAAGTATTAATTAGGGAAGTCAAAACTGCGTACTTAATTTTAGAATTGATTATTGCATAATGAAAGTTTTTATTGCATATTAATGAAAGCCAGGGAACATATTTAATTCACCAAAATTCCCGCTTCGTTGTGAACGTAGAAAACGCAACTGCTGCGCTTAATTATTATAATATTCTCCTAAAATTGAACTTTCCCAATCGAAATTACGAAATTAATCGTACGCTTACAATATATTTCGATTCGCTTCCCCATAGAGCGAATTTCTAACGTATAAACGTACTTCTGAAAATATTTGCCCATATTCCATTACCTCCAGTGAAGTGTGCGGCGTTGCAGAGGTAAATTTATAGAAAGGAAAAGTACGTCTTCTGTGACCTTTAACCGAAAGCTAGCGTTGTTTGCGATGTAGCATATGTACACTAGCACTCATGGAAGTTCATATACTTTTATTACTTGCGTAGAATTTGTAATAAACACAAAATAAAAATAAAACTTGCCATATATAGCATTTGCACTTGAATTTTATTCTCATTATTAGCAGCTGTGATGTTGTATATAAGTTGTACATAGGTGAATTTAAGTACGGTACAATACATCCAAGTAATGAGAGCCCACGTTACAATATTATTAAAAACAAAATTACTTATTTACACTCAAAAGTGAATCCAATGTGAAACTGAACTACGAAGGTGGGTCAATATGTCCATAACTCTTTGAATTTCCCGTGTTGCAAATTGAAAAGCAACACTGCTCCCGTCAACCACCATCTGTCAATACATTACTGTCAAAGTTTGAGAAAACTGCAAAGTTTGACAGCCATTGAAAGCGGACATCGTCGTACATTTTGGCGAAAATGGAAAGAAGTGAATTTCGTGTGCTCATAAAGCATTATTTTTCGCGAATGAAAACCATCACTAAAAACCAAGGCTAAGCTTGATAAATACTATGGGGACTCTGCACCATCAGAATCAATGGTAAAGAAGTGGTTTACTGAATTTCGTTGTGGTCGTACAAGCAAAAATCTAAATTTTTGTTCATATTCCTAATCGAAATTGTTATCTTTAAGTTATTCACATGCAATTATTCATATTATGATTATGTTGCATGCTGTATATTATAGAATAAATATAAGGGATATAAGTCGATAAAGAAAACCACTCTCTTGGAGGAAGAAAGGTTGGGAATCCTTGCTTTAAGCTACCTCAGTCAAAATAGTTTGAACTTTCTATTTTAAATAGAACAGCACAATTTTTATGGCAAATTCGGATTCTGTGTTGAATCTTAAAATTAGTTTATATAACATACCCTATTCCTAAAGCTCACTCTTAAAGAGATATTGCATCTTTTCGAAAAAGTTTGAAAGATGCTGTGCATTATAGGTGTTACGTGAATGTTATTGTATTTGACTGCTTGCTTCGAAGGACCGTAATTTGAATATGATAGCACTGATTAAAGAAAACTAATACATAACAGCTAACAACGTTTATTCGTCCATGACCGTTAGATACATCATCACACACCCCGCTCTCTCTCTTCTCTCGCCGATAATGCTAACACGCTTTGTGCGCATGCGTAATTTTACTTGAATACAAAATTACGATTATGCTTAACATTCTCCCCCGCCTTGAACGGCATGTTCAAATACACGTTTCATGTAGGTTCATACGTGAAATACTACTAAAAACACTTAAACATAGAAAATATTTAGGTTAGTATATGAATAAATAGAATTATAATGTGAGTATTCTAACATTAATCGTTTAGTCAATGGGTAACACACAAACTTTGCTAATACCACGTTTGAAAACACCAGCACCAGTTTTCACTGAAACTACCCTGACGAGACCATCGGGACCAGGGTGAATTTCGATGATTCTTCCAAGAGTCCATCTGTACGGGGGAAGGTTATCTTCCTTCAGTAAGACCAGCTGGTTGACAGCCAAATTTGCCTCCTTGGTTTTCCATTTGTTTCGGTTTTGTAACGTTGTTAGGTACTCCAGATGCCAACGTTTCCAAAAGTGCTGAAACATTTGCTGAACGAGCTGGTTCCTTGTTAATCGGTTCGTTGCTATGTCTTTGTAATCTGGGTCCAGATTGCTCACAAAAGATTCGCCAATTAGGAAATGAGCAGGGGTAAGTGGGGATAAATCATTTGGGTCATGTGACAATGGACAAAGTGGACGGGAGTTTAAAATGCTTTCTATTTGAATAATTAATGTATTCGTTTCATCAAAGGTAAGTGGTTGATTTCTTGTAACACTTAAAAAATGATGCTTGCATGATTTGACAGCTGATTCCCATAGTCCTCCAAAGTTTGGTGATCGTGGTGGAATAAAATGAAAGGCTACGTTGTGCAACAATAAATGGTTATTTACCCTTTCTTTATGTTTTAAGTCAGCAAATAACTTTGGCAATTCCTCTAATTGATTTTTGGCTCCTATGAAGTTCGTTGCGTTGTCTGAGTAGATGTTTAATAGCTTTCCTCGTCGTGCTATAAACCTTTTCAGAACTGCAATGAATGATTCGGTTGTTAGATCATTTGCCAGTTCTATATGAACGGCCTTGGTTGAGAAACATACAAAAATTGCTATGTAGGTTTTCTTCACCCGTTTACTTCTACCAATACCTTCTTTAATAAATATCGGACCACAGTAATCTACTCCACAATTGGTAAAAGGTTTGGATGGTTGAACTCTATTTGCTGGTAAATCACCTAATTGCTGATTGCAGTTTCGAGGCTTGCACCTGTAACATGTTGTACACTTGTGAATTATCTTTTTTGTTACACTTTTTCCACTAATAGGCCAAAATTTATTCCTTACCGCTGATAGTGTGCCCGTTATTCCAGCATGCAACTGTTTGACATGTTCCTCTCTGATTACGAGTTCTGTCAATGGATGATTCTTTGGAAGTAAGATTGGAAATTTCTTGTTATAGGTAACTTGTGAGTGTCTTAGACGACCTCCCACTCTCAGAATATTGTTGTTGTCTAAGAAGGGATTTAGGCTTAATAAACTACTGTTTTTAGGTACACACTCATGACGTTTAAGAAACTCTATTTCTCTTGAATAGCTTCCCTGTGCTAATTGAATTAGTTTAGCGAGTGCATTGTCAATTTCTTTTAAAGTTAGAAGCCCTCTGCTTTTATTTTTCTTTGCGTTGTTAATAAATCTTAATACGTAAGCTGTAACTCTAAGAAGTTTGCCTAATGTTGAAAATCTGTTGAAAATTGGGTAATCCTTTGGGTAAGTATCTTGTGCAATTAGTGATAATGTTTCGTTTTTTCTGTCAGGTATATCGTTTATTTCAATTCGTTCTTTCGATATAGGCCAACAAGACAAATCTAAGTTAAGCCAATCCGGACCGTGCCACCATTGAGAGGAGTTCTTTAAATAGAGTGGGTGACATCCTCTGGATATCAAATCCGCTGGATTTTCGTGGCCGCTTATATGATTCCAAAATTCTTCATTTGTATGACTATGAATTTTGCTAACTCGATTTACCACGAATGTCTTCCACGTGCGCGAATGCGATTTGATCCACGCTAACGTAATCATAGAATCTGTCCATAGGTAAATGTTTTTAATATTGATGTTCAAATCAATCATTACCTGCTTGACCAGTGTGCTTAGTAACACAGCTGCGCATAACTCTAACCTTGGTAATGTTATTTTCTTCAACGGTGCCAAACGCGACTTTGATATCACTAAACGTGTTGTGTATTTGTTTTCTGTACTAATTGATCGCAGATATACGCATGCTCCGAATGCCTTTTCTGAAGCATCGGCAAATCCATGCAATTCAATTAATGACAAATTGGTATGATCGATAACAAGTCTATCTGCTGATATTTGATTTAAATCTTCCAATGAGTTTCTGAACTTGCGCCAAGTGGAAAATATTTCCGGGCAGACTTGCTCATCCCATGATACCTGCGATTGCCATAATCGTTGCATAATCAATTTTGCACTGATTATTACAGGACTTACTAAACCTAAAGGATCGAATAATTTCGATATTGATGATAAGATGGTGCGTTTGGTAAGCTTTGATGAATCCTCCAGTTGTACACTGAATTGAAAAGTATCTGTGATAGAATTCCATGCTACACCTAGAGTTTTGATATGTTCATTCTTGTCAATTTGAATTATATTATCTTCTCCTGCGTTCAGATCAGCTAAGATATTGCGATCATTGGATGCCCACTTTGACAGTTCGAATCCTCCTCGTTTTAATAGGTTTGTAATATTACTTCTAAGCCGCATTGTATCTTCCACTGTATTTGCACCAGTCAAGAGATCGTCGACATAAAAGTCTGCTTGAACTATCAGTGATTCATCCGGAAATTCTTCTTTGTGATCAATAGCCACTTGGTTTAAACACCTTGTGGCCAGATACGGTGCCGAGGCAGTTCCGTAAGTTACTGTTTGCAACTTGTATGTTTGAACATGTTCACTGTCATTGCTTCGCCATAGTACTTTCTGCAATTCTTGATCTTCAGGATGCACCAAGACTTGTCTGTACATTTTTTTAATGTCTGCGGTTAAGGCGTACTTGTGAGTTCTAAACCTCGTAACTATCGATATTAGACTTTGTTGTACCGTAGGCCCTTTCAATAATTTGTCATTCAATGAAATTCCGGTTGATGTTTTACTAGACGCATCAAATACGACTCGCAACTTTGTAGATAGGCTAGATTCTTTTATTACACAAAAATGCGGTAAATAGTATTGCTCATTTGGTTGATCTTCGGCTTCTGTGGTTAGTACCATGTGTCCAAGCTGTATGTATTCGCTCATGAAATTTGTGTAACGTTGTCTTAGATCTTCATCTCTTCTGAAATTTCTCTCCATAAAATATAATCGTTTTAGCGCCATTTCTCTTGAAGTCCCTAGTGCTGTTAAACTTTGATTGAACGGAAGTCGGACCACAAATCTTCCTTCATCTGTTCTGTAGTGTGTTTTTAAGAAATGTTCTTCAACCCTTTGTTCTTCTGATGATATTTGGTGAGCTTCCTGTAATTCCTCAATATTCCAAAACTTTTGTATTTGATCTTCTAGCTTATTGTTAATTGACAAATTGCACATTGTGCGATGTGCAAGTTCTTGATTGATTTGGCCAGCTACTATCCATCCAAATGATGTCTTTTGTAATAGTGGACTATTTGTCGATTTGATTTGCTGCATGTGCAATATTTTCCAGAACAATTCTGCTCCAATTAACATGTCAATATCCTTTGAAATATTGAACTTTGGATCCGCTAGAAATATGTTTTGTGGAATGCGTGCGCTTGAAATATCAGTGGTGCGTATAGGAACTCTTCCAGTGATTTTTGGCAAAATCAAACATTTGAGAGTTACCTTGAACGCATTGTATCGTGAATATATTGTGAATTTGGCCGAGTGTGTGATATTTAATGTTGAATTTCCAATTCCAACAACAGGTGCTGTTATGGGCTCAACTTTCAAATTCAGTTTGTTGCACATATTTTCTGTTATAAAATTGGATTGCGATCCAGGATCTAATAAGGCCCGGCATTGATGACGTGTATTATCTCTCTCGTCTAAAATGTTAACTATAATTGTTGATAATATTGTTTGAGAATTTAGAACGTGGTTTGCTATTGTTACATTTGGTGTCTGGTCGTTTGGGCTTGAATCAATATGTAGCAGCGAATTATGCCGTTGGTGACATTTTTTGCAAGTACTGGATTTACAGTCTGCTGCTTTGTGATTTGATCTAAGACAATTCATGCACAAATTTAATTTCTTAATTTCCTCGTATCGTTTGTTAGCTGACAATTTGAGAAAATCTTCGCAATAATAAATTAGGTGATCTTTCTTGCAAAAAGAACAATGTTTTGAATACTTTGAATTTGTAGTAACGTGAACTTGCTTTGGTTGTTGCTTGAATGACTTATTATTTTCCAGTTTGGATTTGTCTGGTTTGAGTGCTTCTAAAATGCGACATCTATTTGTTAAAAATTCTGTGAGCTGATTCAGCGTTGGTAATTTGTCGTTATCTAATTTACTTTCCCATTCTTTTCTTGTATTGTAATCAAATTTCCGAACTAAAATGTGAATTAAAAGTGGATCCCAATTATCAGTTGTTACATTTAGCATCTTCAATGCACTTAGATGTTTTAAATAACCATCTAATAGTACTCTAACTGCATTTGGTAATTCTTTTGTAATTACTGGTAAATCTACAATACCTTTAACGTGATTATCAACTATTAACCGCGTTGACTTGAACCTCCTTTGCAAATATTCGTACGCCACTGTGTAGTTATTTGGGGTTAGTTCTAACGCATCAATTGCATCTAACGCTGGACCGGTTAACGATGATTTTAAATAATGCAATTTTTGATAATTATCCAAATTTGGGTTTGAATGAATTAGTGAATTAAATGAGTTGAAAAATGGTAACCATTGTTCTGTTGCTCCGTCAAAGGTATGAATTTTTATCGGAGGTAACTTTATTTGGGCATATGTTTGGTTTATAGCTGAATTTTGTTGTTCTTGATTTAAATTATTAGTAGATTTTAATAACTTATTTGCATTTGACATTGTCCCGAAGTACAAATCATCGAATGATTCCCTTTCATTTGAATTTTCCTCATCGACATCTAAACGTTCTAATTGCGTTTGAATTATATCGAACTCCTTATTCTTCGATGTTTTGCCTGCGAATTAGTAATTGTTCGAGTTTGGATTTATCATTTTGCAAATTGACAACGAAAGTATTAAAACGAGTTACTTTTCCTTTTAATTGATCCCTGTTTCTTCGTAAAAGATGAATAGCATCGTCGGATGTATTACCTTGACCTTGTGTATTATCCATTTCGTTTGTTTTATTTTATTTGTTTTTATTGAATGAAAATATCAAAGGCAAAAAAGAAAGAATAATTGGAAAAAGGAATGGGACTTACTGCTTAGACCGATGATTTACTGCATTGTTGATTTTCGTTGATTTACTTGATGAGCACGTGGCTTCGACGAACAGTTGTGGTTAGGTAATAGTAGTTCCCTGGCTGGTAGATATCCGGATCGATTGGACCAAAAATAATGTTACGTGAATGTTATTGTATTTGACTGCTTGCTTCATGCATTTGAATATGATAGCACTGATTAAAGAAAACTAATACATAACAGCTAACAACGTTTATTCGTCCATGACCGTTAGATACATCATCACACACCCCGCTCTCTCTCTTCTCTCGCCGATAATGCTAACACGCTTTGTGCGCATGCGTAATTTTACTTGAATACAAAATTACGATTATGCTTAACAATAGGTTTTGAAATAACTTTGAAATAACACTAAAAAAAATTATAACTTACTGGTAATGCTCATGAAACGATGTTTTCATTGCAGTAAATAAATTTCTTAACTCCTAATTTTCTAAGCGATATTATATTCTGCGTCAAAAAATAAAGCAAAAGTGTGTAGCAAGTGCTATTGCTAAAGTTAATAGTTTAGAAGATATCTTGTGAAAACCTCCTTAATCTTAAATATCGCATTGTTTAATATCAGTTTCATTTTGCCATGGTTACATAATTGAATGTAGCTGTACCAACTTTACACCCGCATCTTATCTTGCAACCCTCACTACTATAGCAGGAAATTCCAACTGATAAAACATCCTAGCAACCGCCACTCTTGATTAATCGGTAACACTTACGCTCCAATAATTCAAAACGAGCGCTCTATAAACCCCTCCGGAATGAATTGTTGCCAATCAACACTCAGTAGCAGCAGGAACAACAGAAGCCCTGAAGATGTCCCATAGGAATGTGGATGAAACGTCTATATAAGCAACCACAATGACGCTATTTCAGCTCGGAAGCCAAGAAGATAGTATAATTGATGACCGCGGAAGCCTATGCGGCAGAATGCAGGATCCAATAACAAGAATAATTTGCGCTTGCAGAATTGAGATTTGTCAGTTCGGCAAATGTCATGGCTACGTGGCCTAGCAACGAGCTCTTTGGATCTACCTGGCGTCACAGAAGACAATTTAGCGCTATCTCCTAGCCAACTTTGCATAAGAACCAAAATCGATTACCAAAATATTTGTTGCTGAAGATCGCAATATTTCTTAAGCTAAGGCACAACCTATGTGGCATCGCTGGATTTGTCTTTCGGTTATGTTTGCACAAACATAACAATATACAGGATGTTCTATTTGATATAAAAAAGTTTATGTCACTTCCGGTGACATCGGAAATGTAATTGAACTGCCAATAATGCTAAAAGTTAGCTCGCAAGAAATAGAAGTAGATCTTTTTTTTTTTTAAAACGCTAGCTTCTGTTCGAATATATCTAGTACATAAACGGTTCAAAGACAGAGACTGGCGTCGGCGCGGAGATTTACCGGATTAGACCAAAAATCACTAAGCCTAATTCAAAACGCCACAGTATTCTAAGCTGGAATAGTGGCAGTGCTAGGATGTATTGAAGAATTAGACAAGCAAAAAGTTAACTATCGATCTATTGTTATCTATTCAGGCAGTCAAGCAGTGCTAAAAGTACTGGATTTCACACAGGCGAAATCGAAACTTGTGCGGGACTGCAAGAATGCGCTCAATAGGCCGGGTAGGCGAACTAAGGTGACCCTAGTCTGGGTACCAAGACATGAAGGCCATCGAGAGGATGTCAAGGCAGACGAACTAGCCAGAGTAGGCTCGTCAACTCTTGATAAAAACCCAAGGCATTCTATGGGCACAGCATACCTATACGGTAGTTAAAGCAATTACTAAACAATCGCAAGATAAGAAATCGCAAGACTGGTGGAAGAGTATTCCAGGTCAAAGACAAGCCAAGCAATTTCTGATTGGATACAGGCCTAAATCTGTAACAGACCTACTAGACAGAAACAGAAAGTCCGTTAGAACAATAGTAGACCTGCTAACAGGACATTGTATGCTCAAGAAGCACATGAGCAACTTAAGCCTGACAGAGGAAACAGCATGTAGATTCTGCCAGTCGGAAGAAGGGACTGCCGTTCACATACTGTGCGATTGCAGACTCTCAGAAATTGGTCTAGAATGTCCAAAAGCCAAAACCCATGTAGAGGGATTGCTTCAAGGCTGCTGAGTCTGTTGAAAAAGGCAAAGTCAACGTAACTGATCTCATGAAAGAGGAACCACAATAGATCTGAAAAGGTCGCAGTGGGAGAGGTCAAGAACCACCTCGTGTAATAATCTAATCTAATCTAATGGCAGGAGTATATATTTTTCATACGTAGGTATCCCTCTGTTCTAAGTAATTTATTGCCATACATGCGAACTTCTATGTGCGATGGTGCATTCACATATGTACAATGCCATCCACGTCCACATAAAATTACTAACAATCTAATGATCATTAACAGTATGATGAACCCGCCGAAATTGTGAGAATATGTATAATGTTTGTACAATAAGAAAGCGAAGAGAGTTATTCTAACGCATGTCAAAGAGAATAACAAATAAGCAAACACTTTTTCCTGATTATAGCAGAGACTCATCTGTACGGCTAATAAAAAAAAACTATCTGGTATTGTTATGTTGCCTCTTTAATCTTAATCTAAAGTTTCATAATAATTTAATAGTTACCGGTTAAAGACTTCCTGTTCTCCGTGAAAAGTTAATTTGTTAGGGAAGTACACGTCTTGATGCCATCCTTCGCTCGTGTATAATACACGTATATCTAAAGATGGACTTATTAGCTTA
The DNA here is from genome assembly GCA_029619315.2 of Dynastes maya. NCBI lineage: Eukaryota > Metazoa > Arthropoda > Insecta > Coleoptera > Scarabaeidae > Dynastes > Dynastes maya. The sequence continues at coordinate 33,188,464 of JAROYE020000006.1, read as the reverse complement.
TAATTAAAGCGTGACAGACGGTTGCACCCGCCGAGGCGCCGTGAAAGGAGCTGTGTTTACTATGTACATACGAGGAATCGAGTGGACGTTCGGTTATTATCGGTTGATCGGTGCACGTGTACTATTTATAATGTTCGAGAAACTAGTGGAACCGTCCGGGGCGTACCGCGCAAAAGTAGACACAGTATTAATAAAAAAATAATAGATTGTTACCTTTTATTGACGTATCGATGACCACTGCTGTAATGTGCGACTACCATAGTACGTCGCGTAGTACTGCAACGTAAGCAATGCTTCCACTGTCGATTCGGTCAGGCCTCGACGACGGTCTGAAAACGTTCTCGTATACTTTGCAAATGATCGTTCAGCATCTAATGGAGTAAGATTTGCGAAATTCAATTACTCCTGTATCTCTTCTGTGCAGTCTTGAATTCCAAATATAGATCAACCTTTTCTAAATGCGGATTTTTATTTAAAACTGCACGAAATTTTTGCGCGACATCTAGTCCTATAGGATCCGTAAAGCTTTCTAGAACGGCTGCTCAATTGTTGATGTTATTTAACGAGTCTTGTATAGATAAGTGAGTATTTTCTAACTGCGAAATAGTTTGTGTCAATACAGAATAGTTTATGGAAATGTTATCCTTTCTTTTTGAACGTCCGAATTGGAAAAAGTTGCTGCTCTCGCGAACCGCTTGAGAATTAGAAGAATTAAGTTTGAAAATGACATCTTTCACTTGGGAATAATATTTGCGATAGTAAGATACTGCCTCGATCCATGTTCCCCACGCGTCAAACGGTTGAGGTGGTAGCGGAATTTGCGGAATACAATTGCTTGAATACGAGGATATGTTTGGAGATTTCACAAACCTTTTTTGGTAGATGATATTAAATCATTCACCCTGGATACTTTTCCTTGAATTGTTTCTGCTACGAGATGACATGCGTGTATGAGGCATGTTATGTGAAGAAGAGTCGGAAGCATATTTTTAACATCCTACTAGCTTTCAGCATTGTTGACGGCTCCGTCAGAAACTAACATGGTGATTTGGGCTCCTACGATACAAAATCTTTTACGCATATTTTTATTAGGTTTACAACGGTTTCGGCATCAATTCTTTCAATCCTTTTACTGGCTAACAACAAGCAAGCTGCTGGACCATTACGTTTTAAAGGACGCGCCAAAATATGAATCACGCTATGTTTCTGAGCATCAGTAGTTTCGTCCACAGTGAGCCAGATTTTTTGATTTCTCAACTCGTCTTTTATATAGTCTTTTACTGTACTTTGCACCTGTGGTAAATTGTACCGCAATTGTCTTTTTGTTGGTAGCTTCCATGGTGGAACATATTTATTCCAAAAAAGACGAAACTTTTCATTATCTACTAGGTGTTGTGGGATGTTGCAGGTGCTCAATATGAAAGTAAAGTCATACAAGAATTGCCAGTACGGAATATTGTTTTTTTTAATTGAATGTTCCTTATGACATTCACAGGAAACCTGCGTATTGTAACCTCCAATCTTCTCTTCTACCTTGAATTTATTCTACGATTTCAATATTAGACACTTTAAACTGAGAGCGCAGCCAAAATAGAAGTTAACTCGATGAAAGCTTAACCAGAAGTGATGAATTTATTGGCGTCCCTTTTTTTGCTTTAGTTTAATCGCGATAGCGATTGTTTCTATCCACAGCAAATTTTGATGATTTCTATCCAAGCGTAATATTGTGATGAATTTCGATGAATAAAGTTATTTTTAGTAGCATTATCGAATGACTGTAGGGACGCTACTAGATGACACAAAATAGGCGACTTTGTGGTACAAAACTCCCACGATAACCCTAAAATATTAATTTTTTCCTAACATAAATGACAATACCTTAACGAAACATATTTAATATACGAATTAAAGCTAGAAATACCTCCGAATTTATGCTGTTGTTTGTTTTAGGAGAACTTTACATTAATTTTGAAGAGTTACAAAAATAGAAGATGAACGAAAGAAGAGGCCAGTCGGCCTACGAGGGAAATTGTGGCTACGGAACAGAATTAATAGCCGTCAGAGGGAATTTCATATCTATCGAGTGACCATCCCGAATACCCTATGTGTACCGGACAGACAGCTGCATTTGATGATTTAAATATGTAATATAACAATATATTACGGCTCGAATAGTAGTAGTTTTTAGTAGCCAGCCAGTCAATGTCACTAGTGCATGAAAATGTCTCAGCTAACGGAAATGGAGTTCCGCGCGGTCATTAAGTTTTTAACAAAGGAAGGGCATACACTTAATCACATTAAACAACGTTTAGACGGCGTTTATGGTGATTTATCTCCTTCATATTCCACTGTAAAAAAGTGGGCAAAATGTTTCTGTTTGGGGCAAGAATCGCTTGAAGATGATGAGTTCCGGTCGGCCAACTGAACTGATAACGCCTCAAAACATTTAATTTTTTTAAGACATGGTATTAGCAGATCGCCGTTTGAAAGCGAGGAATTAGCAATGATATTTAACATTTCTGAAACAAGTGTTCGTCGAATTCGCGATAACCATTTGGGTATGAATGAGATTATTGCAAGATGGGTGCGGCATCTTCTTTCTGCTCTGTCAGGTCAAATGTGCGCGCTCGTTTTTAAATATGTGTTGAGACGACCCGAAACAGATTTTGGAGCCCACAGTCACAGGAAATGATACAATGCTTCTGTGTTATGGTCCTCTATCCAAAAAGGAATCGATGGACGTCGTTTTAAGGATGAGAGGTTGCTAATATTTTGGTCACCTTGCATAGTAAATCTATTTACTTAATACTAGGTATGTATATATTATTAGAATTCGCTTCGCTTAAAATTAACTGTTTAGAAAGGAAGTACTGACTACTGACCTTTCAACGTTGTTCTGTATGCAAGTTCTTAACGATACTACATGCTTGTATAATTACTTGTTGCTAAAGTAAAATATAAAATTTCGCAAGCAAAGCCGTTAGAACTTTGTTTCTTTTAAGACTCTATAAGAATGATAGAACATTAGATACTACATAACTTGGACATATGAAAATACATTTTTTCAAATATGATTTGAAACATACGTTCACTGTTGTTGTTTATTATTGGGCGAAGCGTCGAGATGCGTATTTTTACCGAATCCAGAGGTGTCCCAACCTCCGGTAGGGATTTCTAACGTGCCAGATATCGCACTGACAATGAGCCTACAGTTTCACTTCTTTATCTGAGAAGAAAGCATACTACATTTTTATCCGTAATTAAAAACTTACCGTCCTGGCCCGTATTTGAACCCGCTTTCAGGTCGAAAGGCAAGTATGCTAACCGTTCAACCACCGAGACGGTCACGTTCACTGTTATTTCATTCTAACTTAACGCTAGAAACTAGCATAGTTGCCGCTGTTGAGCGCCATACTGCGGTACTATGAGAAAAACTAATCTTTGTGGCGTGTATTAGGTATGACTTTTCGATCAAGATGACTACCTCCTTAATTTTAAAAATAATTGTATCCGTTTTTTGATGATTTATAATTGAGATAAGTATACACTCTAATGTCAAAAATATTGCAAGTATAATCGCAATGAGCAGCTCTTGCGTTGTTCAACTATCCGCAAACTCCAGCAACGGCGATGCTTTACCAGCGCCTAACATGACGTTGCAGCGACTTACACAACCGAATCTTCTCTTTTTGGTTTCCCTATCCCGGGTCAGATTTTATTCAGTAAATGTACCTCCATCCAATGACGATTCAAGGGAAAGGATAACATAATTCCTCTTCGTCCCATCTTCTTGGAATCCACAATTTGCAAATTTGGTGCAACCTCATCTGAAAAACACACAGAGATTAATTCTATTTGATCATAATAATACTAATTTCCCAAACTAAATGCCGTTAACAACACAAAGTACCGGCACATTCCTCACCTCACAAAATATTTTAATTAATTAATTCGGAACAGCCGTTTCGAGGGCTCCTGGGTAACCTCATTATCAACTGAGTGACCGAATAAATCTGAGCGAGAAACACAAAATAACTCTTTACAACTCTAATTCTATCATGCTTGCTTATCCTTACTCTCGTGAAAGGATATATATGTATTTACAAGTACCTACTATTTTGCCGCTTAACACTGAAAACATGTGAAGTATATACGGAACGAGATAGTTTGACCATGTATCTGTTCACCCTCATAAAATAGATCAAGATAACGATACGTTCCATTCCATCAAATGTGTTTTTCTTCCGTCTATGCATTTTTTAAATCTAAACCATGCAAGAAGTACAGGACGCGATGAAAAGGGTCTTTTGTTAATATAGCACGTTATTTAAAACATATGGTCGTTTTACCCTAGTAAATCAAAGAGACAAGAGTAGTGAAGAGGTGGGTGGTCTCTGTTCAACAGGTTTCCTTCCTTTTTTATATAGATAGTTTCAAATGCATCTAGCTCACTAAGCGTGGTTACGTTCTTAATCAATTTCAGGTATTCTAATTTAATATTATGCCCGTTTTCGTTTATGTGTTGTGCTACACTTGACGCTTCTGTTTTGCCGTACCTGTAGCACCTGATATGTTCAGTGAATCTAGCACCTATCGCTCGTTTTGTTTGACCAATATAGGCTTTATCACAGTCATTACATGCAATTTCATAAATTCCCGACCTTTCATGTCCGGTTTATCTTTCAGTTTGCCAAGAAGGTTTTTGAGTCTATTACGTAAACTGAAACATATGTTCATATCTTGTCCCCTAAAAACTAATATCTTTCAATATTCTGTGGAAGGGAAGTTTCCCAAATCTTTTGTCGCGAGTTACTACCAGGTTCAAGGTCGTGGGATTGCTGGATTTTCTTAAGAATACGGTCGACATCTATAGAAGAGTAATCTTTATAAATTGCTAAATTTTTATGAATTTAAGCTCTTTATTGTGCCTACTTTTATTCAAAGGGAATTTCACCAGTCTATTAACTAAGAAACTAATCGCGGCAATTTTGTGTTGTCCACATTGGTTAAAATCGGTCATAATGTATCTATTAGTGTTTGTTTCCTTTCTATGGACGTCTATTTCCAGTTTTTTGTTGTTTCTAATTACTAAGTTATCCAGGAACGGGAGTTGATTGCTCACTTCTTCTTCTACTGTAAATTTAACAGTTTCGAATTTTGTATTAAGAGTCGCCGGAATAGTACTTTTCTTGGTATCAAAAGCCGCGAAAATATCATCTACATACCTGAGTCAAATTCTAGGAAAGTATACGGTGTTCTTTTTCAAACACGCTTCAAATTTACCCATGAATAAGTTGGTTATGAAAGGGGACAGCGAATTGCCCAACAAACGAAATCTAGTGAATTTTCTACTTCTAGGCTGTCTACCTTGATGGGTAAATTTTTGTATTCGTTTACTAGCTATTTGAAAATTACCAGGTGATCTATACCTGAAATATGTTCGTGTGCATATACCTAGTCCTGCATCATTATACCGCTATACAATGTGTCGCTAAAATCGCTAGGGAATTGTTTCAAGGTCGTACATACGCAGCGATGACACTTCGTTACGACGCTAGACGGAAGACCCTGGCAAAATATTGCAGTTTAGAATCAAATCTGTAATTTGAAACCGTTTACATAGCTATATGTAATTTTATTTTAAGAATAATAAATATTTGTAATTAGAAAGCGCATGGCAAGGTATTATTGGTAGAAAAATAATAAATGGTATCGATACAGATGAACGAAGAGACTCTAAGACAATCAAGGCTTTTTAACTCTAGCTGTTGTAAAAGATAGACGTGTTTCTGAATTTAGTGATTAAAAGTATTTCAAAGTGCAATTTTCATTACATCGGGCCATTTGAAGAAAGGCGAGATTTATGTACGTGACTCGCCGAAATAGAGAGGGCCCCTCAAACGTAAAAATTTACAAGGTTAATTTCCTGTAATTTATTAATTTTTTAAAACTGCCGGAAAAGTATCGATGTGATACCTCAAAATTCACGACAAATCCAGTGAAAAATATCTATTTCATCCGCGTCAAATCTGATTATAAGACAACAACATGCGAAACAAAAAATGCATATGAAGCTTACGTAGATGAGGTCGAACATGGTATCACCGAAGATCTTAGACCGTTTTGGGGTTTTATATCCAACAAAAGGAACTCTTCCAAAATTCCTGGATGTGTGGTAAGTCGTGGTGTAGAATTTACCCAAACTAAGAAAATTGTGGATGCTTTTGTGACCGCCTTCTCTAGTGTCTACAAACCAGCTATCCCAAATGCGACTTGATCAACTTTGTTGGTGTGACTTACCAAACTTTTTTATATGTGCACCTGTCTTATCACAATCATTGTCAGTAACATTCAACCTGGCGCTAAGAATCTCGTGTTTCCCGAATGCCTGGAAAATAAGCAGAGTAACTCCAGTTTTTAAGACCGGTAACCGCTAGAGAATTAGATTGTTACGGTTTGAACATTAACTTCTTAAATTTGAATAAACCTTACTTAACTGGAAAGCGGTGCTATAAGTACTATAGTGGTACTTTTCACATAACTTCCATCATCCGATATACTGCAGGGATTCAATCTTGTCCTTTAATTTATATACCGACGATTTGTTACCTTTGTTGGACAGTCATGTATTGCTTACGCCGATGATATGAAAATATATATCACTGTGCACAAATGCAAAGCAATCTAGAACTTCTTCACAGTTGGAGTACAAATAACAATTTAATTCTAAACTGTTTTATCTTAGAGCAGTACTCACACCGTCACATATTACAACAACAACGTCAGCGGTACTCCCCTTCTACGTAATTCCATTGTCGAAGACCTAAGTGGATAACATTAGACTCCCATTTATTTGCTTCCTCTAAATTTCCTGGATTTATTCGCTCGTGCAGTCAATTTACAGATTTAAACGCGATGTAATGCTTGTGAGGTCTAAGTTTGAGTATGCTTCTGTTGTGTGGTATCTCTACTACCTACATCAAGGCCTAATGATCGAACGCATTCAAAAAAGGTTTTTAAAATGCCTATCTTTCAAACTGGACCACACAATTATATAATTATGATACTTTGCTCTCCAGACATGATTTCATGCCCCTAACACACCGTCAGTAAGACATAGCATCGTATTCCTTTCGAATATTCTTAAACATTGTAGCAATTGTTTAATGCTACAATTATTTTTAATGTTTATCCCACTTTAGCTGTTTTCATCCAATCCAATTGTTCTGTATTACCTTGATTTAGTTGTACATATTTAAGGGATACTGGAATAGTTAATGCTTATGAATATTATTATTTCAATTTCAGTTTACAGTAAGTGATAGCCGTAGCGGATCCTTTATTTATCTCTTTCCGTTATTATTCTTAAAGTTAACGTGCTCGTTGTTATTTCCCTTCTCGTTTCAAAAACATCAGTTCTCTCTCTCGTTTCAATTTTATATTCAATACTTGGAATTTTCGTCCCCGATTTCTTACCGTAATTTTTGCGTTTGTTTTTATCATGGACTTCATGTTCGAAGTTGTTGTGAGAGAGATTTCATTATTAGAAAGACAGTAAAGTGCACGAGTGGTAGTAAATACTTTTAAATTATTACGTATAGGCGTTCTTAGTCAAGCGGTAATAGAGTTTTTTCGCTAAGTTGTTAATTGAGTGAAATCCCAGGAATTATTCGGGATTTTAATTTTTTGACCTTTCCCTGCTATTTACTACCTTAGAAAACATTAATAGTCCGAAATCGAACTATTCTTACGTTCTTGTTCTCTTGTTGAGCAATATACGGAATCTGTCAGCCTGAAGCACCCCTACCCGTTTCCGCGGATATTTTTTTTGGACGCTTGACCTGGAATTAGCTCGAAAAATTCTTGTTCGAAGCTTGCCGGAAAACAAACAAAAAAAATCCGAGCCGAGACCCAAGGATTCCCTATCTGCTTCAGTAAAAACCGAATCGGATCCGCTAGGCACACGTGGCGACCACGAGGTGCCTCCTTAACCTTCGATGAGTATTGAATTAATATAATATTTCCTTTATCGATTTGCAATAAGTACGAAATAAGCATTAAATTTTAAGCTAGGACTTTTCTTGTCTTTTTGGATATAAGATACCGCCTAGTAGCGCTTAACAGTAAACCTTTTTTTTCTAATGATTGCATCTACACTGCTACCATGCTACCATCAGTTTTTTGTTGTCTATCACCCTACTGACTAGGGGTGATAATAACTTGATTACACCGTTTCATTGGTCAGTGGCGCCAACATTATTTTTTTTTTATTTTACAATCTTTATTTAATATTTTTTTATAATCCCCTCCCTGGTAAGAACTCTGTTTTTCTTACAAGGGAGAGCGGGCCGTTAGCCAAAAAGTCGTGTGAACGTCACAACATAAAATAGATTCTTCAGCTCTTCTTTCATTAATAAATTTTGCAGTACCTACCTGTAATAGTCACTTCTTCATTACCTTTAGTGTTCCAAAAGCAAATACCAACATTTTAGTGAAAGCGCCTGTTTGTCACATGATGAAAAATGCAAATAAACACAATTTACCCAACTTGCTTTAATTTAAATTGCTTCTTTTTTGTATTTACACTAATTTATTGCGTAAAACAACAATCGCTTGATTTTTGTTACGTGGGATGTTTAATGTATTTTGCTATTTTACTTTGTCCGATAATTGGCAATTTTGCTGTTGGACAATAAAGGAATTATTATTATTATTATGTAGGAAGTAATAATTAAAAATACCCTAAAATTGTATCATAATACCATTAAAGCAATTTTATTCTCTTTGCTATCGTAAAATCGATAAACGCTCGCTAAACAGCAGGATTACCTACGTTAACTTGTAATAATATGCTCGATAAATAGAAGTTGGTTTTCCTTGAACTGAATGCAGTTAATTTATCTAACGTGAAAAGCTTGATAATTACCCAGTATTTGAAAGGTGCACAAGAAACTACAATGGGATGCTAATTTATCGATTGCAGTGTATGGCAATTTATTATATTGTTAATAAACGAGACATTAAATGCCTACATTTTATAGAACCTATTCTTTATTGTTCTATTATTATTTTCGAAACAATTGACACCAAATTTCATTATTGTAATCGCAATCGATATTATGAAATTACGAATGCTGTAATTATAGTTTTTTGATGAAATTGTAAAATGTAGGTAGTGTAAAAAGCAATGTTATTTACGGGTTTATTGCTCAAATTAGAAAAGAGCGTATAATGTTGGTTTAAGGATATTCAACCTTACACTTTTTTAAAACACAGTTGTTGTTTTCTAATATATATTGGTAATTAATTGTTTTAATTAAAGAAAAATTTTCAATCCCGGTGAGGACTCGAACTAGAGAAGTTAGAATGGGATGTGAGATGTAAGGTTCGAGTCCTTACCGCGGTTGAAAATTTTTCATTAATTAGAAAAACTAATTACGTGGGAAGAACCAAGGAAACATATAGTTTGGTTACCATGACAATAGTAAACGAAACATACTGTCATTGACAATCTTACACTATTGATTCGAGCCTAAGTAAAGAAGAGATCGGAATGGGTGTAATTTATGAAAACATTTGTCAAATTAAAACCAAGATTTAATGCTAATGGAAACATTAATTCTACTGATGTAGAAACAGAAAATAGAATTATAATGCGAACGCATCTTTTTGGCGAAAAAGGACAAGCGTAACATATTTTTTTAAATCATGCAAACTAGCAAATAAATGTAAATATGTCAGTATAAATTTCAAGTAAAAACAAAAAATCTCTCGAAGTTCTTTCCTTCCACCTTGATACATTTGCGTAAACGTTTGTAAAAGCTGTTCTGCACTTTTCTTAGCATACTAATTGGTACATATCGGAATACTTATATTATCTTTAACGTCATATGTAAATCATATGCTAAAAGTTTTGAATCAACAGTTAAGAATAGCAATGGCGGTTCGTTTTGTTTACTATTGTCATAGTAACTAAACAATATCAACATCAGTAACCACATGAAGATGCAATATCCAAATATCTGTTTTACTTTCAATGCTAGACGTATACATCAATAAAAAAATAAAAGATATAAATTTCTTATATATATGGCGCTACTTAAAAAATAACATTTCTGGTGTTTGAATTTGGCGAAGTTTGGTGTTCAATTCCAAGCAGCCTGTATATGTCGAAGACGTTTTAATACAATGCTTAGATAAAGCCAAGAAAGCAATTTAATATTATAAAAATTTACGCGAAAATGTATTTGCATATCGGAGTTTTTTAAGGAAATAGATATATCTAAATTTATTTGAGGAGAAATTCATAAATATCTCGAAATCTATTAGAAAGATATATATGAAATCCATACTATATTGATCTATTTCTAGACGGAGAAGCTAAGTACGTAATAATATACAAGGTGTTCCATTCAAAATAACAAAGTAGGTGTCTTGTTCGCTACTAATCGCTCACTCTGTATATACGGAAATACTTTTTCAAGATACTTTGTGGTGTCTATTACATTATATGAAAATATTGATGTCATTTACCGAATAGACAAAATTGAGAATCCTGCTGCAAGAACGACGCAGCTCTGTAACAGTTAATATTGCATAAAAAATAATTAAATAACCATTTTTAACCATTTAATTTATATTTATATTAATTTTACGTTTTCAGGTAACAAAAGAGTATGTTTTAAGAATTGTAAATACCAAGTATTAATTACTTTTAACTATGAGAAAGGGTAGCAGGAAGTTGATTTCTATTGGAGCTATACTTTTTCAACAAAAATGGAGCTGCGTCGTTCTTACAGTAAGGTGCTCAATTCTACAATTCCAGAATATTAGGACACCTATAGTAAATAGTACTCGTAAGGGTGTTTTCCCATTTACCGACAATAGCACCGTCACGATCACGACACGGCACCGTCACTAACACGACAGCATTCACATTTGCCGACTAGTCGTCGACCAATTTCAATGTTGAGTATTGTTTTTATTATTGTCACTGGTTTTATCCTAAAGACACTAATTGTATTAATGTAATAGCATTGTACTTAAACGCAGTCACTTTCAATAGGCAACTGCAACGACACGGCGCCCATATGTCAGTAAGTGAGAAAGAATTCCCTTTATTTATATGGGATCTGATGTCCACCGATATCATTATTGGTGTTGTGCTGCTATCGTGTCGGTAAATGTGAAAACGGCCTAAAGGTTAGATACTTGCATGTTAATATCAACATATTAAAGCAAAATAAAAAAAGAAATGCTGAAACAGTTTTAGAGAACCCGTTTAAAAAAAGAAAGGATGGTAAACTATTTATGCAAACAAATAAATTAAGTATGTCTTATTTTATGATACATTTTATCCTCGTACACCCTACCACTTCGGCAGATCATGATGCTTTACTTTTACAAGTCAATTCCACGGCAGTAACAGTTTACGATAGCGTGATTTTATGTTTTGTAATGATCCTTGCCTGTGAAATTTATTCGTATAGGTTAATGTAAAGTATTTACGTTACCTACGTGTTCGCTTAAATCCTTTAACTGTTAGTCATAAATATTAAATAGGGATTAGTATTGCATAATACTGATATACTGTTATGCTGCGTACCGTTCGCTATTCAAGTTATAAAGTTCCTCTGAGTAAATATGTATCGGAGCAGCAAATGCTTTTAATGGCTGCGGTAGCAATGCCGCAAAGATAATCGTTATCATGGAGTATTTGTAAAGTGATGTAATAGTATAAAAGATCTATAAGTAAAACAACATTGAATAGAATCAATAACATTTAAACAGAATAATAAAAATAATCTAGATTTGTGTTCTTTTTTATTCTAGAAAAAAAAGTGCTTCTTTTTAAGAAATCACCACGGAATACTTTTCCATCTAAAAGTGTCAATATTACGAAAAACTATTGTCTTAGGAATGGAAATTCAAATTGAAAAGAAAAGCTACTTTTTCATTGTGCATTTGTCAATAAACAAAGTTTATGGTTATTACCATGTGAGACGATGAAACAAATTGTCAGTAAGTGGATAGGGAAATCATTAACGCAAGCTTTTTCTAGACATAAATTATAATTTATTGCGTCGAAGAACCATTAAAATACTATAGAGAGGATGTTTATTTTTACTTGCATGTTGTGTTATACTTTCATAAATAAATTATTTCTAAGTGAATACTTGTTACTCCTTCCGTCCCATAATAATAGTAGCAGATGAAGTTTTTTAATAGGATTATCGATATTTATAATTAAAAATGAGCTTTGGTACAATATTGCCAAGCTGTGCTTTAAAATTAAACATGTCATGGCTCGGTTACACAGGCCTGCGATGGTTATGTTTTTCAACTTTTAATGATTGATTCCTATGTAATTTTTTGCACTGAATCTGAAAATTATCTTACTTTTTTTCCATCACGTCACAAAATGGCAATTTTAAAAATATGTAATATTCGAAAAATATCGAAAATATGAGACTTAATGACTTAAAATGTTTTTTTTTTAATAAAATTTATAATTTTTTGGCTTATACTATGCAATACTATAGCTAAGCAGTTGAAAGGTCCGATGAGGAGGGCAGGGGGTCCATTGACTCCTAAAAATTTAATGAAAACCGCCACAAAATTACCCTAAATTTCTATTTTATTAGGTTTTCCATTTATTTATTTTCATCATTGCTTAGTTCATAAGTGGAATCGACATGTAACATTGAAAATGCTGCTATCAGCCGGTTTATTATGAAAACACAACATTTTCATCATAAATCGGCAGATAGCAGCACTATTTACATTAAACGTGTTGTAAATCTCAACAGTCAGTGCTGTCACGACCGTTAGCTTATTCGTACGTGTCTTCCCCGATCAGAAGTGTTTTTGTCGTCGGATATACGTTAAAAAGCAAACACACATAAAAACATGAAAAGTCCCCAGATTCATTTCGTTACATTTGTGGTGAGTTAATGGTGGAAAGGCAAAAAAGAAATATAGCAACTTTCATTCGGCAGGTTTATCTCGCGTATTTCGGTGTAAAAGTAGGAGATCAAGACAAAACTTGAGCACCCCACTATGTTTGCTATAAGTGTGTTGAAGGACTTCGATGGTGATCAAAGGGTGGACAACCTGCTTTCAGATTTGGAGTTCCGATTGTATGGCGAGAGTCACAAAATCACAGCGATAATTGTTACTTTTGTTCAACCGGTATTCATTGTTTCAATTTAAAGAATAAAAAGAAAATTATCTATCCAAGTTTGCCATCGGCTTTACGTCCTGTCCTTCATGGTCCAGACGTACCAGTGCCTACTCCACCACAAAATTTACCCGAAGTAGATGGTTCGGAAAGTGATTCAAGTGAAGAAACCGAAGATAACACAGAGGAGTACAAACCTGGCAATTCTGCATCACAACCTTTTTCACAGTCTGAACTAAACGATTTGATTCGCGACTTACATCTGATCAAAGAGGCTTCAGAATTGCTTAGTTCGGGGCTTAAAGAGAAGAATTTGCTCGCAGCTGGCACTTCGTTTCCCTGGTTCAAGCACAGAGAAAAAGATTTTATCCCATACTTTTCGGAAGAAGGAGAATTAGTATTCTGCAGTGATGTTGTGGGCCTTTTAATACGTTTAACATTCCGTACGAAAGCACCGATTGGAGACTATTCATAGATTCACAACGGAAATAGGTATGCGTCAATACCCTTAGGACATTTTGTACACTTAAAAGAACGTTACGAAAATTTACAATTCGTTCTCGATAAAATTAAGCACGACGATCATAAGTGGATTATGTGTGGTGATTTTAAAATAATATCGATGATCCTAGGACAACAAGACGGGTACACAAAGTTTCCTTGTTTTTTATGTGGATGGGATAGCAGAGACAGGAAAAATCATTGGAAATAGAAAGATTGGCGAAAACGAGCTTCATTAGAACGTGGAATAAAAAATGTGCTTGAAAAACCCCTCATAGATTCGAATAACGTTCTGCTTCCACCTCTACATATCAAATTAGGCTTGATGAAGCAATTTGTGAAAGCCTTAGCAAAAGAAGGTAAATGTTTCAAATACATCTGTAACAAATTTGCAGCCTTATCAACCGCGAAAGTAAAAGAGGGTGTCTTTACAGGTCCGCACATTAGAAAACTTTTCAAAGATGGAAAGAAGCGGATGTTGCTGAAAAAGAAGCCTAGGTTGCCTTTAAAGACATAGTAACCAAGTTTTTGGCAACAAGAAGGATCCGAATTTCAAATCTATCGTTGAGGTTATGCTGCAGAAGTACCAAAATTTAGGCTGTTCCATGAGTTTGAAGGTTCATTTCCTAAATTCACATTTGTACTACTTTCCTAAGAATCTGGGTGCTGTTAGTGAAGAGATGGGTGAGAGATTCCATCAGGGCATCAAAGAAATGGGGAGGCGTTATCAAGGAAGATGGAATACTAAAATGATGGCGGACTATTGTTGCACGATACATTCTTCCAACTGCAGCATATATGTACATATGTATATGCGTTAGGGAAAGCGATACACAGTCGGACGATATAAATGTATAATATCAGTAGCGTAGATACATTGAACTGAAACCATTGTTTAATTCTTAATACCACAAAGTATTAAAAAGAGGTAAATAATTTCGAAGGTAATATTTTATAGATGTCATGTTAGAAGTGATTTATTAACATTAATTACTAAAACATATTCTAAATTTTCTGCTGCGAAATGTTTTCGTTTACTTGTTAGGACATCTTTAAATATGGAAAAACTTCTTTCCACATCACAACTTGTGAGAGGAGCGTAGTGATAATAGAAGCTATATGCACTGTGTTTACTAACGGTTTCATTATTTTCGTTGCACAACAGTTTGCATGTGGACAAATCCAGATTGCCGGTAAAATTGCATTAATTTTTTTACATACGGGGGCACCAAAATCGCCGAAAATATTCTTGAATGTGTTTATTATAGCATCTAATGTTTCAATTGCATCTTTCAGTTGTATTGTTTGTGATTCAAAGTATTTTATTTTTTGAGGTATATCGCGAAAATATTCGTTAATAAAATAGAAATTACTTTGTAAAGATGGATCCTGTAACAGAGTTTTACATTTGCTTATGCTTTGTGCATCCTCATTTAAATTGTTTATTATATCAGCAACTTTCTCCAAATTGTCTGAATAAAACGAAGAAGCTTCTAACCACGTCCCCCATCTTATTACGATTGGAGACGGAGGTAATCAAAATGTTGGCCATTTTTCTTTGTATAAAGCAACTCTTGTAGTGCTTTCAAAAAAACTTTTTTGGTGTGACTAATCAATTCGTTCGCGTTTGGAAAGTGCTCTCTAACAAATTCCACAACTCTATGGGCTCGCGCAACTCTAGAGTGTGGGCAATGCATGTAATATGCATCATACTTACGAAGATGTCTTTTAGCAGTTTGCCAGCTTTAAGCGTATAAGCTGCAGCATCATTTATGAAAAGCAAAGCTTTCTCCCGTTTCGCCACACCTTCGAAAATTTTGTCAATACTGCTGACAACTACTTCTGCTATTGTATTAGCATTTACTCGTTCTATTATTTTGCTGGCTATTAAATATGGGCGATCTGGATACAATACACAAATAATGACGTGAACTATGCTCCGGCCTAACGCATCCACAGTTTCGTCTGCGCTCAACCAGTAGTAATTGTCTCCTATGTTGCTTTTTATATATTTTTGGGAGATAGTTTTTTCGTAGCGTTGACTCGGCAGGAATACCGCTACCTGTATATTTTGTAAGAACATTTTAAAGGATTTTCGGAACAGTTTTCGGGAGGATATATTTGCAGTCATAAGAGCTTCGCAGAGGTCACTATAAAAATTCTCATTCGACACGCCAGGATTGCGGTGAACATCGGCTTTTAAATGGTCCGTAAATCGATTTTTTCGGACATTTTAATGTAACGGAACAAATTGTGCAATAAATCTCGTGTCGCTGATAACCTTGAAACAATCATGATCCTTCATCCAGGTATTCAAGAGTTCTTAGTGGGAACGTTTGTTAAGTGACATAGTAAGTACAAAAAAAAACAATGAAAACCAAATTAATACATCTGTATATTTTTACTATTTTCGGATACATTACTAACATGTGGTCATTGTGAACAATCTGTAGATAAAAAGCAAAGAAAAACTAAAACCTCACAAAAATAATATTGATTAATACAAAAAAGATAAAAAGCAACTCGTCCGTCAAGATAAATATGACACGCTGCAAAGCTGACACCGTGTATTTGGATTTGTATTTCTGGTTTCCATTAATAAAACCGAAATGTCAACGCTTTAATTAAATTTTAAATGTTAAGAGTTGCACATCTATACAAAC
Organism: Dynastes maya; assembly: GCA_029619315.2. Lineage (NCBI taxonomy): Eukaryota > Metazoa > Arthropoda > Insecta > Coleoptera > Scarabaeidae > Dynastes > Dynastes maya. The sequence goes on along the minus strand of JAROYE020000006.1, from coordinate 33,172,120 downwards.
GCAGAAGCGCTAATAACAACCGAGAGGAAAGCAAATCACGAATTATATCACCGATTCTATGCATTCAAGCAAAAATGAGAATTGATCCTTGACGAAATTTAACCTTCCAATTAAATTCGTTAGCTGTTGCTTTCGCGGCAGGTATCTTCATAATTTCTGAATTACACAGTTCGATGTTAGTTGAAACAGATATATAGAATATTACCACCACTTTTACAATAGCGAACAAGAGTATCCGGACAATTTAATCCTTATACGTAAAGATCATTCCGACGCTTTAGCTATACTTACATGGGTGTGATCCTTCGAGGGCGACTTCCGGTGAAAGTATAACGTCGGTCCTTTCAACGTGAGAATATAATTACCGTAAAGGTTAACTTCTTTGGGAAATATCACCGACCAGTTGGCTTAATATGGATTGAATAAGAAAAGAACTTGCGTTTTTAAGATGATTACTATCTGGCTTAATTTAGCAAGATTATTCAACCTATGTCAATGTTTGCTTGTATGTACGCAGAACTAAAAATGGCGTAATGTTTTAGACAAAGGCTATGATACTTGCAATAATTACATGCTCGGTTGTTGCCCTCGATAAAACTAAATAGCTACAATGTGATATTTAGAATATAAATCGCTTTAATTACAAAACGTTATTATATGTCTTATTTACTGTGTAATACGCAGCAATTCCTTACATTAGCGTTTAATTTCAATGAGCTATTGTATGCGTAAAAGTTTTCAAATAAGGAGCTGAAATTACCAAATTGTGTAAATATCTGCAACGTTCGCCTTTGTTTTAAATATTTGCATAAAAGTTTTTTAATAGTAGAAGTTGCAAAAAGTTGTCTCAAACTTTACATATGCTATTTATGCACTAAAAGTTTTCTGAGGTTATAACAAGCTTCAAAGCTGTGAGACAGTCACCACATGTAAAAAAATGTTCTTGTTTTGGCCTGTGGTCTATACTAAATTTTCTATTCGGCTCCTTCCTAAAAAATATTGCTGTGCCTGCTTTAAGCTACGTTTCCACCGGAGGAACATTGGGCAACATTTGCGTTTCTATTGCTTGTTTCCGAAAATGTTTCTAGAACTTCCTAAATGTTTTCAAAAATTTCTCCTTGTTTCGGAAACAAATGTTGATTATTTCTGCTTGCTGCCAGGTTCAATTTCGAGCGGCATCTTCAAAGGAAGAACTGACAACACACCGGAACAGAAACGAGTAGCCGCATGTCGCTGGCGCAGTGGCAATAAAAAAGCAACTGCCGACAAACAGTTACGATTTCTGAGATTGCTTCGAGGAGTGAAACAATATGTTACTGCAACTTGCCACATCAGTTGAAACACTGAGTTGCACTTTCACAAACTACCACAGTACCGGCAACATTTTTGTCAATTTTGAAAATGTTTTGGTGGAAACAAAAAGTTGGTGTACGTGGCTAAAGGTTTACGAAACACCCAACGAAAGGAAACCGAAAGCAACAACGAGGCTTTAGAGACACTCCATATTTCCTAAATTTAATGCTATAATAGTGACGCGTTAAGAAACCTCAACTAGTAGAATTTATATCAAATGATCAGCTATACGAAATAACACTAAAATAATTTCTTGAAAGTAAATTTATTGTTATTACCATTTATTCTGCAATTATTCCAAATAATTAGGCGTTAATAAAAAAATTGTGGTAATATATTTCCAGGAGCAGTCGACAGATCCTTTTTGTATTCTATATTCCACAACCGCAGATTTTTCCATATCACCGATCTTATTTGTGGTAACGAAAAATTTTGCGGTAAAACCGAGAATCGAAGATTAAAATCTACAAGCATGAATAATAATTCATATGCATATCAACTTTTCCCTTCTTTCCATACATAGCTACAGATTACTATAATATCTAAATTTATTGTGCCTCTGAATGTCACATCCTAGATAATTAAACAAGTACAGGAGAGCAAAAATTTTGTATGCAAGATCTAGCAACACACAGAAGAAAAAGCTGGTGTGCGAATAATAATCTAGTACTGAATTACGAAAAAAGAAAGATCTACCTTCGCAAACCAAGTGTTCAGTCGTCAATCCCAAATTTGTTTGCATAATTGTTGACAATTACCTTGCTTGGTGTTAGCATGCTGATTTAATATGCGAAAAGCCTAGCTCAGCCCATTACTCTATTTTAAATATCAAATCTACCTCTTGAGCTCGATCCTCTACCTATTTTACATTTGTGATCTATCAGAATTAGAACATAGCACAGTAGCCACCTTCGCTGCCGATAATCCCATCATAGCTGCAAGCAAATAGAGTGAAAAAACAGCAACTTTAAAGCCGATGAAAAAATGGAAAATAACGTTTAACGCAATGAAATCAGTCTACATTAACTCCACCAATAAACTAATAGAACACATCTCTGTAACTGTGAATGGACAGATAGTGCGATACGTTAACACAGCTAAATACCTTGGTTTAACGCTTGACACTAAGCTTCGCTGGAAAGCTTATGTGAAAAAGAAAAGGGGGAGTTAAGTATTAGATATTTAAAAGCGCATTCGCTCTTAGGACGAAACCCTGTTCTATCAGTACTGAAATGTTTTAAAACAGAGAAATTGATCAAAAAAATTGAATTTTTGTAAATTAGTTAAATAATTAGATGAACTGGGGGTTCGGAAGTGTTCTTGCACTCTCTTTCGACAATTTTAAACGAATTTTTATATCAGTAAATGGAAATTAACGAAAATTAAAACTGAAAATGCAAACTAACCTGGATTTCCAAGAAGATGTCATATAAACTTTATGTTTATGTGAGATTCACGAGGAACTGCCAATTCTCAAACTCCAACCTTCACTTCTACCTTGAATTTTTACTGTGATTTGAATATTATACACTTTGAAACCTGGAACACAATCAAATACGAGTTACCTCAATGAAAGCTTGACCAAATTTAATCAAATTAATTGACGTCCCTTCACGCCATTATTTTAATCGCGATGGCGATTGTTTTGTCCACAGCAAATTTTGATAATACCCTGCCAAATGTCATTTGATGTTAAATTTCCAATAAATGAAGTGTTTCAAAATAACATAATGGAATATATAGTAGCGTGACTGGATAACTGAATTTATGCATCGACAATCAAGCAATACTAAAACTCACTGACATTCTGGACAGAAACATTACGATAGATATTTAATTTACGAAATTGTGCTCGAAATACTCTTGAATTGACACTATTGTTTATTGTAGGAAGATATTCCATTGATTTTCAAAAATCATGAAATGGAGAAATTGTACATAAGGGTAATTTCGTCCCCATTACCTCACATTTGTCGTTGTCTAGACTTAATTAAATTATTTAGTACGCACACTCCGAAAATGGAAGGCTCGGGGAGGAAAGAAGGCTTCCGAAAAAGAGCTCATATCCACCAGAGGGAATTTCACATTGACCGAATGGTCATACTGAATATACTATACGTGTTCGAATGACAGCTGTGTTCGACGATGTAAATATACACTACTACAATAATACATAACAAGCTATTACTATGTAAGCAAAGGCAGTGTGGAATATAGCTCTGGGGTTGTGCTAAAAAGGTAAGATAAAAATTTTCAAAATAAACTATTAAGGAACGTTGTAGAGACACCGTGGTACATTAGGAATAAGGAGGACGTTCCTAAGGACCTGAAAATGGACTATCTACAAGTGAAATTAAAAAATCCAATATAGCTCCTTGATAATACGAACATTGTAAGAAAAACCAAGAGAAAGAAGCCTTTTGAGTTAGTGTATGTAATAGCGTTAGTGATAAGAACAGCAGTTGGTCGAACGCTAGGGGACGCTAACTGATGACTTCTAGACTTTAAGACCTGTAGTATTTTAAAAACAGAATTAAGCTATTGTAACGTTATTTAATAAAAAAATATATATTTTCCGTACAGCAGAACGTTTACGGGTCGGCGTATCTCTACTTGGCTTATGGAATTCTGAGATGGGGCAGAGCTAGAGATACAAATCGCATATCTTTATTACACAAGGGGTTCATCTGCCCAACGTACAACTTAAAACGTAATAAATCATACCGTCTGACGGACGTCTTTATCCTGTTGTTATTTTATTTACCTATACCTATATAGTATGTCAAGCAAAAAAACAGGCGAATTTTTGATAAACGACAAGCTTTAAATACAAAATTACACCTCTCCAGATACTTAACATGAGAGGAAAGCATTAACTTCCCGCAAGATCCGTAATTTAATTATCGCATAACGAATCCCAATGACAGTATTTCGAACAGCTCACCTTGACGAGCTTTTCGTCACAACAATTTCGAATGTATTGGCTATGATAAAAATGCATTCGTTCAATGTAACCTTGGTTTTATTTTCTAAAAAGCGGCAAAAAATCTCCATCGCGATATTCTACAATGGATGACCTACTAAAGAGCAAATAAACTGTGTGGCTTATAGAAGTAACCGAAAGCTATTTATTAAGTGAAAATATTTTCGTTACAGTTCGCGACGAAACAGGTTTTCGGCCATTGAAATGGCAAGTAGGTATCTCTATTTAAGTGGATTAGAGCGAAAAGTAAGAATGGAGATGAATAACGAGGAAACGATTAAAAGGTTAAATGAGTAATTATTACTGGTTATTCTATTTTGTGTACTTTAATTACATAAAACAAAAGTGTTCGTGTAACTGTACGATTTTAATATTGTGTATTTTTGATTTTATTCCAATTGCAATGTACTGCAACGCTTTTATATAACCTAATCCTGTTTTAATGAAAGTAAAAAGTTCGAAAATACTAACAGTGAATTAGAGCACAATATATTTCTTAAAAGGGAATGAACATATTTCATTTTGGAAGACGGAAAATCAATCAATTCTCATTTCAATGTTGAATAAACGTGGCGAAAGGCAAAAGATTTATGAAGGTCACATTTATTAAATTAACAATTTCGCAGTGTATTAATAATTGTTGACAGAAACCATTGTTCATATCAGTTCGGTACTTTTCGGAATATGAGCAGCAGGTGTGCATTTTAGGGCACGTTCTTTCTTTTAATGAAACCGTAAAACAATCAATACAGCTTAAATGCTGCCTAAAATTATATATGAAACGTCGCAATGATTTTATTCTAAAACCTACTGGCACGTTGTTGCGCATTTTCACAATTTCATAAAAAAAACATCTTTCCAAGAAAATCATTCAAATTCAAATGGTAAACATCAGCAAAGAATAGTTATTTATGTCGCAAAGGACGTAAGTGCAATTTTGCAATCGAGGAGGTTTTTTTGTCGACCAAGGCGAAGCAAAAATACTTATGGTCCAACTGGCCATATTTTCCTGCCACCGGCCCAAAATTTCGAATTTCGCGGCGATATTTGGCATTTGATTATCTACTTCCTTAATTGTCAAAGTTGTGAGCCTTTGTCATAGAATAACATAATAGAAAGGCAATTCTGGCCATAGACGTGGGCCCGTATTTTGGCGCTTTTCGTAGGCATACCGGAAACTATCAGCAGAATACGCGGTCTATATATTTTACATTTTATTCAATTTTTTGGCAAATTCTGTATTTAATACCTATATTAGAGCACAAAACACAGGTTTTCCTTTCCATATTTATGTGTATATTGAAATGTTTCAAAACTGGGAAATTCTTGAAAAAAATTAAATTTTTCCAAAATTAGTTGATTAATTCTGGTACGTAGGTTTCCGCGGTCGTCAATAACATTATACTCTTGGTTTCCGGGTTGAAACCGCGACGTTGTCGGAAACCAAGAGTATAGTAGTTGATTAATTATATGAACTGAGGGTTCGGACGTGTTCTTAAATACTTTTTGGGCAATTTAGATGAACTTTAATACTAATTAATGGAATTTTAACGAAATTTGAAACTAACCTGAATTTAATGACGATGCTAATACTAAACTCTATGTTTATATTACATTTATAGGAAACCTGTCTATTCTTAACCATCAGCCTTCACTTCTAACTTGAATTTATATTACGATTTGAAATATTAACATTTGGATACTTGCAACACAGCCAGGCACGTGTTACCTCGATGAAAGCTTGACCAAAAGTCAGCAAATTTATTGGCGTCCTTCTACCGGTTTATTTTAATCGCGATGGCGATTGTTTTGTCCGCAGTAAATTTTGATAATTCCTTTCCAAATATAAATTGATGGTGAATTTTTGATGAATAAACCTATTTATAGAAGTAACATAATCGAATGGATGTAGTGACACGACTAGATGACTCAAAATATGCTACTCTGTGCTACAAAATTCCACTGACAACCCAATAATAATAAAACTGACGTTCTAGACTTTACTATAGACATTTAATTTACGAAATTATGCTCGGAATACCTCTGAATCTACACTGTTATTTGTTGTAGGAAGATATTCCATTAATTTTGAAGAGTTACGAAAATAATAAAATCAACTGAAGAGGAATAACTTCGCCATTCTACCACGTTTGTCGTTGGTTGGACTTGAAACAATTATTTAGTACTCTCGCTCCAAAGATCGGAGGCTTGGGGAGGAGTAGAAGCTATTGAAAAAGAACTAATAGAGGGAATTTCACATTGAACGAGTGGCAATACTGAATACACTATACGTGCTGGAATGACAGCTGCGTTCGACAATGTAAAATTTACAACAATATTTAGTAGCGGGATTCAATAGATATGATACAGTACTCATAGGGTGTGTATCCTTTGATGTAATGGGTTTTTCAGTAGAAAAAAATACATTGTTCGCCTTAAAGCAAAACTATTGCATTGCGAATTCCCATAAAAGGCCAAAAAACTGAATTTAAAACATTAAATTCGAGTCTATGATGATAAATATATATAAAGTTAAATTGTTTTGCATGAAAAGTTAAAGTAAATTATATAAAGGCTTTACGCATGCAACAAATAAAAAGTATTTTATATATCAAATGTTCTTTTAATTTATTTTTAAATTAATTATAAGATTTATTCCTGTAACTGACAGGCAGGTGATTGTAGATTTTCATCGACTGAGTTACTACTCCTCTGTGGATTCTAGGCAACATGGACTGTGGAATCTATAGAAGTCTGTCGTTGCTACGTGTACCATACTTATGTGTAGTCTCAGATGATAGGAAAAGGTTAAAGTTTTTCCTTACAAAACAAGCCCACTCAAATATGAAAATGCATGTTGCATGCTCTTAGCTTGAAAAATATTCGCACACGTGTCTGTTCTGTGAAGATCGTAATATGCTTCTTATTGAGACTTTTGCAGCTGGAAGATCTTGAGACTGTAGGATGAGTTTTTCCGGAATATGATGCCATATTGTATTCTAGCGTCAACATAAGCATAATAGCTGCTTCTACATCAACCACTGTTCTTATTTTGCGAAGTGCGTGTACAAAGCTGGACATTTTAGAAACAAGAACCTCTATATGATTTTTCCAGCTTCTACGATCAAATCTAAGAACTTTCCTTCATTTGTTGAGGTCAGTACACTGTTGTTATACGTGACATTAAGTTCATCGTCTCTTTTAAGGGAAAAGGTTATTAGTTTCGTTTTTGCAACATTTACGTGGAGATTGTTTTGTGTAAATTAATCCTCAATATGGTAAAGGCTCTCTTCAATGTCATGCTTCAATAACTCCAGGGATGTTCTTTCTATAACAACAGAAGTATCATCCGCAAACATTGCTACACTATGATGTTCAAGAGCGTAGGGTAGATCCCCTACGCTCTTGAACAAAATCGACCCTTGTTATAATCCTTGACGAATTACAAATCATTTCAAGGGGAAAAGATATCCTGTATCCGCATCTGCGCCGATTACCCACTGTCATCTACCGCAGAGGTTGGAATTAATAAAATTATACAGGGTGAGGCAGAGTGGAGTCCCCCATTTGACGGGTGAATTGTGACAAAACGCTTCAAGATAAAGGAAAAAGGTTTTTATTTTCGGAAAGCACATATCATGCCATTTTTTGGTTTAAGTTTTAAAAATGATATCATTCCTGTGGCTTCCTTGACGTCGTTCGACAAAGTTTTCGGTCACTCTTGCCAGCATATCTTGTGGAATTCCGATGATTACGTCCTCAATTACCACCTTCAGGGCTTCCAGGGTCCGAAGTCGAAATTTGTAAACCTCAGCTTTCCGGTAACCCAACAGAAAAAAGTCGCAGGGGCTCAAATCCGGGGAGCGGGGTGGCCATGAGATATCCCCTCGTAAGGAGATCTACTCATCGTACTCATTCATTTTTGGGCGTAAAAACGTCTCCAGCATCACACAATAACGTGCTGAAATCACGGTAAAAGTTGTGCCTACGTCTTCAAAAAAAATAAGGCCCAATGATGCCTATAGAGGACACTGCGCACCAAACTGTCACTTTGGGGCTGTTGAGAGGTTTTTGGTGTAAATGACGATGGTTTTCACTTGACCAGTAATGAAAATTTTGCTTGTTTACAGTGCCGCAAAGGTGAAAATGCGCTTTGTCGCTAGTCCACACAATAGCGCCAGGAGGTACAACTGTTAGGATTGCATTGCAAGCATCTCTACGTTTCACGTAATCTTGCGGGTTGAATCTCTGAGCAATCATTATTTTGTAGGGATGTGTGTAAAATTCGCCTCACTGTTCTTGACGATATTCCAAGGGCAGCGGCATGTTTTCGCGCAGGACGTGTTGGAGACTGTTCGATAGACGCTCTAACTGCCGCAATGTTTTCGGGAGTTCTTACACTTTTAGGTCGCCCGGTTGGTTTTTTAGGCAGTGCAGACCCCATCGCCCTTACATAACTGATCCACTCCCTAATGGCTTTAAAGTCAGGAACACTGTCGTGACGAATTAAACCGAACCGTCTGCGAAAGGCCCTCTGTGTCGCCACCACACTTTCCCCGTTTTTAAATAATGTCTCCACGAGAAGCCCCGTTGCTCACCCGGCCACCGCATGGTGACTACCGAAAATGGCGTTGTTCCCCCGACCAAACGGTACCTGCCCCACCCCTCTACCTGCTCTAGCGCCCCTTGAATGAATTTTTAAAACTAGGGACTCCATTCTGCCCCAGCCTGTATAATAAAAATATGATAACAAAATTGGGGGGGGGGGGGGGGGGGGGGGAAGCCGGTTGGTAATGATGGAAACTGAAATAATAGCTCACGTCGATTTAAAACTATTAAATAAATATTAAGAGAATTGTATAGTTATCCACAGCTGACTTTAGACACTATTGCCCCGCTGTGCTCCATGTCCTAGCTTTCCCCCTACCATTAATTTCGAACTGAAATCAAATTTCGTTGATTGTCTCAAGTTATTGCAGGACAACTAAGGCGAGGTGGCTTTTTAACTTGTATTTAAAGAATATTTCCATTTATTGAACGTTATTTAAATTGCAGATCCCTCTCACAATTGTTCTTTATTCAGTTAACAGAAATATGACATTGAATTTTTTCTGTCGCAGTGGTGAGCGTCTTCCCCAATGCCCTTTGCAAAGCAAAAACTACTCATCATATTAAAAAGAAAATGGAATCATCTTTAGAAATTTATTACGAAAGACTTTTTAAACCCATGCAAAAGCTTCCCATCTTCTAAATTTTCAACATTCTTTCCGGAATAAATAAAATAAAATGGTTAGTTTAGAGACTTCTCATCGAAGTGTCGCAAGAGGTACGTAATCGACAGCGATTGTTTCACTATTATCCGTAAATATTGAAATTTCATCGGTAAGACAATAATAATTACTATTACGAGCGTGTCTTCAAAAATTGAACGTGACGGCTAAAGATGGAATACAAAATAGAAATCATGGTGTAACGGTTCCGTTCACTTCAAAGCCGTTAAGTTCTTTCGTCGCCTATTTCACTCGACGTTTATTGCCTGTTAGTCGGTGTTCCTCACGACGGTCTAACGCAATGGTATAAGCAGAACTTTCGCGAAAGATAAGCAGCAAGAAGTGCCGCGTTTTAATTGGAGTATCAAAGGTCCTAATATTTACCTTTCCAAGAACGGTGCCGTCCGTGACAACAAACGACTGCAAGTGTATATAACGCGTTTCGATTTCGATATTAACGGCTTTGCTTTTGCTCGACAAAGCGAGACGCCGCTCATAACCTTTCCAACGCGTTGAAGTGAAATAGAAAGCAATAACAACTTTCGAATTACACGGGTGTCTTATGGGGATAATAGAAAAAGATGCAGGTAACCGTATATCGTTGCGATAAAACGAGATAAGGCGAAGAATTACATTTATTATTTGGAGGGGTTTACTTCTTCGGCAAAATTGACAATGTTCGCTAACCGCTTTGGACAGTTCGCTTCATACTGTTGAATTTTGAATATCGCGCTCTGCAAGAGAATGCTAGATCTTCGTAAATAAGCGTCGATGTCATTTCAGAAAATGTTACAGTGTGATAGTTAAAGAAGAATCAGGAACACAAACAGAATACTTCTTGAACGTTTTCTTCAACAGCGCACATCCTCTAATCGGTGTGGTTGGATTTTCTTCCGGTATTTACATTTCGCAATTTTAATTTTTCGAGTGAGTTGCGCTTGTCTTTCTTCCGGACTTTTCCTGCGAGGAACTCAAACTGAAACATGGTAAGTACTCGATAAAACTTAATAATTTATTTTTTGCTGAATGCCGCTGTACTTTAGAATGTTCACAGTTGTCCATAACTGAAGTTATATAACTTTTTATTAAAGCGTACGAAACTGGGTTAGGATTGTGTAATACGCTCTATTAGCTTTACTTATACATTTAATTTATTTTTAACTGTTCGTTGGCTGCGTATTTACTTTGCGAGGCATGCTATTAATTGCTGTACTTTTAAAGACAAAGTCGTAGCATGCGTTTATAAATAATATCTATGTATGGTTTAAATAACTTCCTGCTTCGTATCCACTGTACAGATTGAAAGGATAACTCTCCTTACTTATTATTACTATTTTAAAGAAGCTAAGTTTAGATGTCGAATTAGTGTAAATGTAATAAAACGCATAGTTTGAAAATGTGGTGTTGAAAGATATTAAAATCTCAATATAGATTTTAAATCATAGTGTTGTAAATCTTAACTCTTATACATACATATGTATATTTTGAAAGCTCCTAAAATAAACCTATAACTAAATCCTTCAAAGGTTTCAATTTTGAAAGCTGATTTCACTTGATGTGTTTTTTGTACTCCTTTTCATTGCTTTCACATGTTTTTTTTTACTTACGTACAATATAACAGCAAGTTTTCCGATGCCACATATGTATGTGTATGTTAAAAATAACATTACAAAGGTAAAGATGATTTAACATTGCAAGCTCTGTAAAGTCTTCTCAAAATATATTATTTAGATCTTAATATGAACTAAATAAATAGCGTACTGTTTTCTCATTTTGATTTTCTCTACAATGTACTTAAATAATTATAAGCTACAAAGATCTCTGAAAGATTTGCTGCGGCTTTTGTCAGAATATTTTATTTTCAAAAATAATCACTTTTAATAATATCATTCAACAACTAAAATTTTAAATATTCAAAATCTAAAATTAACAATACGACCCTGGTAGTAAAGATAGTGTTTTTCTTCATTTATTAATAGTTTTAAATTTAATTGACTCTTTTTTATATTGAACCTGAAACCGGCAATACAGTGTGTCCTCGGCTGGGGTACCACACTCTTGTAAATTTCCCTATTTTTTATTTAAAAAAGGTCATTCTTGTTCAAATGTTTTGCTTATTTTGAGATGTTGAACACAGTGATCAAGCTAGCAAAAAAACATACAGAGCCTTACAAAAATTTGAAAAATGTATAATCAAAATATCATTAATTTTATTTTTTTTTTGTGTCACTTAAAAAGTAATTTGACATATCTTTTATTTTAAAATTGAAAAGAATGATTGTTATTATTAAATTATCTCTAGTTTATCCAAAGTTGTGAGTTTTGATATATTTCAATTGAAGGATTATTTTCTCTAGTTTTTCTTTAAAGTCAGTAAGCTCTTCATCAGATTAGGATCAAGCTTCTTTAATTAATAAGAGTAGTTTCTTGAGGAGAATTTCACATTTATTAGTTTTTATAACGACCTCTATGTTTTATCGCAAGTTCGGGCACTGTATTTAACACCCCAAATTAAGCAAACTATTGATCAAGAATGATTTAATAAAAATCGGGAATAAGGTTGTTTGCAAGAATGAAATATTCCATCCGGGGATACATTGTATATTCTGAAGAAAATTGATACTTGAGGCACAATAATTTCTTAATCTTTAACCAAAATAAATTGTTAAATTCAGTTTAAAGAAATGTGTTGGTTGCATTATATTGAATATCATGCAGAAAAGTAAAGAATAGCAGGTGGGAGGCAAAATAGAGTAAAGGTTGGCTATTTAGAGTTATAGCAGAATTATATTAGAATACTTTTGATTTAAAATGAATCTAAGAATTTGTCATTGTTAAGCTAAATGTTTTGATTTAAAATAAATTAATCTTGTAAAAGAAAGAATCTTCCGACAAACAGTATTTACATTCAAATTAAACTTTCTAGTTTCTTAGTAATAAGATAAAATTAAATAATCTTATCCGACAATAAAGATAAATTAACTGTGTGAAAATAATTCCATATCTACATTTTACAGAATCTTAATAAATTACTTTATTGTTGCCAATTTAGTCGTAAATTTTATCGGATTTGTGTTAATATATACTTGCGTTGTTTTCTTTGTTTTAAATTTCAATCAAAAATATTTTCTGTCACCACAATTCGATATTCACATAAAAATTCATGGAAATTGACAAACTTTCGTGATAATCAGAAAAATACGTTTGCAATTTCAACAAATAAATATAAAATTTGATTGGTTGCTGGTAGATACTGAGAACTGATATCGCCAAAACCAATAACCACTACGCATAGAAATTCTCTATCTATACGTCGAAGTTTACGAATAATACATTTAAAATAATACTAAATCTATTGCTTTCTTATTTTGCTGATTTCTCGAGAATTGTAAGAATTCTTTCAAGTTTTAAGGTAACAAGTTTGTGTCCATTTTCTCTATTTTTCGTTACGGAAAGTAACCAGAACTAGTATTAAAAGGAGGATATGATCTTAATGAGCTATAAAAGAGCAAAGTTAATTTTATTAATTAAATTATTTATTTCACATAAACTTGTTCTACATACATACTACTTTGAGATTGTCTATTTTAAAAGTAAAGAGGTAGAATGTTAAATATTCAGGGTTCATAGACGATGCCTAAGGCAATGCAAAGTGCTGTAACAGCTTGTAAAACTGTCAGTAAGATTAAATAAGTTAATGGTCCCATCTCTTCGAAAACATATTCCTTCTTTATCATACAGAAAGAAACTAATTTCCACTGCGTTTTTCATTATTGAAATTAAGTTATGTATATTTAAAGGTCATTAGATCAAAGTTCTGTTTCTGCTTTTCGTTGAATTTTACGCAAGAGGTCTTCTAATGTTTACACAGTGTATCCACTTAAGTTGGTTGCATATGGAAAACATTTATATTATTAATTTTAGGGAAAAAAGTTACTCTATAAAAAGTTCTGCTTTCTGAGAAAATAATATTAACACATTCAAATTTGATCCAGTATGTACAGCGTATTCAAAAATAGGTACATCGCATCGGTACGTTGCCAAAAATTTTCGAATTTTGAAATTTTGACTTTAGATTCTTCATAATAAAGTTTTCGATATGTCGAATAGTTTTCGAGAAATTCGACTTCGAATTTAGGTCGAGAGGAAGATTCGGAGTTCGTTAAATAAAAATTACAAAATCACATTTTTAACAACAGATATGTATATTTGAACCTACGTACCCACTTTTGGCTGCTCTGTACAAGCTACCTCAACTTTGAATGTGTTAATATTATTTTCTCAGAAAGCAGAACTTTTTATAGAGTAACTTTTTTCCCTAAAATTAATAACATAAATGTTTTCCATATGCAGCGAATTTAAGTAGACACACTGTATATCGGGTTACATAACAAGAAATTAGAGAATGTTAACGTATTTGTGGTATGCATTGAAATTGAAAACGTTTACACAATTTGTCCTTGCTTAGTATAATGGGTGATTGAAAAATATTGTGTTGGTATTTTGGAAATGTTCAAAAGCAATATTAATTTACATTAGTTGTTAATAACAATAGTAGGATTTTTTTTTCAATTTAGAAACCTTGTAAGTTAGATTTTCAATGGATTTTGTGTTTGGAATAATAGTTTAAATGACAGTACATGGTTAAACGAAACAGTTTCGCTATGTAGTACTCCCTTTATTACACATTAACAATAACTATTGGTGGTCAATTTGCGGATTAATGAATGGCTTTATTAGAAGAAATAAGCACACACACCTAGCACTATTTTCACATTAGTACACGCCTGTTTGATATATTTTTGAGTATAGTTTTTCCGCAGTTAAGTAAATAATTTACCCATATGCGAAAATTTATCCTAAAGCAATATTTTTCGTAACATCTTTTAATAAAGAATTAGGTTCTAATTTCTACATGTATTTAAACATTTCTGGAATTCAGCTATTCTCCTAGATTTTTTTGTGATAACCTTTACACGTTACGTCCCATGACATAGGCAGTTCTTGATAAACCTCAAGAAACTCCTTCCATACAATAATAATAATAGAAAATTTATAGCAAAAAGAACATAAAAAACTAATAGATTGTAAATTTACAGATTTACGCAAATTAGCCACATTAGAGAGTTGTAATTTTACACAAAGTAAAGTAAAAACAAATAAAAGTAAATCACCGGGCACTTATACTTGTTGTCCCATTTAAGTCCTGAGCAAAATAACAAAATTATAAGGGACCTGCCGAATTTAGATAACTGACATATTATTTTTTCAAAATAAAGATGGTATATGTCATAATGGGATGAAGAAGGCGAGTAATAATAGCGAACAAACAGATACGAATAATTTTCGGTGAAGCACTTTCGGTGAAGCATTTTCCTAAAAGCAGAAACTGGAAACTTTTTTATTTCGATGAACAGTCGATTGTATTTCGAGAAAGAAATGTATAGAAAAGTTCATTTGAACAGGAAAGAATAGGTCGGTTTCTGTTTTTTGTGAATTAACTTTTGCCGTTATCAACAGTTCAATTGTATTTCCGGTGTCACCTGAAGTTACGTCAACGTTCTTATTTTAAACAGAACATCCTGTATGTTTTTACATTTTTGGAAAGGTAATCGAAAGGCGAATCCAATGATACCACATATGTTACACTTTAACTTAAGCAATATAACGATATGCAGCAATAAAAGTTTTAGTAATCTGTTTTTGTTGTTACGTAAACTTGGTTAGGAAAGAGCCAAATTGTTTCTTGTGACGCCAGACTGATCTAAAGAGCTCGCTGGTAAGCAAAGTAATCACAACAATTGCCAAACTGTCAAATGTCAATTCCAAACGCGTAAATTATTCTTGTATTTGTCGTACTTTCGTTCTTTGTTCTCGTTATTATTTTATGTCATTTTAACCAGTTTTGTTCATGGTTGTTTCTCCTTTACTTTATCGAACTTTATTGTAATTAATTAATTGTAGTAGGTTTGTGCTTAAGTGTCAGCTTTTCTGTTGTTGATTTTAAAATGGGCTCCGCATGGACCACATGGTATAAACATCAAGCACCTAATGTTAATATTTGAAGAATTTGGTAACAATTACCACAAAATGGAACATTGCCTTTGCACAGCCGGAAATATTTGAACTTTGCGCTAAGTAAGGATAGATAGTACAAAATTTAACAGGAGATAGTATGATTTAAATTTTTCTATAATTTGTTGCGCAACCACGGCAAATAAGGTGACAATTATTCTCAGATTTATATAATATTAAAATTTTCCCAGCAATTTTGCTTGGTTCGTACCGAAGCCATCATAAAAGTAACAACACAAAAAACCTAAAAAACAGACATATTACGTATCAAAAACTAACGTAATTAATTAATTGCAATAAAATTCGATAAAATACGGATATAACAACAATTAATAAAACATGTAAAATAAGACAAAATAATAATGAGCACAGAAGAACGAAAGTATGACAATAAATAACATGAATAATTTACGTTTTTGGAATTGTGATTTGACAGTTTGGCAATTGTTATGATTACTTTAGTAGCCAACTTTGGTTAACAACAAAAACAGATTACCAAATTGCTGCATATCGTCATATTTCTTAAGTTAAAGTATAACATAATATGTGGTATCGTTGGATTCGCCTTTCCACTACCTTTCCAAAAACTTTAAAATGTATAGGATATTCTATTTAAAATAAGAAAGTTCATTTCCACGTCACTTCCGGGGAAACCGAAAATACAATTTAACTGGCGATAACGGCAAAAGTTAGTTTACAGAAATCGACCTATTTTTTTCTAAAACCGCTAGCCTTTGTCGTTCCAAAGTTAGCACGGAGGGGGGACACTTTAAGACCTCACTGTATACAGAAATACACTATTTCCACAATTTTAATACTGTCAATAATATTGATTTGATAAATATTATTGTTCCTACACATAAAGCCAAAAGTAAATAATTCACTTTTTGTAAGTACCAGAGTGTCATTTAATTTTTATTAACGATGTCTGCCCTGAAAATTAACAGAAAATTAACAAAGAATACAAGACTCGTTTCACATGTGACCCATAGTGAGGATTGATTGATAGATAGATAGATAGTCCCAGCATTGCTTAAATTAAGCATTTCATATGCAACGGGTATCGTCTGTCTTCTGATACACGAATTTATGATTTCATCACATAAGTCACGTGTGTAATGGGTGATTTTTACAGAGTGAATAGAGTCTTAATTTAATTCATTTAATTGGGTTATGTGTTGCAAACATCAGAGTTTAAAAAGTTTGAATACAGAGTAGGTATTGTTCGCATAAACAAGTGCAATTGCTTATTTTTATCAGATTGTAATTGCATTAATGATAAAATATTACTGTACTATGGGTTATAAAAAATCAGATTCAATTACACATTACATAAAAGTTGTTTAGAATATGGCTTATGCAAGAAAAACTTTGTTAGTTTTGATGTCTAACGTCACGACTTCATTTTTTTTAATGGAATAATATAGTATTTTTTAGTTGTTTGATAAAGCTATTTGTTTGTTTTTTCATTACAATAATTTTTGTAATTAATTGTTGAAACTAGATTTAATTACAAACAAATCAAAAAATTGTTATTCGGATTAATTAGTTTTATTTTATGACGAACTATATTGATTGTTACTTTTAGCTGGCTTGAAGATCAGCGTTTGCTCTAAATCGGCCCCTTTTTGTATTAAATAGAGTCTTGTGGGAATAGACCATTATTTATTTATCTTATTTATTTATTTACATTTTCTACAACGACGGGACGAACCCAAAAACGTTATAACATAGGTAACTATGAAGGTAAAGAATGAGAATATATGTATTATTATACAAATCATATCAGTAACGTAATAGAAGAAGTAAGAAAAGTATTTCTGAGGGGAGATAAAATTGTTACAAATGAATTTATTGAAGTTGATCAAATAAACATCGGGTAATTAGAATTTTAAATGTACTTGAACTACAACAAAATATTATTTCTGAATTACTTACACAGAACCACCATGGATTTCTTATGTTTTTTCTAATTATAATTGAAGGGCTGGGTTTAAAAACCAGGTAGGTCAATTTTAGCAAACTTTTGGGAATTAACAAAAATGTCTTTTAAAGGAAAACATAATATTCAGTTTAGATGTTGCTTATGTTGTTGTTCGAATATGCTGTAACTGATATTTTTGACTTAGTCTTGTGAGAAAATACTTACATGATTTAAAAGAAAAGTAAAATTCTGAAGGAATTATTCCCCAAAAGTGGAGCTACCTGGTTTTTGCACCCAGTCCTTCAACTGTTAAAATAGTGTTTATTAAAAATGTTACAGAAAACAAAAGAATATTAAGTGTCAAAATTTTAATCTATATGATTTTATTTGATAAGAAATTTAAAAAATCTAAAGGAGATATTCAAATGTACTCCATGTAGCCAAAAGTGACCTAGCTTTTACTGAATTCAGGAATCGAATTTCTGAATGTATTTCGAGGTACCAATGCGATTTCCTCCCTAATCCGTTAGTCTAATTCTGCAATAATTTCGGGACGGTTGTGGTAAACTCTAGTTTTTAAATTGGCCCATAAGAAAAAATCATACGGAGTAAGATCTAGTGGTCGTGGCGGCTATTCTACAACTCCCCTTCTTCCTATTTAACAGTTTGGGAAAATTTGGTTTAAGTTATTTCTAACATTGGATTGATAATGACGTGGTGCCCCATCTTGCTGGAACCAGATATTGGGATGTAGATTATTGTCCATTAGTTCTTCTTCAACCTCGTCTTCATCTGTTACTATAGAAACATCGTTTCATGAACATTACCAGAAATCAGAATAATTTTTTTGGCTTATTAGAATTTGTAAGTTATTTTAAAAACCGGTGATGCATCACATCTGTCAAACTTTTTAATATCTCTTTAAGAGTGAATTCTAGGGATAGGGTATGTTGCATAAGATAATTTTAAAATTTAACACAGAATTTAAATTTGACATAAAAATGGTAGTGTTAAAATAGGGAAGTTAATGATTACTTCCGGTATAAGGGCAGTTGAAAATATTTTGGCTGAGCTATTTTTAAAGGATAATTTATGTATGTAAATTTTTAAATTTCTATTTTACTCTCTTCCACATATACTTTTAAACGACGCTCATCGTGACGTATCCTATATAGTAAGTAGGTAAGTAGAAGTAAGAACTAGAAAAGTTTTTAGAAAAATTATAACGAGAAAAAACAGTATATCATCCTATTTAAATAAAATGAAGCAATGATGGCATCTGTCAAAACTGTCAAATAAATGTTTTCATAACTGTTTGCATAACCCAAAAGAATTCCAGAATCTTGCGAAACAATTTTTATATAAAATATTCATATCTTTGCATATAACGTATTATTATATCTCATTAAATGATATTCTTCGCGTCTTTCATTGTAAAAGCCACTGCAACTAGTCCTTAAAGTTTGGTAAGCCAATTACGCTATGTATACTTGCTATAGTACAATTTATACCGCATCAAAAATACGCTGAAGTGAATGTTGAACTTTAAATTATCACGTAAATCAATATAAGAAGGAAATTGCTTACTCACAATACTTCACTGTTTGCTTTAGATAATCGTGAAGGTTGTTACAAGGTTTTTGTGACACGACTAGTTAGTTGTACTGCTTTAACCAAACGACATTTTATAATTTATTAAAAAAAAAAGAACTAAAGACTAAGATACCGCTATAAATGCAACCTACTTTACATCCTCCTCTACTGCTAGAATAGAAACAGAGCACGCTAGATTTTAATATATGCATGTTACACAAGGTAAATAAATGGCATTACGCTACCGTAAGGCTAAACAAAAACGAAATAGACGTGTACCCACACGATACAATTAAAAGCGAACGGAAAATCGGGCTATAAATCTCCGCCGAGATGAGCACGATTTTGCAATTCTTGGTCGATGTGAATGGCTCTCGGTCTTCTTTAATAGTCAGCAACACTGGATTCACCGGCGCGTCGGCGATATACAATCGAGAATACGCGGACGAATCTGACCTGGATCGAGTTGAGAACGCGAGAACCTTCAATCTACATGTTTAATCGGAAACCGCCGCATGTGTGCATACAAACATACGTTCACGAAGAGCTTCAGCGACACGGTTTCCTGTTGCTGCTTTGACGTGTACTGTAATGGCATGGGATCGTAGAGTTGTCAGCTTTAAATATATGTTGTCAGCTGCTTTCTAACGAAGCTCCTGCTAGTCCTGCTTATCGCGGATGTCGGTATTGTGTTGTATATTATCTAGACATATTTCAGTTTCTTTACTGGGTACAGCGATGCACATTGTTTACAGTTTAATTTTACATGTATCCTACTTTATATTGAACGAAGATTCTATCTCCATTCAACAAGAATAAGAGGTTCTAATAGTAGCAAAATGATTTACTTTTATGTAACCCTTTTTGGAAAATTAAGTCTTTAGTTCCTTCTCTAGATTACGATATATCTGTACGCAGATGATGCATCTCTTGTAGTATGTAATGTGTCAAATTTTTCAGATGTAAACATAATTGAATTTCTTACTGTCAAGGTTGGTTTTATGTTTACAATAGATGTGGCTGCGTTTTCTTTTCTAATACGCTTCAAAATTTATAATTTCTATTAATGATGATATTTAATGTATGGTAAATTTACTTTTGGTAATTTCAATTATAAAGGTTGGTTATTGAACAATTTTCATCACGTCTTTCTTTCTCTTTATTTTTGTTTTGGTTGTTCTTATTGTAACTAAATTTTTCTAAGTTCATTGCAATACAATGCACAATGTTCGTCGATTGATAATTAACCCCGCTCTTTTTTTGGTGGCGAGCGACAACCGAGAAGGACCGCTTATCGAAAATCTGCTTGTGGTTGTACAGTATTAAGTACTGTGAATGGTTTTGTATTCAGTTTTTTATATAATCATTATCGACATTGTCCGGTGTGATAATTATTATGACGTCACGCCAATCTTTCATTGAATAATCATCGGCGAGTAAACCCTCCATCCATCCGAGGTAATCAATTATTCTAATCATATTTCACTAGATTTGTGCTTATGGATCGTTATTTTCCACATTTTAGGGTTTTTTTTTGTTGGGTTTTTGTTAAAGCACATTTTGCCGAAATCCATTGAAGGGTAGAGTTTTGCTGCATGTGTTTGTCCACATATAAGATTGCGTCCTATTCAACCCGGGGACAAGACTAGCTCCGACTTACTGCCGCTCGACCACGACAACACAAGGACTAGCTGTGGCTGCTTAGTCTGTCTACGAACACTATTTTTTTCTAAATTTTAAACTTCTTTTTCTTTTAACTTTATTTTATTTAAGTAATACTCATTAACTTATGGATATACCCTAGGAATCTTTTATTATTACTATAATCTTTATTAGAAATTGACAAAATTCTTGGTAATTTGCGATTTAATTTTTTTGTTAACGAATATTATGTAGTGGCCACCAACGTCGACTCCTTAGTAAAATTTTGTTTATTAACAGTTTCGTGCTAATATTTCGTTTTTATTGAGTGCTATTCTATTCTGTTTACATGTACGCATGAGGATATCTAATTGAGGTATCCTGATTTCCACATTTTTGTCGAGTTAGTAGCTGCAAACGCCTCTACAGAACTGATCAACTCATATTGCTTAAGATTCTGACGCGACAGCAGTCCTCGACTACTGGCTTAAACTGCCATACTTAATTAATTGAAATCGTAAAAGCCATCACCTATCCACCATACATAGACGCGCGTTTCGCAGTTTACTGCTCTTCAGTGTCTTGTGGAAGGAAAGCCGCCTTCTATAACTCCGTATTTAAGCTCTAAACATGAATAAATATGCCCATATCAAAGCATTTAACCTGAAACGAAATTGACAAATAATGGATTTTATCAAAGTGGGCCGATCATTCAGAAAGTTTGTATAACGCCATAGTTTTTTATTTTGAATAACTTTTCTTAGTAACATGTTGGTATACTATGAACAGAATGGGTACTTTATCTGAAACAAGAACAGTTTTTGTTCAACCGTAGAGACCCACTTGATTTTAAAAAATCGAAAACAAATAAAAAATAAGTTTCAGGCCAAGCAGGACTTATTTCCCAAATATAAAATTCCAACTCAAAAATGTTTTGTTTGTCATACCTATTGTCAACTTCCAACCAAATTTTCTGGTAATTATATAACCTGACTCTCGTTTTATGGCACATTGAGTTCCCTCGTATACAGTAGTCGCAACATACTAGTACAAAGGTTCCACTATTTGAAAGCATATCCAAAAGGAGAAGCAGAGAATGTCCTGTATTTTCTAGAAACTTCAACAGATAACTATGAAAATGTTAAAAGATATTGCCACCAGAGAATAACAGTATATAGTAAACACAATTTTTGATCTCCCTTCCGCTACCAAAGAAAATTGAACTATACTATGCCAGATTTTAGATGGTGCACTGAAACATATAAAGCCTTTAACTGGTTTAAATACAGATCAACGGGATGGTCTATTTTCTATAATTATCATAAGAAAACTGGATATACAAACGGTTGAAGAATGGAAGACAAAAACACGGTCAACAGAGATGCCGCAACATTTAAAGAGATAATCTATTTTCTTAGACAGAAATGCCAAACACTAAATTCACGGTTATACACTCTCAAAGAGCTACCATAATTATAACAAACAAAGTAGCCACAATGACCTGAAACTCTGCAAAGATAATCAGCCAACACACAATTGCTTCCCAAGTCCCTAGTGAGTGGCCTCCAAACGGATTTCATTAGAGAATGTTAGAGACTTAGACAACTTCATTGGCTTTTTCGAGCTCTTCCGATGTTAAAAATGCGGGGATTTACCTAGATTATTTGGTAAAAATCCCAAATGGGGCTTATGTCATCTCACTGGAATAAATACCAGAATTGCGAAGTAAAATCTGGGTTTTAGTAATTTTTAGTCTCTTATGTCCACGCGTATCTTATTATTATCACAGTTACAACACCGCCGGAAGTATAACAAAAATTAACCAATTGTTAACTGTCTATTGAATCTAATCCTTCAACTACTGTCAAAGAAAGCTTTTCGCGCTAAACATGGTATACTCAATTAGAGCTCTTTGTTCGCAACGATGACTGATTGTTCTTTTTTTTCTTCATTTCGCATTCAATAAATAAACAAGTTACAAAATTTCATCCGACGTGGACATACTACAGTCAGATACGCGATGTTAGTAGGTGCCGTTATTGCCTTCTGTGCGCTGATTTAGATTGTGTTGTAATGCAAGACGGCGGCTCTTTGCGAAAGAGGCTCTTATTTGCGAAACAATTGCACGAATACCCGAGTCAATAACGTAGGTATAATCGGATAGCAGATAATACTTCGCGAGACGGAACCTTTGAAAAAGACATGCTATAATATGCTGCATACACCTACAATGTATTTGCTTTGAGCGCTGACCCGATTCTCCTCATTGAATATATCCAGATACGATTTGGCGGATTATGAATACTTCCATGGTGCTCGCTTGTATGTCTATTTACACTGTTTTATGTTTCTGTTCAAAAGCTTGCTCGCTATAAAGGATTGCTGTTACGTTTGTGTCGTTAGTATTGATAGACTTCATTACCATATTCAAAAAAACATAGAAAATGTAGAGTGTGAACGATTCTAATAAGATTATGAGATGATTTTTTTTGAGTCTAGTTATAAAAGATCTGATTTAATTAACAGTTCAGTGATGGATTCAAATATGGGCTGCAATACCACTCAAAATAAACATAATATGTAATATCTTTAAAAGTAGGTGGCATGAAATATGAAGAAGCATTTAAATCATATTTGATACAGTTGTTAGCAAGCTTAGAAGGTTTTAATTGACGGCCAACGCCATCATCCGCATGGCAGATTCTATTAAATGATGATATCCGGAGTAGAATAATAAAAAGTTTTGTAAGCTTGGCTTACTGGGTTATTTAACCTCAACATTAGTGTGAATATTTAGTTTGCATGTATATATAAATTAAACTAGTATGAAATACAATCACCAAGAACACGAAGAAAGGTGTATATGTTGCCAAGTACGATCTTCGAATTATTACCAAAAACTAGAAAAAATTGTTAATTTGCACATATTTTCGAACAAAGAGAAATTGATTTGGTATCAATGTTACTATTACCATCAAATTCCTTTGGAGAGAATTCAAATTTTTGTCATATAAAATTGACGGTACGTATCCTGTGGTGCTAGTTATATCAATTAACCTAACAGACACAATTTTGAATTCTTATCAAAGCACAAGACTGAATTTAGCGGCCGCATCTTATAAACCAGTAAATAATTGTATCGATGCTCCGATGGTACTGGACTTTCAAAGTACCTGGAGTAAAACAAATATTTTGTCACACTTGACATATTTATTAAAATTTTGCTGTATGCACTTTATACATAGTAATGTTGTGATAATTATATTAAGAGTGCATTTATTTTTAGTTACTTACATTTGAAAGTGAGGTTGTTTACATTTTTAGTTGCATTTGGTTGCAAATTTGGAGGCGAAGCAGTACTAGTGACCTTTTTCCTCGATTTTTTCCTCTATTTATATTTTCTTCTTAAAAAAAAGAGTCCGGTCAAAGTTCACCAGCGGAAATTTTAATTATATTTCTTAAATTTAAAATTCATTAAATACATATATTGTTATGGTAAGCATGGCAGCCATTGCACGGAAAAAATCACTTGATAGAATGTACTACAATATTACAGGAAACATATTGTAGCAATCATTAATATAATTATGTTACCCGGGGGCAGATTTTTGTAAATTATTACATGTTGTCGCAGATAATACTTCAAAGTTATGGTCAAGTTTCTATTCCGTTGTTTCACCTAAATATATCATGTTTTCCAACAATCTTTGTGTCGAGATGTGCAGAACAAGATTGAAGCAATTCTTAACATAAAATCTTTTTCAAAATAAATAATAGAAAATGACTGAGTTTATTATCGAAGCCTACCTAAATGCATGAACCACATATTTCCTGTCTTGGGATTAGACCCAGATAGTATTGGTTATTCACAAATAGATGTCGCAGCGAAAACAATAAATCATCTGGTTCTATATAGTCAAATCATTTCCATCGGGTTCACAATTCTTTGGGAGTAAAGTCTTCCGCAGTTTATCTTTTTTACTCCAAATCTTGTCGAATGTTTGGAGGAAGGATATCATCATATACCTGTGAAACATCATATGTGTGGATAACATTCTTGTGACTGACCAATGCTACTTGTAAATTGGGAACATGTCTTCGAACGGCTTTTTCGAGAATATTATTATTATTAATAATAATAATAATAATAATAATAATAATAATAAACCTTATTGGCACACATGAATATTTTATACAAACAAAATATATAGGTAAGTAAATAGGTAATGTGAAAGCAGTACAAAAACTTAGGAACAATAAACATACCAAATGTGCCAAATGGCGAAGTTCAGCTGTTTATACTTAACCATGAACTAAAAATCTAAAAGAATAAACTAATAGGCATACGCATACATAATTTAGTAAGCAAATTAGTAAGGTTAATACAAAAAATAAACGAAAGTAAAGCAGGAGGGCACGCAGATGCATAGGTCATACTAATTGAAGCAAATGTCTCTTTAAATTAGCTTAAAATAAAATAGGTGACATCTTTTTTAACGAGAAAGGAAGTGAATTGTAGATTTACAATATTATAACAATATTATATTGTTGTTAACTTGCTCGAATCTTGAAAAAGATGTTTCTAATTTATGCTCTTCGGGGTTAGGTGTACCCTATATTTGTTCTAGAATCGAAATTAATGGAAATGTTTCGTTAAAATTTAATTAGAATTATTAAATTTGCAAAAATAGAAGGTGGGCATTCCTCAAAATGCTGTAATTTAATTAATTTTTTGCATCAAAAAATTCCAAAAAATTAATGAAATTTCCAATTAGAGATACAAGAAATTATATTGGTAATAATTATTTCACGCTTCTTTGTAATAAGTAGGAGCAAAGTACTGGCTGTACACGTTGGGACAGCGGTCTTAGAAGATGGAAAGAAAGATCTTGGGGATTGCAGCCGATCGAAATAAAAACTCCCTTTTATGAAATTCTAAGCTTTCGCATACTCTATTTATGCTTCATCAGAGAATACCAGATAGGAGGCAATAATATCGAACAAACAAGAGAGTATCAGAATAACATCGTCAATAACTAGACATAACATTATTTATATAAAATTATACAATATTCGTATTAAATGGATTAAGATATACTAAAATTAGAAGTAAAAAGGTTACACTGCAATCTTGCCTTAATCCACTTAATACAAATAATAAAGTTTGTTATTATTATTATTATTATTATTGTTATTATTATTACTATGTGTGGGATTCATTAAAAGTGCACGCAATTACAACTGAAAATCATTTTGGCACGTAAAGGAACGTAAATTGTAAATATAGTCGAGTATATTTGGAATGTCAAGCACTCAAACAAACCATTTGTAGGAGGCACAAACGAGTTATTTTAGTAGGACAAATACATTAAACTTTATAACACGACATTTCAAAAGCAACAACCCTATTCACCATTATACACGACGTTGTTTACTAGTTTAGTAATTCTGTGTGAAACCCGGTAAGTACCTGCGTATAATGTGCAGGTAAGTAACAAAAGGAAATAAATAGAAAACAAAACGCTAACTAAAACATTCTTTCACACAACGAGCAATTACCTAGCGAGACATTGAGCTTCTGAAAATAAAATAACCAGCTGTCGAAAGGATGTTGCGATACGATTGTGTACATTGGTACACCACTCCAAGTATGTATTTAAAAGCGACACGGCACGAAATGTTCTCTAAAGAATCATATGCATACGTCAATAGCTAACGTAAGAGTCCAACTTTAGCTTTGTTGGATTGTTCTTGAGTATGTTCGTACAGATATTTCGATATTGTCCTGGTGATATAATACCAATCATTATGTGTTAATAAGAGAGGATATGATGTCTGCATGATAAGAATTATATTGATTAGCCTTGTTGGGCATGCGGTTTAATGGCCGCTTTATGTAATTCAATCGTATTGGAATATGATGAAATTGTTAATATGTATTTATAATAATAGAACATGCTGTGTATATAGAATGGGCGCATTTTTTATTGTGAAAGATACGCTTTATAAGGCAAGGGTGAACGACTTGATGTGAGTGGAGGATAAAAGAAAATTTATCAACCATTCCTTTACGTTTAACAAAAGTTAGTAGGTACTAGTGGCGGTTTCTCATGAGGGGTTCAAAGGGTTCGAACCTCCCAACTATTGCTGATTGAAAATCAGAATTTCATTACGTGTGTATAAATACTTTTCTGCATATTCAATATACCGTGTGTCCCATTTTAATCTTAACAGAGGAATTGTTCGCTTCATCGAGGGCCATAAAATGACGATTTTAGTTTCAACGCAGATGGCGCTGTAATCAGTGAAAATATGGTAGCTTTATTTTTTTTAAGTGTAAATCCCTTTAATGGAAACCCCCATTTTGAATTTTATAAAATTTCCATTATACGTTGTTGTAGTTGTCTTTATTGGCTAACCGGAAAACAACAACATATTACGGAAATTTGATAAAATACAAGATGAGGGTTTCCATTAAAATAAATAAAAGTAATCTTTTTCACCAATTGCAGCGCCATCTACGAAATTAACAAAAAAATATGTTGTTGCTGTCTTTATTGACTAATCGGAAGATAACAACACATCACGGAAATTTGATAAAATGCAAAATGGTAGGTTTCCATTAAAATAAATGAAGGTAATCTTTTTCACCTATCAGAACGCCATCTACGAAATTAACAAAAGAATGTTTCAGACAAAAGTTACTTATGTTTTAGCGTAGAATTGCTATATGTATTAAAAATAGGGGTTTCCATTAACTAAGTAAAAATACCCTATTTTCTGCAGTTACAACGCCATCTACGTTGAAACTAAAATCGCCCCATTGTGGCTCCCGATCAGGCGAATAAGCAATAGTATGACAAACTTTTTCGTAGAATTCATAATTCTCGAGATATTCTTCTGTTAAGATTAAAATGGGATATCCGATATACAGGGTGCGGTAGGAAAACGGGAAATTTCAATAACGTCATAATTTCGAAAATATTTACAATTAATAAAAACAAAGTACATCTTTTAAAAGCATATAATTGTCCATTTTATTTGTGGAAAATTACGTCATCGAGATGAGCACTTTCACGTTGCACGCACTCCTTATACCTTGACCGAAATTTTTCCATGACACGACGACACATTTCCATTGGAATATTGCTTATCTCGTCTAAAATGCTATTTTTAAGTTCTAAAATTGTTTGTGGAGTGTGCTCGAAAACCACTTTCTTTAAGTATCTCCACAAAAAGAAATCACGTGCAGTTAGTTCGAGAGATCTTGCCGGCCAAGGGATATCTCTATTTCTTGATATGATACGGTTAGGAAAAGGGTTACGTACAGCAGCCATTGACACGCGAGCAGTATGGGATGTTGCCCCACCTTGCTGAAACCATGTGTGACGATTAGTTTCAGGAAATCTCGTTAAATGCTGCGTTAAGAAAATTTTAATCATGTGGGCATAGCGCGCGGAAGTCACTGTTACTACGTATTGATTTTCGTCCTCGAAAAAGTATGCCCGATTATTCCAAACGATGAATTTGCACACCACACTGTTACTTTATCACTGTGCAACGGCTTTTGGTGTTTTATGTGTGGGTTCTCTGCCGCCCAGTAACGACAATTTTGTTTATTGATGCCGCTTAAATGGAAATGGGCTTCGTCTGACATAAATATGTTGTAAATCATGTCCTCATTCTCATTAAAAAGTGCAACCCTTTGGCGACAAAAGTCCAACCGAGAAACTAGATCATTATCTTGTAATTTGCACCTTATATGGATGGAAATTTAAATCACTGTGTAAAATCCTACGAAGTGATCTATCAGAAATACGCAGGCCTATGGCATGCCGACGAGCAGAGCGCGTTGGATTACGTTGGATAGCAGCCTTGATCACTTCACGGTTTTCTGGGGTTCTTACTCTTCTTTGAGCACCTGGCGGCTTACCTTTGAGGACTAAACCAGTCTCTTCAAAATTCTTAACCCAAGTATTGATTGCATGGGCTGGTGGTACACTACCACGACGCGGAATATTAAATTGAATACAAAATAAACGTTGTGCGGTTGTGACAGATTCGCCATTTTTATAAAATGCTTTGACAGTAAATGCACGCTGATGACTTGATCACTGTTCCATATTTACTAAATAGCCCATCAAAACAACGAATACCCCACTACTTTCAAGTCCTTTACCCGAACGTAGCCGAAGTAACCCGATGATCAAAATTTCCCGTTTCCCTGCCGCACCCTGTATTATTTGAACATCTTAAAATTGACGGGAATCTGGAAAAATATTTGGTGGGATAATTGTAATGCTCTTTTACTATTCCTATATGCAATTGCACGTTGATTAGTTGGTGGGTTCCTCAAAAGTGAGCTCTCGTATAACACAGAACAACATGAGAGGGGACCGTCTCGGTGGTCGAACGCATGCTTGCCTAACGATCCGAACGGCGCGGGTTCATATCCCGGCCGGGACGGTTGGTTTTTAATTACGGATAAAAATCGGAATATGTTTTCTCGGATAAGGGAGTAAAACCGTAGGCTCCGTGTCAATACGATGTTTGACACATTAATAATCCCTGCCAAAGGTTGGAACACCTCTGGATTCGGCAAAATTCTAGTGGGGTCAGCTAATGATCATAATAATCGATACTTAGAAGTGCGATGTGTATTCCATAACCCGACGGTTTGACCAATACGACAACACCAACAACATGGAAGGGGCGGAAAAAGCCGATCGTTACCCGAATGTAAGCTTAATCAAATTGAGCCCACAACTAATACAGTCAGTGCAACTAACGCTTTGTCTACCGATGTAGGGAACTAAATTGTATATTTTTATTAAGAATTATGAGTACTTCAGTACTTTACAGGCTATATAGACGTACATTGGAAATTTCTGAAAACTTGATCATATATTAAAGCCTATATGTACCATTGAGCTAAAATATTTTTCATAATTCAAGACTTCCGGTTATACCGGAAGTAGCTTTCTGAATTTCCAATTAAATGTTAAGGTTTGTTTAATAAAATATTGTTGCTATTTCTAACCATATTTGAAATATTTGCATCTTTTGAAAATTTTTGGTTGGCAGATGGACAACTACATCTTTTATAACTGTGGAAGTGTTTAACTTGGAAAATTGAAATTTTGCAGAGCTGTTGACCAAATATGGTAGAATTAGAAACCGAATTAATTTTATAAAAACATTATACAGCGTGTCCGAAAATTATGGTAAAACTTTCAAGTGCAAAGGGTGTTGAAACCTATTTCTTTTAAGTACAAATACCCATTTCCTCTTTCTTATCAAATTGCTCTTACAAAATAACGAAAAAAGTGACATATTCATTACGCATCTAAAATGGATACTTTTCAAGATACTCAAGGGAAATGTGCTTTGTGACGCAATTTCCTTCCACCAACGAAAATCTAGCATATGAAGTTTTTTAAAATATCATTCTACTTTTTCTAGGTTAGTCATGGTTACCAGGAAATAATCCTGGATTGATGAAAAATCTTACTTAGTTTAGCAATTATAAACAATGCTTATTTATTCTATTTAAAATAAAGTTGACAGCTACTTCCGGTATAACCAGAAGTCTTGAATTATTGAAAGCATTTTAGTTCAATAGTACATGTAGGCTCTGGTATACTGGCAAATTTTCAGAATTTTCGAATGTATACTGCTTCATGTATCGATCGATGCAGTTCCTCGCAAAACATTCTGTATATAGAGCTATTTAGTGAATGGAAGTAATAGTTTCATGTTAGAAACTTCTTTATCGATGGAAAGAAAAACGAACAGCTTCGGTTATTGGTTGCTCCAATTTTGAATTGAAACTACAGGATATCATTTGCCGGTATCTTGTAGGGAACTGTATTTTGTTAGGTATTTATTGCACGCTTAATAAAGATGACTTTGCACGATTTACATCCTAACTTTCTTCTTGATTCTTCCTTCTTGATTCTTTCTGATTTGTATTTTCATATTTGTAAAGTAAATGCAGCAATTTTCAATTATTACATATACTTTACAATCAGCTTTTTATTAAACTCAAACATTTATTTTGGCGATAATGTTGACAAATCCATGGTAGAAATTTCCTTTTCAAAAAATCTATCAACACTACTCACAGTAGCGCTGATAAAGAGTTGCATGTTTGTGTACTGCAGTGATACTGCAGTGATTTAAATTCTTGCGATTAACAAAATTTGAAGGTAACTTATTAAACAATTTTAGTCCGATGCATTCTGGTGAGAATTTAGACACTTTCAGTTTTGCAAAGGGGATGCGAAGTCGATCACCAGTCCTTGTGTGGTGCTGAAGAACCTCAGAATTCCTTATAAACTTATTTCTGCCGAAGAACATATATACACACATCTCAAAGGCGTTGACGTTAACACATTCATTTCTTTGAAGATTGCTCCACATGTATGTTTACTGTTCACATTCGCTATAATTCTCAAAAAACGTTTCTGTATCACAAAAACATCCTGAGTGGCAGGCGAGGCCCCCAAAAGCAGATGCCATACCGCAATCTACTCTCCACCAGAGCATAATAAACTGTGATTAATTGTTCGTTTGTTAGGATATACTTTCTAAGTTTCGAAGAAGAAATGGTAAACTATTTAATTTTGAAATAATTTCTTGAAAAGTAATGCCATCGCCTATCCACCATCTATGGACGCGCGTTTCGATGTTATACATCTCGTCGGCATAGCTTTGTGGAAGGTAATGGTATTTCAATATTTTAAATCGTATATATACGAAGTAGATGTTTACATGTACGCATGAGGAAATCTAATTAGATATCCTCACTTGTACGTTTTTGTCGAGTAAATTACTGCAAACGCCTCTACAGAACTGAACAAATCGTATTGCTACAAATTCTGACGCGACAGTAGTCCCAACTACTGGCTTAAACCGCCATAAGTTAATTAATTGAAAAGTAAAAACGTATAAATGAGGATATCTAATTAGATTTCCTCATGCGTACATGTAAACATCTACTTCGTATATATACGATTTGAAATAATTTACTTCAAAGTTTTGGTTTCATTATTATGAGTATGCAAATTTATTTGAGGTGTTTGTCGATGATGACCATAAAATACTGAATACTGTGTTTTATCTATATTTAGGTGTAGACAATTGATTCTATCGAGAAGTGCATTACATTTATCCTTCAAAGTATCCCCATCTTTATCAGTAATTATGATAGACGTATTTTCGGCATATAAATTCATAATTTTGTAGTTGGACTTATTGGGGTGAAGTACATACACTTACACCTCAATTCATTAATTTCATTATTTTAATTAAAATATTCGGTAAATATCAGAATTTAATTTAATATTTGTAGAATTCGAATTATTTTTGGTTATTATTCGAATTCTGGCATTTTGATAATTTATATTATTAACTTTTTATTTCTTAAAAAAAAAGATTCCGTTAATATTACTTTGTGAGAGATAATCAAAGTTCCGAGTTATTTTCAATAATTTACATTTTGAAAATATTTTTGTAAAAAATCACATGAAAATCATATAACACATGGGCTGAAAAGTCCCGGGCCTAACACATAGATGGCGCTAGTTTTATTGCATTCACTTGTTTTGCAGTTAGTACTAACCTTAAAAAGACAGCTGTTAAAATTTCATGATATTCTATTCATTAGTTTGTGAGTTATTGTGCTAAGAGTGACGCTACTTTTGTTATTTCCAAAACAATGGATCAAAAACAATTTCGTGTTTTAATTTTACACTGCTTCTTGATGGGAAAAAATACCGTTCAAGCGAAGCAATGGCTTGAAAAGTGTTATGGGGACTCCGCCCCATCAGAAACAACAATGATGATGCAGAACGCAGTGGACGTCCAAATGAGGCGGTAACACCAGAAAACATCAAAAAAATCCACAAAATCGTTTTGAATGATCGAAAAGTGAAGTTGCGTGAGTTAGCTGACATCGTAAAGATATCAAAAGAACGTGTTGGCTTTATATTGCATGAGCATTTGACTATGAGAAAGCTCTGTTCAAAATGGGTGCCGCGTTTGCTCACTGTTGACCAAAAACAAGAACGTGTTGATGCTTCTGAGCAGTGTTTGGCCATGTTTAAACGTAACAAACAGGAATTTTTGCGTCGATATGTGACAACGGATGAAACATGGATCCATCACTTCACTCCGGAATTAAAACGATCGTCATCTGAGTGGACAGCAACTGGTGAACCTCGTCCAAAGCGCCGAAAGCACAACAATCGGCTGGAAAGGTTATGGCCTCGGTATTTTGGGACGTGCGTGGTGTAATATTCATCGACTATCTTGAGATGGGAAATACCATAAACAGTGAATATTATATAGCGTTACTGGAGCGTCTGAAGGCCGAAATTGCAAAGCAACGTCCGCATATGGCGAAGAAAAAAATTTTGTTTCATCAAGACAACGCACCGTGTCACAAGTCAATCAAAACAATGGCAAAACTACATGAATTGAACGTCGAATTGCTCCCACATCCACCGTATTCGCCAGATTTGGCTCCCAGCGGCTACTGGCTGTTCGCAGACCTAAAAAAAATGCTCGCCGGTAAGAAATTTCGCTCGAATGAAGAGGTTATCGCTGAAACTGAGGCAAAAGATAAATCGTTTTACAAAAGTGGTATTGAAATGTTAGAGCGGCGCTGGAATGATTGCGTTGTTCTTGATGGAAATTACGTTGATGAATAAAGCTAATTTTGAACAAAAAAAAAACGTGTTTTCTTTGTCAGGCCCGGGACTTTTCAGCCCATGTGTTACAAAACACATTATTTGGAATCTAGTCATCAAAATTCACAATGTTATCCACCTCATCGAAAATGATCATCGTTACGCAAAACATAAAAGTATAAAGTCCCAGGATTAGCAATTTCCTGACAATAGACACTTTTCGATTACTCATTTAGAAATTCAATTTAAAATAACATTTAAAAGTAATAGAAACTGTTAAAAGTAAACAAAAACATCTTGAAGAAAAATAATCAAGAAAATTGAACCAAAGAAACTAAGAAAACGACTGGGATCTATTATAAAGGGATTTCAGGCATTAACTGAAAAGGAGAAAAGTAGGATTTAAGAGAAGAACTACAAACAATACACTCACATATCACATATTACTGTAAGTAGAATCAAAATCCTTTTGTAAGTGAAAAATTGAAAAAATAAGCAGGAATTGGTTATCATTTAATTTGATATTTCATCGTAGAAAATATCTCAATATATTACTATCTAATATAATGCTTTGAATACCATTAATATAAACTAAAAACAAAACTGGGACCAACACGGAACCTTGTGGGACATCGAATTTGCTGTCCAAACGTGGCAAATTGTTTGAATTGATGAATTCGCCCAATTTAAAATTAATCAAAACAAATTGATTACCGTAACACAAGTAAGATGACAACCACCTAATACCAAGATTTACCAACTTTTCTATCAAGACAGTGTGGTTTTCCCACTCTTAAGCGCAGAGAAGTATTTTTAAGAATCACCATTAGGTTAAGAATACCTGGAACGATGTCAATTAAAATTAATTTAATTGATAGTATCGGTGATTCTGACGAAAAAGTTATAGAATATTTTATTTCTAAAAATGAAAGAGGACATGAGTTTGTGTGTTTTCTTTTTCAATGTTTTGTAGATTTATTGTTTTACGTTTAAATATTTTACTTTTTCTGTTGGTAATATGCTCGCCTCGGAACATAATTGACTGTTTTGTTCTCCTACCTGTTACCATTTGTATATGTTAAACGTTGAGAGCATCTCAAAGATAATTACTACGAGCCGCCACTGGTAGGTACTAACTTGCATAAAAACAAAGAAAACGACAACAAATTCGCTATTAACTTATAGCAAATAATAGGTATTGTTCTTTTTATCTCAAAACATTAATTTAAACATGTTCGTGATTGTGCACTTAATTCTTCTCTTCCTGGTTTCTAAATTTCTTCCCCATTAAGATAAATCCCACAAGAACATATGGAGCTCTTCATTTCTTTTTCGATTCGAGAGGCAGTAATTTCTCAATCGTGAGGCACGATCTCATCATTTAGACCACAATAAAAATAACCCGTAATTGAGCTACGTACACGTACATAATTACCACTATTAAACACAGTTAAATGATTATTAATCCAAGAAGAAAGCTTCCATATCCTCTTATTATGAGATACAAATATGAAGTGTAAAATTATCATTCAAATAAAGAGAAACTATGAGAACGACTTAATTTGCCTTACACGCATACACTTACTAAAGCTTGACAATATGAAAAGTATTGATATAAATATTTTGTTTTCTAATTTCACTCGATTTAATCTGGATGTAGTATGTGAATCATATAGTTATATTTTTTCTCGCATTTGTTAATTCATATAGGTAAATAACAATGAGAATCAACGAGCATTAATATGCAAGAAGATTAGCATAGATGAAATATTAGAACAATAGCAGAATTTATGCAGTGTTGCTGTCATAAGTACAAGAACTGATCATGAATAAATGAAATCATTGTCATCTTCTGTTATAACTTGCAAGCACTATTTCAACCAGGTTTTAGACTTTAAAACGATGAGTAAACTCCAAAGACAGAAGGAAGTTTTTTAGGTTCATTCGTGTATTCCACTGCTGATATGTTCTCAGGTTTAAACAACAAATGCCAGAAACCGTCTGCTTCGGTGTATATTTTTAATGAAGAGGGGGGCTAAATGCTTAGTTTAGACCTACAAAATGCTTGCTTATTTATAAAATGAATTCATCAAATAAAGCAATTTTCCTTATATAGAAATAGCAAAAATAAAAAAATACATATGTATCACATACACACATACTTGCTCAAAATGAGGAACACTTGAATAAGTCTCAATAATCTTTTTAGTTGTAATAAAATAGAAATATTGTAAATTTATCTTAAAAGGTCACATTTTGTTCGAATAAATTTGAAAAATAAAACAATTTTTTTATATCATTGTTGAGTTAACAATAACAATTCAAAAAAACTACAAGAAATAAAGTGAATAACAAGTATCCCGCTTGCACTACGTAAAGTTTTTTTGAAGAATTGTGGGTTCCTAATAACGCGTGTGCCTTCCATTAGCATGAGTTATTCCTTGACACCTTCAAGACATGTTTCACACGAGTTCAGGAATATCTTCCTTGTATATATCCTCCCACTCCTCGATTAAGACATTTGTTACTTATTGGAGAATCTGAGGTGGGTCTGGAGGCCTCCGAATCCGTCTATCTAACAAATCCATGATGTTCAATTTCAGTGCTAATCCATGGTTTGAATCCCGTGGTACTGAAGGAAGTTTGTAGCCGTGGCCATAGTATGGGGCCTTACGTTATTTCGCATTAACACCAAATTTTCGCCTGTACCATAAGCAGCTGGTGCAACATAATCCTCCGGAATGAGACCAACGTTTCGTTGAGCAGTTACTTTCCTTTGAACTACCAGGAGATCTATTCATTCACAAAGACTAATTCCGTCCCAAACTATCAGACACCCGTACCAAATTTTTCGAGTTCTTTTACGATAGCTGCAGAATGGCGTTCATGTTGGGATCGTTATACAAGTACTCGACCATCACAACGAAGTCGTGACTCATCTGTGAAGAGTATAGGCCTCCATTGTGGAAATTGCGATGCGATGCGTTCAAGAGCGAAATTTACGCCCTGTATGGTTCGGGGTTAAAATAGGTTTTCGTACGAATATTCTTGGTTTCAGGTTTGCTTTTCTTATTTTATTCCTAACTATTTGGTCGAAAATCTCTAATCTGTGAGTCCTTCTGACTCCGATTTGAAAATCCTTTGTTGTGGATGTGTGAGAACGCAAGGGAGATAAGACTAAAAGTCAATTCTGTATTCTACTTGTTTCCGTCGTAGAACTTTGTCCAATCATCTTTTATACCTTGCGGTTTTTAGGTAATAATTCCACATACAACGGATAACAGAAAGGCTAACGTTAAAATTTCCC
The DNA here is from genome assembly GCA_029619315.2 of Dynastes maya. Classification (NCBI taxonomy): domain Eukaryota; kingdom Metazoa; phylum Arthropoda; class Insecta; order Coleoptera; family Scarabaeidae; genus Dynastes; species Dynastes maya. The sequence goes on along the minus strand of JAROYE020000006.1, from coordinate 33,135,282 downwards.
GCAACTTCTCAAATACTGGTGCCATTCTCGTTAGCAACTACAACACGTACAACATCTAACTCATTTAGGTGCCTCCTTCCGATATAACTGGTGTCCAGTTTGACACTTTCTGTCAACATTTATTACTATACCACAGCAAATTACATTTTACTGACTTGAATACCTTAATCTTTGTCCTCTTGGATATTTCTTTCCTATTAAGGAACTTTTTATTTAATGCGTGCATCAAGCGAATTGCCGCCTTTAATCTGTTGCTAATTTCTGCTTCTATTCCTCCATTTTCACTTATCATGTGTCCCAAATATTTGAATACCTTGACCTCTTCCAATTTTTTTTCACCTATTTCTATTTTTATTTCTCTTGTGTGCTTACCTATCACCATTGCTTTAGATTTATCTATGTTTATGTTAAGTTTACTTTCCTTCAGTGTATGATTCCAAGTTTGTAAATTTCTTTTCAGTGCTATTTCATTAATGTTGAGCCTGTACGAGAGTAGTTTGACATTCATCTGACCTTCGATAGATGGCGTTACGTGAGAACGAATTACTCTCGGTTTTGACATCTGACATCCATCACATGAGGTCTGTCAAAATTTCAAGTAAAAAACACAATTAGTTTGGTTTTAACAGTCATCGAAAGCAAGCAACTTTCGTGTTTTTTGAAAATGGAAAAAGGCGAATATCGTTCAGTGAACAAGTACCTTCAATTGAAAGGGAAAAACAATGCAAAAGTCAAAGCCGAATTGGACGCCGTTTATGGCGAGTCTGCACTGTCGTTAGCAACAGTGAAATTTTGGAAAGCTGAATTTGTTCGTGGTCGTAAGAGTGTGTTTGATGATGAACGTCCAGGTGCCCCAAAAACTGTCACTACACCAGAAACCATCAACAAAGTCCATGATCATAGCAGACCGTCGAACCAAAGTACGTGAGATAGCAGAGGCTCTAAGCATGTAAACTGCGCGTGTACATAACATCATACATGAACATTTGAATATGAAAAAGCTATCCCCGCAATGGATGCCTCGTTTGCTCACTGTCGACCAAAAACTTTTCGAATAAGCTTTTGGCAATAATAAAACCCCATCCGAAGAATTTTTTTCGCCGATACGTCACTGTTGATGAAACGTGGGTCCATTACTACACACCGGAGACGAAGGAACAGTCAAAGCGGTGGAGAAAAAGCGGTGAAGGCCCACCGAAGAAGGCCAAGACCACCCAATCGGCCGGAAAGGTGATGGCGACCGTTTTTTTGGGATGCGAAAGGCATTATTCGCATTGATTACTTGGAAAAGGGTAAAACAATAACTGGCGTGTACTACGCAGATTTATTGGACGGTTTCGACGCCGATTTGACGGTTTGGCTCGCAAAAAAGTTCTTTTCCATCAGGACAACGCAACCGCTCACAGGGCGGCCGTTGCACAGGCAAAATTACACCAATTGGACTACGAGTTGATCGACCACCCACCGAATTCGCCAGACCCAGCCCCCTGCGACTCTTTCCTGTTGTCTAACCTAAAAGAATGGCTCGGAAGACGCCGTTTTGCAACGAACGATGAGATCAAGACCGAAACTTCACACCATTTTGAGGAGCTCGAGCAAAATTACTTTTCGGAAGGGATAGAAATGTTGGAAAACCGTCTTATCAACTGTATTGAGGTAAAAGGAGATTATGTTGGAAAATAAATGAGAAAAAGAACAAAAACCGTAAGTTTTCTTACTTAGGCTAGATTAATGTTAAACTACCCTCGTATAATGCCTGGTTCTATTTTTTTCATTATTTTGTTCATTAGGGTAATAAGTAAGTAAGGGATTAAAGCGCCTTCTTGCCTTAATCCCGTATTCACTACGCATTCCTCACAATTCTGATTATTTATTCGTATTACAAATCTTATTGTTTTATATACTCCCTTGATAGCTTCTATAAGATTTTCTTCCACATTATGTATGTGATCTTAATGCGTCCCATACTTCCTCTCTTCTGATACTGTCAAATGCCTTGGATATGTCTATAAAGCTTAGAAATAGTTCTTGGTTATACTCAATTGTATTTTCTATTATGTTTTTCAAAGTGTGTCTTGTATTCCTCTGTTCGGTCTGAAACCACATTGTACTCCTTTTATCATATTCTCCATTTTCTCTTAATCTTTTTTCCAATCTACTTTCATATATCTTTTAAACAAATATAAACATGAAATGTATGACTACAACATAAAACGAATAAAATGATGAACTTCCTGGTATAATATGTTAAGAGTCCTTAACTGTTGCCTTATTATTCTTTTGAACATGAAAAAGCGAGTACTACTTAAATAAATAACGACCTCGAAGTCGCCTGGCACCTAGGCTTATTGTTAATCCCAACAAAGCAGATATGATCATGTCGATGACAAGGTTAGGTAAAATTACCATAATTTTGGTATGGATGCTAGAAATCTAGATACTATTGTGGTTAAAAAAAAAGAATACCATTTAGATCTTCTTGGAAAGTGTAAGTGCTGTTTGATAATCGATATACTGCACCAGTAGATTTGCCCAAAACTTTTTATGAATCTAATTGCATTTGTGATCGTTCCGAATTAATCAAATAATTTGTGGGGATGACTGTGCCAATAGTTTAGTGTTGGCCTACCTTACAATCCTTGCTTTCATTATTGAGTAGCTATTTGGTCACATGTAGTATATAAAATATAAATTTAGTCTATATGAGTCGACAACTCAGGAATATTTTGGCTTTTTAACTTTTACCTTAAAACTGTTGCTTATCGTTTTTGTCTTATTCGCAAGTTTATTATAATTTTGTATATCTTTCGTGTGGGTTGTCTTTACTCATTCTGCATCTTGTACCACCGTGATGATTTATTAAGCCACAGCAGGAACAACATCATGCAAACGAATATGACCGTTTTAAGCAAAACCCTTGTTAAATTAATGCAAGTTTAACGGTATATTTTTTCTGTTTAATAAACCGCTATTTTCGTTATAAATTAAAGATGAGATTACACTCATGTGAACATTTTTTTTCTAACATAAATATACAATTAAGAAATTATATGTTCCTGAATATTACACAGGAATTGACAATGGTCTTGCGTGGAACACGTTCAATTCCATAACAAATCTTCCAGTACAATATCTAAATATGGTCATGCTTTTACCGAGCTTAAAACACACGGTGTGATGTGTGCTTTATATGAAGCTGGAAGTTGTTAGAAAGTATCCCATATACGGTTATGTGCATTTATTGTGCAGGTTCCATAATATCCTCTATATTGTCGTACACAACTTTGTAAGGAACGTAAATTTCAGCCGAATACGGAAGATGTCGTTTATTTACGAGCAATATGGAAATAATCCAGCCCTAAACATTGTTGTATCCGATAACTTTATCCATAAGAATAAGTTTATTAATATTGTTGCAATTTTTGTAGTAGTGATATTATATTTTCCTCTTTTTAATTGTAGATAGCATAAGGGTGGTAATAGAATGATTTTGCCTATACGAATAATTTCCTAAATCTAGAAAAAACAGTGATTAGAATCAGGGACGCTTCTTTACAAAGCTTACATTATTGGAACGGTTCATCTGTTAATAAGTGAAATAATATTCATCTCATCTTTTTGTTCTTTCTTTGGATTTGCTGTCAAAAATAAAATGAATCTGGAGTTGACGATTTAAAAACGTGACATGCAACTAATAATTTTCTACTCCTTCAAATACTCCTAAATTTGGCTTTAAGGCAAATTAAATCATTTGAGGATACTAGAGAACAGAGCTGGATGAAGCACTCTGATAAAATGCTTCGATGTGGCGCTTGAAAAGAAGGTATTGATATATGAATTATTTTGTTTAAGTACTGGGGCACTTTTGAAGTTCTTCAATTATTTTGAAAGTAATTGAAGCACTTATAAAGTAATTGAAGTACTTTGCGAAGTACTTGAAGCTCTGTCAACAGTGTTGGAAGTGCCTTAACGGCTTCAAATACTTTACAATGAGTACTTTGTAGTTAATATTTCAATTGTCAGTATTTGGTAATTATTGCTTTACTTTTGCAAATACTGTATTTGGTAATTCAAGCACTTTTGTAAATGGAAGCATTTGCGGCTCAGTGCTTAGTATTTGAAGCACATGCTTTACGTAGCTCTGCTAGGAAACCCAAACCTTGATATTGTTGAAGTACGTTTTACACTTAACAACAAATAATACAATAAAAATAAAATAAGTTAAAAGCCAAGAACAGGATCAAATCGCCCTCGATAAAAAATTGACTTTTTTATATTAACTAAATAAGTACGCATAAATTTACACACTCTGTAGTAATTTACGATGTAAAAGTAACTTTACAAACGAATGTTAAATTACAACACGTGTGTAAAGTACTGCAAGTGGTTACGAAGTACTGTAGGTGTTTACGAATGACCATCTATAGTTACAGTAATTATACACAAATACCTCTCTCAGTGCAGTACTTAATGACTAGAATGTAGTTTTGTTATGTAAATAGAGTTTTGTGCTAGCAAAAATTAAATAAACACTCGCAGGCATGTCGTGTTATAAATATATACAATATTTCTAACTTCTGTTGCTAAAGCACAGTTCACACAGTTATTTATATAAATTTACTGATATTTTCACATACTGAATACAAAGGTCCTTAACTTCATTATTATTATTTCGTTAGTTTATTTGCATACATAAGCAAATTTTACAGTAAAATTTTGTATACCTTCACCTTTTTATAGCCGTTCTGATTGTTATTAATGAAAATAAAAGATTTTATTACTCCTGCAGTTAGAATATTATACCATTGTAACTGTTACCTATGGTGTACATTACAAATTGTTGTGCACATAGGTACATACATAAAAATTCTAACTTTCTAACGCAACCTTTAGAAATCTTGTTCTATTTACATTTATGTGCAGACGGGAACATTACTTTAGTAATCTTTCTACCGTATATATAGTGTTGATTCTACTCGAGCGGTGTTTTCTGAGTAAACTCGCATGTTTGGATGTGTTTTATTTTAAAAGTGTTTTTCTGTAAAGTCTCAATTAACGGACAAAAAGTTTACATAGTATTTAAGCAATAGTTAGGTAAATACTTTTAATCGGTTACATAATGGTGAAACAGTATAAAGGAATGCAGTATTGGTTTCTCTAATCTTGTCTCTTTCACTATACATTCTATAATGTAATTATCTTATACGCAAATGATATCCAAGCTTGCAGCTATTATGCGGGCGACCTAAAAATATTCAATATAGCGTCATATTCCAAGAAGACAAACATCCCTCGCTATGCTTGTACTCTTGATGACGCCTTGCTCAATCATTACTTCTTGATAAACGATTTAATTTATGTTAATCCTTCTCTCATTTTTACGAAACCATGAAACCATATGAATTCATGTAAACAACTAATGAAATAACAATTTTCAAAAATTGCGTGTAGTAATGTCCCACATAACAACATGTCGTCTCTAAAAGAATCTTTGTTCCAAAAGTTAAAGGGAGGGTAACATTATAAATTCACGTTATTGTTCTTCTTAAGCAACTACAGCAGGCATTATTCAATTCCTCTCATGTAACCAACCTACCTAACCTGGAAATGCTAGTCGAGATATATATCACCCCTAAGCAATACAACCAGTCTCCAGACGTTGTATAATCGATGCATCGCAGATCCTACATTCGCTTATACGTTTAGACGTAGAAAGCAGGAAATATATTCAAATTTAATCGTATACTTTACCACACGACCATAGTGAGGGTTGCATAAATTATTTAGTCAATGCGTGCAAGATTTAATAACTTGAAGAGTCCGCCCTATACCGTGAATTTGTGGGCAGTCACAACAATGGATTGCATTCAACATATTCATATATGCTATTCTATATGCATATCCAGACATTTGTTACACCTAGCGCTTTGTAATTTAATAAGTGATGCGATATGGAGAGTGTCTGCGGGTTACTTTCAATAGTTTGAAAGTGTTTGTGCAAGTTATATAAGACAATGAGAAACTTTACACTGCATATCGCTACCTAGTTGCACAAATACATTTAACATAATGTCAACATATATTGGATATAGGATTAAATTTAATATCAAGTTGTTTAATTTTGTAACAAGTTAAGAAAAAGAAACATACGCAAAAGAATATGTTTCCACATTCTCATTCACCAAGTTGTTAGATTTGATTAAGTTAGATAAGAGGTAGTCTCTTCCTTCACGTTAGCCTTGCCTTTTTCACCAAACCTAACAGCCTTGTGAGTTATCCCTCTGCGCTTTCGGTATTTGGATATTCCGAGCCCATTTCTGAGAGCCGTATTCGTTTAGTTTTGTGCAACCGCACCTCCTTTTTGCAAAGCCTGCATATTGTTTCCTCTGACAGGCATACAATTTCCACTTATGCCTGTGCTGCAACGTGTGCATAGATTTGCTAATAACAGTCAATATTATAAAATACAAAAATATAATTGTAAATATAAAATGAATAGACAAAGAAGACAAGAAACAATACCAAGAAAGGCATGCTCGCTGTTTCTTTGACCAGCTTATCTGCCTTTAAAATCCTTCGATCCCTTGGTAGCTTGGGACCCAAAGCGTCGTGCTTACAAGATGTTGTTTTTGGACTTAAGCCTCAAGTTTTCTCATATAACCTATATCTGCCCAGAACAATTTTAAATTTGTTGATGGTTTTGTTGACATAGGAGTTACACGTAAGTCTTTGAGCGAACCAATGGTGCTTCATACCTTTAGCAATGGGGATCTTTACTGAAGATGTTGAATGATACATATATATATATATATGAAACTTGTATCCTTTGACCAATGGCTATCAGTTACTCTTGTCGACATCAGTTGTCTGCAGTGTTTAGGGCAGTTTGCATTCTTTTTGAGCGTACTCCGGCAAACCTGCAGGATACTATCACTGCTAGATCATCGGCATATGCTAAGCAATAGAGGCTCTCTTTGGACAGTTTTGTTATGAGGTCGTCGAAAGTAAGAAAGGAATTACATTAATATTCATGCGAGAAGAGATGTCACTCAAATGTAGGGTGCACAAATCAACTTGGAGGTGGTTTTGCAATGTAAATGATATACAAAGTTAAAAAGATGTATGGTCAAGTAACTGTGGTAATCATATCATGAGGTATTCAGGTAAGCGATCTGCTATGATCATCTTTACTAAAGGAGGAAAGGTTTCATATATACATATGCATAATGGCTAAGCACCCCTTATGGGGTTGCGCTGCACATAATGCTTTCTAGACCCTTTTTATTGGGGTGGATCAGTCCCCGTTTACATGTTAGTTAATTCTTTCTAATTTCTGTTTCCACTTTACGATTACTGCCCTTCTAAGATCTTCTTCTGCTTCCTTTAATCACGCTAATCTAGGTCTGCCTCTATTCTTTTTTCCTCCTGGCTCTTATTGTAGCATTGTATAAGTCACTACTCCTTCCTCTATTCTCCATATACGTGTCCTAACCACTTCACTCTTTGTATTTTATTTTTTTTACTATGTCTTCTCCATTTAGCTCTTGTTTCATTTCACGATTCTCTGTCCATATTCGTTACTATCATTTTTGGCTGATCCTAATATCGCTCTCATAATCTTTCTTTCAACTATCCTCAGGTCTTCTTTTTTGTTAGTGCAATTGTTTCTGCTGCGTACATCGTAATTGGTCTTATCATTGTTTTATAAACATTATACTAAGATATTTAATTTTTTCGGCCTCTCGTGTTCACCCACTTTTATTCTTTTATTTTATTTTCAAACTTTTCTCCAAATTTCATACTTATTGGAAAAACACAGACAGCTATTCTATTGAGTGAGTGACAAACAATCCATACGTATCTACGTACTTTCATTTTCTTACAAATATAATAGATTATTAATAATAAATAAACGCAATTTGCGATGTCGCATGCAATAATGTCATATCTAAAGTAAGCGGAGGCGAATTTATGTAAAAATTATCACGGTAACATAACCAATTTTCTCAAGTATCATGCCCGGAGAACCATATGCGCTTGGGAAATTTTTCTGTTAATAAGATACCTAGTAGTGAGAGGTGACAGCAGCAAGTTTATAAACACTCTTGCATATGGTCTATAAAACGAACATAAAGCAAATAGGTTCTTGGAAAGTCCAGCTTCTAACGTGTCGGCAGCGTTTGATAATCTAGAAATTCTAAAAGGATGTCTGGTTGGAAATTAGGTAATATTCCTCACATCTAGTTCTTGTAATTTTTGTTTAATGAAAATAACTCTGGTTACTGATTATAAGAAAAGGTAATGTGAGGGTAAGTAAATGGAAATATTAATATAGAACACTATTTCTTTGATACTTTTGATAGTTTTCTTGGTTATAATGCAATGTAGATACTTTAACTTAATACATCCAAATGTAAATAAGAATTTTAATTTTCAGCTTCTATAGTTCTCTGTAAATAACTGATACTATTTTAAATTCGTTCAACCGAGCATTAATTAAAACTAAATAACATGGTTAATTCTGCATAACCATTTCAGCTGACATTGCAAAATATTGTTTAACACGGATATTAATCATTGGCCAGGAGAACGCCAACTTTATCAGAAGAAAACGAGTTTTTATCTTTGTAAACGTAAATGTTCATTATGTAACTTATCTAACGTCTTAATGGAAATTTTGTTCGAAGATAACAAACGTACTAAACTAGTTTTGAAGGTGAATACAGATAAACTATAATTTTTGTGAGAAATACTACGTTATTGATGACAAAATGTACATTAACGAGCCAGGACAGATGTAATCAAATGATGTGATACATTAGCAGGTGTAGAATTATACGTATTATTAAGAATACTGCTGCGCAATTTTTGGTTTGTTCAAAAAGATTTATGGCCATTATAAATTTATCTTCGTAATTAAAAATAAGCAGCTAGAAACTAATAGGCACGTAATATAAAAATATATATGATATGTATATGTTGAGGCAATTTTACCTTTTTTTAACGAAATCTATGCTGCAAATTTAAGTAATGTTTATTGTAAATCGGTAAGTCAATAAAATGAATACTTTATGAGTAAAAGATTTTGAAAAAGTTAACAGGTTAATACATAGGGTGAGTCAACTTTTTGGCAAATGAGCGCATAATTAAAACTTGACATATACACGTTGGCCCAAATACGAACGGGCGGATTGCTTTTGTGAATGGCAACAGCGCATTCGAGTCCCACTGAGAGATCTCATGCAGTCGCAGTATATCATAAGCCGAGCAGCGGTACGCACGCATGTCCGCTCAATCATGTAATATTCTAATTCAACGCTTTTTGACAACATGTATTAATACAGAATTACTGCGTAATTTTTCTGTATTCTCAGATTATGTTAGAAAGTACAGTTTCTTATATTCATTTTGTTGCTGCTATGCGATGTAGGAGAACGAAAAAGTTATTCTAAGTAGGATTCTAACAATGTTACTTTATTAAGGGGGAAAATCTCTTGGCAATTTTGAACTTTGCAACTTTTGTATTTGTTGCGTTTCAAAATACATTTCACAGTACTTCTACTAACATCGATTTCGTTTGCAATTTGCCAGCTAGATGAAGGTTCGCCCATTTCAACTAATGAACAAGCCCTCACTTCCCTCTCTTCCCACTCGGGATGCATTAAAGGAATTTGAGGCTGTTCATCTATTTGTTGGCATTTACGGCAATTCCCGACCACGCAGCCAAGTTTCCCAAACGCTTTGACAATCCTTTCAATCGTCGAATGCGAAGGAATAGGGCGATCCACGTACTCTACAGCAAATAGATCGGCCATGCTTTGGTAGGAATTTCTGGCAAAATACCATTTAATGATCTGTATCTTCTCTGCGATTGTAAAACTAATATAGTGTATTCGAAATCAACGATCACTTGTTAGAACTTTACGAGCGCACAGACAAACAAGGAGTGCGTCAGATGGGCCTCTCAGAGCTACGGTAGTAGCGCGTAGCGAGGCTGGCTGGCGGGGATAAATGCAAGGATGCCAAATCGAGCTAGGTACAATATATCTCGCACCCCGGTGAGACCTGGGTCAACGTGTAGAGACGCATATAGTAGTAATTGTTAGTGCATAACCTAAAAATATTTATAATTTTACAGTCTTCACAGAGTCTTTTACAGAGATTTCTTTAAATAGAATACCATGTATGTATGTTATACCAATTTTGCATTTTACATCACATTCTGAATATTTTTTATTCCGAGTACATTATACCTTATTGTTAGTGTAGTAGTTTTGGAGAAATTTGCAATTCCTTAAGAAATTCCTATTTTAAAGGTTTTTACAAAGCTCTTTATATTTCATGTGAATGTTGATCAAAGAATCCTGTGGTAGACTACTGGTATAAGGCATATGATATTTTACTACGATAATGCAACAATTTAATAGATTATTAATATAAATTAATTAAGTATTGTTATGTTACGTTCAACATTGTATCTACGACAACAACAACTTCTCTCGGTTGTCACCTCGGTACTGACCAAATGTCAGGCTGGCCACTCGTTGGCAACCAAATATCCCTCTTGCGGGGATAATTGGAAATTTCTTCGTTACCATCCCCTCCTCAGCCAACCGTCCTTGGGGCGAGGACGGTAGAATTTAATTATAAGTCCAGATAACGACGGGGTATCATGGACAAAGCTACTCGTTTATTAATTTTCTATTCACTTATTTCTTCCAAATTAATGTAAAAATCATCTGGAATAAGCAACAACATGAATTGCAAAGCACAACATAATATTTCATCAATTAAATCTTTATCTGAAAGGTTTCTATAAATTAGCAGTGGATTTTCTATTTTAAAGTTTGTTGGTGACAGTTCATGCCACAGAATCATCAACAAACAACCTCCCGGCTAAGTCACTGCGTTCGTTCTCGTATACTAATATCATTTGATAGAAAGTCATCGAAAAGTTAGTTTCTATTTGGGTAAATTATCAAAATTGGCTGTGAAAGAAAACAATCGCCGGTCTTTCACGATTTAAAATAAAAGAAAGAGGAACGACGCCCTAAATTTTCATCAATCTTTATTCGGCCTTGGTTGAATCAAAGTTTGTCTTGAATCCAATCCAAAGATAAGTGTTCGTTGTTTATTCAAAGTCATTATTAGAAAAGAGAAAAGGGTTAAATATCCAGAGCAGGCAGTTCCTGTGGTGGGTATATAAACAGAGGGTTTATATACATTGGCGTCGTTCGAAAGTTTAAAGGTTAGTTAATATTTTAAAATCTTAAAATTCGTTAATTTGATTTTACTAAGTTGGAAATTCATTCAAAATTGCCGCAATGGTATCTAGGGATATCCCCGAACCTACAAAAATCATTTATTAGAGTTAAATTAGAAAATTTAACAAAAAATTGAGTAGAATCCCGAGAAAGATATTTCAGTATACTTATAGTTATTTAGCCATACGCAGCCATGGATAAAAATGATATTCGATTTGTTTGTAAAGTTCAGTCATTTCAATATGATAGGAAGGTATTTTGATCAACGCTGTCATGAAACACATGGAGCTTTGTAAAAACTTGTGAAACAAATTTTCCTTAATTGCTAAGATCTCCAACACTATTAAACTCTAATGTACCTCAAATGAAAAGTATTCGGAATGTGTGTAGAATGCAAAAATGGTATAATATACGGAGTATTCCATTAAAAAAATAATTTAGCTACGCCGCATTATAGATAATCATTCTGTGACGTTGCAAATATTTTAAGGTTTTGTATTGGTAATTACTGTATACGTCTATATTCAAATTTTAATTCCATCTTTGTTGGGAGTATAAATAGACTTTGCGTTCGTACATCCTGTACATATGTATATACTCTTATGATATTTATCTACCTATGTTAAGAAGAGTTGTATTTTGACAGTTAAACTAGATTTAGTTCCTTTTCATAACGAAGCGAAGCAGTGTTGTTGACCTTTTCGGTTGAATTTCCCCCAGTTTGATTTTTCTTCTTTGTCTTACACATTGAGACAAGAAGTATTTTTGTTAAAAAAAGAGTCCAGTAAATAACTTTTAATGTTAGAAACAAAATTTACTAACGGAAATTATAATTATATTTCTTTGTATCAAAATTATGTTATTGTATCGTATTTGGATAAGAATATTGCTGTGCTTATGCAGGTATGCAATTAATGTCGTTTTCATAGTAACCACTTTAATTAAATGTACCTGATACTTGCAATTTTGGTCAGCATCACCATGAAAGCGAAAGGAACTTTCAATGAATTTAAGTAGTTAAGAATGATTTTTTATATTATTGAGATGATAAACGGGAGGTCTAAATAACAAAAACAAATGGAGATGATATAAACAAATTTGGACAAGAAGATAATTTCAAAATTCATCGGTGTTATTTGTATTTCAAGTAAATATTAAACTATTTATATAAAAAACTGAAAAACTTCAATAAATAAATTTATTTCGACATTTTAACTTCAAAATTGTAATCCGCGGAGCAAAATCCGAAGATGGAGATATTTGGTTGTAAATCGGGTGCTGCTACAGACAGAAGATATCAACCACAGACATCCAAGTTCTGCTATTCTACGAGGAACGTCACTGTGCAAGTACCGAAATTTAATATTTGGCGAAATAATCAAATGTAAACAAAAATTTCAATGTAATAGATTATTTTTAAAACTTAAAATTTCAAACAAATAAATTAAAATTTAAATAGCTGTCGGTTGGTGATTACGATAGGTTCTTTATCTCAAAATTCATACTCTGTTCAAAAGAAATATAATTAATTATTCTAAATTCGAAAATAAAAACTATCTCTTTCGAACGTTAAAAACTGTTTAATTTTTTTCTTATTCTTTTTCGATTAGCAAAAAAATAATTAAGTAGATCCTACAAAGCGTAGTCATTTTCAAGAACGTTAACCCTGAGATTCATTTAATTCTGAAATTTTAACATTTTTAATTACAATACGTACATAATAATGAAAATTGTTTATAGACATAAAACACAAAAAGAGAACACGAAACGTCAGTAATAATAAATACATGTGTAAATACATATAAGTATACAAAAGCAACAAATCGAACCGCCACTAAGTGAATAACTAGAATTTGTACAAGAAAAACGTTAGTACGAAGGTAAGTTAAAAATTACTTACACTTTTAGTTCTACAACTGTATTAAACAAAGATAGGTGTACAACAGATACATCATTTTTCGATATAATCTCTTAGCAATGCAATTTTTCCAGCGAGCCACAAGCTTCCGTATGCCTTCCTGGTAGAAGGTTTTCGGCGACCTCTTAAAGCTTCCTTGAGCGGTCCAAAAAGATGAAGGTCTGAGGGAGCGAGATCAGGGCTGTAGGCAGGGTGTTCCAGGGTCTCAAAGCCCTACCTGTTGATAGTTTCTATGGTGTTATGGGCCGTGTGCAGACGGACGTTGCCTTACAACACCAAAACTTTCTTTGAAAGTAGACCACGGTGTTTGTTTCGAATTGCTGGTTTCAGCTTATTCGTCAACAAATCACTGTACCTCGCACTATTTATGGTAGTCCCCCTGTCCAAGTAGTCGTCCAGTATAGGGCCTTTTTCGTCTCAAAACACGGGTAGCACCACCTTCCCAGCCGATGGCGAGGTCTTGAATTTTTTCGTACTAGGAGATCCTGGATGTTTCCATTCCATACTCTGGCGTTTCGATTCGGACTCATAGTGATGAACCCACGTTTCATCAACAATCACTATTCTGCTTAAAAATGCATCGCTTTCCACGTTGAAGCGATCCAGTAAGCGTTGGCAGATGTCCAAACGTTTGGTTTTGTTTTCTGGGGTAAGCATTCGTGGTACCCATCGCACACACACTTTACGAAATTTGAGTTCATCGTGGATAATTTGATAGGCAGAACCGTGGTTGATGTTTAAAGAAGATGTAACCCCACCTATGGTAACTCGCCTATTTGCTGTAACCATCTCTCGAGCCTGCTGAATGTTGTCGTCGGTGGTCGAGGTTGACGGCCGCCCAGCTCCCTCTTTTTGCGTTACGCTCGTGCGGCCACTTTGAAACATTTCCAACCACAAAAAAACGCTTTTACGAGATAAACCTCTGTCCCTGTATTGTGACAAAAGTCTCCGGTGAATTTTAGCACCTTTCACACCCTCTGACCACAAAAATCCAACTCAACGCATGTGCAAGCGGCCGCCACTACGATAACTTTCAAAGCTTATGACGAAAGTGTAGATAATATTTGACTTACCCTCGTATTTCGTCGAAGAAGTAGTTTCTTTGTAGCAGATTTGAGATAAACACAGATGAATCCTATAAACGAAGCAAATTTCACTTAGGACTATCTCTATAGTTCAAATGCTTCAGGAATTTTTACCCTCCTGCTTACATTGATATTTAACAATTTATTACCTATTCTTCGAGTGTCAATCATTATCTTACTCATTCGTCATTGTTGTACGAACGGATCTTGTAGATTAACTAAACTTTTATAGCTTCAATGAAATAACAAAATGGCACATAGACACACCCGTTTTCAATATATTTGCTTTGCAAAATGATGTGAATGCCAGGTAGTGCCTATAATGTTGCCTTTCCAATGGAATGTAAATACACCTTTATCCGATATCTTACAAACATATATATATATATATATATATATATATATATATATATATATATATATATATACCCATATTATCAGAAAACAAATTTTGATTAAGATTCTTATAACGGTTATAATAATGATTCGCTTTTTATCACGGATCAAAAGGTGTGGTAAACGACAGAGTATAACATCCAATTCTTAAAATAAAACAAAAAATTTGTACCTACAACCATCCTCAATAAAATAAACATATTTATGGGACTTTTTCTTTTCTTAAAATATCTTCCAAGTAAGTTCCTACGCAGATTCAGAAAATGTCCATAAATAAGGTTTATAGGTCAATTTTACTACAAAGAGGTTAGGTTCTGGTAGATATTAAAAAATATAGTGTTGTCTTAATTATTGGGGTGCATGATTCGTCCTTGGGTCATTAATCTTAAGGTCGTTCGTTTAAACCACAAATATTTTTCACCGCTGAAGGATATTAACCTTAACTCTGGTCAAAGTAGTATACAATGAAGAAAATTATTCTGTTAAATGTACATTTAAAAGGTGTACTATAATCTTATCAAAGTGTTTGGTTTTGTTGAAATGAAAATATAATTATGCTAATATTAAATGATAACGTGTAAAGGTATTTTGTTCATATTACCGGTGACTATTTATTCTATTTATTTAAAATCGGGAATCTTCATTTTCGCGAGCAATTTGGGGTATTTTAATCTCTTCTGCTGCATCTACATCGATTAATGGTTACAGCAACATAACACATTCTATGTTTCCATTCAAAGAAATGAAAATAAGTTACGTGAGGCTGTAACACAAATAAATTTCATGACAACTGACAAAAATGTTCAAGTAACCTACTTGCATAACTCTCATGTGCTTCGAAATAATATTACTAACAACAGGGAAAACGAGCAAATTTTCAGCATGCAACAAAAACAATACAATGGGAACAATGGAGCTTATCCACCGTCGAAAATCTCGTTACTTGCAGACACTTTCGTGGTGTGGCCAAAATTGCTAGGAGTATTTTTCGCTCTCCTTATTCCAATGCGAGACTGAAAGATGTCTCTTCAGATTTATCCTCCTTACTCCTTGACAAAAATATGTACTACGAATGATTAAGTGATGTTATGTGCTGGTAGCAACGATACATTTACGCGGACTATCTGATATAAAAAATAATTTTAATAATGTTGAAGTGAATTTGCTTGTTGAAGTGCCATATTGGCCAAATAAGGAAACATAATAACTTTGTTTATGAATTCAATTATAAATTGTACGAATTTATTGAATCTGTTAAGCCATAACAGTATCTTACTTTTCTAGACGTTAACCGTCTATTTGTAAGAGGAGACGTGACTCGTCACGTTTGTATATATGAAAGTCTGGTAAATACAAAATTATGCGAAATATTCTTGAAGTGATTCACAGTTTGCATTGTGCTACTTATACCCTTCGTGTCTCCGCCTATATTCATTTTGAGAATCTTATCAACACATAATGTATAAATAAATCGGAACAGAATACTTTGAGCAGAAATTTTCAAAAGGCCTTATCCTTCTTCCAGATACTCTGAGCATAACCCATATGTTTCATCCAAATATATGTAAAATGTAGGTAGTTTAAGAAATAAGATTACTTTGCTGGAGGGCTGTTGCCTGAACTCTACCATGCGTCGCGCTATGGGGCCAAACTGCTTTTCGATGGTCAAGAATCTCTAACCTTCTTATTAATAGAAATATAGCAGTGAAATTTGGCAGACATGTACAGAAATGTCTAAGGTCTCAAATGAATATAAAATTCTCCACAAGAAAATGACGATTGTTTGCTTAAAAAATTTTAATTTATGGTCATTTTTTATTAAATCAAAGTAAACTTTTTTATTGGTAAATAACAGTTAATATCAAGAGTTAAGTGTTTGTGCGATATCTACATTTAAACATTAATTTATTGTTATCACTAAAGCTGGCCACGAGCGGTACCGCGCAGTAGCGTAGAGTCGACCAGGCCTCGCGTTCCACTAGAGTTATTCTGCTAATAGAGATGTTTGCTGCCGCAAATAATTTCGCTCATCTTTTAAATAAAAATTAAATAACACGTGCTCAAACACTTACCATTTTAAGAGTCCTCCGTGAAATCACAAAGTGAATAATGTCTGTTAAATATCTGCAACATTAGATATGTTTCAACTGTTGTTTCGGCAAAACTAGTACGGCATGAGGAAAAAATGCGTTTATATGCAGAGAACGAACGTTCTAGATCTAGTGACGTAATATTTGCGTAAGTAAAATAGTCTTTCAAATAACTTAACGATTCTGTTGACGCACCTTCACAAATGTGTCTTAATGTGTCAAAATCAGAATTTTTCTCAAAAATACTTTCAAATTTTTCTAAAACAGAAACATTTTTGCGTCTTCAATCGCGCATAGCTGTGCGTGAACATGTTGCACTATTTGTAGAGATTCTTCTAACGGCACCGCAGGATTTTGTAATTTTTCTATTGCATCTGCTAGCCCGAAGTAATTGTCGTGAATGATTTTTAAATCCATTTTAACCTGGCTATCTTGAAATTTCGACTGGCTTTTCTGGATAGCGGCAGCTTCCTTTGTATCGAATTGTAAAACCACGTTCTTAATATTGTCAAAATATTTATAATGATAAAACGCGGCCTGCAACCATGTTCCCCAACGAGTTAGAATAGGTTCTGGTGGCTCTGGTATACGGGGGGCACAATCTGTGAAATTCGCGAATACGTTTCGGTGATTTGACAAATACTGCTTTGGTATGCGCTATTAAAGCGTCTACCTCAGGATAACATTTTCTGATACTATCCGCCACAAGATTGAGAGCATGAATTTTACACGTAATGTGTAACAAATTAACAGAATGCTTTTTAAGAGACCGGCCTACAGAAAGCATGTTTGCAGCACCATCACTCACTAGCATCAAGAGTTGGTTTGTTGAAAGTTCAAACTTGTCCAATATATTTAACACTAACTTTGAAATTACTTCGGCAGTACACTGTTGTATTCGTTTGAAGACTAATAGAATTGAAGGTGCCCATTGATGCGGTTCCAATTTGCGTGCCATTACATTAAGAACAGAATGTTTCTTCCGATCTGTTGTTTCGTCGACCCATAACCACAATTTTTGATCTTTCAACTCCGATTTTATTTTTTGTTCAATATGTTCGCGCGCAGATGGCACAATTCTTCGTAACGATGTTCGACTTGGTAATTTGCACTCCGAATAGTTATTCCAAAAGCAGATAAATGGTTCCTTGTCTAGTAAATTAAACGGTATATTACATGCGATAAACGTAACGCATAAATTAGATATAAATTTTTCATTGTCTCGTGCGCAATTTCTTTTTGAGACATGCTTTTCACTATTTACGTGTCGTAGACAATGTTGTCTGGACCAACACATTAACGGGATTTTACAGATTACACATTTAATTTTAGCACCTTCATATATTAAGTCTGGAATTTCTGCAATAAATTTTCGAAGTTTGTCCGACCGCGGTCGTTTTGCTGACGAAATCATAGTTTTTCTAGGACAGATAAACAATTGAGCAAATGACCGGCAGCGAAAATGTCCGTACTGCTCCGCAGACGAAGTAATACTACCGTTCCTCTCGGTCCGAACTGATTCTACGCCGATGCGCGGTACCGCTCGTGGCCAGCGTTAGTTATTACAATAATACAGCGTAATCATGTGAAATCAGTTCTTTATTAAATAAAAGCAAACTTATCTATTGGTAAATAACAGTACATATTTACTGAAATAGTTCACTAAAACCCTTACCACAACACTTAATTCGTACTGGACGCACGTTTCGATAGACAAGCTATCATCATCAGCAGCAAGACTGACCAGTTCAGCATCTCTGACGTTTCGAATCTCGTTCAATATATAAAATCCTTATATTCTGCAATAACACCAATTTCACTAATTTATTATTAAAAGAAAATAGTACGTGAAAATGCAGAAGGTGAAGACGAGTACAGCCTCAGCCGCACACATCTGTGAAACTATAACATCTTTGCGAAAATTATGCTGTATTTTTATCAAATTATTATTTTTTCATATTAACTTATCCAAATGTTAATTACGCAATGAGTTCAGAGCAATCAAATGTTATGGAAGCAGCTTTAATAATATTGTACACCAAATTTATTATAGTTGGTACTAAACTTTGGAAGTTTATAAAATAGATCGCTGATACGTAAAAATGGTTTTGGAAAGATTGAGTTTTATAGTTCCGGCACTACAATTCACATTAAAGTTTACAAGCTTTTATTACTTTTACACTTGAAATTTTAAGCTCTATACTACCTCGCTTGCACACAATCGTTGATAATTGATATTGTTCATAAGTCTCAAGAACATTTCCAGGTTTAAGCTATTATCATGTTTATTTGCGTAGGGAAATTCAATTAATAAGGAATTTCTAAATCCATTAATATTCAGTAGTGATAAATATGAGCACAAATGCTAATACCTTACTTGACACGAGACGTACATCATGAACAACACAGGAAATCTTCAAGAAAGCAGACATCTAATCCACACAGGATCTTCCGGACGGTAATGAGCACTTACAGAGGCGACCGTATGATAGTAAATCCGACGTCTACGATGTTAATACTGGGTTTCGAGAGAGTTGCCGTCGTTCAGATACGGCGGCATTTTCACACGTTTACATAGGATCGTGTGCTGTCGCTTGTTTCGTTGTTAGTTGTTCGATGAACTTTCACATCTTTCTATTATTTGCAGAGTAGATGAACAATTTCTAATTATCACCAATTAGGTACATATTTCGCATTCCTAGTATTTAATACTACTGAATATTGAATTTCAAATCTTGTTCTGTAGTTCTTGACAATTCAGACGAAAATAATTGAAACATTTTACAAAGCAACCATATTAGTTGAAATTTCATTTTTTCAAGAAACCAAAGAGAAATTTCATTTATATAGGCTTCATTATTATATCACATTATTAGTGCGCTGTATCGTGTCTAAAATTATATTTGCTTTAGACAATGTTTAAATCACATCAAACTTTGTTATTTTTCTAGGAAGATTTTTGCCTCTGAATCTATCAGTAGTTCTGCCAGCTTTCTGAGATCCCTTCTGCTGAGAGATGGCATAACCTTTATCATTCTTGGTTCGTCTTTGGTCCGGCATGTTCTTCCAGTGTAAAATGTTTGTTGTCCTCGTTTTCCCTTCCATCTTTCAACTTCCTTCTAATATAAGCAGCAGGATTCTAGTCTGATGAAAGGCACACTCGTTGCTGTTTGTAATCCTACATGCTTAGTTGCAGAGTGTATTTCAAAATGTACACCTTACACTGATCTTTTTCTGTCCTCAAACAGTGGAAGTATTCATCGAATATTGCGAGCGTTTCCATCAGCAAATATTGAGTACGGTGGTATTCAGTAAAGTAGGCTCCTGTTATGTTAGCAAGTTCCCAACGGGGTCGGTAGCGACCCGTTGGGAGTCGAATATATTTTAAAGGGGGTCAATGATGATCAAAGGATCGATTAACAGTCGACAGACGAATATGCACCGGCGACTGATCGGCATTGAACGTTACACTATTCGATAAATAAGCGCATGATCTGCAGTGAACGGAACCAGACTTTAATCAAGTCAATAACTTCCCACGGGAAACCAGAAGCAGGTTAAATATTTTTGAACGAGGTGATTTAAGCAATTTTAGGCCAAATATAAAAAAAAATGTATCAAGATATCAATCTTTGTGCAATTATAAGTTGTAATTTGTTTCTGAAAATTTATTTATATTTGTAAAATTAAAAATGATAATAATACAAAAAATAATAAAACATAAACCTAATAATCTATTTTTTTCTAAATTTCTATTCATATTTTTTATTCAATCTAGTGTAATTGTTACCTGGAAGTTATTTATCTACAATTATTTATATTATGATTATGTTGTAAGCTGCATATTGTAGGAAAAGATGTAAGGGGGTCAATGAAGAAAACCATTCTTGTGAAAGGGGTGGATACAAGAAAAATGTTGGGAACCCCTGCTATAGACGCCAACTTAAAAGAGAAAGAAATTTATCACTTTTATTACTATGATTATTATTAGCGTCATATTCAGAACCTGATTGTTATTGATTCTTTTTAAGTCTTCAATAAAATTGTTGATTCTCTGGTATTTCTAAATATGTTCCCAAACCACAAAACTTGTTTCCTTTTAGCAGTGTGGTATCTATTAAGTATAGTGAGGTACTATGCCAGTAGTTGAAAACTATCTCAATGCCAACAATAAAAAAATCTAGCACATATTCCCCTCGGTTTGCCCAAATTAACCTGAAATCTTGGCCGTTTGAAAAATGAAAACGTCCTCTTTCAAGAAAGTGATTAGAAGAGACAATGGCTGTTTTGTAATTTTTGACGTATCCATTGCCTATCGATATTCTTAATGAAACGCGTATAATTCTTAACCCTTCAATTTAGAACTAACTGCAGCTAAGTTTGTAGAAAATAGTTTAACCAAAAATTAGAAAATGTTAATTTTGGAGTTATTCCTGTTAGGGAACAACTAACTGCGCTTCATCCTTTACCGCAAGGATGTGATAGTAACGAAGCCGTGGAACAATTTACACATACAATTTACACGCTAAAAACCCCTGAGGTTATGACAAGCACTAAAAAGCGTATACACCCCGTGGAGCCGTTACCACATGTTAAAAAAACCGCGACTTGTTTGAAAACAGCAATAAAGCTTAATTATCAGCGTTTTGTTAATTATTTACTTTGTGAACACAAATTGCATTATAGAAGTTTATTTTACAGAATCTATATTTAGGTATATACGAATATTTGGAATCAAAACAATTTTGCATGACATTTCGATAATATATTCAAACCAAGATCATTTTATTAAACGTATAAAAAACTTGTTATATTAGAAATTCATTAAAAACATCAATAATATAAATTATAGCACGTTATTAATACTTTCTATAGTTGATTTGATTACTTTTTATTATTTGAATCTTTAATATATCCCAATTTACAGACAAACACGACACATTTCAGTGAATCCATCCTGAATATATAAATAACAAGTCGTTGAATACATTATTTTGCGTTTTAATATGGATATTATTTTTTTGCTCCATTATACTTTAAAGGTTCGATGTATTTTTGCTACAAATTTCATTAAATAGAACAATAATCAAAAGTAATAAGCATACAACTTGTGAAATTTGCAATCATCTAAAGATTTATGAAGTCCTGACTAGTAACTAGCTTTTTTTTTCTAGTTGACTTAACTAGAATCAACATTGAATGCTTTTTACACTATTAGGAAGAGAAAGAGCCAATACTACGAGGTAGGCGCCATAAATTCTTAGCCTGATATAGAAAAAAAAACTAGGTAAAGTATAACAATATTTATTTTTCAATATAATCTTCCCTGATTTCAATATATTTATTACAACGATCAATTAATAATTCTATACCCTTGTAAAAATAATCTAAAGTTTTTACCTGAAAATGTTGCATTACAGCTGCTTGCAACTCACTATTGTCCTTAAAACGATTCCTATTTGGAAAGAGGATTATAATACAGAACCATTGTTTCATCTCCTGTGGCAATGGACTCCAAAATCGGTTTCGGGTCGTCTCCACACATGTTTAAAAATGAGTGCGCACGTTTGACTCGACGTTCACGTTGGAGAGCAGAAAGAAGATGCGGTACCCATCTTGCACTAATCTTATTCATACCCAAATGGTTATGGGGAATTCGGCGAATGCATGTTTCAGAAATCTTAGACACCACTGTTAATTCCTTCTCTTTCAAACGGCGATCTTCTAATACCATTTCTTCAATAATTGAAATGTTTTGAGACGTTATCAGTTCAATTGGTTCATCACTTTCAAGGGATTCTTCACCCAAACGGAAACATGTTGTCCACTTTTTTACAGTAGCATATGAAGGAGATAAATCACCATAAATGCCATCTAAACGTTGTTTAATATGATTAGACGTATGTCCTTCTTTTGTTAAACATTTAATGACCGGCTGGTATTCAATTTTCGTTACTTGATATGTTTTCATGCACTAGTCGCGTTGTCTGGCTGGCTATTAAAAACTACTACTCTTCGAGCCGTAATATATATAGTGTAGGCCTCGTACATGTGCAACTATGACGCAGCGGAGTTTGAACACGCTCGATCCTATATAAGCCTGTCAGGCCGAAAATTTATGGCGCCTACCTCGTACTATATGACCCTAACTACTAGTTTTTTCTCGAAATTAACTGAATTTGAGTTGAGGCAGCCTCTTTATGAGGTAATGCGGTAAGTCATTGTCAAATACGCTGTGAAGAGTTAACTGCTATTACGCGAACTCTGACAACATTTCGAGATTAGAACTCCTTACAAGAAGATTACACAAGTAGGATTTCTCTGTATATCAGTATGTAGATCATGAGAATCAATATAATAACAGGGGGCACATTTGCTATCTTTCTTAATCTCACTATATCAAGAAACACGTGGTTCTAAACTGTCGGGATGACGACCAAGGTTTCAAAAAATGTAACTCTTTTAAATTTTCACCAATATTTCGCTTTTATTTAAAGCTTCATCAGGGTCAATAAGTGAGTTGAGTAGATAGACCGAACTTGCGAACTAAAATTCTTTCCTTTACGAAGTGCATTCGAGAAGAGGTGATTGATGAATGCTGATGAAGCTTTACATAAAAGGGAAATATTGGTGAAAATTTAAAAGAGTTTAGAACCACGTGTTGGTTCCTAACGACCGCCATACTCCTTGGTGATTTATATCAAGAACGACAACTTTTTTATTATAATGTGATAATTCTGGGCATTTATTCTTTTAAGGGTTTTAAGGGTTGCTTCTAAACAATTTTAAAACCTAAGAAATACTTACACCTACGTATTTTTTGATAACAATTGTGCTTCATATTGAAATCAAATAAATAACTTCAATGTACTTACTATATGGTTCACATTTCACAGCACGCTCGAATCGAAATTTATTACTTCTCAATATTAAATTTAGTGGTTTGCGGATTTAATCTTCAAGAGAAAGGAATTAATCTTTTATTCATATATACCTGACTGTATTGCGCGGTTTATCTGCATTTAGGAAATAAAAAGACTGAAATGAATGATACACGTGTGCTTCATTTCATTTACGCGGAAGTTGGAACATAAATTATAATTTACTGTGGATGATACTTTCTTTTCTAGGACTACCATAAATAATTGCACGTCCAAATCTGATATTATAAGCGTTCAAAGAGCTCATAAATTCTAAGTTGCGTGAGTTTCAATGTAGTAAATACGTACTGAAAGAGAAACAATACATCAATTTGTGAAACTTAAGTACTTTTACCATGGAATTTCGAAGTAAATTGGAACTTATATACTTTTTATTTAATTGAAACGTTGGAAGATTCTTTTGCGTCTAATGTTGTACTGTAAATAGTATTTATGATATTAGGGTATCATCAAATTGTTATTCGGTCTTGTCAGAAACAAACGGACTTCCTTTACTTTCTTTATCGGATTATGTAACTGACGTTGAACGCCTTAATAGTGCGTTAGTTCCTTGATACAATTTACTTTTTCTCTACGAAACAATTTTAGAGTGAGTTACAAATATGCAGTGACATTCACGGCTCACCCATACATTCCTCATCAATGAAGTACATTTATTTCTAGGAAATTGCCGATCTTTATCACCAACAGTAGCACTTAGGTAATGATTAGAGACGGGATTTTAGGACGTAAAAAACAGCTAAAAAGGCCCTTTTTTAGGCCTTAAAAACTATGTATTTAGGACGAAAAACTGTGATTTAGGCATGTTAGGCAAATACTTAAAAAAAACGGTAAACACAAAAATCATTTTATTTTAAAAAAACATGAATAAGAAGACGATATTTAATGTAATTTTAGGTACATTTCAGCCATAAAAAGAAATAAAACATACAAATTTTAACTAATAACTAAAATATGTAGATTCATTTGGTTTAAAATAATAAATAAATTAATTAATCGCCGTGTAACATGTCTTCAAATTTCGCGCTTGCGTAGCACACAAGATGTTTTTCCAAGTTGTCGTTAGTAAAATTTGTTCTTCGGTCGGAAAACAGCAGTTTGTACGAAGAAAATGAACGTTCTACGTCATACGAGGTTGTAGGACAAAACTTAAATATGGACCAGTCAGCTGTGGTATGAGCGGTAGCTTCAACTGCTTCGCCACTGAGCAGCTCAGCAAACTCTTTAACCGTTTTGAAACCTGGAGTTTTCGAAATCACTTGGTTAAACTTTGACAAAATTATTTTGCCAACTTTTCCTGGGGCATTCTTGAGAGCTGCTTCGGCATTATTAATTACTGCAACAGAATCTGTAAGAGGAAGGCCGAATGTTTCTAATCTTTTGATGTTATCAATGAGAAATTTATAATGCGACTTGATGTATAAAAGATCGTTTTGATTGGAAAAGTATTCTTGCGCTTGCTCAATACAGTTGGCTGAATCTTTGTCAAACGATATTACAACCTAAAACATAAAGCGTTAAATAAAAACAATCTTATTTAAAAATTTTGCTAAAAAAGTACTTACTGATTTTATTGCTTCGAAATTATTAGCATAAAAAACTACCGCCTCTAACCAAGTTCCCCAACGTGTTAAGACAGGTTCGGAGGCAAAGGGAGATCTGGCAGATTTTCTTTATACACTGCCACACGCAGTGGAGCTTTTAAAAAGACTCTCTTGGTAGTTGAAATTAAACCATTAACATTAGCATATTGATTTCTTAGACATTCACACACCAAATTCATGTGCAAAACATGTTAAATGATTAAGATTTTTATAAAAAATCTTCAAATTTGTACCACATTTGAGCATATAAGAAGCACCATCCGTGACTAAAAGCTTGACTTTTTCGTACTTAATTCCATCTGTTGGCCACAAAATACCTAAAATACGAGAATTGCCTTTAACTTAAATATCTAGCATTAAATTTACAATATTATTAAAGTAAGTTTTTTGCATAATATATCTTACCTAAAGCTTGGTTCACGAATCTTGCCATTGTATTGCAATTTGTTCTTTCAAGTTGCTTTGTAGCCACTAAATACGGTTTTCCTGGTGTTTCAGAACAAAGCTTACCCACAATCATACTTGCCATAATACGACCTTTAGAGTCAGTCGTCTCATCTATAGATATCCAACTATCGTTGTTACCAACTTCTTCGCGAATAGTATTAATAGTCTTAAAAAATTAATAAAAATATTATAGGTGTAAACAAAATCTTAATGACACTCAAGTATGAAAATACATTTTTAAATTATTATTTATTATATTAATTACCTCATTGTAACATTTTGTTACATATGTTGTTCTTAAGGTTTTCACGCTTGCCACATTCTTGTTGCAGTATTTAGTGAGAAAATTTCGCAGTTTTGAATAGTTTAATCTGTCCAGAGGAATATTTGCAGACATAAAAGCGTCGTATAAATCTCGATTAAAAACGTCGATTTCTCTTGAATTTTTGGTGTCTATTAACATTTGGTTCCTCAACGGTTTCCTAAGATTTGCCTGATGTCCAGGAGCAGTAGCATGTTGCTCTAAATGATTTTTCTTTTTGCAAGTTAACTACAATAATATTTTTGAAGTTAGGAAAGAAAAACAAAAACGTCCTTTACCATTTTTCCGCACGCTTTACAAAACAACTCTTCACTGTTGCTTGGATTCAGCTGAAAGACAGTAGTGCCTCCAATTTCCTTCAGCCATTTTTGAACTTTATCGCTATGTGATTCCTTGAATTTTGGCATTGTTGTAGATGGAAATACACAATACACTGAGTAGATAAACAAGCACAAACCGACAGAAAACTAGCGAAAAATATTCCTTGCAAACTACGATATAAATAAAAATTCAAAGTACGTCTTTCACTATATACTGATTCATCAATAGAGCGGGCCAAATTGCGCCATCCAACAGAATCGGAATCAGACGCAACGGCCGCTTATTGTAAATAGCGTATATGTGAGTCACAGCAGATATGTGATATTTCGAAATTAATACACAAGAGTAAAAAAATAAAAGCTGACGCAATAATAATGTTTAGTAATTAGAGCGGATATATAATATATATATATAATGTACACGCTGAGGTGTTTTTATTTTCATTATGATTTTTTATTTGATTGAAAACGGTATGCGTTGTAAATGGGATGTAATAAGGAAATAAGTGAGAAACTGAACGCTTTTTTTATTCTGTTGTACTCAATAATGTAACTGTAAATAAAGATATAATAAATAAATTCTATCCTTCTTAATAATGCGGATAGGCTTGTTTAAAAAGTTGCACCATCAGATAAGTTTCCACATTTGCCTCGGTGAAGGATGTTCGCCGAGACGAAAAAATGTTCTTATATTTCGAAAACGACCGTTCCACGTCTACCGAAGTAAGACAGGCGTAATTAAAATAATCTTTAGACTTAGTCAAGGAATCTGCAGATGCCCCATCGCACATTTGTCTTAATCTCGTGTAGTCCGGATTCTTTTTTAAAACACTATCGAACTTAGCTAAAACTCGTCCACTTGTTGCATCGTTTATACTGTGTAACAATGTACTAACTTCGTCCACGACTTGCACTGATTCTACCAACGACAATCCAGAATTTTGCAAATTTTCTATCGCGTCTACTAACCCTTTGTAATTGTTGCTAATATTCTTTAGATGTGTTTCAACAAAAATATCGAGAAATCCCTTCTGGCTCATCCTAATAGCTCTAGCTTCGGCAGGGACGAATTTACTTTTTGTATGTTCTATACTTACTAGGTAGAGGTATCCCAAACGCATCATTACTACAGGGCTTAAGCAAATACTTATATCGATTTTTCACATTTTCATTTCAATTTAAATAATCCATAACGATTCTGTGCGAGCAAATTAATAACCAGAAAGGCAGAAAAAAGTTGGTCTGGTTCTCACAAATTCTTTACTGAGAAACATGAACTGCTCCCGGTTTCGCGCTAAAAGCGTATCTTCAGCCAAGAATTATAGTCAATACAGAAATTGTTACTGTATAAATAAAAATTAATAAAGCAGCAGCGTGGTGTATTTTATACACCGCTCATAATATCAAACAGCAAACAACCAAATATTAACAAAACCAATACAATATGTACGAGGGATGATCGTAAAATAAGGTTTCCAAAGCCCTACAGCAGCAATAAGACGTGTTAGGCGAAATCCGACAACATTGGCGTGTGCAGCAGCTCTCCCACTCTATATACGTACCCCTCCCGTCTGGCTACGCCGCTCGGTGTTGGCTAAGCAGCCGTCCGAAGTGGAACTCCCGATCGCCGCTACCGCCAGGTGCGAAAGTCGCGCTATGATACGATTTTTAAACGCGAAAGGGGTTTCACCTATAGACATTCATCGTCAATTAACCGAAGTTTATGGAGAAAAGTGTATAGCTGTTCAACACGTCCGCAAATGGTGTAGGGAATTCACTGGAGGTCGGATGGCAATTCACGATGAAGAGCGGAGCGGAAGTTCATCAGTTTCAGAGGAAATTATTGAAAAGATCGGAGGGTCACCATTCGTCAACTCGCGCTTCGGATTCCTGAGATTTCCAACACCACAATTGAAGAGATTTTGACTGGCGGCAGAATTTTACGACATAGGGATACAGAAGTTGGAGCACCGTCTGCAAAAATGCTTGGATAGAAATGGCGATTATGTCGAAAAATAACTTAAGTTTTTATCTTTAAAACAATGTGTAATGTTAAGGAAATAAAGAATGCTGTCTATTTTTAAAAAATATGGGAACCTTATTTTACGCTCATTCCTCGTATTAATAAATTTATTAAACATTATACATATCCAAAGAGAACAGAAAATACTCAAAATAAATAATATGCTGATGTAAACAAAATTAATATTCGATTATTCAGGAAAGTAAAATGTCTATTCACTAATATTAGAATCATTGTTTCTGCACTCGTTACATGTTATAACGCTTTTGGAATGCTCCTTACAAACAGGTCTTTTACAACTGTTACATGTTATAGTAGTAACCCTATTCTTTCTTCTTCCACATGAGAAGCATCTAGCTTGAACTTTTTGAGGTGGTTCCGTGTCCGTATCATGATTTGTTTTATATCCGGATAAAAATAACTTTATTTCAGTGTGCAATGATTGCACCTCAGCACGTTCAGCGAGATGTAGTTTCATGAAAGACAATGCTAGATTCTTCAAAAATATTCGTCTTCTTTTTTGTGCTGATATAATATTTGTTGCATTATACAAAATCTTGATCCCTGCTATATTGATCAATTGAAAAAATATTGCCAAAGGTCATCCTCTAGTTATCCGATTTACAGAGTATGCACTACACATTTTATCTAGTGTATCCACACCCCCTTTGGTAGCATTAAAATCCATATTATAATTTCAGGCTTGTTAGTACTTGGATTTATGCCAGAGTCATTGTGCATTGTCGAAATCAAAATGACAGATTTGCTTTTTTTAGGAACGTATGAAGCAATAGTTGTATCCTTTTGAAAACCAAAAATAGATGATCCTACTTGCCTTTTTTATCAGGCATAAATTCCACTGGTATTTCCCGTTTGTTTTTTTTTTTCAATATTCCTATCATTGTTATTTTGTGGTTCAAGAGTTCTTTCGCCAAAGGGTAACTGGAATACCAATTATCACACGTCAAATTTCTTTTACTTCCTTTTATATTTTCCACTAAACGATGAACAATTGCTGTAGGTGTGTTTGATAAATTATATTTTCCGTCTGGTTGTTTAGCACAATAGACTTCCAAGTTACTAAAGTTTCTAGCATCACAAAGCGCAAATACCTTCAACCCGTATTCTGCAGGTTTGTTAGGTATATATTGTACAAAATCGCAACGTCCTCGGAATAGTATCAACATTTCGTCTATGGTTACATTTTCGCCAATCGTATAATGTCTTTTGCAATTCTTTACAAAATGGTCTATTATAAATCGAATTACAGCCAACTTATCAATCTTTATTCTTCCATCCCTGGTGTTTTTATCATCAAATCGCATTGATATCAGCAAGAAAACAAATCTTCGATAACTCATGCACGCTTGGAATATTTGTGATCCTGTACCATCATTAGCCCATAATCCTTCACAGTGAGTATGATTTTGTTTTTTGCATTCGGATAATAACGGCAGACCAATAAAGACTAACAATTCTGTTTTTGTAGTATTTTTTGCGTCTCTTTCTCTAGTATACCTCGGCCTAACTTTTGCGATTTACAAGTTTGTACATTGAACGATGTGTTGGATCATCAGTAAAAATTTCAAGAACGAGCCAAGCTCATCAGAAATATCCCGTGCACTATTAGTTGGCCCTTGTGCGGTATTTATTATATTTACTGAACTTGTTTTTGCGAACTTACTAGTAACTCGGCTTTTACTCCAAAAAGTTTCCTTATCTTTACCCATAAATTTGCTATCATTTTCAGTAGTCTTTTCTGCTAACAAATCTGCATCGCTTCCTTCCTCTTCCGAATTTGTATCATGCTCACTTTCGTGAATAATTTCATCTTCTGAAATATCTTATTCAAGAGGTAATTCTTCTTCAGGATCGGAATCACATATAACCGCAGCAATAGCTTCTAACTCTGCATCAGTTAGACGGTTTGGATTTCGGACATTCACAGAATCCCTATAATGTAAGAATACATTTTATAAAATTCAATACACGAACTATTTAACACAAATATGGCCAAAAGTTATAATAAATTACTAAAAAAAAAAAAAAAAATTCTGCATATACTTACATAACTAGTCGCTTGGTGTATTGTAGACACCAGACGCGACAGAGCGATGTTTTTACGTTTGTGGTTCGCTTATCACTAAAAGAATGTAACAACACCGGCTCCAAAACCTAGTATACATATGAGTAATAGGTTATACGGCCCCACATGACCGCAGAACTAGAGCTGAACAAGTTATGACCTGTTTACTAGAAACAGTGTACAAAATACACCAACACGACTACTTAGGTTAATAAAGAATTTGTGAGAACCGGACCAAATGTTTTCTACCATCTTGGTAACTTCTTTAATTGTCGTAATATCAACTTCAAAAGTTTCAGAGAATATTCGGTAAAAACACTTACAATTAGTGCTAGGAGCTCGAACTTCCTCGCTGACTAAAATACAAATAACGATTACCTCTTCACAATAATGCGTCTTCCTTTCTCATTATAAGGAGGTTAATTACAAGGAACTAATCGAATGAGTTACCTACTAGTTGCGTTTAACGCGCTTCAAGTATTTTTCCTCAATACCTAAGATAACGTCATAATAAATGAAGCTTCAACTTATCGGAAAACGCTTTCTAACCATACGCACTGGAATATGATATTTATCAAACGAGCCGTTAAAACTGTACACTGGTGTGTTCCTAGATACATAATTCCTTCGTTGGTCACGAATTTTATAGCAGCAATATGTAAAATCGTGCATACATACATACGTACTCCTTATGTGAGAAGATAGCCAAGAATTTATCGTCAGCGAAGCTTGACTGCTCGTCATACAACCAGTTTCTTGTAGCCTACTAACCTGAAAAGGTAGCAGGTTGAAAGAACATTCGGTTTCGTGCTTTTTGTTGCCGTCGATGAACGTCGTGCACGGCGCATAAGTGGAGGATGACTCGTTCTTCGCTGTCGATCTCTTCACGCACAATCAATTGGAGGAAGAATGATGACCGCCTGGCCTAGAGATATTTTTTAACGAGTCTTTCGTGCGATTCGATCACGGCATGACTTCATTCTTATTGTATTATGTTTGTATTATAGTTCTTTTTTTATAATAACTTTTAGGTTACGATAATTTATATAATATGCGCAACGATTATATTTGCCGATGATGTTACAACGAAAACAATTACGAAGTTTGTCAAATAAATTACTACTTACAAGATTCTGTCGAAGAAAGTTGGTGTGATTTAGGAAATCGGTTATGTCAAACGGAGATTCCTGAAAACCGTTTAATACATAATATATTATTACGATCATATTGGTAAAAATTTTGGAAGCTTAAATAATTGGACAATTTTCTATTTGATCAAGTTATGGCGAATGGAATTTGAGAAATTCGATTTATTGATACTCCATAAAATCAAGAACAATTTAAGTCTGCAAGGATCATTAGGTAAATAGCCTTTTACTTCACTGCAAATCAAAAAGAACCTTGCAGAGCGTGGTTAGAAGAACATAGAAATTATTATTTAAGAATAAATATTACTTAATTCGAAGATTTCCTTTACAAACATGAGCTACAATATTTGGAACAAATAGTTGTCTGCACAAATTGTAACCACTATAATAAAAACAAACTAAAAAGTAAACATAGGCATTTGTCGCCCTCCAAATTTGATAAAATTTTGGATGGATGTAGTACACCGAAAAATATTAGACACGTATTTTTTAGCTTTTTTTTCGGTTTAAGGAGATGTAATTGACGCCCAAAGTTCCTCCCCGAAAACACATTTTTTGCTATATCTCAGAAACAAGACGAAATATCGAAATCATTTAAAAAATGGATTGTTCCCTGTTACCATCACAATATTTCAGATGAGAAAAAAACAGTGCCGCACCCGTGGGGTCGTTAGAAAATTAAAAACTCTTATTTTCTTTCGCCTCTACGCACAGATATTGTCAATTAATTTTTCCTCTTCAAATCCTTAAACTACACAAAAAAATAAAAGTTAACTGTTTCTGGATTTTTTCTCATGTCCACTTTAAGGGAGTTATCGTCATTTTAATGTATCCCCCCGAAACCTACTTTTCTCTATGTTTTTAGAACAATTAAATTTTATATCAATTTTATGCGTTGACATCAAGATAGACTATTACGCATAAAAAATAAATATATTCTAAGCAGAGAGATACACGATTTTATCTACAACAGTATATGTATATTTTTCTTTCATTAAATTTGTTTTTGTTTCAAAGTCTCCGATAAAAATAGAAACATTTTGTTGCTGTATAGCATGTTATATAAATTTTGGAATAAAAGGATCACCTAGATTCTTCAAAGCATTCGTGTTCAAAAGCTTCATTAGTTAAAATGCTAAGATTACGATTTGGGTGGATGATTACATTTATGATTGAATCGACTTTTGTATTTATAATATACACATATATATATCAGCCTATCAAGGTGCTAATAACATTCTACTGTATATAGTGTATCCTGTTTAAAACTAACTAATAACGCCAATTACATCAAATAAGGAACCAACAATAAAGTCTATTAGTTAAATTGGCTAAAGTGATAGCAACTAGTGAAAGTAGTGAAAGAAGACAGTTATAGAATAAACACAATAGTAATAACAATATAATTTAACAATTATTTCGAATCCATATGGTACCTTACAAGGAAATACAAGTAAGTGCATCTCACCGATTTAAATGAAATTTTATGGGTTTGTAGACCGATCTAGTGTAGGACCAACTGTAACTATCTTAGCTGCCCAATCGATCACTGGCGGGGTGTAAAGCATCCCAAGCTCAGAAACTATGAGAGATATAAAAAAAAGTTAAGACAAGATTTAAACTGTTTATATATATATGTAACTTAAAATTACAGTAACCTTATAATTAATGTGTTGTTTCTGATCTATATTTAGTATTTCTATATAATCTTTCCGGAAACTTCTTCAGTTACAATCTTCAACTCATAATCAATTGTCATTGCCAAGGTTCTCCAATCTATTTAAATACGCATGGTATAAAAATGAATACATCGCCGAACGGCTACCACATTTTAAAGATTCTGCTTCCCGAAGGATGCAGAAAATACACAACAATGAGGTATTTGCGACAAGCCTGTGTTTATTCGTTGTGCATGGTGTAAACAATTCCTTCGTTTTCAACATTTCTACACGGATTTCCTATCATTCTTACTGTATATACGCAATACACATCGTAATGTATTTCTTAACTTACTTTTAAACAGTTGTCGGTAAACTCTACACTCACATTTTATTAATAAAATCATTTGACAACCACCTGCGTGTTTTCTTCATTACTCTAAATATAGCACATCAGTTATGAATTTTTTACACATAAGAATTTTTTACAAATAAGAATATTTCATGGCAGATGTAATATATATACAGAGTGTGGCGTTTAAACCGTTGGTTAGCCGAATACTGGGAATTATTACTAGCTGAATGCTGACAATTTGTTTTGGAGGATTTTTGATATTGATCCTTCAAATAAAAGTATTGGCAATCCTGAATTACTTCGAGTTATACCGCAAACGAATGTTACCTTGCTTTTTTAAATAGAAGACTCTGTATATTTTTTCATTTGTTGATAGCACACATTATTCTACATAAGTTCTGTTATGATTTCTCTATACCTATCTTTGACAGTTTTTGAGAAAAAACAGATTTTAATGAATTTTGAAGTTTTGTTAACAGCCTAATGGAAAGTCAATGACTGAGAAAGTGTTTGTATTAAGAGGTTGAAATTTTCTGGTTATGTAATCAGTAGATTATACTACTTTACAAAATTAAAAAATTGTGAAATTAATAATACAGGGCGATACAAATGGTTATTGACTTATATTATCCGATAAGACGCAATAACTTTCTTACTTTAAATGGAACACTATGTATATTATCGGTGCATATGATTTGTCTGATTATTCTCTATAAGAGTTAATTTACACTCTCTATATCTATCTCTACTAGTTTATGAGCTATTTGAACTTTTTCGAGTTAGGAACAAATTCGGAGAGAAAAGTAAGCAACAAAAGCAAAAATATGTTAAATAAGGACAAAACAAGTAAATAAACTGAAAATAAACAAAATTTTAACAAAACGTTCAAAATTTCCATCGCCCAGTCCTAATTTGTAAATCCTTTTTAAAATACACAAATTATTCATTATCACGCACATAAAAGATAAAAATAATAACAACTTTTAACGAAAAGATATTTTGTGAACTAGATAGATACTTAATTTTAGATAAATAAGTAGCTTCAATTAACAATCACTTTTTTATCTTTATTTTTCGAAATATTCAATTGAATGCCATTATTTTAAATGAAAAAGTCACTGCAATTTAAGAATTATAACCTTTTATAAGATTTTATTGTTTAATTTCAGTTTGTGTGCTTGTTATGTTCTTATTTCAAATACTTTTTTTCTTATTTATGAAATAGCTTAATCATTATATCTAAAATTATCCGAATTTATTCGTAATACGAATTCAAATAACTCATAGACAAGTAGAGATAGATATAGGGAGTGTTAATTAACTCTTGTAGAGAATAGTCAGACAAATCGTATACGCTAATAATATACATGGTGCTCCATTTAAAATAAGTGAATTATTGCGTCTTATTGGTTAATATAACTCAATAACCTTTTGTATCGCCCTGTGTTATTAATTTTACAACATTTTAAGTTTGTACAGTAGTACAACGTACTGACTACATAACCAGAAAATTTCAATCTCGTAACTTAAATACTGTTTCAGTTATTGATTTTCCAATTCGCTGTCAATAAAACGTCAAAATTCATTAAAATCCGTTTTCTCTTAAGAACGGTGGGAGACGGGTATACAGAAATCTTAGCAGAACTTATGTAGAATAATGTGTGCAATCAGAAAGTGAAAAAATAAACAGGATGTTCTCCGAGGGTCACGCTATATATTTTGAGATACAAGAAAACTACAAGTCTTTTTACGAAAATGATTTTATTTATGTTCAAAATAATCTCCTCCTGCATCAATGCACTTTTGTAACCGAAGTTTCCACAACGTAAAAGCGTGAAGCCAGTCATCTCTTGGAATGCTCTCAAAAAATAGATGCATTGCTTCATCCATCTCATCCTCCGTCGTGAAACGTCGACCACGTAAATGTTTCTTTAGGTTGAAGAACAACCAGAAATCACACATGGCCAAATCAGGCGAATAGGGTGGATGTTCAACGACTTTTACCTTATTTTCACGTAAAAATTCAACTATCTGCTGTGCACTGTGTGACGATGCATTGTCGTGATGCAACATTAACCCGCGAATGTTAGCTGACTTAAGAACTGCAGGTAAACATTTTGTGGTGTACTAGTTTGCTGTGACTGTACGTTGATTCTCCAGCTTCATTGCTTTTACTAATCCGGTACTACGGAAGAAAACTGCGTACATAACTTTCTTGACAGCCCTTTGCCTTTTAGCCATTGTTGGTGTTGGTGCATCTTCGTGGATCCACACGCGGCTCTCCTGGCGGGTAGGAATATCGTAAAATGGGATGTATGTTTCATCACCTGTTACTATTTTTGATAGAATGCGATGTCCATCATTATTTAACATTTCCAATGTTTCCCGAGCGATTTTTACTCGCTCTGCTTTTTGGAAATCGGTAAGCGTGTGTGGCACCCAACGAGTAACAATTTTTTTCATCCGAAGATGATCATGTAAAATTGAATTTACTGTTGCGGATCCAACACCAAGAGTTGTCTCAATTACTTGATAGGTGCATCTTGGATCTTCGCCGATCATACGTCTCACACTCTCAATAGTTATAGTTTCTGAGCTATTGAATCAAACAGCGAAGGGTAATGTTGAGCTTGGAGTGCTTTTACAGCCCGCCAGTGGGCGATTGGGCAGCTAAGAAAGTTACCGTTGTTCTTACACTAGATCGGTCTATAATCCCCCAAAGTTCCATTTAAATCGATGAGATACACTTACCTGTGTTTCCTTGTTAGTATAAGTGCTACATTATAACTTTAAAATAAATTCTAACGTCCGACTTGTTTAAATTGACAATAAGATGTTAAGTGTTTAGTCGACCTTTTGTTGCTCAATTAAACGTCATTAGAGAACCTGTATGTAAAGAAAAATGAACTTGATTCGAAGCGAAAGCCTAAAATAATTTAGCTGTTGGTATTACGCAAGGCTATGGCATGTATTTTTACGTATCCTGCGTAAGCACAAAATTTGCTTAGATATTTACAGTCGAATACAATAATACTAAAATTTTAAATCTCCAACATGCACTAATACTGCAAAGGTGACTGTAATAAAAGATTACTATTGTCAACTGTGCTTGTTTATTTATGAGTACCAGGCGTGGTTATAGTACAACTTCCATGAAAGCTATAGAAATAAACTAAGAAAATATGTGGTCAGAAATAATTGTGTGTTTCTTATCGCAAAGGTCAGCAATTATCTAATCCTCATGAATATTCAAATTCAAATGTACACAGGTAACCATTATAAACATTTAACGGTTTAACTGTTTATGTACTTATATTACACACGTATGTCCTAAGTGTATACGTATTACACGCTGGTTTAATTGTGTTTTTCTTTATTTACATTTTAGACGTATCGTTCTTCAAGGACCAATACTCCTTTCAACTTTACGTGACTCGCTTAAACGAACCGTACACTTATTTAAAACAGTTAAAAGTCATATGTAATTAAACAAAGTGAATCAACGTAATCATTAGATTACGCAACGATATAATTTATTTATAGGTAAAATGAAATAATCATCATCTTCCTTTTATGCAATAATAGATCTTAAGATTCTCTACTGCATTGCAATTGAGATGAAATCAATAACATTCTCACAACCAATAACCCATTTCTTAAGGCAAAACAATTAAAGGTCCAATAGTAACAGTATTTGACGTCATAGAGAATTGTTCATTGGTACCATCGGTGATCATTCTAGATGTGATGTTAGTTCTTACTCATCAGTAGGTAGGGTAAGGAAAGGTTGTACTATTTTTACTATTTTATCTATTTATAACCTTATGACTAAGAGAAAGAATTTTCACAAATGTCAGTTACAAGTGCATACATCAAATATTTGTATACATGCAAATGATAAGTAATGGACTACAAGTTTCATAGTACTAAGAAGAAGGCCGACAATAATTCTAAAGAAGAAGCAGTTGGCTACGTCTGTTTACCATACGTCACTGGAGTAACAAATAGACTAAAGAATAATTTAGAGAAGAAAAATCTAAAAGCTAAATACAACACAGTTGAGAAGATTGAACAGCTTTTCAAACAATGGCCAATTATCCAGGTTATAAACTAAAGATGAAATAAAAATGGCAAAACTCTTGAGCAAAAGTTATTCCTCCCTCTTGTATACAACTGACGTTTCGATAAATCTTTCATCTTTTTATTCCATAATATACAAAAAAGTAAAAAACACGTCAATGGAAACAATAGGTGCTGGCTAAGTACAATGAGAAAAAGAGGAAGTAAAAGGAAAGAATATGTTTTACAACTCAGTTATGGAGTTCATAAAAAGAATTCCAAAGATTTTACAAACATCAGAATAATCACAATTACAATTAAATCAAATAAAATTATATCTAAAACTTCATACTTTAATACGTTATAGGGATAAACATGGTTTTTAAATTTGAAATTGTTAACCATTATTACAAAAAGAACGTTGTAAAGTGATTTCAAATATTGTTACAAAATTAAGAGAATTTTATGAAGTATCTAATGAAAATACAAAACTTGTTTCCTATTTCGTAACGGCAGTGAGAATGAATGCAGATATGCATAAAGCGGTGTTTGCACACATAAGGTCTCTGTACAAAAAAAAATTCGTCAAAGTTCTACATTCAATGTACGAGATATAAGTGCAATATTTAATACTAAAAAATAATTGATATAAAATAAAATTTTTGATTAAAGGTTATAACTAACCTGGGCAAATATGCGGTAACAGCCAGAGGCGTGGCGAGCACATAATAGTTTACACATAAAATAGAAGGTAAGAAATAAATTATAAAACGTGCTGAAACACTTACCGTTTTAAAAGTCTTCCGTGAAATCACAAACTGGGTAACATCTGTTAAATATTTGAATCATTAGATATGTTTCCACAGCTGTTTCAGTCAAATGAGTACGACGTGTGGAATAAGTGGTTTTTAATGCCGAAAACGACCGTTCGACATCTAGCAATGTTATATTTGCATATTTAAAATAATCTTTGAAACAACTTAATGCATCTTCACACGCACCTTCACAAATTTGTCTTATTATAAGAAAATCGGAGTCTTTCTCTAAAACACTTTCAAATTTTCGAATGACACACACATTTTTTTCGCCTTCTACAGCGCATAACTGTGCGACATCGAAACATTTTGTAATTTTTCTATTCCCTCCGCTAGTCCGAAGTAATTGTTGTGAATAGTTTGTAAATCTCTTTCAACCTGACTATCTTGAAATATTTCCTGGTTTTTCTTGATTTCTTCTATCGGATTGAATTTAAAAACAACCTCCTTTACTTGATCAAAATATTTGTTATAGTAAAACGCAGCCTGCAACCATGTTCCCCAACGTGTAACAATCGACTATGGTGGTTCAGGTAAATTAGGAAAGAGTTTGTGAAATAGTCGGGCACGTTTCGGGGACCTGCGTTTGTACTAGCAATCAATGCATTTACTAGTGGAAAACATGTAGGAATCGTTTGTGCCGCAAGATTTAGAGTATGGATTTTACACGTTACATGTAAGAAGTTACCACTGTGTTCTGTAAGAGATCGGCCCAAAAAACGCATGTTTACGGCACCATCACTCATAAACATTAAAAGTTGCTTAATTGAAACTTCAAATTTGTTCAATGAGTTCAACACCACCTTTAAAATCTCATCGGCTGTACAATTTATAACTCTTTTGGAAGCAAGTAAGAAGGAGGATGACGGTCGATGTGGTTCCATTGTACTTACCATTACATTAACCACAGAATGTTTTTGACGATCTGTTGTTTCGTCCACACACAACCACAGTTTTTTATCTTTCAATTCCGTTTTCATTCATATTTCTATATGTTCACGAGCAAATGGTACTACATTTCGTATCGATGTCCGACTAGGTAATTTACAGTTCGCATATTTATTCCAGAAGGAGACAAATACTTTTTTGTCTAGTAAACGAAACGATAGATTACATAAAATAAGAGTAACACATAAATCAAATGTAAATTTTTTTTGGTCTCGTATGCCACTTTTTGCAGAAGAATGCTGTTTGCCTTCGATGTGACGTTGACAATGGCTTCTGGACATTGGTTTACAGACTGAATGGCGCATCAAAAATTAAGTCCGGCATGTCCACTATAAAGTTTTTAACTGTGTCTGCCATTGGTCGTTTTCGCGAACCACTGCCCTAGACTAGCGTACATTTTTAAAGCAAATACACAATATAAGCCGTTAGATTACGCATTAACGCGTGAAATAAAAAGTCGCCGACTCCGCACCACATATCTACTACACTGACTGTTACCGCTGTTTGCCCAGACTAGTTATAATAACAGACATAACAGATTAAAACAACAAACAGATTACGGTAAAGGTAGAAATTTTAAACACTTCTGACAAAAGGTGTGCTAAGGACATGTAACGTTTTATAGTTATTTTATAAATTCAATATTTTATGTGTCTAATTTGTAAATTCAACATTTCGTTTGTTTTATTCTCTTATAAATTCAATATTTCATTTGTCTTATTTTGCATAAATTCATATATTTCACATTTAAATTCATTAAAACTTTAACGTATACGAATTTAATGTAAAAATAGATTTAATTTCTTCTAATATACCAAACTATTTCAAAATCCGTAACGCACTGATTAAGAAACTACTTTCATACTAATTTAAATATCTGTACGATGGAGCTATCGCTAGAGCATGTATTAGAAATCCCGTAATGTAGATTCGGACGAGCGCTAAAGAGTTACCGCCGAGGGAGAAAGCATAATATCACGATTGTCATCCGTCGTTCCTTCGCTTATGCATAATACATCGTTTAGATATCGCACAATTTTTTGGTTTCCATCTCCGTCGTATCTGTAGGGGACAGCAAATCGGAGCAATAAGTACTAGAGGTGGTGTATCAAATAAATACATGAAATAACGAGAACGTCTGGGTAGCTGTAAATTGTATAGAATTTTTGCTGCAGTGATCGGCTATTTCCTGCTGTTGTCCTGAGCGTCTGGTGGTGACCCTAGTATTACACATACAAACGTTGCGATACATATAAATGTGTACACGAAAAGGAACCGCATTATGTAATTAACATATACAATATTTATGTATATGTATTTTTTATATAGCACGTTTTTATCTTTTTTATGTCGCGAAGGGAACTGTTTATTTAATACATATATTTTTTTTATACTTGCGTACTGTGTTTAATTTAGAGAGCAATTGAGTAAGCGAGCAAATATATAAAAATTATATACATCTAAACATAAGCAATTGGTCCTCCGTCTTCACAAGGAAGATACACCGAGGTAGACAACTAGCGGCATTGTTCTTCAAGCCAGGAGAACGTAACAATGTGGTTATTAAGATTAGATTAGATTAGAATTTTAATGATTGAAAAGTTAAATTTACGACGAGTATTTATTGAGTATGCAGATAGAACTTTTATTTCATTTTCTTTCAACTTCAGAGCATCTACATCGTTATTTGTTACGAACTAAAGGAATAAAATATAATACGCATTGAAGAATCAAGGAACACCAAAAAGACAAGGATACATGGATAAGTTGCGGAATACCTTTATCCAATAGGACAGCACAGTCGTGACTGTGACAACGTTGAAATATTTGCTAAAAGCAACCAGCGAAATGTAAGAGAGTCACTGGTAATAATGAAGAACAACAACTTCAATAGGAAATACAGTTGCAGGCTAAGCAACACATGGAGGTTGGCAATATACAATAGCAAACTGTAAAGAGGATGGCTTACAATGGACACAACGCGAATACTCATAGATACGGTTCATCATACAATAATTGCCGAAGTTGTCAATTTGTGTTATGTATTGAGTAAGATAACCGCTAGTACTGTCGATATTATATGTCCTTCCCGGAGTGAAAAAATCGTAGCATTACATGCATTTATTTTTTTTAAAAACGTTTACAAAATATTTGACATTTTCTTATATATGTACTTCCAAAATTGACACATATTGCTATATTAATGTATTATTACTTTACGTCCCTAGGAACGTTAGATTCCATTACATCCCGTCGTCAACCGCAATCAATATAAATAACCCATAAATCACACTTACCTCGCTCCAATCAGGACAGTAACGCTTGACATAATAGCCAGTTGCAGGAAAATTATATTTTTAAATACAGGTCACGGCACTGGACATTAGCAACTCTATAAATCTACACTGTCTCAATTTGAAAGGTAACATCTGAATAATGGAATAACTGTTGAAATAATGATCTCGTGGAAAAATCCTGAAACAGGTCGGACAAATTATTCCCTAGCATGACATTTGAATCAAATTGAACAGCTAATGGTGTTTACAACATCATTTACAGCAAGAAGACATTCACCTATTGAATAAGACCCTACTTACCAGTATGAATATCACATTGTCATTATGCTCATAATAAATTAACCGCAAAAGCCATTTACTTTAGAAAATATATCAATACTTCTGTTAACGCATCTATACTTTACGAAACCGGCATTTACACATCTGGAATAATTTTACGTAATCATTAACTTGTGTTCTGTATCATAATTCCGAGATGAGTCATTCAATCATCGTAAACTAACGGAAATATAGTTATAAATAATGCTCGTTTAGGTATGTACCTGACAATTTTAATATCTTTTTGTACATTCTGTAACTTACCTATCGCCAACATTAACGCTAAATGTGCTATGTAATCTGGCCTTGTAACATAATGACTCTTACTTCCATTTCAGAATACGTTAAAATGTCAGCGGAAAAATTATAAGAGAGTAAAAGGCAGGTGTATTTTTTTGTCAAATTGTCTTATTTATTATGCAATTATACCGAATTTCAATATTCTATAGTGCAATTATTAGTCACATCTACAATTTTTAAACCAGTACTTGATATCAACCAGGTTTAAGATATCAGTCACAGGTAGTCCTGCAACTGTTTTTCAATCTCAACCCCAAAACATGTTAATAAATACCGATCAAATGAATAGCACAATAAGTATCCATAAGAAAAAAAAAGGATATATAATCACGAAAATCAAAGTACAATGTAACTGTATACACCTACGTACCCACTTCTCAATATTCAATGCCCAAAGCTCAACGCCGTCCATCCGACAAGCAACTACCAAACTCCACTACAAATTTCGGCGGGGATAACTGTTTGATATGTACCGGAATAGAATTATAAATGTATTATACTTAAATGAATGCCTGTAAAGCTCTGTATTAATTTTTTTTTTCTTATTTTATAAATAAGGAGGTGATCTGCATAATATAAGTTTCTGGAAAAACAAAGCCATACGCAGTAACCTTCTACTAACCATATGTAACTATTGCGAAATATTTAAAGCACCCGATATATGTTGATATTTACGAATATTACAAACAAAACGCAAATACGCATTTTGCGACCTCTACTGAAAGCATCCATCCACGGCCCATAGACCATATCACCATAATCAAATAGCGAAAGCACAAGGGAACGCGCCAATTGCAACCTTAAGGTGGTATCAAAGTAATGGCGGTTTGTGTAAAGAGCTCTCAAAGTAGTGTACGCATTTTTAACAGTATGTGATAGATGTTCTCTAAATCTTAAAGAGTTATCCAATATTAAAGCCAATATTTTTACGATATCCCGTTTTTGAAGCTCCTTATTCGCCACTCTTACCGAAATTGAATTAGATACATTTATATTGGCCTTTCCCGAGAAATAAATTACCGATGATTTATTTTGAATGATCTTCAATCGATGCTGTTCCGCTATTTTTATGAATCTGTGTAAATCGTTAGTAATTTTTTGATTCGCCACATCTACATCAATCGAGTGAAATGTAAGATTGTATCATCCGCGTATGCATAGAAGTTACAGTACTGCAAATGGTTGCCAATGTGACTGATATACGTTATATATAAAAGTGGATCCAGAACTGATCCCTGAGGCACACCACACGCAACTCCTCGCGCAGCGGACGTGTGGTCATCCTCCGTCACTAATTACCCACTATTTACTAGGTAAGATCTATTCGACTTAATTGCATTAACCGAAAACCCAACATAGTGACAGATCGATAACAACAGTTCATGCTCAATTGTGTCAAAAGCCCTAGAAAAATCCAAACTAACCAGTACTACTACCTGCCCTTTTTCTATTGCAGAAATAATATCATCCATTACATTTAGCAATAGCAATAGCTATAGTGCAACTATATCCAGCTCTAAAGCATGATTGATTATCCGGTAGTATACCATTTAATAACAAATGTTGCCGCAGTTGATGTGCCGAAACCTTATTCAGGACTTTTGACAAACACGGCAAAATACCCTCGTGTCTCAAATTTGGAAAACTTGACAGCGAGTTACACTTTGGTAATGGTATAACCTTAGCCACCTTCCACGCATCCGGAAACTCAGAATTTTTAATACAAAAGTTAACCAAATGGGTCAGAAAGGGAACAACTGTTAGACAACAAGGCTTTATAAGATTAATGTTAAGATTATCTGTGCCAGTAGCACTTGATTTTATGCTATT
Organism: Dynastes maya; assembly: GCA_029619315.2. NCBI lineage: Eukaryota > Metazoa > Arthropoda > Insecta > Coleoptera > Scarabaeidae > Dynastes > Dynastes maya. Next base: position 33,091,058 of record JAROYE020000006.1, on the reverse strand, counting down.
TATTGTTTTATAAATACTTACACTTACCGTTTTAAAAGTCTTCCGTGAAATCACAAACTGGGTAACATCTGTTAAATATTTAAATCATTAGATATGTTTCCACAGCTGTTTCAGTCAAGTGAGTACGATGTGCGGAATAAATGTTTTTTAATGCCGAAAACAACAGTTCGACATCTAGCGATGTTATATTTACATATTTAAAATAATCTTTGAAACAACTTAATGCATCTTCACAAATTTGTATTAATATAAGAAAATCGGAGTCTTTCTCTAAAACACTTTCAAATTTTTGTATTGCACACCAATTTGTTTCGCCTTCTACAGCGCATAACTGTGCGTGAACATCATTCACAATTTGAACAGAATCCACTAGCGACATCGAAACATTTTGTAATTTTTCTATTTCCTCCGCTAGCCCGAAGTAATTGTTGTGAATAGTTTGTAAATCTCTTTCAACCTGACTATCTTGAAATATTTCCTGGTTTTTCTTGATTGCTGCAGCTTCTATCGGATTGAATTTTAAAACTACCTTCTTCACTTGATCAAAATATTTGTTGTAGTAAAACGCAGCCTGCAACCATGTTCCCCAACGTGTAACAATCGGCTGTGGTGGTTCAGGTAAATCAGGACACAGGTTGTGAAATAGTCGGGTACGTTTCGGGGACTTTAGAAACACTGCCTTTGTACTAGCAATCAATGCATTTACTAGTGGAAAACATGTAAGAATCGTTTGTGCCGCGAGATTTAGAGTATTGATTTTACACGTTACATGTAAGAAGCTACCATTGTGTTCTTTAAGAGATCGGTCCAAAGAACGCATTTTTACGGCACCCTCACTCATAAACATTAAAAGTTGCATAGGTGAAACTTCAAATTTGTTCAATGAGTTCAACACCACCTTTAAAATCTCATCGGCAGTACAATTTATAACTCTTTTGGAAGCAAGTAAGAAGGAGGATGACGGTCGATGTGGTTCCATTGTATGTACCATTACATTAACCACAGAATGTTTTTGACGATCTGTTGTTTCGTCCACACTTTTCATTCTTTTTTCTATATGTTCACGAGCAAATGGCACTATACTTCGTATCGATGTCCGACTAGGTAATTATAGTAAGCATATTTATTCCAGAAAGAGACTTCTTTGTCTAGTAAACGAAACGATAGATTACATAAAATAAGAGTAACACATAAATCAAATGTAAATTTTTCTTGGTCTCGTATGCCACTTGTTGCAGAAGAATGCTGTTTGCTTTCGATGTGATGTTGACAATGGCTTCTGGACCAACACATTAAAGGGATTTTACAAACTAGACATTGAATTTTAGCACCATCAAAAATTAAATCCGGCATGTCCACTATAAAGTTTTTAACTGTGTCTGCCATTGGTCGTTTTCGCGAGGTACCTAACTGCGAGATTTTTAAAGCAAACATAAGCGTACAATTACGAAATAAGTTACGACAGCCTACATATACACAGAACTGCTCGCATACAGCATCGATTTAGTACTGACGCTGTAAACGCGTGAAATAAATAATCGCCGACTCCGCACCACATATTTACTACACTGACTGTTACCGCTGTTTGCCCAGACTAATCATCAGTTACACATTCAAAATTTAAGAAGCACTCAAAATTCATTTTACGATTAAATGAATAAAACAACCTCAAAAACGAATTATCACTAGTTAATACACTTCCGACATCTGCTATCACGGAAACAAAATAGTCACTAACGGCATTAGCATTCGATAGCATTTGCGGTATTTTACTGAATTTACGTTTATCGATATTAAGCGGTCTTAGTTCTTTCCAAAGCTCACGCGTTTGTTTGTTGTGAAATTTACAAGTTATATAAGCCTTCCTTTCTCTACGGACAGTACCAGTAACATACTTACGTAGCTACTTATAATAGTTCCAGTGAACCACGACGCCCGTATCCCTCGTCCTCCTGCGAGCCTTATCCCTTAAGGACATCATAGTTTTTATAATCTCTGTTATGTAAGGTGATTTCCGCCCCGATGCGCTAATTTCTTCTCACGTAGCAAACACTGATATATCGGCACACTCCGCACCACACAAAATATATAATTAATGTGGATCATTTGTGTCGGAAATTCGTGGATATTCATACTATCCCACAGTCTTTTCTATCATTATTCTTCTCAAACAAAAAGCATTATTCTGAGAAATCCTCTGTACAATTTGTCCTTCAATTTAAATGAACTTTACAGAGTTAAAACATTATTGTTACTTGGATGTAGTTTGCACAGTTGTAAACATACTTTAATTTTAATATTTGACACTATCTCCCATTGCTTATATATAATTCTGGTCTGATGATGTGTTGGCACGATACGAAACCGGTCGCCTAATACCATCAATAGAATTTTATGAGATTTGGACCATTGTTTTTATTATAAACTTTGCATTAAAATAGTTGTTTATCCTGACAAGTATCAAAATATAAAAAAGAACAGCAGGAAGTGATACCAGCTCAAGCTTCAAAAGTTTATGTAATGAACAAGAAACCATACATTTGGCTTGCCTTGATGCTTACTGTGAGCTTCTTGACTCCAGTCCAATGAGGATCTTCATGTGACCAAAAGTTGCAGCTGTGGCGATACACTGATCCATTTAAACAAGAAGGAAACTCAGAGTTAGAATTAGATTTTTTGAAATAATTGTGTAGTTTTGTTGAAAATATTGTTACTAAACCAAATTGTTTGGAAAAGCTAAAGTAACTATGAGCATAATACTTTAAAATAAAAGTTACTTTCTATTAAATAATTGGCCTTTTCCTTGAATAATCATCTTACTTCGTTCATTCATTCATCAGGTCAAAACCCCTTATTTACTTAATTAAATTATTTGTTTCTTAGTTAGGAAAATATTCCATATAACACTAAATTCTTGTTAGTAAATAATGCGATATATGTAATTACCTTGAGCTCTTATTAATACAGTTTAATTTTCCATTCGAGAATTTAATTGCCGCTTGAGCGCACTTTCTATATTCATTCATTAAGGAAAATGTCAGCAATTTGTCGGCTTTGGTTTTTCTGGGTGAGCTAGTCGTACAGTCTTTACTCAATTTTCTCATATAGATCGTTCTCACTCGGTTTGTTCTGACTGAGATTTTATACAATAAATGTTTGTCGTGTCTCGCATATTGTACGTACATATAAGATACATTATTTACATTCACACATTAATATGACAGAATTGTATACCGAATCAGAGTTACCAAGTTTCGCATAATTTATCAATGTGAGAGCCTTCACTTGAAACATAAATAAGGGCTATTGCAAACTGTCAGAAGCCGTGCGGTATTTTCTGAATCGTTAGTATTCCCATTTATATTAGAATAATTTTGTGAAATTTAAATGGATGGAAAATTATACCAGTGAAGAGAATATTACTTTTCTTGAGACGTCTGCGAAATATACCTAGTGCAGCAACTAATTATCTACTCATTTAACGGAAGAATGATCGGAATAAAAGTTGCTTAGAATTAAATGATCTATGACCGAAAATTATTTTGAAGTATACAGGGTGTTTAGTTTCTCTGGTATATTGTTTAAGTTTCTTATTGTAAATGGAATATCCTATACATTATTAAATTTTTGTATTCCTCGATAAAAAGTTAAGCAAATTTATATGACACATCGTATACTTAGAATGAATGGTTTTCGAGATATTCGCTTTTCAACTCTTTTATTTGTCATTATTTTATACGAATTTTCTACTATCGCCGTTGTTCACTAATCAATAGACTGGGCAAACAGCGGTAACAGTCAGTGTAGTAGATATGTGGTGCGGAGTCGGCGATTATTTATTTCACGCGTTCACAGCGTCAGTACTAAATCAATGCTGTATGCGAGTAGTTCTGTGTATATGTAGGCTGCCGTAACTTATTTTGTAATTGTACGCTTATGTTTGCTTTAAAACTGGCGCAGTTAGATACGTCGCGAAAACGACCAATGGCAGACACAGTTAAAAACTTTATAGTGGACATGCCGGACTTAATTTTTGATGGCGCCAAAATTCAATGTCTAGTTTATAAAATCCCTTTAATGTGTTGGTCCTGAAGCCATTGTCAACGACACATCGAAAGCAAATAGCATTCTTCTGCAAAAAGTGGCATACGAGACCAAGAAAAGTTTAGATTTGATTTATGTGTTACTCTTATTTTATGTAATCTATCGTTTCGTTTACTAGACAAAGAAGCATTTGTCTCCTTCTGGAATAAATATGCGGACTGTAAATTACCTAGTCGGACATCGATACGGAATGTAGTGCAACATATAGAAAAAAGAATGAAAACGGAATTGAATGATAAAAAACTGTGGTTGTGTGTGGACGAAACAACAGATCGTCAAAAACATTCTGTGGTTAATGTAATGGTACGTACAATGGAACCACATCGACCGTCATCCTCCTTCTTACTTGCTTCCAAAAGAGTTATAAATTGTACTGCCGATGAGATTTTAAAGGTGGTGTTGAACTCATTGAACAAATTTGAAGTTTCAACTAAGTAACTTTTAATGTTTATGAGTGATGGTGCCGCCAAACATGCGTTCTTTGGGCCGATCTCTTAAAGAACACAGTGGTAACTTCTTACATGTAACGTGTAAAATCCATACTCTAAATCTTGCGGCACAAACGATTCCTACATGTTTTCCACTAGTTAATGCATTGATTGCTAGTACAAAGGCAGTGTTTCTAAAGTCCCCGAAACGCACCCGACTATTTCACAAACTGTGTCCTGATTTACCTGAACCACCACAGCCGATTGTTACACGTTGGGGAACATGGTTGCAGGCTGCGTCTTACTACAACAAATATTTTGATCAAGTAAAGAAGGTAGTTTTAAAATTCAATCCGACAGAAGCTGCAGCAATCAAGAAAAGCCAGGAAATATTTCGAGATAGTCAGGTTAAAAGCGACTTACAAACTATTCACAACAATTATTTCGGACTAGCGGAGGAAATAGAAAAATTACAAAATATTTCGATGTCGCTAGTGGATTCTGTTCAAATTATGAATGATGTTCACGCACAGTTATGCGCTGTAGAAGGCGAAACAAATTGGTGTGTAATACGAAAATTTGAAAGTGTTTTAGAGAAAGACTCCGATTTTCTTATATTAAGACAAATTTGTGGAGATGCATGTGAAGATGCATTAAATTGCTTCAAAGATTATTTTAAATATGTAAATATAACATCGCTAGATGTCGAACGGTCGTTTTCGGCATTAAAAAACATTTATTCCGCACGTCGTACTCACTTGACTGAAACAGCTGTGGAAACATATCTAATGATTCAAATATTTAACAGATGTTACCCAGTTTGTGATTTCACGGAAGACTTTTAAAACAGTAAGTGTTTCTTACCTTCTATTTTATGTGCTCACCATGCCTCTGGCTGTTACCGCATACTTGCCCAGGTTACTAATCAATATTAAATATCACTTTATCACTATCAAATATTACTTTATCATACAGGGTGGTCAGGAAGGTAATTGGAGCATTTTCAAACTGTTGAAACTCGTTTCTTTCAAATAAAATACCTTGTATACTTTTACCCCATTCGATACATATTTAAAATCTGTTTAATTCCTAGAGCACACTTCCTATACTTAAAATTTATACTTTTTGAGTTATATTAGGCCATGACGGTTAACGAAAAAGTGAAAATCTAATTAAACATTAAATTCTACCTTCCTGTAAAATCATCTACAAGTAATTATTTTTTCCGTGCTTATTTCATGATTGATTTACTTTTCTCATCTTGTTTATTGTTATCCGTTTGCTTTTTTGTTATTTATTCCCTGGTTTTTGTTAATTGCTTTTATTTCAAGTTAGTTGTTTTTTAAAATGAAATTTTCTGAAGAAAAGTTGGTCGATATGATATTTATTATTGGGGAAACCCAGAGAAATTGCTTTTTGACAAGTGGTTTGTATAAAGCAAGAATCCGCAGTCGTCAATTATCAACATTTGAGCGTCTAAAAGCAAAGTTTATTGCTGAAGGAAATATAAAGTATGAATTCCATTTGCGTCCAAAGACAGTAATTACCGAAGGAAATGAAGAAAAAGTTTTATAAGCAGTTTTAGAAGATCCACATACTAGTGCACGAGCTATGCGTAAAAATCTCGAGATCAGTGAAAGATCAATATCAAATACAATTACACCAAGTGTTGCTACCATTGGATCACTACAGCTGCAGACGGTTTTGTCAGAGGATGTTAGACAAGACAGACCAAAACTTTTTTTAATAATATAAACTACTCAAAATAAGCAAATGCAGAAAATTCGACAAAAATGTTCATATTTGACAGTAGGTTGCGTGATTAATATAATTTACCGATATTAGTCTTCCAATTCGCTTAGTTAACTAGATACGGGTTTTGAAAATGTTGACTCCTTCATTTTTTTGAGCAGTTTACTTTGGACAGACGAAGCCATATTCCATAACAATGGATATGTAAGTAAACATAATTTCCATTGCTTTACGGACGCAAATCCCCACACAGTATACGAAACTTAGCGTCCAAATAGATGCTCACTCAATGTTTGAAGAGGTATCATTGGTACTACCGTAGTTGGACCATATTTTCTCGATGATCACTTAAACAGCGCTATTGCGCTTCATATTTACAGGGGCTTTGTTGCAAATGAGCTGGCAGGTTGGCTAGAAGATATACCACTTGATGCAAGAATCAATATATGGTATCAGCATGATGGAGTCCCAAATCACCACTGTGAGACAGCAAAGCAGCTGCTGCACGAAATGCATAGAGACAGGTGGATTGGGAGTAGAGGACCAATAGCATGGCTACCAAGATCTCCTGACCTGACACCTGTAGATTTTTTCTATGGGGTTACGTGAAGGAAGTTGTCTGCCACGAGATTCCGACCACTCCGGAAAATATGAAGGACGGAATTTCTTTGAATTACCAAATACAGTATTTGGGAACGTAAAGCACCACGTACCGAGTACTGACAATAGAAATATCAAGTACAAAATAGTACTCATAGTACAGTATTTGAAGTTATTGAAATTATTATTTATGAGGTCTTTTCCAGTTCACTGGAGCAAGGCGGCGAGCCTTCGGGTTCCATAGTTCGAGTAGCCGGCTCCTCCACCGCTGTAGAATTTTGAAAACCTGTCTTCTTGCGAGATGGACGCAGAAGCGTCCCTGTATAATAGATCACCAGATTCTGTCTTGGTTCCTAGTTACTCTTCTACTAGGTGGAGGGCGACCCTGCGGGCAGTGGCGTAGCTACACCCACGCGTAGGGGCCCTAGACGCAAGGGGGTCCAAAGGGCCTTCCGATCTTCTGTGTTTTTACTCCTGTTATGATAAATAAATATTTGAAGGATCTTGCGTGGGGGCCCAAATTTGGTAGTTACGCCACTGCCTGCGGGTCTTCCATTATGCGGGCCAGCGCAGGGTTTCTGCAGTTGACATCTCATGCGGAGCTGCTGCTTGTCTACGAATCACGGGCCCCGTGAACAACTTAGGCATCCTGTTTTGCAACACTTCCAGAGTCTGCAAGTGATTCTTAGCAGCAGTTGACTATGCGAGGATTCTGTTAATATGAGTCTGAAGCAGGCAGTGTATACTAGCAGCTTGGTCATAATATCGAGCGGACTGCTTCTACATCGCAGCAGTATTACTTGATATTTCGCGACGGTAGTTTTAGTTTTAACTTTGGTGACGTGGTACCTGCAAGTCAAACAGTTGCAATCCCAAATACCTAACTTCTATTTCCCAGGGTTTCAAGCACTTGGCAAAGTGGTTCAGACAAAAGTACTTCAACTATTCTAAAAGTTCTTCAATTACTTTCAAAGCGCTTTAAACCTTCAAGTACTGTAAGAAAGTATTTCAATCATCAAGTACCAAATACCTTCCATTAAAAGTGATTGAAGCACAGTGCTCGAAGCCGTAAAAGTGCTTCAAGCAATACATCGAAGCATTTTATCAGAATATCCAAAATCAGAATACAGTTCTGCTTCCGATTATGATGATAATCTTCCTTAGTGGCAGTTGTAATATATCATGTTTTCTAATTTAACTAATAGAAAAGCTTAGGAAACAAAGGTTGAATTTGTTTTAATTTTCCTTTGTACCTCCTACGGATTAAGTAACTGTATCATTTATTTTATAGCATATTTGCATTGCCAAATACGAATTTAGAAATATCACTTTAACCGTTAATTTTTTTCTTAACACCTCTTTATAACCTCGAAGTTATATGAAACTTATCGAAGGTCACCATGTACACACTTTTTTCTCAGTTATAAATTAATAAGCGGTGACGTACTTAATAGACGTCTTTCTTTGTTTGTATTAAAAAAATATACATAATTTCACTTCATAACAATGTAAATTCTCGAATAAAACATTCTAGAACGCTTTTATTTTCATATTTTTCCATTACTTCCACATGCCATACTTTTACTTCAACCAGTGTGTACGATAATTATTGTATCTTGAAGCCTTACAACTACTGCAGCGTTGCTGTTACCACTGCCTTACACTCCGCGTTGGTCGGTTATTGTTCCACATTTCGCGAATTAGACTTTGTAATTCACAATTTGCAACTTTCAATTACGCCCCGCTTTGGAGGTGAACAAGTGTGTCACTCGACGTGATAACAATCCGTTTACCTTACTACAGATATATACGTATTTACTTGTATGCAGAATGAATAAGATTTGAGCGGAATTGGGTGCGGTCTGCAGTTTGAATATTGCAGCGCTTGAAACTGTACAACTGGATACGTAGTTATATGTATACAGCTCTGATATCTTGTTAACATGAGCGATTTTCTTGATAACATTTTAAATACTCGACTATATTTAGAAGAATATTATTAAATTTTAATACATAAATTATGCAAATCGTATTTTCGGCACATATGTACATACATCAAGGTTATCTTCTGGTAAAATTTTTATCAAAAACAGTTTAAGAATTTCAAGATCATTGCCATGTGGCCTTGTGTTTATAATAAGTATCAACCTTTCCCACTTCCACTTTCTTAATAACTATTTTTAATTTCTTTTACTTATGTATTATCTTTCAATTTAAACCGGAGCTGCAGATTTATTAGGTACTAATAAACCTGTTTTGTTATTTTACATTTTTTCTTTATCAGATAGCAGGAAAGGTGTAATAAAACATTTCAAGGATTTTACATGCGTCTACATCATTAACATAATGCTGTTTTCAATATAAATTTCGATAACTTTTGGGCTTAGGGGATTAATTAGAAACTAGGTCAAACAGAATCAAATCTGATGAGTGCGGCTATTTGGAGGTAACTTTGACATGTTTCGCAATTTCTTTTGCAAAATCTGAAGGATTCCGTCATTTCTGTTTTTCTTTCAGTAATTGCTGCCTTTAATTTAAAAAAAAATGATATCCTATTAATAAATGAATGTTTATTGGTGATAGAAAAGATTACCACATCGCTTCCTTTCCAGGGGTTGTTGCTTTGACTCTGTGGTTTAGTTGTTGAGTCAAATGTTGTCTACTATATAACACAAATATTTAAAATTGTTGCACTAGGTTCTTGGGGAAAAACTCCAAATTACCATCAGGCTCCTACAGCTTTTGGTTTTTGATTTCAAGTCTTCGCGACACTTACTTTGAGTGTACCTAATTTACTATTTTTACGGTATGCTAGCTATGTTTTCAATATTATTGACCTTTCAACTATTCAAAACGGCATTACACATCTTACTAAGTGTTTTTGAAATTAATTTAAATTTGAAGATTCAGATCTCTCGTCACCTTAGAGATTCATGTTAGTACCCATAATACTTGAAAAATCGTTCTCTTGGGAGGAACATTGCTGTAAGGGCTATTCAATATAATATTAAGAACATACCTTTCAAGGAAGAAAACTTAGTAGCAAAATTCTTATACCCTGTCAAAATCGCTCTCATTGCTTCATAACCTCATTCTTTCAATAGTATGATACTCTACGGTTGACATTGCAAGCCCTCAATATAGATATCAATTTCGATGTAATATAAAAAAATGAATGTTCCTGTGTGTTACTTCCGTTAACTTTTGAAATCATACTGGTATATATACACTTTATAACTTTAAATAAAACATCTTGCCTCCAGCTAGGACAGGGATCAGGGCGGGGTATGGCAGAGGTCCAACAAAGTTCAGATATATAATATATACAAATCTGGTCGCCAGGAGCTTTTTTAAGAAAAGCGCAAAAAACTCTCCTTGATATGTGAAAATGTAACACCTGAATTTAAAATTTTGGCAACAATTTATTTAAAAAGGAAAAACTTTATATGTTACTCCAAATATTTTTCTTTGAAAACCTGAGTCCTGGGCAGGTAGAGTGGATGTTCCCCGACGCACGGCACCGGCTCTCAGGTCGTAGTTCGGTAAGGATCTGCCACCACAGTCAAAGTAATTGCAACTGGGGTTATAAGTACCTAGAAGTACAAAAAAAAACAACAGCAAAAAGCCCACCAAGGTGAGTCAAGTCAGGGAAGTAATAAAATAAAAAGTAACATGTGTTCAGTGAACATCAAAAAAGAAACAAAGTGAAACGATAATCAAACCAAGAGAAAAGAACAAAAAATTATTTAACTAGTGATTTACCATTCTAAAGATACTAAAGATTTAATAATCAAGGCTAAAAGAAGATCTTCAATAATTCACCAAAATTGCAGAATATATAAAAGCTTTTAAAATAAATCGTTAATTGTAGATAGAAGTAATATTGTAATTTCCAAAAGGTAAATTTTCTAGCAATTTTATATCCAGAAATTTACAAGAGAGGAAACCATTGTAGTATGTGGACAAGGTTCGACGAAGAGAAACACAAGCGATGAGGTAAAGATAGAATTCGGCAAAAGTGCTAAGATAAAAATTACAAAATTTATGCTGCAATAAAATATTTTCACAAATATTGTTTAATGAGATATGTTAGTAACATATAGAGAAAAAGATCGCTCAAAAGTACTCCGCCATTCAAGGTAATTAGGCACCATTACGAAGACACCTCACGTCTGATCTTGATCAGAGCTCGTGGGAAAAAGGGACGAAGAAAGATTTCATTCGGTCGAAGGTAGGTGTAAAAATCAATCAAATCGTCATACGCGATAAAGAAAACTCAATGTTAAACTCAACGTTCTAACAAATCTAAATAAATATTCATACGCATATAGCGCCGTTCAAAATAAACAGACCGCGTAAAAATAGAATCGTTGAAACTCTTACACATAGCAACAAATATTCCAGAGAAATTTGCATGGTATTAAATAACTTCTCATAAGTTTTTCTTACTTTTAGATATTAGTATTGCCCAAGAGTTCCAAAAGTTTATATCGCAATCTTAATGTATTTTGTAATATGGACATATAGGAGGATTCTTATACTACCTTTTGTCTCTTGAGCTTTAATATGTTTGTGTTCATTTTTCATTTCACATAGATCACAACTTTCGCAAGTGAAAAAGTAGTTGATGCAATAGAAACAACTCGAACAAAACTAATTGGTTCTTAGCTTGACAAGGGTAGCCTGAAAACTTTTCAGCCTAACATAGAACATGGCCTCATCGTAAGTCTATACACTTTTCTCAGCGATTCTCCCATCTATTTAGTCCGTCCAAACAGAAAATGGCATCTTGTTCTACAAAATAGGCGTCTATGAATGTGATGGCCTCCTCACTCAATGAAATTCTCTGTCCTCTGAACGAAACTTTGAGCCTAGGAAACAGAAAAAAATTGCTGGAGGCCAAATCTGGTAAATCAATTTGAACCCCAATTCGTGAATTTTTGCCATGGCGACCACCAAAGTGTGAAACGGCGCATTGTCTTGGTGGAACAAAGCTTTCTTTTTCTTCAAATGAAGCCACCTTTCAGCAATCTCTGCCTTCAGCATGTTAAGTAATGATGCATTGTATGTCCCCGCTTTATTTTTCCTTTTCCAAGATAGTCGATTAACACAACTCCATGACTACCCCAGAAAACAGTCGCCATCACATTCCCTGCCGATGGAACAGTCTTCCTCTTTTTCGGAGCCGATTCACCTCGCGCAGTGGACTGTTTCGACTGTGCCTTAGCTTCAGAAGTGTACTGATGTATCCAAGCTTCAATTATAGTTATTAATCGACGTCAAAACTTTGCTTAAACTGCTTCAACAGGGCTTTGGAAATGCGTGTTTGGTCCTGAGTGAGCAAGCGCGACACCCAAAGTGCGGTTAGATTTTTCATGTCCAAATCTTCAGTCAATATATTATAGTAACTAAAATGTACAACTGTAATATATTAAATGACTACAAAGTATATCTGTTTCTCAAATAAACTCTAATAAGCTTTACTTACACAGAACTGCTTCCAAACAACTGCTTCTGTTTGTTGGGTGCAGACTTATTAGGCATTATACCTTTGTATAATAGTACACAACCTTACATAAGACATAGATATTACAACCCAGATAATTCTGTAATAGCTTGTTGTAGCAGATCTAAAGATTCTTTTTTTTAACGATATAAGAAACTTACCTTTATAACAATTACCTTATTATATATGCATTAAATAATACAGACATTACTATTACGTGAACGTAATTTTTTTGCTTACATTCTTAGGTGCAATTTTCCATTTAGCGAGCGCTAGTCCCGCTTGGCTGGCCGTCTATTGGAGCTTTTACGTTAAATTCCTTTCACACTTTTTCAGAAACGAGCAAAAAAATAACTTTCGCAATATGCATGCGTACGGATAGCCTCTAAATAGCGGAATTACCGTTTTACATTATCATTAAACTTGTTATTATTCCGCAAAGTTGGTTGAACTGTAGCTATATTCTTCTTGAACTTCTTACTTTGTTATACAATGATAATACAACGAAATAGTTAATTACATGAGGGTACTAATTAGTAGGACGATTTAAGCAAGCGATTGCAACAATAGGATGGTTAAGTAAACAATACCGTTAGTATTTTTTTCTTCATTGTAAGGAATTTTGTTTGAACGGCGTACAATTGATAGCATAGTCAAGGCTATATGAAAGTTGAACGTGATTTAAAATCTATTAAAACTGGATATATAACTCGTTAATCAATATTTCTTTTCTTTTGTAAATGAGTAGCCAAAATTCGTTTCTTGGAACCATGTATAGCAGGAAATAATTCGCTTACAAAGTTTCGAAATATAAATTTATATCACGACTAAAGCTCAGTGTATCGTAATCAAACACCAACGAGAAATAATATTTTTTTTAGAAAGGTACTGAATGCAATATTCCTAACCTTGTTGCTGTGTGACTCTGGACCTTCCCAAATGCTGTCAAAATATTCCTATCAAGGAAATTCCGTATTACCTTCATCATAGCATTCTCAACCTACAGCAAATGTACATTATATTCTTTTGGTATATATTTTTTTACATGATAAAAGAAAATATAATCAATATGTTTAACCAAATCTATAAGAGTGTAATAAGAAGATTACTTTTACTTTATTAAATCTGCTGTGGTCAGTTGGTAAGGACCATTTTGTGAGCTTTTTACCCTAAAATCCTTTTTTCTCACGAGAAAAAGTTCTAGAGAGCGAATAAAAGAAAAGATCTTAGATTGCAAATACCCATAGAAGTAATATTTGATTTCAAAAACTAGGCCACAAATACAAATTTACAAAGGAAAATATGTTGTGAGAAAAAGAAATTGCAGTGAACAAGATTTTCCACCCTCAGATAGCTTAGACAAAAGAAATACAGGGTGTCGCAGTGATAATTGAGCAAATTCCCTGTAAGGACACATGATATAATTCTGAACGAAATATCATAATAAACTTATATCCTGAAATAAGTCATTTTCGAGATATAACTAAAAACAGCAGTACTACATGTAACCTAAAGTGGGTCGCAGGATAAAGAACATCAAAATTTATATGGTATAAATCAGGGGAATCGATTGCTAACATGTTCCAATACGAATAGCATAGATACTGAACTTGCTATGGGGATGGGAGACGGTGTCTTTTATTAATAGCGATAATAATGCTCCGAATTGCAGTTTTAATAACGTGTAAAGAGTATTGAATATGGTTTTTTCTTTATTTACAATTCAAATATGGCTCATTTGCGGGCACAGGTTTACATTTTATTCAAAATTATGTCAAGTCAATTTCACCAATTGACACTGGGACAACTTGTATATTTAAAATTTGTTAGCGTTTATATTTCATGCAACAACTCGGTAAGTTAAAATTCGATGTAAAATATTTCTCACTCATATCGCGAGGTGTCCTAGTCGTTCTTTAGGGTTACTAGTGCGTGTAAGTGTTTTTTCTAAAGCCTTAAATCGGCTCTCCTATTGCATCTTCGCTACTTCCATTGGAAGGTTCCAGTTCTAAATATCGATCTACATTTCCCGTCAAGTGTACATTTCTTCTATTTCTTGGCTTCCCATCTGAATCTCCTGATAATCATCAGAAGAGATAATTTTGAATCGGAATTATTGCTACTGGCATTATTTGCAGAAAGAAACGGGGTATTTATATGGCGGTTCCTTACGCAAAACACAAATAGAATCTCTAACTAACAATAAGAGCGGTCAAGTCACCCGTCCCTTATCACCGACGATCTGAAGAAACCGAAAAATTTGCGCAAGACGAGTGCCCAAAATGCTTACCGACGAGCACAAGATCAACCGCATGGGTGCAGCGTTGACGTTTTTGAATCGTTACGAGCAACAGGGTGATGCATTTCTTAACCAAATTGTTACTGGAGATAAAACCTAGGTGTGCCATTTCACACCCGAGACAAAACGCAAGTCCATGGTGTGGCACCATCCACGATCTCCAACAAGGCCGCACAAGTTTAAGCAGTCGTTTTCCACGAAGGATGTTATGGCCTCAGTGTTCTGGGACCGAAAAGATCTGTTGTTGGTTGATTTCATGCCCCAAGGGACAACCATCAGTGCGGACACACACTGTGAAACACTTCAGAAGCTGCGTAGGGCCATCCAAAACAAGAGGCGGGGAATGCTGACAAGTGGCATTGTTCTTCTGCATGACAATGCTCGTCCCCACACGGCTCGAAAGACCACTGCCCTTCTTCGGAAGTTCAAGTGGGAGGTTTCTGACCACTATGCGTATAGCCCCGACTTGGCTCCAAGTGACAAGTCATTTGTTCAGTAAACTCAAGGATTTCTTGTCAGGAAAACATTTCTAAAGTGATGATGACTTAAAAGCAGGTATACAGCATTGGCTGGCTACTTTGGCGGTAGAGTTTTACGCGGAAGGCATAAACAAACTGGTTTCAAGATACAACAAATGTCTCAACAACGGCGGCTACTACATTGAAAAATGGGTAAATGTATTACTACTGTACGAAAACGTTTTTTAGTGATATCAATAACGAAGGTGTGATCGAAAAATACTACACCTGTATAAAGACTATTCCCTTATATTCAAATTTGCTCACTTACAATTAGGAAAAACGTTTGGTTAGTTTCTATATAAAAAATTGCTTATTTTCTTCCTGCTACATTTCAATTAATAACCAAATTTGTCATAAATCACTACTCAAATATTTCGTGATACACACCTCCTACATTATGTCAACATGTAGAAAAAAAATAATGATGCAACTAATTAGTTAGACACCCGAAAAATATGGTTTAGAATTGGAAAAGTTGAATTCTCCCTTATTCATATTTAACCTGAGTCATGCTCATGACTAATTCAATGAAAGAAATTGGTTCTGACTAACTGAGGTGTAAACTTTACATACTAATTTATTGTTTTTATAATTAAAATAATTATGTATTTATGAGTATTATGATTAAGTGTAATTTAAATAATTTAAAGTTCATTCACGAAGCAAACAATAGTTTGAATCACTTTATAATGAATAATGCTCAAAGCAATAGCAGGTCGATTTGGATGTAACATTTTTATGCTGGAGAATTTATTTTCTATTTAGAGCATGGGGTAATTGTACAATTGTAAACGAGAAACTGCTATTGTTGAAAAATATTTACTCTGAACTCAATTGAAATACAAATTCTAAAAACTTTTTTTGGTATTTGGTTGTGAAGAAAGAAATTTTTTTTCTCAAAAAAGAATTATTATTTCAGCTTTAATAAACAGCGCAATAAAATTAACCAATCCGGAATTTAGACAAGATATGCTCGCCAATATCAAAATTATTCCTTGACGACCCCCACGATTATTAGAAAAACTTAATAATATCTTATCACCTTACAACATCCGTGTGGCACATCTACATTGTAACAAGACAAATAAACACAAAGATTTTGTTAATGATGAAATAGAATTGAAGGATTATCCAAAATTTATTATTCCATTCTATAACGTTCCATTTCTCTTCAACGTATGTGTATTTTCTCTTGAACCCTTTAACATGTAAACATTTTACAAATATAAAAAAAATGTTTTACCCATACGACACATCAGTTTAAATGGGAAAAAAAGACCAGACTGTTGTGAGGTATCGTTAGGAGTAGAAATTCTCACATTACCGTTAGTCTATTAATTGTACACGCCACAACGATAATTTTGAAATTCTGTAAATTTAAATTTAAAACTAAAAAAAAATATTATTAAAAATGTAGTTTATACAAAGTATATTAGAATTAAACCACAGAATAATGTAATTGTAAGTAAAACAACAAAAAAACACAAAAAATTAACTAGTTACAGACGTTTTTAATATGTAACAATTTTATGAGAAGAAATGTTTTTGAATTTCTGATGAAGACAATAAATTTGTTGCCGAAACGGAATTTGAGTGCTTTTATTCTTAAAACTGTTTGAGTCGCGGAAGCCACTTCTACCAACAAGTTTTTGACCCAAAATATTTAAAGAATTTAAAATATCTTATTACTCAAATTCTAGCATTTTCATAATTATATTGTTTATTCTTTGTTTCTTTTCTTAAAAAAAAAGACTCCATTAATATTAATTTATGGGAAATAATCAAAAGTTATTTTCAATAATATACCTTCTAATATTTTTTGTAAAAAACACAAAAATCATGCGCAACATTATCGGCATGAGAATCTATTTATCAAAATTCATTATGTCATTTGTAAGAGAAATAACATTTTTTGAAAGAACACAGATTTTCGAAAATCTATATTGGAAAATAAATATAAAGGATATTTCAATCATTTGACAATACAAAAATAAGCTCAAAACCATTCAGCAACAGAGAAATAGAAAAGTAGGACCAAACAGCAGGCAATACAAAATTTAAGGTTTTATATCAGAGGATTCATTAAAAAGGATCTAGAACATCTATGAAGGAAGGGAAGAAGATTTTAACCAAGAATTTTACGAAAACATGCAGCGTATCCCCGGATCAACGCATAGATAGGTAAAGCAGACAGCTGAAATTTCATCTTATGCCATAATTTTATTACCGATAAATCAACTATATCTTGGAAATTTACAAAAAAGGAAAAAAAATGTTGTCTCTTTACTATTCGGGGGTTCAATCCATAATTACCTACGGTGTTTTTTAAGGGGTCACCTATTGCAGCTGCTATAACTATTCCTATTCTAACTATTTGCTTTTGTGCTTGTCGCACAAAAGTAAATAGTTAGGATCCTGGGTGGGTTGAAAATGACAACTCATGTAAACCCATATTTACGTCTTTGCAAATCTTGACCCTACTATCTCTCTACATTCTGCAAGCATTGCATCACTGTAACATAAATAGGGATGAATATGTTACACATAAAATCGTTCGGATACCAAACCCGTCAAATTAATGATTTCCATCTTTCTAAATTTGACCTGCACGTAACTTCCAAAGACGTTGAGTACATGGGTAAGAAGCTATACAACAAAGTTCAATTGGAGCTTAAGAATTTGCAGCAACGTTAATTTAGAGCCAAAATTAAAAGCATGTTGATAAGCAACTGTCATTACATCAATGAATTTTTAGTGTGACATAGATTTTCGCTTCAAGAATTCCATTAAGTTATAGAAAACGTTTAGATACTTTGCTTATATACCGCACTTGCCTTATATTTTTACTAATTTACACATTGTTTCATTTGCTTTTTAATAAGAATATTCCATTCTATCCAATTTCTTTAGCACAATTATATCGCAAGCTCTAACAATAACTGAACATTTTTTGTTTTCAAAATAAAATATTTTAGGTTATAGTATTACTATTATTGTAACTTATTATTAAGGCGCCATATACAACGTAACTCTAAGGAAATTTCCTTGATTTACATTTAGAATTCAAAAGAATCTTGTAGGTTGAAAAATAGATCATTGTATCTGATATCCGTTTTTTAACTTCCAAAACCTTACCTGCTAATTCAAGTATAACAACATTAGGCAATCTACTTGACACCTATTATTCATACATTTGTTATGTATATTTATACTACAATTATGCGCTACACTTAACCATATAAAAGCGAAAGTTCAACAGCTAACGTAGGCAGACTTATTTTTGGTCATGGTAGAACAGGTGCCCCCTTTATTGTTGTCCAGAACTTGTCGTACTTCTTTAAAAACCCACCGCGCCGCCATAATCTTTGTAAATGTTTTATTGTTTGTGCGGTTTTTCGTGTTAATTTTATTTATAGCGGTTCCGTCGATCGATTGTCGATCTATATTTAATTACTGATTTATAACACCACGCATTCTTTCTGCTTATTTACATTCCTAACGATACGAATATGGACGATTAGATGTACGTACCTGTTATCCTTTCCGGATACGGAAAAAACGCTTGGATTATTTTACATTTGTAGAAACTTTCACTTCCCTATTTGATAATTATTGCTTGTAAACGAATGACATTTCATTACGTTATAGCACTTTATTGTCAAAGGCAAGAAATCATTTTGTTAGTAAGAAAAATGTACGTATATAGTATATCACAACGCATGTTGTAGAATTATTTACAAATATACAGAATGTCCCAAATTTCTGCAACGGCCTTCAACTTTTTTTTAAATGGAGTGCCATATTTTTTATTGATTATATGGATAGCCACTTATGTGCACTTTCAATAATTACTTTGGCTATATTGTCGCGAATAAACGCTTTGCTTTCACTTTTAGAAAAGACGCTAACTGGACTTCTGCTGCTTTGCGTTCATCGTCTATGTTTTCTGTATTGTAATCATTTTTCGATCGGTGACCGGTGTCGTCAAGCTGACTGAGCGTCTGGACAATTGCCGTGTAAGATTGTGATCTCTCGGTCAATTCGAAGACATCGAACTTTGATACTGCCGATTAAGCACCGGAAGGATAGTTAGTAGTAGGGATTGGATAGGTGATAAATATAGGTGAATTAGTAAGGATAAGGGATTGAGGGGCAGAGTCTCTGAAAAGAGCTCTGCAGTAACTTCTTGTTTTTTTTGGTAAATAAAGAGTGAAAAGTGAAGTGCCTGTTTTCTTTTGGAATACACGTACCTCTCCAGTTCCTCTTCCTAACAGGTAGGTGAATTTCTGTGCGTAGTATTGGTGCGAGTTTCTACCCCGAGCTACCCCTATCACGGTGGTCCGTGACAATATTGCAAATTTTGTTAAAATTTTGAAATTTACAGACTGACATTTTAAGGACCTAGCCAGAAAACAGATGTAGTGTCGTAAATTACTATTTTGCTATCAATTTAAGGGCTAACACTATATGTTTCAAGATGGTATAATGTAAAAATATGTACAGGGTGTTAAATCTGTCGTGCAGAATTTATGGAAATACAAACACTTTCTTTTCAACTTCTTTAAATAGAACCTATATTACTTGATATTGCTAGGCAATTCCCTTGTAAAATTACCTTTAAAATGGTATTAATAACGTAATACTTACTGCCAGTATTTTCGAAGATATTGCACTTTTTTGGGAAATACGTTTGTAATAATCCATATGCGGCACATCTAATACAGCTAGATGGCCATGATTTTCAAATAAAAACCACTACCTAACGAAACATTAAGTCTCTGCCTTAAATTTCCACATAAAGCTATCTTTCGTAGTTTCTCTTTGCTGTCATCGCGTTTTAGTCTTTGTTATAATTTTATTAGGGCTCATTTATTGTAATTTGAGTTATTTATATGTTAATTATTAGTTATTACGTACTACTTTAATCTTGTTATCAATTATATCGTTGCTGTTAATTTTTAACTATCATTAACTGAAAATGATTTCTCGAAAGAAGTGTTCATAGACATGCTAGTTGATCTTGGTGCTTGCAACAGAAATCCATTCTTAGCATCAAGACTATCAGCGGAATACTCCTTGTGATGTTTTTCTATGGCCTACTATGAAAACTGTTTATACGACACCCGCTACAATGGCAGAAAACAGGTAGCAGCGAGTAAGAAACGCCTTCAATTAAACGAGGGCAACTTGGCTCAAAATATAAGCCGGGTCCGTATAGAGACAGTTGAAAATATGCACAGAGCAGAATGGAGACATATTTGAGCACCATCTGAATTCAGATTATTTTATTATGAAAAAATCTAAAAGTGTACTTTGCTTTTTAGAAACTGAAAATAATAATAGTTTTGCATTACGTACAGTTTCTTATTATTTGAACATAATCCAAACAATTTGCGTAAAAGAGAACAATTGAGTGGAGTTAAATGGTTCCATTTTTATTATCTCACAACTTTAAAACCAAATTAAAGAAACGTGGTACTTAATTATTGCCTTCTACGCTATACGGTGATACATATTAAAATTGTGACACCTTAGAACGTATTGGGAATAAATATAACAATGTAATATTTTTTATGGTAAGTAAGGCAATAAATGCGCGTAATGTCAAAGGCACCATTTGATACTTGATTTTGTTTGAAAATCATAGCCATCTAGCTGTATTAGACGCCCGCATATCGGATATTACAAACGTATTTTCCATAAAAGTGCAATATCTTCAAAAATACTGGAAATAGGTATTACGTTATTGGTACCATTTTGAAGGTAATTTTACAAGAAAATTTGTGACAATATAAAAAGATATAGGTTCTATTTAAAAAAATCGAAAGAAGAGCGTTTGAATTGCGGTAAATGTTGTACTATATATTTAACACCCTATATATATTTTTACATTATACCACCTTGAAATGTATAAAGTGTTAGTCCTTAAATTGATTACAAAAGAGTAGCTCGCGACACTATATCTGTTTTCAGACAAAATTTTAATAAAATTTGCAATATAGCCAAAAGTATGTAATTATAGAAAGTGCACTGCAAAGGTAACTTACGTGGCCATCAAAGGGATCAATAAAAATGTAGCAATCTATTTAAAATAAAAAGGTTGAAGGCGAGGATCTTAATTAAGTTTCCTGGTTCAATCGCAAGACGCACATCTCATTACTTTCATCAAGTGAAGTTAACAACTTAGGTGACAGTCGCAGCAAGATTCATTTAAGCGCTGGTTGAAAACAAGCATGCCCCAGAGGCATCTGCAGGTATGTTTAAGGTATAGTAAAGCGTTACCTTAAGCGTCGAAATTTTAAACTTTAACAAGCAAATTTTATAACAACGAAATTACCTTTTTGGGCTTGCTATGGAAATTGTCTAAGAGGAACTGGAAATATTAGATATTACTCAGGAAAAATTGAAGTTGTACATTACATAGAGCAACTATAAAAAACCCTTAAGCACATTTTAGTCAAATTAACTAAGTTGTTTCGTCTGACAGAATTTATTAGAAACGCCTTTGTTTGGTATACTTGGATATCTCACTGGTGTTTGATACAATGTCGCACTCCGGCTTTATCTTGAAGATACGGAAATAGTCATTTTCGATAAGGTGCAGTTTTAACTTGTCTTCCAGGAGGCCGCTTTCTTCTGGCAAGGATCCTTGTTGGCACCGGAGCTATTTTTGTTCTATACATATGATGTATCTTGTAGTCCCCTTGTCAGGTTGTCGATGTTTGTGGACGATGCCGCTAGATATGCTTCTTGTAGAAGTGAAGGACTCTTGCTGAATCTGTTGAGATGGAGGTTGCAGATTTAACAGCATGAAATGCGTGGTCGTTAAAGTCACGAAGAAAGGAAAGCCTACACTGGACGAATTGGAGGTTGACGGAGCACAAGCGTGAGTTATTTGGGACTACTTCTGGATCAGCGATTGACTCCGCATACTGAGTTTGTCAAGAACAAATGTTGTAAAGCCATAAACGTATTGGTGGCACTACTCTGTGGTGACAGTCCTCTTAATACACAAACTTAGTTGATTTTATACAAAGTCAATCCTGACAGTGTGCTGTCACAATCAACGGCTGTTACAACACATATACGTAAATTGTAGACACTGCAAAATAAGATATTGAGGATGATTGCCTCAGCACCGTGGTCAGATACAATCAACTGCGAGATGATCTACAGATGGACACTCTATCTGAACATCTGCGAGAATTGTCACGTTTTTGCACCACGGCAAACATCGTTCATCGAGACATTTGTGGAAACATATCTAACGTTGTCAACTTTTTACGACCCTTATCTAGTGGGTGATAATTCTGATAATGGTACTTCTACTTTTAATGTTCGATAGTTCCGATGCAGCCGGCCAACCCACTTGATAACGTTGCTTGAGAGGGCGAGTGTTTCACAGCTTTTCAGATATTATAATTCTTGATTGGTTCTGTTATTATTATTCCATATATTACTTATTTTTTGATATTGTACTTACTGAAGGAAGCGCACGCCTATACCACGCAGAGACATTACCTCGCCCTACAAATGACTAATTTTATATCCTAAACAGTATCTATTAATTGCAAGTTTTCCTGGCAACAAAAGCGTTTTGTATGCGTATCAATCGGTTTTGTTTCATTGCAAGCCAGTATTTGCAAGGATATACTTTTCTTGCGACTTTACGTATGACCTTGTCCATTTCTTCTTTAGAAACAGATAGTGCAGTTTGACATTCACACTACTGGTTTGAAAATGATATTTTGTATAGCCTTATAAGTACAAATTTTAGTATATATATATATATATATCCTTTTGGCCTAAACAAACGTCTTCTATTTGTAACGTATATTCTATTTACTAGAAGGCAAACCTTATTAAAATTGTATTAGATTCAATAACATTAATTATACCTGCCTACGTTGAATGCTACAGATACCCAGAAGCTATTCACGCAACCAAGCTTGAAAATAGAGCAGTTAATTTACACTAACAGCCACCATTTATAGACAAAACGTATAAGCCATGTAATTTAACTATAGAACAATTACCTTATGCCGCTATTTGATGATCAGCTTATCTAAGGGTTTCCACCCAATTAAATGGTAGTTTAATTTAACCTAAATACAGTCATTGACTAAACTGACATCTCAGAATTTATCTGAGATTAATCTGTCTAATTTGTTAATTAATCTGAAACGCTAATAACATTTTAAGCGGGTAATAGTAATGAACAAACGTACCCGTTTACATTAACATTATGTAATATTAAGTTTTACGCAATTGTTTGTTAATAAGAATAAGCATTCAAGTAGTTTACTTTAGTTCCTGCTCGTGATATAACCGACAGATCGAAATTAAAAAGGCAAAAACCGAGGAATAAAAACCTTATTACAGAATATATTTTACACATACATACGAGTAGTTTTAGTTGCTAAATTATAAATCGAATATAAAATCGAACACTTTCTATAGAAATCTAGCCTTCACGTAACCTCGAATATCGAATTACATTTCTGGCTTTAGTAACTTAATATTTTAGAATGAGATTTGTCTCAATCTATTTATAATGGAAGCAGAATATAAAGTTATGCGACACTATCAATTACATAAGATACCAAAGTACAAGCAAATATGTAGTTGTTATGAAGATGACATTATAGCGACTTATCTAATATTGTTCAAATAGTTACGTAAAGATTACGATTTGTCCCTATTTAGTACGTGTGTATTAACAGGTGCATTTATAAGAAAGAATTAATGAGAAAAATGTTATTACGTCATATTTGTTTTGTGATGAAATAAGAAAATGTTGCATATTGTAAATCAACAAAGTTTCCCCCTGAAATTATTACGATTAAGAAATATGTACAAATTTAATGTTCAATTTCGGAGAAAGTAATATAGTTAAGGTGCAAGGTGCATAAGGATACAAATTAGTGTAAAATTGCAAAATAATTTTATTTGAAAAAATGGTGGAGGTGCACTCCTCACCCTACTTAACATTACTACCCGTAGCAGACTTGGAATTTTCTTCAAAAACTTTTCCAATTGCCTTATATTTTGCGCTAAAATCTGAATCTTTTCTTTCTTTTCCAAGTTCTCCTTCGTTCCATCAATATATCCAAATAATCTTAATTAATTCTGCTGTGCAGGTGCCCCTATTAACTTTTAGATTTACTCTTCCTTATTTTTAATAATATCTGTGTTCCGTCTATTTTCCAAAGGAAGTACATTTCTCAACTGATTTATTTAGCTTTCTTTTCTCTTTGGTGAAGCGTTTAAATATATTTTTATCTTTAAAGCCTCCTTATTGTTTGCCAGATTTAAGGTTACAAGCGATATCTTCCTTATTTGCAGAGATTTAAAATCGAGCAAGATGTCGTCGAAAATAAGTTACAGAATCCTAAAGATATACTTTTTAAAACTACTCCTAGTAAACCACCTTCTAAGAAACTTCTCTCAAACCATCTTTTTGTTAAATTGCGCTCCTCATCTTTTTGACTTTATGACTGAAGTACGAAGAATTTGGAATATAACGGTATAAACGAGAATTGCATTCAAGAAATATTTAATACAAAATGATCATATCAATAATAATTAATAAAAGAATTCTTACAAAAAGTTAAACAAACATTAAATACATTGATAATTCATAAAATTAATCACTTACAGATATTATTCAAAATCACCACCACTTGACGCAACACATGCTTGAAATCGACCAATTAATTCTCTGGAAGTTGCCGCTCCGACCATATTCATTGTATGCACCCCGAATCTTAAGTTTCAAATCATCTTAAGCGGAGCAGAATACACAACTTCTTTCAAATACCCCCACAAAAAGAAGTCTAGTAGGATTAGGTCTGACAAGTGAGATAACCATTGAATAGGACCGTTAGTACCAATCCATCTATTGGGATAAACGTCATTTAATACTCTACAACCAACCGCGAATTATAAGGCGGAGAGCCATCCTGTTGCTGCCACAAATCATTGCGCTTTGCTAATGAAACATCTCCCATTAACTAGGGAAGATCATTATGTAAAAAATGTAAATAACGTTGCCCTATCAAAGTTCCTTCAAAAATATATAGACCAATGAATTGAAAGATATATAGTCCATTAAATAAACCGCACCAAACGTTGACTCCCCACATTACCCGAAAATGAGTCTCACGCATCCAATGAGGATCTTCCGGTGAACAGTAACGGCAGTTATGACAATTCACCACCTCATTGTTATGAAATCGTGCCTCGTCGGTCCACAAAATGTTGTTGGTAATTGTGAAATCATCGTTTAACATTACTTGGATTACAGCAATGAATCTTAGTCTCCGTTCAAGAATTTTAGAAGGATGATATTTGTGAAAGTACTCTTCGCTGTCCAGGATCACCGTAGCATTTCCATTATCAGCTCTTAGTACATCTATTTTAGGGTCAGATTTCAGGTTTCTTAAGGCCCGGGTTTCCGACTTAGGAAGACTTGATTTCGGAGGTTTGGCACGCGCGAGGATTTTGGATGTTTCAAAGCAAATAGGATCAGTAGTTTCAGATGGAAGACCGACAAGAACAGATTAGATTAGATTCATTCTCGACGTAGTTCTTTCCCTAACTACGACCTTTTCAAATCTATTGTGGTTCTCTATCATTAGATCAGTTACGCTAGCTTTGCCTTTTTCACCAGACCTACCAGCCTTGTGAGTGATCCCTCTGCGTACTTGTCGGCTTTTCGATACTTCGATCCCACTTCTAAGAGCCGCATTCCTGCTAGTGCAAGAGCAAACTCTATGCTAGTAATGATGTCTTCAGTAGGAATAAGATTAGGCATAGACCAGATTTGGGGATGAATTCCGCATAATTTGACCCAAGTACGAAAAAGGGTTCCTGTCAATTGCTGTAAGGAAATGATCATAAATCTCGACAGAGGGACTTCAAAATCCGTAAACAACATCAGAGGGTGGCGAAACTTAGATACATTCGTACTAGCCGGAAACTAAGCAACAAAACTGTTTGGGTGTTAGATGAACCGAATCAAACAAAAGTTATTCGTTTATGAGCCACTTCCTTTCGTTGTACTGGACATACTTCGAAGGATCGAAGAACTGTTATTGTTGAAGCGTATATAATAGTTTATTTGCCAAAAGTCATGGATGAAGTCAGGGAAAACAATCGACAACGTCGCATCATAGCAATACCAGCTCTCATACAGCACGTCAAACAATTGATTATGTTGAAGAGAAAAACGTCGAATCAATGTCTCATTGCCCGTATTCACCTGACTTATATCCTAACAACTTCTTTTTCTTCCTGAATGTCAAACAAAAAATGCGTGGACAGCAATTTTATCACCTCAAGAAGCTGTTGCATTAGTGGTTTAAATCATATGTTTACCTAAATTGAGGCTACAACCTTGGCTTCGTATTCAATCAAGGCAATTTCGTTTATACCAGGCGCATACATTAGATTAACAAGTTACTTACATAAATGCGTATTGTAGAACCTATCATAAAAAATGCAGTCTTCAGCCGCAGCTGACGATCATAACGTACGATAATCTCCGATCTTGTCATTCCGGCTTGTAATCGTGACTTAACATCTTAATTCCTAAGTGCATCATAGTCGTCTTTCCTTGTAGCTCAAAACCAGCCGACCTCTAATAATAAACAATTTTATATGCAAATGACGCGACGAAGATAAGACGCTTGTTTCGTATTCAAACAGATGCGTGAACATCTAATTCACGCGTCGTCCTTAAAGAGTCAAGATGAAAAATGCTTGTGTAAAAATATCGATCTTATGCGCAGCGAGGCGAAGGTTACAAAATGTACAATACGGTTGCTAAGTATAGGTAATGAATGCATAATTCATTGCCCGACTTGTATTTGAAAGTTTTATCGCGTCTGAAGAATAGACAATTAGACTACGCTTTAATGGAAAAAGTGTCAGTGGTAGATGGTTTCACACTGTAATAGAATTGAGGTTGCCATATTACTGGCAGTTGCTCGTTATCTATTACTAGTTATGGTAATTAGTTGTTATGTTTGTTTTAACCAAAATTAATTACCTATTTCGTAGATTCTTGAATATATTATTTTCCTAGGAAAATATCCTAACATGTGGTAAATATAATAAAAAAACTAAAAAAGTATACAGTGAGGTCGTAAAGTATTTCCACCCTCATGCCAACTTTTGAACTACAGAAGCTAGCGTTTTTAGACAAAATAGTTCAATTTCTATTTTTTGTGAACAGCATTTTCACAATAAGTGACATTAACTTTCTTATTTAAAATAGAACACTCTATATATCTTGACGTTCTTGGAAAGGTAATCGAAAGGCGAATCCAGCGATATCACATATGTTATACTTTAGCTTAAGAAATTTGGTAATCTGTTCTTATTGTTACGCGAACTTTGCTAGGAAAGAGCGCCAATTATTTCTTGTAACGTCAGACTGGTCCAAAAGGCTCGTTACTATGCAAAGTAATCACAACAACTGCCAAATTCAATTCCAATAGCGCAAATTATTCTTGTTGTTTATTGTTATTATATCCGCTATTTGTCATACTTTCGTTTTTTTGTTTTCGTTATTATTTTCTCTCACTTTAACATGTTTTGTTAGTTGTTGTTACTTCTTTACTTTATCGAACTTTATTGCAATTAATTAATCATTATTAATTTGCTTAAATTTGTTAATTTTTGATAAACAATATGTTCGCTTTTTGGGTTTTTTGTGTTGTTACTTTTATGATGGATTTGGCAGGAACCATGCAAAATTGATGGGTCAACTTTAATATTATGTAAGTCTGGCAACAATTATCGCCTTATTTACCATAGCTGCGCTACAAATTGTACAATAATTTAACTTTTAATCTTCTGTTAAAGCAGTTCGCTCTGTAGATTTTATCTTCTTTATCCTTACTTAGCGCAAAGTTCAAATATTTCCAGCTGTACAAGGGCAGTGTTCGTTATGTTTCACTTCGTGATAATTGTTGCCAAATTCACCAAATATTGAAATTAGGTACTTGATGTTTATCTTACCTGGTACATGCGGAGGCAATTCTAAAATCATCAATCAAAATCATATTGTCAATCAAAAACTAACAAATTTAAACAAACTTACCACAATCAATTAATTAATTAATTGCAATAAAGTTCGACAAAGTGAATAAATAACAACAATTAACGAAACAAGTTAAAATGAGAGAAAATAATAACGAGAACACAGAACGAAAGTATGACAAGTGCAGGATATAATAACAATAAATAGCAGGAATAATTTACCCTTTTGGAATTGAGATTTGATATTTTGGCAATTGTTATAATGGTTTTACTTAGCAACGAGCTCTTTAGATCGATCTAGCGTCACAAGAAAGCAACGAGCTCTTTAGATCGATCTAGCGTCACAAGAAACAATTTGGCACTCTTTCCTAGCCAACTTTGCATAAGAACAAAAACAGACTACCAAAACCTTTATTGCTGCATATCGTCATATTTCTTATGTTAATGTATAACGTATGTGACATTGTTAGATTCGCCCTTCGATTGCCTTTCCAAAAATGTAAAAATATACAGGCACTGTCGATAACGACGAAAGTGTGTATAGAAAAATAGAAATTGACCTATTTTGTCTGAAAACGCTAGTTTCTGTCTTTCAAAAGTTATCATGAAGGGGGGGGGGGGATATTTTAGGACCTCACTGTACAAAAAAGGGATACAACATTCCTAAATTTAAATACGAAGCTAAGTAGAATCATATAAAAAGTCGCATTATGCTGTCAACCATATGATTCACGCAACTTTTTGAATTGAAATTTGAAAAATAATACTATATTCTGCAATTTTCTAGAACTAGTGTTAAATTTAGCAGTTGAAAAGGTGACGTGATTGTGTATATATCATTGGACATCATTTTTTAAGTACAAATAAACGGCGAGGCCAAAATTTCCCTACATTGATTAATAAAACATTTTCACATATGATATGCATCTTATGTGCAATACTGCATATATTTTTGATGAGAGAAACCACACATTTTTTGTGTTTTACTTGACAAATAATTTTTTATGCATACGTACTGTCGTTAACCTTTTCGTTACCAAGACCTGTGACAATCTTTCATCAATAAAGAGAAAAAATTTAATGTGTATGCAGAATAATAATCTGTACATACCTTAGACCCTTTATTTTATAAAAAAAAAAACATGTCTACAAATAATATAGTCGAATGGAACTGGACATAACCGAATATATCTGAATGTAGCCGAATGGAATCGGACATGACCGAATATAGTCGACTGTAGCCAAACGGAACGGGAGGTAAGCGAATATATTCCAACGTAACCGAATGAAACCGAATATAGCCGTATGGGGCCGAACAGAACTGAATCCAGCCGAACGTAGTCGAATGGAACCGAACAGAATCAACTTTAGCCGAACAGAACCGAAGATAGCCGGACGTAGACAAATGGAACCGAACATAGCCGAATGGGCCTGAACAGAAACGAATATAGGCGAACGAAACCGAACAAAATGGTGTACAGCTGAATGTAGATGGATGGAACTGAACAAATTCGAATATAGTCGAACGGAAACGGAACCGAATACAACTGAAT
The DNA here is from genome assembly GCA_029619315.2 of Dynastes maya. Lineage (NCBI taxonomy): Eukaryota > Metazoa > Arthropoda > Insecta > Coleoptera > Scarabaeidae > Dynastes > Dynastes maya. The sequence goes on along the minus strand of JAROYE020000006.1, from coordinate 33,061,248 downwards.
ATAATCAAAAACCCCATCGGTTTAAATGCGTTTATCTCATAAGGAATATGGAATTGAGTGATGAGTGTTATACCATGAGAACCCTTTAAGTATGTTTAAAGATTACCTAAAACATAGACTAAATAAAAAAATTATTTACTATGTTTCAATACAAAAATCGTGTCTAGGGTAGCTGAAATACTTCGCCTAGTAACGAGGTTAAACATTTTATACTTAAAAAGAAAGCAATTAGTCCTCCCACTTCGTACAGAATATATGCAGACGACTAGCGGCAGTTCAAACCAGGAGAACGTAACACTAATTGTTGTAAATTGTAACTGGAAAATCAGTATCACAATATCAATAACTTCCCTAAAACTGACCACGCAAAAACACTTTGAAGTCAGATTTCAACTGGACCGACAAGTAAAAACAGATTGCTTCCATTCAGTTGTGTTATGCATTTGATGTCAAGGTCTGGTAAAAACTAGGGAAATATCCCATCTGACTGCGCCTGACTAAAAGCCGTGTTCGTTTGTGATACGGTAATAGTAAACGTAAATTGTAAACGTAACCTCAATTTTACTCCGGAATAAACCAATAAGTACCTAGCATAAATTAAACCGCCTTTACTTTCCAATTGAATGATTCTGCTTTCTACCGTTTAAAACCAGGTTCAAATTGATAAAATCCAAAGTATCACTCAAAGAACCTTAATATTTCAGTTTTTCTGCGGCCAGCTAGTGTTGATGTGAATGTATCTACTTAAGCAATTGTTTTATCCACAATTAATTGTGCAATTCATTGCAATGCTTTTAAAACAAAACATGCAGAATGGCGTAATAGATGTCATTAAACCACATCTATTACGCCATTCAATTACCCCGACTTTTCTTTTCTTGTTTTGAAATTCTAGGTACGTTGTTATTGTTGTATTGTTGGGCGAAGTATGGCGTTACGGAACACACTTCGCACTTTTAGGTATTGATTATTGTGACCATTAACCGACCCTACTGGAATTTTGCGGAATCCAGAGGTGTTCCAACCTGCGGTATGGATTTTTAACGTGCTAAACTTCGTATAATTAAAATCCGTCCGCCACGGATTTGCTTGGATTTACACACGCGTCGTTCAGATCGAAAGACAAATATGCCAACGGTTCAAGCACCAAGATGGTCTTCCATGTACATATTTTGTTTTCTAGGCAATTATCAAATTAAAAGTAATAGCAGAATTGATTGTATTAAAAGTTACCACCGAACGAAAAGACCCATTAGTAATAAAGCTGGAATCTACAAAAGTTAAATTGGGATTTTAAGGAGTAGCAAGCGACAAATTCAAAATAAACAAAGGAATAAGTCAAGGGGATTCAATCTATCTAACTGTTTTGAATTTTTAGCTCAATGGGAAACAAACGTAAACACTATTATTCAATGTTGAACTTATGGGACTCATAAAACTATCATACGGAAAAGCAAAGTATATGAGGATGAAAGATATCACTACATGGGAAAACGACGTAATTTTGAAACGGTGTCAAGCTTTAATTACCTATGAACTACAGGAGGGCAATAATGACAATTCCCTTAAACAGGCGACGTAGGCTTGACTGAAAAACAAAGAGACCAACAAAGAAACAAAAAAAAAATGACTCTAGTAAGATGAGTCTAACAATTACGAATTCCTTCTTTATATTTACGACGACCAACAAAAAAAACAGACCATTCCATAGGAGTGTGGACGAAACGTCGGCAAATTTACGACAACGACGAGGTTCCGCCCAGGAAACCAAGAAAACTGTATTAACAGTAATTTTTGTAACAGTTTCAAGTATGCTTGGTACATAATTTCCAAGAAGAATTTAGGAAATTATATTTGGATCGGTATCACAGTAAACACAGTTTAGAGTAAACAGACAAATATGTGTCAATTCACTGTCCAAGAACTTAGAAATGTAATAAAAAACAAAAACAAGAGAAAATTCTTGTTTTTGTATCATAAAGGCATTTACTGGCCTTCCTCTTAATACAGAATCTATTTAAACTATTTTATTTTCTATTTTCGTTGTAATTGAGGTCTAAACAAAATTTTAATCAAAGCCGTATTCAGAATAGATCTCCGAAACTAATGCGTCAAATCATCACTGAGGTTTTCAAACGTCATCTGAAGATGCGCCAAACGTACCGAAAGGCAAAATAATAATAACATTGGAGCCCAATTTGGGCTCCAATTAGCGAGCAATATAAAATAAGGAAATGAAAGAAAAATTGGAAACGAAAAGTATACAAAAGTATATAAAAGCACGGCTGACAATGAATGAGTACCTGCGAAGACTATTGGAATATGAATACTAATGCATTGGGTCCGTGATGAACAAGGGCTAGAGGAAAACCCAGGAAAAGACAGTGGGATAGAATAGAAATGGATCTAGTAGTATAGACGATGAGGGGGTATTTAGACCAGAATAGGCCCATTATGCATCCTCTGTACCCCGGGAAGCTCCCTAGGCCGTCAACCAAGCCCTTACCTTAGCATTAGATTAAGACATTGCCCAGAGAAATCGTCCTAATGATAGCAAGACGTAGCTGCTGGTTGCCCAGAATGATCTTTCTAATTATCGTCAGCGCTGGGCACTTCCAGAGTTTCGTTTTCAACTTCGCAGCCTCTACACAACAAGTCTTCGATTAATCCCATCCTGTGGAGACGCATCTTTAGCAGATTCCCGTCAGAATCCCAACAGTCATGCGAAGATCTGTTTTGGATAATCTCAAGTATCTTAGTGCTGTCCGCTTGTAGAGGTAGGTCGAAATGACTTTAGTGGTGAAGCAGGAATTAATTTCATGGCATCTTTTCAAGAAATTTTCATGGGTTGTAATCCTTTTATAAAGCGCATACACAGGCGGTCGAATTGAACGTTCTGGACCGGGTACTGTCATAGTCGAACCCCTCCTGGTCAGCCTGTCCGCTTCTTCATTGCTAGGATTTCCATTGTGGCCCTTCAGCCATATCACGTTGATATTGTTTGTTTCAGAGAGTAAAGATAGAGCTCTGTGGCAGTCTAGTAGCATATTCAACGTTATTAGTCGGTTCCATGCTGATCACTACTGCTTGCTGCGTGTCGTAGTAAGATTAACGATGTTAAGATCATGTAGCCGCTAGGATGAATGGAAGATAAACACGCTTTCCAGGCGCAAATCTCGGCGCTGACCTTAGCAGCGTACCGCTTAACTTACCGACAGCAAGCAAGTAGTAGTATCAGCATGGAACCGACTAATAACCTTGAATATGCTAGTAGACTGCCATAGAGCTGTATCTTTACTCTCTGAAACAAACAATATCAACGAGATATGGCTGAAGGGCCACAATGGAAATCCTTTTTATCACGTCCAATCTCTTGCAGAACCTGTTTCCGTGACTGAACCCTAGAATAAACAACATAATTCTACAATTCAACGGATACTTAGCAAATCTTTTGTAACTAATTCATGTTTCCATAACGCTGAAGCAACTCTAAACTAATTCCTACATGTATTTAATCCCATTTGTCTATTGGGATATTTTACTATGAGAACCATGAATTCATTGGTAACTTACGCAAGAAGTTCGTGTAATATGCATACATATGGCTATATATCCGGTGCTGAGGCTATATAATACTGAAACGCCTGTATTGTGCGCACATAGGAGTACATAATAGACAAGATAGGTGGTTGGCCTTGTCAGGAACTGATCTAGATAGCGAGCTTTCAATATGCGCTATCTATAAATTATTCAAAACGCAGACGTTGGACTCGATTGGTTCGCATACATACAATGCGCCAATAAATACGTCACACGCATATATCCAATATCTGATTGTTCACAATTAACTGCAATTGTTCAGTATCGCATATCGATACTATTTATCTGTGGAAGGCGAATTGATAAAGACCGGACGTGGAAAATTTATTGCGTGGATTGGAATTTATGATTTTTATGCTGCTTTATCGCTTAGATACGTGTGAGTTATGAATGCATATAGATATATGGACATATTTTATAAAAGCGATCGATAGAAAATTCATTTTACGAATGGCGATAAAATGCACTTACTTTCAATGAGGCGTAAATTACATTCAACCGATTATAAACTCGGCAATTGGGCTTAATTCAAAAACGTAATGTGTGCTGTATATTTTATCTCGGTCAAATTAATAGGAGCTATAAGGCAGTAAGCTATGCAAAGAGCTCTTGATGACACCTAGAAGTGGTGTTAAAACCACAGCCTGCGCATAAACCCGCAAAAGATCGTCCCTTTTACAAGGAGAAGAAAAGTCTGTCTTAAATCACCCTCCATCGAAGAGAGAAAACCATTAGCTTCAGCGACGAAGTTAAGTATTTGGGAGTTACGTTTGACAAAAAACATGGAACTCCCATATCTCCAACTTACAGAAAAAAGCCATTACGGCATCATTAGTATATAGAAGGTTGCTTGGTAAGAACTGGAGTCTTAAGCATCATATGACCTTCTGGTGCTAGGCAGCAATAATGAGACCCATGATCATTTACGCCTCTCTGGGTTGGTGGCCAAAAACAACTCAGAAGTGCAACAGGAACTTCAACATATTCAGAGACTTGCATGTCTCAACATCACAGGAGTACTGCGTACCTGTTCCATAGCAGCTCTGGAAGTATTGCTGGGAATAGCGCCGCTTCACATCCATATTCAGAAGCAAACTATATCGAGTGCCTTCACTCTTAGTAGAACGAAGGGATTACAGCCTGGGGATCTTAGAGGGCATCTCAAAATCCTTGAAGATCCCAACATAAATTATTTGATGTATATTGCAAAGGACACAATCGCTATGTAATACAATTTTGATCAACCTTATAAGGTGATCATTGAAAGCCGTACTGAATGGGCATCCGGTGAGCCTCAATGCAAAAGAGGTACCCTGGAATGGTACACGGACGGCTCGAGAATAGAAGGTGTCGGAACAGGTATAGGCATCAATGGTCCTAACTTCCACCTAAAAATGCCTACAGGACCACACACCAACATATTTCAAGCAGAGATTTCTGCTTTAAACCTGTGCCCCATAAAGAACCTTGAGAAAGGGATACGAGGCGCAACTATTAATATATTCAGCGACAGTTAGGCAGTTATAAAGGCTATTGAGACCTACACATACGAATCTGCTCTGATACACGAACGTGTACACAATCTACTGCAATTGCGACGTAATAACCACGTTACTTTACGGTGGGTCCCAAGCCACCAAGCGATCGAAGGAAATGAAAAGGCAGATAAGCTGGCCAAAGAAGCAGCGAACATGCCTTTCATTGGTCCTAATCCCTTCTATGGTCTCCAAAAGAACCACCTAAAAAATGCAATTATGACATGGGAGGACAATCAAAAGGCATCATGCTGGGATAATGTTCCAGTACAAAAACAGGCGAAAGCACTCATATCAGGCTCGCCAAAGACAGCAAAAATAGCGCTATTGTTAAGCAAAGGGGATCTTAGATTACTGGCAGGATTTCTGACAGGCCATGTAGCCGTAAGATATCACTTATTTAAACTAGAAAAAGCTTAAGATCAAATCTGCCATCTATTCCAAGAAGATCTGGAGACGTCAGAACACATCCTATGTGAATGTGTTGCCATTAGTCGCACACGACACCAACATTTCAGTAGGTCATTTCTTGCACTTACTGAACTGAAGGCCTCCAACTATTCTAACACACATAAGGGCATTTTGTTACAATAGATCTATTAAGGTCGCAATGATTATTATAGGCATTTGTGCCATAAAAGATTTCGTATCTGTTTTCTATTGCAAATCGGAATCCCGATACTTCTCGTGACAAAAGCTTCAACTATTAGGTAGACATAGACAATCCACTACAAAAACTCAGGGTATAATTGATTTAACGAAAAGGCTAACGGTGAATACAAACCATAAGATGTACTCTTCCTGCACCTATAAGAAAATAATGCTGCTGCAGTAGATAACTTAATAAATTGCATTAATAGTTCACTCGTATTAACGTTAATATACGAATTTATCTATCTGAGCTGCTTCCCTTATGGATCCCCATCTTATAAACGCAGCCATGTCCTGCGAATAGACATGTTGTTATTCTAAGTTGAATTCTGTTTAATGCAACTAGCTCAGCAGCTAAACGATGGAAGGGTCTTCCTATCGCTTATTTGCTGTGTGAATTGCATTGAACTTTATATACTATGTCTCTAAGGGTCCGTTCTGTAGGGATATGAAAAAATTAAGTAACGAAAGTGAATGAAACTATTTCAAATGCAGGTAAATGAAATTCAGAAACGCTACAGAATGGATTACTTTCATGCACGAGAATGTTACAATTTAAAAATACCTTATAGATTACAGCTTTCAAACATAACCACGAACTGGTTCTCGAAAATTCTCAGCGTCGTCCACGAGCCGTTCAGTACCAGTAGAGAACGTTTGGGTGCTCACACGGCTTCCTGGGGCTTGATAGGGGCTTCGAAAAGAGACAATAAAATTAGCAAAACGGAATTCGATCGGGAAAACTTACGTGATGGCGGTATAATCTCAGCATTTAGCTCGGTACCTAAGAATTCCCCATCGGGTGAATTTTACGACAAAAGCCGTTCCGATACTTAATTAGGTAGATAGCCTTAGATCCCAGAAACGTGGCGACAAAATAAGTGCCACGCGTACTACCGAAGCTACATACATCCCAAACACGCAGCTAAACAAAGACTCTCCCAAAACTAATGCTAATATCACGTGATTGCAACAGGTGGAAGAGGGGATATGAAAGATTGTTTCGGTACTTTACTTAGGGATTAAGAAAGCTCATTAAACGTCAACAAATTGCAATTTACATATAACAACAAAATGTAATTGTATAATGTGGTTTTGAAATAATAAATGTAAATATTCTCCCAATAAATGGCGTCATCTATCGGGATAAACATTAGATAGAACGATATTTAGCGGACTGACTTACACAGCTATACGACAGAGATTTTACACCGTAACAGCGAATGCCTTCTGTTGCTACAAGCATGTCAGTATAAACTGTTGCTTTTTGATACGATGTACCGATTCGAGCGTACAGTTACAGATACAGCGTACTTGTACGATACAAAATTATGTTGGAATACTTTCATTGTCCTTCCAGGTACGGTACACCATTTTAACTGCGCAAGTACCGGACAGTAAATTTGCGGTTTTTATCAGTATGTTGAATCGAACCTTAAGTTGTACTTTCGTTAACATAGACATTAAAATTTTATTATAAAAGCATGCAGTTTCATTGACTGTTCCTTCTTAAATAATGCATGACCAAGTGTATGGTATAATATGTACAAGGAGTGCCGAATATTACGTTTTTATATTACCCACTTATTTTTTATTTTGAGGTTATAAATTTTATTATATATAATTTTGTATAGAAAAGAAAGTTGTATTTCGCCAATTCTATAAACATTCTTTTCCTAAACTAACCAATAAAATGATATAATGTTTATAATCATGCCGCACGCAAATAATATAATGAAAGTCATTAAAACAGAATCAACTATTCCTTCCTTGAAATAGAATTATTGATTTATCTAATTATCTACTTTAATTCTTTTGATTCATTAAATCCGTAAATCACCGAGTTTTCTCCTAATTCTCACTGATTCTATTATGCAAATGCTACTTCTCTAGTTTCTTTCCTGATAACTACACACACTCGAGTATTGATCAGGATTTCCTTGAATGCCCAATTAACCAAATTGTATGATTTACTCGACAAGAATGCTGACTACGAAAGTTGTTGTATGGAAAACTGCGAAGCTGTAGGTCATTCGAAATTAATAACGTTGTAATTATAGTAGCTAAATAACAGGATACGTGTGCATGCATGTAAACGGTACAGTTTCAAATGTTAGTGTCTGACATTCTAATTATTTCGACGGCCTTTCAAAATTATGAATTGTATAGACGAAACATCTTCATATTACTAATTACAGAAGAAAAATAATGTGGAATGAACAATACCTTGTATTTAAGGGTTTTATTTGCAGTTGGTGGTCATTTAGTTCTAAAATGTTTCCTTAAACATAAAACAAAAAAAAAACTTTAACTATGAAGAAGTAACAAAATAAATCTAACATTCCTAAACTATTCCAAAAGTTGTCTTCACAACAGTTGTGTATTTCTGCGGTCGCCTCTACGAATGGAAGCAAAATTTGTCTCTACAATCGCCAAATTCCATTGATTTGCAGTTAGATATGCATAGAACGGTATTGAATGGTCGTTCTTACGAAACATATGTTATTTATTTAAACTTACAATTAACACATCTTCGATAATTCACTAAACGCTTCGTGTAAAGTTACAGCTAGAGATTTCTAGTTTTATAATCATTTATAATCAGCAAGAACTTTCTTTAACTTCCGATCATATTACAATACAAAACTATATATTTATCCATATACATGGGTCATTCCGATGAAAATGCATTTTCTATGAAATAATAAAAAAAATATTTTTATAACTGGCTTGCTATTTATTATTTCAATACCACACACTTAAGCCTACAAGCTAGATAACAGAGTTTAATTATTAATATTTTCTAAAAAGAAGCAAAATTAAGATTCAAAGAATTAACGGTAGTGAGAGATATTTAACGGAAATGAGAACTAATAAGTAATACATAAAAAATACTTTAAAAAAACATATAATTGTTACCTGTCGGTAATTATGTACCAAACTAAAAATATATCTAACCATAAATAGAAAACTAAAAACCAGGGAACATTAGGCATTATGACACCGTCTTTATAGCAAGTGCTAAGTTTTTAAATATATATTGCTGACTATTTCTGACAGTTGGAGTTGACAATACAACCAGTAATTCAGTTTTCATAATTGAATCAGAAATATCATCTTTTTCAGGAAAAGTGAATTTATCATCATATTTGCGTAGAAACTTACTAGTATATTCAAAATTAGAATTAACAGCAAGAAGAAGACCTATCTAATTTTTGACAGTTTTCTTTTTACCTCATAAACCGAACTATGAATGTGTGAGGATCATCAAGTGTTTTAAAGCGATTAAAATATCAAGTGTTTCCTGTACATCGTACCTCTTCTTTTACAGTCTTCTGATACATCTTTTTTTCTCCCTTGATAATGACTTCAATTTTCTTGGTAAACCATTTTTCATATTTCACATTTTCTTCTTTTTCAAATTCCAGAATTTGAACCGATTTATTGATGCAAATTTTGCATTTTCTTTCCGAAAACTGTTTGTTTTCGTTTCTTACTTTACAGCATAAATTCTTTTAACAAATCATCAGGATCTTTTGCTTTAATAATATTAAGTATTTTTGCTTTTGTTATTAAAAGGGTCATATTCTCGTGAACTATACAGAAACACGTATTCCTCTGCTTAACACAGGGCTTTAAAATGATCTAAATGTACAAAAACTTTGGTACCTAACTGATTTTAATATTTGGATGAAGTTTTTCGAAATGGCTCTATGTATTTTGTAGAAATCCATTCAGGTATCTATTTTGTTTTATTTACTTTTATAAACGTCACTGTATCTTTTTTCCCTGGGCATAAGCGACTAACTTCATCTTCTTGGAAAAAGTCTTTTGATAGTGGTTTTTCGTTTTTCTGACATTTCAAAACTGCCATTTCATTGAATTAGACTCCTAGATGTTGCTAGACCCAACATAAGTCTTTGTTGGGTCTAGAATCGATATTTTTTAATAGTTTTTCCTTCTACATTTGATATAGACGTTTTCTCCGAAACGGTTTGCTTTTCTTGAAAATGGACTTTTAGCTGCCGTTGAATAGCATCAGCAAACGCAAAGCGTCTTTTTACTTAAGGAGCATATCATTGACTACTTTGTTAGGTGTATTGGGTAACTTTCTTTTAACACTTGCACTTTCTTTTTGTATTTTCCATCTTTTTTCTCATACTTAGATTCTTCTCTGTTCTTTCGGTGCATGACTGCCCTGAAATGGGACGAAGTACCGGTACAGCTTCCTGAGGTATCATAGGCTCTTCAAATGAAACTGGACTGGCAGGAGAGGTATTTTCTTCTAATGTCGTTTCAAACAATTCTCTTTTCTTTTTTTCATCATATGATTTTTTGCTTCGGAGTCTTCATTATTTTCTTACTTTTCTCTATCATTCATCTTACCTATACCTTTAATCTTCCCAGCTTATTTTCTAGCCAAATACCTCTCTCGTTCCTTATTTTTTTATTATTCATGTGAAACTGGATCGTTTCTAATTCGGTCACGTAATTTTTTCATGCAATTCTTTGATCGCTAGTTTTGTAATTTTCTGGATTTTTCTGTTTTGTTTTTCTTTTTATAGTTTTCCTTGGTATTAGCCATTTTCTAGTTTCTTTGATGTAATTTACTGAAATTTTCTTTAAATCTCAGTTTCTTCTCACTTCCGTTAATTTATTCTCACATCCGTTAATAAAACCTATTAATGGCAGTGAGGTTAACGGAAGTGAGACTTTAATTCAAATTTGCTGCCTTACACTTACACCACACAACTAGTGTGGTTGTTGACCAAACTAACCTAAAGTTTCAATTTCTCAGTGACGTAATTAATAACAAACAATATAATTAATGATTATATAATAGCTTGACAATTTTTTTGACATTAACATGAGTGAGAATTATGCTTTATCTTAAAATGTCGTTTAAAACACGATAAAACTAATACATTTTCACGTTTAAAACTGGAACAGACATGGGCACTATCACATTACCATTAAAATGAATAATGACAATTTGAATACGCTTCTAGGGCTATCCAGCAAGTTTATGGTGAATTTAGAAGTGTTATTAACGGAGGTGAGGAAATTAGTGAAGACAGTTAATTTTGGGAAAAATTTGTTTTGGAATTTAAAATAACATTATGGGAACGTTAAAGTTTATATTTCAGTACCCGGGACAGTTAATGGAGGTGAAGTCTCACATACTTTTAACTGGAAAAAATAAATAAATATCATAAAAAATCCAAACATACGTAGTTAAGAGGAAGTATTCTGTAAATTTCCTACAAAAACTGTCTCTAAAGTAGCTTTAATTTCGAAAATTTAAGCAGGGACCGCAGAGTTTCACTATTGTGTCACTATTATAAAAAGATAAAATTTTCAAAGTAACATGCTGATAGTGACTGACCTTTTAAAATAGTCAACTAAAAATCCTCTTCAGTAGACAAGTACAAAGAAATCATATTTGTTGCTTTATTGCAGAGAATCACGTTTGAATTTATTACTGAGGAATTTCTAGATATTCGTTTACTTAAAGTACTCGTAAATTGACAATTCGAGTCTCTATACATTGAGAGTATTTAACTCTCCATCGGTATGTATTGTCCAAATCTGTAGTTTCCTCTGGATCCTGCTAAAAAATGTTCGGTCCAAACGTAAGCACAGGTGTGATACTGTGCTTACGTTTGGCCCTAACATTTTTTTACATACCTTGAGGAGATCTCCATGAATCAAGCCACTTTATCTAATTTGAGGGGATCATGAGTATTTTTGTGAAATTATAAAGAAATTTAAATGTTCCCGGAGACATGGTAAGTCTGAATAGTTCTATACCCGTTCCTCGAAGCCCACGTGTCATCCAAAACTTGAAGGTTGCTTTCATTTATATCGGCTAAGACTTAAACATTTTAGTTCGATTTTATCAGTTCTCCCTGCAGGTACGTATATCTTGTATATTTTCAATATATTTATTTATATAGAACAATATTGAATTCAATACTTCATCGTCTATGAAGCATTTCCAAGCAACGTACACCGGTTTATCACCACCTTACAAAAGGTAGCTGTAATAATATACCTTGCAGCTGTTTTTCCACGTTTTGAGGGTTAAGATTACCACGCCATACGGTACCCTTGCCTTGTCCTATAAAGACACCTATCATGTCATTTTCCATCCAAATCTTCTGATCGCATTTCAACCACATTTTCTTCATCCACCTCATTTTCACTAATACTGATTAGTGCCCATATGCGTTGAGATATAACTGCCATATTCGGCAGTTTTAGCAGCTCACAGTTCAGTTTTACTGCTGAAGATGGTAGTTTAACTATTGAATAGTGCGTCCAGGGTTCGTAAAATTCTGTGTTAGGTGGAATAATAAAGTGTTTCAAGAAAAATGTGGATCAGTATAGCTTGAAAATGACAGGATACGGAACTATCCGTAGATAGACGGAATTTAAAAGTTCCTTTGGACTATACATGTAGGTATCCCATAGATATACTGCGACCCGCCGAGTGTAAGATGCTACTATGAGCAACACTTTAAACTTAGATTACCTATAATAACTTCCTATAATTATATTGTTACATCTTCAATTCATTCTTCAAACTGTTTAAATTCTATGTGGACTAAAACTTCAAAAACATCACAAGGAATAAATGCTTGTCTTTCTAAGCAAAGGTTCTTGACAAACTTATCAATCTCACCGCCGCGTACTATGAAAATAAGTTTGTAACAAGTATGTTTCGAAGAAAAAACTATAAAAAGTTTAGCAATAAAATAAAGAAATAAAATCTTTTACTTATGTAATCTAAATTCCCAGTAAAGAATGATATTGGAAATAAATTTGACAAGGTTCATATGCATAAATCCAATGCATTTCATGATACATGCACATAAATTATAAAAAGAATGTTTATTTTGCAAGATGTCCTTTGTTTTTATTTATAAATACCGTTAAGTTTGAATGTAACCTTATTCAATATTCTGAAATTTAACAAAAGCAAAAATACTATTTGTTTTTTGGTATGTGGGAGTAAAAGAATTCATATGTTATATTAATTCTGAAAAGGTCACAGTTCAACTCAAAATTTACACCTATCAAATATATTAGAATAATACGCAACTTCATTCGCAATAAAAGAGAAAATGTGCTGTCCAATTGAAAAGATACCAATAAAACTTCGATACACCAATTAAAATCTCCGAATGTGTAGCACACATATCCTGCGCATTATGCGTATAACTTTCTAAATGCTTGTTCGTATGTCAGTAGGTGATATTTTTCCTGCAACTCGCCCCGTAACAACAACGGCTTTTTCGTTATGGACAGCAGTCCATCAAGGTCGGCATACTATCATATCCCTTTGTGTGTCTGTTCGGCCTGTCACAACTACGTTTTTCACTCAATGTTAATCTACCTTTCAATGTTAACCGCTTTTTTTGTATCGTTTCAAAAGGTGGATAATCGCGGTCTTATGTGCACGACAGGATTTATGAGTAGATCATCATTTTTTTATTCGATTTGTTTAAGCGGCAGAGATTTGTTTTTCGTAGTTAATCATGAAGCTGTTTATTTTTTATCCTTAACATTGATTTTTTTACAATAATATCCATTCAATCCATAAGCCAAATAAATTATCTGTTTATTATGATTCTGATATCATTGCTTTTATATGTGCACAACCGGGATATAATTAACAGGTAAAGCGGGTTTAATGAGTTCATAGATAACACATTGAATCGTTAATTTATTTAGATCGTTACTAACATTAGGCGCTAAGGAGTATGGAGACCAATGGGAACTAACACGTGATTTGATATCGGGATGATAATGAAAATGAAAAAAAATGACTCTTAAATTTCAACCAATATCTCCCTTTATTTTAAAACTTCGTCAGGATCTTGATCTTTTTAAAATATTCGTCGTCGTCTCGACATCATGACGCTAATAACATGTTTTATAATTAAGCTCACAAATTATAGTAATTTAATTACAACAAATGGCTCGGAGGCCCAGTGGTTGGAAGGCCCGCTGCTGGCCGTAGCAGAACTAGGAGTTGTGCGTTCGAGGCCTACCAAAGTCGATGCTGCTAGATCATTACATCAAGATTTCAAAGTCATGGAACACTTTACACGCACCATTTACACACTAAAAGATTCTGCGGTTATGACCAGGTAAACAGCTTTATACCCCATTGGACCACCACCACACGTACAAAAATAGATTTGAATAATTTATATAACCGTTTTATTCTCAAATGAAATCTTTACAAGAATTCAGAAAAATTATATTTGTATAAATCCCTCTTGTGTATGTATGTATTACGAAATCCTCTTCGATCCCTATTACAAGTTCTTCTGTTTTAAATCTATTCCTAATTTTGATGTCCAAAAAGGTCTAGGTTAATGGAATAATTGTTTTGTAGTTTTGGAAAAGTTATGCCTTTCCTATTTAATTCTTTAAATCATTTTATTTTGAAACATTTTAATGCTATCAAGACAGTTTTCGATCTACCCGTTTGTTTACTTATGTATATTATATCGCCAGGAATATCACTCAACGGCATCCATACTTCAATGTCTTGACACTTGATTGTGTATCTTGATCCCAATGTCGATATAAATTTTGATACCGTATTTATTCGTAGTTTTGACGAAAATTGTAAATGCGAAATAAATTAAGGGTTTTCCCGGCAAAACAACAGATGTCACTTTCATGCGAAATTAAGTAGATAACACTGCATGGTTATTTTGGGGTGACTCTTTAAGCACAGTTGTCAGGTGACATTTCCCGCAAAAACAGTACTTGTCAGTAACATCTGTTATTTTTGTTTTATTTATATGGTAATATTATTCTGATCTTTGGATAGAAGTATTAGTTCTTTATTTTGCTGCATCAGATAAGAATTCCTTTAAAAACAAGAGATGTCAGAACGGTTAAAGTTTTTTAAAATTATCTTGATCTGAGTTTATTGTATTTCTTTCAATACATGTTCTAAAGATGTACTGTGTGCTTACCTGCCAAAAACTGTAACCTCTCTGAGTTCAATCCAATCTAAGAAAAACAGTTTTTCTTTGTTCCTGAAAAATATGATTATTTGACAAATGTTTTTACCGGAAACCCCTCGATTCATTTGAAAATATCTGGTGTTTTTTATTACCATCGCTAATTAAATGCTATTGGACTTTTTTTATATAAACCTAATAGTGTAAATCACTAACATATCAGAATTTAAAAAACAAGATTAATATTTGCTAAATTTAATATTGAAATATTATATAATCAAAAATTCAAGATAGTATGTAATCGCACAAGATAGAGAAACAATTGAACGTATCTTCAATCTCAACACTACAGTGTTTCAGTTAGCGCTGCTCTAGTCCATTTAAAATTCATCGATATGCTTTTCTAGATTGTAAAGAATTACAAAATTAAGAGCTTTTCTTATGAAAAGTCTTTTCGAAATAAAATGTCTTATTTAAGCATCTCAAGTTATCGTAGTAAATGTTAACATACGTCAATAACACATAATCATATTATTATATACTAAGCCAGAAAATATGGTAAATATACCTATACTTATACAAGAATAGAAACCAAATATCTTCGGGGACTAAACGCCCATATTAACCGTACGCAATTGTCGGATCGTAACTGCGGTAGTGCGTCCCTTCCTTCTCCATATTCATTAGTAACGCTGGCCACGAGCAGTACCGCGCATCGGCGTAGAATCAATTCGGACCGAGAGGAACGGTAGTATTACTTCGTTTGCGGAGCAGTACGGACATTTTCGCTGCCGGTCATTTGCGCAATTGTTTATCTGTCCTATAAAAATTATGATTTCGTCAGCAAAACGACCGCGGTCGGACAAACTTCGAAAATTTATTGCAGAAATTCCAGACTTAACATATGAAGGCGCTAAAATTAAATGTGTATCTGTAAAATCCCGTTAATGTGTTGGTCCAGACAACATTGTCTACGACACGTAAATAGTGAAAAGCATGTCTCAAAAAGAAATTGCGCACGAGACAATGAAAAATTTATATTCAATTTATGCGTTACGTTTATCGCATGTAATATACCGTTTAATTTACTAGACAAGGAACCACTTTCTGCTTTTGGAATAACTCTTCAGAGTGCAAATTACCAAGTCGAACATCGTCACGAAGAATTGTACCATCTGCGCGCGAACATATTGAACAAAAAATAAAATCGGAGTTGAAAGATCAAAAATTGTGGTTATGTGTCGACGAAACAACAGATCGGAAGAAACATTCTGTTCTTAATGTAATGGCACGCAAATTGGAACCTCATCAATCGGCACCTTCAATTCTATTAGTCTCCAAACGAATACAACAGCGTACTGCCTGAAGTAATTTCAAAGTTAGTGTTAAATACATTGGACAAGTTTGAACTTTCAACAAACCAACTCTTGAATGTAGTGAGTGATGGTGCTGCAAACATGCTTTCTGTAGGCCGGTCTCTTAAAAAGCATTCTGCTAATTTGTTACACGTTACGTGTAAAATTCATGCTCTCAATCTTGTGGCGGATAGTATCAGAAAATGTTATCCTGAGGTAGACGCTTTAATAGCGCATACCAAAGCAGTATTTGTCAAATCACCGAAACGTATTCGCGAATTTCACAGACTGTGCCCCGTATACCAGAACCACCAGAACCTATTCTAACTCGTTGGAGAACATGGTTTCAGGCCGCGTTTTATTATCATAAATATTTTGACAATATTAAGAACGTGGTTTTACAATTCGATACCAAAGGAAGCTGCCGCTATCCAGAAAAGCCAGTCGAAATTTCAAGAAGTCAGGTTAAAATGGATTTAAAAATCATTCACGACAATTACTTCGGGCTAGTAGATGCAATAGAAAAATTACAAAATCCTGCGGTGCCGTTAGAAGAATCTCTACAAATAGTGCAACATGTTCACGCACAGCTATGCGCGATTGAAGACGCAAAAAATGTTTCTGTTCTAGAAAAATTTGAAAGTGTTTTTGAGAAAAATTCTGATTTTGCCACATTAAGACACATTTGTGAAGGTGCGGCAACAGTATCGTTAAGTTATTTGAAAGATTATTTTACTTACGCAATATACGTCACAGATGTGAAGTGATTAACGCATTTTCCTATCCCACTATTTGGAACAAATGGTTAATGTGCAGATATTTAACAGACATTATTCACTTTGTGATTTCACGGAGGACTCTTAAAATGGTAAGTGTTTGAGCACGTGCTATTTAATTGTTATTTAAAAGGTGAGCGAAATTATTTGCGGCAGCAAACATCTCTATTAGCAGAATAACTCTAGTGGAACGCGAGGCCTGGTCGACTCTACGCTACTGCGCGGTACCGCTCGTGGCCAGCTTTACTCATCATTCACAAGATGGTATGTAGAATAAATATTCCACGAAAAAATAACATAAAGACAAAAAGGTCTTTAAAATTTTGGCGGTGATATCGTATAATAGATCCTTACGAAAAATACAACATAATTGAAGTTCGCGTCTAGTATTCACATTTAACCACTTAAGTTCATTGAGTTTATGAGATACGTGATCGAACTTTCTATTGCCGTAAAAGCACGGCGAATAAATTGAGCCATAACAAAACTTCACAGGATTTAATCTTTATTGTTGAGAGTCGATATATGAGAATGTGATATCTGAATAATTTTATAGCAATCGATTTTTCCCGAATAATGTAATAGAGATTGAAATCGTAAAATACAATAAAGGCGTTTACAGCAATTTACTCGACAAAACTACATAAATGAAAATGTTGGATTTCCTCATGCGTACATGTGAACAATGTACTAGAGACTTTATTTTGTGTATACATAAATTACGGAATATAAAATAGTTTTTTTTGCTTAAAGCATTAAGGAGTAAACTTTCTATATGAAACAAAAACAGTAGCATCCGAAAAACTATTTGTATAAATCTGCGGATCACCAAAATCATATCGCTGCCTATTACAAGTCTTCAAGGCTTTGGTGTTCGATTTCTTTCACTGCTTTGATATTAAAAGTCACAAACCAGTCGACAGTACGTTACCAAATGGAAAGTTCAATCTGTGTAAGAAAGGCTGCATTGTACTTATATGCTCTTTTTGGATTTTCTTTATCTATCAGGCGGTATATAGACAACCGTTTATTATGTAAATAGGCAATAAATACAAAATCTTTCGGAATGTTGTACGATTTATAATGTTTCGCAATTCGTTAATGGCTAAAGTTAACTATATTTGTAATATTATAAGTTAAATTATTTCCTAAATTGGCGGGTATATGTATTACTTACTTTCACAAATATGTACGACTAGCACATTACATATTTTTAAGTGTTTCCTTTTTATTGAAGTTTTTAATAACTTCAGGTAGGCATATCTTGCAAATGTTCCTCACATTTGAATCAGTTAATTATTTCAGATTAATATTCCAATATACAGTCTGTCCCTGGATTAACGCATGGATAGGTAAGGCAGACAGGAAATTATTGAATTGAACTTTCATCTTTTTGGGATTCAGCCATGCTTACACACTAAGTACTAGCATAATTTATTACTCTAAAATTGTTTTTTTAATAACCCTGTTATCGTATCTCCTATAGAAAATACGTTTTACTAATTGAAAAAATTCCTTTTTTGTAAATTTCCAAGATATACTTGATTTTTCGGCAATAAAATTATGACATAAATACTATTCAATCATGGCAAAAGAATGAATTTCAACTCATTAATTTTTTGTCTGCCTTGCCTATGCCTTACCTAATATACAGTAATTTTATTCACTTATTCTTTTTTCTCATTTATAATAAATTGTTTTCTCTTTGTTTTGGACTGCTACATGTAGTGAATTAATTTTAAGTTTGTTAATTGTATTTCTTCAATCATGTATTTACTTTTCATTTTTTGTATTTTCTCTGTGCGTTAATCTTTTCTGTGCATTAATCTTAGGTTTGTCAATTGAATTTCTTTGTTTAGATCAACCATGGATTTACTTTTTATTTTTTGTATTTTCTGTTCTTGGGTATTTATACCTGTTGAAAATAAAACTGTATTATTATTATTATTACTAGAGCAACGCAAACTGCACTGAAAGCCAGTGGCTGACGCATAAAAGTTTACACAAAATAAACACGGCCGGGACAATTCGGTATAAGCGTCAGTATAATTGCGACTCGAAAGCCGATCTGTTGTGTATGCATCTACGCTGTCGTATACTATATCGTAGCTCCACGTTTGTTTTGAAAATGTTTCCTACGTCGCGAAAACGACCAAAGTTGGACACAATAAGAGAATTTATTGCAGAAATGTCTGATTTAAAGTGTGATGGCGCTAAAATTCAATGTGTAGTGTGTAAAATAGATTTAATGTGTTGGTCGAAAAGTGATTGTCTACGGCACGTAAATAGTGCAGGGCATGTTTCAAAAAAAAATTCCACACGAGATTATGACAAATTTAAATTTAATTTATGTGTTTATTGCATGTAATTTACCATTTCATTTACTAAGGAAGAAAGCATACGTCTCATTTTGGAATGAATATTCGGACTTTAAGTTACCAAGTGAGAGAACGTTACAGAGAACTGTGCCGTCTGCTCGTGAGCATGTCGAGAAAAGAATTAAATCGGAGTTGCAAGATGAAAAACTGTGGTTATGTGTGGACGAAACAGCAGATCGTAAAAAACATTCTGTGGTTAATGTAATGTTGGTGTTAAATACATTGGAAAAGTTTGAACTTTCAACAAATCAACTGTTGATGTTTATGAGTGATGGTGCCGCAAACATGCTTGCTGTAAGTCGATCTCTTAAAAAACATTGTGCTGACTTGTTGCATATTACATGTAAAATTCATACTCTCAGTCTCGTAGCAGATAGTATCAGAAAATGTTATCCCGAGGTAGACGCTCTAATAGCACATACATAAGCTGTGTTTGTAAAATCCCCAAAACGTATTCCTAAACCACCACAACCTATTCTTACTCGTTAGGGAACATGGTTAGAGGCTGCATTTTATTATCTTAAATCTTTTGAGAATATAAAGAACGTGATTTTAGAATTCGACCCAAAGGAAGCTGCGGCTGTCAAGGTAAGCCGCTTGAAATTTCAGGATAGTCAAGTTAAAACAGATTTGGAAATTATTCAGAACAATTACGTGGGACTAGCGGATGCGATAGAAAAATTTCAAAATTCTTCGGTGTCGTTAGTGGAATCTTTGCAAATAGTGCAACATGTTCACGCACAGCTATGCGCGATAGAAGACGCAAGAAATGTTTGTGTTTTAGAAAGGTTTGAAAGTGTTTTAGATAAAGACTCTGATTTTGGCACATTAAGACAAATTTGTGAAGGTGCGTCAACAGAACCGTTAAGTTATTTGAAAGATTATTTTACTTACGCAAATATAACGTCAATAGATGTAGAACGCTCGTTTTCGGCATACAAAAACACTTTTTCTTCACGCCGCACTCACTTTGCCGAAACAACTTTGGAAGCGTATCTAACGTTACAAATATTAAATAGACATTATCCACTTTGTGATTTCACAGGACTCTTAAAACGGTAAGTGTTTGAGCACGTATCACATTTAATTTATTTTGTGTAAACCTTTATGCGTCCGCCACTGGCTGTCAGCGCAGTTGCATTGCTCTAATTATTACTATTATTATACTACAATTATTACAGCATATTATACATTATGAGCGGCAAAGTTATAGAATAAATTTGCTCAATTTGAAGCAATTTGTTTTTCGAAGAAATGCTCGGGTAGGTCAATTTAATTTTTTTTTAAATAAAGATTTTTGCATGAATTTTAAGTTTCACCCACTTCTGATTTTCAAGTAATTAATTCACGACAATTTTTTTGAAGTGGCAACTCCCGATTTTTTTTTTGTTTTGATAGATAATTGTCTAAATGATACCATCTAAATTTTAATACCTCACATAATAAAATTTTCGAATAAGTAATTTAAAGTGTGGAAAACATACATTTTTTAACAACAAAAAGCATTGCCTTTTGTTATTATTCAAAAAATAAAATGGTTGTCTCCTTTAAATCAAATATAGGATTCCTGAAACGCATACTCAACACCCTCGTATAGGCAGGGACAGTAGACAATAATTGGTCCTTTCTTCTTTTACGAAACTCTCACCGGGCAGCGACATCTGGTTTCTTTGAGAGATGCACTTGTACCTGTTCTGGCAGAAATTTTTCCAAATGAAGATGACTCTGACTTACCAAATGGCGATATTTGGTTCCAGCAAAATGGTGCACCACCGAATTTTGCACGTACTGTTCGCGAATTTTTAAACAACCGCTTTCCCGGGAGATGAATCGTTAGGCGAGAACCAATAGAGTAGCCCCCATATCCCCAGATCGTTGATTTTTTTATGGGGGTATTTAAAATCAAAAATCTATGTCAATAGACCACAAAATCTAGAAGATTTGAAAAATAGAATTAATTATGAAAGAGACGAATTAGTTCTGACACCAATCGCAATGTACAAAAGGCTGGTGGATAGCATTTCGAACATTTGAAAACTTCATTATGTGAGGATGATGGTACGATGTAGGCAATTAAATAATATATCAAAATAAAAATAAACCAGGACTTGCCATTTAAAAAAACCGTCGACCACTTGAAAACCAAAAATAGGAAAAACTTAAAATTGATGCAAAAATGTGTATTTTTAAAAAATAAAATTGATTTGTCCGAACATTTCTCCCAAAAACAAACGTATGCCTTCAAAACATCCCAGAAAAGGTAATTTATGGACGGATTAGGAGATCTAGTCCAGCAAATATTGTACCTATTTTTGGATATGATACAATTTTATATTGTAATGTTATGGAATTTTCATGGATGATTGGTTATTTTGTAGCAGTTTGCTCCTTACATGTGAAATCATGTTTTAATTGCGTTTATATAAGTGTCGCACTGAAACTACTCTTGAGATTATTTTATTCATATTTAATCATTGAAACTAAGAAAGACTTACAGGGAGGATCCGAATGAAGTTAATAACTTTTAACGTTTCCTCCTAAGTTAGGAAATGTTAAAAATTAAGTAAGCCAGTGCATTTTGGATTTTAATGCACTACCTATAAAGCTATCCATCAGGTTGCTTTGTGTCTGGCTCCTAAATTATCCTGTATTTATAAAAGCATACATTAATTTCATTTTAAGGTCGCGAAAACAAGTTTTATTTGTAATATAATCCGTCCATTCGCTTCTATGAACAATATCAAATTAACAATACAAACATGTTTAACGATATCACAAATTACATTAACAATAAAATCTGTTGTTAATGTACAATGTTTTTATATATGTAGGTAGTACTTTTTAATACAGGAATATATAACTATAACATGCATTTATTGAGTAGAACGGCTTGCATTCCAGTTCGCAATTATTTCTTTAACAGGATTATCTTAAATATCAAGGTGAGTATGTGTATAGGCTTCCTTATTTATTAGTCACTTGATAATTTAAACTCAGTGCTCTGCTTTCTGTTTTATGTTCGTAAGCATAAGAGAACACACGAACGAATTATTTATGTCAACAGCTCCCTCTGTTGGTGAAGTAATAGAGCTAAGTAGATTGTAAATAAGGAGAGGTACCAAAAATTATAATGACTTACACGTCAAAATTGTAGATAGGCAAATAGAAAAGAAAGACAAGAATTTTGAAGTAAATATGAATGAAAACACTCATTGTTTCCTACTGCAAAGTTATTGTTATTGTTATCGTACATCGTTATATGCTCTGAATCGAAATATGTATTAATATGATACGGAGTGTACCGATACTTATGCGTAATCCTTGCTATCATCGATGGTTTTTCAAAGGATCAACATTTTCCATTCAAACAGTTTTACGTTACAAAATATTTTATTAACTGATTGTTTAACAGCAGTAGAGACAAATTTTTAGTAAATTCCATCCTTTATTTCGCTTTCAATCCAGACGACGTTTTTCAAAACTAGCGATGGCGATAATATTTATTCTAAAACTTAAAACTTCGTATTTTCAATTTGTATCCTAACATGCAGAGCTTTTACTTCTGGATTCTCAAATTGCAAACAGTAGCAAATTTATAAAGAAAGTGATACTGGCGGTGGCAACAAAATATGTCTGTAAATGAATTTTCAAATCAGAAAAAACTTAAATATTTTGGACTTTCCTTGTATTTTAATACAAAATATGCTATTAATATTTTAATTCAACACGTGAATGAATAAAATATTTAAATTATTTCTGAAATTTTATATTTTATACGACGAATGAAGAAGAAAGTGTGTTATTGTGTCAATTGGCAGTACGTAGATTGTTTTACAAACTTTCGCCATATATGTAAATACCTTAAAATATTTATTATCTCTAATCGTATTTTCACATTCATTCCTTTTCAAATTAAAGAAGCAATCTTAAACATTAGTAAACAATTGCTTATGGCAGGTCTCGCTTATTTACAGCCCCGGAAGTTTTCAGGAGGTCCCCGTTTGTAATACTTAAAATAGTGTGTTTTTCCTTGTTACCGCAGTGCTAAATTATTTAGAAAGCCCATATAAGTCTTCCAAGGTATTCGTTTATCTATTGTTTGCGTTAACTAGGCTAATTACACTAGACATTTAAAGAAATAAACAATTGGGTGGTCTCTTTTGTATGACCTTCAATAACAGCATGCCACTTATTGTTGGGCAACAGTTTAGTGGAATATTGTAAACAACACTTTAAATTAGCTCCAAATATAGTACCAATAAAGATACAACAGGTATTTCATCTTTTATTTTTTATTATAAGCAGACGCTGTTTATAGTAAATAAAGGATGCAATGAAATAAAAGTCAATAAGTGTTGATTATAATTTAGAGCAAATATTAATTATTGATTAAAATAGCAAAAGGAAAGCGCCGAACAAAAAATAATACATATGTAATTTTTGAATGATTTAAATTTAGTTAAAGTAATAAAAAGTACTGGAAAAGCGTTTTGCATAATAATATAAAATAACCATTTTTGGTGGAGGCGAAGGAGAGTTTAATGAAAATTAGGCGATAAAGATGTAATAACGTAACTAAAACAATGTGCCTATTAATTATAACATACTAATCAAAACGACAATCGCAAACACGCTCAGAAAAAATGATGAATGATCTATACCAGGGATTTCCAAACTTTATCAATCCGCGAAGCACTTACAGGTTTAGTATTTTATCTCGACGCCGTTTTCAAGATATGTATACAATAATATAAATCAAGCGCAGAAATGAAAGCAACTCTTAACATAAGCCTCACAATGTGAAACTCACATTTATTAAAATTGAATCACAATAATCACCAAACTAAAATATGAAAATACAGACAAATATGAAATAAATGGTGAAAACCTTCAACAACAAGTTAATGTGACAGGTGAGCTTGCTGGTCGCCACATATTTTTCAAAACGCGGAAGAAGGTTTGACACTACCATTCTAATTTTTCGCTCCACATCGATTTTTGAGCGATATTTGCTTTTTATTACAGCTGCATTTGAAAATTCAGATTCGCATAAATAGGTTATCGCAAAGGGAATGAAGATCCTAACAGCTTTTGAATTCAGAATGGGATATTCATTTTTAATTGATATCCAAAACTCCACTGGAAGAAGCAAATTCTGTTTTCATGTTGTCGTAGGCAAATTTCACGACATTGTTTTACTCAAAGTATTTTGCAAACCAGTCGCAGTGCGCTTTGAGAGGTGTTCCTTGAAAAGGGACAGCAAGATGTGAAACAACGACTTTATTACAGGCCACGTATTTGTACAATTCAGAGAAACAATGTTGATCGCCATCCTCATCGATTTTTCTTATCCACAACTGCAGCTTTTTCCTAAACGCCGCAAAATTCTTCAAAAGTTTCAAAATGTGCATGTTATTGCCTTGCAGAGTCAGAATGAAGGCACTCAGCTTGTCAAATATATCACACAAATACGCTAGTTTCAGCAAAAATTCGGGTTCGGCAAAGTACCTGGGGTTTTCATAACCTTCCTCTTATAGGAAAGTGTGAATTTCTTGACGTAGTTCGAATGCGCGGGATAAGATGAACTATAGTAGTATAGCAGGGCCGTGTGTTCAGCTCCCATGTATATGCACAGCTTTTACTACGTTTACGACACGTTCTAATACGAAATTCAATTGAGAGCTCATCGATTTTGATGCAAATGCTTCCTTATGAATGATGCAAAGGGCCCACATAGCATGCGGTGCTTTGCTGCGAATAAGCGCCTGCAATCCTCCACAGCGGCTAAACATTGATCGAGCTCTGTCATACCGATGCACTTTTCCCAATCTAAATCATTTTCGGTTATAAGCTTGTCAAGCATCTCAAATAAGTCTGGAGTCTTTGCACTTCCAGTGATGCTTTTGCAGAACAAAAGCTCTTCAACGATAACATTATCATCCAGGAATAGTACATAACAAAGATCAAATTCCGTGCCTTTTATTTTCTCTATTAATTGATCATTGAGATCCAGTGCTATATGATGGATTCTTCGACTACTACTGTTGTTGGACAAAGGTACCTTTGAAATTAATTTTCCTGCCGATTCTCCCAGTATAATATTAACCATGTCAAGAGCAGCCGGTAGAATAAGCTCTTCTGCGATGGTGTGAGGCTTTTTACACTTCGCAACTCTGTATGCGACCTTGAATGATCTTAGCAATGCGTTGCTTGGTACTGAGACCTGTTCAGTAAACACACTTTTTTTGCTTTTATAAATCTTGCAACTTGCTACTAAAGGATTCGGGAAATTTTTCAACCATGCAGAAGGGATTGGTCTCAACATGTCGCCTTAGCTTACTTGGAAGCATACATTCGGTCGCTGGAACTTTTAAACAGAGCACACACTGCGGTCTCTCTTCATTGTCTACTTCTCAGCGCACACTTAGGGAACCCCTGCTCTGTACATTACACAAAGGGAAATATTCATAAATGATTCTGAAGACAATACTAGAATTTTGCCCTACTTCCAGTAATGAAAGGTACCTGTTGTCACTCGTAGACCGGTTTATAAACCATTCCTATAAAAGAAAGTCCAATTTAACTTTTAGAACGTAAAAATCAATACACATTATTTAAATAACATCAACCATTGTAAAAGTTGCAGTGATTACAATAAAGTTTGCACTAAATAAAAAATATAATCATACTATAATAGTTTGGTCTTAGAAAATAAATAAGCTTAAAGAAGACAAATACTTGTAGTGGTGGAGTAGTCATCGCTCTTGTGACATTTTCCGATATAAGTTATTGAAAATTATGGCTCATGATATTAAAACAAGTAATGCCAAAACACCAAATTATATCTCGACAATTGAAAGTGATAAAAGTGACAAAAGGACACAAGTTTTAAGTAAAATAAGTAAACTATATACGTTAATAAAAAGTTAAACAGATCATAGAGAAATAAAATGGTGCAATTGAATAACGAAGCAGCAAAATCGAATTATTTGAGAAAACATCTAACTAAAAATGAAAGCCTTGCGTTAAGTCAAATAAAAGAAAATAGAAAATCCATGCCTATAACAATAATAATAGCAAAACCCGTGGTCAAAGGATTAGCTGATTGTTATATTTCCAACAAGGAGAGACCCGATGGAAACGAAGATACACATCGAAACAAGAGAACAGAAAAGTTATTATATGCGAGTCGTGAGTTTCACGTGGATATGTTCACTTCAATAATACAAACATTTTTTTACAAATCTAACAAATAATACAAATTCTACAAATTTCACAATTGCAATTCTTCAATTTTGAGATGTTTGAGACTATTAAATCTTAGTGCTTGAAGAAGGATTTTAGAAGGATTTAGAGATCGATCGCATGTAAATCTAGTAAACCAATGAGGAACTTTTCATCAATTTGTCACACCAAACTGTGGAGACAAACATTAATTAACTAATTATTTACTTTACTCAGATAGGTACAAGTTAATGGCATAGTTACGAGATAAGTGCCATAAATTCTCGGCCTGACAGGGTTATACAGGTTCAAGCGTGTTCAAACTCCGTTGCGACATAATTGCACATGTGCGAGGCCTACACTATATATGTTACGATTTGAAGAGTAGTAGTTTTTAGTAGCCAGTCAGACAACGAGACTAGTACATGAAAATGTCTCAGGTAACGAAAGTTGAGTACCGCGCGGTCATTCAGTTTTTAACAAAAGAAGGGCATACGCCTAATCACATTAAACAATGCTTACCCGGCGTTTATGGTGATTTATCTCCTTCATATTCCACTGTAAAAAAGTTTTCGTTTGAGGAAAGAATTCCTTCAAAATGATGAACGCCGCGGTCGGCCAATTGAACCGACAATGCCTCTAAACATTTCAATTATTGAAGAAATGGTATTAGCAAATCGTATGAATAAGGTTAGTGCAAGATAGGTACCGCATCTTCTTTCTGCTCTTCAACGTGTACGTCGGGTCGAATATGCGCGCTCCTTTTTAAACATGTATGAAGACGACCTGAAACCGATTTTGCAGTCTATTGTCATTGTGGAGATGAAGCAATAGTTCTGTATTATGATCCTCTATCCAAAGAGGAATCGATGGACGTCGTTTTAAGGACCATAGTGAGTTGCAAGTAACTATAATACAACATTTTGTGGGAAAAACTTTAGATTATTTTTACGAGGGTATAGAATTATTAATTGATCGTTGTAATAAATGTATTCAAGTTAGGGGAGATTATATTGGAAAATAAAATAAAAGTTGTTATATTTTACCAAGTTTATTTTTTTCTATATCAGGCCGAGAATTTATGGCGCCTACCTCGTACCTTAAAGAATTATAAAAATTTCCCATTTAGTGAAAACTTTATGGCAGTCAATTATTTCTACTTACAATAATAAGAAAACCAGTAAAAGAAGCTTCAAACTTTCTCAAAACGCCCGCAATACAAAATTATAAATTTTAATAATCTAGCTTTTGCAATAGATAACATTTTCAAATTGTTTCCTAGCGCACAATCTATGGGTTCTTAACTCACAAACGTGCTTTGACATATCGAAAACTTTTGTATACAATATATACTCAAAATACTTCTCTGAAATTAGTATCTTAAGCTTGCACTTTAAACGAAAAATATTGATACCTTTCACATTTAGTAGTGATTGCCAACATTACGATAAATGCGAATATAACATTCTTAATTGACGCATGTAAAGTATTATCTACATATGTATATAACAATGCATGCAAATTGCGTAAGTAGCGGCTTTATAGAAGTTACTCATTCACTAACGACCGCTCTTTATCAAGGTTCTTCCTACTTACGCATAAAAGTGCAATAGCATAAATTTAGTATTTCAGTATACAGTAGAAGGTTTGCAATTGGAATCATTTCAATTTTGTCTGAAAACATGGAAAAATCATAAATTTTCACTTTTATCTGTTTGTGGAGATTAAGCGGATGTTGAATACTTCTGCAAATAATATCGCAATAAAAACAATTCCACACAGCAAACAGTAATTTTGCAACGTCCGTTTTACGAGCGTAATATTCACGCCGAAAACCAAATAGGGGACTTAATCTTCTGCACGCGTTATTTCTCAGGTCAATTGGCATACACAAAGGAACAAAAACATCCTGGAACTATTATGGGTAATTGGGAAACAATACTCGTTATTTTCACGTATTTCCACTCTTTTTGATCGTATGCAATTTAGTCAATATACAAGTATGGTCATAAAAAACGGACTATTTCACTTACTAGCTTAAAAATAGTTTCAAATTAAAATTATTCAAAAATAAGACCAATAGTAAGGCTTAAATAAGATTCTCCTCATAGAAGAATATGAAGTGTTACTTCCCGATTTGAATGAAACTCGGCAATTTTAGAGATCATATTTTCTATTTTAGGGACAAAATCTACCTTTGAAACTTTGTCGATTTCGCCTTAACAAAAATCAAAGGCTGTATATCACTTTTGTCCTTTTTAAATGAATAAGTAATCCAACAGTAAAATTATTTTTTAATACCCCAATATAATATTTATGCTAAAATAATTAACAAAATATTTTATGCCTCAATTGGTACTGATAGTATTAAGAATATAAGGAAAATAAATATTACTACCCTATATATTATTGGCAAGGCTGTAGTGTGAGTAATACTTTTACTTTTGCACTTGTTATCGGGAATGTCACTTGGAAAACGTCCGAGATTCCCCTAAACATGAAATTTCATTGAAAGGAAACGATGAATTAGGATACTTTCAACTTTCATTCAAATCCTGGAATAGCATTTCGCAAGCTATTGTTGGATTATTTTATTGGCAGAAATATACTTGTTCCGAAGATATGTTCTTTGTAGAACCACAATACCTCTACAAATGTACAATTTAAAATGAAAACCTTGGTCAGTTCATATTTGGCATAGTTTCGAAACTTATATTGACTACAAAAAAGTCTGTTATTACCGCCATATACTTTTATTTATAATTAAGACTCCCACCAAGGAAGAAGAATAAAAGAAGAATGGGCACATAAGACTCACTCTTTGTCCTCTAAACACCAGCCAGTGCCAACAATTACTAGGACAAGCGTAAGACATTTTAGTATACAGGTTGCAAAGTGTTCGAAAATTTTATTCACTCATAATTACTATTAAGACAAACAAAGAAGACTTACTATATATTTAACTTCGACTATGGGACTCTTCCAGATAGATGACTGATTTTATATTATAAACAACAAATACCATAATTCAATCTGTCACCATATTTAGCTCATTAATAAGGTTATTATCTCTGCTAAAGTAAATAGGAATACCCCTCTAAACGGGTACTCTAAAACTGTGGCACTGGAACACTGAAACATTTCACTAAAACCCTTACCACAACACTTAATTCGTACTGGACGCACGTTTCGATAGCCAAGCTATCATCATCAGCAGCAAGACTGTCTACCTTGGCCAGGCAATTCACCAGATATAAACCCAATTGAAAATGTGTGGGGTGTCTTGGAAAACATCGTAAGTATATGAAACACAATTACAAAGGAAGAATTACAACAATATATTGAAGATGTATGGCATAATAGCGACAAAATTTAAAAAAAAACAATAAAAAGTTGCATTGGCAGTATGCCAAAAAGGATTGAGGAAATAATAAAACACAGAGGAGGAACAAGCAAATATTAGTAAATATATGTTCAAATTGTACTTACTTGCATGTTATGTGTAATTAAATAAGAATATTGCCAACATTACCAACTGTTTCTTTTCTTAATTTTACCCGAAAATCATAATATTTTTAAGTGGTTCTAATTCGATGGTCAGGAATTGTAATATGAATGAAATTTAGTGTGAGTTTCTCCAAAAGATGCTCCTAACTGACGATAACCTCTAGTGCTGCCATCTCTCTGACTTTGCACAGAGTTTTCAAACCACCCTGGTATTCCGTCTAAAAAATTTACTTCAATGGTATTTCATGTAAGTATTCTTTATTCAACGCCTTTTAGCTTTGTTTTAACTCACACAGCCATGAAGATATATTGAAAGATTTAAACCAAAATTCTCCTTACTTATACCTAAATGAAACCGCTCTCTGCCATTTTACTTTTGAAGCTGCTCCTTATTTTATGCAATAACAGAACGTAATCGTGGAAGTATTATGAGGTGCCCTTTTTTTAGATCGCGACTATATTTGTTTGAATACCAAGCCGCCAATTGACCCATTCTACACCGGCAAAACTAAAGTGAAAGTGAACGTATATACAAACGTAAATACGCTTAGTACTATTTATGTGTGTGTACGTCTGCTGGAATTTAGCCAGCATATGACCTCCCTTGCAGACATACGCGGACGTTAAAATCTATATCGATGTAGGTAATAATAAATATTATAACCTCTAGGTGTTTTTAACCAGAGAATGGAACACGCTCTGTGCTCATGATATAATACATTATATCACGTTCGGCGAGTTGCGCCTAGTATTTGTTATACGGAAACTGGAACGACATGCCCAGGATAAAGTAACTGGTTCAGCGTGCGTATCGATGCATAATAAACTATTTATTGCCCTCTTACGAAGTCGTAAGTGTAAATAAATGCGCTCGTAAAATGAATATGAAATGTCATTTATGGGAAGAAGCCCGTTCGTAAATAATACTTTCGAGTGGCGCGCAGTAAGTATATCAAGTTTAAACGTCAAATTACTTTTGAAATATTCAAGAAATGGGAAATAAGCAAACGTCAGTTGCGGCTAAATATACAATAGGACGGCGAGACAATAATGTAGGCCTTAATAAATTGATGTTCTCTTTTACGTTCACGTTATTATGATGTGTATTACTATGCCTGTCATATTTCGTATCTTTACTACTATGTATTACTGCGGATAATATTTACGTTACTGGAGTTGCAAGATGGTTGCCATTTACCAAACTTTTGACAAGATAACAGTATCTTAACTCACAAACAGTAAAAAAGTAGCTCTGTAGGTAAATAAAATTAATCGGTGCGGTATGCAAATTTAATACAATATGATCGTAAAAAAAAACGTAATCGAGAGGGCCATGCCTCTTTTTGAATTATTTCTTATGTTGGTTACAATTACATCTGACAGCTAAATCCAAGAGCGCATTCCCAAATAACGTGTAAAGATAGAGGAAGGTAAAACAATATAAAGTGACGTCATCGTGAAGTTATTCTACCCTCCCTTCAAAATTGTGAACAAAGGCAAAGGGCGAATTTCATATTTTTTGATAATTGACAATATCAGATTTTTTAGTGCTTTTATATTGAAAGTTTTTATTGGAGAGAAGCGGAAGTACATTAGCAATATGCATATGCAGTTGCTGCAAATATTTTTTGTCAATAAATTTGTTTCCATCCTTTTTCGACGATGAGATGGAAGAAAACGTAATAGTTCGTCTAAAACCCCTACGAATCTTAAACTATGTAAATCGGAATTATCTGGAATGGCTGATCAACAATTTCCAAATCGGCAAACATTTGAACTGTTGTGGTTTCCTCATATAACAAAATAGAAAAGACCGCGTCAATAGGCTGATACAAAATGGATACGAAAAAGAAATATTGGCAACCTTATTTCTATGATAAAATAAGTTAGTGATGAAAAAACTCATTGTTGTCTTTAGGTCTGCAAGCCAGGAAAATAAGAAGCAATGAGGCAGAAGATCCAAATGTGAACATGGGAGATGTTAATGCAATAATCAGAGGTGGTTACGAAAGATGTATGTGTGTGTATAATAATCAGCAATAATCGCTTTAGTTGACTATATTTTTTAAATAAAATTTTGCTTTAAATTACAGTTCATTATTTTATTTAAGGAAAGAAATAACAAAAAAGATAATATTTAACAGCATATACTTAAACAAAGAACAGTTTTCTTTCAAACAAACAATAAAAACACGCCGCTTGAGTCATAAATTGGCAACGGCGTCGATCCCCACATCATACTAGCATTGTCATTGTCACAATATTCAAAAAACGTCAAAACGATACGAGTTGTGCGGTCGATCAGTCGCGTATACTTGTTCGACTTGTGTTGATCAGTCTATGCATGACGTGCCACATAACCACATAACGCACACAACCATACACATGGAAAAATGCCTAGTAACAAAACCAAAAAGTAATGCGAATATAGTTCATGGTATTGGTGGATTTACTCCCGGCAAAGACAATGCGAGCAGAGAAAAGAAAGCATTAACACACGGACATGTTCCTGCCTATCCGGCGTCATCAGCGTGGTTACGAGCACTGCCTTTTCTGCTGCCTGCATTGTCTCTACCTCTCAGTTTATGCCCCCAATGTCACAACAGTACTGAAAATATCTCCTGGCACTACCTAGCGCCAAGAAACGCAGTCATGCCGTCCTAGATCGTAGCGACACACACCGGAGTACCGATGCCCGCCACCATGCTTTTTTGCACTTTTTTGACAATTCAAATTAAAATTATTACGTGACTATTATTTCATTGGTTTATTATTCAATGGCAACGAACTGGAATGATATACGTGAATAATCATGTGATCAAGCAGCCAATACATCGCCAACGCGCTGTTGTCAGATATGTACCGCACATGCATACGTTCTACTGTATTCTATACCCAGATATTTTTGACACAACCGGTACATTCTTTCTAACAGGTAATAATAAAGCACTCTGACCACCTACTTGGCGCATACGCAGTATGTGACAGGTCTGTGCTATGCGCTTATGTTACACCGTAAACATAACCAAAATGAAACAAAAGGATGTATAAGTAAGAAAAATAATGTCAAGGCGCATACGGGATAAAGTTTCTCCCATTACTTGACTAGGGTAACTCAGCGATACTCCGAGTTCTTTCAAGGTAGTTCATAAATGCAGGAAAAGGGTAAATATTTATGAGGTGTTAACCGACACCCTTAGTTTCGATTGAGATAACACCAGAGTTTCCGGGGTACTATTTAGGAACGCACCCGAGATTGAAACTCCAAATTATATTTAACATTTGTTGATAAGTTTGACAATTCAAATTAAGTTTGATGTTTATTGACGTATCTTATAAATTTTAAAGCATGTTTACTACAGATCATCAAACATTTATCGTTGAAAGCCATTTTCGTAATGGGCAAAAGAAACAGAATGGAAAATGGTGTTATTCTACGCACTATGTATGCATGGATGAATTTCGTCTTCAGCTTCCACATTTTGCAGTATTATGCCTTTACCATTGCTAAATTTCATAAACCTGGCACAGTAAGTCGTAATCCCGGTAGTGGTAGACTCAAGGAAGGACTTACTGCAACTATTGCCGATGTAAAGAGGCGTATAGGTCATTCAAGTGCAAAGTCAATTAGAAAACTCTCACCATGCTTTCAGATTAAACTAATTTGTCATATGGCACTTGTCAGCCTATTTAGAGAAAGAATCTCCAAAAATATCCATATAAAATTCGTGTTTGCAAAATCACATAAACGATGATAATATCCTTGACAAATCCTTCTTCTCAGACGAAGCTTTTTTCCACCTTAATGATTTTATTAACAAACAAACCATGCGTATATGGTCCAGTGAAAGCCCTTATGTCTTGAAACAGCCCATTGCATCTTGAACAGGTTGGAGTTTCGATAGCAGTTTCACGGGGAAAAGTTATTTGTCCGTTATTTTTTCATGAAACGATAAACGCATAAAGATATCGTGATAACTTATTGCAACCAGTTGCATGATGATAAATTAAGGGATTGATACTTCCAAAAAGCAATGCCACAGTTCATAAAACACTACAAACAATTAACCTCTCAGATGAATATTTTGATAACCGTGTAGTAGATATTCCTCCGCGTTCTCCTGATCTAACTACTTTAGATTACTTTATTTTCTCACACCTAAAGAATACGATTTTTAAGAATACGCTACACACAATGCAAGAACTTACCAAAACGATTCAAAATACTTGTAACCGCCTCAACGGTCGAACGGTTAGCATACTTGCCTTTCGGTTCGAAATTACAGATAGAAATCAGAGTATGCCTTCTTCTCGGATAAAGGAAGTAAAACCATAAGCCCTGTGCCAATACGATGTTTGACACGAAATAGTTAGTAGAAATAGCTCCAAAGTTGGCCACACCCATGGGATAGTAAAATTTAATCTGCCTCTTGCATGTGAGGTTAGAGAAATTACGCGTTTTCATGTTTGGGTTCGTTTACCAGACTTTCTTATGCGCAGATATAGATAATTCATTACAGAGGCTTTAAAATATCATTGCATATTTGGCAGGCAAAGTTGTAAGTGTTATTATTCGTTCACTTCTCTTGAAGGGAAGAAAGGTTTAGATTTCAGTAAAAATCTCGTCACGCATTTAAAACAAAAAGAAAATACTTCTCGTTTGCACATAATGCCATGCATTTCCTTTGGTGAATTTCATTTCTAATTTCAATTAATGATTACAATGAGTTCCAAGTATTGAAAATGCAGGAGTTAAAGTGGAATAAAAGCTATAACTTTCAGAAGCTATCTTTAAAATTAATAAGAATTCATTGAAAGGATACCCTAGGTTATTAGTGTTAATTGAATAATATGCAAATTAATGAAGGCTTTGGATTATTTGTCTTTAAGCAAGGTACTGATTTCTCTTTCGCTTGGAATATCTTCATACGTTATGTTCTCCATAGCCGGTGTATTAAACATGTCCTTTTAACTTCGTATCTTAATTTACATCATTTGAATTTCTCTTAGGAATATAGCTAATTGCAATGTATCTTTAAATTAAATCCTCAAACACAAACAGCAAAGCTTAAAGTTCATCGCGCTTTGCACAATGTATTTGACAACCTACGTAGTCAGCTGTTCAACCGTGGACGGGAAGACGTAGCAGCCCACATAAGAAACCCATCGGACTATTCAATTTACTTCCTTTATAAATCATGTGTTAATTTGAATATTACTCGCGCATACAAAAACAACTTTTTTTGGTCCAAAACACTTCCCAAATTGGATGCTTGACACACCAATATTTATATGCTATTTAAATATAAAGGTCAGACTGATTCTACACATATGTAAATTCGTTGCAGACAATAGCATCACAAATCATGATACCAAAAGAGGGACAATACTTTTAGGATTTGTAACTAATGTTGGAAAGAAGATGCTAATTGTAAGATTTCCTGCCTTTTTTGGAGGCTGTCATTTATAATTAATGACTTAATATTTAACATTGAGTGAATTGGAACTCTTCTGCAAATAAATAAACGGGCTAACGTGCAATTATTGTGTTAATAATTACAGTCTTGGCAAAAAAAAATAAACGGAGCATCTGTAGATTTTCGCAAATGTATAAAAAGTACTTGTGTTAATATAGGCGATTAAGTAATGTTCCTCTGAGAAACCAAATAAAATCGTGTCACAAACAATTTTAAAATCAAAATCGGTTATACAGACGTGTTGCTTCAATATTTAGTAAAATCGCGTTTCAGTTGCGTACGAGGTGTTAGATCACTCATTAGCAAAGAGTAAGTGTTTGTTCTACAAATATTTACAATTATTATGGCCAAAAAGCGACAGCTAAGTGAAACGAAGAGGGCACAAATTGTGGTTTTAAGTTCTACAGGAATTTCTCAAACTAAAATTGTTCAAAAGATTACGTCGTGCTGTTCTATCTAGCGCAACATAAAACAAAATAGGGAAGGGGGAAAAGAACAACTACAATCAAAGAAATTGCAAACTTACCTGAACGTAGATCTCCGGCTGTGCCCGCTAGCATGAATAGGGGTGAGTTCACTACTAACTAAAAAAATATGCGCCATCCCTTTGAATTAGAACTACCCGCGAAAAACGGGAACGTGAGGTGAAGAAGGGGTAGGAAAAGAGTAATTACTGTTACAACTTCTTTAATGTAAGTAAAGGAGAATAGTGCTCAATAAAAACGAAATATTTGCACGAAACTGTTAATGAACAAAATTTAACTAAGGAAGACGTCGATGGTTCGATTAAACATCAATCATACATGCAGAAACGCGATTCGTTAAAATTATTCACATCAAATATACAAATAAAAAAAAAGAAAATAGTATCCGTTAGAACGACCCGCGGTAAAATGTTCATTAACAAAAAAAATATCAATTGGAAAATATTTGAAAAACGTAAATTACCAACATTTTGTAATTTCTAATTATGATTACAGCAGTAATAAAAGGTTTTTAGAATATATACATATGTTAATGAAAACTACTTAAATAAAATAAGTTAAAGTAAAAAATAACAAACAAATTAGAATTTAGACAAAATTTAAAAAGAAAACTAATGGTTGTGAACCCAAACAAACAAAAGAAAAACGATAAGTCCAGTTATCTGGGCGCTGTCGTGGTCGAACGACGGTAAATTGGCGTTAATCCTGTTCCCGTATTGAATATGACATGTGAACACACCCACGTAGTAAAAGCTCTACCCTTCAGTGGATTTCGGCAAATGGGCTTAACGATAACCCAACAAAAAAATCCTAAATGTGAAAATAACGATCTATAAGCATAAACCTAATAAAATATGATTAAAATAATTAATTACCTCGGTTGGATGGAGGGTTTGCTAGCCGATGACGAAAGATTACTACTGGCGTGCCGTCGTAAAAAAAAATTAAGTACATCCGACAATGTCGGTTATTGCAAAAAAAAAACGAATTAGAACCACTCACAGTACCTAATTATAGTAACTGTGAAAATCTTTCAAATTTTACTTGCGTAGAGGCTAACCGCCACAGCAGATTTTCGCAAACGTACCTTCTTAGATCACGGTCGACACCAGGAAACAGCGGTGTTAATTACTAATCAACGAAGATCGTGCATTCTATTGCAATGAATTAAATTTAGTGACAAAGAAAAAGACCAAAACAAAAAATAAAGAGAAAGAAAGACGTGATGAAAATTGTTCAACCAACCTTTATAATTGAAATTATCAGAAGTAAATTAACCAAACATATGTCAGTAATAGAAATTATAATTTTGAAGCATATTAGAAAGATGACGTAGCGACATCTATTATAGAAACAAAGCAACCCTTGACAGTAAGAAATTCAATTATGTTTACAAAGTAGAATTTGACACGTTACATCTGTTAGCCATAAATATGTAGATTAAGATTACTAGATTATGTAAAAATAGGCCAATAATTTCGGTTAGAACGGTTATGATGAAGACGCTTAAATAGTGTAGAATTAAAGCTTGTAAGGCGAGAAAAAAGCTATTATTGTACGAGATTAATAGAAAAAACCATTTGGAAT
The DNA here is from genome assembly GCA_029619315.2 of Dynastes maya. Lineage (NCBI taxonomy): Eukaryota > Metazoa > Arthropoda > Insecta > Coleoptera > Scarabaeidae > Dynastes > Dynastes maya. The sequence goes on along the minus strand of JAROYE020000006.1, from coordinate 33,023,686 downwards.
GGGCATTTGGCTTGCGAAAACTCAACCAAAGGGACACAAACACTCTTTAAAAGCACTACTTAAAACCAAAATAAAAGAGGTGTGGAAAAACACTCGACCGGTGCATTGTGAAGAATTATTAAAGCTCGAAGAAGTCATACACCGTATTAATTGCAAATATATTTATTTTTATGTAAAATTATAGGTTTTGCAAAGTTTGCAAAGGTGCTCCGCTTTATTGGGCAAAGCTGCACGTATATGACAACACTTAGCAATATTACTAATACTATTGATAAATTCATTACTGCATATTTTGCTTCAAAATCAGTATTCCGGTAGTTTCCTACGCCAGAAAATCTTAGTACAATATGAAATAAATAAAAGAAACCTTTACAATCAATGAAATGGAAAATAGTTACGATTCCAAGTAAAAGTGTATTCTCAATTGCTCACGTTTAATTGTAAATGCTAAGCGCGTTGACATTGCAACAAATATAGTAATGACTGTATAGGTAAAGATCATTTAGGTTTCTTTTTAGAAAACGTAATGTAATACATCAAACGACAAAGGAGGTAAACAACTTAGGTTCCATTTTAGGAATTCTTTCTTCTATGGTGTCGGCTGCATACAAATGTTTTAAATGTGTATATATAAACAAACAAATCCCAGAGGTATTACTGGCATTATTGCCCATTCTCACTGTACAAGTTTAAAAAGAATTGCATAACGTATATAAAGATTTCAATAACACATTAGGTATATACATTTTTCTAGTATAGTAATAATAGTTGCAAAATTTTCATAAACAAAATCAATTTGCTGCATTAGTAATCTGTATATACATGACATTGATTTCATCAAATTTTAGAAAAAACGTAGCAGTCCTAGTGTACACTACACTAATAAAAATGGCGTAAATCAAATGCATCCCTAGCTAAGCCAATTATTAAGGGTAGGATTGAAACCATTGCTACTTGGAATTAAACTGTTTTGTTCCACTTTTACCAATTTGGGGCAATTTAATTTAAATTTTACGTAAGAGGCTTGTCAACGAATGTATCAGAGCATAACATTTTCTAATCTTCTTGTTTCAGATACCTCCGAAATGGTTCAGGTTTCGAAATTTGGCTGTGCTACTTCTGGTGATATTAGTAATAGTTGAAATTTCAGAATCAGCCGCAAATAGTAAGTATATATTATGATTCTAGTACATATTTTCATCTATAAATAACTAATATTATTTTATTATTCCTGTAAACGTTACAATTTAGCTATCACTGTTCAATTAGAAAACGTTTATTTATCAAAGCAAGGACTGTGAGGTAGTATATCAAACACGAAAGGTATCGGCTAACCTCGCATCTGCTTTATTTTTTACAATAGTATTCTTGACTGGTAGCTATCCCATTTGTCGCGAGTGCTAGTTAGTTGCAGCCAACGAAAAAAATTGAGAGTGCAAATAAAGTGAATCAGGGAGGCAAGAGGTTATTCATAACAGAATCTTATGTACGATATCATCCCTATTTTACTGGTTTTTACTACAACTTTTTATCTCTCTGAGACAACTTGTATATAATGAAGCCTGTATGGTCAAAGAGCCGGAAAGTTCACCGAAAATAATTCACCGAACACAGTTCATTGAAAAGCAGTTTTTCGAAATAGCAACTCATCGATATACAGTTCACCGAAGTGAGAATTCATCGAAATTATAGTTTGTTAAATTGTAATATTGTTGCTATTATCAACTTTCCTTAAGATTGGCAGAAAAATATGGCGTGTTTAAAAATTGGACATTGTTTCCTTTGTCATATTTTGTTGTGAAAAACATATTTTTGACGTTTTTAAATTTTGTTTAAAAGGCACTTAAACTTAATGCGAAAAATAAATCCCTTGCCAGGTTTATCATTTTCAGATCATTACCGTCCCCATTCACTTAAATTTATGAATCAATCCCCGACGCTATCCTACAATCGAACTGTTCGTTTTTTATGGCCCTTGTACTCCATCAAAACAGTTCCGCATTTCGTGAGAGAATCGTGGTACACACCGGCCGCTGAGGATGGCCAATCCAGATATCCTCAAAACAATCTACAGTAAACCGTGCTTATGCACGCAGAGAAACGTTTATCTGCATCAAGACTGTCTGCCTCAATTCAAGACAATTACTGTTTCAATTATCCACAATACAATAACTGTTTTAAATCAAAAGAAATATTTTTAATCGTTTTTTCCTCCGCTTAAGAGAAGCATACATTTGCAACGAAATAATTGTATTTCTTTGTTTAAAACATTTGTTAAGATTTAAAGAAAGCGATTATTAATATAAGTAAATGGCCGTTATTACACAAAACAATATTTTCTTAGGAAGAGTAACTGGTTTTCTTAATTCCAGAAAGTGGTTAGGTATTGTTCAAAAATCAATAGCTTCATTTTCTTAAAATAAAGCATTTATTTACTTAGAACTCTTGAAATGCATATTATTTATATCCACATTATTAATTACACTTACCTTATTTAAAACAGTACGACATATCCGTACATAATACAGTCAATTATTCACATTGTTTGTGATTTTAAAAAGGTAGAGGTTATGTACAAAATAATGTTCAAACAAAAGTAAATCTAATGTATAAGTACATATGAAAAAGTATCTAGAAACAATAACCAAGATAACGCTAGCTTATAAATAGCTCATGGTATTGATGGAATCAATACCGGTAAAAACAATGTAAGAAGAGAAAAACACTAACGGTTTTTGCTCCTGCTCACATTGCTGTTACATCTCTCAGTTTATGCCACTAATCTTCAAAAACAGCACTGAAATATTTTCTGACGGCACCTAGTGCCAGTCGATATAGTCATGCTGTCCCAGATAATAGCGACGGAAACGGAATGCAGATTCCATACTTACCCATACAATGATATAACCTTTAACGTACAACGTTTCATAAACATTTTCAAAAGATACTGGTTAATGTAATATTCTTTGTCTTTTTTTTTACTTTTAATTTAACTATAGTTTTTGTATATATAATAAATAATAAAAAAAGGGGATAAATAAACTTAAATATTGATGAATTAATTATTAAACTACATAAAAATAATCCCTATTTAATTACATATAAAAAAAACTTTTTCATTAGTTCACTTGCTCCTAATTTTAATTATTAACTTTAGATTTTTTTCCGTTATGGTAATTTTTCTTTTATTGGATATCCTTGTAGCTGGCCTGATGATGTGTTTTTTGAACACGAAATCGGTCGCCTAATTCCTCAATAGAAGTTTGTGAGATCTGGAGCATTTTTTCGTTCCTACCTTTAATATGAACATTTTCTTAACTTGAAACTAAATGATTGGAAGAAACATCTTTCTATCTTCGATTTCCTTGATTTCCTAACCCTAAGAAAATATTTATTTAATCCCTATAACATTTCAAAAAAATCAAAATATTTTCTTGAATGGAGACTGATTTTTGCAAAAAAATCTATTTTCTTGATGCAAGAAACCATTTCTCTGCGTATGGAGGCAATATATTTTTGTCACACGATGTTTCAAATGTATTATCTACTAGAGGTACGAGTGGATGGCCCATTTTGGTCGGGTTGGGCCGGAATATTTTAGATGCGGACCAGGTCGGGGCTTCTTAAAATCAGACGTTCGGCGCAATAAGCTCGTTGGCTGTTAAAAGTTCTTCTCTAATCGCGCTTACGATTGCAGGTTCGAAGTCGGTTAGTTACGGTAACTGGGAAAGCTGCAGATTGAAGTTCTTTCACTTTTTTAAAGAACTGAAGTTTTATTTAGTATCAAATACCAAGGGAATACTGTTACTATGATCTACACCGTGTAGTATGTACAGTCAGTGAAAATAATATGGTACAGTCTGCATATCAATTAGCGGATCTGGCCAAAAGTTGAAGGTTTCTTCTAGTGCCGAAAATGTGCATTCTATTTTCAGTGGACCCAGAATCATACATTAAAATTTCATCCTCGTTGTATGTTATCTTATACTTTTCGGGTAAAACAATGTCCCAGAGATTAATAAGTAATACTGGATTATCTTCGTACCTAGCTCGTAAGTTTGTAATCGTCCTTTTGACGCTGCGCACTTTTGATAGCTTTGCTGCTACAGCCTTCCCCACTCCAATCGATACCTTTGATATTCTTTGGTCTTCAGTATTTTTGGCGTTGCCACAAATGCTGTTCATAACTTCAGCTGCTTCTCTTGACACTTCTCTTGGCGATGCTATCATTCACTGTTATCACACGAGCACGACATTGAACTTTTTGGTAGTGTTTACAGTTCCAATATAGTCACATTTCAACTTGTTTACTTTTAAAATGTAAATGACCATTAACCAATAATTTGCGTTTTCCTTTCTCATTCATTATAAATTCGATAACCATATCAACGTTTACTTCAGCTCAAACACTTTGTGTTGAATGGATATTCTGCACTTTATTATACATTTGCGGAAATATGCTTTTCAATTGTTTTTCTATTCGGCGAATTACAATTTCTATAAATTGGTTTTCAGTGAATTGTTTTCAGTGAGGTGTGTTCAGTGAATTGTTTTTTTATGAGTTTTAAACCTCATAAATGTCATTTAAAAATTTATTCGTGAATGATAAAATTTACAGAAGGGACATATTGAGAGAAATAAAAGTACGGAATTATCGAACAGACATAATTGGAATGGTATTAATATATAAGTGAAATGCAACAAGACATTTATAAAAGACGTATTTAACTAAGCAATCATTTCTTGTTGTTTCCATACATATCAGATTGTTTCTAGCTCTTCCTTATTCAGTTTAATACATAAATATTATCTCACATTTTACCGTTTAAATTGTTAAAAGTGAACGTGCTATTACATAATAGGTAAATGTAGTAAATGTACGTATTATATTTATATATATACGCTAAACAGGACTGCGGTTCAGAATTCCGTGAAATCCGAGGCATTAGCTTACAATGAACGTAAGAGTACAAAAAGTCCATACAATACCGCGCACCAGTAGGATTATTCAAATCAGATGTTCTGCTTTTACTGCAAATTGGCCTTATTACATCGTCGATGAAAAAGAACCGACGCACTAGGTATAATGTTATGAAATTGCATGGATCGCTGCAATTTTCTCATTACTGATTATCTGTGCTATGTTCCTCCGAGACTGAATTGATTTCGAAAACTATGTTAACCTCCAATGCACTTTCATGCATTTATTACTCTTATAACCTTTACAAAAACGATATAGTACATACTTAACGAACATGCTCGAAATTTCAATATTTATGAATGTTGTTCTATTTGAAGTTTCGAAACTACTTGAAAACGTAGCAATGTGAAGTTTTTTATTGTATTAAACTTAGTTGCATGTTAAATTGATTAACTTTTTTGTGTGGGAGACATGGTAATTGTCTTTACAGCTGTTACGTATTCTGTAGGTTGGATTATTGAATAAAAATTGTAGAGTGTGGAATATAATATGTGTACAAGAATGGAAAACACGTAATAATTCTGTTACCATTTATGTTACAATTATCGACTAAGATCTAAAAAAGCAACCACGTAATTCCATTATACGGATAATTATGCTTTAGGAAACTCCACCAACTACAATTTTATGTGTTCCTAGTTATACAGCACTTTTTTAACGAATACGAAAAATAACAAATTTATTTTTGCAATATTGAAGGACTTGGTAAGATAATGCAGATAGTCATAGAATATGCGGATATCATTTTGTACTTGAATAAATTGAAGTAGTTTTATAAGAAAATTTAATTAAATTCTCAATTACCTTTCCATCAGTTGTCTACTTCTTAACTGAACGAGACAGCAGTCATAATTAAATAAAATTAAGTTAAATAAACTGTAGTTCGCAAGAAAATATTTAATGAAATATTCATATCATTATCAGTATTTCATGGACTGCTTGCCATTGTTGATTTAAATACAGGGTGTCTCATTATATTTTGACTGATTTTGCAAGCTTATATTTTGCGAACGGAATAAAGTATTAAGATGCGGTTTCCACCATTGAGTTTTATATGAGTCCAAGTTTCTTTATGGCTTTCATGAATACGCCGTTCCTTCTATAAAAACCTAAAAAATAATATAATTTGGCAGACTCAATACAAAATTTTTTTTTATGGAACGCTTTATTTCTCTGCAGTAATTTGAAACGGCGCTTCTTTTAGCCTTTAAATGTTCTTTACAAAATTCAAATCGGCTGAGAAATAACAGATAGATAAAGGTTAATGAAGATACCGCTGTAAAATCATAAATGGAAACAACAGCGTGCCATAACTGACAGCAGAATAAACAAAATTGCAAAACGTCAAACTTTCTAACGAATCCGTTAGTGTGTGCTTTTGTTGGTAATGGGTTTCACGAGACAAGAAAAATCTCCAGCAGTACTGTTGTACGCACAGACCAGGTCGTTAATTCAAACAAGACGAAGTTTTAGAACTCAGTTTAATAAAAAACCGCCGGCAAATAAATTTGGAGAGGCTGCATCAATTTTTAGAAAGAAGAGAATCCACGATCACAACATATTTTTAAACCAGATTTTAGCTACATATGAACTGATTCAAAGGAACCGAAAAATGTCAATCAGAAAAATGGCATCCCACCTAGAGTTGAATAAAACTAAGGTTTTCAGGATACTGAAGGTTCCAACACTTAAACCATATAAACTTCAACGTTTGCAGAAACTTAAGGAAACGGACTACTACCTAACACATGGGCTGAAAAGTCCCGGGCCTGACAAAGAAAACAGGTTTTTTTTTTGTTCAAAATTAGCTTTATTCATCAACGTAATTTCCATCAAGAACAACGCAATCATTCCAGCGCCGCTCTAAACATTTCAATACACTTTTTAAAACGATTTATCTTTTGCCTCAAAATATGCCTCAGTTTCAGTGATAACCTCTTCATTCGAGCGAAATTTTACCGGCGAGCATTTTTTTAGGTCTGCGAACAGCCAGTAGTCGCTGGGAGCCAATCTGGCGAATACGGTGGATGTGGCAGCAATTCGACGTTCAGTTCATGTAGCTTTGCCATTGTTTTTGATTGACTTGTGACACGGTGCGTTGTCTTGATGAAACAAAATTTTTTTCTTCGCCATATGCGGACGTTGCTTTGCAATTTCGGCCTTCAGACGCTCCAGTAACGCTTATAATATTCACTGTTGATGGTATTTCCCTTCTCAAGATAGTCGATGAATATTACACCACGCACGTCCCAAAATACCGAGGCCATAACCTTTCCAGCCGATTGTTGTGTTTTCGGGCGCTTTGGACGAGGTTCACCAGTTGCTGTCCACTCAGATGACGATCGTTTTAATTCCGGAGTGAAGTGATGGATCCATGTTTCATCCGTTGTCACATATAGACGCAAAAATTCCGGTTTGTTACGTTTAAACATGGCCAAACACTGCTCAGAAGCATCAACACGTTCTTGTTTTTGGTCAACAGTGAGCAAACGCGGCACCCATTTTGAACAGAGCTTTCTCATAGTCAAATGCTCATGCAATATAAAGCCAACACGTTCTTTGATATCTTTACGATGTCAGCTAACTCACGCAACTTCACTTTTCGATCATTCAAAACGATTTTGTGGATTTTTTTGATGTTTTCTGGTGTTACCGCCTCATTTGGACGTCCACTGCGTTCTGCATCATCGGTGTCTTTACGACCACGTTTGAAGTCAGCAAACCAACGTTTTATTGTTGTTTCTGATGAAGCGGAGTCCCCATAACACTTTTCAAGCCATTGCTTCGCTTGAACGGTATTTTTTCCCATCAAGAAGCAGTGTAAAATTAAAACACGAAATTGTTTTTGATCCATTGTTTTGGAAATAACAAAAGTAGCGTCACTCTTAGCACAATAACTCACAAACTAATGAATAGAATATCATGAAATTTTAACGGCTGTCTTTTTAAGGTTAGTACTAACTGCAAAACAGGTGAATGCAATAAAACTAGTGCCATCTATGTGTTAGGCCCGGGACTTTTCAGCCCATGTGTTAAACAGAATGATATGCGAAACATTGGTAGATTTGTTTAGAAACAATCGAGATGTGGCGACGATTATGTCATATGAGGCTACATTCCATTCGAACGGTAGAGTAAATCGTCATAACTGCAGGATTTGGAGTCAATAAAACCCGAGATTATTTGAGGATCACGAAAGGGATTCTCACAAAGTTAATGTTTGGTGCGGTATTTCTCACGATAAAACTTACGGACCTTTCTTTTTTTACCGAAAAAACAGTTTTCGGCAATAATTACACGGATATGTTCTAATATTGCTACAGAATCTGTTTCTGCAAAATTTGGTAACAACTGGATTGGTAGAGGAGGGTCAATAGAATGAGCGCCTCGGTCTCCAGACTTCACAGTTCTCGACTTTTTTTGTGGGACTATGTTGAGGAAAGAGCTCCACTTCCAGAAAACATCTTTGTTCTAAAATACAATATTCGGAATGTTATTGAAAATATTCCAATGGAAATGCTAAATAGAGCATTTGATAACTTTCTGGCGAGATTAAATACCTGCATACAGGAAAACGGCAGGCACATTGAAGATTTGTTATAGAGATGTACGTACTTCTAAATGATTTTTTTTTTAGTTAATTGTAATGTGCCATTAAGTTGTAAGTAAATGTAATTTGAATTGTAACTGTGTTTATTCTTCTGTCAGTCATGGCATGCTAAATGTCCTGTTGTTTCCATTTCTGATTTTCCAATGGTATTTTCATAAACGGTTATCTCTGTTATTTCTCAACCGATTTTAATTTTGTAAATAACATTTAAATGCTGAAAGACGCACCTTTTCAAATTACTGCGAATAAATAGAGCGTCGCATTACAAAAATCAGTATCAGGTCTGCAAATTATGCCATTTCCATTTCGGTTTTTATAGAAGGAATGACATATTCATAATAGCCATAAAAAAACTTGGACTCATATAAAACTCAACGAAGAAAACCACGTCTTAATACTTCATGCAGTTCGGAAAATATAAACTTTTAAAATCAGTCAAAATATAACGAGACACCCTGTAGAATAAATAAAAAAGTATAGGGAATAATTATTCTGTACATAACACCTATGTATTTAACGCCCAGATTTTACGGTTAATGGTTTCCATTCACTGTTACATCATGAAAAAATTAATGGCGTCATGAAAAAAATAATAAAAAAATATAAGATTTTACCATGATGTTATTAATAATTTAGATACGTACTATGGTATCTAAATTGAAAACATTACAGAAATTACACAAAAGAAAGTGTAAGACTATACACTATTGCTGTCTTCGTTATTATTGCTCTTACAAAATCGGTTAAACTGTCAAACTAGTAGTACTGCTTGTTAATATTAAACTGGTAAAAAAACATTTGACTGGGGCATTTTTATAAAAAATTTAATTTCACTACGTTTTTCAACATCTTTTTTTTAATTTTGAAAGGTAATCCAGTACCTGTTATAAGAAAGCCTTATAAACTATTGTTCTGCAGTAATTAAAAAGAAAGATACAGTGATTTTTAGTTTCTATTTAAGGTACATGGTTGTAATCTCGCCAAAACCAAATAGCTTACCTTAAATAATCAATAATGACTCTGTGTGAGTTATTCATAATAAAGGTGAGAAGAAAGAAAAGAAGGTCTTGACACAAAATTCTGTTTGATATTTAATTAATACAGGCGACTGGTTTCGTACTAGATGCGCATCCTAAGGCCAAAATTCGATAATGCAATAACAAATTCTCAAAACAATAAAATAATTAATTTCAGTTGTACATGTTTCCACTAGTCACTGAAGAAAACTATATAATTAACCATTTAGTAAAATTATAAAACTGTTATAAAAGACAACAAACAGTACAGATTAAAAAGATTAGTAATACAATCTTCATTGTAATCTTTTTATTAAATTTGTATTATATTATTATAATTATCAAATTTAATAATTAATAATACAATGAAGATTGTATTGTTGATAACCTTTTCAGTCATTATTTGTTATGCGTCGCTATCCAGGAATCATTAAAAAACATTACCGAACACATATCTATTGCAGCTTTAGGTCTAAGGAAACTATTCCCTATATTTTAACTAAATTCATTGCAATGAGAATTTTGTATACAAATTTATACAAAACTATCAATCTAACTAAAGCATTTTATACCCCGTTTCCATAAAAAAACGACGAACGCTAGACTTTTTCCCCTTAAGATTTATTTCTAGCAATAGACGCGATTTATTTTCACGAAGGGCCTATCTAAGCGCGATGTTCTTATTTTTCAGCGCGGAGAAGATTTAGAAGGCCGGGTACGTCGGTTAGGAAAAGCGTATCGCAGTCGAAGGATCAAGTAGTCTCGGCCAGCGTAAACAGATTTAGGACGAGGAAGAGGCCCAACAAAGATACTTCGGATAATGCTATCGCTACCGCCACCAAACTCACCAAAAAGGACAAGGAAGGATACAAGGTATTAAATTGTTTGCGTGCACGGTTTGGTTGATTTACTTAAGGGACTTAAAACATTGATATCGACTTAACAGAAAAGTTATGACGAGGCGTGTGGTTTCCGATAAACATACACAAAACAGGGTTTACATGAAATAGGTTGATGGGTGAAACCCTTTCCGCATGTTTATTTTGGACTGAACTTGATTTAAAATGTAAACAACAAATAAGCGTTTGGTAATGTAAATACAATACTGGTTGAGTGAGAATAATGTGTTTCTTGATCTTAAAAATGATTACACTTTTTGGTGTTTACATTTATAAATACATTCTACATTTTTCCTTGTAAATTATATTGCCAACTTGACCTACAGAAAGTTTTAATAATATTTAGCAGCTTTCTCGCTAATGCAGTTTGTCTCGTTAATTACTGAACGTCCCTCGTACAATATAAAATGGTACAAAAGTTAAAGTTCGAAAGCTATCAAAGTAATGCAATGTTTTTATAAAAGAAATCGGAAATTCCTGCACTTCGACAACACGATAACTAAAATGAACATAACCAAAAAATATAAGGAAACACAAAAATTTCTTTGCGCATCTAGATTTGTAAGTCCAGGCGCAGCGCATGCGTTGAGAAAAACAGGTCAAAAAATCCCTTTGTTGAGAGTACTACATAACACTATACTGTGGCCTTCGACTGCAGACCGGCTATGAATCACTCAGCTTCGACGCGCCGCGATCGTTCAGCTTTGGCATGCGTATGCATTAGGGGATGGAGATACTCGTATCAATCAGTAGTATTTGTGTGGCCATTTGTCCCACCTACTACGTAAAATCTCGTGCTAGAAAAATGTGATCTTTTAGTGCTGTAGATGCACGTTAGATTTATACATACACGCAAAAAAACGTTTGCTCGTATCGAGAATATTCGTCTTAATTCAAGACAATTATCGTTTTAATTATCCACAATAAAATTACTGTTTTAAATCAAACGAAATATTTTTTTACTGTTTTCTTTTCTCCATTTAAGAAAAGTATATGTTTATAATAAAATAACATTATTTGTTAACTTGATCCAAGAAAATCTTGCAGAAAACTTGAAAAAAGGGTTTCTTAGTGTAGGTAAATCGTGATATGCAGAGAAGAATGTTATCATATTTTGCGTTGTAAATACGATGTCACGTTTATATTCATATCGTACGTGCGAAAACTAACACCTGCAGCTCCGAAAGTTAATCAATAATTGTTTTTCTGATTGCAGTCACATGATACGTATACTTGTAATAGTTGATCATGTGCGACGCTGGCCAACGAGAAAACTTATTTGAAAAGTATTTAGTTGTGAACGGAAACCGATATGCCTTCTTATATGCTCATGCTCGTGCTGGTTCAGTACTTGCTAGTTCGAATGTGTATTCCTATCTCATATTAAATAAAGATGGCGGTAATATTTACATAGTATGTAGTTCTCGATAAATTTTAAGGAGATTAATAAAATACGGTAGGCGCCATAAATTCTCGGCCTGATACATAAAAAATAAACTTGTTAAAACATAACAATTTCTATTTTCAATATAATCTCCCCCAACTTCAATACATTTATTACAACGATCAATTAACAATCCTATACCCTTGTAAAAATAATTTTTCCCTCAAAATGTTGTACCACAGCTGCTTGCACTACCGTCCTTAAAACGACGTCTTCTAAGGTCATTCTTTAAATGAAAAAATAAATGATAATCACTTAGAGCCATGTCCGGACTATACGGTGGATGTTTCTCGAAAGCCACATTCGCGTATGGCGGCTTGTGAAATTGCACAGTCATTGAATAATCGAACGCCTTTTGTCAATTTTCCTGGACGTTTTGCACGAATATTGTCCCTCAATTTATGCAGCAAGGACGCATAATATGTGCAGCTAATACAATTTCTTCTATAATTGAAATGTTTTGAGGCGTTATCAGTTCAATTGGCGCTCATCATCTTCTAGGGATTCTTGCCCCAAACGGAAACATTTTGCCCACTCTTTTACGGTGGAATATGAAGGAGATAAATCACCTTAAACGCCGTCTAAACGTTGTTTAATGTGATTAGGCGCATGTCCTTCTTTTGTTAATTTAATGACCGCATGGTACGCAATTTTCGTTACCCGAGACATTTTCATGCACTAGTCACGTTGTCTGGCTGGCTACTAAAAACCACTACTTTTCGAGCAGTAATACATACATATAAGGAAAGAAAATGTCTAGCTATACGAAAAAGCGTACATACGACAACGGTAAACGCGAATGGGTGATTCACCACAAGCGGAGGGGTTGGTGGCAGTCGACGGCTCACGACGATTACCGATGTATGTTAGTTACAAGGTAGACTGCATTATGTGCGGACAATCTTAGTAAGAATTTCTAGAGTATTTATTTTTCTATTCTTTTATTTCATCATTCTATTCTTTTATTTTCGTCTTTAGAATTCCTTATTAGTTTCGTCTAAGCTTCGTAGCAACAACAAAATTAATATGCGAAACTCTCATTTCCAGGCGACCACGACTTCAAATTATTACGTGCGTTCTTGCACACAGTAGGTCTACATGTTAACGTTGCTAGAAGCGTACTTACGCGACCCGCAACGAATCGATCGGATTCCACTCAATCCCCTCCTCGCTCTCTCACCGTACATATATAGATATAGCTAATTTCACATTTTCCCGATGCGTATAGAGTAGGCTTTGCACATGTGCCATTATGACGCAGTGGTGTTTGAATACGCTCGAACCTGTGTAAGCCTGTCAGGCCGAGAATTTATGTGCAGCTATTTAATCTGTACAACTATATGTAATAAAGATTACCCCACTCAGGTAGCACTATTTTTTGTGATGTTCATTGTATAATAAGCGGGATGTAACACCACATTGCCGCAATTACCGCATTGATTGGTATTATATGCACAATATTACATCTATGGTGCGTCCACAGATGTATTTTATTTTTCATTTTTACAGAAAAAGTCATTCTTTGTAAAAAGGAATTGTTTATTTTAAAAATACCTTTTTTTATTCTGAAAATCAGGATATCGACTAAATCTACAGGGGATGTTATTCTTCATTATGTATATCTTATTTTAGTTGGGCTTAGTTTTATGTTAACGCAGTTAGTAGTTGCAAGTTTTTCTTTTGTATTTGTCAGATAAAGAATCAGTCGTATATTTGCTACCTTAATAAATCTAAATGCCTGATTACGAATTTTCCCAATCTAATAAACGATTATGATAAACTTAAAATGAAGTATTTTTTTTTGTTAAATTGCCATGGGAACAAAATATTTAATGAACTTTGTTTACAGTACTTTAAATCAACAACTTTTTAATATAAAACCAGCTTTAACTAAGGTAAAAATATCAACAATGAAGAACAACATCCAAGCATCCTTTTAGTAAGAGATGGAAACTGATTCACCAATTTTGACACAGTGATCTGTTTTCCTAATTTTGAGATCTAATCATATTCTAATTGTTTTAAAAGGCTTTTCAAAACAAGCAAAAGTTTTTAGAGTAAACGACTTTTTATTTTAAAATAAAAAGCACAAGGTTTATAAGAAGAATTAGGTTACCGTGGACACACTGTATATTGTAATTCTGACAAGAATATTTTTCTCAGTGTTGATTAGAGCAACGCAAACTGCGCTGAAAGCCAGTGGCTGACGCATAAAAGTTTACACAAAATAAACACGGCCGGGACAATTCGGTATAAGCGTCAGTATAACTGCGACTCGAAAGCCGATCTGTTGTATATGTATCTACGCTGTCGTATACTATATCGTAGTTCTACGTTTGTTTTGAAAATGTTTCCTACGTCGCGAAAACGACCAAAGTTGGACACAATAAGAGAATTTATTGCAGAAATGCCTGATTTAAAGTGTGATGGCGCTAAAATTCAATGTGTAGTGTGTAAAATAGATTTAATGTGTTGGTCGAAAAGCGATTGTTTACGGCACGTAAATAGTGCAAGGCATGTTTCAAAAAAAAATTCCACGCGAGATTATGACAAATTTAAATTTAATTTATGTGTTTATTGCATGTAATTTACCATTTCATTTACTAAGGAAGAAAGCATACGTCTCGTTTTGGAATGAATATTCGGACTTTAAGTTACCAAGTGAGAGAACATTGCAGAGAATTGTGCCGTCTGCTCGTGAGCATGTCGAGAAAAGAATTAAATCGGAGTTGCAAGATAAAAAACTGTGGTTATGTGTGGACGAAACAACAGATCGTAAAAAACATTCTGTGGTTAATGTAATGGTACGCACAATGGAACCACATCGACCGTCAGCCTCAATTTTACTAGCTTCCAGACGAATACAACAATGTACTGCCGAAGTAATTTCAATGTTGGTGTTAAAGACATTGAAGTGATGGTGCCGCAAACATGCTTGCTGTAGATCGATCTCTTAAAAAACATTGTGCTAACTTGTTGCATATTACATGTAAAATTCATACTCTCAGTCTCGTAGCAGATAGTATCAGAAAATGTTATCCCGAGGTAGACGCTCTAATAGCACATACAAAAGCTGTGTTTATAAAATCCCCAAAACGTATTCGGGAATTTCATAGACTATGCCCCGGTATTCCTGAACCTATTCTTACTCGTTAAGGAACATGGTTAGAGGCTGCATTTTACTATCTTAAATATTTTGAGAATATAAAGAACGTGATTTTAGAATTCGACCCAAACGAAGCTGCGGCTGTCAAGGTAAGCCGCTTGAAATTTCAGGATAGTCAAGTTAAAACAGATTTGGAAATTATTCAGAACAATTACGTGCGACTAGCGGGTGCGATAGAAAAACTACAAAATTCTTCGGTGTCGTTAGTGGAACCTTTGCAAATAGTGCAACATGTTCACGCACAGCTATGCGCGATAGAAGACGCAAGAAATGTTTGTGTTTTAGAAAGGTTTGAAAGTGTTTTAGATAAAGACTCTGATTTTGGCACATTAAGACAAATTTGTGAAGGTGCGTCAACAGAACCGTTAAGTTATTTGAAAGATTATTTTACTTACGAAAATATAACGTCACTAGATGTAGAACGTTCGTTTTCGGCATACAAAAACACTTTTTCTTCACGCCGCACTCACTTTGCCGAAACAACTTTGGAAACATATCTAATGTTACAAATATTAAATAGACATTATCCACTTTGTGATTTCACGGAGGACTCTTAAAACGGTAAGTGTTTGAGCACGTATCACATTTAATTTATTTGTGTAAACTTTTATGCGTCCGCCATTGGCTTTCAGCGCAGTTGCGTTGCTCTAGTGATGATGAACAAAAATAGATCAAAAGCTTTTAAAAGTTTTTTAGCAAACATTTGATGAAACTTGAAAACCATGCAATTTTACGGAATACAAAGTTTCTTTCATTATACTCCTTCGTTACTCCCCTTTTCCTATAGCAAGCTTATCCTCTCAAATTAAAATTTGTACATGCACCAAACTATTCCTGTAATTAAATAATAAAAAATCTATGTTATAGTAAAACATTCTGAATTTTAAACATAAACAGCGCAATAAAACAAAGTAATACAGGAACATTTACTTTTAGGTTGTATGCTACTACACGAATTGGTCACAATACAGGCCAAAGACAGCCAAATTCACACCAGAGGATATTATCCCAGATCTATGCACCCACGTTATATTTGCGTTTGGTTGGTTGAAGAAGGGCAAACTATCATCCTACGAATCCAATGACGAAACAAAAGATGGCAAGATTGGACTCTACGATCGAGTTGCTAACCTAAAGAAAGCAAATCCTAAAATGAAGACATTGCTTGCTATTGGTAAGTTGCCTCTTTTAATAGTGTATTTTGAAGATGAAGTATTTAGTACTCATTTAAGTAGTAAGTTGAAATTAATTTCCCAAACGTACACGGACAGACTCCTAAATATTGAATTGAATTGCGTTATACTGTATGGCCACCTAGGAGGTGGGTGGAAGATAACTCCTTCCCGTAGTATTTTAGAGAAAAACTTTTCGAATAACAAATATTCGAGGAAAAGTCCTACGCACCCCACAAATTATATTCAAGTATTGTGTTTAGTTTCCGCTGCACACTATACAAGTTTGCTTTACGTTTCTGGATGCTTTTCTTCAGTTCATGTTAATGTTTTCCAACATTCCCTATACCTACCTAGCCCAGTTTTAGAAATAATTAAGGCAATTTGAGATTTTTGCGAAATGTGTACGATGATTTAGCGCTCTCTCCTAACATTGCTTAGGAGAACACTGCTGCTTAAAGCTTTGGTGGAAATTTTGAAACTCTCTGTATATAAAGACAAAGGTAATGTTGCAGACTAAACATTCTTCGATCACCAGTATCCTGAAATATTTCTTAGAACAATAATAAAATCCATGTGGATTTTGTCATTTGTCCAATAATCAAACTTCAATACTCTATCGGTTTTATAAATATCATCAGAGCATAAGAAAATTTTAAATTTTCCATGTTTTACTAGTTACTTATTACAAAAGGAAACGAGACAAAAGAATCAACAGGTACTTTCAAAATTATTCCCATCCTCATTATCTTCATCAATTATTTTGTTTCCACAAACATTATCAATTTTCACAATGTTTATACATATCAATTTTCACAATGTTTATACAAATTAGCAACTTCACAAGAAAGTAATTTCTATTCTAATTCTCATATGCAGCAATAGAACTGTATCAACACAATACATCATCCTTTTTCCTGTCTCAAAGCACGAGAAGGTCAGAAAGTTGTAATGTAATTTAATTAATGAATAGAGAACCTTATTCGCGTAGTGAAACTAGCCTAATGATTGTAAAATAATTTTAATGTAACTAAATGTTTCATACACAATATAAACTTATTGGATGTAGCCCAAAATTAAAAGCAAATGTCGTATGAAAACCTAAATGCATAGAACATCGAAGAACTCTTTATATAATGTTTAGTATCTTTGTCTTAAATGACAATAATGTCACCGTAACAAATTTTAGATCAGTAAACCAAGTGCCTTCAGTTACTGTGATTAAGTTGAACCGAAATAATGAACCATTTAAGTGTTTCAAAGGAATGGAGGAGGTACAAAAATGACGTCACACCAATCGCTAATGCTTTTAAAATTTGAATTTTCAGGATTTCCTTTTTCCTCCTAAATTAACCAAATTTGAATGAAAATTTCTTGAAAAATCCTGTATTCTTAAATAATCCTTACATACTGCTTCTAATCCAAATAAAATTTCGTACAAGTTTCTTATGACATACACCATACACCTAAATTGTATTTGTTGATAAAGCCACACACTAAACGTTAACGCTAAAAATGTTTCGGTCTGTAATGAAGTTCATAATTAATTTTTCCTTTAACGTAGTAGTAGAAAGAATAGTAAAAAGAAGCGAGATTAGACAACAGAAATAGATTACCCAAGTCATTATTGCTGCATATCATACAATTTCTTAAGTATAATATACTAGGGTTGGTAAGGATTCATTTATAAGCGCTGGTACCATACATAGCACATAGCGAATATCGTTGCCGCCTGTGCTAGGAACGTCCTCTCCACTCCTCAGGGTCCCTAGACAATCGCACACACTCGCAAGTCAGTCGCCCAGCATACGTGTTTGAGGTATCAGCTTGACAGATTTTAGGAAATACGTAATACATCTTATTTGATTATTTATTTATTTATTTCCAAATAAATACTTAAATGTAATATTGTAAAAAGGAAAATGACGAGTTCCAAAAGTAAATAGAACCTCTCATTATAAAATAACTAGATTACATTTTTTATTTCCAAATATCCAATATATTAAATGTTGAAATAGTAAGTGCATAGCAAATACAAAAACTTAAATAAAAATTCAAATTCCAAAACAAAAACATGTGTAAAAATTCAGTTGAACCTATTATGATAATAGATGTTCAAATGAGCAGTCATTTGCAGTACTGCCTGTACCGTAGTATCAATAATAACTTCTTAATTTATAAGAACATAATTAAAAAGAAAACTACTCTGCAGTATAATTTCAAGACACAATCAAAGCAAATCAAAAATAGCCAAGGAGAAAAGATAGGGAGAGGCAAGAATGATCAATTAAAGCAATAAGCTAGGGGTATAATACATGAGTAGAGTCTAGCGCGATGCTCTTCTGACAGAATTCTTACTGATTTTGATTTATTCCCGTCGCGCGATACCCCGCCCTTTTATTCTCATAGCGAGCAAACGTTGCAACATTGTCCATATATTTTAGCGGTTCACTTTACTACGAAACTTACTAACACGGAGTATGTAGTATCGTTGGATTCGTCTTTCGATTATCTTTCCAAAAACGTAAAGAAATACTAGATCTATTTAATAATACAGTTGGCGTCACTTCTGGTGACACCGGAAATGCAATTGAACTGCTGATAATATCAAAAGTTAGTTCACAAAAATAGAAATCGACCTACGTTTTTCTAAAAACGCTAGCTTTCGTCGTTCAAAAGTTAGTAGCAGGGGAAACGAGTACTTTAGGACTTCACTGTATAGTACATTCCTTATTCAAAGACGTGTCTGTATTTCTAGCATCTTGTATTAACCGAAACACAAAGACAACTTTCAAAATTTGGTATTTACGCTCCTTTAATCTATTTTACCATTCACCTCGTGTATCATATTAAATGCATCTAATTCTTCGCTGTCTTACATGTTATTCATTCCCTGCACGTATCAAGATTTATTTTAGTCCACTCCCTTTCTCGTGTCCCGAAAGAAGCGAACTTTTCGGTATCTAATCGTAATCATATTAACTTCTTGGAAATAATCTCTTCTTGGTTAGCAAAGTAAGTTCTCGCTCCCAATATCAACAAAAAATTATATTGCTCACAATAACACAGAATGAAAACATAATATAAAAGCGAAACCGTATTTTTAGCACCGTTTTTCGCTTTAATTGGAGAAATGTTCCGGTTTTATTGCGAATGTGTGCTCATGAAAACTGACCTCAAAACACGACCAAAATTTCTTCGTTTTATGCGATCTCGCGATAGTATACGCATAACGATGCTCTTGAATTCGGAAAGAATACATAAACTTGGATTTTATTTTTAAGGCGGATGGTCGTTCGGAACGCAGAAATTTAAGGAGATGACTGCGACGAGATACGCCCGACAAACGTTCATCTACAGCGCGATTCCATTCCTGCGAAATAGGAATTTCGATGGTTTGGATATCGATTGGGAATATCCCAAAGGACAGGATGACAAGAAGAATTATGTGCTGCTACTCAAAGGTAAGTATTCTTCATTAACGCTTTCGTATCATACACAACACTGTTATAACCATCGTAACTAAAGAAGATAATACACATGAAAAAAGTGCCTAGTAACAATAACCAAAAATTTGTGCTAACATTGTTCATAGTATTGATTAAATCCCTCCCGGCAAAACCAATGTAAGTAGAGAAAATAGCAATAACAGACGGACATGTTTTTGCCTACCCGGCGTCATCAGCGTGATTTCGAACGCTATTCTCCGCAAAAACAGCGCTGAAATATTTTAGTGCTGTTTTTTGAAATTAGTGGCATAAACTGAAAGGTAAACGCAATGTAAGCAGCGGAGAATAGCATTCGAAACCACACTGATGATGTCGGGTAGACAGAAACATGTCCGCGTGTTAGTGCTATTTTCTCTATTTACATTGTTTTTGCCGGGAGTAATTCCACCAATACCATGAACTATATCACCATTAATTTTTGCTTATAGAAGATAAATTTATCGTGTTATTCAGGCTATTTAATTGATAGCTTGAAAATTGCAACATTTCTCAACTTTACATCTTAGGGTTCACAAAATTTTAACCTCGCTAGGAAGATGAAATTTGTTATATGGGTTAGATACACGCAAGATTTGTTTATTTACTTTTACAATATCAATACGATATCGATGTCGGAGTTATGCAATAAAATAGATAAAATAGATAAAATAAACACCCAGATTACCAATTTTAAGTTACATATAAAGTTGTTTTAGACAATTTCAAAGAAAAAAGTTAATAAGACAAGTTAAACATAAACTATGAAAGTGCGACCAAGCGGTGAAAAATCTATTTGATTAGCCCAATCTTTGAGATTAGTGGTAGATCCTCTGCTTGAGGATTTTATCATTGCTATCTTCGGCCCAATTTTCGCCTTCAGCAGCTCTTTGTGTTCAAGGGCTTTTAACGTAGTTCCCTCCCAGAGTAGCAGCGCAGCAATGTTTGCTTCTAGCTGCTCGACCGTGGCTTCGTTAGAGCAATTTACTGCAAACCACCCCGCCTTAAAGGTAGTGCTTAGAAATGTCGGTTTCATGGTCTCTCCTTCGGTGTTGATGATCTTGAGGAGTATTACCTATTCTATAGCCTTCATTGGGTATGTTGTGAGATTCTCCTCTCGCTCTGGATAATCATAGTAGAGTGCATCCACTTTCTTCCGTTGAAGGGCGTCTTTGAACCTAAGAGCGGTAGCGGTTTGTTCTCACGGAATCCTGGTCTCACTTGAAGTTTCGCCGCTGTCAGTAGTCCTACACTTCTTGTCTGAACCTTCTGGAGTGGAGCCTCCGGATCTAGGCCTCTTCGGTCTTATTTTCCTTCTCCTTCGTAGGCTATAGGGTATTTTGGCAGGCTTCTTCAGGTTTGAGCTTTTGTTTTATCAGCTCCTTCATTCTTTTTCTTGCGGCACCACCGAGCTGCTTGTTTTTTCTGCTAGTTAGCATGTCCTCTGCCCTCGATGAAGGTTCTAGTGGACGAGACGGTTCTTCCTCTATACACTTGGAGTTGCATCTGACGCGGGTAAGTGCATGGTGTTTCAGCAGCCGCTAGCTTACAGAGTTAGAGCAGACCGCCGGCACCGTTGATCCCTGTGCAAGCCGTTAGCCAGCAGCGGAGCAATGAGCCTGCTTATCGACTGGCAAGTCTAGATCCGGCATTTTCTGTATTAAACAGGGGCACCTCTAGTAGTCTCCGCATACGCCGCGATGTTGGACCCAGGGCGCTATTGTACCCCCTAGGTGCTGCGTGACCGTAGGGTGTAGGTAGAAACCTTGCCCCACGGGTCCACCACATCCTCGCCCCCAAAAATTAATAGATATACTTATATGTATATGTAGCTCACATTTATTTGGGAGTAAACTACTAGGATATTTGCACCAATAATTATTATATTTATGAGAACCTTGGTTGAAATGTCAGATTCAAGTATCACAGTTAAAGCCACTAACCCTATTTGGCCACATAATATACTTCTATGTCTAATCAACTGGTCAAACACAAAATAATTAAGGATTAACGATATGGGTATTACTTTTCAATTTTTTTTTTATTAAACCATATTTTATATTAATGTTGACAACAATAGACAATTAGAGAAATAATGAAAGTACCTAGAATTTCGAATCACGACCTACTCATTATAGTACCAACGCAACCACCAAATTAAATTATTTACGAACAGTTTGTTTTATAGACAAAACATTCATTAAGATTAGAAAGATTTTAGTCAAATTTAATGGGTTTTTAACTGTTAGGTTCCGCTGTTACAGATAAATATATATGAGAATTGCAGAGAAACGTTGGAGGTGTGAGCAATCCCGAACAGAAACACATATAGTAATACTGCGATGCATATGAAACCTTATGCTAGTTGGTCGACCAACAATTTCATTCCTTGAATGCGGTAGGCAACATATTATGCACGCTCGAAGTTAGTCGAGCCTCATTTAATTATGCGCAAGCTGTACGTTAGGCAAGAGCTTTGAACTTATACGATTTCTACTTAAACAATCCAAACAAGGATTATATACAGCTGTGCAGTAGGAGAACTGTGATAAAAGAAAAGCCTCACATAACTGTTTCTTGATATTCTCGTTAAATACGTGCCTTTATACACAATATGTTGTCTAATATTATATAGACAATTATATATTATCAATTTTTATTTGAAAAAACTTAAGAATACATTGAAACCCTACAAAATGCATATCTAAATAGAGGCATTCGAATAATTTTCAATCTCTCCATTTCACTCAACAATCAGTGTGAAAGGTACAACCCTGGCAAGGTCGTTATATTACAATCAACAAATACATAATAGACATAAACGTTAATTAAACACTATCCCGTTAGTATTCATATCCGGTACTTGCTTAACATTGAAATTAATCTACCACGGATAATATAGACACTCGTGCAATCTAACAATGTACCCATGTAACTTCGTTATGTACCATTTACGATTTACACGCTCTAAACATTTCAAACAAGCACCGGTATGTATGCCATGATACACACCCAATATAGACTCATCGTATTAATTTATATGTGCAATTACCGCGAGAACACCCACATAAATAAGAGCAACCGCTACACAAACGTTACACACGTTAAACAACAAAGAATGAATTACCGTCTCCTTCAAGAGAAATAAAAAAAATAGTAACTATAATGAATCATACATACATATTATGCATTATGAATCCGGCAATTCTCCACACATACTACACGATTAGTCCACTTTCTTCGTTCTAATTTCGTTTTTCATTATCACGCGATGCATTGGCTTGTGTTACTATAATGCAAGGAAAGGTATAACATATGAATAAATATAAAAAGTGTTCCAACTTATCGTAACACAATTGTTAATGTTTATAGTATGTATTTTTGATCCCATTTCAATAACTTCATCAAAACAACAGTTGAACTTTAAATTTGGAAGCAGTTAACAAATGTATTACTTTTTTACGAGGAATAATTGAATATAAACGAACCTTCTGTTTAAACAACATTTATTTTATAGGAAACACTCTTCCAAACTAGTTCTCCTTTTATGATACATCTTTTCCAAAGTTTTGGTTGCTTTTTCATTCCGTTCTCGTAGAATGAAGCAAGGCCGGTATCTAACCAGTTGCACACGAACGTTTCCAGTTGATTGTTGGTTTCAAATCGCTCGCCCTCAAGTACTTCGTTGAAGGGTCCAAACATGTGGTAATTGCGTGTTTCCCAACGCATTGCCATTAGTTTCTGCTGCGTTGCATCTGCTGTGCGGTGCCTAGCGTCATCGTGGAGGAGCAACACCTCGCGGATGAGATAATCTCGTATTTTGCATCGATACTAGAGCCTGTAAATGGTGATCATGATTTATAAATAACGGTGATTCTAAAACACTAACCTAGGCAAATAACAGCCAGAGGCGTGGTGAGCGCATAAAAGTTTACACACAAAATAAAAGGTAAGAAATAAATTATAAAACGTGCTGAAACACTAACCGTTTTAAAAGTCTTTCGTGAATCACAACTGGGTACACTGTTAAATATTGAATCATAGATAGTTCCACAGCTGCTTCAGTCAAGTGAGTACGACGTGCGGAATAAATGTTTTTAATGCCGAAAACGACCATTCGACATCTAGCGATGTTATATTAGCATATTTAAAATAATCTTTGAAACAACTTAATGCATCTTCACACGCACCTTCACAAATTTGTCTTAATATACGAAAATCGGGGTCTTTCTCTAAAACACTTTCAAATTTTCATATTACACATCAATTTGTTTCGCCTTCTACAGCATATAACTGTGCGCAATTTGAACAGAATCCACTAGCGACCTCGAAACATTTTGTAATTTTTCTATTCCCTCCGCTAGTCCGAAGTAATTGTTGTGAATAGTTTGTAAATCGCTTTTAACCTGACTATCTCGAAATATTTCCTGGCGTTTCTTGATTGCTGCAGCTTCTGTCGGATTGAATTTTAAAACTACCTTCTTTACTTGATCAAAATATTTGTTGTAGTAAAACGCAGCCTGCAACCATGTTCCCCAACGTGTAACAATCGGCTGTGGTGGTTCAGGTAAATCAGAACACAGTTTGTGAAATAATCGGGTACGTTTCGGGGACTTTAGAAACACTGCCTTTGTACTAGCAAACAATGCATTTACTAGTGGAAAACATGTAGGAATCGTTTGTGCCGCAAGATTTAGAGTATGGATTTTACACGTTACATGTAAGAAGTTACCACTGTGTTCTTTAAGAGATCGGCCCAAAGAACGCATGTTTGCGGCACCATCACTCATAAACATTAAAAGTTGCTTAGTTGAAACTTCAAATTTGTTCAATGAGTTCAACACCACCTTTAAAATCTCATCGGCAGTACAATTTATAACTCTTTTGGAAGCAAGTAAGAAGGAGGATGACGGTCGATGTGGTTCCATTGTACGTACCACAGAATGTTTTTGACGATCTGTTGTTTCGTCCACACACAACCACGGTTTTTTATCTTTCAATTCCGTTTTCATTCTTTTTTCTATATGTTCACGAGCAAATAGCACTACATTTCGTATAGATGCCGGACTAGGTAATTTACAGTCCGCATATTTATTCCAGAAGGAGACAAATGCTTCTTTGTCTAGTAAACGAAACGATAGATTACATAAAATAAGAGTAACACATAAATCATATGAAAATTTTTCTTGGTCTCGTATGCCACTTTTTGCAGAAGAATGCTGTTTGCTTTCGATGTGACGTTGACAATCGCGTCTGGACCAACATATTAAAGGGATTTTACAAACTAGACATTGAATTTTAGCACCATCAAAAATTAAGTCCGGCATGTCCACTATAAAGTTTTTAACTGTGTCTGCCATTGGTCGTTTTCGCGACGTACCTAACTACGACATTTTTAAAGCAAACATATGCGTACAATTACGAAATAAGTTACGACAGCCTACATATACACAGAACTACTCGCATACAGCATCGATTTAGCACTGACGCTGTGAATGCGTGAAATAAATAATCGCCGACTCCGCACCACTAATCTACTACACTGACTATTACCGCTGTTTGCCCAGACTAGTGATCACCGTTTTGACTCAATTCGTATTGATATATCCCTATGTTACGTGAGGAGTGTTACTGTCTATTTTCTTTTCGTAATGTTAGGGTTACCATTTGTAATGGAAAACCTTTATATAAAATTTCAAATTTTAACTTCAAAAATTTACTAATAAAAGTAATATAATTGCAATACAAAGAGTAGGCATATGATATTCTAGAAGTGCAAATAGGCAGTCATTTGAAGATCATAACTTACACATAACATCGATAAGAATTCTTTTATTACTATAAATGAAAGTACTTTGTTAATTTGAAGCTGTCAATTTTATATATGTTAATAAAATCTTTTGAAAGTAAAATCTATTTAAAATTTATTCTACTTTAAAGTTTAATATGTGCCCTAAATTTGAAAATAAAAATATTTCACTTTTTTATTTTTAAGCATTTATTGTACTTATACTTTTGTAGTACATAACATAAAGCAAAATAAAATTTGAGTTGACAAAGGGGTAACTGCACCTTGCATGAATCAAATCGGTTTGAAATAGATGTCAAATGCGAATTCTTGAAACAATTGTTCCGAATTTAATCACTTAATTAGTATGGTGCGGAGTGTACCGATACTTTAGTATTTACCATACTACCTCACAGTCCTTGCTGTCATTACTGAAGATTTTTGGTTTCCTGTGGAAGTGTACTAATTGGCTACCGATTTTTTTTTAATATTTTTGTATTACAAATTTTCTGCTCCTGTATCTGATTTTCTTCTTATTTCATATTTGTATGTATCTGTATTTTTCTTCTCTGTATTTCTACGGCTGTTTCGATATTTTTTATTAATACTAAGTGTTAATATTTTTTAGAATTGCACTTGGTTGTCGCTATTCAAATTATTCTTGCTAGTTTTTTATTCTTGTAACTGCTGCGATTGCCTCTTTGTTACATTTTATCAATCCTTCATGCTACTTTACTCCCACGTATTATTTTTTTTGTTTTTTTTTTATTTGTACATTTCTGATTTTAATGTTTCTGGGTGTTTGAATCAATTGAAACCAACCTACAAAATAAAAGTGTGTGTGCTCTAAATTAAAACCCTCTGCGAATATTCACAAAAGCTCCAAAGATCGCCTTTTAATCTCAGCAGTTATTCATCTAGTCCCCCAATTTTTAACAAAAACCAACTTACTCAACATCCGCACTTCGTAGTCGTGTATATATACAAACAGAGGCTCTGAATATGAAACAAAACTACTTATCTATGCATGTAATAGAGCCAAAGTAAGGCAAAATGAAGCTCTTCCGTTTGAATAACTAAATCGCTTTACTTGCAGCAACGCTAGTTTCCAAACTGTACATGCTGTATTGCGCAAAATAACTCCGCAACTTGATCTGCGGTTATAGGGCTTCAGTAATCCAATTCATATATGCATATTTCACTGCATAGTTTTAATGAATAATGAATGCAGTATTCTACGAGGGGGGTCTGAAATGTTTCAAGCCTCGACATGAAGAGGGCGTTAATCATCAAAAATATTTTGGTAATATAATTGCACATGCGTTGAAAAATACTTTTGAAAATTTCAGCCATGTTGGATGCTTAATTGTTGTTTAATAGTCGTTTGTGTCAGTCGAAATTAGTGTTTCTGTAAAACTAGAAAAAATTGAATATCGAGCTGTCATTGAATCCTTGCATTTGAAAGGCAATACACCTATATAAATTGAAACCGAGGTGGGTGTTGCTTAGGAAAACTCTACACCATCTTTTGCAACAGTCAAACTTTGGGCAGCTGAATTTAAACGTGGTCGTACCGGCTTGGTTGACGATGAACGTTCCGGACAGCCAAAAACTGCAACCACTACCGATAACATCGGAAAAGTTCACCAAATGGTGTTAGACAGCCGTTGAAATAAGGTTAGAGAAATAGCAAAAGCTGTCAGCATCTCGAAAGAAAGTGTTTGCCATATATTAACTGAAGATTTGGGCATTTGAAAAAAGCTAGCTGCACGCTGGGCGCCGCGCTTGCTCACTCAGGACCAAAACTGCATTTCCAATTCGAATGAACATTTCCAGTTGAAGCAGTTTGGCGTCGATTAATAACTGTAGTTAAAGCCTGGATACACCAATATTCTCTTGGAGTCAAGGCACAGTAAAAATGACATACTGCGAAGGGTAAACCGTTTCCGAAGAAGTTTGTTGGGATAGTCTTTGAGTTATGTTAATCGACTATCTTGAAAAAGGGAAAACAATAACGGGAGCATACTTCACACCATTACTTAACAAGCTGAAGACAGAAATTACGGAAGGACGGCCACATTTGAAGAAAATATAAGTTTTGGTCCACCAAGACACTTCAGCGGTCGCCATGCCAAAAATTCACGAAGTGGGGTTGGAGTTGATAAAGCACCCACCCTATTCACCAGATCTCGCTCCCAGCGAGATTTTTCTGTTTCCTAGGCTCAATCTTTCGCTCGGGGGACAAAGATTTTCATCGAATCAGGAAGCTATCACACTCTCAAGCGCCTATTTTGCAAAACAAGATACCAACTACTATTTGGACGGATTAGAGATGGGAACACCGCTAGGAAAGGTGTATATACTTGGAAGGAGGCTATGTTGATAAATAAAACTGGACTGGAAATACTTTTTTCTGTGTTAGACTGGAAACTCTTGAGGCTACTCTCGTGAGTGTGTATGTACAGAAATGTATTCGCTTCAACGTAACTTTGATATCTAAAGCCTCTTCTCTGTGGATCATTCAAAATTAATTTAAAAGCGAATTTAGAATTTGACATAATAGGTTTCCACTTAGAATTGCATGCAATACAAATCGCCATGCATTTGTATATATCACGAGTTTCATATTTTAACTTAACAGCGTAGAAAATTGCAAAATGGTTTTCATAGCGGATCAATATATGTAGAAAGCTAATAATAATACGTTGCATATTTTATGTCTCACCTATGGATTATGGGGATACGCACGCAATGTCAAATATGGAAGCAGTACATCATGTATTGTTTATGCCCAACGTCGAAATTTATATGGAGGGCAAGATAAATATCAATACTTTTTTACCATGATTGATGCAATCAATTACATTATATATTCCCTGGATAACATAGGCGATAAATACAAATAGAATTTGAAGTATACAAGGTGTTTAGAAAATGAAGTTTCATTTTCTTGTGCATACAATATAGGAATACCATAGTTGTAGTTTATATCCTAAAAGAAACACTAGCTTCTATATTGGCAGCTATCGAGGTAACTAGAAAATATGCATTTGTAATTTTTCGAAATGGCAACCTATACATTGTATTTCTAGTAAAAATAGTAGCCAAAACATTATAGTAAATAATAGCTAATTATTAGAGCGAGGTTATCGTCTCTGCGATACATAGGTGTTTCACCGGAGTAGCGAGCTGTGTGCAAAAATCGATTCTCGCTTTGCCAGCGTCCGCTTATTTATTTTTCGTTCAGTCCTAACATCTGCATCAGCATAATTTTTCTGTAGCGGCTTTTTAAGAAATTAATTGGCCCTTGATCCATGGGTTGTAGCTTTGAACTGGTATTAGGCGGCATAGAAACCAAATTAATTTGGTTTAGCGGAACTTCGGGATGCGCTGGGCAAATATCAACTAATGGTAACATTTTTCTGTTTTCCTTTTTTAACTCTTCGTCCCATTGAAGTAGCTTTTCTATAAACAGATTAATTGTCATTCATGCTTTACTATTTGATCTGTATTTGACTGGTAATTATCTAGGATTGGCGGATTTTGCGATAATAAACAGTCTTCTATTTTTCGTTCTAGATATGTTGGCAACTACCGAGATAATGCTCACTTTAGACGTCTTTCCACCAACACTGTTTTTCCCTATGAATTTCAGTTTTATCTAGGGTTCGTCAGTAAAAAACTCGGTCTCGTCGACGTTAAAAATGTCTTTACTGTCATGGTTTTTGCGATAGTCAACCCAAACAGTAATATATCAACTGAGGCATACTTACAAACAACTTTTCCTCCAGTGACACAATGTTTCTTCTTAAAACGTCTAATTCTCAATTTTACTGCCTATTACACTTGGTTTTTCTTGAAAAGTAGTGTCACTTAAGAAAACATTCTTCTGTCTTTTTTGAGTAAACCACTGCAATAGTCCCTTATCAACCTTTTCATGGGCTGATTTTTTCAAACTTTTGCACGTTACATTAACTTTACCATGTAACATTAAAATCTCTTCTATTTTCTCCCAAGTTACGGAAACGTTAGATTTAGGCTAACATCACAACAAATATTGATCTGTCTAATACCATTTTCTATCTTTTGAGTAATATCATGTTTGTCTTTTAATGTTAAAGCTTTATGTTTCTAGTTTTCAAAAATTCAAGGGGTTATTCCATGAACTATTCTAAGAATATTTTGTACTTTTATGATTTTTGGAAAGCCCCTTTGTTTCGAAGGTACTTGAAGATCGTTTTCAACATCAGTTCTCGTTGAACGTTTGGTTAGGAATTGTGGGCTAATTGGACCGGTGTTTCTACCAGGAAGACTTACCGGCGGGGTGTATCGAAACTTTTTGGAACCAACGCTACCTCTGTTTCTGGAGGATGTACCATTGGCAACAAGAAAGCGCATTTTAGTGTGGTTGCTCGTGAGTTTTTAACAGCAACATACGTAGATCGTTGGATTGGTCGAGGTGGACCTCGCTTATGGCCTGCTCGATCCCCGGACTTAAACCCCCTGGATTATTTCCTATGGGGGGAAACTGTGGAAGATTTAAGAAATCGGATAATTGCTGGGTGTAACTCAATAAGAAACGACCCTGGTGTTTTTGAAAGAGTTCGGCAGTCAATGAGGAGAAGATTGGATTCTTGCATCCTAGCTGGAGGTAGTCATTTTCAACAGTTCTTGTAGATTAAGAAACTTTAAATGTAATTTTTGGTAGTAAAATGTTGGTTTTGTCGAAATTTTTTTTCGCCCTGTATCTTCGAAACAAAGGGGCTTTTCAAAAATCATCAAAGGACAAAATATTCTTAGAATAGTTCATGGAATAACCCCTTGAATTTTTGCCGTATGTTTAATAAACACCCTGTATATTGGTCATGGAAAAACTTTTCATTACTTGAAGTAGCGTTCACTGTAACCGTTCACTATGAGCGGGTTCACTATATCAGGACTCCACGCTAACAAAAATTTGAAGTCAAATAGATCTCTTCATTTGAATACATCCTACTTCAATAACACGTATTGTTACCTTTTTAAATTCTATTTTTGCAGAGAGAGGTAGAAATGCATTTATCTGTTCTACTGTTTGATTTTATCTACTACCGCCGAATGCCAGCAATTAAAAATATGTTCGCACATTTATTTATATCACTGTCATATATACATTTGGAATAGAAGTGATAAATTACATTTAATGGTAAATGCTGCAGTAAGTCTGGTTTACATCTATGGCTCACTATTTGCGGAATATCGAACGAAAAGGTAATACATATATGTATATAAAGTCCATTCTCGATACTTTATGGTAAAAAGTACCTACACATTATGATTTAAAATGCGGCATACTTCCTTCTTCGTGCGCCTGTACTTTATAATGAATCTAATCCACTTAAAGTCTTTTTAAATGAATATTTCCTTCATTTTTTCTTATAATCAATTAAGATTATAATGTTGAATTTGTTTACTTAGCAATCTTATGTTTATCATGCACACCAATTTCAACTCATTTTAAAATATCTGTTAAAATCCGCTGACTCACAAAATATTTATTACTTTTTAGAATTACGAGAAGCATTCGAAGCAGAAGCCCAAGAGCTGAAAAAAACACGTTTGTTACTATCGGCAGCTGTTCCTGTAGGTCCCGATAACATCAAAGGGGGTTATGATGTTCCAGCTGTTGCCTCCTATTTAGATTTCATCAACTTGATGGCTTACGATTTCCACGGAAAATGGGAAAGAGAAACAGGTCACAACGCACCTCTGTATGCCTCCAGTTCAGATAGCGAATGGAGGAAACAATTATCCGTAGATCACGCGGCTAATCTCTGGGTGAGATTAGGTGCACCAAAAGAAAAACTTATCATTGGCATGCCGACATACGGTAGATCGTTCACGTTGAGTAATAGCAAGAAGTTCGCTATAAATTCTCCTTCTAGCGGTGGTGGTAAAGAAGGTAGCTACACAAAAGAAAGTGGCTTCTTAGCATATTACGAGGTAAACCTTAGTATAAACGGCTTGCATGGGTTGCTATTAATTATAAATTCCTTGAATAAAAATAGGTTTGCGAAATGTTGCTTAACGGCGGTACTTACATTTGGGATGACGAAATGAAGGTACCCTATTGCGTTCAAGGTGACCAGTGGGTAGGTTTCGACGACGAGAAATCAATACGTATGAAGATGAAATGGTTGAAAGATAGTGGATTCGGTGGTGCTATGGTTTGGAGTTTGGACCAAGATGACTTTACCGGAACTATGTGCGGAGGCAACGTAAAATATCCGTTAATAGGAGCCATAAGGTAGGTATTTACTTCAATTTCTATTCAAAAGCTATTAAGTTCAAATTTACTCACTTGCTTCTAGAGAGGAATTACGAGGTATATCTCGTGGAAAAGACGCTAAAGACATGGATTGGGAAAAAGTAGCCGGAGCGGAACCGGAAGAGGAGGAGGAACCGGAAGAAGTTAAACCCGCATCAATCAAGATACGCGTTCAAGATGTTCTGAGCAGAGTGAGGAAGCCTGGCAAGAAAACAGCCGGAAAAACAACTCTACGTATCCAGAAAAATGGTACTTTGCATTTTCTTTAAATATTATGCATTCCGCAACAAAAAAATGATATTTTGGAAAGAAATATTCAATATAAAGAATGTCACGCTCTTTATTTTGCTTCGTAATGAAAACTTCGTATAGGAATATTTATTAAATGGAAATTAAGAATAACAAACGATCATAAGTTTAAAACCCCTTTAAAAAATATAATTGGTACATAAAATATAATCTGCAAAGTAACTCAACAAAATAAGCCGCTCCTGTTAAATTTCAGCGAAAATTCCATAAATTACCATAAAAATAAAGTAGGTTTATGTACGTACTTTCTTGCAATTGCGTACAAACAGATGTTCAGGCTTGTAGTAAAAATAATGCATGTAATATTAAAGAAGTTTGGCAATATATTTGTTTCAAACAAAATATGCCAATATTGCTTTGTATACCTAGCTGAGATGCCGAAGTTAAATTGATATTAACTAAAAACATCCAAGTGTGAGATTCACGCAGCAATACTAGGATATTAGGATAATAGGGGAAGAAATCATAATCGTTCGTGTTTAGAAAAATCTACTTGTAGCTACTGAAACGGCACCTGAATTTGTTTGGGAAATCGGTGTAATTATAAAAACATTGTTTCAATATTTACGGTTAAGCCAGGAATGAATACAATAGATTTACAAGAGCAAATCCAAATTTAGAGTATTTAGTACCGAGCGACTCATAGAACTAAAAATAAAAGAATGCTGCGTGAAACTGCAATACTGTTCGTAAAATACTGAGAAGGTCCAGTTTTTGGCATGGGAATGGTTTTGTACACCTTGCGTAACAAATTTAGGGGATGTCGAAAGCACCATAAAAAAGAAATTAATTTTGGATTTTGGGTACGCTTATTTTCCATCAAGACAACAGCTCTAAACACCTATCAAAACCATGGAAAAACAATTTAAAGGTAACGGGGAATTGAAGAATGTAAAACAGATTTGGCTACTGCAACCTGTAGGTATCAATTCATTTGGGATGTTGTGGAATTATTTTGATAGAAAACCTTCCCAACGGTGTCTAACCACAGTGAAACATTTGTAAAGGCACTTTAATCTGAGTGGATAAAAATTAGAACAGTTTACAATGTACCCATTTTTATTTCGATTCGACTTTACTGTTTCAAGAAGTGTAAATTTATTGAAATAATAATATTGGCTTTTTCTTCCATCGTTGAACCGATTCAGAACCGTTCAAACCAATCGTTCTTGTAAATAATACAACATTAGTATCATATACCATGATTTGCATTGGTGAACCATTTTGAACGGTTCAGAAACGATTCAAATGTAAAAGGAAAACAAATCTATTGTTTCACAAATGAAAGTTGTTTGGTGTAGAAGAAGGAAGAAAATTGTGATATTATAAGTTGACCTCGATCATGTTTCGAGGTTTCTTTGGTACAAAATTTTTGTTTTTCAAACGAAAGCCAATATTTTTCTTATATGTAGTTACTTTTATCTTTATTTTGGATGAAGTTGACATAATGTCTTTCCGTGATTGTTACACTAATGTACATGACGTTTCGCTAAACGTACTGTCAGCTTGTTCAGAGATTTTCTGTGCATTGTGAGCTGTCCTTTTCTATTGTCAATTGTCAACATGTTGCTTAGTTTGTAACCATCTTCCCTAATGAAGTTGTTGGTATTCTTCATTATTTCCAGTAATTCTTTAACAATTAGTTTTCAGCAAACAGTTCAGCACAGTACTAACTATGACAATGTTAAAATACTTGCTAAAACTTACATATAGTCGCAGACTGAGCAACATATGGAGGTTGACAATACACAGTAGTAAGCCACAAAGAGTATAGGCCAGAATGAACACTAACCGAACAGTAACAGATACGATCTACGATCCATCAGACCAGACCGGATACGCCTCAACAGAGCGAAATGACCGGAGGGTATAAAACGAGGAGCAACTGACAACAACGCCAGTCTCCTGTAGATCACACATCGGTTCGGGAATTACATCTTATTGCTAATAACTTGACAAAAAGAAAGGCACCCGACCGAGTTGTCATTACGAATGAGGCCATTAAGACACTTCTCAGAATCTGCCTGCAACACCTAGGTTAGATTATTGGCGGAATCCTTAAGTTCCTACTACTTTCCTCATCCATCATAGTTATGATCCCCAAGCCGGGATCGTATCTGTCAAAGGTTGCCGAGATAAAAATCCTTAGCAGGTTGAAATTTAATATCAGCGATAAGGAACATTCAGTTCACGGCATCATACCCGGGCTATCGACAAACTCTCAAACTGTGCGGGTGACGAACGGTATTATACAAGGATTTGGTAAGCGCGAAGTAACTATGGTCTTTTTCGTCATTAAAAGCACGTTCGACTTAGTATGATACGACGCAACGAATTGATCTACAAACTCCTCCAAGATGGACCAAACTTGTAACCAAATTATCAGTTGGTAACTCTCGGAACGTAAGTTTATCATCAGTGTGGGTAATGTGGTGACGTTTGGGCAATCTCTGGAAGCGACAGGGGTCGTTACTGGCTCCAGTGCTCAAGAACACAAACGTCCTTGGACCAATTACAACCTGTCAGCAGTCAAATGTTCTGGTCGGAGAGTACAAAGCACTTGGGTTTGGAACTTGAGAGACATCTGTTATGGCAGGAACACAAGTGACACATTAAGGTGGAAATCCAGAAGACGATCGGAGCACTATACCCTCTACAGTCCCTGGCCATATTACTTGAAACATATCATAAATCAACCCTTTTACCTGGAAATTCCCATCCTATTATAGTGATATCAATAAATAAAAATACCAGAGAAATGATATTTAGAAGAGTAAAGTACGTATATATAAATATTTCAGTTACATTTAGCGAGTTCACAGTTTAGAGAATGCATCGATATTTTTTAAAATATTTGGTCATAACCGTATAGAAGCTAAGTTGTGGAGTATCGTTAAGTGCTTTGTGTTGATATATCGTTATTGCATATCTAAAATTGTTATTCTATCTCTCTCTTAATAACTAATTCTTTGGAATTTAAAAAAAAATTGAAGTATTTGGGGTTTTTTGTAGAAAATGCCCGGGAAAGATTTAACAAATGCACAAAAAGCCGCTATACAAGCTCTACTACAATCAAACAAACATTCACAACGAGAAATTGCAAAATTACAGAAAGTATCTACTTCTTTTGTATCGCGTTTAGCTAGAAACCTAAACGAAGGAGCTAGCACATCGACACAAAGACGGGCAAAGTGCGGTCGGAAAAGAAAAACTTCGAAGAGATCTGACCGTAAAATGATTCAAAAAAGTGTACAAAAGAGAGGAATAGAGATTTCGAGCAAAACTGTCAGGCGCCAATTGCGCGAAAATCGCCTAATGGGCCGAAGACCTATAAAAAAGCCGCGTTTAACAGAAAAAAAGAAATCTGCTCGTCTCAACTTTGCAAGAGAATATCACCATTTCACAGACGAGAATTGGAAAGAGGTGAATAACTTAACAACATGATTTTTACTGAATTAATGTTTGCATTATTTAATAGGTTTTCTTTAGTGACGAGTGCTCGCTCTGTGTGTTAGTGCAGTGAACACAATTTGTTCGTAGACGACCTGGCGAACGTCTCACGGTTCTTCGAACTGTAAAACACCCTCCGCAGGTAATGATTTGGGGAGTGATTAGTGGAGACGGACCCGGCCCTTTGTATTTTGTAGAAGGTACAATGCGTCAAGAGCAGTACATGAATGTGTTAAAAAACACGTTATTACACATACCTCTTTTACGTTGGGCCGGAAATTCACCTCAATCCCATCGAGAACGTATGGAATCGACTGAAAAGTAAGGTATATGAAAGAGAAAATCCCACAAAGGATATATTAATGAAGAATATAAAGGATGTATGGGAGAACGATGAAGATATAAAAGAGACAATCATATCTTGCATTGAAAGTATGCCCCGAAGAATTAAGGGTGTTATTAAAAATCATGGGTTATGGACTAAATATTAATTACTTATTTAATATTTACATATATGTTACATATTTTTACAATATATTTTATAAATAAAAAATATAGTACATGTATAGTTTATATTTTATTATGAAGAAACTACAAAATACTGAGTGTTTCAAGTAATTTGGCCAGGGACTGTAATCTGCTGGAGAAGCAAACTGAACATCCGGTAGAAGAAGCGTACCAAGCGTTAAGATGCGATTTACTCAGGTATCCATAGAGAAGCAGTCGATCGAGGTCATAGTCAGAAATCAGAGATGTAGTGATCGAGACCGCCGGAAGGAAGTAGCTTCTTGCTCCCATAGTTAGATAACCAATCGCGGTAACCCACAATCGTGCGGAGATATGAACGCCGCGTCATCAACAGGTAGAAGGGAAGGTTCAAAGGCAAATAAAGAAAAACTCCGACTTTAACTATAAACCGGATCTTGCGAACAATGCCAGTCTTTAGGAAACTTCTTAAAAAGCTGCAATATATTCAGCGGAATGTCTTTGTATTAGTGCAACAGATACGGCAAAACCTGAAATACACCACTTTAATAACGAATAAGTTTTGCGAACAACACTTGACAGCCTATCCAATGAAATACCAGGCACCACAGATTAAATAGTTCAAATCCTTAGGTTTACGCTTGCAATTAAATATAGAACCTATTCCTTGTATTGTATACCTATCGTTTTCAACGCAATTTCTCCTTGTTTCAAACATGTATAGGAGCACAAAACGTTTCTCGGCACTAAAGGAGTAATTTATGTCTGCTACTAATGTTCTAAAGCTTTAATGTTTTCTTTATTGTAATTAGTACTGCGTTTATCCTACCGCTAGTATATAAATAAACGAATTTTGTAATTACATTTCCTACGAATACACAACACGTGGTCACCCTTAAAAACGCTGTGCGCGATAAATAAATACACTTAGGTACGTTAGCTATGTTTAAAATATGAGCAAAATGTTTTTGATGATTATGTAATATAATTCGATATTCTGCTTTGTACACTCGAATTTCGCAAAAGCAAAGCGCTCGAGGCCAGTAAACGACAACCTCCCATACAAAATTACTAAACAAGATATTTCCCTTTGGGTAATACGCATATTTACGACCAGTCGCTGTTTCTACACCACCTAACAAACACATTTCACGCATATGTGGAGAAACTGGGTAAATAATATTACCGAGGCTATGTTTGTACATATTGTACATATAAAATATCTTCATTTAATTTGAATAATAATGCACAAAATTACAATTTTATTAATTTGTTTGTGTATTACAGTTCGCAAACCACAAGTACTGTGCTACATGACAAAATGGTCCCAAAAACGACCAGGATCCGGCAGATTCAGTCCCGAAGACATTGACCCAAAACTATGTACCCATGTGGTGTATGCTTTCGCAACTCTAAAAGACCACAAATTAGCCGAAGCCGACGACAAGGACGAAGAATTGTACGAGAGAGTCATCGCTTTAAGGGATAGAAATCCGGATGTTAAAGTATGTCCCGTCAATCGCTTGATACCAATGTATCTAATCAAATAACACTATTAATGCTTGCAGATTCTATTGGCAATTGGAGGCTGGGCGTTCGGATCGACGCCGTTCAAAGAACTGACAAGCAACGTCTTCAGAATGAATCAATTTGTCTACGAATCAATTGAGTTCCTCAGAGACTATAAATTCAACGGTTTAGACGTTGATTGGGAATACCCTCGCGGTGCAGATGATAGAGAAGCTTACGTTAACCTTCTGCGAGAATTAAGAACTGCATTCGAAGGCGAAGCTAAAAGCAGCGGAGAACCAAGGCTATTGCTGACAGCAGCTGTTCCAGCATCTTTCGAAGCAATAGCTGCTGGATATGACGTACCAGAAATATCAAAGTATTTGGACTTAATCAACGTTATGACATACGATTTCCATGGACAGTGGGAAAGGACGGTAGGACACAATTCACCATTATTCCCGCTAGAGAGCGCAACAAGTTATCAAAAGAAATTGACAGTGGTATGTATAAACACTTGGGTCCCTCATGAAGAATACGTATTATAATTTATTTCCAG
This sequence comes from Dynastes maya, assembly GCA_029619315.2. Classification (NCBI taxonomy): domain Eukaryota; kingdom Metazoa; phylum Arthropoda; class Insecta; order Coleoptera; family Scarabaeidae; genus Dynastes; species Dynastes maya. The sequence goes on along the minus strand of JAROYE020000006.1, from coordinate 32,985,505 downwards.
GATTATTCTGCTCGAGAATGGGTTAAACAAGGAGCACCAAAAGAAAAATTGATGATAGGCATGCCAACCTATGGAAGAAGCTTTGAATTGGTCAACACAACCCAATTCGACATTGGTGCACCGGCGTCCGGCGGTGGTACATCGGGACAATTCACGAATGAAGCTGGTTTCATGAGCTACTATGAAATATGCGACTTCCTACAAGAAGAAAATACGACTCTTGTCTGGGATAATGAGCAGCAAGTGCCGTTTGCCTATAGAGACAATCAATGGGTTGGTTTTGACGATGAAAGGAGTTTGAAGACCAAGGTAATGTTACACTACACTTTAGTTATGCAGTCCAATACATTTGCCGTGTCTACCTTTTGTTGCTGTAGATTGCGTGGTTGAAAGAAGAAGGCTTTGGAGGAATTATGATTTGGTCGGTAGACATGGATGACTTCAGAGGACGTTGCGGTGGTGGTAAATATCCTTTGATTAACGCGATGAGACAAGAACTTGATGGGTATAAAGTTAAATTGGAATATACCGGGCCATACGAAAGTTCTGCCCCTATTGGACAATATACAACTAAAGATCGTAAGTGCCGTAATTTATATTTAATGCTATTGGGTATCAGGTATGATTAGAACAACGTTACTATGGTTCCAATTGTGATTTGTACATTCTTAAGAGCTAAACACACGTTATATCCTTAGTCAGCGATTATTGAGATACAAATACAAAGATTCCTGGAGTATCAATTAATTCATTTTATTATTTGAAAATTAATGTCATATGATTTCCACAGTATGCCTATATTATCAAAATTTGGGCTAATACCGTATTTTGGTAAATTATATACCTTTACTCAATGAATCATAGCTGGACACATTTGTTACAATGTACGTAAATTTCCATCCACCTATGACAACACTAATATATGTATTTCGTGCATTCTGGCCGCTAAACGATTTCCGTAAATAGAATTCTATGCACGGTTATTGTGAAGTCAATATAACAAATGCCATAAATAAAGGTAATCCTAAATTTGAAATACATGCCAACCCTCAATAAATCAGTCCGTTTCATAATCTGTTTTACTAAAGAAAGAGACCAAACTTTTAATTCGGTTGTTATATCAAAAGTGGGGAATATTTGATAATGAAGCTTAGCTGGCTCCTTCAACGACCATACTACATCTAAGTGCAACGAGAGAGTGCACCAAAAACAAATTAAAATTAATGTTGTTGCTAGTTTCTCTCTATTTGGCACGTTTGAATATTGGCTGATATTTCCCAATATCTTGACTTGCATTAAAAAGTATTAGTTCTTTTCGTGTTTTCACATATCCAATTATTGATTGCCTCTAATACCACATTAACTTTCCATAAATTTCAAAATTTGTAAAATAACTAAAAAAAAGCAGTTAAGATGATGAACTTTACTTAACGTACAGCATCGTACAAGAAAACATACTGGATCCATTGCTCTATTCCATTTATAACTCTTTATAACTCCCTCCTTTTGCAAATATCACACCTACAAGTTTATTACTCTTTTCCGATATCTGATCTTGATCTGGGGCTGGGGTTGCATATTAGTTCAATATTTAGATTTGATTGATATTTAGATTTGATTGACTTCTACCAAAGCAGAGTTCGTCTTTGCATCCTTAACACTGAGGCTTAGTAGCCTATTGTATTATTGTTACTTATTTTTACGGTTTCGTTTTACTTGAACAGGTTAGTTCCCTCGATCAGGCCTATGTAGTAAATTTTTCTCCGTTGGTAGATCAATTGCGCTTTGCACAGCGAATCTGCGTTGAACTAGCGCTGCACATTCGAAAATAATAAGAAGGACTGTTTCCTCCTCCTCACTGCAAAGTCTACACAAAGGTTCATCTTTGTAGATCCCCATCTTATGCAAGTGGTCTTTCAAACAGCCATGTCCTGTTAGTGGATATGTTGCTGCCCTAAGCTGTATCTTCTTAATTCAAGCAGATCAATAGTCAGATGTTGCAACGGTCTTCCCAACATCTGTTTGCTGTGCTTTTGTCCAACTGCATGGTTCCAATTTAGCTGGTGTTGTGTTATGGTCCACTCATTAACTGCACCACGCACGGCACTCTTGGTAATTCCTAGACCCGGTTCAGGGCCTATATAATTCATTTTTGAGCCTTCCTTCATTAGCTGGTCTGCAATTTTACTCCCCTCTATACCCCTATGTTCTAGCACCCCCACTAGTGTGACCTTGTTGTGTTTAGACAGAACCATTAGGTTTTGCAAGCACTCCCGTACTAGTTTAGAGGCTATATTGATAAGATGCTAGTGCCTTTAACGCTGTTTGACTCCCCTGCGGTCGCTGATGCAGACTCTCCCACACGCAGGTTTGTACAGCATATATTTCAGTTTGAAATATCGTGGTGTATCGCCCAAGTGATCCTCATACTCATAAACACCAAGGCCAAAAGTAGTGCCCGTTTTTGACTCATCTGTGCACCAGATTTGAGCTTTCGGTTTTCTCCCCTCTCCATCTGTCCATTCTTCCCAATTCAAGAAGACTTTGAAAGGTTTGTCATAGGAGGTCATGGCGATTGTTATGTCGCTACCCATATCAAAGATAGGGTTTGTTGCTGCTGTTTCTATTCTGGTGTGCCCGCACCTACTGTGGGTTCTCCAGTTACTAGTGTTTTTCAGTCCCGTTCTGGCTTCTCCCTTGATATAGATCTCAAGAGGAGGTGGGTTTAGCATGGTTTTCATAGCAGCTATTGGGGTGCTTTTAATGGCTCTAGTTATACATAGACATGCCAGTCTCCGAATTTTCGAGAGACTGGTTATCGCATGTTTCTGCGTGATCTTACGTCATATGTGGTTCGAGTCCCCTTTTTTTCCCGACTGTTCTTCTTCGGTTGTCATCCTCTTACATTTGTCGGTCATTTTTTGTAAATGCGAGTTCCAGTTCAGTTTAGAGTCCAAGATTACACCTAAGAACTTAGCCTACTGACTAATCTGTACTACTTCGTTGTAAAGAATCGGCTCTCTTAAACCGTCCAATTTCCTTCTCTTGGTGAAGGGTACAAGCGCAATTTTTCCAAGATTTACTCTAAGGTTCTCCTTCTTGCACCATACTTCTGCCATGTTTAATGCTCTTTGCATTAGTTCTGAGATTATACTGGCGTTTCTCTCACTGGTGAGTAGTGTATAGTAGCCAGCACTGTTTAGCAAGATCAGCAGTTCGTCTATCACCATATCCCACAATACAGGGGATAATACCCCTCCCTGCGAGCATCCTCTGGCGATAGACACCTGCATCGTCTCACCTGCCAGTGCTGCCTCCACTTGTCTGCCATGGAGCATGGCTCCGACCCATCTACAGGCAGTGTTGTCTCCTCCATGGCTGTTCACAGCCTGTAATAGTGATGCAAATGAGGTGTTATCAAACGCACCTTCTATGTCAAGAAACGCAGCTAATGCAATTTCTTGATTGTTTAGAGATGCCTCCACCCGCGACACGAGCTGATGCAAAACACTTTCACATGATTTACCTGCTTGGTAGGCATGCTGGTTGGGATGTAATGGCCTTTCTATTAGAGAGGTTTCCCTGACATACTTTTCAAGCAGTTTTTCCATGGTCTTCAAGATGAAGGATGATAGGGTTATTGACCTGTATGCCTTTGCCTCGGTGTATGAGCATCGCCCAGGTTTTGGAATAAACACGACCTTAGCCCTATTCCAGACGGATGGTATGTAACCCAGCGCCAGACTGGCTCTATAAATTCCGCAAAGCACTGGTGCTATTGCATCTTCACCTTGCTGTAACAAAGCAGGAAAAATCTCGTCAGGTCCGGGTGACTTATAGGCCTCAAACGAGTCGTTTGCCCAGACAATCCTGCCGTATGTTATTGCCCGTTTAGCTAGCTGCCAGTCATCTCTTTTAGCTCTTCTCAGGGCTTGGTTATACGTAGTGAGTACGTTTCGATATTCCAACCACTCATTGGTTTTTTCGCTCTGTTGAATAACTTGCGTGTTCGTTGGCTCAGTAGTGACAACTCCTCGTTCCACCAGCTGACTGCTCTGGAAGAGTTTCGTTTTGACTGAGGACAGCTTATAGTATATGAGGTTATTATGGCCTCTTGTAGTTGTTCTAAGGCCGCCTCTCTATCAAGTTCATTTTTAATGTCTGATTTGACCGGTTTGATGTCAACATCAGCGATTTCCAGGATGATGTACCTGTGATCTGAGTGAGATGGTTCCTCAGACACATACCACTTAGTAACCTGAGTACTAATGTACAGGAAGTTTAGAGTTATATCAATTACCTGTTTCCTTCTCATCCAAATAGGTACAGAACAATGAACAATTTTATCTGTGTTTAGTGAATATTTACGTTATTTTTTTATTGGACTTTATTATCTAAGACAATAGATGATTATTATTAATAATTTTGTAAGCAACTATGATTACAACAATTTAATAATTAGAGAAGAAACATTTTGCCAAAAGCAAAGAATTCAAAATCTAATTTATTAATTGATTGATATTTAACAGGTTTTACTCTGACTAGTGAAAAAAATAGCTTGCTGTTGTATTTACTTTATTCAGTGCACTGATGCAACTTAAGTTGCCTGACATCGTCTTTCAAACAGTTCAAATAAAATATGTCTTTTACAGCAAACGAAGTTAAATGCGAGGAGGAAGAAGGACACATCAGTTACCATCCCGATAAAAACGACTGCACACATTACTGGATGTGCGAAGGTGACAGAAAGCATCACATGCCATGCCCCTTAAAATTAGTATTCAATCCAGACCAGAACGTTTGTGATTGGCCTGAGAACGTTGAAAGCTGTATGCAACACACAGAAGCACCACCCGCATCTAAAAGATAGATCGAAAAAAAGATAACAAATTAATTAAATCATATAAAAATTATAAATTATTCAATTCCTTACAGGTGTAAATTATTTATTATTTCCTTTGTTTTGTAGACATACAGTCACTGCCATGTCAGATGTCAGTTAAAAGGCGTTTTAAAGACATACATTTCTTTGTATTCCGATACATTATTTCTTACTTTTATTTCCTGTTTCTAATTGTCTTCTTAAATCAAACAGCTCCCTTACTTTCTGAAGTTTTACACTTGATGATCTATTTGTCATTTCTAAATGTTCATGAGAATATATTATATAAATAGGTATTTATAATTTATATAAAATGTAAGTTTAAATATAACCTACGATGAAAGATGTAAGTGATACAAATGGTTTGTAAGATCTGTGCACAAAAGAGAAAAATCTAATACAAAAAAACGAGACATATTTTTATATTACAATATGTATTATATATGTACGTTGTTAAATTTTAAGATTTTTTGTAAATAATTAGTGTATAAAAAATTAATATAAATTTAGTTTTTAGTAAGTTGTAGGTAATTTATTTATCCTTTTATCCTCTGCAAAGTTTTTTTAAAATCTAGGAAGAGTGATTTAAAGTTTCCTACAAAAGGTAAGCGTTTCGATTGGCTCCGATTAAACCCAACTTACACATAAACAATATAATAGCGGAAATCGTCGTCGGTCATTTCTAGTGTTTACTATGACCTGTCAACGTGCCGGTAACAGCGTTTAGAGAATATTTTATATTGTTTCTTGGTTATTTCACAACTTCTAAGTAAAAAAAGAAAAAAAAACGAGTACTTTTAAAATGTGTAATGTGGACAAGGCTAAAAGACTACCCCTTGCTGGCGCAGCAAATAAGTTTATCTGTCTTTCCGAATTTGTTCTACGACGATGCTAAAGTAGCTTCTAAAGTGTGAGAGAAACATTTGATGTGCTGGGACAAGGCGAACTGTAACAAACATATAAATACCGAAGAACACAGAAATAAAAAAAAGGGCGTGCCAACGAAAACTGCCTTTAGCTTCGATTTACTTGTCATGTAATTTGACGTTTCGCTTACTCGAAAAAGAACCCTTTCAAAGCCTTTGCTACAAGTACAACCCCGAGTTGAAGTTGCCAACTACAAAAACGACACGTAAGCATGTTTCATTTGTACGCGAAAACGTGGAAGAAAAAATCAAATCTGCATTAAAAAATAAGTTGCGTTGGTTATGTGTTAACGAAACAACAGATTCTATTCTAAATGTTATAGTGCGTGTACTAAACCCTCATAAACCTACCTTTCCACTCTTACTAGCCAGCAAAAGACGGGAAAATTGTGATGCAGCAATTGTGAGGGTGATAGTACGTTAGAAAACCTACAAGTCTCACCAGCTCAAGTATTGATGTCTGTGGGTGCCGCGACAACGCGTTCGGTAAACCGTTCTCTTCTTGAACACGGTTGCAAATGTTTACATGTTACATGTAAAGTGCATTCTTTACGTCTTGTGGCAGAAACTATTCGACAATGTTCATGCGAGGTAGATGAATTAATAGCAAGTACAAAAAAAGTGTGTCTCAAATCTCATCTTCGATCGTTTCATGAACGGTGTCCTGGTATTCGTGAACCACCACAGCTGATCCTTGGGGAACATATTGCAGGCAGCTCTTTATTACGCTGAATATTTCAAACAAGTAAAAGCTGTTATTCTATAATTATAATAAGCCAGATAAAACTAAAGCAGAGTTACAAATTATTGGTAGCAACTAAAAAGGATTACATGGTGCAATAAAACAATTACAAAATAGAGCGTTGTCGTTAGTGGAGTCACTGCAAATAGTGGACGAAGTACGTACACTGCTACGCACTATACATGACGCAAAATATAATCGCGTTTTAAAAAACTTCGAGAGTGTATTAAAGAAAGATTCCGAGTTTATCACAACAAAACAAATTTGTGATGGTGCATCGACTAATTCATTAATTGAATTCAAAGAGTGTTTTAATCATGCATGTATTGCATCCGTAGATATCGAACGATTTTTTTTCAAAATATAAACACATTTTTTCACCACGGCGAACATCGTTCAACGAGATAACTGTGGAAACATATCCAATGCTGTCAACTTTTTACGACTCTTATCCAATGGGTGATAATACTTATAATGGTGCTTTCACTTTTAATGTTCGGCAATCCCGATGCAGTTTCACAAATTTTCAGGTATTATAATTCTTGATTGGTTCTGTTATTATTCAATTTATTACTTATTTTTTGGTATTGTACGCGCACGCCTATGGCGCGCAGAGACTTTACCTCGCTTTACGAATAACCACACAGTCAAATTATCAAACCAAAAATTATTCCTTTGTCACATATTCTTTACGTATACACTATAATTGCTGGTTAATCCACATTTTTAAATCCATGTCACTTATGTTTGTAACTCGGAACATTTTCGGTCGAAATAAAATGTGAAACAACCATTGAACAGACATACAAACAAAATAATATATCAAAAATTCCATACTCTCATTGAAATCCAGAAAACTCCATTTAATATAATGAACTTTAGTACGATTTCCGGTGCAATTTCCTTAGTAACATCTAATGGAAGTTTGTTCCGAGATATAGTGCATATCACGACAAGCACATTAACTATTTTTACACTATTCCCCGCGGCGTTACATGAATAATGTAACAGATAAGAGGATATTCTCCATTCTCATTTTGCGTTGGTGTATTATGCGGGCTGATATGCTTTGCACGTCGAGATTATTTTAAATATACGCTATTATTTAATGAACCTTTTATATCGAAAAGAAACTACTTGTCTGGCCTTCTAATCGTTCATCAAGAATGTGTATGGTTGATATGCACCGAATCATGCTTCATTATCATCACTAGAGCGGGCCAAAATTGGCATGCCACAAGAATCGGATCAGTACGTGAAACGCTCAGTCTATTAGTAATATGATGTCTGTGGGTGCCGCGACAATGCGTTCGGTAAACCTTCTCTCTGAACACGGTTGCAAATGTTACAATGTTACATGTAAAGTGCATTCTTTAACGTCTTGTGGCAAAAAATTTCGCAATGTTCATCCGAGGTAGATGAATTAATAGCAGTACAAAACAAGTGGTCTCAATTCATCTTCATCGTTTCATGACGGTTGTCTGGTATTCGTGAACCACACAGCTGATCCTTGGTGGAACATATGCAGGCAGTCTTTATTACGTGAATATTTCAAACAAGTAAAGCTGTTATTCTATAATTATAATAACAGATAAACTAAAGCAAGTTACAAATTATTGTAGCCTACTAAAAGGATACTGGTGTCAATAAAACAATTACAACAATAGAGCTTGTCGTAGTGGAGTCACTGCAAATAGTGACGAAGTCGTACACTGCTACGCACTATACATGACGCAAAAATATATCGGTTTTAAAAATCGAGGTTTTAAAGAAGATTCCGAGTTTATCACGAAGAAGACAAATTTGTGATGGTGCATCGATAAATTCATTAATTGAATTCAAGAGTGTTTTAATCATGCGTGTATGCATCCTAGATTCGACACGATTTTTTTCAAATTAAACATTTGTTCACCACGGACGAAACATCTTCAACTAGATAACTATAGAAACATATCCAATGCTGTCAATTTTATACGACTGTTATCCAATGGTGATAAACTTATAATGGTGCTTACTTTTATTTCGGCAATCCGATGCAGTTTGCAAATTTTCAGGTATTATAATTCTTGAATTGTTCTGTTATATTCATTTATATTATTTTTGGTATTGTCACGGCAAGCCTATGCGCGCAGAGACTTACCTCGCTTTACGAATAACCACACAGTCAAATTACTCAAACAAAATTTACTTCCTTTGTCAATATTCTTTACGTATACACTAAATGCTGGTTAATCCACATTTTTAATCCATGTCACTTATGTTTGTAACTCGGAACATGTGTCGGTCGAATACAAGTGAAACCATGAACAGAATGACAACAAAATATTATCAAAAATTCCATACTCTATTGAAATCCGAAACCATTTAATATTATGAACTTTAGTACGATTTCCGGTGCAATTCCTAGTAACATCTAATGGAAGTTTGTTCCGAGATATAAGTGGCATATCACGACAAGCACATTAAACTATTTTTACCTATTCCCGCGGTTTACATGATATGTAACGTAAAGGATATTCTCCATTGCTCATTGCTGCTGTATTGCGGGCTGATATGCTTTGCACGTCAGATTATTTTAATATACGCATTATTTAATGAACTTTTATATCGAAAGAAACTACTTGTCTGGCCTTCCAATGCGTTCATCAAGAATGTGTATGTTGATATCACGAATCATGCTTCATTATCATCACAATCGGCCATATTGCGCATCAACAGAATCGGAATCAGCGTAACGGCCGCTTTATTGTAAAATAGCGTGTATGTGAGTCACAGCAGATATGTGCATATTTCGAAATTATACACAAGAGTAAAATAAAAGCTGACGAATATAATTTTAGTAATTAGAGCGGTTAATTATTTATATATGTACACCTGAGGGTTTTTATTTGCATATGATTTTTAGTTTGATTGAAACGATGCGTTGTAAATGGATGTAATGTAAGGAAATAACTGGAAAACTGAACGCTTTTTTTATATCGTTGAAGTTTGTAGATAATGCAACGTAAATAAAGCATTAATAAATAAATTCGATCCGTTCTTAATAATGCGGAAGCTTGTTTAAAAAGTTGCACCTAGATAAGTTTCACATGTGCCTTCGGTGAAGCGATGTTCGCCGAGGACGAAAAATGTTCTTATATTTCGAAAACGACGTTCCACGTCTACCGAAGTAGACAGCGTAATTAAATAATTCTTTAGACTTAGTAAGGAATCTGCAGATGCCCATCGCAATTTGTCTTAATTCGTGTAGTACCGGATCTTTTTAAAACACTATCGAAGCTAGCTAAAACTCGTCCCTTGTTGCATCGTTTATACTGTGTACAATGTATAACTTCGTCCACGATTGCACTGATTCTACAACGACATCCAGAATTTTGCAATTTTCTATCGCGTCACTAACCCTTTGAATTGTGCAATATCTTAGATGTGTTCAACAGAAATATCGCGAAACCCTTCTGGCTATCCTAATGCTCTAGCTTCGGCAGGGACGAATGCAAAATAACGGTTTTGATGTCTGAAAATGTGAACACGTTCACTAATAACCTTACACAACACCTAAATATGTTATTATAATAAAAGCCGTTTTAACACGTCCCCAACGCGTAAGAATGGCTGTGGTGGTTCTCGAATACCAGGCATAACGCTGAATGCCCAGTCTCTAGACTTTTGAGAAACACTTTTTTTGTTTGCTATTATGCATCACCTCAGGGTACCTCTCGAATAGTTTGGCACAAGATGTAAAGATGGACTTTACACGTAACATGTAAAAGTCCTTCACACTTTTCTTTAGGGAACGGACACTACACATTGTTGCTCATCATCGCTCATGACAACAACAGTTGACTGATTGACATTGAATTTTTTGTACGTTCGAGAACTAATTCGCCGTAATTGCTTACTAGTACACTGTTTCTTCTGCTGGCTAATGAATTGCAAAATTTGTTTATAGGATCTAATACGCGCACTATTATATCAATAGAATTCTTTTTGCAATCTGTCGTCTCATCAAGACTAGCCACAGCTGTTATTTTTAATTCGGCTGTTAATTCGATTTCAATGTCCTCACGTATTCGTGGAATATCTCTCCGTACGCTGTCCGAGATGGTAGTATCACTCGTATGTATGTACCAGAATTTGAAATGCTTTTATCAAAGTATACGAAGTGGTAGACCAATACCACAACTTAAAGCAATTCTAATTGAAATGACGTTGTTGGAACACCATTCTTTTATTTCTGGGTGTGCGCTATTTATATGTCTTTCACAATCACGTTTGCTCCAGCAGGAGTTTCTTTTTACAACTTTACAGAAAATTGTACTCCCTTGTAGTGTAAATCCACAAATTCACTAAGAAATTTATTAACATCGTAGGTAATGGGCGTTTATTTTAATAGTTACGTTAGACATAATCACTAAAGCGAGCACACCGGACGCTTGTTCTAGTATGCACGAAGTGGTGCAAACGTAAACATCTGCAGAAATCGTCATTGTTCGATGATAGAGCGCGTCATCCGTAAATGAATAAGCGCGCTGTTAGTTCGTAGCCGTCGATGAATGAACTTTTTTTTTGTAGTGGCCCACTGTGACAAACGCCCTATTTATCCAACGAACACCAAATGCAGTGTATATTTGCGCGTTTCACGACATAATAGACAGTGTTTTGGTCCTCGTCCATAATTAATTACATATTTAAATACTCATTCTTAGACTACATATATGCGCCCGGCAGCCTGATTGCGAACCTGGCGCGTGGCGCTCTTGGCCCGCTCTAATCATCACTAATACGTTTGCGTACACTTATCTAAGCGCTCAATATGTAGACATGTGACAATTCGATTCATCCAGTTTTATTAAAGCAAACATAGCATGCATCAAATAAATCTTAGAAACCAGTCAATGAGTTAACATGTTTGAGTAATTAGTGTATGTTGCAGTAAATCATCAGCTGTAAAAGTCTACACCCTGATTTGTAGTGCTGTCTTTACTCAAAGTAAGTAATTATTGTTATTATTCATTGTTTTTAATTAGGTATATCTAGGATACTTTGAACTCGATCAAATCTTTTCCAAATTACGCAAGACCTCTATTACCAGTTTTGTTATTATTGGAATTGTATACGAATCCGCTGAAATGAATAAATTGGGCAGCCACGTTGCCTTTTTGATTATTACATCTTTGAACACATAATAATTGACGACCTAACACAGATAACCCTACAGCAGTAATGCGTATTTCATTTGAGAGATTAAGTAATTTTTTTTTCTACTCCCATACTTTAATTGGCGCATTACATGTGCATTACTTGTACTTTAAGAAGGTTTATTAAGGTACAAGTTCATAACCAATAGAAATACAGCTTACGCCCATAAAAGTTGCCATGCACATCCGAGAAACAAAAAATTTGTCAATGTGACAGTTTCGAGAACATTTTCGCAACATTTTTCCTAATTTGTTCTATTAAAATAATTAAAATCAGTGAAAATGTCTCTTGATGAAAGCGATAGTGAAAATTTAACACCACCGGAAATTACCGAACACGCTAACAGGATGACAAACGATTTATTGCCGTCAAAATCCCGGAAGACGTATGAAAGATTTTATTCCCAATTTATGGATTGGAGAAAGGAAAACAAGGTTAGCAGCTTTTCAGAAAATGTTTTAACTGTGTATTGCGATGAATTATCCAAAAAATTAAAGTCAACAAGCTTATGGACTCATTATTCAATTTTAAAATCTACGTTATCAATTAAACATAAAGTGGACTTGACGAAATGTCCCAAATTACACGCCTTATCAAAAAGAAGATCTGACGGGTATGTAGCCAAAAAGGCTAAAACTTTCTCAACAAATGAGATAAAGCAATTTATCGGAGAAGCCTAAGGTCACATGTATTTTCGGTATTATGGGAGCTTGCAGAAGAAATGAGCTGCACAAGTTGGAATATAGAGATATAATAGATTTTGGATCAACCCTTTTAGGCACAATTAAAGATACTAAAACCAAAACAACACGTAAATTTTCCGTTACAGGAAAGTATTACGAAATATGTAAGAGGTACGTAAGTTTTCGCCCAGAAAATTGTGTAACCCCTTCTTTTTTTATCAACTATGTCAACGGTAAATGTACCATACAAAACGTAGCAATAAATGAATTTGGAAACATGAGAAAAGAGATTGCCACTTTCTTAAATCTTCCAAATTCCAATTTATATACAGGACACTGCTTTCGTCGCAGTTCTGCCATAATACTAATTGACGCTGGTGGTGATACTTCATTAAAACGTCACGGCGCATGGGAATCCACAAAAGTCGCTGAAACATACATTGATGAATCAGTTCAAAATAAAGTTAACGTGGGAAATCAAATTTTGAACTCAGTTGAGTACAACGAAGCTACCAACGCAATCAACATCATACCTTCAACGTCAAGGACATCCACTCAAAAAATTGCTTTTTTAAACGCTCACTGTAAACAAACTACTCAACGGATTTCTGTGCTTTAGCAATAACCAATGTAAAATTTTATGAAAATAGTAGTGTTAGATCTCAATAAAGCCATCTAGTGGTAGTTTGTAGAAACTTGAGACGCTACTTTCGTATTTATGACTGCCTCTGCAATACATAGGCGTTTCACCGGAGTAGCGGACTGTTAATGTTCACAACTTTCCAGATATTACAATTCTTGATTGGTTCTGTTATTATTATTCGATTTATTACTTATTTCTTGGTATTGTGCTTACTGAAGGAAGCGCACGTCTATGCCACGCAGAGACATTACCTCCCTTTATTTATTACTTTTATATTGGAAGTTTTTTCCTATTGCTAGTAGTAGAGGTACTATCATAGCACTACTGCCCTACCCTGGACGAGATGTGGCAATTAAATAACCAGACTGGTGCTACAAAACATTTTATTGATCACCAGTTACATTACAAAGTTTATCCCCTTCAATGTACTCTCCCTGCCGATCCCTACAACGCTCCATACGAATTTTCCACTGTCGAAAGCAGTGCTGGAAGTCCGTTTCTGTCAGCTTGTTGAGAACTTCCGTCACTTTCGCTTTCACCGCTTCCACACTGTGAAATCTTATCCCCTTAAGCTCCGATTTTACCTTAGCAAATAAAAAAAGTCACAGGGCGCCAGGTCAGGCAAGTACGGTGGGTGGTCCAACACGGTGATGCCGGATTTCGCAAAGAACGCCTTCACAGACAAGGAGGAATGGGCTGGCTTCTAACTCGTTCACGAAGGGTAGTTAGAACCTCGTGTTTCACAAGAAACTTGAGGTTAACCCGTTGCTCGATCTGAACACTCTGCATTTTTCCCACGCGACGCTAGCGTAAGGACTTGAACGGACGATTTCTACAGCGAAACTGAGAGACATACAACCGTGCCCATCGAGCTCAGGGTGGAGGAAGCATCTACAAGCACAGACATGTTCAAACCTGCCGTGGCGTGCTCGCTGTTTGCCGATAGTAGCACCAGTCCAGTTATTTAATTGCCACACCTCGTATATCTTTGTACTTATACGTATTGTTGACGTGTTTCTCGTGTTAGTAGCTTATAATAAATAAAGTTTACTGCAATTACTACTGCAACATAAGATATTCGATCTAACGTTAGCAATGAATGCAGTGTATTTTGTTTCAAAAGAAAATGGGACTAAAAGCATTAAATGCATGAATATTGGACGCGCGGAGAATATATTTGCATAATTTATTTGTTTATGTTTAAACTATAATAGGGACAAAATTATAGCTTATTTATAGCGCAATTACCGTCGAACATATAAAATCTGGTAGGATCGATCTTCTTAAAAATTAGTCGTTGCCATCAATTCAAATAAACTAAATTGAACTAAAACGCATATTGTTTATAAACTCTTTGATTATTCCAACACAAAGCAAACATTGCTAACATAGTTAGCAGTCTGCGAAAAAAATATATAAACAGCGAAGCTTCATTAGAACACAATCGGAAAATTAAAACAAGCAAACGCATTTAAAGTTTGTAAATCAACTTGTCACAATGCGGACCTATGGCAACGTATTATACATTTCTTGCGATCTTTGATATATAAACTACTATTTAGCGTAGTGGTTAAATTTTATTACAGGGATTAGAACAAACGTTTTCAGCTGGGTAAAGTGGAGAAATGTCAGCGGGTTAGACACAGGAATATTTGTACAATTTAGTGCAGGACTAGACAGAGAAATGCATTGGCAAAAATTAGATTAAAATTTGTACTAACAAGGGAACATCGGTAAATGATAGTCACCGATTTAAATGATACTTTGAGGATTTGTAGATCACTTTAGTATAAGACCAGTGGTCATTTTTTTAGATAACCAATCGCCCATTTTCGCGATGAAGGGCAACCTAAAGGCAACACAACCCCAAAGTATTAGGAGACCACAACATTTTGGATTAAACGTTTGGATGGGCATTTTGGGAAATCGAAATTGGATTGGAAATAGGGGAGCAATGCCGGCGAAATCTCCTGACTTATGTCCCTGAAGTACTTTTTATGGGAATTTGTTAAAAATTATATTTATAAAATTGATGTAGTAGTACAATCTTTAAAAGTATGGGCGCAGGTCATTGTGGACAACTTATTGTTGAACGACAGTCCATAGCGGGATGACTGAATCGAGTGTTGCCAGGTGGATTTTTTTTTGCCATTGAAATATAGTTCAGTATTAGCAGCAATTTTTCCTCAGCAAATCTTATACGCATTAAAAGAATCCTCAAAAATAAATAGTCCAGTGACGCCGTCTTGGTTGAATTGCGAGACATTGCTGAATCAAACTCAGCCATACAGTTGTCGACTATAGGTAAGCCTTCTGTCAATGGAAAACATTACATCACATCAAAAATAAACATCACATCGGCCAACTCAACCTTCGTCAATAAACAGCACTGTTTGCGCACGACATATAATAACTACTGAGATGTTAAAGACAAAAAAAAGGCACATACAACTCCAACAGTAAATTTAATGAGTACTTACACATCATATTTTTCTTTTAAATTACTAAACCATCGAACCATACGAACATTTCATTTCAAATGACCTTAGGAGCACCGTGCATGAATGCCAGCATATCTTCGCCAGGCACCTTGCGAGCACACGTATATACATATGTATGTACGCAATCTAAAAATGTACATATTTAATTCTTTTTCTTACATTAAACGAAAATGCATACTTAATCGTTCAGGTTTCTTGATTTTAAATTAATTCAGTATTAGCTTCAATTCCCAGTACCAACATTATAATGTAGAACCATTTTCATGTTTGACAAGGTTAAAATTTCAAAGCAAAGTCTGGTAACTTCATAAAAATTGAGTTTCGAATTCGAATGGATATGCTACTACTTTTGTAGTCGCAACCGTGTGACCGTATCACATTTTCGACGATAAATTCAACGCGATAAGTTCTTATGTGCGTGCGAAATCGACGTTTACACCCAGTACATAAGGGGCAAGAATGATTTTCAATTTGTTACGATCATGGGAAGATTACACAATCAGCCAGTGGGACAAACCGTCATCCAACTTGGACTGCCAATTTCCTGTTCTTAGAGATGGTCCTTTGGGCAAGGCTGAGACCTGGATTCGAAGTAAGCAAGCAAATGATGGTGCAGAAGATTTATGGAGATTATATGACGATCTCTACGATTTCTCCAAATTTATTAAGTACCATCCTGGTGGTCCCGATTGGCTAACATTAACAAAGGTAAGTTTGAGTCTAAAAATTGATTAATTTGTATATAATACTGGGCCCAAATGCAGTAATACAATACGATCATAAAAAAAAATTAATGGAAAGGGCTATGCTTTTTTTGAATTATTCTTTTTGTTGGTTGCAGCTACATCTAACAGTTAAATCTTGCTTAAATCATATCGAATTTTACATGTAATATGTAACAAGTTAACACAATGTTTTTTAAGAGATCGACGTACAGCAAGTATGTTTGCGGTACCATCACTCATAAACATCAACAGTTGATTTGTTGAAAGTTCAAACTTTTCCAATGTATTTAACACCAACATTGAAATTACTTCGGCAGTGCATTGTTGTATTCGTCTGGAAGCTAGTAAAATTGAGGGTGACGGTCGATGTGGTTCCATTGTGCGTACCAATACATTAACCAGAGAATGTTTTTTACGATCTATTGCTTCGTCCACACATAACTACAGTTTTTTATCTTGCAACTCCGATTTAATTCTTTTCTCGACATGCTCACGAGCAGACGGCACAACTCTCTATAATGTTCTCTCACTTGGTAACTTAAAGTCCGAAAATTCATTCCAAACCGAGACCTTAGTAAATGAAATGGTAAATTACATGCAATAAACATAAATTAAATTTAAATTTGTCATAATCTCGTGTGGAATTTTTTTTTGACACATTCCCTGCACTATTTACGTGCCGTAGACAATCACTTTTCAACCAACACATTAAATCTATTTTACACACTACACATTGAATTTTAGCGCCATCACACTTTAAATCAGGTATTTCTGCAATAAATTCTCTTATTGTGTCCAACTTTGGTCGCTTTCGCGACATAGGGAACGTTTTCAAAACAAACGTAGAACTACGATATAGTATACGACAGCGTAGATGCATACACAACAGATCGGCTTTCGAGTCGCAGTTATACTGACGCTTATACCGAATTGTCCCGGCCGTGTTTATTTTGTGTAAACTTTTATGCGTCAGCCACTGGCCTTCAGCGCAGTTTGCGTTGCTCTACTCATAAGTTCGTAGTCACCCAAAGTTGTGGTTCCTTAAAATGGAACATAAATTATCACACCTTTAAAATCCTCCTTAAATTTCGTGATAGAAAGTGATACGGTCTATTATCTTAATGTCCTTTTTGTCAGCATTTACAGAAACCGTAATTTCTGCCGAAATGTACATTAGACAGACATGTATTGTTATTAATAAAATTAACGTTTTCCACCCTTTAAATTACTTTTATTCGAAAATGTTGATGGTACCGTTTATACAATTAAATTAAATCTATTGTCGATGACGTCATTGCTTGGAAACCAGAAGTGGGGAAAACTTAAAAGTGATGCAGAAATGTTTACATTTAAAAAGTAAAATTAACCTGTCCGGGTATGTTTTCGAAAAGCAAATTGCTACAAATTTAAAGAATTTATTTAATTTGCCGCGCACAGTATATCGCTTTACTGAAAAACTCACAATATTCTGTGTGATCGAAACTTAGATCAATGACGTCTATCTTGTTTAGAAATGTATCTAAATAAGATATCCACCACATAATCAGTAGAGTAACCTAAACTTGCGGACTCGCATAGGCGTCGGTATTACCAGTTGATATAAGATTACGAAAAATTCATAAATAAACTAAACCGGTAGAGAAGCAGGCATGTAGTGTCGACCTTGAATATAAATCATGTTAAACCGCGCTGAAAGAGATTTCGTTTTAGCACCGGTTGAGCTGTTGCAGAGATGAGTCGAACGGTCAAGGTTATGTACTTACGTGTCGCTTTTGAAAATATAGCTGGTGTTTTTTGTGTGTTGTAGTGTTATACCAAGTACATAATTAGTGTATCGTTTCATATAGAACTAATATTGACATACCTAAGAAAACAATGCCTCGTAATAGATTTGCTACTAATGTACATAAGTATGTATCACTTTTTCCCCATTTAAAATATGACGGTAGTGCAGTTTTTTTGCTTAATATGCAATGTTCGTTTGGCTGCATTGGACAGAACTGATTGCCAGAGGCATGTCAATGGTATTAAGCATATGAGAAATGCAAGAACTGAAATACCTTATACACTATTCCTCATACATTTGTTAATTATGTTTACCTCTTGTAATCTTCCGTTGTCGTTGGTGAGAAAATCAGCTTTTAAAATGTTTTGGCGACAATACGTTCCAAAGTACCCATTACCCACACAAACACAATTACAGAATCATTTGCCACGAATGAAAGAGATGCTAGAAAATGTGTGTAAACGTGATTTGTGTTCCAAAAAATATGGATTACCGTGGATGAGACGACCGACATAAAGAAAAACAGTATTGTGAATGTAATAGCTCGCGTTTTATCTAGCGAGAAGACAGCATCTCGATATTTGTTAGCTTGCAAACGTGTTTCAACAATGTACCGCGGAAAATATTCAAAAAGTGATAATGAACGCTTTGAAAAAATTTAAAATTGCCCAAGACAAGTTGTGATGATTGTGACAGATAGTGCAGCAACGATGTTAAGTGTTGGGCGACCCTTAAAACATATATTTCCTAACTTAATACATATAACCTGCGTGCTGCATGCTTTGCATTTAGTTGGTGAAGTTGTTCGACAACATTACGGAAACGTTGATCGGATGATTGGAAGTACTAAAGCAGTGTTTCGTAAATCTCCTAAACGTTTAAAAGAATTTCGTAAATTTTGTCCAGGTATTCCAGAACCTCCTGAACCAATTTTAACGCGATGGGGTACTTGGCTAACAGCAGCTTCTTACTATTTGATCCATTTTCAACAAATTCAATCAGTTATAATGCGATTTAATCGGAATGAATCCAAAGCAATTAGAGAAAGTCAAAGAAAATTTCAAATTCCTCAACTTTTAGAAGATTTAACAACAATATGTACCAATTATACAGTATTACTAGATGCCATCAGAAAACTACAATGTACTGAATTGTCATTGCAGGAATCATTAGACATAGTGGAGAGTGTAAAAAATAAATTACACACATTAAATGATACGCCAGGATTATGCGCTAGTCAAAAGTTGGCAGATGTTTTAAGCAAAAATCCCGATTTTAATACTTTAGAGGCCATTTATAATAAGTGTAAGAATAGTGAACTTTTAAGTGATTTCGAAAAACAGTTTCTACATGCAAATGTAACTTCCTTAGATGTGGAGAGATCGTTTTCTATGTATAAGAATATTTTTTCTTGTCGACGCACAAGGTTTAAGGAAGTAACTGTGGAAACATATGCAATGATGCAAGTTTACAGTAGTTCACATCCTGATGCCTCTAATTTGTTGAATAATTAGCAAGTAAGTTTATTTATGAATTTTTCGTATTCTTATATTAACACGTAATACCGACGCCTATGCGAGTCCGCAAGTTTTGGTTACTCTAATAATCAGGCATATCCACTTGATAATTTATTAACACGTAACTTAATATGTACAACAGATTTACAACATGTTTATGCCTATTTGAAATGAATAATTAACGTGAGGTCATACCTCGGAAACACCTCGACCAATTTATTATTACTTGCACTTATCGAGGTATTTTGATATAAAATTTGATTTTTCTTGTATTAGAATTAAATTATTGTAAACCAAGCCATAATTTATGTTAAGTAATTATTTCAGGGTACAGATATTACTGAAGCTTTCGAAGTTCTTCACGTAACAGCCAAACCAAGGAGATTCCTTCATCCATTCTTTGTGCGTAAAGCTCAAACACCGCGAAACTCACCGTTTACATTCGATGAAAGTAATTTCTATAAAACACTCAAACAGCGGATCATAAAAAAATTGCAAGACGTGCCTAAACGCCCAATAAAAAAGTCGAAAATTTTAGCAGATGTGCTATTCCTAGGCTACCTGGTAACATCTTTGATAACAATCAGAAGTGAAAGCTACATCCTTGGATTGATATCTGGCATATTCTTAACACTCACATGTATAGCCGCCCATAAATTCCTACATCAACGTGATAATTTTAGGATGTATTATTTTGATTTCACATCGATGTCATCCAGGTAAGATACCACCAATATAATGTAATACTATAAATACCATTAGTACATAGTCAGATAACGGCGACGCTCTGTCGCCGTTATGGCGCCCCTATACCACCTTATCTCATATTAATCAGCGGTGTTCTGCGGTCCCGCGCTGGCTGCGTTTACTCCCCCGATGGATTTCCGACATCATGCGATTAATCTCGGATCTCGAACACCCGCGTCAACAGTTTGCCTAGGTTTCCTGACCCCCACCTTAGGAGCTAGATCCGGGTCTTTCTTACGGGTAAAGTACATCGTTGGGTTTTCATAACCTTCCGCCCTGGCCCAAGTGGCGCGAGCAATCGAGGCGACTAATTTCTCGGCAGATCCAAGTCTCTTCGGAGCGTCTGGGCGCTTACATATGGCGGCGCCTTGGCTACCATCCTGAGGACATTAGTTTGTATCTTCTCAAGGATTTGTATATTGTTTTCTGCCTCGTGTCAAGTTTGCTATTTTGGCATATAAGAAAAAAAGTAACAATCTATAAACTATTAGGAAAGCACAATCTTAGGAGGTTTAGGGCGACGCCCAGTTACATAAACAGAAAACGTGAACTGCTTTTACCTAATCCTACTCAACTTAAAAACAGTAAATTTGATAGATAACTAGTGCTTACAACTAAACTAAATTCTGTATGTGCGCGCGGTCGTGCAACATCGAAAAAGGAAAGAAAGAAATGAAAATATACCTTTGCAATTTTAAATTTTAAAAACTTAAATTAAAAACAAAAAAATGCACAAACTAAGGAGAGGATTGATCGAACGATTCTTCGAAATTGGGCATATTTTAACATTGGTTGGCAAGCTATTATACGAGGGTGACTCAAATATTATTTTTGTGGTCAGAGGGCGTGAAAGATGCTAAAATTCACCGGAGACTTTTGTCACAATACGTGGACAATGCTTTATCTCGTAAAAGCGTGTTTTTGTGGATCGAAATGTTTCAAAGTGGCCGCACGAGCGTAACACAAAAAGAAGGAGCTGGACGGCCGTCAACCTCGACCACCGACGACAACATTCAGCAAGCTCGAGAGATGGTTACAGCAAATAGGCGAGTTACCATAGATGAGGTTGCACCTTCTTTAAACATCAGTCACAGTTCTGCCTATCAAATTATCCACGATGAACTCAGACACAGACGCTCGGGATGCGGTGCAAAAGTGGCTTCACGACCAACCGAAAACCTTCTACCAGGAAGGCATACGGAAGCTTGTGGCTCGCTCGACCAAGTGCATTGCTAAAGGTGGAGACTATATCGAAAAATAATGTATCTGTTGTACACCTATCTTTGTTTAATACAGTTGTAGAACTAAAAGTGTAAGTAGTTTTTGACTTACCCTCGTATTTTTTATATAAACAAAAAGAAAAAGATCTTTTGAACAAAGCGAGGGGGTGATACGAGTCCGCGAAAACGCGTAGTCAAACTGTGGAGATCTGTTCGAAATCGAATTTTTTTATACAAATATGGGGAAGTTTGAAATAAAATAATTTTATGGTAAAGTATCAAGACTTGAAGTTCCTTTCTATTACTCATATCTAACCACCCTGTGTTGGCTAGCTTATGAGATATATGTTGGAATGTTTTAATTCCTTGGATATACCTCAAACAGGCATTTTGTATTTTTTGGATACTGCTAACCCCAGCAAATCACAAATGGATATCAAAATATTGGTTTCGAATTATAGAAAATAAACATTTATACGCAAGTTAAAATTAACGAGAATAGAAAACGGTTAGCGAAGTACCATTTGCTCAGGCATATTTCTTTTAAAAATACAAATGCGAATAATACATATTTGTCAGTCGCTACTCAAAGTAACTTCCAAAACATAAGAACTTCGTACAATTGTCAACACTCTCTTGATAATGCGTAAGTGAAAATACATGTACGTGGTAGTACCCAAAAGTTCCCGAAATTCGAATCGTACGCGTTTTTTATTGGTAAACAATTCAGCAGTTTCTTGTCTGCTTGTGTTTGCAATCTACTAATGGCCCATTTGAGGGAATAGTGTACCATATATCAAGTTCTGTTTTAAACTTGGTAAGACTGCCGCACAAACCCGCAAAACGTTAAAGAAAGTATTTGACGACAACGCTTTGGGTCAGACATAAACTTATCTCTGGTCCAAACGTTTCAAAGATGGCTGATCATCAGTTGATGATGGTGAACATTCCGGACGACCGTGTCATTGCTGATGGTAGTGCAATTATGAATGATCGTAGACAAACCATCCAAGGGATTATCTTATGGCACATGTTAGCGGATTTTGCAGGGTAGCAGCAATGTTCGTGTCACGATTGCTAAGCAACGAACAAAAAGAACCTCGCATGGATCTTTGTAGAGAATTGAAAGAACAGCTTCGAACGGCACCAGATTTTTTTTGTAAGATAAGACGAAAGCTAGGTTTATGGGTATGATCCCCAAATCAAACAACAATCATCGCAGGAGAAGAGTCCATTTTTACGTTGGGCAAAGAACGCCCATCAAGTCAAAAGCAATATCAAGTGCTTACTGATCTGTTTTTTTTCGTTACTGATGAAATTATCCACAAGAAGGTAATATCTCCAGGCCAGACGATTAGTATAGAGTTCTATCGTAGTGTCCTAATGTGACTAAGGGAAAATATGAGAAGGCAATGTCCAAAGAAGTGACGCAGAAATGACTGAGTTCTTCATGATGACGCGAGATCACACCGCTTTCGTCGTATAACAGCTTCTGGTGAAGAACAACATGGTCGTTGTACCTCATCCAACATACTCGCCTACGACTGTTTCCTCTTTCCAAAGGTGAAAACTAAGGAGGACGAAGATTTGAGACAATGAAGAAGATTGAAGTTGAATCGAGCATGGCGCTGAAAACATTAACAAAACAAGTCTTACAGAATGCATTTCTTTCATAACAGGGGCGCTGGAGTCGGTGCATGCACCCCTATGAGAACTTCCTTGAAGACGACGAAGGTGAACGAAATTCTGGTATTCGTCAATTTTATTTATCGCTATATTTCTAGAGTTTTTGGGTGACAACTCGTAATAACAGATATAATTCATTCTACTTGTTTGGTTATTTGTTATTTGATTGCTACAGAACTTGGAGGATAGCACACGTGCTCAGTCACCATCTTTACAAAAATACTGTAAATGATTGGAAGACACCGATTATAGAATCACCACATCGGCACTCATCCAGAAAAAAGGATTTCCTTCGTTATACGTTGTGGATATATTCGACAATGCGTTGTGTTTTCACACATTTTGGGCATTATGTAAAGACGTAAGTACAATACTCATAATCCCTCACTTATTGGATATGCATTTTGTACTTAATGTACTTAATGTGATTGTGAAACCAATTTAAATCTAAGAAAAATGCATATATTTAAGGCACAAGTACAGTTTATGTAAGATTTGCGTAAGTTGTAATGTAATAAGCATCCGATTGTTATCAAACTATATGTACGCATATACATAAAAACAAAGATGTAAAACGTAATAGCTCAAGGCTCACTGGTCCCATGACATTAATGTAAGGTGTAGTTTGTCAGGTTTAAATTAAAGGAGAAGCAACTTTATTCTAACCAAAAAATAAATGTTAATATAGCTCATGGTATTGGTGGAATCATTCCCGGCAAAAACAATGTAGCAGAGAAAATAGCGCTAACACATGGACATGTTTCTGCCTACTCGGCGTCATCAGCATGGTTCTGAACACAATCTTCTGCTGCTAATCATTGCGTTTGCCTCTCAGTTTATGTTGCTAATCTCCAAAACAGCACTGAATATGTCTTTCGGCGACACCTATCGCCAAGAAACACAATCACGCCGTCCCAGAGGGTAGCAAGACAAACCGGAGTGTAGATGTCCACCATCTATCGGGCAGCTCCTGGGCTGCCAAACGCAAGGGGGCGTTGTGCCTAGGCACAGCGACATCTATACGTGCAAATGATTCCTCAGGCTTACCATGATGTATAGAAATACACGTGGAAAGAATGCCTAATAACAATAACCAAAAAATAAATGCTAATGTAGCTCATGGTATTGGTTATTCTGTTCATAATTATACTATAACCGTTCCATGATGACTGTGTGAGTTCTTCATAATAAGGGAAGAAATTAAAGTGGTTTTCACTCACAAAATTCTATACTGACTTAAACAATGCTACCGGTTTCGTGCATTACGCACATCCTGAGGCAAGCTAGAAAGCCATCAAAATCATAATTACAATATCGTACAATTAATCTATTTTATGTGTTGTATCGAGTTTCTATATGCTGCTTAATGTATGCAGGGTATGTCACGATGAGCGTCGGTTAAAAATATATGGCGAAAAGCGTAAAATAGAAATTTGAAAATTGACATACACAACTTATCTTTTAAAACTAGCTCAGCCAAAATATTTTCAACTACCGGTATCTCTCTCTTATACAGGAACTGGCCATCAACTTTCCTATTTTAAAAAGAACACTACTATTTTTATGTTAGCTTTGGATTCTGTGTTAAATTTTAATATTATTTTATGCAATACACCCTACTTAGAATTCATTCTTAAAGAGATATTGCATCTTTTCAAAAAAGTTTGACAGATGTGATGCATCACAGGTTTGAAAATAACATAAATTTTATTGTAATACGCCAAAAAAATTATTCTGTTTGCTCATAATGTTCATGAAATGATGTTTCCATAGTAACAGATAAATTGACTAAATTATACAGGGTGTGCCAGTAGGGAAGGGATAATATCAAAGATATTTAAACTGAGAAATCTCGGTTTTTTAAATAGCAAGTCCTTATTTTCTAAACGGTATTAGATTTCGAGCCAAAAAGCAAAGCGAAAAGGTATAGCAAGTGTTGTTGCTAAAGTTGACAGTTTAGTGAAGACCTCCTTAATCTTAAATATCGCATTATTTAATGTCAATTTCAGTCTGCCAAGGTTAAATAATTGAAGACAGCTGTCAAATGTACTATCAACAGTAGTAAACACAGCACTGGTCTTCAGTACTAATTAGTCAACATGAGTCACTCCCAATTATTCATACTACAGTACAATTATTCGAAAAATAGAACTTTCAATTGATGTTATAAGAGGTGTGCGGAACTAAAAATCTTTGAATCCTAATTTGGCCTTTTAGAATTAAGCCCTGCTTGGTTTGAAACTTATTTTTAGTTTACCTTCGATTTTTTAAAATCAAGTACGCCTTGACAGTTGAGTAAAAACTAAGTTATACTAAAATGTTACTAAGAAAAGTTGTTCATAATGAAGTTATCGCGTTATGCAAATTTTGTGAGTGATCGACCAACTTTGATAAAATCCATTATTTGTCAATCTAGTTGCAAGTAAAGTGCCTTTTCCGTTCACAATACGTCAAAGTTTTACTAAGAAAAGCAGTGACAAGTTATGGCCCTGTACAAAATTCGCGTAGAACGGTGAGCATAAAATGGTGACAGTTGTGTTGAATAAATAATTGATTGTAGAACAATGTTATTATTACGTTTTGTAAATTGAATAATATAAATACAATTTATTTTAATTTTAATTTAATTTAAAAAATTGCAGTTTAATCAAAGTAGGTAGATCTTCTTGAAATTTTGCATAGGGCCATAATTTATCATTCTGTATGTAGGAAAATGTGGAGATTAAAAGTACTTACAATTTAGTGAAACAGTAACAAATTTTGTCATTAAATAAAATTAAATGTCTTAAATTTTCTCCACTAGTCAAGACCCAAATTAAGTACATAAATCATTTAAGCTTGTTAAAATTATTGTAAAAGGGGACTACACACGACATTTTATGCGATTAAAGAAAAAGATCAAATTATATTCAGTACATTTACTTTTAAACTAATTGCTACTTTTTTAAGATTAATTCTTGATTTTAAAGAAAAATATTTACATTATATATATTAAGCATCACATGGAAACTCGATACATCATATTCTAAAGAGAGAGTAATTGTACGGTATCGTAATTATGATTTTGACGGCTTTCTAACTTCCATGAGGATGTGCGTAATGCTGAATGCACGAAACCGGTAGCATTGTTTAAGTTAATATAGAATTTTATGAGTGAAGAGCACTTTAATTTCTTCCCTTATTATATTATAACGTTAGAATCACATAAGTACTTCTCATCACCACGATGTGTTAGTCATCAATATCATCGTCACAGCGTCTTTTTAAAAATAAACAAGTCGCTTGCAGCGCAAACTATTCTACAACACATTTTCCAAGAATTTACTAGGGTAATCTGAAAAGTTTCCAGCCTAACACAGAAACAAATATTTTTTGTTAAATTCAACTTTATTGTGTGAATAGGGTGGGTCGTCTATCAATTCAAACCCCAATTTTTATCATGGCGACCACTGAAGTGTGAGATGTGCCTTGTCTTGGTGGAACAAAACTTCTTTTTTCTTCAAATGCAGCCGTTTTTCCGCAATTTCCGCCTTAAGCTTGTCAAGTAATGATGCGTAGTATGTCCCCGTTATTGCTTTTCCTTTTTCAAAATAGTCGATTAACACAACTCCATGACCATCACAAAAAATCGCCTTTACTTTCCCGGCCGATGTAACGGTTTTCGCCTTTTTCGGTGCCGATTCATCCATCGCCGTCCACAATTCTGATTGTGTCTTGGTTTCAGGAGTGTAGTGATCTATCCAAGTTTCATCTCAACTCCGACCTATTTCGTTTAAACTGCTTCAACAGGGCTTTGAAAATGTTGATTCGAATGCCTTTTTGGTCCCGAGTTAGCAAGCACGACACCTAACGCACAGTTATCTTTTTCATGCTCAAATCTTCAGTCAATATAAGACGAATACGTTCTTTCGAGATGTTCACAGCCTCTGCTATCTCTCTAACCACAATCCTACGGTCGTCTAGCACCATTTGGTGAACGTTTCCAATGTTATCGGTAGTAGTTTTTGGCTGTCCCAAACGTTCATCGTCAACCAAGCTGGTACGACTACGTTTAAATTTAGCTGCCCAAAATTTAATTGTGGCAAATTATGGTACAGAGTCCCTGCAAACAGCGTCCGTCTCAACTTTAATTTACGTAGGCGTATTACGTTTCAAATGCAAAACCATAATGATGGCCCTATATTCGATTTCTTTCATTCTTCATGTCATCGACTGACACAAACGACTGTTAAACAACAACTGGGCATACAACATGGCTGAAATTTTCAAAAGTATCTTTCAGCCCATGCGCAATTATGTTACCAGAGTATTTTTGACGAGTATTTCTGACGAGCATTTTCATGTTGAGGCTTGAAACTTTTCAGGCTGCCCACGTACATAGGCGTCTTTATAACGTATTATTTCGTACCGCGCATCTAACGTGCTCCTCAAAGTAATCTATTAGTTATTCAATTAAAAATTCAGTTTCTAGGCAATTTTTACAAAATTGTATGGATTTCATACGTTCCGTAGGAGTATTTAGTTTTGGCTAAAATGGCTAATAAATCCTAGACGATAAAAGTGAGTTAGTAACCTTTATCACTATGTTAGTACGCTTTCCTACAATTACACATTGTTATACCTTCTATTAACAAAATCTAGCCGTCCCTAGATAGTGAAAGATATAATAAATTGTATTAAAGGGTATTATATTTCTCATACCCAATATTATCTCTTTCTCGAGTGAATATGAAATAGAAGCATTAATGGTAAACAACACTAAGTATCGGCACACTCCGCGCCACACAAATGATTAATTATTTCGGAACAGCCGTTTCGAAGACTCGTGGGTCTCTATCTTCAGCCGTGTGACCGATTGATGTGAGAAAATATTTTAAATATAACAAACCCACTCTATCTCTACTCTTCAAGAAAAATATATAAACCATAAAAATAAAGACTGTGGAATATACGGAAAGTCGCCCCTTGGTATTGTAGCACGCACCATAAACCCAAATGACCGCCTTACCGTAATAAATCGAAAAGACAGGAGTAATGTAAAGGTCCGTTCTCTTTATTGATTAAGTTTTTGTTCCTCTTTATGTAAATAGTTTCGTAAGCATCACGTGGCGAATTCACGTTCCTAATCAATTTCTGGTTGTCTAATTTAATATTATGGCCAGTTTAGTTTTATGTGTAGTGACTTCGACACGTGAACTGGGCGCTTACGAAACTATTTACATAAAAAGGAACAAAAACTTAATCAATAAAGAGAATGGACCTTTACATTATTCCTGTCTTTTCGACTTATTACGGTAAGGCGGTCATTTGGGTTTATGGTACGTGCTACAATAACAACGGGCGTCTATCTTTCCGTATATTCCACAGGTGTTTAGTCTTTAGTTTTATGGTGTATAGGCGGAAAGAACACAAATTTGACGGATGAATAGGACCTTACCGTTGTTTCACTCTATTTTAATTTTTATTTTATTCAGTTGGGAAAGCCACAGGTCTTGAGCTTCGTGGTGACAGACCTTCTCGCCTATTTCTCCTTATTATCGCATGGTTTAGTCTTAAACAGCGAAAGTAGGTACCTGTATATATTTTTGTTGAATAGCAAGGATAGAACGGGTTTGTTGGATTTAAAATATTTTCTCACATCAAACGGTCACACGGCTGAAGATGGAGACACGCGAGTCTTCGAGACGGCTATTCCGAAATAAATAATAATTTGTGTGGTGCGGAGAATGTCGGTACTTAATGTTGTTTGCCATACTACCCCACAGCCCTTGCTATCATTAGAAGCATTAATAATATTATTATCACCTTTTACACTGTTTTTATGTTTTAGAATAATACGAACAATTACGAGAAAAGTTCCTTTGCGGTGGGTGGACTATATCCCAATATTCCATCTACTATTCTTATATCAGTATGGTGGTCGGCCACTAACGACAACTATATTTTTCTACACATTTATTGAAATAATAAGTAGTCTCTTACTTAGTATTAGTGGTCTAAATTCTTGCCAAAATTATCAAAACCCATCTAACACAACGGATAGAACCCGGTAAGGATATTTATATACCACCAATTAAACTCCGAGAGTATTAGTATTTCTAACTTTTCAGGCAACTCTCAAAACAAGATTGGGGTTTGTATCAAATGGATTCAGCCGTGCACAAGCTAAAAATAACGAGTTTACATTTGCCGCTACTAACATGCTTCCGAGATCGCATACTCCATCGTTTATTCCCCACCGTAGATCACAGAAGATTAAATTGCGTCTATTCTGACTTCGAAGAAGTTCGTAAAGAGTTTAATCTCAACTGATGAGGTTAATCTAGTTTTTCAAACTTTCTTCTTAATTTCGATAGTGAATTAAAGCGTAAACTTCACGTAAATTATTCAAGCTGTTCTTAACTTCTGGAATTGCGCTTATTGTGTAAATGGTAAGAGGCCAAAATTACTTGATAATGTAATAGATACCCTAAAGTATATTTCAAGAATATTTCTTTATATACAGGCTGATCGATAAGTAACAAACCAGGCCCCTATTTGCTAGTTTAAATGGAACAGCCTGTATATTATTACACATTTGGTTGCATCACTTAGAAATAAACCAACACAATATGGATTGCATATATCTATTTCTAACAGATTTCAAGATATTATTAACTATGTCCTCAATTGCCCATATTTGGATATACATATTTTCTTCAAAAAATTCTAAATACAAATACATTTTCTCGTAAATT
Source organism: Dynastes maya (assembly GCA_029619315.2). Taxonomy (NCBI): domain Eukaryota; kingdom Metazoa; phylum Arthropoda; class Insecta; order Coleoptera; family Scarabaeidae; genus Dynastes; species Dynastes maya. The sequence goes on along the minus strand of JAROYE020000006.1, from coordinate 32,955,511 downwards.
TTTACAAAATTAAATTGCATGCTTGGCTCTATCCAGACATTGAATTAGAAGGCGTTGGAAATATACTTTCCCAAATTCAAACACCAGAAACAACATCTTGTTAAATAGCACCATATATATTTCCAGTATCCACCGTATAGGAAATTTACACCCCTAACGTTTTCATATAATGATGCATACGAGGTAGGCGCCATAAATTCTCGACCTGATATAGAAAAAATAAACTTGGTAAAATATAACAATTTTTATTTTTCAATATAATCTCCTCTAACTTCAATACATTTATTACAACGATCAATTAATAATTCTATAGCCTTGTAAAAATAATCTAAAGTTTTTTCACTCAAAATGTTGTATTACAGCTGCTTGCAACTCTCTATCGTCCTTAAAACGATTTCGTTTTGGATAGAAGATCATAACACAGAACCAATGTTTCATCTCCTGTGACAGTGGACTCCGAAATCGGTTTCGGGTCGTCTCCACACATGTTTAAAAACGAGCGGGCACATTCGACACGACGTTCACATTGGAGGGCAGAAAAAAGATGCACTATCCATCTTACACTAATCTTATTCATACCTAAATGGTTATGGAGAATTCGGCGAATACTTGTTCCAGAAATGTTAGACATTTCTGCCAATTCCTTCACTTTCAAATGGCGATCTGCTAATACCATTTCTTCAGTAATTGAAATGTTTTAAGGCGTTGCCAAATCTTAGCTGTAATTTAACAAATGTTTTCGGTTGTGGACGTCGCCAAAGGCAGCGCAGCTTATACACTCTGCTAGCTAAAATACAGCATTTCTTTAACTTTTTCTAATACATATACATATCACCTAACTCTTCTCTACTTATGCTCGAAATTTTGAATCAACAGTCTAAGATCGCCAATGCCCATATGTTTTGTTTACCGTTGCCATGGTAACCAAATAATATTAGCACTAGAAACCATTCGGGTGTAATTTCCAAATGCAAAACTCGACCTTGAAAGTAGCTATTTGGGCTCAAAATTTTGAATCAATCGTGTAAAAACATCAATTTCGATATCTTTTGTGTACTGTCCATGGTCACCAAACAATACTAACACCAGAAACCACTTGGATTGGATGCAATACTCAATGCAGGATTCGCGCTTAACGGTAAATATTTCTTTTATTTTCAATGTTAGACATGTACATCATTATGTCAACGTTAGAGATATAAATTTCCTATACGGTGGATATCGAAAAAATATATGGTGCTATTTAAAAAGATTAAGTTTCTGGTATTTGAGGTTGGCCAAATTTGGCGCTCAATACTGAACAGTCTGTATATTTCTAAAGCATTCTCATACAATGTCTAGATAGGGGCAAGTATGTAATTTAATCTCGTAAAGATTTATGCTAAAATGTATTTGCTTTTCGGATTTTTTGAAGGAAATATGTAGATATATCTAAATTCAGGCGATATCTCGAGATCTATAGGAAGTTACCTATGAAACCCATATAATATTGGTTTATTTCTACATGGGGAAACCAAAAACATAATAATATGCAGGACGTTCCATTTAAAATAACGAAGTAGGTGCCTGGTTTACTACTTACCGACCATCCTACATATACGAAAATATTTTTAAAAGATACTCTATAAGGTGTGTTATGTCACCAGAAAATATTTGCTTTATACAACTTACACAATAGGTGCAATTTTACAATTCCAGGAGATTGGGACACCTGCACGTTACATACATATGTTGTTATGCTAAATCCAGCACATCATGTTGTGCTGTTTTGAAATTAATCAATGCTACACTATCTTATCAATTTGCGATGATATTTTACGCCGAGTCCTTGAGGAACAGATTACATAACACCTACATTTTGATAAAAACACTTCTAATTACGGAAGTTATTAACTGCTTTTGTTTATTTATAATAAATTGGGTAAGGTTTTTACATATTTTATAACTTTGTAATATTATTTTTTGCATTATTTTATACATTACGTCCGGAAATTAAATGTTAACTCAACAAATAATTTGTGTTCGTAATGTTTTTAATTCAAGGCTTTTTCAATAATATATGAATCACATTAGAGCAGTGACGCCATCGACATTTTTTAAATTCGAGTATTCCACAAATTTTTCTATTTTTTGATTTTTTTATCTAAACTGATTCGAAAAAGATTTTTTATAAATGGTGTTAAAAATAAGAAACACCTGAACTATTTTTATTGAATACCTTAAGATTTGATTTTTTTCACCATAATTAAGAGATAAACAAACGAAAGAAGCACTACTAAACAGCTGTTAAATTCTGTTAAAAGGAATCCAATACCTCTGATACATGTTAACTTTCTATGGTCGTCGTATGTATGAGGGCGGTTTGATATACACTACTGGCCATAATTATTTGCAATAATTAAATCTTCGTTTCATCGAAATGTCCTACTCGACTATTAATAATTGTGGCACACATTTGCGGCATCCTCTCTATCAATTTCGTCAGAGTAGCGGGTTCTATTTTAAGCCTGACTTCTTGTAGTTTTTTCCACAACGATTCCTTGGAAGTTGGAGGATTTATTTTCACTTGCTTATCGAGTTTCTCCTACAAAAGCTCTACTGAATTAGCATCTGAGTTTTGAGGACGCTGTTTCATTATTTTGATATTGTTTTCCCGTTCCACCGATTCTAAATATTGGCGGTGTAGTTTAGAAGTGTTTCGGATCATTATCATGTTGAAATATAAAATAGTCACCGACTATTATCATTCCAAAATTTCCCGGTAGCTCTCTTTTTTTTTAATTCCATCTATTTTAATCAAGTTTCCTACGAATGCGGCGCCAAAGCAACCCCAAACCGTTACCTATCCGCCCCCATGCTTGATTGCAGGTACTACATATGATATTGCTGCTCGTTCTCCTTCAGCCTTGGAATGAAAGTTCTTCTCTTGGAACCGAAGAGTTCAAACTTGGACTCATCGGTCTACAAAACATTTTTCCACTCATCAACTGTCCAATGTTGATTGGACTTGCGTAAGAGTGGTTTACGCAACTCTATTCTGCCAAGTAAACCACCCTCTCTTAACCTAAACTTACATATTTTAGCCGTTATTTCAGGTGTAGTTTTTCATCTATTCCATTTACTCGTCGTAATTATTCGATGATTTTCCGCTCCTGTTATCACTTTCCTTCGTCTTGCTCGTTTTCCATTTAATGATGTGCCAGCCTCTTGTTTTTTTTTACGTTATCGTCAACAGTTTGGCGACATAATTTCTTCTTGCGATATCTCTGTTACTTCGGCCAAGATTATGTAAAGCAGTGGTCGCCAACCCGTCGATCGCGAGCTAGCGGTAGCTCGCGAAGGCAATTCTGGTAGCTCAAAACATATTTTAAAAATACAAAGGTGTAAAAACCATAGAACGCCCCGTAAATTTCGCAAATTCTTATAATAAACACAAGACACGGTAACACTGCGGTGAGCGATCTGCCACCGACGTCACCACGCTAGAATTGTCTAGAACCGATCAGCCTGCTAGTGTTCGAGAACGATCTGGGTTGCTTTGAAGGGGATATATACGCAACGCGCGGCGACATTGCGCTCAGTTGAAAACTAAACGGCATAATCAACGTCCAGTGGTTGGCCTGCAATTAAAAATATTATGGGAAGCAATAATAAGAAGATAAAGATATACCATTTCCATTCGGAATGGGAAGAACAATACTTCTTTACAGAAGTTAAAGGTAAAAATGTATGTTTGTTATGAAATACTTCTGTCTCCGTTGCTAAAAAAGGAAATATTGAGAAGCATCATAAAACTATACATTCGAATTTTGAAAAATCATTCCCATTACATTCCGCCACCAGAAAGGAAAAACTGAAACAATTAAAAAATCAGTTAATTGGACAACAGCCAATATTTTTAAAAACAGTCGACAAAAATAAGGCTGCAACTGAAGCATCATACCGTGTGTCCCAAATAATTGCACAAAAGAAGAAATCTTATGAAGAAGGGAAAATGATAAAACAGACGTTTTTAGAAGCTGCAGATTCGTTATTTACCAATTTTACAAATAAAGTGTCTGCTATAAAATCGATGCAACTTTCTGCTAATGCAGTGATGAGACGAGTAGAAGTAATGAGCAATGATATTTTTTTACAGTTAAGAAGTGACTTAGATAACTGTGTTTATTTTTCACTGCAACTGGATGAATCAACAGATGTGGTTGACACCTCCCAGATGGCCGTATTCGTCAGGATGGTTTTTAGTGATTTTACGATTAAAAAAGATCTTTTGAAGTTCATTCCACTGAAAGGACATACTACTGGGCTGGAGTTGTTTTCTCATTTCAAAAGTATTATTTCTTCTGAGAAAATTCCAATCTCGAAAATGGTAGGCTAGACAACCGATGGCCAGCTATGGTGGGTTGTGACAAGGATCTGGCGTTATGTCGTAAAGATGAAAGTTTTCCGCAATTTCTCTGTTACCACTGCACTATCCATCAGCAAGCATTATGTGTAAATTTTCTAAAACTAAACAACGTTATGAAATTGGTAGCAAAAATTATAAACAAAATTAGAGCTCCATCGTTACAAAGAAGATTATTCAAAACCTTGGCCGATGAAATTGACTGTCAATACGGGGAGCTACTTCTTCACTCTGAAGTCCGATGGTTAAGTAGAGGACAAGTGCTGAAACATTTTAATGATGTCCTATCTGCCACGGTTCAATTTTTCAAGCAACGCGATGAACCGATTCCGGAACTGGAAAATTCAATCTGGCTAAGAGATTTTGGTTTTCTTGTGGACATTACAGAAAAATAGAATGTACTTAATTTGCAGCTTCAGGGAAGAGACGAAGAACTAGTGGAAATGATTTCTGATATCCAAGCATTTACCAAAAGGCTTGAGTTTTAGGAACAAAACCTAATCAACCGCGATACCAAGCATTCTTCTATTCTTTCAGACAAGACATCTTAAAACCCATTGGAACCCTCGGACAGTAAATATCATGCAGAAATAGTTTCTAACTTGAAGGACAAACTTGAAAAATCGTTTTAAGGATTTCAACGAAATTGATTTAGTGGCGCAATTTGTTTTCACCCTTCATAGAAATTGATATCCAATAGTTTGCAACTTGTGTTATGCAGAACTTTGGCAAAGACATCGCTGCAACAGAAATGGATGTGATTGCGTTACAAAATGATTTAGCTTTAAAATCGTTAGTCTCAAATACAAAATGTATCTGGCCTTTAGTAGGCAAAGACAAATATTCAGTTCTATATCGTGTTGCCTTGTAAGTAAAAGCGTTATTTAGTTCAACCTATTTGTGTGAATCTTCTCTCTCCAATATGAAGTTAATTAAGAACAAATACTGCAATCGACTTACAGATGAACATTTGGATAATTGTATCCGAATGGCTGTATCAAATTATACTGCAAACATTAAAAAAACTATCGATGAGTCTGAGTGTCAGCCTTCTCATTAAACATGCATTTTTATCTGCATATGTTTTTGTTTAAAATAGTGTGTTACTTTTTTGTTATTTTTATTCACTTTTATTAAATCGTATGTGACATGCCATTGTGGCTGCATAAAAATTTTGTTTATTTTTCAAACACCTACGATTGGTAGGTATGGATTTAGTTATGTAGTATGTATTAGTTATTAGTTTATTTGTATTAGTAAATTAAATTTATTGTGTATATACAATAAATACATATCTATCTGTACAGATTACAGGTATATTGCAATATTCCCGCAAAGGAATAATTGAGTTCCGCTTACGGTTGCAGAGAACTTATTGTCCTAATTGAAACAGAAAATTCTCATTTTAAATATATCTCATAATATGTGCCGGACTACCAAACGAAAACGTTAGCAGCAACAGAGTAGGAGTATTGTTTTTGATTGACTCTCCAGATTCGAATAGTCAGACAGCTTTTTTTATATAATTTACACTACGTTTTAGATTGTGTCTTGGAATGTTGTTTATGTGTTTATCCCGTTTGTATCCAGAAAAAGAATGAAAGAAATTAAATAATGAATTAATATATTCTGACGTCCATTGGTGAATTATGAAATATATAATTTTCCTTGGAATTCCCGGCGTAATTAATTAATGAAATCAAAATTATGTCCACGTCGAGGAATCGAAAACAAACAATTTGGTTGATATTTTTTATTTATACAAAAAAAAAATAGTTAAGACATAAATTGGTGACATACAAAACAAATAAATGTGACAATAATTGGTAAATACATTCCAGAATTATACCTCAACCAGTAATACTGAGAAGGTATCACACAATATACTAATTCATCTATTGCGTAGCTTGAATAAATCAGCAAGTATTTAGAAAGGTATTTGTGCACGGATTTTAATATTGCGGTAATAGTGAACGGACATACAGTGAGGTCCTAAAGTGTCCCCTCCCGTCATACGTTCCTTTTTTGTTCTCGTTATTATTTTCTCGCGGTTTAACTTGTTTTGTTAATTATTCTAATTTTTTTACTTTCTCGAACTTTATTGCAATTAATTAATTATGGTAAATTTGTTTAAATATGTTAGTTTTTGATAAACAATATGTCTGCTTTTAGGTTTTTTTGTTGTTGTTACTTGTATGATGGCTTCGGTACGAACCGTGTAAAATTGCTGGGTCCATTTCAATACTATGTAAATCTGGTAACAATCATCACCTTATTTGCCATAGTTGCGCAACAAATTGTACAATAATTTAAACCATATTATCTTCTGTTAAAGCAGTTCGCCCTGTAAATTTTATACTATCTATTCTTACCTAAAGCAAAGTTCAAATATTTCCGGTTGTACAAGGGCAGTGTCCATTATGTCCCACTATTTGTTACCAAATTCACGGAATATTAAACTACATGCTTATCTTATGTGGTCCATGCGGAGGCTATTGTAAAATCAACAACATAAAAAACTGAAACTTAAGCACATTTCATATCAAAAAATAAAAAATTTAAGCAAATCTACCACAACTAATTAATCACAATAAGGTTCGATAAAATAAAGCACGAACAACAATGAACAAAACAAGTTAAAATGACATAAAATATTGGCTCGTCAAGGATGAAATTTGTAGAAAGAAAGGCAAAAGTTGATTGATAACTTACAAATATAAGGAATTGTTTTATTCATCAAAGTATGCACATGTATATTGTCTATACACTTTTGCCATTTAAGCGGCAGGTTGTTCAGGCCGGTGGTAAAAGACCCTGGCGGACGAGAGTCAATGAATTCCTGGAAGTCCACTTTTACAGCATTGTCGGAATTAAATTGTTTTCCTATTAAAAAGTTGTCTAAATTGCAGAAGAAGTGGTAGTCCGTGGGGGCTAGGTCCGGTGAGTATGGAGGATGATGAAGAAGTTTCAACTCCAATTCCTGTAGTTTTGCCACAGACATTTATGCACTGTGTGGTCTAGCATTAACATGCAATAAGATAGGAGTCGATCTGTTTACCAATCTAGGCTGTTTTTCTTTAAGTTTTTGCATCATTTCGTCCAGTTGGTTGCAGTATATTTCTGCTGTGATCAATGAGCCAGGTTTCATGAAATCATAATGGATCACACCTGCGCTAGACCATCAAACACTCACCATCAGCTTCTTTTGATGAATATTGAGCTTTGGAGTGTATTTTGGTGATTCATCCTTACCCAACCACTATGCTGAACGTTTGCGATTGTCATATTTGATCCATTTCTCATCACAAGTGATAATTCGATTCAAAAATGGATCAGATTTGTGACGAGAAAGCAACATCAAGCAAACGCTTTTATTTCTGGTTTTCATTAAGTTCGTGTAGAACCCACTTACCCAACTTTTTCACGTTACCGATTTAAGCTAAATGAGTTAATACTGTTTGTTTATTAACACCAAACTTCGACGATAATTCATAGGCACTCTGAGATGGGTCAGACTCAACGGTCACCTTTAGTTCGTCATTATTGACCTTCGATTCTGGGCGACCGCGTGGCTCATTTATGAGGTCAAAGTTACCCGTACGAAAATTTGGTGAACCGATTTGATACGGTCTGCTGTATGGTAACACTAAAGCCAAATACACTATTAATGTTTCGTGCGGTCTGCGATGCTGTAGTTCCGCGTAAAAATTCATACTTCATAATAGTGCGAATTTCCGACCGTTCCGTTTTCTACAAAATTAATAAAAAAAAAAAGGTTTTGATATTTTTTAGAGCTTACAATGATTTCTTTAAATAGGCGAGACATGTAGCTTTCCAACAAAAAAAAACAGAACTGTAAAATATTAAGTCAATGTCAAATAATCAGCTGTTCAAGTTGACAATATTGTAACCTACAATGTTCATCCTTGCCAACCCAATAATAACGAGCACAAAGAACGAAAGTATGACAAATGCAGGTTATAATAACAATAAATAACAAGAATGATTTACGCTTTTGGAATTGAGACTTGACAGTTTGGCAATTGTCATGATTACTTTGCCCAGCAACAAACTCTTTAGATCAGTCTGGCGCCACAAGAAACAATTTGACACTCTTTTCTAGCCAACTTCTGCGTAACAACAAAAATAGATTACCAAAACCTTTATTGCTGTATATCGTCAATAATACTTAAGTTAAAGTATAAGATATGTGATATCGTTTGCCTTTCGATTATCTTTCCAAATACGTCAAAATAATACAGGATGTTCTATTTAAAATAAGAGAGTTGACGTCACTTCCGATGACGCCGGAAATACTATTGAACTGCCGATAACGGCAAAAGTTAATTCACAAAAACTAGAGATCGGCCTGTTTTTTTCTAAAAACGCTAGCTTCTGTCGTTCAAAAGCATGGTGGAGGGACACCTTAGAACCGCACTGTATGTAGCAAACATATGCAAAGTTAGTAAATTAAATATTAAAACAAAAATTGACGTCACACTTACGAATCTGACCAATTTATTTTAATAGATAGTAAAGTTCGAAGTAAAATATTTTATACGTAAAGCACGATTTCGTGTGAATATCATTTTGCCAACCATGTTCATTCTTAAAGAACCGAAGGCTACGTTTTCCGTCAATTTGAGTAGGGTTTTATCCTCTAAATGCCCAAATATTGCCTCGCCACTTCAATAATTACACCTTGATATGCAACGGAACCGGTACCATTCAAACGAGTTAATTCCGTCGTTGGTAATTTATTTATGTATATTTACGTCGATCGAGTTCAAGGCATCAAGAGCAAGTTTCGTATATTGAACAAAAAGTACTTATCGCGTCCAGCTGAATGGCGTTTCGTTTAAAACATGAAATACTACAAGCCGCGTTAGCAGTTGTTGCGCGTCTAATCACAAACAACCGTAATTAATTTTCAGTGATAACCTTACAATGCGACGATATTTTTGCGTTGACAATTGAGTGTAAGCGATAAGCGGTGCCATACAATGATGTCGAAATTTGTACGCTTCTTGGGAGATAATTTTATCAGACAATTGGAGAGGCCGAAATCCAGTTTAGGTTACCGTTATCCTACCCTTCGGGATCATCCTTTGCGTACGCCCGAAATCTGGATTCGAGGGAAACAAGCAGACGACGGTGCCGAGGGATTGTGGAGGTTATGCGATGACCTTTACGACTTCACGGAGTTTATGAGGGATCATCCCGGTGGCTCCGACTGGCTCGAATTGACCAAGGTAAATTAATTGGCGCTGTTAGTAGTAGAGCAACAATAATACTTATAAAGGTACGCAACAACAGGGTTAATGCTATTTTAATTTTTAATGGTCGTAATCTACTACACGTAGAGAAATGTTTACTTATATCAAGACTGCTCGCCTCAATTCAACACAATTACTGTTTCAATTATTCACAATACAATAACTATTTTAAATCAAAAGAAATATTTTCTTAACGTTTTATTCTCCACTTAAGAGAAGTATGTACTTGTAATTAAATAATTGTATTCCTTTGTTTAAGACATTTGTTACCTTGATTCAAGAAAATCTTGCAGATAATTTGAAGAAAGGGATTTTTAGTATAAGTAAATGGCCGTTATAACACAAAACAATATTTTCTTAAGAATAGTAAATAGTTTTCTTAATTCAAGAAAGTATTTAGGTGTTGTTCATAAATCAATAAAATCTTAAAATAAAGCATTTATTTACTTAGAATTCTTGAAATGCATATTATTTATATTCACATTATTAATTGCACTTACCTTGTTTAAAACAGTACGACATATATATAATGCGGTAAGTTATTCTCATTGCCTGTGGTTTTAGAAAGGCTAAGCTAGGATATCTACAGAATAATGTTTAAACGAAAGTGAACTTTAATGCAGACGTACGCATGAAAAAAGTTCCCTGAAACAATAATCAAGATAATGCTGATATGTAGCTCGTGGTATTGATGGAATCATTGCAGGCAAAAACAATTTGAGAAGAGAAAAGCACTAACGCTTTTTGCTCCTGCCGATATCGTTGTTTATCTCTCAGTTTATGCCACTAATCTTCAAAAACAGCACTGAAATATTTCCTGGCGCCACCTAGTACCAAGAGATATAACCATGTCATCCTAGAAACCTATACAATTATATGACCTTTAACTTACAACGTTTCATAAACCTGTTCAAAAGATACCGGTTAATTCAATATTAATATTTTCTTAACTTAAAACTAAATAATTTACTTGGATGAAACATTTTTCTGTCTTGAATTTTGTTGATTTCCTAACTCAAAGAAAATATTTATTTAATACAAATAAAATTTCAAGAAAACTATTTTCTTATTTTATACATTTTTATAGTCTTGAAATAAAAATATTTTCTTGAATAGAGACTGATTTTTGCAAAAAAATCTGGCACAACAAACCATTTCTCTGCGTGAACCTATTATTGAAAATCCGTACCCCTAAAAGCTGTTTCCATCAAACTTGGTGCGCTTTGTTTTCATTTCATTACCACACTAAACACTGAAATCCTTTCTATGAAATATTTTTGTACCAGGTGCCAATCTCAGACTTATCTTATTTATAGACGCAAGTAACGTTTATAATTTGATTTATTGCTATACATTCTAACAAATTTTTGGTTACATTCCTGTGTCTGAATTTTACTTGCACACGTAAAATTCCTACTCCCACATAATTTCACGTGAACTATTTCCATTTAACGTGAAAATGTTCTTTTTTTACAGAAATTTGAAGCAATTGAAAAGAACCAATAATACAGTTAATTACGTTATTTTCCTGAAAGTATTCATTAGTAAGTTTTTATTCCAACTCAAATTTTCACCAGCAAAATTACCTTTTTCGAAATATCTGCGTAATTTTCCTTTCTATTTAATTTTCCAGGATATATTAAAACTGTCGCCTGCGAACTCTGAAATCCGCCAATCCTTGTAATACCTATAGCTGGTAAAGGAACTGCTGTCAAACAGTATTTGATTTTAACCATCTCCTATAATAACTAGTCATTTTTCGGAAAAAGCGAAGCGTTGTTTACCTTGATCAGTCAAATTTTTGCTTTAATCAGTTAAGCGTTTGAAAATGCGATTCAAGTTAAAGCAAATAATTCTGTTATTGATTGTCATAGCCTGGCTAAAGTCATACCAAGCACAAACAATCAAGATACGTTAGAAATATAGATTGTGTCCACCTAGTGCCTATGACAATTCATTCCCTGAGTAGTTTAGAGAAAAAGTGTTAAATAAAGAATATTCGGGTATAAGAGATATAAGAGCCTCGCGTTGAACTGGCTCACTAATTTCCATACGTAGAATTTTATGCCACAAATTAAACTGGAACAATTCAATGCTACAAAATCCTGCCGTATATTCTTTTCCACAAGGCTAACATTAAACTAATATGATCGTTACTATACTCTTGGTTTCCGCGTCGTTGGTTTGGTCGTTCCGACAACGACGCGGTTCCAACCCAGAAACCAAGAGTATAGTATTATTGACGACCGTGGAAGCCTACGGACCTAATAGGATCGTTAATTTGAAATAATACTTTGCTTCAGGGTACTGATATTACGGAAGCGTTTGAAACTCATCACATATCAACCAACCCCGAGAAACTTCTTCATCTATACTTTGTTCGTAAAGCCCGAACGCCCCGAAATTCGCCATTCACGTTCGAAGAAGATGGTTTCTATAAGACTATGAAAAGGAGAGTTAGAAAAGAATTGGAAAACGTACCGAAACATCCAGAAAGGAGATCGAGAATTTTAGCAGATATTCTGTTCTTTACCTTTATGATAACATCCCTGATAACAGTCCGAGAGCAAAGTTATGTCGCCGGATTTATATCTGGCTTATTTTTGACAATGGCCTGTATAGCCGCACACAACTTTTTTCACCAACGTGACAATTTTCGGATGTACTATTTTGATTTTACAATGATGTCGTCAAGGTAAGTATATTTCAGTGCAAGTATTCTTTATTATCTATATAACCTATTAAACCATAACAATATACTGTTTAATATTACATATCAATATTGAACATACAAAGCAGCTTGAGCATGTAGTATACGTCATGGCGTTTTATATCCATGTATTTTGCAATTATAATTAACTGTTTGTGTGTTTTAATAAAAAATAGTTCATTGTTAAACAAATAACAAACGGCTTGATGGGGTCGATGTGTCAGTACCTTCTCAAAAATCTATAATTTTGTTATTTATTATACTCTGCATACGCAAAATAATTGGATGGAGAGCAATGCAGAAAATTGACAATAAATTTTTGACGAGAGTAGCGGAGCGATCTCGTCAAAAAGCTCAAGTGCTAGTGTCGTTAGGTTTGTTCCTCCTCAATCTAGGATATCTCTCAATTAAATTATTTATTATTATATTTTTTCTTATACAATGAAATTAGTTTCAACGTTTCAAGCAATAAGTTAAAATAGGAGATATTAATTTAACCAATGTAACTATTTTTTAGCGCGTATTAAGTATTTTAACAACTGATTTCATCCCAGGATTTTAAGCGAAAACAAACCAGAATAATTCTATTCTGTAACATTTCCGTTAAGCTGCTCTCTCCCTGCTTCATTGTAAAGCTCTTGTTACACTCATGTAGCCGCCCGTAGTAATGACAATTCAGTTTGTTATTGATTATTTTCATTATCAGTGTCATCATCCAAATCTAGAATCTCCTTTTGTGGAAGATCGTCTTTATAAAAACATGTTATGTTGTGTAAAACGCCACAGCTGTAAATAATTTTTCCTGCCTTTATGGGATCGTAATTTAATATACAATGTTTTGACAAACATCTAAATCGAGATTTTAATACTCCATTTAGTTAACCAAAATTAATGCTAATATAACTCATGGTGTTGGTGGAATCATTCCCGGCAAAAACAATGTAGCAGAGAAAATAGCACTAACACACGGACATGTTTCTGCACACCCAGCGTCATCAGCGTGGTTCTGAGCACAATTTTCTGCTGCATACACTTGCACTTTCTCGGCAACACCTATCGCCAAGGAACACAGTCATGCCGTCCCAGAGGGTAACAAGACAAACTGGAGTGTAGATATCATGTGTACTTTTATACATCATGGTAAGTCTGAGGGATTATTTGCACGTTTGGCAGCCCAGGAGCTGCCTGATAGGTGGTAGATATCTTCACTCCGGTTTGTCCTACTGCCCTCTGGGACGACATAACTGTGTCCCTTGGCGATAGGTGTCGCCGAGAGACATATTCAGTGCTGTTTTTGGAGATTAGCAACATTAACTGAGAGACAAATACAAATGTATGCAGCAGAAAATCGTGCTCAGAACCACACTGATGACGCCAGGTAGTCTAAAACATGTCCGTGTGTTAGTGCTATTTTCTCTGCTGCATTGTTTTTGCCGCAAATTACGACAGTAGGTCCTTAGCTTCTTCATTAAGTTCCATTACCTTTCTTCCTGAAGGAAAATACTTTTATTTGACGCAAGGAATATAATGAAGAATTTTCGATAGTTATTTCAAGTATTTTCGAGCTTCATTGACATCCAGGCAAAGTTCATGCCAAAATTTGTAAAACAACACAGAATCTATATATCAGCACTCCATCAACTTCAGTAAATCCAAATAAGCAACTAAGGTTTGAACAAAAGGCGTTCGTCAGTATCATCATCTTTCAGTAATTTGTCGTAGCTTATGTATAAGTAAACCGAAGTCATTTTTAATCATTCCAAATTGTGTACATTAATAAGACACTAAAAACCTGATTAAGTGCGCTGCTGAAAGGTATAAACAAAAAAAAATGATTTAATGAAAGACTAAATAATTACTTGTTATAGATTAAAGAAAACAAAATAATATATGTTGCTGAAGAAGACATTGAAACGTTAAACGTCAGTTTATTTTTTATAAACCTTTAAGAAAAAACGCAAAACCTGCATCCGTTTGCTCTATTAAACTCCATAATCAAACGACTGGAAATTAACGTTATTGTTTATTTCTTGCAGAAGCTGGAGAATAAGTCATGCCCTAAGTCATCACCTGTACACGAATACAGTGTATGACCTGGAAATATCCTCTCTGGAACCCTTCCTGCAATACTTGCCAACGAAGAAAAACCTCTTTGTCCGTTATGTTTCGTGGCTATATTCGCCATTATTTTATGCTTTTTTATACCTTGGACACTATATAAAGACGTAAGTATGAAATGAACAATTTACTGTATTATCCGTAAAATAGGAACACATATTATGCGCAATATGTAACATATTATTCCGTAAAATATATTCAAATAGGTAAATGTTAGGTTCGAACACTTTTTAGTTCAATTATACTTTGGATGTGACCACAAAGTGAAAAAAAATGCGTTATTTAATTATTTACTTTATCGCGATTAATTAAAGTTCTAATTGTTTAAGTAACTTGTCATTTGAAATACCTCCAAAATTAGCCTTATCTTTCAATTTGCTGTTATATTCCATATCACAAAAGAATCAACTTTCTTAACATTTCTCCTCCCAAAGCTGTTACTATAGACTAAGAAGTTAGTGTTCGTCTTGGGCACATGAAGAAACCGCGAAAAAACTATCAAATTTACCTGCGATAGCACCACTCTATCCACTTGATAATTGTAGTAAAATCATGTCTTCGCAGAAAAGCGTCATTGTAAGAGTAAACAGCGTTTGTGTATCAAGATCTGCTTTAAACTTTAAGACTGCCCCAGAAACGTACAAAATGTTAAATTTGGGGGAGGATGCTTTTGGTCAAACTTTAGACAAACTGATTTAAACGCTTCAAAATAATGGGTAAATATCAGTTGACAACCATGAACATTCCGGACGACACCAAAACATATCACTGCTGTTCCAAATACAGTTGCGAGTGATTGTAGACAGACCGCCCAAGATATCTGTAGCATTGTGAGATTAAATTATGGCACACGTCACATCAGTGGATTTGAAGAATTGAACATGAGAAGGATAACAGCAAAGTTCACCACGACTGTCAAGCGACCAATAGAAACAACGTCGCATGGATGTCTGTAGAATATTGAAAGAACGGCTTCGAACTGAACCAAGTTTAATGATTTAATCGGCCAAAGAAAGCTTGTCAAATCTTATTCTTATTCTTCTTGTTAGAGACTCCTTTTGCCCTTTCGAGCGTCGAAGCATCAAAGTTTATCAAGCCAAAAACAAAATCAAGCCCTTACTGATCTGTTTTTTCGATATTGGTGGAATTATCCACAGAGTTCGTGTCTCCAAGTCAGACGATTGATCCAAAGTTCTATCGTGGCGTCCTAAGCAGGCTAAAGGAGGATACAAGAAGGAAACTTCCAGAGAAGTGGCACAGGATCGAGTGGATTCTCCACCACGATAACGCGAGACTATATACCGCTTTCATCGTACAACAGTTTTTGGCAAAAATCAACATGGCATTATGTAAAAAATTCAACTACCTTAACCCCAGCAGAAACCTGCGATAAGAAATTTGTGAAACTTCCCTTCCACAGAATATCGAAAGGTATTAGCAAAGTTTTTAAGGGACAAGAAGTGAACATATGTTCCAGTTCGCGAAATACACTCAAAAACCTTCTTGGCAATCCGAAAGATAAACAGGGCGTGAAAAAAAGTTTAGGGAATTTATAAAATTGCATGTCAAACGAAACAAGTGATAGGTACTAGATTCAATGAGCACATCAAGTGCTGCAGATACGAGAAGATTAAAACGTCAAGTGTAGCACAAAACATGAATGAACATGAATTAGACGCTTACGAAACTATTTACATCAAAAGGAACACAAATTTGATGAATAAAGAGAATGGACTGCTGTCTTACTCAAGTCTTTTCGATTTAGTAGGGTAAGGCGGACACATATTTTGCCATTCGTGCTGCAATGACAAGAGACACTTCCGTCTATTTTCCGTATACTTCGCATGTCTTATGGCCGTTGTTTATTATCCAGCGTACTCGCTTGACTTGAAAATTAAGTTGATGGAGCGAAGATTGACACAATAAAGGAGATTGAAACTGAATCACGGACGGTGTTGCATACATTAACAAAGCAAGACCTCCAGCATTCCTTTATTGGCAGAAACGCTGGATTCGGCGTTTACACTCCAAAGGGAACTACTTTGAGAATGAGGGAGGTGAATGAAATTCCGGTATTGTTCAGATTGATTCATTACTATATTTCGGAAACTTTTGGGTTTACGCTTTTTAAATATTTAGTTACCTTTTGAAGGTGTAAACCCGGTTAACACATATCGCAGACATACTATTCCCGAAGATAAAATGTAGGACAAGAACATGAGACATCACGGTAACATCTAACAATGCAACCAAGAACCTTGTTGTTGGACACAAAAATTATTCAGAGATGTCAACCGGAACCTTACCGACAATGCAAGAGAATCTTAAAATCCAAGTGGCAATTGCATATTTACCAGTAATTAGATTAATCCTACCAATAATAATATTGATGAAGAAACTATTCTACACCCTAAAGACGCGAGATCAGCCATATTCACTTGTATAACGCAAAAAAATGAGTTGCAACATTTAACCAATATCCATTCAAGGAAACAAATCCAATAGAAAGTAAAAGTATTCAGTTTCCGCAAAAATACAAGCTTTACCGAGAATAATAGACATGACGTAGGTATCTCATGTTTCCGCAATTGTATGAATTTTCAATAAAATGTATATTGTCTAAAACAGTAGAGATTTGCAATATCACGTTTGATGTTATTATATCAATACTGACATAATTTTAAATCATCCAGATCAGCAATAAAGAATATTTATTAGATTTATTATTTGGATTTTGGGACCACTTAGAACCCTAAAAAAGGAAGAAGGCAGAACAGTCCATATTACAAGGAGCTGAAGTTTGTTGCCGCCATAAATGCTGTAGTTGATTTAATGAAATATTGTTATCTAAAAAATTAGATACGTTTATGCGAAAAAGGTTCAACTATCTTTCCGATTTAATGTTTCTTCATACAAAACTGATCCTATATAATTTCGCAAAATGCCAATGCAAACGTTTAATCCAAAAAGCTGTTATGGTCTCCTTGCCCTATTTTGTCTGGGATTCTGTACTGCCTAATAGTGCTCTGTTTTTCTGTTAAAGATTTCAGAATTGGTAAATTTTGATTCACCGGACCAGATACTTTTCTTTAAAAAATGTTCGTCGTCTTCTAATCTTCCCACTAACCAGTTGCAATACTCCAGTCGTCTTAAATTCTCACCAGGTTGTGGCTAACATGAATCTTATTTCGATGTAAAGTTCTCCATACTTAAGTATGGGGCAAATTTGATTTTGATGCCATTTCGAGTATTAATATTGGTGTATTATTATTTATCTAGAAAATACAAGATTTCCATAAAATTTGCAAAAACACACATTTAATTTATTTGTAAACTATCCCGTTGGTTTTCATTCGTATGGATACAATGTAAATATCTTGTACTCGCTGTTGTTGTATTTCAGTTCGATGAATAAAAAGCACGCAAAATATGTCGTGTCGAAAATGAATCAACCTGTATATCTTCTGAAGAGCTGCGATTCGCGACTACACCTATATCTGGAATCATACAAGTGTTACGTCAATTTATTTGTGTTGGAATTATATAATTAATTATAATGACACTTTGTTAATTATAAATCGACAATTATTATAATTTATTAAATAAATTCTTGTTATACAGTGTGTTTACTTAAGTCGACTGCATATGGAAAACTTTTTTATTATTAATTTTAGGGAAGAAAGTGACTCTTTATAAAAAGTTCTGCTTTCTCAGAAAATAATTTAACACATTGGGTTACACAAATGGGTACATCACGTTGGTATCACGTTGGTATGTTGCCAATAATTTTCAAATTTTTAAGAAATAAAAATGTAACTGGTTATATGAGGACTATACAGTGAAGACCTAAAGTATCCCCCTCCCCCTACTAACTTTTGAACAACTGAGGCTAGGGTCTTCGGAAAAAATAGATCGATTTTTATTTTTTCTGGGCTAACTTTTAGTATTATCGGGAGTTCAACTGCATTTCCGGTTTCACCGGAAGTGACGTCAACTTTTTTATTTCAAACAGAACATCCTGTATATTTTTACATTTTTAGAAAAGCAATAGAAATACGAATTCAACGATATCACATTCGCTATACTTTTGATTAAAAAATATCCCGATATACATTGATAAATTGTATTTGTGTGAGCAAAGGAGGCTAAAAGAAAAACTGCAAATTGTTTTAATTTTATAACATATCTTCATTGTTTTGTCTTTGACTGCTTAACTAACTAATTAGAATAATTTGCGCTTATAGAACTGAGATTTGACAGACCGACAATTGGTGTCACAGGAGACATTCATAATAACAAAAATAGATTACTACCAACTTTATTACTCCATATCGTAATATTTCTTAAGCTAAAGTATAATAAATGTGGTATGGTTGAATTCGTCCTTCTATTGCCTTTCCAAAAATGTAAAAATATATAGGCTGTTCTATTTAAAATAAAAAAGTTGACGTCACTTCCGGTGAAACCGGAAATGAAGTTGAACTCTCGATAATACCAAAAGTTAGCTTAGAAAAAATAAAAATCGACCTATTTTTTCCGAAAACGCTAGCCTCAGTTGTTCAAAAGTTAGTGGGGGGGGGGATAGTTTAGGTCCTCACTGTACATATAAAAATAATGTTCGTCATACAGAGCACCACTGCTAACTGAAATGTCATTTATTATTTCAGGATAATACAAGCCCTAACGGAGAAAATACCACTCAGATGGGAGAACTCCATTCCACTGCTGCACTTACTGTTCCTATATCAATGTGGGGGTCGATCATTAGCAATAACTGTCCTTTTCTATCTATTCATTGAAATAGTAAGCAGCATAATCTTCGGATTTGTTGGCTTAACCGCTGCTCACCATCACCCAGACATATTTCACGATGGGGACGAATCTCGGTAAGACCACCTCACACTGTACACTAAATTCTAGTCTCGTATAATATAATGCTATCGTTTCAGAACATATCCAAAAATAGATTGGGGTTTACATCAAATGGATTCCGTTATGGATAAGTTGGAAGTAACCGGTTCACACTTCCTAGTCTTAATAAGTTTCGGAGATCATGCTCTACATCATTTGTTTCCTACTCTAGACCATGGTATCTTAAATTATTTATATCCCGTTCTCAAAGAAGTTTGTAAGGAGTTTAATATAAATATCAGAATGACAAGTAATCTTAACTTAGTTTTTGGACAATTTCAACAGTTAGCTAAGAATAGACCTAGTAAATTTCATGGAAAAACGTGACAGAAAGCTGTTATTGCTGCGTGAATCATTGTTGTAAAAGAACAAAAAGTTTGATGCAATTTTAATTCCTATCTTAGGTTAATTAGTAAGAAAAAGCGGTGATGCGTATAATTAAAGGTAACGATAAATGTAACGTCATTTTTCGCATGTATAAACTAAAGTAAATATGATTACGGAATCATTGCCATCCTGATTTGCATTTAATGTTGCGCATATTACAAGAGACGAGAACTTACATGTTGATAGTAATGACACCTACAGAACTTAAAATTACGAAGCTATTATGCTACAACTCTGAAAAATATATAGTTCATAATCTGTTGATCAAATTAACAATGACCTATGAACAAGCGACCCAGGGCCTACTTAGTTGCTTTCTTAGGAACGTTACAATATTAGCATATGTTCTTCTAAAACTAAATAAATTTAATAAATCGTACATTAAGTCTTTTAATTTAGTCCTATAAAAAAGTCCAAATCGCCGAGGTGTTAACATTTCCCCTGAATTTTGACCACAGAACTATGTTAACAGATGTTAAGTGTTATGGCCCTGGCATACTAGCAAATTACTCCTGAACAATAAGAAAAGTTAATAAATGTTCTTTCAAAAGTAGCATGTCTCTTCATGAGTTTACAGAAGTTGATAATTTGTTGGCCAGTGATAATTATTGCTAGGCACTTTGTGTCACACCCTTTTTGTTTATCATCTATCTCGGTAACTTCCTCTGTTCACTAAAAATTTTGAGAAATAATTCATTAGATCCACACCAACGGCGGCTATGGAGATTATGTTTCGCCTGCCGCCTCCTGACTTAATTGTTGAAAAAGTGACGTTGGTTACCATGATCCGGCTGCTATGCAATGGAATACAGCATTTTGATGATCGATTCTGTTGACCTGGAAAAATCATCACAGTTACGTTTATACGCTAAATGGGGCTGTGATGGTTCTTCAGGACAAAGTGAATATAAACAAATTCTTCCCGGTGAAAGCTCCCTGTTTGCTGACAGCAATTTATTTGTCGCTTCCTTGATACCATTTCGCCTTATTGATGAACTAACACAGAGTGTAATTTGGCAGAATCCCTTCCCAGCTTCTGTGAGATATGACAGACCCACTTCAATCGAGTTTTCAAAGAAAATGCCTGAAAAAACAAGAGCTACTGTGGACGAAATAGAAGCTCAGATCCGTACCTTGTTGGGCACTTCAGTAACGAAAAATAAGAAACGGGTCACAATAAAGCATGAGTTTTTGTTTACAAAGATTTATGGTAAAGTTGTGCAGATACTAACCCATATTCCTTCTACTTCAACATGTGCTGTGTGCCTTGCCATGCACACGGAAATGAACAATCTGGATCGGGTGAGGCAAAAACTAGAAAACGAAAACGCTTTTAGATTTGGCCTCTCAACATGCAGCGTGGATAGGATTCATGGAGTTAGTTGTTCACATTTTCTATAATTTGTCGTTTAAGAAATGGGCGACAACCACCGAAGACATGAAAAACGAAAAGAAGGCAAAGAAGACTTACGTTCAAGATAGATTTCGAAAAGAGTGTGGACTGATAATGGATGAACCACGACACAACAGTGGAAACCGTAATGACGGGAATACCGCTAGAAGATTTTTCGTTAATCCGGCTTGTATAGCGGATATAACTGGACTTGATGAAGAGCTTATTTCCAGGTTTCACATAATACTACAAACAATGTCATGCAGTAAGCAGATTAATTCCCAAAAGCTTAGTCAGTATGCATTTGACATTGCACAATTGTATGTGAGCGAATATAATTGGTCCTACATGCCTTCATCAGTACATAAAGTCCTGATTCATGGGGAAAACATAATTCGCTGTTTTGCCACTCGGACAGTTATCTGAAGAAGCCCAGGAATCGCGCAGTAAAGATTACAAATCATACAGATTACATCATGCAAGAAAATGTTTGCGTTCTGCTACAAACCAAGACGTTTTCCATACCTTACTGTTTACATCAGATCCCTATATATCCAATCTCAGAAAAGTATCCACGCCTGTAAATGTTGAACTGGACGGGGAAGCAGTACAATTGTTAGAGCAAAAGCATTTTCTGTTTTAGAGCTCTTCCATTATGTAAAACAACGTAATTTTCAGTGAATATTGCTAAAATGAGATACCAAATGTTGCTGTATTTTATGCATATTTCGTACAAACACCTAATTGTTGTTACGTAAATATGTACTGTTATTTATCAATAGATAAGTTTGCTTTTATTTAATAAAGAACTGATTTGACATGATTACGCTGTATTATTAAGATAACAATAAATTAATGTTTTTTAAATGTAGATATCGCACTTAACACTTAACTCTTCTTATTAACTGTTATTTACCAATAGAAAAGTTTTGATTTAATAAAAAATTGATTTCGCAATTATTATTAAAATGATCATAAATTAACATTTTTTAAGCAAACAATCGTAAATCTTGTGGAGAATTTTGTATTCATTTGAGATCTTAGACATTTCTGTACATGTCCGCCAAATTTCACTGCATATTCCTTTACTGCTACTTTTACCATTAGGAACTAGAATACCTTTTGTGAATTACTCCAATGGCGCAGCTTTCTACAAATTATACTATATAATTAGTTATATTTAGATAGACCCAGTGTATACTAACTCAGGTTTAAAGATACTAGCATTTAACACAACTTTTATTTTACAAATTTTGTAGTGATTATTAGTATTAATTCAAAACTAACGTTTAAGAAATGTGTGTTGCACCCGTGTAACCATGAAAGACTAATAAACACAAAAGAGGTTTTAATTCAAATTTTTTACACAGTCATTAAATTGCCAATTATTTCTGCATAACTTCTATTTTGAAGAACAATTGATTTTATAAAGCTATGAAACATTTCTGGTCATATTTTCGGGATTTGATTCTTTTAAGCTTTTAAGTTTCCAAGTCACAACCTTAATTATTCAATTAACACCACATAATTCTTGCTATTATAAAGGTATGAAATTAATACAGTAAAAAGAATCCGTCAAGAAATTAGGCTGTGAAAGACGGACCTGATACTTGCGCTGGATCATCCCTTCTTTCATTGCATTTTAAGCACTTAAAAGGTAATTACCCGGTCGTATCCGAATACGAACTCAAAAGGAGGAAGAGTCAGACGTAAACTTACCACAGCATATTTACAATAAGTTTTACCGTAATGTGATAATTATATGAGCTATTTTTTTATTGTTAATAAAATTTCTGTGGTTTTCTTCTTCTTACACCACGTTACAATAGTTTTTAGATTAACATTTAATAGATTATACCTCTGGGATAGAATATAGATTTTACGAGGAAAGGGAAACAGTTGCTCGTTATGTTTATTTTCTAATCCAATTATTTCGGGAACCGCTCAGGTAGAACATCTCAGTTTGCGGTAAATACAATTTTCGTCCGTTAGCTATAATTTAGAATAATTTCATTTCATCACCTAAATGTCAATCTGTATTTTTACAGCGAAATTTAATATAGGTAAAAGCTCTATTTCCTCGACAACGAAATTTAGATTGGATAAATCCGATACCGAAATGTGGAAACCGCTCGGAATAATTGAATAATAACAAAACAACAAATAACAAATCACGCATCGTAAATCGATTTCGTTCTGACATTTCCGAACGTTAACAGGCACCGCATCATCATCCATCAACTCTGATTCTGACAGTCGACGTGCAATCGCTTGGAAATAACTCAAACGTAATTATTACCCGTCGCTTACTGCTGACTTTCTTAATGCGACACTTGGCTCAGACTTCAGATGCTTCGCTACGACGGACGCCTCTCTTTTTTACACTTTCACTCGCACTTACAGAAACGTTGAAAGTCATACGGGATAGAAAAAATGAGAAATAAATGTCATATAATAAACAGCAGAAATAGCGACAGTAATTGGAAAGAATGATGAAAAAGAGAGAAAGGAGAGAACATTTATAGTGTACTTATTTATACGCATAATAAACCGCTTGATTTACAATTATTTGTTGTTCTTCTTATTATTGTGTACTTGAAATGAAGATATCGTTAGCTGTCAGTCGCTTGGAGAAAAGCTTTGACTCGTAGGAGGGACTTAATGCAGAAATAAACAAAAATTCCATTACGAACAACTCATCAAATTGAACCTGTATGCAACAGTATATAAAATAAGGATGTCGAGATGTAGCAAATGTATAAATGCTTGCGAATTCACATATGCTGATAGTAAGGATATTAAAAATTCGTTTAATTTTTACATAAAGTTTACAAAGTGAATGGTGTCTTAAGACACTGCAGTCCATTCATTACTGACACGCTTCCATAATTTAAATATCTTAGGACGTACACGAAAGGTTACGTGACCGAGCTGGCCAGAGAAATGATTCTGTACTATTTTCCTCAAGAAAATACACAGAGAAAAAAAAGTTCTTGACACAAACAAATATGCATTCAATCGATCAAATTAATTTAAGGAAATAATTTTTTTGCCATCATTATTTGATTCAAACACGTGATTTCTTGAAATAAATAACCTCAACAGTTTGATTCGGAAATATGTATATCTGTTTGATTTAATATGCGCAATATATTTGATTCAACAATACGGTTCTTTCTTTTAAAGAACTTCGTCAGTTTGAAACAAATATATTTCTCTTTACCATTTATTTGACTTAAATAAATAGGTATTTGATTTAAAACTCTATATGCATTGGCTTAACAAAATATTTCTGTGGTTTAAAGTATGCTGTTACCTTGGACAAATATATTATTCTGTTGGTGTTATTACTCCACTGAAATGGTTAGTACGACAAAATGTTTTCTTCTTTTCAGAGAAGAAAGCATCCGTTTATGAGCACACAGGGTAACAATGTGTTAAAAATACACAATCTTGCGAGAAACTTTTTTAATATAAAAGTACAAAAAATAAATATAATGCCGAAAATTAATCTCCATTTTGTAGTAACGCAATGCTTTAATCTTGTAAGTAAACCCCAGCTCCCTAAAATACCATTAACTTCCTCCATTACGTTAAGATATCAAGGCCTTCCTAAAAATCTACGTGGTCGCAAACAAAAACGGTGAACCTTAAATCTTACAGGTTTCCATCAAATTTCTTCGAGATTACTCGCATTTCCCAGGAACCTGTAAAGTGAGTTAGGTTAGGTTAGGTCTCGATGTCGAAACTTTAACAATATTAATAACATCAAAGTTAGATCTAGTGCGCCGATAACTTTAACCAGACTGTAGTGTGTCCAAACTGTTATAACTATAACTACAAAAATACGTTGACAAAAAATTGTTAAAAGATACATTTTTCTGTAGGCATCTGTAAAAACAACAATTATCTATGTATATGTAATTTTGTAATTCTATACGTACAAAATTATTTCGATGAAGATGACAAACACAAAATAGCTTGTGTGTTAAATTGTGAACTACACACAACTTAGTAAAATCGGCAATAACGCTGCTATAACAAGTATGTTGTAGCAAGTATTAACTTACAGATTTGTCGCATATTTCACTAGAAATTCTCTTACTATCCACTATAATTTTAGTTCTTATGACAATATATTTTTCTCGATGTACTGTACATAAAATTTGGTTATCGTTTATTACACCGAATCCCCACAAATGCTATCTGATATTAACTTGTGAGTACCAACATTTAACTCCCGCGCCTCAACTACTTTTCACAAACCCTTCCATCGAACACTGTATAACCAAAATAACCCGTTGCATAGAACATTAAGTTAGCTTAGTTCCTTGGAAAATATCAACGTGTTTCACAGTTCTTTTGCTTGTTTCACACGGCACATTGTAGACAGTTCCTCATGATTTATGCTGTATATTGGTTTTACATGTGCATTTATTAATTGATAAGTAAGGTTCGACAAACGAATGCAATGTCAGAGGCGTATCACGCAAAGGTATGTACGTGAGATACAGTATTATTAAAAAATAATATATTCTTACCTTTTATTGACGTCTTGATGTCCACTGCGACAAAATAATACTGCTCCGGTAAGCCGCGTAAAACTGCAACATAAGCAGCGCTTCCATTGTCGATTCACTTAGCCTTCGGCGTTGGTCTGAAAACGTTTTCGTGTATTTCGTAAATGATCGTTCTACATCTATCGAAGTAGGATTTGCGTAATTCAGATATTCCTTTATCGCTTCTGTGCACTCTTTATTTTTAGTAATAGACCGAACCTTTTGTAAATCGGGATTTTTATCTAAAACTGCACGAAATTTTTGAGCGACATCTAATCCTATAGGGTCCGTCAAGCTTTCTAGAGCGGCTTGGAAATTATCTAAGGTATTTAATGAGTCCCGTAAAGATAAGTGACTATTTTGTAACAGCGATCTAGCTTGTACAACTGCAGAATAATTTATGGAAATTTCATCTATTTGTAATTGAACGTCCGAATTGGAAAAAAGTTGCTGACTCTCTCAAATCGCTGCAGATTCATTTGATTTAAATTTTAAAATCACATTCTTCACATTTGCCAAATATTTATGATAATAAAATACTGCCTGGAGCCATGTTCCCCATCGAGTTATTACAGGCTGAGGTGGTAGTGGAAGTTTCGGACACAATTGTTTGAAAACGCGGATATGTTTGGAAGATTTCACAAACACTTTTTTGGTAGATGCTAGTAAATTATTCACCATCGGATATTTCTTTCGAATGGTTTCTGCAACGAGATGATACGCGTGTGAGACATGTTATGTGAAGAAGAGTCGGAAAGCATATTTTCAACATCCTACCAGCTTTCAGCATTGTTGCAGCTCCATCAGTAACTAACATTGTGACTTGGGCTCCTGTGATACAAAACTCTCTTAACGAATCTTTTATTATCTTCACAACGGTTTCAGCATCACTTTTGTTAATCCTTTTACTGGTTAATAACAAAGAAACTGCTGGATCATTACGTTTTAAAGGATGCGCTACAACATGAATCACGCTGTGCAAGGCTAGTGTATCGGAGCGTCATTCTTGTCGTCATTTATTTAGAGTTGAGATTGCCAACATTGCTTTGCCCATTCATACAAGACATATTAGGATATTAGTTCTAGTTAAAAGTATGAGAGTACAATTATTGAAAAATAAAGATTTTCGTAATTATTTGAGGCGGTCTACAAGTGATTTTACAATTCCAAAACACAATTGGAGTACCTTTGAGAACAATCCATTATATATTGGCGTTAGACTTTACAATAAGTTACATGTTTCACCTAAAACAGAAGTAAACAATTTTTTGTTATGCAATAGTTTATTTATGCAATTTACATATCCCATATTTTTTATATGACAAGCAAATGCTTCAGTATATGTATATGCGAATAACAACTTTTCGAATTGATTGACGTAAATTAATTACTGCATATTTCGCATATTTTCGTAGTTTCTTCATATTTCAGCGATTATTGCATATTTTTGCACACTAGAACAGATTCGTGCATTTTTTAGCAAATTTAGCACAAAAATAATTTTGTCTTTGAACTTTATTAGTGTTTTCTTGTAATACAACAAAACTTTTACCAACGAACATTTTATCGGGCACGTGTGTATTAGATGCGGAGTCGGCTCTCTTCTGTCGCTGGACCTCCCCACCGACAAGGAGCCTACTTCCAGAAACCGCCTCATCTTTAGTATGGACCGAACTTTTGGTAAATTCGATTTTGATCTAAACTCGACAATTTTTGAGCGACATCTAATCCCTATAGGGTCCGTCAAGCTTTCTAGAGGCTTGGAATTATCTAAGGTATTTATGAGTCCGTAAAGATAGTGACTTTTGTAACACGTCTAGCTTACAACTGCAGAATAATTAGAAATTTATATTGGTTTGCACGTCGAATTGGAAAAAGTTCGACTCCCAAAGTGAGATCAATTTGATTTAAAGTTTCTAAATCAATTCTCACATTTCCAAATATTCTATAATAAAATACTGCCTGGAGCCATGTTCCCCGTCGAGTTATTATAGGCTGAGGTGGTAGTGGAAGTTTCGGACACAATTGTTTGAAAACTATATAATCTTAATATAACTGGTTTTACATGCCCGCTTCCGTGCATAAGACTTTAATTCATGGAGTAGACGTTATTGATTCTGCTTTACTACCAATATACCAGTTGTCTGAAGACGCTCAAGAATGTCGAAATATGGATTTGAAGATGTATCGACGTATGAGCACAAATGAAGATCTGCTGCACTGCTTACTTGTGTCTTCAGATCTATATTACCGGCCTTCGCGATTTGACAAAAAAAACCTATATCTGCACTTCCCACAGAAGTTCTAGAATTGCTAGAAGCCCCTTCTATAGAAACAAATCCCCCTCTCCCACAACCGGTTTGCCTTTGCCTCTAGAAAATAGCAGTTCAAGCTCGGAAATCGATGACTCCGACGAAGAAATGTACAATTTTTAATATTATTTAATAAAATTTAGACTTAATTACCTTTACTTTGCTTTTCTATTTCTAATTGAAAAGCAAATAAACCTATTTACTTGAAAAATAATTTTGTCCACGATCTCTAATTTCTGGCCCACTGTGCAGCCCCATATATAATATTCTAGTGATGTGAGGACTGGAGATCTTGGAAGTCAACTAAGAGGACCATCCCCACAAATCCAAAGCCCCGGAAACTTATCCTCCAAATGATTTTGAGCCCCGAAAGATGATTCAGATGCGTACGTATGTGATAGAGCGAAGACTTATTCGACTTGTTTTACATGAGTAGTTAATGCAAGAATATTTTTATTTTATTTAAGACGAATTAATACGAAAACAAGCGAAATTTTGGACCATTTACAAGAACGCTAGTTAAAACCTTTTAATTACGCTATAACTTGAAAACAAATGAAAATCGAATAAGAACATGTGAGTTTTTTTACATTATTTTCACGTGTATAATACACTCCTGGAGTTTGATCCGTTCCTCTCGACTCACCCTGTGTAGTTATTATTATTCTTCGATATTGTTGGTTTTTCTGTTTTATTCAATGCTAATAGATTGTATTATACACCCAATTTTTATGGATAAATATATTATTATTGCCTTTTTAATTTCAAAATTATCTGGAATACGTTATGTATCTAAACAAATTGAAATTAATTAACATTAAAATCAGGTCTTTAGGTTTGTTCGTTTGTCAATTAGTGCAATACGGAGTAGCTCGAATTTCTAAATTGTGCGTTGTAAAAAAAAACTGGCAATCCAGTGTTCGTTTGTATATGTTGGGCAGTTTCCGACAGTTTTGAATTGCACAAACTTACACCTCCTCAGGAAGTGGAGTAAATTTGGGCAGTTCAGTGTAGGTGTCATTCCATTATTTGCCTATCCCAACGTGACTTCATGGTCATACAAAATGACATCTGTTATAATCATTGAAAATACAATTACGTCATTATACAATTTAGAGTAGTTCTGATCATCAAAACATCACGTGGTGCCATAATCCTTTCGCACTCTAAACTACGTACAAGACAATACGCAAACTTTGTCTATTTCCGTTTGTACCTAGGTCATAGATTTTGTCCTAGAATCAAAACGATCACGTGGGTCAAATTAATAACCGTAGAACATAAATGCAAGGCAAACATTTATCGTATTGTACACAATCATCTTTTTGTCTTGAACACAAATATACTCTGTGTCTAAGGCAAATACTTGTTTAACGCAAATTAACTTTGTTAACGCAATACATTTTGTTTTAACGCAAATTACTTTTGTTTTAACACAAATTATTTTTGCTTTAACTTGTTAACACCTGACAATTTCTACTTAATGAAAAGAATATTTACTTGCATATCTAACATGTAACCTGAAATAGGTTAGGAATTTTAAATGACAAATGTGTGAATTGATGTTAAAACAGATTTTGGTAGAATTTCTATCTCTAATAAATCAAATATGGTGTATGTTAATATTCCAACTAATAAGTTTTTTAACCATTGCTTCCATGTTCTCAATTGCAACCAATTTGAATATAACATAATTGATCATTGCATATCATACATGCACATATACTACAAACTAATAAATAATGATTTTTATTAATAAAACAAGATGCATCGTGTTCATTATTTAATAATATATTAAGGTATAAATAGAACATTTTAGACAATATTCATAATAAACAAGCAAACATTAAATAAACATTCACTTATGAATCTGTAATATAAAAACTGGAATTGAAAAGATCAACAGTCCATTTCTTCTTTGGAACTTAAGGATTCATTGGGGTTGGCAATTATTATGGGCTCGATGTCCATCTCCACTATGTTTCTTTCTAGTTCGTACCAATTTCGTATTAAATTGTTTGTGTGCCTTACATAATTCTCCCAGGTGTTGGGTGTGCAATGTTCTAATGCTTCATTCCACATACTCAACATATTTTGATCACGATAACCATCCCTACCAATATTTTTATTATAATATCCTTTTGCCGAGGCCCAGATCAATTTGATTGCATTAAAGTCACAATGATATGGGGGAAATCTCAGCCCTTCGTGACCATGTGCTTTTATGAGTGTCAATAGAGTATTTTTTCAGGTTTATTCCTTTTAACTATATCTAATAATTCCACTTTGGTTGACTCACTTGAAAAACTTATCTTATTGTTCGTTAACTAGTCTGCGATATCTTGTTTCCTCGACAAGATATTTGGGATTTTGTTAATCACAATGCTATCATAAGGGGCATTATCCATCACAAGAGAATTTGGTGGTAAGTTTGGAATTAATTGTTTCGTTACCTATTCTTTAAATTTTCTGTTATCCATTGCAGAATGGTAGTCTGCAGCTTTGGAATTTGAGGCAAATATTAGGCTTACACCATTAATAAAACCATGTTCACTTCCAGCATGTACAATCATAAAACGTTTGCATCATAACCTAGGTTTCGAACATTTTTAATGGTGTCATCTTGCCAAGACTTAATTTTATTGCCCTTAGAATAAATCCACGTTTCATCTAAGAATAGCATTGGTCTCGCAGAATTTGACATGAGGTTGGCCATATATTTTTTAAGAAAAACATATCGCAACAATGCAATGTCATGTTTCTCTATTAAAGCTTGCCTGTTGTCTTCTTTTTGATATTTAAAGCCAATTTCCTTCAACTGTGCACTTAAGGATTGTTTGCACAATTCAACAATGACTTTGGTTTTTAGTTCATCCTTCAGGGTTCGTAATGTAACATGTTTCCCTAAAACAATATTTTTATAACAAAATTGTAAACCGTTTATAAAACTGTTGTTACTTTGTTGATACATGTAAATAGCATTTCGCACTTTCATTTTTGTTGTCTCTCGCAGATCCATTGTTTTTGGCTTAGTATGGGGTACCTTAGCTTCGTGAAATGAAAGAACAGGAATTTGCGATTTCTTCTTTTTGATAGTACAAATAGTTTGTCGGGTCACACCAAGTGCTTTGCTTGCTCTCTGTAACAATACACACTTTGTAAATATAATTGTGAGTGTATTAGAATATCTATATTGTAAACAGCACTCAAAGGTAATAATGGACCCCCATTTTCTTTTTCCCTCTCAAAATATGCCAGAACGTTAAGCACAAGCTCTTGTACCTTGGAATCTAACCGCTTTCCAGGCATTCTCTGTAATAATAGTAAAAACATCAACTTCTGTTCGATGTATTGCCTTTATTCAAAATAACTTACTGAAGACTTTGCAGTCGTGCTCTGTGTTCTAAAAAGAAGAATTTTTTCTTGCAATATACAGAAAGAATGTAAAAAACGGTCGAAAAAATAACAAATAATAAACTAAATACAAAAACGATGCTAACCTACATTTGACAACTGACAACACACTAAAAAAAACAGTGCACTCAGAACTTGAACAATGCAGTAGTATATATGTCTATCCTTGTTTATCACTCGCATGAAAACAAACCAGCTAAATCCGTCTGTGAGACAAGCCCAAATCTTGCTTCCTCTTTCAACAGTAGTACTTGAGAAAGATATTAAAATTAATAGATTGTCTTTGCCCATACGACAAAACAATGAGGTAGGTAAAAACTGAAAATAGACAAAATTTACATTTAGTAGTTTAATATATGAAATTTTAATATCCATTTGTTGGTAATTAGCCGTCCGCGGACGAAATAGACAGGCTGTACATGCAGTAGTAATAAAATACGTAACTTCGAAAAGATCACTTATTCCGCTAAAATGTTCTGCAACTGTTCAAGAAGTACACTATATTTTGGAAGAGATTTTTGAAAAGTCAGTTTTGGATGTCTATTAAAACAACTGAACACTGCATTATGCGGCCTATTTGTACAGAAGCTATGTGGGATAGTGATATTGAACACATTCATTGCGATCGTCCAGATCTATGTGGTGGTCAATATCAACAACTAGGAAATGGATATGAAATGAATTACATAAATACTTATTTTTAAACACCTTTATTTATTTTCTAATGGCTTGTATCAATTCTTGTAATATAGTATTTGTTTTTCTCTTTTCTTCAACTAGTTCCTTTAGAGCCTTTCCAATTTCCTGTACATTATCATTTAGTGCGGCAGCCACCTGTGATAAATTTTGTATAGCCTCCTCAGAAGTACAGCGTTCCATTTCGCGACATCCTACAAATGATCGTTTTAAATATTTTTTTAGTAAATTTTCTAATGTAAGATAATTATTAAGTGAGAAAAGACTTAGTAAACCTATTTATACAAAAATACATACTCGGTTGTGTTGATGCGTGACTGTTAGGGGAAGATGCACATTGCCACTCGGATTCATACTGTAATCCAAACAAACTTATGTTGTCAAACAATAAAATTTACTTATTTACCTCCATTTCTAGTGCCGATTCTTGTGAAGGTTCGCTTTTAACAAAACATACTGTTGGTTGTTCCGTAGTTAATGTAGTATCAGATATATATTCTGGAAGTATACTTTGTTCTGCGGATGAAGATGTGGAAGGTAAAGTTTCACCAGCTTCTAAAGCTATGTTACTCGTTGATCCTATAAAAATTGTCTCCATGGACATTAAACTAATAATTCTTTCATCTAAATCCGACATCCGTAGAGTAGTTGTACTCCCACTTTCTGTATTATAGCGGCTGTTTTTTATTTCAATCGCTTTCTTTTTAGTTTTATTTTTTATATCGATCCATACCTTATATTGTTAAAATAAAACAATATTGAAGATTTGATTTGAATGTTACGGATTATCTTACCTTTTGCCATTTTATAATGCTTTTTGTTGGACCCACAAGACTATTGAGGGTCTCTGAAAGATATTTCCACAATTTATTGTATTGCATACGACCTTTCGAACCTAACAACTTTCCTTGGCAGAAATCAATATGATCCTCCATGAAATCTACTAGAAAAGATTTTTGTTCAGCACTAATTTTATCTATCCGGTTCTTCATTTTAATAACTACTACAGAGCACGTGCTCGCATTCGAGGTTAGCGCAGACTGCCACGCATTCGACGTTAGTTTCAAAACGCTGTCGTGAGAGAGCGCTGACGCTAGAAATAGCGATTCGATACGCAGATGTGGTTTCGAACAGCGTTATCGAAACAGCGGTGGTCACTCCAATCGGAGAGATGTGACTGTATGAATACGGTATCGCTAATCGCTAAAATTACATTGCTTATTCCGTAGCATAAGCAGTATATTGTTATAAGTAAAAATTTTAGCGATTTGAATATTCTTTTGTAACGTATA
The DNA here is from genome assembly GCA_029619315.2 of Dynastes maya. Lineage (NCBI taxonomy): Eukaryota > Metazoa > Arthropoda > Insecta > Coleoptera > Scarabaeidae > Dynastes > Dynastes maya. The sequence goes on along the minus strand of JAROYE020000006.1, from coordinate 32,922,038 downwards.
TTTTACGTGGATTCAAGATCATATCAACCTAACATTCTTTCGTTAGTTCAATTATGAATGAAAATAATGTAGCAAAATTTAATATAAAAAAGACAAATCTTAAAAATTGAGATTAGATGTATTGTGCCCTGTTTCTGTGTTTTGTAAATAGTTAATTTAAGTTTTGAATATTTATAACTAAAATTGAGGACTTGCTCATAATACATCTCACTGGCAGAACGGCTAGCGTTTAACTTTTCGTTTCTCTTCGTGCCTTTGCTCACGTTTTTAGATTTACATTTGTTCCAATAATACTTTCATCGAAGGCATCAGAAAATTTATATTTGGATTTAGATCATCAAAGTTAGCTGTGGAAGTAAACAATCGCCTCTCGCGATTAAAACAAAGGAGGATAGGGATGCCAGAAAAGTAATCAATTCTGGTTAGACTTTCGTTAAATTAACTAGTGTTTCTAACTACGGTCTCCATTGAAAGTGTTCGGTAGCGAAATTAAAGTATAATTTCAAAGAAGGAAAGGTTCGAAGTTTGAGTGAGACAGCATCATATGAATTCAAGGTTAGTTTATACATATTTTTAATTTTAAAGTTCGTTAATTTCAATTTATTTAATTCAAAATTGACATGAAAATTGCCCAAAGAGTATCCAGGAATACTCCCGACCCCAGGAATTTAATAAAATTTAGAAAATTAAAATTTTTCCCAAAATTCCCCTGAGAGACACATTTCAGTATATATACATATTGATTATTCTAAATCATTTAATTAAATTCACGGTATGTAGGTCCGGGAGTATCCCTAAACACTTTTTCGGCAGCTTCAATTAAAAATTAACACCGAATATTTACGTTTTACAAGAATTAAACTTGAAAAGAGAAAACTAACCTGAAATTGTGATATTTCGATATAAATTCTGCGGTTATGTAAGGAATCTCGCGTCTATTTGAAGAATTAAACATGACTCTCACTTCGTAATTAACGTTGAATTTAAACACAAGAAACATCACAAGACTCTTAGCCACACGTGATAAGATAACGGTAGTTCGAACTAAACTGAGAAATTGTAGGCGTCCCGTGACTCTTTTGTTCGCGATAACGATTATTTGATCATGGCTAATTAGGATATACCTTTCAAATTACAAGTTGATATTAAATTTCAATCCAATTTTCTTATTCTAAAAATAGCATAATACATGCCATGCAAGGACACAACTGAAAGACTGCCTGTATGATACTCTATGACATTTAACATTACATAGAATACTGACTTTTTCTAACGTATACAACCACTTCATTGCAAAAGATATTGGTTTACGATGTTATGATTGAGATACGACTGAATTAATAAATTCTTGTGAATATTTCATTAAATATGAACTTTTTTTAATATGAAGAAAATTGGAAGAAGAAGATACCATTCATGATTTTCAAACGAATTGCAATATTGCACTCTTACTAATTAAGTAAATAAGCTTAAATTTTTAATCAACAGGAATTTTACATGGATATTTTTCGAGATCTTTTCTAAGAATATATTGACAACAACGAGGCAAGTTCGTTCACCAGCTTCTTTAGTCCCTCTGCATAGAAGTTTGCAGCCTGGAAATTGAACCAGTTGACAACGGCGGCCTTAAATTCCTCGTCGTCTTCAAACAGTTGTCCACCAATTCATTGTTTCAAATACAAAAAAAGATAATAGTCGGTGGATGCCAGGTCGGGACTGTAGGGCCAGTGGTCGAAAACTTCCCAACTGAAATCTTGAATCTCCTTTTTGGTACGGTCAGAGGTGTGAGGACGCGCGTTGTCGTGGAGGATGACTATCCCAGACGAGTTTCCCGTACCGTCGATTTTGGATGGCATGCTTCAATTCGGTGAGCGTTTCGCAGTACACGTCAGCTGTAATTGTTGTCCCACGTTCCATAAAATCAGCCAATAGAACGCCCTTTTCGTCCCAAAAAACAGTAGCCATCATTTTCTTAAGTAAGGAGTTTGCATGACTTTTTTCGGTTTTGGTGAAGTTGAATATTGCCACCGCATTGACTGTTGTTTTGATTTAGCGTTGCTGTAGGGTATACATACACGTATCGTCGCCATATCAATGTGAGAAAACAAAACATTTTCATCTTGTCGATAGCGGTCCAAAAACGTTCGTCCGCTTGACATTCTTTGCTCTTTGTGTTGGTCGATAAGCGTTTTCGGTACCCACCTTGCACACAATTTGTGATATCCGAGCTTTTCCGTGACAATCTCGTAAATAACAGTGCGTCCAACATAAGAAAATTCATCGGCCAGAGCACTAATCGTCAATCGTCGATCAGGTCGCAGTTTTTTGTCCACTTGTTGCACGATTTCACCGGTCTTGATACTGGGCCTGCCATTCCATTGTTCGTCATGCACATTTATGCAGCCGCTTTAAAAGTTTCGGTTCCATTGTCTAACCTTTCTTTCACTCATTACTAGAGCAACGCAAACTGCGCTGAAAGCCAGTGGGTGACGCATAAAAGCTTACACAAAATAAACACGGCCGGGACAATTCGGTATAAGCATCAGTATAACTGCGACTCGAAAGCCGATCTGTTGTGTATGCATCTACGCTGTCGTATACTATATCGTAATTCTACGTTTGTTTTGAAAATGTTTCCTACGTCGCGAAAACGACCAAAGTTGGACACAATAAGAGAATTTATTGCAGAAATGCCTGTTTTAAAGTGTGAAAATTCAATGTGTAGTGTGTAAAATAGATTTAATGTGTTGGTCGAAAAGTGATTGTCTACGGCACGTAAATAGTGCCGGGCATGTTTCAAAAAAAAATTCCACACGAGATTATGACAAATTTAAATTTAATTTATGTGTTTATTGCATGTAATTTACCATTTCATTTACTAAGGAAGAAAGCATACGTCTCGTTTTGGAATGAATATTCGGACTTTAAGTTACCAAATGAGAGAACATTACAGAGAGTTATGCCGTCTGCTCGTGAGCATGTCGAGAAAAGAATTAAATCGGAGTTGCAAGATAAAAAACTGGTATGTGTGGACGAAACGACAGATCGTAAAAAACATTCTGTGGTTAATGTAGTCGTACGCACAGTGGAACCACATCGACCGTCACCCTCAATTTTACTAGCTTCCAGACGAATACAACAATGCATTGCCGAAGTAATTTCAATGTTAGTGTTAAATACATTGGAAAAGTTTGAACTTTCGACAAATCAACTGTTGATGTTTATGAGTGGTGGTGCCGCAAACATGCTTGCTGTAGGTCGATCTCTTAAAAAATATTGTGCTAACTTGTTGCATATTACATATAAAATTCATACTCTCGGTCTCGTAGCAGACAGTATCAGAAAATGTTATCCCGAGGTAGACGCTCTAATAGCACATACAAGAGCTGTGTTTGTAAAATCCCCAAAACGTATTCGGGAATTTCATAGACAATAGCCCTGAACCACCACAACCTATTCTTACTCGTTGAGGAACATGGTTAGAGGCTGCATTTTATTATCTTAAATATTTTGAGAATATAAAGAACGTGATTTTAGAATTCGACCCAAAGGAAGCTGCGACTGTCAACGTAAGCCGCTTGAAATTTCAAGATAGTCAAGTTAAAACAGATTTAGAAATTATTCAGAACAATTACCTTAATGCATATTCCTTCACTGCTACTTTTACTATTAGGAACTAGACTACCTTTTGTAAATTTTTGTTAGTTTTAAAACATATTTTACAAGAACAAAATTACCCCAATGGCACAGCTTTCTACAATATCATTAGTGACAAAGGGGTTTAAAATTATAATTAATTAGTTAATTTAGAAAAACCCAGTGTAACAAAATCAATTTAAAGATACTGCATTTAACACAACTTTTACTTTCAGTTTTGTATGATTATTGATATTAACCCAAAAAATACTTTTAAAGAGCATTCTAAAGAAATGTGTGTTGCGCCGTGTAACCAGAAAACTAATAAACACAAAAGGGGTTTTTAAAATTCAAATTTTTAACACCCATTAAATCCCAATTATTTCTGCTGCTCTATTTTGAAGAACAATTGATTTTATAAGCTGTGAAACTTTTGGTTATTTTTGGGTTTTTGATTCGTAAACTTTTAAATTTCCAAATCAAAACCTTAAATTTATTCAAAACCCCTAAAATTCTGCATTATAAAGGATAAAATTTAATACAGTAAAAAAACCCGTAAGAAATTAGGCTGGAAAGGGACCTGATACTTGCGCTGGATAACCCCCTTTTTTCATTGCTTTTTAAAAGCATTAAAAGGAAATTACCCGGCGATCCAAATGCGAACTCAAAAGGAGGAAGGTCAGACGTAAATTTACCACAGCATATTTACAATAAGTTTTACCGAAAGTGCTAATTATAGGAGCTATTTTTTATTGTTAAAAAAATTTCATTTTTCCTTCTTTTACCCCACATTACAAATTTTTTAGTTTTAACTTTTAATAGTTTTATACCTCTGGGATAGAATATAGATTTTACGGGAAAGGGAAAACAGTTGCTCATTATTTTTATTTTCTAATCCAAATTTTATTTCGGGAACCGCTCGGGTTTTAGAACATCCGTTTGGGTAATCAATTTTCGTCCGTTAGCTATAATTTAAAATAATTTTATTTCTCACCAAATGTAAATCTGTATTTTACACAAATTTAATATAGGAAAAAAGCTCTTTTTTCCCCAAAACAAAAATTTAGATTGGATAAATAAAAAAACACAAATGCCGATACCGAAATGTAAAACGCTCGGAAAAAATTGAAAAATAAAAAAACAACAAAAAACAAATAAAGCATCGTAAATCATTTCGTTCTGACATTCGAACGTTAACGGGAAACCGCATCATCATCCATCAAACTTGTTTCTACAGTCGACGGAATCGCTTGGTGAAACCCAACGTAATTTTTTCCCCGTCGCTTTACTACTGACTTTCTCGATGCACACTGGTTAAATTTAGATGCTTCGCACGAGGGACGTCTCTCTTTCTTACACTTTCACTCCATAAGATACTTTGAAAGCCATAGGGATAAAAAAATGAGAAATAACTTCGTAAATAAACAGCAGAAATACGACAGAAATTGGAGAGGAACAAAAAAAGTAGAAAGGAAGAACATTTATATTACCTATTTAAATAATAAACCGTTATTTACTTTTATTTGCCGTTCTTCTTAGGATTGCGTACTTGAAATGAAGATATCGTTAGCTGTCAGTCGCTTGGAGAAAAGCTTTGACTCGTAGAAGGGTATTAAAAATTCTGTTAATTTGTACATAAAGCTTACAAAGTGACATAGGCATAGGCATAGGACATACGCGAAAGGTTACGTGACCGAGCTGGCCAGAGAAATGCTTCTGCACTATTTTCCTCAAGAAAATACACAGAGAAAAAAAGTTCTTGACACAAACAAATATGCATTCAATCAAACACATGATTTCTTGAAACAAATAACCTCAACAGTTTGATTCGGAAATATATCTATTTGATTTAATATGCGCAATATGTTTGATTCAACAATACGATTCTATCTTTTAAAGAACTTAGTCAGTTTGAAACAAATATATTTCTCTTACCATTTTTTTGAAAAAATAAAATAGGTATTTGTTTAAAACTCTATATGCATTGGCTTAAACAAAATATTTCTTGGTTTAAAGTATGCTGTTCCCTTTGGGGACAAATATTTTCGTTGGGTTATTACTCCAGGAAATGGTAGTACGACAAAAAATTTTTCTTTTTTTCAAGGAAAGCATCCGTTATGACACCAGGGTAAAATTGTGTTAAAAATACACAATCTTGTGAGAAATTTTTAATATAAAAAATACAAAAAATAAAAAATAAGCCGAAAATTAATCTCCATTTTTTGAACGCGTGCTTTAATCTTGTAAGTAACCCCGCTCCCCAAAATTCATTAACTTCCCCCTTTTGTTTAAAAGATTCAAGGCCTTCCCAAAAAATTACATGGTCGCAAACAAAAAAAGGTAACCTTGAATCTTAAGATTTTCCTTTTAAATTTCTTCGAGATTTCTTTGCATTTCCCAGGAACCCGAAGTGAGTTAGGTTAGGTAGGTCTCGATTCGAAACTTTAACAATATTTAAAAACTCAATGTTTTTATAGTGCGCCATAATTTAACCAGGCTATAGTGGGGGCAAACGGGTTTAACTATAACACAAAAAACCTTGACAACAAAATTTTTAAAAAAGCATTTTTCTATAGGTATCGTAAAAAAAAACAATTATCTATGTAAATAATTTTGTATTCTATCTACAAAAATTATTTTATAAAGATGACATAACACAAATGTTGTGTTTTAAATGTGAACTACACTAATTTAGTAAAATCGACAATAACGCTATAATAAGTATCTTGTAGCAAGTATTAACTTGTAGGGTTGTCGCATATTTCACTAGAAATTCTCTTACTATCCACTATAATTTTAGTTCTGATGACGGTATATTTTTCTCGGTGTACTGTACATAAAATTTGGGTACGTTATTACACGAATCCCCACAAATGCTATCTGAATTAACTTTTGAGTACCAACATTTTAAATCCCCCCCGCCCAAATACTTTTACAAACCCCTTTCCATCGAACACGTATAACCAAAAAACCCTTGCATTGAAAATTTTAAATTTGCTTAATTCCCTTTGGAAAAAACAACGTGTTTACGTTTTTTTTGCTTGTTTCACACGGCCATTTTAGACATTCCTCAAATTTTTTATATTTTGGGTTTTTCATGTGCATTTTTAATTGAAAGTAATTCGACAACGAGTGCAATTTGGGAATGTATGATAAGGGACCCTCCCCACCAAACCAAAACCCCCGGGAAAATTATTTTCAAATGATTTTTTAGCCCCGAAAAGGGGGTCGATAGCTGGACGTCATATGTGTAAAAAGCGAAAAAAAACTTTAATGTTGACTTTTTTTTTTACTGAGTAGTCAATGCAAGAAATTTTTTATTTTTTTAAGACGAATTTTAAAACGAAAACCCAAACGAAATTTTTGACCATTTACAAAATGCTGTTTAAAAATTTTTAATTACGCATAAATTTAAAAAAAATGAAAGTCGAATAAGAAACGTGAGTTTTTTTCATTTTTTTCACGTGTACAATACATTCTGGAGTTGTCCGTTTTTTTGACTCACCCTGTGTAGTTTTATTATTTTTCCGTTTTGGTTTTTCTACGTTTTATTCAATGCTTATAGTGCAATTATATTGTATTATACACCCAATTTTTATGGATAAATATATTATTATTACCTTTTTAATTTCAAAATTATCTGGAATACGTTATGTATTTAAACAAATTGAAATGAATTAACAATAAAATCATGTATTTACATTTAGTAGTTTAATATTTGAAATTTTAATATATATTTGTTGGTAATTTGCCGTCCGCGCACAAAATAGACAGGCTGTATATGCAGTAGTAATAAAATACATAATTTCGAAAAGATAAGATTGCAGACTTTTTCATAAGATCCTGGTTATCAATCTTTACTGCGGTCACGTATTCCTCTAAAAAGTCCTGCAACTGTTCAAGAAGTACACTATATTTTGGAAGAGATTTTTGAAAAGTCAGTTTTGGATGCCTATTAAAACAACTGAACACCGCATTATGCGGCCTATTTCTACAGAAGCCATATGGGATAGTGATATTGAACACATTCATTGCGATCATCCAGATCTATGTGGTGGTCAATATCAACAACTAGGAAATGGATATGAAATGAATTACATAAATACTTATTTTTAAACACCTTTATTCATTTTCTAATGGCTTGTATCAATTCTTGTAACAAAGTATTTGTTTTTCTCTTTTCTTCAACTAGTTCCTTTAGAGCCTTTCCAATTTCCTGTACATTATCATTTAATGTTGCAGTCACCTGCGTTAAATTTTGTATAACCTCCTCAGAAGTACAGCGTTCCATTTCGCGACATCCTACAAATGATCGTTTTAAATATTTTTTTAGTAAATAATCTTCTTTCTAATGTAAGATAATTATTAAGTGAGAAAAGACTTGGTGAACCTATTTATACAAAAAGACATACTCGGTTGTGTTGACGAGTGACTGTTAGGGGAAGATGCACATTGCCACTCGGATTCATACTGTAATCCAAACAAACTTATGTTGTCAAACAATAAAAGGTTCGCTTTTAACAAAACATACTGTTGGTTGTTCCGTAGTTAATGTAGTATCAGATATATATTCTGGAAGTATACTTTGTCCTGCGGATGAAGATGTGGAAGGTAAATTTTCACCAGCTTCTAAAGCTATGTTACTCGTCGATCCTATAAAAATTGTCTCCCTGGACATTAAACTAATAATTCTTTCATCTAAGTCCGACATCCGTAGAGTAGTTGTACTCCCACTTTCTGTATTATAGCAGCTGTTTTCTATTTCAGTCGCTTTCTTTTTAGTTTTAGTTTTTATATCGATCCATACCTTATATTGTTAAAATAAAACAATAATGAAGATTTGATTTGAATGTTACGGTTTATCTTACCTTTTGCCATTTTCTAATGCTTTTTGTTGGACCCACAAGACTATTGAGGGTCTCTGAAAGATATTTCCACAATTTATTGTATTGCATACGACCTTTCGAACCCAACAACTTTCCTTGGCAGAAATCAATATGATCCTCCATGAAATCTACTAGAAAAGATTTTTGTTCTGCACTAATTTTATTTATCCGGTTCTTCATTTTAATAACTATTACAGAGCACGTGCTCGCATTCGAGGTTAGCGCAGACTGCCACGCATTCGACGTTAGTTTCAACACACTGTCGCGAGAGAGCGCTGACGCTAGAAATAGCGATCCGATACGCAGATGTGGTTTCAACCAGCGTTATCGAAACAGCGTTGGTCACTCCAATCGGAGAAGCGTGACTGTATGAATACGGTATCGCTAATCGCTAAAATTACATTGCTTATTTGCTTATTCCGTAGCATAAGCAGTATATTGTTATAAGTAGAGTAACCAAAACTTGCGGACTCGCATAGGCGTCGGTATTACGGGTTCATATAAGAATACGAAAAATTCATAAATAAACTTACTTGCTAATTATTCAACAAATTAGAGGCATCAGGATGTGAACTACTGTAAACTTGCATCATTGCATATGTTTCCACAGTTACTTCTTTAAACCTTGTGCGTCGACAAGAAAAAATATTCTTATACATAGAAAACGATCTCTCCACATCTAAGGAAGTTACACTTGCATGTAGAAACTGTTTTTCAAAATCAGTTAAAAGTTCACTATTCTTACACTTATTATAAACGGCCTCTAAAGTATTAAAATCGGAATTTTTCCTTAAAACATCTGCCAACTTTTGACTAGCGCATAATCCTGGCGTATCATTTAATGTGTGTAATTTATTTTTTACACTCTCCACTATGTCTAATGATTCCTGCAATGACAATTCAGTACATTGTAGTTTTCTGATGGCATCTAGTAATACTGTATAATTGGTACATATTGTTGTTAAATCTTCTAAAAGTTGAGGAATTTGAAATTCTCTTTGACTTTCTCAAATTGCTTTGGATTCATTCCGATTAAATCGCATTATAACTGATTGAATTTGTTGAAAATGGATCAAATAATAAGAAGCTGCTGTTAGCCAAGTACCCCATCGCGTTAAAATTGGTTCAGGAGGTTCTGGAATTCCTGGACAAAATTTACGAAATTCTTTTAAACGTTTAGGAGATTTACGAAACACTGCTTTAGTACTTCCAATCATCCGATCAACGTTTCCGTAATGTTGTCGAACAACTTCACCAACTAAATGCAAAGCATGCAGCACGCAGGTTATATGGATTAAGTTAGGAAATATATGTTTTAAGGATCGCCCAACACTTAACATCGTTGCTGCACTATCTGTCACAATCATCACAACTTGATCTTGAGCAATTTTAAATTTTTTCAAAGCGTTCATTATCACCTTTTGAATATTTTCCGCGGTACACTGTTGAACACGTTTGCAAGCTAACAAATATCGAGATGCTGTGTTCTCGCTAAATAAAACGCGAGCTATTACATTCACAATACTGTTTTTCTTTATATCGGTCGTCTCATCCACGGTAATCCATATTTTTTTGGAACACAAATCACGTTTACACACATTTTCTAGCATCTCTTTCATTCGCGGCAAATGATTCTGTAATTGTGTTTGTGAGGGTAATGGGTACTTTGGAACATATTGTCGCCAAAACGTTTTAAAAGCTGCTTTTCTCACCAACGACAACGGAAGATTACAAGAAGTAAACATAATTAATAAATGTATGACGAATAGTGTATAAGGTATTTCAGTTCTTGCATTTCTCATATGCTTAATACCACTGACATTCCTCTGGCAATCAGTTCTGTCCAATGCAGCCAAACGAACATTGCATATTGAGCAAAAAGCTGCACTACCGTCATATTTTAAATGGGGAAAAAGTGACACATACTTATGTACATTTGTAGCAAATCTATTACGAGGCATTGTTTTCTTAGGTATGTAAATATTAGTTCTATATGAAACGATACACTAATTATGTACTTGGTATAATACTACAACACACAAAAAACACCAGCTATATTTTCAAAAGCGACACGTAAGTACATAACCTTGACCGTTCGACTCATCTCTGCAACAGCTCAACCGGTGCTAAAAGGAAATCTCTTTCAGCGCGGTTTAACATGATTTATATTCAAGGTCGACACTACATGCCTGCTTCTCTACCGGTTTAGTTTATTTATGAATTTTTCGTATTCTTATATTAACCCGTAATACCGACGCCTATGCGAGTCCGCAAGTTTAGATTACTCTAGTTATAAGTAAAAATTTTAGCGATTTGAATATTATTTTGTAACGTATATTTTACGTGGATTCAAGATCATATCAACTTGACATTCTTTCGTCAGTTCAATTATTAACGAAAATAATGTAGCAAAATTTAATATAAAAAAGACCAATCTTAAAAATTGAGACTAGATGTATTGTGCCCTGTTTCTGTGTTTTTTAAATAGTTAATTTAAATTTTGAATATTTATAACTAAAATTGAGGACTTGCTCATAATACATCTCACTGGCAGAGCAGCTAGCGTCTAACTTTTCGTTTCTCTTCGTGCCTTTGCTCACATTTTTAGATTTACGTTAGTTCTAATAATACTTTCAGAAACAATTTATATTATTAATAGTATAATATTGTCAAAAGATACTACAAGGTACAGTGGTTACAGTCTGATAGGTGTTTATAGTAGACGGCTATTGTAATTCTGTGCAAAACCACATAGCACTTACTAGTGTCAAAACCGTACATTTAACAATTAAAGACGTGGGTAATTGATACTAAACAGCTTTTCGACTTTATAAGGACATAAACTATTTGGTTTCCCATAGAGTTACAGTAGCCTATTGTAAATTAAACTACTAACACCCATCTTTAATAAGCGCTGAAAGCCACTATAACCTTCTTGTTATTAATTTTAGAATAGTGGTCCATTAAACTTTTATATCAGAATTTGAAGTATCTTGCGAAATTTTGAAAAATATACAGGATATTGCGTTTTAAAATGTAGCGAAGTTTGATTGCTTCTCTATTAACTACATATTAACCAGCAGCAAAAATACTGGCAATTATATTAACCTCGCACCCAAATGGGCAACACAGGGTATTAGATTATATACTATATATATTGTAATGTTCAATATTTACAACAACATCGGCTGTCAATCTAGAACGGTTAGGGTGTTCAGGTTAGCCACCCAACTGTGATGAAAGTCCCTCTAGCGGGTAAAAAAGATAAATTTTCATAGTCAACATTCCCCCCAGACCGAATGTCTTTGGAGCGAGGACATTGTATTAAAGATAACGACGATCGTAGTGTAACACGGACAAATCCACTCCTCTTTGTATTCTTCTAATATCGTAAATTGTCAAAATTAATGTAAAAGTCCTCTAAAACAGACAACAGGGTATATTCAAAGGTATGTCAAACACCATTTCGCAAATTAAATCTTTATCCGAACGTTATTGAGTAAATCGTCAGTAAATTTCGTCATATTTATGTTGTCAGCGGTTCTTTTAAGCGTAGAGTCATCTAAATTTCAGTCAGCTGGTAGCGTCACTGCATTCATTCTCTTATGCTATTTTGACAAATTCCTTCCATCAAAGGCATCAGAAAATTTACATTTGGATTTAAATCATCAAAATTAGCTGTGGAAGTAAACAATCGCCTTTCGCGATTAAAACAAATGAGGATAGGGACGCCAGAAAAATCATCAGTTCTGGGTAGACTTTCATTAAATTAACTAGTGTTTTTAACTACGGTCTCCATTGAAATTGGTCGATAGCGAAATTAAAGTATAATTTCAAAGAAGGAAAGATTCGGGGTTAGAGCTGGCAGATTCCTGTAATGGTCAACATAAACAGAGTATTTATGTGACAGCATCATACGAATTCAAGGTTAGTTTATATTTTTAATTCTAAAGTTCGTTAATTTCAATTTATTTCATTCAAAATTCACATGAAAATTGCCCAAAGGGTATCCAGGAATACTCCCGACCCCAGGAATTTAATAAAATTTAGAAAGTTAAAATTTTTCATTTCATTATATACGCATATATTATAATGTTATCAATAGGAGAAAAATTGATTATTCTAAATTATTTAATTAAATTCACGGTTTGTACGTCCGGGAGTGTCCCTAGACATTTTTTCGGCAGCTTAAATTAAAAATTAACACCGAATATTTACGTTTTACAAGAATTAAATTTAAAAGGAGAAAACTAACCTGAAATTGTGACATTTCGATATAAATTCTGCGGTTACGTAAAAAATCTCGTATCTATTTGAATAGTTAAACTTGACTCTTATTTCGTAATTAACGTTGAATTTAAACACTAGAAGACACAAAAGACAATTCCCAATGGCAAGTAATTTCTGCGAGTCAGCCTACTGCAGGCAGAAAAACCCAACCCAATATATTCAGGGACAACCCAAAGTCAACAGGCTATGCAAAGCAAAAAGTAACTGCAGAATATGTGAGTAGTTTCTGCAGATTATTTATCGATGACTCGATGCTGAGACACATAAAACAATGCACTGAGGCTGAAGCTAGAAGACAACTAGACAGTCAAAACTGGCAATTATCTTTAGGAGATCTAAAATCCTTTATTGCCATTCTATACGCACGTGGTGCTCAGGGTTCCAGTCACTTAGAATTAGATTCCTTGTGATCTAAAAAATGGGGAATATCGTTTTTTAGTCAAACGATGCCTAGAAACAAATTTAGAGAAATCATTCGATATCTCAGATTCGATCTCAAGTCAACAAGGAAAGAAAGATTGGAACATGACAAGTTTGCTTTAGTTTCTGAAATATGGCAACAATTTGCTTACAATTGCAAAATTTGTTATGTGCCCGGAGAAAACACAACAATAGACGAACAACTTTTTGCTACAAAAGCAAGATGTCGATTTACGCAATATATGGCCAATAAACCGGATAAGTTTGGCATTGAATTTTGGCTTGCTGTTGATACTGAAGCCAAATATGTGTTGAATGCCTTCTCATATTATGGAAAAGATGATTCGAGACCAATAGGACAACCACTTGGCGAATACGTCGTTCTAAAATTATTAGAGCCTTACACCAAGAAAGGAAGAAATGTGACAACGGACATTTTTTTTACCAGTTTGGAACTTGCAAAGAAATTAGCAAAACTAAACACTACAATTGTTGGAACTGTGAACAGGTCGAGAAAAGAAATTCCCGAAGTAATCAAAAAAGCAAAGGTTCTTTATATGATACTGTTTTATTCACAAGTAAAGAAAATGTTTGCGCTTTGACAGTGTATCAAGCCAAAATAAACAAAAATCTTCTCCTTCTAAGTACGCAACATCCAATAGTTTCGATTGATGCTGGTACAAAGAAAAAGCCAGAAACAGTTTTATACTGTAATAGCACAAAATATGGCGTTGACGTAGTAGATCAAATGACCCGAAAATACGTGTGAAGGCACCCTCAAGATGGCCAGTCCATGTTTTTTATAATATATTGGATCTTGCTGCAATCAATGCGTTTGCTGTATACAAAGACATCACTGACAAAAAAATAAAACGTCGCAACTTAATTCTGCAATTGGCAGAAGAACTCTCGCCACAATAAAATAACAACGAAGAAGACCCTTAGGAGGGAACATCGAATCAAAAATGCAACAAGAACTTACAGGCTGGATCAAAGACAGATAAGCAATCTCGCAAAAGACGTACATGTCAAGAAAAGAAATGTGAAAATAAGACTGAGGATAGATGTAAGAACTGTAACAAGAACATATGTGGAAAATGTGGATTTAAAGTAACTTATTGCAAAAATTGTAACGATATTTAAAATACCAAAGTTAAGTTGGAAGTTATTTTTATATTTTGTGAATAAATATACACTTTTATGCAAACAAATTATGTTAATTAATAAAAACAGTCGAAATAACTGTTAACTGACATATGTAGTTGTAGCCAACACAAAAAATAATTTAACAAAATTGCCCCCTCGATTACGTTTTTTATTACCATATTATAACTAGAGTTGCTCACTAACGCCAACGGACAGTGGCGGAGGTTCGATACAATCCTCAGTATAACTGCGAGTCTCAACCAGATCTGTTGTGTATACACGTACGCTGCCGTAAATACTATTTTGTAGTTCTACGTTTGGTTTAAAAATGTTGCCTACGTCGCGAAAACGACCCATATTGGACAAAGTTACAGAATTTATAGCAGAAATGCCTGACCTAACTTATGATGGCGTTAAAATTCAATGTGTGGTTTGTAATATCCCTTTAATGTGTTGGTCCAAAAGGGATTGTCTACGTCACCTAAATAGTAAACAGCATTCTTCAAAAAAAAATGCACACGACACTATGACAAATTTAAATCTAATTTATGTATTACCTTTATTACTTGTAATCTACCGTTTAATTTACTAGGCAAGGAAGCATATGTCTTCTTTTGGAATAAATATTCGGACTGCAGATTACCAAGTCGGGCATCGTTACAAAGAATTGTACCATCTGCTCGTGAACATGTTGAAAAAAGATATAAATCGGAGTTGAAAGATGAAAAACTGTAGTTATGTGTGGACGAAACAACAAATCGTAAAAAACATTCTGTGGTTAATGTAATGGTACGTACAATGGAACCACATCAATCGTCACCTTCAATTCTAGTAACTTCCAGACGTGTGCAACAATGTACTGCCGAAGTAATTTCAAAGTTAGTGTTAAATATATTGGAAAAGTTTGAACTTTCAACAAACCAACTGTTGACGTTTATGAGTGATGGTGCCGCAAACATGCCTTCTGTAGGCCAGTCTCTTAAAAAACATTGTGCTAACTTGTTGCACATTACGTGTAAAATTCATGTTTTCAGTCATGTGGCAGATAGTATTAGAAAATGTTATCCTGAGGTAGACGCTTTAATAGCGCATACAAAAGCAGTGTTTGCCAAATCCCCAAAACGTATTCGCAAATTTCAAAGACTGTGCCCCCGTATGCCTGAGCCACCAGAACCTAGAACACGTTAGAGAACATGATTACAGGTCGCGTATTATTATCATAAACATTTTGAGAATATTAAGAACGTGGTTTTACAATCCGATTTAAAGGAAGCTGCGGCTATCAAGGAAAATCAGTCGAAATTTCAAGATAGTCAGGTTAAAATGGATTTAAAAGCTATACAGAACAATTACTTGGGACTAGTGGAGGCAATAGAAAAATTACAAAATCCTTCGGTGTCGCTAGTGTAATCTCTGCAAATAGTGCAACACGCACAGCTACGCGGGGTAGAAGACGCAAAAAATGTTTGTGCTCTAGAAAGGTTTAAAAATGTTTTAGAGAAAGATTCTGATTTTGGCACATTAAGACAAAATTGTGAAGGTGCGTCAACAGAACTGGTAAGTTGTTCCAAAGATTATTTTAATTACGCAAATATAACGTCACTAGATGTAGAACGTTCGTTTTCTGCATATCAACACACTTTTTCCTCACGCCGCACTCGGTTTGCCAAAACAACTGTGGAAACATATCTAATGCAGATATTTAACATACATTATTCACTTTGTGATTTCACGGAAGACTCTTAAGACGGTAAGTGTTGTATGTATTATATTTTATTTCTGATCATTTATTTTGTGTAAACTTTTATGCGCCCGCCACTGGCTGTTGGCGCAAATTGAGCAACTTTACTTGTAACTTAGGATTGCTAATTAACTTAGAAGTTAGTCACATGTAGTTTTTTTACCAACTTGGACACAACTTGTATTTCATGCTGAGACTAATTGAATTACTAGGCCTATAGAAGTTGGTACTTGCTTATTAAATTATTCCGTCTACAGTGAAGCGTCTACAATTCACTAACGTTCAGCTTTTTTATTGCTCTTATTACCAATTCGCAATAAGTACCTACATATTTTTTAATCCATACAGCGCTTGTATATAGTAAATCGGCACCATCATGCGTTAGCCTTTTAAGTTCATCACCACCATTCAAGCGAACCCGTTTCGACTTAATTACATTAACGATTCTTGTCGCTCTCGTAATACACTTGGCAGATTATCTCTCCTATTGGAAGTGAATGTATGGGTAAGCTGCAGCTCCGAGCGGCAGCAAGAACATCTCGGAATCAAGCGAACCTATAACTTAGGCGCGTATAGTCTTTCTAGTTCACTCGGTTGAGCCAGCATTAGGTTAAGAGTTCAACGCTTCTTACACCCGGTACATGCTCGTCGTTTACTCGCTTACACACATATAAACAAATCTTTGACAGTTTTCAAGACCGCGTCCTCGGCGACTCGATCCCATCTGTCTGGGTGGCTGTCTACCTAAAAACTGGACGTTGGATGTGGTGGACGAACCTCCAGCGTATCGCGAGTTGACCGCGTCTTGTCGATGTAGTACGCCTTCGGTATAGAGACGCATTCCACCTTATTCGACTGTCTACCGCCTGCATTGAAATTTCTTCGACTATCGACAGCGCTTCGATAATACTCGCATTCATATACGCTCGTCGTACTCGTACATTTAGAATATGGGAATTAGCGAAAGGATTAGCGCGCTAACATCGCAGCTTTAAAACTTGTTTATTAAGCGGAGTAGGTTAGTGATGTTTATAGTGATAAAGTGCGTGCTGGTCCTGCCGTCCGTGCACGTGAATATTTCGAATTAATTCTTTAAATTCCGCGTTTAGTACTTTTTGATTTCTGTGACTTGAAAAATGTGAAAATTTGTGAATTTCTTTACGAACCTCAATTCTCTAATTCATCGAAAAAGTAAGTACACAAATATTTCTTTTGTATAATTAATCGTTAATTGCATTATATTTCTTTTTAATTACACCCAATATGGCAAAGGACAGATTTAACAACAGATATGTTAAAGAATTTATTTATATTACATATGCGGATTAAATATTCTGCATTTAAAACTTTATAACATATAATTATTGATTATTATTATTTAATATCTGTTATGCTACCTCCTAGCGGACTTGGAAGATTGTCCCTTTCTGCACAGCCGATCCTAGCTAGAAGCAATTTAGCGTGCACCCGGACACAGATAGTATCGAAAAAAAACAACAATATATTTATATGTTAGCTACAGTGCCGAACTTATTGAACGTCCTATGCTTTAAGATAGGGATTCCCTTAAGGGTCCATGAAATTTTGAAGAGGGTCAATGACAATCAAGGAGTCGATTGAGGGTCGATAGCCGAATATGCACCGGCGATTGATCGGCATTGAACGGAAGCAGGTTTTAGTCAAATCAATAATTTGCTACGGAAAGCAAGACACTGGCTGAATATTTTTGAACGAGGTGATTTAGAAAATATGTCAAGTAATTTTACACCATACATTAAAAAATTTGCTATTCATCAAGCGCAGCCATCGTTAATTAAATTAAAACTTTTGCGCAATTACAATCTGTGATCTTGTTTCTGAAAACTGCTTATATTTGTAAAATTAAAAATAATAATAATATAAATCTAACAAACCATCTTTTTCGTAAATTTTTAAAATCTTTAAGTTAATTATGTGCAATTATTTGTATTACGAAAATGTAAGGGGGTCGATATAAACAACCATTCTTTTAACCCTGCCTTAGAACATCAGCAGTATATATGTGGTTAAGTTTGTGGTAATATGTTATAAACAAAAATTAGAAAGTAACTAAAAAAGTATTAATTTTGTGACTTTTCCTCCTTTTTATCTAAAACGTTGCCAAAACAGCGTTAGATATCAAAAAATGTTTCCAAGATTAGTAGTTGGGACATCAGAGGGGTGGAAAAGAAACATTTCTTTTGCCACATTTTTCTAATTGGTACAACTCGAAAACTGTAAAGGTGAAAATAGTGCTCTGGGAGAATTTTTTGTAGAAAATTGCATGGTTTATAAAAAGGTATTTTTTTTCTAGAAAATTTTATGCTATATAAAACAGGTAATTTTCTTGATATCTTTTGCCGTTATGGTATTACAGAGTAACTCATACATTATTTACAATTAAAAGATACCTCCCAATTACTATTGAAGTATTTGCGAATATTTAAGTTTTATTAGACCTTTATTTAGAATTTAAAATTACAATATAAACAGAACAGAACGGACTTGTCTATTCCATTAAATTCGCCATCGCCCGTCTGCCAACTTTAGCCAATTTAATCCAATGCGTTTCGTATGAACACGACCATTGTCTACCTAAATGAAACATCAGGTCAAAATTTCAGGTATAATGAGAACTTTTTAACAAAATTACTTAAAAGTACCAAAAATAATGCTAATATGCCCCTTTTATAATTTATTTTATGCAGTTTTAACTTTACATAAGAGTTTTTCTGAATATAAATGAATACCTAATTATTTTATTAACATACATACTATGAACTACATGAAGAAATGCCTAGTAACAAACCAAAAATAATGCTAGTATAGCTCATGGTATTGGTGAAATCATTTCCAGCAAGAACAATGCGAGCAGAGAAAAGAGCACACTAACACACGGACATGTTTCTGCCTACCCAGCGTCATCAGCGTGGTTACTAGCACTCACTTTTCTGCTCCCTGCATTGTGTCCACCTCTCGGTTTATGCCCCCAATGTCCACAACGGCACTAAAAATATCCCCCGGCATAAACCGAGAGGTAGACACAATGCAGGCAGCAGAAAGGTGAGTGCTCGTAGCCACGCTGATGACACCGAGTAGGTAGAAACATGTCCGTGAGTTAGTGCTTTCTTTTCTCTGTTCGCATTGTTCCTGCCGGAAATGATCCCACCAATACTAGGCATTTCTTCATGTAGTTCATAGTATGTATGTTAATAAAATAATTAGGTATTGATTTATATTCAGAAAAGCTCTTATGTAAAGTAAAAACTGTATAAAATAAATGATAAACGAGGCATTCTAGCTTTTGATCTAGTGAATATAGGGGCGACCGACTAAAACTCTGTACTCGAGAGGCCAATATAGGACGGGTTCTGCCCTTATGAAGAGACATTTTTCAAAACGGGGATTCTTTCTTGTTTTGATGGCAAAATTGGTGACATTTAAAATTATACTTAAATCTACAGAGTGCATGTTACATACTATCATACTTTTAAAATCTTCGCTAAATTCTGATGTATTGCCCTAAAGTTAAGGGTTTCAGAGTTATTGGGGATTTTTTGGAAAAGTCGGTATTTAGAAAAACTGTTATTTATCCAAAAGTGCGCATTAGACATATGCGATGTTTTGTATCTGGATTAAGCATAACGTTTAAATTGCTAACCCAGCATTTACATAGGAACCCAGCATTTACATAGGAGCTGTGTAAACGCCTACTGCCTTTCAACAATCGCTGGCGTGACAGTTCTCCCATCGGCTGTCATGATAATTTTCATGACAGCCTTTAAGACAGTTATTGAGCTCATTATTAAAGTACAAATGGCGGAAATCAAATTTCGTAGACAACATCTTGTTGATTTTATTATAAAGTACCGAAAATGTGATTATGGAATATAAAACGTAATACCTACAAAAGGCTTGATTTAAAGAAAAAGTGTTGCGTCGCGAGGGTAAAACAATATAACAAAGTAGCGACAGCTTAACTTGTTAACGCTATTTTAAAAATCTTGAAGCGGACAGTTGTAGTAAACACAACACAAGAATACTGTCAGGACAGTGTCACTATCATATCTATGCCAGTACCAGTAATACTTTCCTGCGTAAACGCTGGATAACGAGATGCGCGTAATATTGCGTTGGTATGACATGTTTTTGTGAAACAATGGTTCCTTCGTATGGCATAAATTTTAGGAACAACATTACTAAGATGTTTTTAACTAAATAAATAAATAAATTCTGCCCCCAATCAGACCTACTCTGGAACCTGTTCTGAAAAAACTCTACTCACAAAGGTACAATCTCTCGAATCCACGGAGATAACTCAATCTGTATAAGGAGCCCCATTTCGGCAATCAAAAAATACATCTTGAAAAAGCTGATAGTGAACTTCCAACTAAGGTAATAATACGTTCCACTTCCAAAGGTGACAACATATACTTGGTTCTAAAAGTGGGAGTATTCATTTCAATATGATCAAATAATAATAACACTGGTTTTATTGTACCTGAACTACAAATGCCTTACGATGCGCTGAAAAAGAAACAATTCAATTATAATGGTCACAATGGCAAGGTAGATTTTAAAAAAACTGTTTTAAAACCCTAGCCTTGGTAAAAAAATTATAATGTAGCAAGAAAAAATGGTGTAAATAACTTCTTACTAATGAATATAGTTGCAGTAATACTTGTAAGTTAAGGAGTATCCCTATACTAAAAACCACCCTAATATAAAGCAGCTTTAAGATACAGGCACTCTATGCTTTGGAAAAGATCATCTATTCCTGAATATAATAATAAATAATAATAATAAACTTTACTTTACCCAAAATATACAATATATATAGTGGTAACGTCGTCAAAAACAAAATAGGAGTGTGTTTGTGTGGGCGTCTATGTTTGTGTATGTGACGCCTGTTTGTGTGAGTGTGGGTGTTTGTACGTGTGTGTATTTGTACTGTTTTTCTATGTATGTGCAAAATATGCATGTGCGTGGTGTCGATACACAATGACTGTAGGATTAATTCAATTGTCTGACTGATTTGATAGTTTGTAAAAATTCAATCACTGTATAGAAGCAGTTTTCTAAAAAATATCTCCTTATTGAATTTTTAAAGTGGTTTTTCAACCCAACAAGAAGAGAGCTTGTTCTACAGTTCCAGATGTCTGGTTTTCGCTGCGGTTGTTGTCTATGGTACGGAAGGGGTACCTGTTGTTTAGATCGCAGCTGGAGAGACATACATCTCTTTAGGGATGAAAGCTGTAGTCTCAACTTTGGATACTTTCATGTTGTTAGGTACGGTTCCTTGTTGGAAACATGTGTTTATCAGGTCAGTAAGGGGTTCAAACAAATAATCTGAACATTTTTTCAGAATCTTTGTATTCATCGTCCCATATTCCTTTTTGCATGTTGTCCGACGTATATATAGAATTGAGATATTTATTTCTTTTTTGTTCTCTTGATTTTCTGAGGTAAAATTCTTTGTAATTGTTAAATGTCTTTTTCAGATCCTCGCCGCCAAAATGATTGTATGCTTCTTGTATTAATGTTAATGTTTCTCTAATAATGAAGGAAATACATTTTAAAAGATGGAGAACTTATTTGCAAATATACAGAATGTTCTAAAATTTCTACAAACGCTTCAAAGTAGTGCTATTATCAAATTTCGAACACAAAGACCTAAGAATAAAATTTGTCTTCGATGTTCAGTTTTCACTTATGAAACAAAATGAATATGCTTTTCTGCAACGATTTCAATACTGCTTGGACAGTTATAAAATTATGTCTCAACAACGGCATGAATTTATCAGAAATAAGTCGACTCAGCCTGCTATAATTTCTCTCTACGATGAAATCGTACAGCAAATCGAACACAAAACAACGCCGATGGCCATATTCTGTGATTTGAGTAAGACTTTCAATTCTATTAACCGCGCGCTCCTTGTTAGTAAACTCCAAACTTATGGAATCAGAGGAAACGCCTTGGATTGGATAGTAGCTTATCTAACACAAAGATGACAATTTGTAAATATTACATATAATGGCCATGACTGTATACGCAACTGCAAGTCGTCCATCCTATCTGTTACATATGCATGTTACATTAGACACTATTCTGTATGTGGTGTTAGACACATTAGAAATAAGCGTGGGCTCTCCCCACTTCTTTTTATAATCGCGCTCCACAGCAATGTTTGTAACAGTCATGTAACCAGTTTTAAATAAAGTTATTGTTAAAGTAATATTGTTTATACCTACAATATATACAAAACAAGTAACAAGACATGGTGTCAGGCGGAAAATACACATAAAGAAGAAAAAGAAAAAGAGAAAGGGTGGAGAAGTCCTGCAAAGGTACCGCGCCAAGAAGAAGTAGCCGAATTAAAAAACCAAATCAATATTTCGATTACTATGTAGCTCACTAGTAATACTATTGCTTATTTGTTTGTAACTAATTTATTTTACATTCACATAATTTCAAAATGTTATAGTTTTAGTTAGATTAAGGTATTAGTTTAATTTTCTAAAAAAGGAAGATGTTACATATGCATGTTGCATTAGACACTTTTGTGTATGTGGTGTTAAACACATTAGAAATAAGCGTGGGCTCTCCCCACTTCTTTTTATGATGTAACCAGTTTTAAATAAAGTTATTGTTAAAGTAATATTGTTTATATCTGCAATATATACAAAACAAGTAACAAGACACTATCAATAAATATTGGAGTGCGCCAAGGCTTGATTCTGGGTCCAATTCTGTTCAATCTTCGTGTCAACGACATACTAGAGTTTTCCTCTGTTTATTTTGTTGTTAGTTATGCAGATGATGACGAACTAGAAAACAAGGAAAATGTACTTATGCATGATATAAATTTATGGTTCACCTTTAACAAACTTTATTTAAACCAAGATAAAACAAGGTATATCCATTTCTCAATTCCACAAAAAAAAAACTCAAGAAACGAGATTAGCATACACATTAACGTCAAATGAAGGAACAACTTAATTTAAATTCTTAGGCCTTACACTTCAAGAAAACTTAAAATGGGTAGAAAATACAAACAATCTCATTACTAAATTAAATAAAACTCTATTCCAACTAAGAGGATTAAGAAATATTCTTGGCTTTAATACCTTGAAGATATACCATGCAGAGGCCTACTCAAGGATGTCAAATGCAATTACCGTCTGGGGATCGGCAGGTGCTCTTCATAAAATCTTCATTCACCAGAAACAAATAATCCGATGCATGCGTAAAATTGATAATAGGATATCTATATACTCAAAATAACCTGTTATGTACATAAGAATAGAGTTAGAAAATAATAGCAAACATGGCTACACTTTCAGACGAAATATTATAACCGTGAATCAACACCATTTGCAATTACGGCCAAAAAGATTTATAATCATCTTCCTGAAAATCATAAAGATCTAAATTTAAAATTGTTTAAAATTAACACTAAAAATCTTTTATTAGGGCACTATTTCTATAATCTAAGCGAGTTCTTTACTCACAACTTTGGTTAGCAAATATTACTTAGACTGCTTTAGTACTATTATTGTATTTCTCTTTATGGCGTTTCCCGTGATTGTTTCTTATGAGATGGAAGTGGATGATGAGGATTATGATTATTGAAAAAAATGGTAATTAAACTAGGCAGCAAGTAAAGAATGCATCTTACTTAAGGAAACAAAATCTATTATACCGTGGATATTTTTCCAGTAATTAATTACGTCGGAAATTTCAAGCAAAATTATAGACTTTTATAATACACCGACGGAAGCCAAAATATATTCATTAAATTAGTATACTTGACATATAAAATTGAAAATTGTCTGGGGAAATATTACGATATATCTGCAGATAAAATAACAACTAGGTATTAAAGAGTGAACGCTTCTCACATAAGGTCCCCGTGGTGTAGTGGTTAGCACACCCACCTGGCAAGCGGGAGATGTGAGGTTCGATTCCTTACCGTGACGAGATTTTTCCAGTAATTAATTACGTCGGAAATTTCAAGGAAAATTATAGATTTTTATAATACACCGATGGAAGCCAAAATATATTAATTAAATTAGTGTACTTGGCATGTAAAACTAAAAATTGTCTGGTGAAATATTACGATATATTTGCAGATAAAATAACAACTAGGTATTAAAGAATGAAGGCTTCTCACATTGGTCTCCGTGGTATAGTGGTTAGCACGCCTGCCCGGCAAGTGGGAGGTGTAAGGTACGATTCCTTACCGTAGGAATTTTTTCTGTAATTACATCGGAAATTCCAAGGAAATAGATTTCCTATTGTAATATATATTTTTTATTGTAAATTACGCCATCTGCGCAAAATTATCTCCATTACCTTCAATTTTCAATGCATCTAAAATAGTACATGGCACATTGTATACAAAAATATTTTATCATACTTATGATATTTGTTTTAAATATTGTTTAAATTAAAGTGTTTGTTAAATATTACTCCTAACACTTTTTGCCTTTTGCCAGGGACGTCCAGAAACAGAATTGAAAATTCTAGAAAGGGGAATTATAAAAACAATCCTTGTGCTAATGGAGCAAAGAAGAGCAAAAACAAACATGGAAATTGAACAAGAACTAGAAGAAGAAAACGACTTGAATGAATGGGACATATAATAAAAAAGTCTGGCCCTCACTAAAACCAAAAGACCGAAGAAAGGGATGGAAAGACGATGTAGAACATAACATATTGGCAATGAACATAAAGGACTGAAAGACAAAGATCAAAAACAGAAAAAAATGGACGAAAATTATTAAGTGATCCACACCATAAAACGGATCTAAAAAGACGTTGCAAAATATCTGCTATAATCCAAAAGGATTTTACAGCAGTGATGATTTTGCAAAAATAATATAAATAATAATCTATGGAGTGTTTCACTAAAAGTATGACAAACAACACTAAAGTATCGGCACACTTCACACTCGTTGTTAATTAATTACTCGGGAACAGCTGTTTCAGGGATCCGTGCGGAGTGTTGTTTGGTATCTTATTAATAGAGTAACCAAAACTTGCGGACTCGCATAGGCGTCGGTATTACGGGTTAATATAAGAATACGAAAAATTCATAAATAAACTTACTTGCTAATTATTCAACAAATTAGAGGCATCAGGATGTGAACTACTGTAAACTTGCATCATTGCATATGTTTCCACAGTTAAAGAAGTAACTGTGGACAATTCAGTACATTGTAGTTTTCTGATGGCATCTAGTAACACTGTATAATTGGTACATATTGTTGTTAAATCTTCTAAAAGTTGAGGAATTTGAAATTCTCTTTGACTTTCTCTAATTGCTTTGGATTCATTCCGATTAAATCGCATTATAACTGATTGAATTTGTTGAAAGTGGATCAAATAGTAAGAAGCTGCTGTTAGCCAAGTACCCCATCGCGTTAAAATTGGTTCAGGAGGTTCTGGAATACCTGGACAAAATTTACGAAATTCTTTTAAACGTTTAGGAGATTTACGAAACACTCCTTTAGTACTTCCAATCAACCGATCAACGTTTCCGTAATGTTGCCGAACAACTTCACCAACTAAATGCAAAGCATGCAGCACGCAGGTTATATGTATTAAGTTAGGAAATATATGTTTTAAGGATCGCCCAACACTTGACATCGTTGCTGCACTATCTGTCACAATCATCACAACTTGATCTTGGGCAATTTTAAATTTTTTCAAAGCGTTCATTATCACTTTTTGAATATTTTCCGCGGTACATTGTTGAACACATTTGCAAGCTAACAAATATCGAGATGCTGTGTTCTCGCTAGATAAAACGCGAGCTATTAGATTCACAATACTGTTTTTCTTTTTATCGGTCGTCTCATCCACGGTAATCCATATTTTTTGGAACACAAATCACGTTTACACACATTTTCTAGCATATCTTTCATTCGCGGCAAATGATTCTGTAATTGTGTTTGTGAGGGTAATGGGTACTTTGGAACGTATTGTCGCCAAAACATTTTAAAAGCAGCTTTTCTCACCAACGACAACGGAAGATTACAAGAGGTAAACATAATTAATGTGCTTAATTCCAGTGACGTTCGTATGTAAAAATTAAGCCTCAAAGACAAATTTTATTTGATACATACGAAAGCACAGCGATAACTTCACTTTAGAATAGCCTATATAATCGCGATAGTAATTTAAATGACGGGACACATTCAGCATCCCATAAACTGTAATCAACTTTATTAAATCTAGAAATTCCGATGGCAATTATAGGCGACAATGTAAGTTATTTAGTTGACCGTTCAAGCGAAATTAACCTGTAAATAACCTATAAATTTTGTTATAATTGTATAGACAGTTGAAAAAGGGACATTCCCAAGTCTTTCTGCTCGTTAAAACAAGTCCAATCGCTTTTAGGAAAATTTGCTATTCATTCATTGATAATGAAAAGGTGTTATGAAAAAATCATGCACATTTGCATGTTATTGGAATTTTAGGAACATCTTTGATAACAATTGCAAATACATCGCAATTACTACATGATTTCTGGTATGCAAGATAACACAGTTGTAGTAGTTGCACCTTCAAATTGGCTTACTTCACCTTCAGTAATAAAAATTAAACCTAAAAGTGGGAGCATTCATTTCAAACTTTCATATGTTTAGTGTGTTGCCATTAAACCAATTTGAAAAGGTATTTGTAGAAAAGAAAAAAATTCAGGCACTTATCCATCAACATTGTGCATTTTGGGACGCTAGGCTTCCTATCATCTTCATATTAAAAAAAGTGTAAGAACAATGTTCTACAAAAATTCTCTCTCAAATATTTCTAAGAAAACAATAAATATGTATCTTTATTCGAAACGAAAGCATTGTTGCGGCACCATCACTCATAAACACTTGACATGGTGAAACTTGAAAGTTTTCTAACGTAAGTATCACCCTCACAATTGCTGCACCTGTACACTTTTACAATCTTTAGCTAACTAGTAACAGTGGAAATGTCTGTTTATGAGGGTCCAGTACACGTATTATGACATTTAGAATAGAATTTCTTTTACAATCTGTTGTCTCCTCAGCACATAGCCAAAGCAACTGATTTTTTAATATAGATTTGATTTTCTTTTTCACGTCTTCACGTACAAATAAAACCTGCTTGCGTGCCGTTTTCGTAGTTAGCAACTTCAACTCGGGGTTATACTTATACCAAAAGTTCTGAAACAGTTTTTTTCCGAGTAAGAAGTGATAGATTGCAGGTTATCATGACGACAAGTAAATCGAAAGTAAAGTCAATTCTCGCTGACACGCCCTTTTTACTGTTTCTATGTTCTTCGGTATTTACATACTTGTTACAACCCGTCTTGTCCCAGCATATCAAATGTTTCTCGCACACTTTAGACACTATTTTAGCACCGTCGTAGTGCGAATCCGGAGAGACACAGATAAACTTATTTACTGTGCCAGCAGAGGGTTGTTTTTTAGCTTTGTTTACATTACACATTTTAAATTAATAATTAAATATTCATTACGAATAACACGTAACACAAAACACAACGCACGCTCTCGTTTCCTAAACTGAACGAAAAATAAAGCACGCTGACAAAACAAGAATCGATTTTTGCACACAGCGTACTATTTCGGTGAAACGCCTATGTATCACAGAGACGATTACCTCGCTCTAATCATAGTAGTGTGATGGAAATTACCACGAAAACGATACATTCATTTACCTTGCTACTTTATAATAGCCGCAAAAATACCACAATTCCAAACAATTGACTTAAATAAACAATTACTATGATTGTAAACGATTGCGATGGTTTCAAAGTATGAACTCATCCATTTTCACTTCAAATACCGCTGCATTTCAGGAATCTAGACAGAAATCGAATTGCTTCCTATATATTTTCACTTTTCTTAACAGAGTACTTTCATTATTTGCTTTTTTCGTATTTACGAGGATATTATGCAAGACACGACATCGGTACCTGAGTAGCTGACATACGAGTTGGTACGTTACGTAATAAATTCTTTTTAAAGAAAATACTACGAAAGATTTAAAAGAAAATATCAAAGTAAAATAAGTACAACACGAATGCTAAAAACAGACTGTGTACATACGTCAGAATACGAGTCGAATCTTATCATTGATACTTTATATTTTTACAGCAATGGGACGAACTTAAAAACGTAACATAAGTGTTTATGGAATTATGAGGGTGTATCAAATATAAATGGGATTGATTTTCTTAAAAATTCCGAAAGGATTCTAGACCTGGAAGGGGTTGCTGTGCAGGTAGCCTGCACCGTTAGGGAGAGGGTAGAACCGACCGCAACTCTCTCGGGTCCCTTTAGTATCAAAAGAAACTATGAGCGAGAAAGAAGTGCATGTCTTCGTGGAGCAGCGGATTATCAAGTTTTTGGCCAAGGAGGAGGTGAACCCAATAGAAGTTTTGCGGCGATTACAGACACAGTTCGGGGACAACACCCTGTTAAAAACCCGTGTGTTTGCATGGCACAAAAAAATTTCTGGAGGGCGTGAAAAGGGCGAGAACGAGAGCCATAATCGCCGCCAAAGGACAAGTGTGGCCGAGGCCGCTTTTTTTTATCGACAAAGTGCTTTTCACGTTGATTTTCTCCACGATCGACGCACAATTAATGCGCAATATTATTGTGAAGTACTGGATGCCGCAAAATTGTCATTTCGAAGGAAAAGGAAGAAGCAAAAAGTGGATGCATCAGGATGGGAAACATTCACCCTACAGTCCAGACTTGTTACCTTGTGACTTCCATCTTTTTGGACCCTTCAAAGAAGCGCTTGGAGGCCAGCGTTTCGACGACAACGAAGCGGTGGAAGCGTTTGTGTTCAATGGCTACACGAACGTTCGAAGAGTTTTTACGATGATAGAATAAAAGAGCTCCCAATCCGATGGGAAAAATGTATTTCTAGGGCGGGAGGGTGTGTAAAAAAATAATATATATTTGTAAGCTTAGTTAAATAAAGTTAGGATGTCTTAAAAAACGAGTACTGTTTATATTTGATACACCCTCGTAAAAACGCACACGCACACGATTATACAAAACACACAAGGTGTCATAGGATAAGCTTACGTCAGCGGTATATCTGAAACTAAGCAGGTTTCAGTAAATTTGCAGACTTATTTTGTTCAAGGGTGCGAATTTTTATTCTATTTATTTAATCTGACAACATATGTAGTCGCTCTAACCAAAATTAAAGTTGGATTTAAGATAAAATGTTGCCGTCACAGATTTTACAATAAAATGTGTGACAGTATTGCTGCCACACTTTATCTTAAATCCAACCATAATTCTTGTTAGGGCAACTAAATGTTTTATTAGATTAAATAAACGTGTTGTAATTCTTAGTATAAATTGTTCTTATTTTAAAAATACAAGGGTTGTTATCCCAAATGTTTTTAATTGAAGTGAATATCTGTGGATTTTCCGGGAATAAATAAATAAATAAAACACTTTAGTCCACATTAATATGAAATAAATTTGATACTTTCTTTAGCAAAGTATTTTCAAATCATTAGTATAGAATAATCAAAAAGTTAAACACTTGTAGTTTAAAACATTGTTAAATTTCATAATGAAGGGTAGATAAGGAAAAAAGAAGAAGTAAACAAGCGTTAAATATGAAATCCGCTAGTAAATTATATAACCTATTAGCTTCTATCAAGACGCCTGAAATGTATACATATACCTTGTTATCGGTAGTAATGCAGTTAAATGATTTACGTATGCGTTGTCTTGTAACTCAATACTGGAAGTACGCCAGAACTATTCTAAATA
Source organism: Dynastes maya (assembly GCA_029619315.2). Classification (NCBI taxonomy): domain Eukaryota; kingdom Metazoa; phylum Arthropoda; class Insecta; order Coleoptera; family Scarabaeidae; genus Dynastes; species Dynastes maya. Next base: position 32,892,095 of record JAROYE020000006.1, on the reverse strand, counting down.
CCATCTACAATTTCAAGTAAAAGCAGGCAAAAAGAAAAATTTATATGTTCCTTTTACAATCAGCAGAAACGTTCAAGCGTAGTATTTTTTAATTAAAATAATAACAATTTATGTCTTGTACTCGGCACTTGAAAATACCACCGTCATAAAAATTTTAACTTATTAATAGAGCGGGCCAAATTGCGCCATCCAACAGAATCGGAATCAGGCGCAACGGCCGCTTATTGTAAATAGCGTATATGTGAGTCACAGCAGATATGTGATATTTCGAAATTAATACACAAGAGTAAAAAAATAAAAGCTGACGCAATAATAATGTTTAGTAATTAGAGCGGATATATATATATATATGTATATATATATATATATATATATATATATATATATATATATATATATATATGTACACGCTGAGGTGTTTTTATTTTCATTATGATTTTTTATTTGATTGAAAACGGTATGCGTTGTAAATGGGATGTAATAAGGAAATAACTGAGAAACTGAACGCTTTTTTTATTCTGTTCTACTTAATAATGTAACTGTAAATAAAGATATAATAAATAAATTCTATCCTTCTTAATAATGCGGATAGGCTTGTTTAAAAAGTTGCACCATCAGATAAGTTTCCACATTTGCCTCGGTGAAGGATGTTCGCCGAGACGAAAAAATGTTCTTATATTTCGAAAACGACCGTTCCACGTCTACCGAAGTAAGACAGGCGTAATTAAAATAATCTTTAGACTTAGTCAAGGAATCTGCAGATGCCCCATCGCACATTTGTCTTAATCTCGTGTAGTCCGGATTCTTTTTTAAAACACTATCGAATTTAGCTAAAACTCGTCCATTTGTTGCATCGTTTATACTGTGTAACAATGTACTAACTTCGTCCACGACTTGCACTGATTCTACCAACGACAATCCAGAATTTTGCAAATTTTCTATCGCGTCTACTAACCCTTTGTAATTGTTGCTAATATTCTTTAGATGTGTTTCAACAGAAATATCGAGAAATCCCTTCTGGCTCATCCTAATAGCTCTAGCTTCGGCAGGGACGAATTGCAAAATAACGGATTTGACTTCTTGAAAATGTTCATTATAATAAAAAGCGGCTTTTAACCACGTTCCCCAACGCGTAAGAATGGGCTGTGGTGGTTCTCGAATACCAGGGCGTAACCTGTGGAATGCCCTAGTCCTCTTAGGACTTTTGAGAAACACTTTTTTTGTATTTGCTATTAATGCATCCACCTCCGGGTAACACTCTCGAATAGTTTGTGCCACAAGATGTAAAGCATGGACTTTACACGTAACATGTAAAAGTCCTTCACACTTTTCTTTAAGGGAACGGCCTACACTACACATTGTTGCTGCACCATCGCTCATGAACAACAACAGTTGACTGGTTGACACTTGAAATTTTTGTAACGTTTCGAGAACTACGGCCGTAATTGCTTTACTAGTACACTGTTTTAATCTTCTGCTGGCTAATAGAATTGCAAAATTTGGTTTAATAGGATCTAATACGCGCACTATTATATTCAATATATATTTTTTTTGCAATCTGTCATCTCATCAAGACATAGCTACAGCTGTTTATCTTTTAATTCGGCTTTAATTCGATTTTCAATGTCCTCACGTATTCGTGGAATATCTCTCCGTAACGCTGTCCGAGATGGTAGTATCCACTCGGTATTGTATGTACCCCAGAATTTTCGAAATGCTTTTTTATCAAGTATACGAAGTGGTAGACCACATACCATAAACGTTAAAAGCAATTCTAATTGAAATTGACGTTGTTGTGACACACCATTTCTTTTATTTCTGTGGTGTGCGCTATTTATGTCTTTCACAGTCACGTTTGCTCCAGCACAGTAGTTTCTTTTTACAAACTTTACAGAAAATTGTACTCCCATTGTAGTGTAAATCCACAAATTCACTAAGAGATTTATTAACTTTCGTAGGTAATGGCCGTTTATTTTTAATAGCTACGTTAGACATAATCACTAAAGCGAGCACACCGACGCTTGTTTCTAGTATGCCACGAAGTGGTGCAAACGTAACATCTGCAGACTCGTCATTTGTTGATGAATAGAGCGCGTCATCCGTAAATGAATAAGCGCGCTGTTAGTTCGTAGCCGTCGATGAATGAACTGTTTTTTTTGTAGTGGCCCACTGTGAACAACGCCCTATTTATCAACGAACACCCAAACTGCAGGTGTATATTTGCGCGTCTTCACGACGTAATAGACAGTGGTTTTGGTCCTCGTCCTAATAATTACATATTTAAATTACCTATGTTTACATACATATATGCGCCCGGCAGCCTGATTGCGAACCTGGCGCGTGGCGCTCTTGGCCCGCTCTACTTATTAATTTACATTGTCAGTGTTTCGTTTTTTCATCATTATTTTTCTTTTTTTAATATTAAGAATTTCGAAAGTTTCACCTATTTTGAGTTTTTTTCATTTTTCTTTCAACATATAGGAAACGCTTTAATAAACACGTTACTGTTATTGTTAAAATTCTCTCGCTTTTGTCTTCAAATTTATATTCGTGTGTGCTATAGGACGTTGACCACTCCAAGAATCCAGTAACAAAGCGGACATTCCACCTGTGCACTTTTTACATTTTTCTAACGTTATTATTAACTATAAGACCAACAGAAATATATTCAAAGTACAGCTACAACTGACACACTTGTTAGACTCATTTCTACTGTACACGTGTAATCAGTTGTTATAAACAACAAAAATTATTTAATACATTCCGTTAATATTTGTGAAATAATTTGTGGAATTTTTACTTACAAACAATGCCTTTCCCTTAAACATATTTTCAAACGTGCTTGTATTAAAAGTTATATATTAAAGTTAGTTTATTGCTATAATATAATATATTTTGTCTCATTTAGAATCAATTCAGTTCCAGTAACGTTTGTTTTTTCAAAGTTTGCTTGATCGTTATCTCGAGTTGCATCTAATGATGTAAATGCTGTTTGCACATTTATTTTTAGTATTAAGTTTCATTTTGCTCCCACTCACATTTCTTTTCTTATTCCAGCTATTGTCTTCTTCACTACACTTACAATAACTATATTCTAGATCTACTGAGGTATTCCCATTTCTCTGCTTTTTTCCACGCTTGCTTCCCTTGTTCGTTTCACAGATATTACTCACCCTTAAGGTGCGTTCACATAGGGTAGCGTGAAATTATCGTTAGGATTAGCGGGAAATTCTTTGCAATATTTTGCAGTAATTCTCTAAATAATTTCGGGGGATAATGACAACTGATATCGCGATTTATTTTATCGTATCATAACCTTAATTTATCTGTTAATTATATCTTTTGTAAAAACGTTATATACTGTGTTTATTAACAGTTTCTACAATAATCATGACGAACAAATGTAAAAATAAATGTAAAAAGAGAGAAGGTTGACGGGTACGTCCCATCAACACTCAAAAGCAGTCTGTTTAACTTTATCCAAAAAGCACTACAGCAAATTTTTAAAGTTAATATCGTATACTTATATCTTATGAAATGCTACGATTCCACCTTTACCGATGCAAAACAAATTAGCCCCACAACACACGATATACATGCTCGAGCTTCCTCTTTACATAGATGATTATTTAAAGTTTTATACGCCATCTGAAACAATCATTCGTCTTAATGTTCCTAAGAAATACAGATTTACAGCAAATACCTATACAATTAGGAGACTAAGCGGAATAGTTTTTTTGCACTTCTTTTTTATGTTTTGAAGGGCTTCCGGTTTAAAGAGGATGCCAGTCGTCAGCTGAGCCCTTCTTCGCATCCCATTCGATTTTATTTTGAAAAAATGAAGTTTCAAAGCAAAAATCAAACACGTAACCGAGCACCGTTTTCGTGAAAGATGTATTTGTGGTTAATATTTAATCGACTAATTATTATTATTTGTAATTGTATATGTATTTGGAGGAAGCTAAGGTTGAAATGATACAGTAATTGCACTTTTATTCGAAGTTTTGTTCAATTTAACGAGAAAATTTGCAGACATGCTATTTAACCAGGGTCTTTAATTTCTTATTATGTGGTGTTTTACCTAATGTGTCATTACTTTTCCCACAATCATTTTTAAGTAAAATATTTGTAGAACAAGTTATTATAATTGTTGCAATACGTTCACTGCCCTGAATATGACATTTACATATATCAGTATCCAAAATGGCTACGTTCGGTGATATAATTTAAAATATATTGTATCAAAATAGAACGTTTATTACACAGATTTAAAAACATCTCTTCGTGTTCTATTTGAACAATAACATCTTCACGTTTTTTGCCAAATACATCGGACAGTTAGGGAATTGAGTTGGAATAGCATTTTTTAAGCCTATGATTTTTTAAACTTGCAGTTATAATTTCCCCGGTCTTTGGATCTGTAGCTGTTGAAAAATAAATAATATCTATTTTTGCAAAGTGTAACTCACAAACAAAACATACAAAACAGCCGACACCATGTTAGGTTTTTATCGTTTCAGAAAAGGTATCACCAACAAAGTGCGGAAATATCATTACACAGTATTTTTTAAAATAAAACCAATATAATTTGGATAAACCAATTCAAAACGCAGAGACGATCTGAACATGTAAACGCGTTTATGGCTGATCGACGGCATACTTCAAAATACGTCACAGTGCGCCTGCTGACGTCAAAGTACGCAGGCCTTGTGTATACTGTTGGTAATGCCAGAGGTCGGTAACAATGGAGCATCTACCAGCGTTCGAAAAGTACAGTAAACATTGTCAAGAGCAAGTTATCCACTATTTTCGAACGGGTAGAGGAGTACTTGTACCTGTTACATTTCCGGACGCATCCCAGAGGTGTAGTGGATCAAAGCTGGTTTTTCACATTTTGAATTTTAAGGATTTTCAAAAGCCTTTTTCTCAGAAAATAGTGAAATTTGGATGAACACTCTTAGAAAATCATCTATCTTTATTCCTAAATAGTTATTACATACAACCTCTAAAGCAAATAAGACTTCATGCAACTTCCCTATTGCACTTTTTGGTAAAAAAGAAATCACTAAATAACAGGGTGAAGTTGAACACAAGGTTCTCACCGAATTTTATTCGAATTTGAGGTTAGGTTTACGGCGCAGCGGGGATCTTGTATCCGTAACTACAGTACCGTGCAATCGAATTAGGGCCACTATATAAATTTGAGTTTTAGCTTAATAAATAATACAAAGTATCAACGTTTGATAAAAACAATTTTTATTTATTTATATATATATATATTTATATTAACACGTACATTAATATTTCGTCGAACAACCCTTTGCTTTTATGACAGCAGCAATTCTTTTTGACATGCTTGCTATACACGCTGCTGCAACTTCTTTAAGGTGAGCATTATGTTGCCAGCTATTTGTTATGTTTGCTTTCAAAACGTCAACTGTTGTATTGGGAGATGCATAAACTGTACGTTTTAAAGAATTCCGAACATTTTCGATTGGATTCAGGTCGGGGAATTGCCTGGCCATGGCAATTCCCAATTGTTTTTGCCCTGTGGCACGGTGCACCATCTTGCATAAATGTGTAAGAATAATTTTTAGGGTCTAAAGATGTCATATACGGAATTAAGATTGATTCCATAACTTGTTTATATTGAATTTGATTCATGGTACCCGTTACAAATAGAGCGGTCCAAGCCCTTCCCTGATATACAGGACCAAATCATGACTGCCGGTGGATGTTTCACTGTTTTTACCACTGCGCTTTCATCACATCGTTCCGATGGTCTTCTTTTAACGAAACGAGCAACTTCAGTTACAGCCTCTAGCCGTGATTCGTCACTAAAAACAATCGTTAGAAACAGAAATTTTCATTACATTTTCGAATTTACTAAAAATGTTTCAAATTTTGAAAATATACATAAAATATTGATACATACTTTTTTCCAATCCTCAACAGTAAAATGCCGATGCTGTTGCGCCCACTGCAATCTTGCCTTTTTCATCCTTAAAGTAAGTTTCGGCTTTTTTGCAGGACGTCTATTTCTGCGCTTATATGAATTGGCTTCATATAAGCGCGATTTTAATGTTCGATCTGATATTTTTATATTATCAGCCTGTAATATACGCTGAAGTTCTTTAATGCACAGTTACCTGTTTTCTAATGCCCTTTTTATGATAATTCTGTCTTCCCGTGGCGAAGTTTTGCGAATACCGCGACAATGAGAATGACCACTTGAAGTCGCTGGTAAATTTTCTTTCTTTGACATCGCTACCCTGTCGACTGTTTGACGAGAAACTCGTTCTCTTCTGGCTATTTCCCGATGCGAATACAGCCCCGTCTCTAATAACACTTGAGTTCTTGTTTTTTTCTCATTTGAAACGTCTTTACGTTTGCCCATTTCACAAAATTTATCAATAAAAAAAGAAAACTAAACGTCACGAAATTTCAATTTAATTACACTAAAACAACATGTAAAACGAATGTTTTAACACGAAAATATAATACTTGCACTTTACACCATCAAAACTACACGTAAACTAACTTGAAGCAGGTAAAGCCAGTCATCGATTACCGACCCTAAACGTACCTTGGTTAGAAAGGAATGTTTGGTGGGGGTTATAATAACAAGAATTTTATACCTACTTAAGAGGATTATCTCAAATACAATTAAAAACATTTTATTGCGGAAAATATTTAGAAATTTTGGTTATTATAATATTAATAGCAAATATTTGTATAAAATCAAAGTGGCCCTAATTCGATTGCACGGTACTGTACCATACTTGCATTGAAATTTGGTATTTTGTAGATGTTAAAAATAAGCGACAGATTTAAAACTTACAGGATTACAAAACTAAGGCGCTTAATGATTTTTGAATAATATTCAGTAGAACACGTAGAATTCACGCCAAAAGGTTATCTCGATACCTGCTAAGTATTTTAATTTTAAAGTATTTTACTAACAAACACATTAAGATCGTACAATAAATTTCTTGTGTATAAAAATATCAAATATTGTACCCACTCTAAACTGCTATCGTTTTTTTCTGTAGATGTCAAGAAAATATGAGTGTTTATGACACATCATGTCAAACAGTTGATTGTCAGGGGCGCGTTAGAAAACTCAGTAGGTAATCCCCGAGTACTCTCCTAACCGTTCAAAAATAGCGGATAACATGCTCTGGACAATGTTTACCGTACTTTTCTAATGCGGGTAGATGCTCCACTATTATCCAAATGCTACTGACCTGTCGGACGTCGGGAAGAATTACCCGTCATGCGCAGTGTTACTTCCTTCAAAAGTCAAAACAAAACTTTTAATGATTGGGAGGGTATTTGTTATAATATACATGTTTATATAAGAATATAAGTAGTTAGTATGATAAGCATTGCGCTATTTTTAAATTAAAAAAAAATAAATATATAGGTATACAAGAAAAATGTTTCTTAAATTAATTTCATTAAATTAGTGTACTTGGCATGTAAAATTAAAAATTCTGTCGAAATATTATTATATATTTGCTGATAAAATAACAACAGGTTTTAAAGAGTGAACGTTCCTCGTAGTATAGTAGTTAGCACGCCTACCCGGCAAGCGAGAGATGTGAAGATTGATTCCTTACCCTGGACATTTTTTCAGTAATTAATTACGTCGGAAATTCCAAGGAAAACTATAGATTTTTAGTAAATGTTTCTTTTTGATTAAAATACGTTTTATTGTAAAATTCCGCCGTAATTCTTATTTTTTTCTTTCTGATCGGTCGTCTTCACCCTAATCCATTTTAATGTGAAAATCATGTATTCCAATAATGGTGATACACTTCGCCTCAGATCTCAAAATGAGGTCGATCAACTTCTATCGAAAATTAAAATAAATGCTCACCTTACGACCCTGATATGGTGACCAATCGGCAGGCTATAATATCAACGAAGCTTATTGCATAATTGTTTGTTCTTCAGTTATTTGAAAAAATTCTAATTTTTTCATCGACTTCATCCCGGTTGATGGTAGCCAAAATGCCAAATGATGCTAGATCCTTTTCTCATTTACCTACCTTCATATTTAAGTTAACGGACAAATAATAAGAGGGCCTGCTGGTGTTGGAATCCTACCATGGTGAGGTGGCAAATGTTTCCGATAGGTCTGGTAGAATCTCGTGTCAGTATTCGCAGGTTGGAAAATAATTGACTGCGCTTCACCTTTTACGGCTAGTAGGTCATTGGATTCATTGGTTATTGTAACAAAACGATGGAACCAGTGACGGTTCGTGATTTTTTGACGAGGGGGGCGCGATTGTAAAAAATAAGATGAAATCTTACCGTCAACTTACAATGATCTTTGAAGAAACCAGGAATTACTCACAAATTACTATAAAATACGCGCACTGCGCTGATGTGCATTGCAGTGAATATAATGTGCACAAGGATATTTATTTTTAATGTATGTCTGGCCCATCCTTAATTCGTTTAAATCCCCAAAGGTGCTAATAAATTCTGTCATTAAAGTTAAATATGTTTAACTATAATTACCATCTGACACCAATTTATTGCATCTGTAGTTTCGTCACACAATAAATCGGAATTTTTAATTTGACTTGAAATTTCAATTCTGCAAACAGCAAGCATAGAATCTAAAATTTTATTTTGGATTGCATTTGAAATTCCTTTAAAAACACTAGCATTATTTAAATATTCCCGAAACGTCAGATCCAAATCAGCAGAAAAATCAGTTAATTCTCTAAATATACCACGAAATTCAGATTTTTCGCTGCAATTATGATCTCTAAGAATTACCTCAAAAGCACAATGAAATTTAATACTACATATATAACGTTTGAATACACCGGCCGGTTGAAAACAACCGGAATGCTATGGCTGAATGATACACTTCGAGACTGCCACATGCAGCATTTTTCTCATTTAGATGTGAGAGAGTTAGCAAAAAAAAGATTATTCGAACTAATGATTTCTTGAATTGGAGTTCTTACTCATTTCTAAAAGGCATTGCTGATTTAGTTATTTATTTGGAATGAAGAAAGTTACCTACTTATCGAACCTGAGAATTATAATTATAATATTATTGCTGTTGTTGTTTTTTGGTCTTTTGGGTGCGACTAAGTAACTACAAAACAAATGACAAATATTGTACGTACTCGATCGAATCGTCTATCTCCACATGGTATAACGATTTTTCCTAACATTTTCGTTATAATCGACCATATGTTGTCGATAAGCAGAACTGAGCTCTATCAGAATATTTATTTTACCAAATAAAGTGACCACGAGATTCTTCCTGCTTCTTTATTTTGGTAGATAGATGATGCAGATCTTTCACACCAGTTCCAGCCCAACAGATTTGATGATCCATACGCAATATTTATAGAACAAGAGGCACGAACAATAATATAATAAATTTGAAACTTCACATCCACATATCCAATTATTTTTTTTATAAGTGTAATTATTGTTTTATTTTTTTTCTAATCAAGTACTCAAAACGTGTACAGTGAGACACTAATTTTTACTAATTAAAATATAAATTATTTCTTTAAAAATAAATAATTCAAAATCTACTGAAATTGGATAGGCAAATTGTTAAACACTACAGTTAATGGATTTAAATCATCGTTTTCATGGTAACCACATTTATATTGCACTACCGTACCTACAACATTAAACCACCTTAACCACAGAAGCGAATGAATTTTCTAATGGACATACAAGAAGATGAAAATATAGTCAACTGTTGCTTCAAAAACAAAAAAAGAAGTCAGAGAGAAAATAAACAAGTTTCAACACCCAAATTCTTAGATAATTTCTACAAATATTTAAATATAAATAAAATTTTACTCCGAATAAGCTACAGTACAACACGTTAAAAGCGCAATTGTAATTTGTAAGTATCAAGACCCAAAGACCAAGCTTTCAGTCCACCTATTGAAGGCCGGTTACGATCCAAAGAAACAAATGCCGAATCAGTGCACAGGTACCGAACATTATTAAAAAAATTTGGCCGAATAAATAAAAATTTGAAACAAAATCCATTCATTTAATTATAAAATCCGATTCCAAAAATATAAAAATTTCAACTTAACAATTTAACCAATAAATAGCTCTATCGGTTAAGATTTGTAATAGGTTTTTGTACAACTACTATCGTCCGAAAGAAATATAATTTAACTTGTTTTAAATTTATATCAAAATTGTTATTAATAAATCACTGTCTCTCTTTAAAATTATTAAATCGTTTTATTTTTCTATCAAATAGTTTATTTGCAAAAAGTCAATAAATGAGATTTCCCACGTTTTACAACAAAAAGTAAACCCTGAGATAATTTAGCATAATTTAATTTATAAAAATACAATTTTTAATTGATATTTTCTCAAAAATATCACTACAATATATGTATTTTTTTTCCTTTTTGTATTTCTTCCTTTTGAGTTAATTTAATGTAACTATATTCGCCTTGGGTGTATCCTGTTGGGAAATAAATCATATTATTATTATTATTATTAAACGATATATCAGGAAGGGCGCGCATCCTTGTGGTCTTATGGACACACCGCCCTGCCTTACGCACACCATTTACGCACCAAAACGGGCGCATGGGATTTCTTTTTGTATGCGTGTTAATTGTATTAACACTCTCAAAGCTTATATACCCAGGAGGGCCGTCACAACACGTACGAAATAAGCCTGTGGGTCAATATTTGTAAATTATTTGATTTTATTAAATTATTTTATTGAATTTTATTGAATTACGTGATAAACTTTCCAGTTGAATTTAAATTAGGTTAAGTATTAAGTTAATAAAGTTAAATTAAAAAAGTTAAAAAAATTGTTGGTTTACAAAAGGTGGTTATTCATTAATAATAAATTGCTGTTTAAAGTTTAGCCATTTTAATTACACAATGAAAACAGTTAAAATATTTAATAACGATAATAGTTCATTTTGCTCGGCATAAACTTACTAGTCGATTATAAATTTGTCACCCTAGTCACGTTTTTAAATCTAAGTAATATGACATACACTCTAATATTTACTTCATAATACCAAACAGGATTTACGATAAATTATATGTACAGTAATTATCTCACAACAGTATTCTAATTGAGCGGCAATTAACGGTTTTTATTTCCCTATTGCAATTAAAATATTCTTTCGAGTACTAACCTCTGCACCACATCTGATATACATACAGAGCAATGCCACAATAAACCGCAACTGCCTTCGTCAATCTTTTTGCGCGATTTTGTTTCTAATCCAATTCGCACCTAGTTGTTTGCGAAAATAATAATTATCAATCAGCGTCAACTTTTCAAATGTGGTTTTTACACGCAGAGAAACATTTACTTGTACCAAAGACAATTACTGTTTCAATTATCCGCAATACAATAACTGTTTTAAATAAAAAAAAAAATTTTTTAGTGTTTCTTCCTCCGCTTAAGAGAAGTACGCACTTGTAATGAAATAATTATATTTCTTTGTTTAAGACATTTGTTAACTTGATTCAAGAAAATCTTGCAGAAAATTTGAAGAAAGCGATTCTTAGTATAAGGAAATTGCCATTATAATAACATAAAACAATATTTTCCTAAGAACAGTAAATAGTTTTCTTAATTTCAGAAAACGTTCAGGCATTGTTCATGAATCAATAGTTTCATTTTTTTAAAATAAAGCATATATTTACTTAAAATTCTTGAAATACGTATTATTTATGCCCACATTACTAATTGCGCTTACCTTGTTTAAAACATTATGAGTACTCGTACATAATGCAGTAAATTACATTGCTTGTGATTCTAAAAAGGCTAAAAATAGAGATTATCTACAGAATAATGTGCGAATAAAAGTGAACTTAATGTAGAAACTACACATGAAAAAAGTGTGTAGAAACAATAGCCAAAATAATACTAATAAATAGCTCCTCGTAGTGATGGAATCACTACCTAATTTTCAAAAAAGCAACTGAAATACTTCCTGGCGCCACCTAGTGTCAATAGCTATAGTCATGCCAGTAGTTATAGTTCTAGATAGTAACAGATACAGTAATACAGATACCATACTTACCCATACAATGATATAACCTTTGCCGTACGACGTTTCATAAACATTTTAAAAAGATACCGGTTAATATACTCACAGACAACAAAATTTTGCATATGTTATTTTCGGTCTTTATTACTTTTTTCTTTAAAACTTTTGTGATTTCTATTGCTAAATCTTTTACACTGGAGTGTTCCACGTATTATGCAGTTTGTTACAGAAAAAAAGAATATGTTAATATAACCTGTTATGAGCGAATAAGAGCTAACGATAAAACGTTATAAATTGGCGTAATGTTCCTTGGACACCAAAACACTGATTGATCTCCATTCGATGTCGTCAGTATGGTCGTCAGAATGACATTTACAGAGCTTTAGTGTACAAGTGTGTAGTGTCGGTTAATGAGATGCCTCATTTAAGTGTCATAAATTGTGTTAAAATTGTTTGTTTGGCTAATGAAAGGTACGCACAAGAATATATTGCACGGAGATTAAATATCCATCAATCGACTGTCTCTGGTATAGTAAGATGACACAATGAGACTGGAGAATACAAAAGGCAGCGTGGTCAAGGACGTAAAAGATGTACAACGCCAAGAGATGACCAATATTTGAGATTTCAATCTTTACGAAATCGCACACTTACAGCACCGCATCTTAGAAATGAATTATTGAATACAAGACAAGTTAATGTATCTGTCAAAACAGTAATAAGGAGACTTAAAGAGGTCGGCTTAAATCTAAAACGTCCTACCAGAGTTCCTCGGCTTCTCCGACGCCACAAAATTCGACGCCTAGAATTTGCAAGAGCTCATGCTAACTGGAATGAACATCAATGGGTAAAGATTCTTTCTACAGACGAAACAAGAATACAATTATGGAAGCCTGATGGACGTAGTCGTGTACGCAGAAGATCAGGAGAACGTTTCGCAGAATGTAATCTTAGCTTTGGTGGCGTTATGTTATGAGGCGGTATTAGTTGGGAGAGTCGCACGGAACTCATTGATGTAAATTTAAGAATGAATGCTGACTGGTACATACACAACATCCTTGAAGAACATGTTTACCTTGTGCCGGCTTTATTGGCTACGATAATTTTATGCTAATGCATGATAATGCCCGAGCCCATGCCGCAAGGACAGTGATCCAGTACCTTGAGGATGTCGGGGTTGCGGTGCTTGAGTGGCCAGCAAATAGACCTGACCCAAATTCCATAGAACATCTATGGGACATTCTAAAAAGAAAGAGCACGAAACCCAGCTGCTAACTCAATTGTAGAATTAAGAATTGCCGCGCAGGAAGAATGGAATCGAATTCCTACAGAAATCATCAAAGATCTTTTGCGCAGCATGCCTACGAGGATACAGGATATCCTTAGAGCAAGAGGAAGAAGTACTAAGTATTAAAATGTTATTATGTTGTCTTGTTTTATGTTTATGGGTAATTAATGTTGCTTTTTTCAATTAAACGTCTTTGGCCAAAAACAAGTTGTTTTATTAATTCCTCCACGAATTTGCTATAAATTCTCCATATGTAATTTATTTGATTATCAATAACGTAAAACACTCTAGTGTACAAGATTTAGCAACAAAAATCACAAAAGTTTTAAAGAGAAAAACAATAAAGGCCGAAAACAAAATATGCAATATTTTTGTCTGTGAGTGTATAATATGTTTTTCTTTTTATTACTATTTACCACCTGTACTAATTTAACTATAGTTTTTTGAAGTATGTATATAATAAATAATAATAATAAAAAGGAGATAAATAAACTTAAATATTAACTCATTATTTATTAAACTACATAAAAATAACTATTAGGAATCATGTAATTATACTGTAGCCTATAAAAAATTTGTTCATTAGTTCATCCACTTGTTCCTAATTTTAATTATCAACTTTAGGTTTTTTTCTATTATTGTAATTTTCCTTTTATTGGATATCCTTGTAGCTGGCCTAATGTGTTGTTTGAACCCAAAACTGGTTACCTAATTTCTCAATAGAACTTTGTGAGATCTGAACTATTTTTTCATTCCTACCTTTAATAATAATTGTTACTTCTTGCAAAGCAAATGTAAAGTTATTTCATTCACACGTACGTTTACGCCAATTACTTTCAACTATGAGCTTAATCAAGTTAACATCGAACGTGTCGAATTAATTAAGGATCTAGGGATTTTATTTGATAGCAAACTCACTTTTGCGCAACACATTATCAGTATCTCCCATGCGGCTAGAAGATCTCTTGGCTTTATTGTGCGAAATTGCAGAGAGTTTACCAATGAGGTAGCCTTGAAATCTTTGTACTACGCTCTTGTTAGATCCCGTCTGGAATACGCGTCCATCATATGGTGCCCTTACTATTTAACGCATAAACGCCAATTGGAATTAGTCCAACGCAGATTTGCTAAACTCCTCTGGTTCCGGCAAGACGGAGTGTACCCACCAAGAGGCGTTGATCATATGTTTCTGTTGTTCCGATTTAATTTACCCTCTCTTAACGTTCGGCGCATATCCTCCAGTTTGGTGTTTCTCTGGAAATTGTGTAATGGCTGCATTGACTCCTCTGCACTACTTCAAAGATTACAATTTATAATCCCACGCTCTGGTGTCTGGTATTCGAATACGTTTTATCAACCGTTTCCTCGAACAAATGCTCTTTTAAAATCACCTATTTATGTGACTTGTACAAACTTTAATTTCATATCTTCACAATGTGATATTTTTCACGATACTTTACATACAATAAGGATAGTCACTGCTCTTTACTTTAATAGTTTTTTGTAACATGTTGCTCTTACTTGTTTTTTGTACTCGTTTTGTAATTTATTTAATTAATTACAAGTCCAGTAATTGGAATTTTCTCTTTTGGCATAGCTTATATTTTTATATTTGTATATTATTATTATTATTATTATTATTATTAATATGAATATTTTCTTAACTTAAAACTAAATGATCTACTTGCAAGAAACATTTTTCTGTCTTGGATTTTGTAACCCTAAGAAAATATTTTTTATTTTTATTTCTCGGGATAAAAGAACATTAAAAACAACGTTTCTAGAATTGGTAAAAGAAGTAAAATCAAGTGGTTTGAAGATAAACGAAGAAAAAACAAAGTACATGCACGTTAGTAGAGACAAGAAAACACAATTAAGAAGAGTGGTAGTGGATACGTATAATTTTGAAGAAGTGGAGACCTGCAAATATCCAGCGGTAATGGTTAACAGAACAAACGATAGATTAGATGTGAAACAAAAATTACAAGCAGGAAACAGGGCATTTTACAGAAATAAATATATTGAAATATTTTTCTCAGGGGATTTTGGGAAAATTGTTAAATTTTCTAATTTTAAACTAAATTAACGATTCTTAGTGGGTTCCGGAGTATTCCTGTATACCCTTCGGCAATTTTATAATGAATTTCCAAATTAATAAAACGAAATTAACGAATTTTAAAATTATACATGTAACTAACCTTGAAATTTGAACGATGCCACTGTTATATAAACTCTCTGTTTATATAACCTCTACAGGAAACTGCCTGTTCTGGAAATTTAACCCTTTTCGCTTCAAATAAAGACTTTGATTTCACAATCGAGCACTTTAAATCGGGATCAGAGTTAAGAAACACTTTGATTCAACCAAAGCTGAATAAAGATTGATGAAAAATTATGGCGTCGCTCATCTTTTATTTTAAATCGCGAAAGACCGGCGATTGTATTATTCCACAGCCAATTTTGATAATTTAACCCAAATAGATACTTTTACGATGAATTTCGATCAAATGAGATTATTTCTGCAAATAGCATACGAGAATGAATGCAGTGACTCAACTAGGAGGTTGTATTTCGAGGATTCTATGATACAAAATGTTACTGAAAGCTTTAAACGTGAAAATTCTCTAATAATTTACTTAAACCTTTCAGATAAAGATTTAATTGATGAAATAATATTTAAAATACCTTTCAATTTACGCTGTTGCTTATTTTAGACGATTTCTACATGAATTTGGACGAATTACGTGAATAGGAAAATTAACTGACGAGTAGATTTGTCCATGCTACCCCACGTCGTTATCTGGACTTATATTGTAAATATAATGTGCTCGCTCCACAGCCAGTTTGCTGGAGGGGAGATGGTGACTGGGAAATTGCCAATTTTCCCGCAAGATATTTAGTTACCAACGAGTGGCTAACCTGACCTTTAGTCGTTCAGAAGTGACAACCGAAGCTGTTGTCGTACATACAACGTTGAACATAACAATATATTAAGAGATAAGAAGGTAAACAGAAGTACAAAGATGAGAATCCACAAGACAACAATAAGACCAGTCGTGACGTATGCCACAGAAACAGTTAGCTTAGCACAACAAGAACAACAACAGTTAAAAGTTTTTGAATGAAAGATAGTAAGAAATATAGTGGGAGTACAGGCAATAAATGAAAATGAAGCAAGACCCTGGATGAACTATGAAGTAGAAGAATTGATGGAGGGTGAAAAAATACAGTCCCTGACCAAATTACTTGAAACACTCGATATTTTGTAGTTTCTTCATAATAAAATATAAACTATACATGTATTATATTTTTTATTTATAAAATATATTGTAAAAATATGTAACATATGTAAATATTAAATAAGTAATTAATATTTAGTCCATAACCCATGATTTTTAACACCCTTAATTCTTCGGGACATACTTTCATGCAGATATATTGCCTCTTTATATCTTCATCGTTCTCTCATACATCCTGTATATTCTTCAGTAATATTTCCTTTGTAGGGTTTTCTCTTTCATATACCTTACTTTTTAGTCGATTCCATACGTTCTCGATGGGATTGAGGTCCGGTGAATTTCTGGGCCAACGTAAAAGAGGTATGTGACTGTCTTCAAAGAATTTCTTAACCTTTTTTGTCACATGGCAAGGAGCATTATCTTGCATAAATATACGCCCTGTCGGTATGCGACGTCCTGGCCTAAAATACGGCAATAACGTATTTCTTAACACATTTATGTACTGCTCTTGACGAATTGTACCTTCTACAAAATACAAAGGGCCGGGTCCGTCTCCACTAATCACTCCCCAAATCATTACCTGCGGAGGGTGTTTTACAGTTCGAAGAATCGTGGACTCTGTGAGACGTTCGCCAGGTCGTCTACGAACAAATTGTGCTCGCTGCACTAACACACAGAGCAAGCACTCTTCACTAAAGAAAACCTATTAAATAATGCATTACATTAATTCAGTAAAAATCATTTTGTTAAGTTATTCACCTTTTTCCAATTCTCGTCTGTGAAATGTCGATATTCTCTTGCAAAGCTGAGTTCATTTTTTCTGTTAAACGCGGCTCTTTTACAGGTCTTCGGCCCATTAGGCGATTTTCGCGCAATCGGCCCCTGACAGTTCTGCTCGAAATCTCTATTCTTCTCTCTCGTAAATTTTTTTGAATCATTTTAATTGTAGCAAATCTATTACTCAAAACCTGATGAACAATTTCACGGTCAGATCTCTTCGAAGTTTTTCTTTTCCGACCGCACTTTGCCCGTCTTTGTGTCGATGTGCTAGCTCCTTCGTTTAAGTTTCTAGCTAAACGCGATACAGAAGAAGGAGATACTTTCTGTAATTTTGCAATTTCTCGTTTGTTTGATTGTAGAAGAGCTTGGATAGTGGCTTTTTGTTCACTTGTTAAATCTTTCTCAGGCATTTTCTACAAAAAACCCCAAATATTTCATTTTTTTTCAAATTCCAAATAATTAATTATTAAGAGAGAGATATAATAACAATTTTACCTTTACAATAACGATATATCAACACAAAACACTTAACGATACTCCACAACTTAGCTTTTATACGGTTACGATGAAATATTTTTAAAAATACCGATGCATTCTCTAAACTGTGAACTCGCTAAATGTAAGTTGTTAACTGAAATATTTATATATACGTACTTTACTCTTCTAAATATCATTTCTCTGGTATTTTTATTTATTGATACAATAATCTAGTCCCCCTATAAACGATCGGATTCAAAGCAAAAGAATATCACTATAATAGGATGGGAATTTCCAGGTAAAAAGGTTGATTTATGACATGTTTCAAGTAATATGGCCAGCGATTGTAGTTAAAACAATTAAGGCATAACGAATATGATGGTATGAGCACATAAGAAGGAGAGAAAAGGAAAACCCAGTAAGAATGATAACGGAATGGACACCTCAGATAACGAGAGTACGAGGAAGACCAAAAATAAGATGGAAGGAACAAGTGGAGGATGTTATAGGAAAAATGAAGATAGAAAGTTGGAGAAGAAAAATAGAAGATAGAGAAGCGTGGGAAAAAATAGTAGAGAGGGCAAAGACGCACCAGAGACTAAGAAATTAATTAAAGAGAAATGTGGACTGATCTACCACGTACATTAGGATCATAAAAGTGTAAAACTGCTATATACAAGAAAATACTTATTTAATCCAAATTACATTTCAAGAAAATTATTTTTTTTTATTATACATCTTTACTGTCTTGAAATAAAAATATTTTCTTGAATGGAGACTAATTCTTGCAAGAAAATCTATTTCCTCGATGCAAGAAACCATTTCTCTGCGTATAATTAATTGTAACTTAGGTATTAGATTATTTATACTAATACAGGGGACTATGAATGTAAAATGCAATATAGTGTAAGACCTTGTTTCAGAATAAAATTCTCAATATGGAATTTGTATTTAGTTCCACTTTATTAATGTGGTAAGCAAAGTTGCGAGGTGACGGTTATTTGTAATAATTATCAAGTACAAAGGTAACTGCATGTACGAAATGTAAAATTCATGTATGAGTTTTATAATTGTTGACTTCTCATGCGATCAACTAATAAAAGTAATGCAGGGCAACAAGGAAATATGTTTTCGGTTTTTATGTTAATTCCCGGAAAACGCCCACTTAACTATTATTGTAAATCACCGTGTTCCTTTCAAATTACTAAAATCGCAAAGCATAGGAAGTATTTGATTCTACAGTGTTTGCCAATAAGAGATATATTTTCCTGAAATTGCTTTTAATATTCAAATAACTAGGAAATAGTAATTTATAAAATTACTTAAATACACTCAATTTATGTACACAAATAGATAAATACATCGCAAATTATGAGAACGTATTCGAAAGGAAAAGGCCAAATGACTTTTACTATTAGTAATATTAGGATAGTCTGAAAAGTTTCTAGCTAAACACAGAAACACGTACTTTATGTTAAATTCAGTATTATATCTTAACATAGTCTCTCATAGTCTATAAACTTTTCACAGCAATGTTCCCATATCTTTAATCTGTCCAAGTAGTAGTTGGCATCTTGTTCTGCAAATTAGGTGTTTACGAATGATAGCCTCCTCATTCGATGAAAATCTCTATCCTCCAAGCGAAACTTTGAGGCCAGGTAACAGAAAAAAGTCGCTGGGAGCCAAATCTGGTAAATAGGGTCAATTAGCGAATTTTTGTATATTAGGCATAGCGACCACTGAAGTGTGAGATAGTGCGTTGCCTTGGTTATCCCAAAAAACAATTGCCATCATTTTGCCGACCGATGGAACAGTCTTCGTCTTTTTCGGAGAGGATTCGCCCTTCGTAGTCCACCGTTTCGTCTGTACCTTGGCTTCAGGAGTGTATTGATGTATCCAAATTTCTAAAGTTACTAATCGACACCAAAACTCCAACCCATTTCGCTTAAACTGCTTCAACAATGCTTTGGAAATGTTATAGCCTTAATTCGATGGTCGTTTAGCAGCATGTGTTAAACTTTTCCAATGTTATCGGTAGTGATTCCAGTTTTTAACATTTCGAACGTTCGTCATCAACCAAGCTGGTACGACCACGTATTCAACTGCCCAAAATTTCACTCTGACAAATGATGGTGAAGAGTTCTCGTAAATAGTGTCCATCTCAGCTTTAATTTTCGCAAGCAAATTGCATTCCAAATGCAAGAATTTCATGACAGCTCGATATTTAATTTTTTCCATTTTTATAGAAACACCAACACCAACACCGACTGGCATGGCCGAAATTTTCTTTCAACGCATACGCAATTGTATTGCCAGAATATTTTTGACGACTTCATGTTGAGGCTAGAAACTTTTCAGACTACTCTCGTAGGTTGCATGTTATTCCAGCTATAAGCTTTTAGATCGTTATCCCTCAAAATACATTTAAGTGGTTTCTGGTATTAGCCTTGTTTGGTTACCATGATAGCAATAAACAAAACATACTGACATTGACGATCTTAAACTGTTGATTCGAGCGTAGGGAAAAAAGAGTTAGGTAGTAAGAATAATTTAGGCATTAGGAAACAGTGAAAGAAATTTTAGCCTGCAGAATGTTGAACAAATTATTTTGCTACATATTAGAATTTAGAATTGAAAGTGCAGTGGTTCAATGTGAGGGTCCTTACACTTCCTGTTTCAAATATTACTCCTCTTTCAATGTAATAAATATAGCCCGGTAACAGGGAGCCGTGCCATAGCCGTACCTGCCTAGTATACAAAAACAATAGCAAAAAATAGAAAAAAAAAATAACAGAACTAATACATAATTATAATATGTGAAAAGTAGCGAGACACTCACCCTTTTAAGCAACCTTGGCTACGGAACAGTAAAACTAGAAGCACCATTATCAGTATTAACATTATATGGATAAGAGTGGCAAAAAGTTGACACCATTAGATGTGTTTCCATAGTTGTCTCGGTGAGCGATGTTCGCCGTGGTGAGAAAATGAGTTTATATTTTGAAAAAGAGCGTTTAACATCTACCGATGTTATACATGCATGATTAAAATACTCTTTGTGCTTAGTCAGTGGATTATTCGATACACCATCACAAATTCGTTTTAGTGTGCTAAAATCGGGATCTTTCGGTAGCACACTCTCGAACTTTTCTAAAACGCGATTATATTTTGCGTCATGTATAATCAGTAGCCCTGTATGCACTCCGTCCATAATTTGCAGAGACTCCAATAATGATAACGATCTATTTTGTAATTGTAATCCTTTATAGTAGCTACGAATATTTTTTTAATCTGTTTCAACAGAAATATCTTGACTGGCTCTCATTAATAGCTGCAGCTTCGGCAGGATTGAATTGTGCAACAGCTTTTACTATTTTGAAATGTTCAGCATAATAAAAAGCTGCTTGCAACCACGTTCCCCAACGTGTAAGAATTGGCTCCGGTGGTTGACGAATACCAGGACACTCTGTGTGAAATGATCGTAAGCGTTTGGGAGATTTCAAAAATACTTTTTTTGTGCTTGCTATTAATGCATCTACCTCGGGAGAGCATTGTCGAATGGTTTCTGCTACAAGATGTAAAGCATGCACTTTACACGTAACATGTAAACACTTGCAACCATGTTAAAGAAGAGAACGGCCTACCGAACGCATTATCGCTGCGCCATCGCTCATAAACATCAACACTCTATCTTTTGAAATTTGAAATTTTTCTAACGTACTAAGTACAACCTTCGTAATTGCTGCAGCAGTACACTCTTGTAGTCTTCGGCAAGCTAGTAACAGTGGTAATGTAGGTTTACTAAGGTCTAGTATGCGTACCATAATATTTACAATTGAATTTTTTTACAGTCTGTTGTCTCGTCAACGCATAACCAAAGAAACTGTTTTTTCAATATGCGTTTCATTTTCTTTTCCACGTCTTCGCGTACAAATGCAACATGCTTACGTGCCGTTTTCTCCGTTGGCAACCGCAACTCGGGATTGTATTTGTCCCAAAAGTCCTTAAGCGGTTGTTTATCGAGTAAGCCTAGTGGCAAATTACAGTTTATCAACATAAGAATTACATAAAAAGAAATGCACTTCTCGGTGGCATGCCCAATTTTCGTTTTCTATGCTGTGCGGAATTTACGTGTCTTGTACAGTTCCACTTCTTCTTTGACATCAAATGTATTTTGCACACTTTACAAACTATCTTACTCCCGTTGTAAAACAAATCGGGAAAGTCAGAAATAAACTTATTTACTATGTCTTGAATGGGTCGCTTTTTAGCCTTCGACATGTTCACTAAGAACTACAATTAATAACTACGTCTGTTTCAATAAAATAAAAACGCACTACACTAAATAATAACTACAATTAATAACTACGTCTATATCAATAAAATTAACACGCCCTATCCGCTATCCAATGCTAAACTGAACTGAGTGATGATGATTTGTCGTGTCGTATCATAATCGACCAGCCCTCCCCGCCCACCTAAACACAGTCACACCGCCGCTGCGATTGCTCTCCAGTTACCGAGCTCTAGTAATAAATTCCTTATAAGACTTTTGTGTTTAAATGTTACACTATTTTACAGACATTCTTCAAGTCAGTTGTATAATTAAGGTAGAATTTTCTTCCGGGTTTGGCTGTGTGTCGTTTGTGGTGATTAATGCTTAGTTGTCCATCCTACTAAGTATCTCAAACAGCGAACATTGATAACCGGGAACAACATATAGCAACACACGATAGAAGATTCCGCAGAATTTCAAATATAAGACTTTTTTAAGAACGCCATAGTCTCATTGTAGGATCTCGCAATATTTTCTTTGAATTTTCGATATACTTGTCTTAAGTATAAGACATTGTTAATACGAATCATGTGTGTATTTTATTTGAAAAAATAAGTTAAATTTAAGTTTACATTTTTATTTCATTTGAGAATATCAAATGAAATAAGTTTCTCTTTAGACTTTTACATTTAGAAATACGATATACATCTGCTAGCATTATCTAACACTCAAATGCCAAAAATGGCGAATTCTTGCGGTAATCTTGCTCATATACAAACTGATATTTCAAATAATTATAGAAATTCATTCGCTCCTTTCAATCCATTACTTTTACTCTCCTTATATTTGTTTGTACATTTTTATTCATCTATTTATTTATTTATGCTTTTAGTCTGTTGTTTGTCCATTATGTCATATAGTTTGTCACATTACTTTAAAAGTTTTTAAAATTATATGTGTATTCTGTGTATATATGTATCTGTGGTGGTTTTACTACAAATAAGGGTCAAAACATGATGGAGTACAAGTCTGTTGCCACAATTATACTCTGTATGCCTTCTAAACTATAAATAACCAAATCTATTTTACAGAACTTTATGTTTATTTAGATATTCATGGGATAAGTGGAACTCAAGTTAGTATAATACAACAATATATTACAGCGACTAGGATTTGTCCTACATATATATTGCCAACCTTACGCGAATAACTTTCCCAGAGCATGCACAAGCAATAATTTTACGTAGATACGTCTTATTTCACGTCAAACGTCCACAGGCAATTTTAAGTGTGCATATACATAGGTCAGTAGATGCTTTTCCCAGAAGATTTAATATTGTACAGAAATATAATAGAATAGGATAGACATACATACATGCATGTGTTCTATAAATAATGTTGTTAATCTTAACTATTCTGTAAACATTGAAAGAAATAGGTACTGTATTTGAACTTTATTTTATAAATGACATAGTTTACAACTAATTTGATATAACTTTCGTGGTACTCCGAATACAATTTTGTATTTATTACTACCCTTTTGAACAATTTATACGAATACGAGCCTGATACTAATGACCTCACAAATTTTCTCGGTTTGTGGGTTTCAGGAAGACAATACACTTTTGGAACTGTCGGTTAGATAGTTTTAACTTTATGTTCACGTTAGTTCGTTTTGAGCAATTCTTAACAACCCCATTTTGCATGTGGAGCACATAGCACATTAACGCAATGGGAAAAATGAATCGTCAAGTGTAGCACAACACATAAACAAAACCGGGCATAATATTAAAAAACAGTCTCAAATTAATTAAGAACGTAACTTCGCCGCAAGAATTAGACGCTCATGAAGCCATTTACATAAAAAAGCATAAAACCCTGTTCAAGCTAAAAGGAGGCTCTCTAGAGCCATTTTGTACTTATTACGGTAAAACGCACACATGGTTCGTGTTTTGTGCTGCAGACCAACATCTTTCCTTTAGATCCTATTTTCGCGTATTTTACTTAAGAACATGCGTTAAAATTGAGCACTTACAGTAGAGTGGGAATAGACCGTAGCATGCTAGAATAAAAAAATCTTTCTCTCATATCATTCGATTATACTGTTGACAATGGGAATCCACGATTTTCCGAAACATATGTTCCGAATCTATTAAATATACTCATGTTCAAAATTAACGCACCACTCAAATAATTCTATATAATTTTTAGAAAAATGGTTTGATGGATAAATTACTTTTTAATATCATCAATAAACAATGTAACTGGAGATAATTAAATATCCGTTCATCAATTAGCTTCTTCTTTAATGGAAACTTATGGAAAAAAATTGCAAACTCCATTCAATCATGAATTCAGAAACAAAACAATACTATTGGAAATCTCAAAACACTAAAAACAACAAACAAATGAATGAAGAAATAAAAATTAATAACGCGTGACACGTCCCCTAGCTCTGATAACTGCTTGGATTCGCCAATTTTAGATTACTTCTTGGGGAATATTATCCCACTCGGCTCCGCACGGCTTGTTCCAATTCCTGATCCAATTACAAGGAGCTGGTAAATGACGTCTTACTAATCTTTCTAGAGCATCCCAAAGGTGCTCAATCGGATTTAGATCTGGGCTTTGTGGTGCAAAGTCCATGACTGGATTATTGACCTCTTGTTAGTAATCCATAACTTATCTAGCGATGGGTGGTCTCACATTATCCTGCATGAACATGAAATTGTTCCCTAAAAATGCTGCAAAACCATTACATGGTCCCGAATAATGTTCTCTAGGTAGTATCCAGCATTCATTGACTTTTGATGAATAGGGATTAACTCTGTGGAGGCGTCAAAGCAAATACCTCCCCAGAACATGCTTGATCCACCACCAAAGGGCTCCTTTTGAGATCTTGCGCAGTCGAAATATTTTTCTCCGGTTCTTCGCCATACTCTTTCGGGACCATCTTGAGATTTTAAACTTACTCTAGTCTCGTCCGAAAACAAAACTCGCTTCCACTCTTGAACTGTCCAATCTGCATGGTTTCTGGCAAATTTCAAACGTTGTACTCTGTGTGATCCAGTAAGTAATGGTCCAGCTGCAGGCCTTCTACTACTCAATCTTACTTCCCTCAACCTTCTCCTCACAGTTAAAGCAGAAACTCTTTCTGACTGCTTCATGCTGGTTATTGAGTTCTGTGTTTGTTATTCGCCTATTTCTGAAAGCTTGCAGTTGCAAAAGACGATCATCTCCCGCACTTGTGGCTCGTTTCCTACCTTAACCACATCTCCTAGAGTACGATCCGGTTTCCCTGAATCTTCTAACCATTCGATTGACTGTCGCATGATTAATCCCCAGCAAATTAGCCAGATAACGTATTGTACGTCCTTCTTCTAACAAAGTTGAAGCTCTTACACATTCATCATTGGTTAAACGATGTGGTCGGTCCATGATTTTCAATTAAAACTATATTAGCTTAAATTTTATACAAGCAAAAAATTGATAAACGTAATTAAGACCTAAATTGTGCCTGAACTGTAGCTTAAACAACTCAAGAAAAACTGTTTAACAGAACTTGACATTTACTTAGGGAAATTTTCACCAGAAATGTCAAAATAACTTTGTAGTGGCATAAAGTTACTAGATTATGTTCTGTTAAACCAAAAATGTTTACAAAATGCAAGAATTATAGAAAATATATCAGAGAAATTGAATGATGCATTAATTTTGAACATGAGTTTATTTTATGTGGTGAAGAATGTGTCGATATCTGTTGGCAAATCTGTATTCATTAAGAATCTTTGGTCTTTTTATATGAATACTGTGCTGATCTAAAATATCCAACCTTTTTCAATACCTTATTTAATCTCTTAAAGAATTATTTTATAGCTGTTATCGTGACAGATGTAATCTAGTCACATAGATCCATAAATCATATATGTATTAACCCTGCTGCTATTTCAGAAAGAAAAAGACGTTTTCTTATCCATAACAGGTATGTATAAAATTCCTACAAGGTACTCTAAATGGAATACATATAAAAATAAATAATTAATTACACATATTTTAAGCTCGCCGTCTCGACTTTATTTCATATTCACGTGCACGTAACCAATTGCGAGCGCTATTTGTAACCTGTTTCTAAATTTAAAAGTGAAAAAAGGCATTTTATGGACGGCCAGCGGAGATAAAGTTCCAACATAACAGGTGGAATACGACACCGATCCTGTAATCAACGTAAACTACACACTTCATGCAATCGACATCAATAACTCGTTTGGAGTCATATTACTGCAGAATGCACACAAAATGTGGCACTGTTGACATTGTCAAACGGACCCGATTAAGATCATAGACTATTCGCCGAGCACACTCACTGTTTTTTTTTTATGTCAAATATTGTTCATATATTATTCTGAGGATACGTTCCTTATATTTTGATTAAAAAAAAGATATGACTTTAGCCAAAAAGAAATAATAATAAAATGTCCATCTGGGCATTTATGTGTCTATGCGTATCCAGTTTAACCTATTAAAAGATAAATTTAGTATTTCTTAATTGATTTACTAACCCTTTTATCCTTATTTTCTGTTGTTTCTCTCTATTCTTAACATGGAAAATATACCTACTTGCTAATATACGGACGCATACTCGCTTAATTTCGCTGTATTATCCTTGACAAGAGTCGAAACAAATTTTATTAATAATGATGTTTTAATTTGACAAAAATCAAATCATAAATTGAATTATTTATCAAACACAACAACTCAAATTGAAAATCTAACAACGTAAATACTAAAATGTTATTTCTGCAAATCATGAATTGTAAGTCAAATCGAAAATCTAATTATATAAATTTATCTTCTATATTGAAAAAAGAATTTGTCTGCATATTAATGAAATAGCTTTCACGTAACTTTAATAGTTGAGAACTTTACTTCTCTACACCTTTACTAATAAGGTATGAAAAAGTATTGATTTTAATCCCGTTTTCCAATCTGTATAGTCCCAGCAACTTTCATTTTAACGCACCGACTTGATTATTCATTTCTTATTAATCAACATTTCGTTAAAGTTAAACTAAAATTAACTAGTACATTTTTCATTATTTTTTTTTTGCGTTAGAAGTTGTATACAATGACTACTTCCAAACATAGATAAACGATTTTCAGAGAAAATGCATTCAAATTTCTCTATTTTGGAAGAAAAAAACTTTTCAAAATCCTTAAAATTTAACCCAGTATGCTGCGTTTCTTTTAATAATAACATATCAGATCTTTTCACAAATATAGTTAATATAAATGCAATTTTTTACCTCCTTCTTCCGCTTGAAGAACACTGTCTGTGGATGGATGGGAGCCATGCTCCATGAGAGACAAGTAGAGGCAGCGTTGGCGGGTGAGACGATGCAGGTTTCTGTCGCCAGAGGATGCCCACAGGGAGGGTTACTATCCCTCTATTGTGGGACATGGCGGTAGACGAACTGCTGGTCTTGCTAAACAATGCTGGCTACTATACACAGGGATACGCTGATGACATTGTAATACTCACCAGTGGAAGAAATGCCAGCATATTCTCAAAACTAATACAGAGAGCATTAAAAACGATCGAAGTATGGTGCAAGAAAGAGTACCTTAGAGTAAACCCTGGAAAAATTGCACTTGTACCCTTCACCAAAAGAAGGAAGTTGGATGGTCTAAGAGCGCCGACTCTTTGCAATGAAATAATACAGATCAGTCAGAAGTTCTTAGGTGTAACCTTGGACTCTAAACTGAACTAGAACTCACATTTACAAAAAATGACCGACAAATGTAAGAGGAGGTTGATGACATCCTGTAGAACAATTGGGAAAACATGGGGACTCAAACCACATATGACGTACTGGCTGTACACTACGGTGGTAAGGCACATGGTAACTTATGGCTGCCTGGTTTGGTGGCCTGAGATCATACAGAAGCATGCGATAACCAGTCTCTCGAAAATTGAAAGACTGGCATGTCTAGGTATAACTGGAGCTACTAAAAGCACCCCAACCAACAAAGGAAACTATGCTATACCTACCTCCTCTTGAGATCTATATCAAGGGAGAAGCCAGAATGGGAGCATACAGACTGAAAAACACTAGTAACTGGAGAACCCACAGTGGGTCCAGACACACTAGAATAGAAACAGCAGCAATAAACCCTATCTTTGATATGGATAGTGATACAACAATCGCCTATGACAAACCTTTCAAAGTGTTCTTGACTTGGAAAGAATGGAGAGATGGAGAGGGGAGAAAACCGGAAACGCAAATTTGGCACACAGATGAGTCTAAAACGGGTACTAATTCTGGCGTTGGTGTTTATGAGGAAAACCAGGGATACAAAGTATGTGCATCACTTGGGCGATACACCACGGTATTTTAAACAGAAATATATGCTATACAAACCTGCGTGTGGGAGAGTCTGCTTCGGCGACCGCAGGGCGGGACGGTTTGCATTCTGTCTGACAGTCAGGCAACCTTAAAGGCACTAGCATCTTATCATATAGCCTCCAAACTAGTATGGGAGTTCCTGCAAAACCTAATGGTGTGGGTGCCAGGACACAGGGGTATAGCGGGCAATAAAATTGCAGATCAGCTAGTGAGGGAAGGCTAAAACTGAATTATATAGGCCCTGAGCCGGGTCTAGGTAATACCAAGAGTGCAGCGTGTGGTGCAACCAGTGATTGGATCGTTAAATAACACCAATTAAATTGGAACCATGTAGCTGGACAAAGGCACAGCAAACGGATGATGGAAAAACTGTCGCAGCATCTGACTGCTGACCTGCTTGAATTAAGCAAGATACAGCTTAGGGCAGCAACATGTCCACTAACAGGACATGAGTGTACAAAAATGAACCTTTATGCAGACTTTGCAATGAGGAAGAGGAAACAGCCCCTCATATTACTTTCGAATGTGCAGCGCTAGCTCAACGCAGGTTCGCTATGAGAAGCGCAATTGGTCTACCAATGGAGAAAGATCTACTACATAGGCTAACCTGATCGAGGGAACTAACCTGTTCAAGTAAAACGAAACCGAAGCAGGAATAATACAATAGGCTACTAAGCCTCAGTGTTAAGAATGCCAAGACTAACCCTGCTTGGGTAGAAATCAACCAATCAATCCCCTTGAAGCAGCACTTCACCATTAAATAATAGCGATTTCACTGTATAAATAAAAATCGGTATATAGACAAATACAACACAAACGAACATACAGCACTCGTTACAATAGTTTCGAGATACCCAGTGCCATCCTGCCCTAGTCTAGGTATTCGGAGATGCTATAAAAACAATTCTCAGTAAAGTAATCCTTTACAGCTCTCCTAAATTTCAATGCACCCAACGACCTCAACTCTGATGGTAACTTATTAATTACTTTAATGCATGTATATCTTGGATTCTTTTCATATAATGAGGTTTTATGAGACGGAATTGAATATTTT
Organism: Dynastes maya; assembly: GCA_029619315.2. Classification (NCBI taxonomy): domain Eukaryota; kingdom Metazoa; phylum Arthropoda; class Insecta; order Coleoptera; family Scarabaeidae; genus Dynastes; species Dynastes maya. The sequence continues at coordinate 32,862,539 of JAROYE020000006.1, read as the reverse complement.
TTTATATCTAGTATCATACGCCTCGTTTAAAGTGAAAAAAGAATAGCGCTCTTCTGCAAACATAGCACATTCATAAAAGAACATAGAAGGCAATGACATTAAACCATTGGCTTTAAATACAGGAAGGCGGGAGGCAGTTCTCTCCAGATAAAACATGATGCGAACTGGTCGTTTCTGAATAACAAAGCAACGCAAAAAATGAGATGACTGACCCCAGAATATAATTCCATACCTCAGTTTAGATGAAATGTGCGCATGGTAAAACATTAATACTGTATCAACATTAATCAATACTGTATCAACAACTAAGTTTGAACAAGGCGTAATTCAATGAACGCAACTTTGAACAGAGCGCCGAAATATGTTCTTCCCACGATAGAAGTGTATCCACTTTGCAGCCCAAGAATTTAGTACGTGCCACCACAAGAATCGACTCACCATGCAAGCGTACTAATGGTGATCTATCAATCTGGCGCCTCGTGGCTATAAGAGACAGTAAAACAGTTTTAGAATAATTAAACCATTCCGATCACGCTACAATGTCACATTATTAGCGTAAGTACAGCCGGTGCAAGATATATCCTTTTCATTACGGGCCGATACTATAACTGTGGTATCATCAGTAGATTGATACAAATCCCCATTTGAAAAGGAATTACGTGGGCCATTGACGAATAATACGAACAAAAGGGGTCCCAAGACGGATCCCCGTGGCACACCTTGTGAAACTTCCATAGCAGAAGAATATGCGGTTCGGTCACCGCGTCTAACTGACACGAGCTAGGTACGGCCTCTTAAGTACTTTCACTGCTTACAGCGCCCCCGTATACCACAAACTGATAGTTTCTGGAGCAGAAGCTCATGATCTGTTGCACAGCCATATTGTCAATTTCATATCGTCATCGACTAGAACTGTCCTTAACGTAACGACAATCAGACAGTTTTTCGTTCCAATTATACAAACCGAGGATTCTTATCACCAGATCCACAATTTCGCAAGAGATCACAATTGTATAACATCGTAAATTTTCAAACATATTAACAACACCAGTATGGATGAGAGTATCTAATTAAAGATACTCTAATCGAATACTAGTAGCAGTCGAGAATGTGTAAACCAAGAATTGTGCAAAATAGGAAATTAAACAGTTTAAATAACTGAGTGTACTGATCCTTCGAATAAGAAAGCAAAACGAGCTACCGAGAGATACGTTGGAACCGTCCAGACTAGTAGGTCAAAACATCAAATGCTCTGTAAATCTAAAGCACGTTAAGTCTGCTTCAATAAAATGACAATATAAACAATAATTGTCAAAATTATATTAAGCAATTAGAACACTATTTGGCTTGAGACAGAGGGATTCTTGTAAAGAGGTTTTTAGAAATAACTTATTAACGTTTTATGATGTGTACGTCTTGGAAGTACTGTGTTTTGTTTTTAAATTTCCTGACTCTTTTAATGTGAGTTTGCCACACCCTCATGGTACTAGAAACAGGAAAAACTATCTGTTGCCACCTTCACACAAAACATCAACCGTTCAAAGAAGTCTTATGTTCATGGAAACTGTTCAATGTTTTGCCTAACGAAATGAATGTCTATCCTAATGTGTACATTTTTAAGCGAAAACTAAAGTTATGTCTCCTCCAAGTTAATGCTTACTCAATTCAAGATTTTATCGATTTCTTTGATTAGGTGGTAACTATATATATATTATATTTTTAATTTATGTATATGTATTGTTGACGTTTTTCTTATACATCTGTTACCAGTTTGTGCTAAGAAATAAAGAGTACTACTACTACTACTATTTCGCCCGGGTGATGCCGCAAAAATACTGACTAAACCGTGCAAAATTTATATTTCAATCTTTTATAGGAGTAATATCAGCTTATCATAGATTAAAATCTTTTATTTTCTATGTACTTTATTATTATCGCGAAATTGAAAAACATGCACACTTGCTTATGAGAGTTTTTAATTACATCATTCATATTTTATTATTAAGTAACAAATACATGGGTAGGTCAGATGCCTTTAAACGTAACGCTACGCAGGGTTAAATATAGATTACCATCAAAATAATTGAATCATATGATTTGAAGATTGCGTATAAGAAATTGATAGCTGAACTGTAGCAAGTAATTCTAGTAATCCTACAAAGCGTATTCATTTAATGAAACACAAACGTTCTTCTCAGTTGCACTGCAGCACTCCCTGAAATGCCATCCGGACATTATACACTCCCGAGGCCTCTAAACTGTAAAGAGTTAAACGATAGGAAAAGAAAGGTTGTAAAGGGGAGGGAACGAAAGAAGGTGCAAACAATGGAATCCGCAGCACGATTAGAAATTGCAAAACGATCATCCACGTGTGTTGGTTAAACGCTACGTGAATGATTGTTGCGTGAGGTACAATAGTGTTTTACCAGTCGTAAAAGTGCAAATTATGATTGCCTCGTGTACAAACGGAAACAATTATAATGGCTGCACGAATAGCTGAATAATTTCTATTTTCTCTTGCAATACCAAAAGTATAATGGTAATAGAAAGAAACTTCAATTAATTCTTAAGTAGGAGTTTAACGCAAAAACAATTAATTGTGTAATTCGCTTGGTGATTCATTTTATAGTATCCTTGCAAGTCAAAGTAAAACATGATACAGCTGATTGTTATAAATTTATTAGAAATCATTCCATTTCTTACTTGTATTTTCTTAACCCTTTCGCTCACCGCGTCCTCAGATTCTTCTAGTTCTTGTTCTAGTTTGTGGACATCGTATTTTTTCGATTGAGTATACAGGCTGTCACAAGATGAGCTTACGTTAGCCGTATTTCAGAAACTAAGCAGGTTCCAAATTTGTGAATTTGCAGACTTATATTGAGGCATATATTGTTCGAGGGGGCTAACTTTTAGAAAATGGCGGCACTTCTAGTCAACTTCCGGGTACACCGGAAGTAACGCACACTTAATTCTCTTAAATTGATTGCCCTAATTTTTATAAAACATTTGAATTCAGCAATTAATTTGACATAAAATCGATCTATACATCTAGGTCTAAATGTTACCGTTTTAAAGCTAACTTGATTTTTATGAAGATGTCAGTAAAATCATCATAGTGTTTTATCCCTTATTTACTCGGTATGCAAAAGTGTTAATTAATGATTTTTAAGAATTAGTAAGCTATAAATATAGGCTATTGAAAAGTATTTCTATTTTTGTGCAAATACTATACAGGGTGTCAGTATTTATCGATCAAATACATTAAACTTCAATCATTAACATTTATGTAATTTTAAATAGAACACCCTGTATATTTTTATTGTAGATGACGAAATATTAAATTCTTCATCAAATGATATTATATTTCCCTATACCTAAAATGAATGCTTGGGCAATTATTCACAATTAATGTTATTGTATTCAAAAATTTCGTATAAGTTCGAAAGTTGGCTAGGAACGTTCTTCACCGATTTAGCGTGTGTTTAAATTTATAATGACAGATGTGTGACAATTCGATAATGTCTTAGCAAACTTCCTAGTTTATAGCACATTTTGTAATCTAGTTTTTTTATAGCGTACAAGAAAATGTCATGTTTGGAATTGACAAACCAAGATTACTTGAATTTACTGATTATTTATGGCGAATCTGAAGAATTTTAAGTAGAATGTGCGTTCTGTTTCGGAAAAGATACCCGGATAGGCCAATACCGTCTGAAGATGCAGTTCGACGATTGATTAAAAATTGTTTAGAATATGGACAGTTTGGGCCAAAAATTAAAAAGCTATAAATTAATTGATGACGAAATTGTGGAGATTGGTGTTATGGGATATTTTTATACCAACCCGACTGCATCTCTTCGAGAAGCAGCAACAACGTTAGAAATCTCACGAATCTCTGTTCAAAAAGTGTTAAAAAAACACAAATAGAAATAAAGAGACCTTTTTCATACCAACAAGTACAAAACTTACATGCGCAGGATTTTTTCAGAAGGGTGCGTTTTTTGGAATTTATCACAGTATCTTGTCAGAAAGATGAAAACTTCGGAAAAAAATTATATGGACAGACGAAGCAAAATTGACGAAAAGCGGTATCTTCAGTAGGTGCAACAGTCACTTTTGGGCAGCCAAAAATCCTCACGTAATTAGACAGGGGACATTTCAAGAAAGTTAGCAATTCAATGTATTTTGCGCAATTAAAAATAATAGCATTCTTTGCCTAGTAACATTGAATTCCCTAACAGAAGCGCAAATACGAAACGACTTAATAAGTAACCAAAAAATAAATGCTAATATAGCTCATGGTATTGGTGGAATCATTCCCGGCAAAAACAATGTAGCAGAGAAAGTAGCGCTAACACATGGACATGTTTCTGCCTACTCGGCATCATCAGCATGGTTCTAAGCACAATCTTCTGCCGCTATCATTGCGTTTGCCTCTCAGTTTATGTTGCTAATCTCCAAAGCAGCACTGAATATGTCTCTCGGCGACACCTATCGCTAAGAAACACAGTCGCGCCAGAGGGTAGCAAGACAAACCGGAGTGTAGATGTCCACCACCTATCGGGCAGCTCCTGGGCTGCCAAACGCAAGGGGGCGTTGTGCCTAGGCACAGCGACATCTATACGTGCAAATGATTCCTCAGGCTTACCATGATGTATAGAAATACACGTGGAAAGAATGCCTAATAACACTAACCAAAAAATAAATGCTAATATAGCTCGTGGTATTGGTGGAATCATTCCCGGCAAAAACAATGTTGCAGAGAAAATATTTTCTAGCATTTATTTTTTGGTTATTGTTATTAGGCATTCTTTCCACGTGTATGACTTAATAAGTGTTTAGAAATTTAATAAATAGTGCCAATTTTGAACACGTATTGAAATAGTTGTTTGTTTATTTTTTAATACATTTATTTAAATTTATCTTATTTTTCCTTGCTTACAAAATAAAATTCAATGTTCTATTGTCTTTTTTTCTTTTTAATAACAGGCACATCAGCGCTGGCAGAACGGTATATCGAAACGACTTTGTAGGAATTTTTTTTATTTCTCAAATGAATTCTTACATTAATCTTAACAGCGGTGCTGCAAACGGTCATTCTGTCAGTGTACAGTAATATTTGATTCGTACTGCCCTAATTTTCCTAAACATTTAATACACTTGGATGTGACTTAGCATATTTTTGAACTGTCGGTCAGAAATTTTGACATATGGGACGAATATTCATAGCCGTCTTTCGAATTTTACAAAATTGTTTGTAAAATTCCGAATAATTGCCCAGGTATTCATTTTAGGTATAGGGAAATTTAATATCATTTGATGAAGAATTTAATATTTTATCATTTACAATAAAAATATATAGGGTGTTCTATTTAAAATTACATGGATATTAATTATTGAAGTTTAACATATTTGATCGATAAATACTGACATCCTGTATAGTATTTGTACAAAAATGGAAATACTTTTCAATAGCCCATATTTGTAGCTTACTAACTCGTAACAGTTATTAATCAACACTTTTGCGTACCGAGTAAATAAGCGCTAAAACACTACGATGATTTTACTGAAATTTTCATAAAAATTAAGTTAGTTTTAAAACAGTAATATTTAGACCTATGGGAATAGATCGATTTTACATCAAATTAATCGCTGAATTCAAATGTTTTATAAAAATTAGGGCAATCCATTTAAGAAAATTAAGTGTGCGTTACTTCCGGTGAACCCGGAAGTTGACTAAAAGTGTCGATATTTTCTAAAAGTTAGCCCCCTCGAACAAAATAACTCTGTAAATTTACAAATTTGGAACCTGCTCAGTTTCTCATTTACGCCTAACGTAAGGTCATCGTGTGACACCTATATATATATATATGTATGTGTTCCCATATACAAAAATTATGCATTCAGTTGAAATATAAGTTTCTGCAAGTGAACCATGATAGCTGTGTAGAGCTCTATTTCTTATTTTTTGTTGGATATATGAAGTTAGACAAACAGTTTCGAAATTGTTTTATTGCGTGATAAAAGAACATTTGTTTAATTTAAATTAGATATTCAAGGAACCTACAGTGCCAAATGAACATTTTGTTGAATTGATAAAATTTCAAATGTTTATATTTGTAAATTAGATTTCCTGCACTTAATTACAAGGTTAAGAATACTTTTTTTCGATTTCCCACTCATTACTCAAGAGACCAGCTAAAACAGTTCTCACAACCTCTCCAGGTGTCCAATTCAGATTTTGATGAAACTTGGTAGGGATGTAGAGTATCTTCAGATATGCGAAAGATTTTTTTATCGGACGAAGTTCGCTTTGGAAGGGCGAAGCATCCTTTCAAAAATTCACTAATTTTCAGTTCTTTTCTATGCAGTGAGGTCCTAAAGTATCCCCCATCCCCCTCCATATTAACTTTTGAAGTACGGTAGCTAGCGTTTTTAGAAAAAATAGGTCGATTTCTATATCTTGAACTATGTTTTGGCGTTATCGGCAGTTTAAATGCATTTCCGGTATCACCGGAGGTGTCGTCAACTTAAAAGTTATGGTAATCCGTTTTTATTATCACGCAAAATTGGCTAGGAAAGAGCGCCAAATTGTTTCTCGTGACGCTAGATTCATCAAAAGAGCTCGTTGCTAAGGAAAGTAATCATAACAAGTGCCAAACTGTCAAATCTCAATTCCAAAAGCATAAATTATTCTTGTTATTTATTATACTTTCGTTCTTTGTTCTCGTCATTATTTCTCTCATTTTAACTTGTTTTGTTAATTGTAGTTTCTTTTTTACGAACTTTATATAACTTTATATTATAATTAATTAATTATAGTACGTTTGTTTAAATTTGCTAGTTTTTGATAGACAATGTACTTAAGTTTCAGTTTTTTCTGATTTTACAATGGCCTCTGTATGGAACATGTAAGATAAACTGTAAGTACCTAATTTTAATATCCGATGAATTTGGCAACAATTACCATGAAGTGGAACATAATGAACACTACCCTTATACAGCTGGAAATATTTGGACGTTGCGCTAAGTAAGGATAGATAAGATAAAATTTGCAAAGCAAACTGCTTTAACAGAAAATTAAAATTTAGTGTATTGTATAATTTGTTACGCAACCACGGCAAATAAGGTGATAATTGTTGCCAGATTTACATAATATTAAAGTTGATCCAGCAATTGTGCATAGTTCGTGTCAAAGCCATCATAAAGGTAACAACACAAAAAACCTAAAAAAACAGATATATTGTCTATCAAACACTAACAAATTTAAACAAACTTACCATAATTAATTAACTGCAATAAAGTTCAATAATAGTAACAACAATTAACAAAACATGTTAGAATGAGCGAAAATAATGAGAACAAAGAACGAAAGTATTCGAACTTTTGGAATTGAGATTTGACAGTTTGTTATGATTACTTTGCATAGTAACGAGCTCTTTGGATCCATCTGACGTTACAAGAAACAATTTGGCGTTCTTTCCTAGCAAACTTTGCGTAACAACAAAAACAGATTACCAAAACCTTTATTCCTGCATGTCGCCATATTTCTTAAGTTAAAATATAGCATATGTGATATCCTTGGATTTACCTTTCGATTACCTTTCCAAAAATGTAAAAATATACAGGCTGTTCTATTTAAAATAAGAAAGTTGACGTCATTTACGGTGATACAAGAAATGCAATTGAACTGCTGATAAATGCAGAAGTTAGCTTACAAAAAAATAGAAATTGACCTATTTTTTTCTAAAAACGTTTGCTTCTGTTGTTAAAAAGTTAGCCTGGGGAAGTATACTTTTAGACCTCATTGTATAATTGAATTGCTTATTGTTAAAAGGCACTAAGTCACTTTTATGAGTTTTGAAAGTTAGTTTATAATGAAAATGTTACACTTATATTTATCTTCATTTATGCTCAGAACGTTATATGTAGAAAACATTGCGATGAGTTGTATAAATTACGTTTAGGATTTATTTTGTAATTTTTACCAATTATTTTTTTTGTAATACTTACAAAACGTAATACAGATAGACAATATTCAAAGCACGGGGCAATTGTAGTCTTATAAACTAGTGTATTAGGCTGTTGCGTTAAATTACTACTAATTCTTCCAATGTAACTTATTCTTTTGCTTATCTTACTAATAATATAATTCATGATTTTTAATTGTAAGTTTACTATCTATTAAAATTCCTAAATACATATATTCATTTACATGATCCAAATCTATATTTAACAATTTCAATTTTCATTATTTTCATCAGGTTTATTGCTTAATATCATAACTTGTCTTTCTAGTATTTGCAAATAATTTATTCATTTCCATCCACTTTTCCAAATCTTATAGCTCATTCTGCGCTTTTGAGATTGTTTGACCATATAATATAGATGGTATTGTAACATCCGCAAATAAATTTAAAAGTGTATTTTCTGAGACATTTTCGGTTATATCGTTAATATAAGTCAAAAACAATACAGGTCCCAACACGGAACCCTGTGGAACACTGAAATTGACCTGTTTCTAAGTGGATGTCCTTTTACCAATTTTTATACAGTGATATCTATCAGATCACTAATTTCTAAACCAACTGCTCACATGTCCAGTTACATCGTAGTCTTCTGACTTTCTTAAAATATCTCTATCTATTGTTCCAAAAACTCTTTTAAAATCAACAAATACCACCACAACTATGAATATATTTCTATATTTATATTATACCTGGGCAAAACGGTCAAAAGTAAATAATACTCAAATCACTGTTTAATCAAGATTTTGCATATTTTATTTCCGCTTCATTAGGATAACAATAAAAACGTTTACAACTTGTGTGAAACAACTATAAAACTCTAGTAAAGACATAAACATTACTTACGTGAAGAGTTGTCGTTGGCATTTAAAACATTAGAAAGGCAAAACGTTCATTTAAAACAGTTAAAAGCACATTTTTAAAATGTTTAAAAATTATTACACGAAAAACTGTTTAAAGCCTCGCCATCTTAAATGCTGACGACAACTCTTTACGTAAGTTATGTTATCTAGATTTTAAGCGGAATCAAAATTGCGAGACTTATGTTTCCTGAAACAAAAAAATCTGCGAAGCTCTCAACACGTTGGTACTATTTACTCTTGACCGTTTTGCCCAGTTAATTTTACCGGACCCTGACGTGCGGTCACGTACTTCTGCTCCAAATTATACATACCGTTTGATTGAAATTGTGAAAACTTGAAGAAGATATTAACACAGTGTAAGCACGGATGGAATATAGTTAGGTTTCACGGCAAAAATCATTCTCTATAAAATGTTTTACTTATTTTGGAAAGTTTCTGATGATAATCATAATATTAATTATATGTACAGAGTGATTACGAATGAAGAAAACAGAAAATTGTATTAGAGTATCTTAGAAATACGTATAAGTTTTTTAAATGTCATTCGAAGTTGAAATATGAAATTTGGATGTTGTTCTTCATTGTCGATATTTCTACATTATGTCTGATTTTATATTGGCAAGCTTTCGTGTTAAAGTATTGTAAAGTACGTATTTTGTTTCTACGGAAATCTAAACAAAAAACATATTTTATTTAATATTTTAGTGTTTTATTAGGCAAGAAAAATTCATAGACATTCTGTATATACACTTTTTGAAAATAACAAAAGCTGAAATGCTGACTTCGATATTAAAATATTTCATCGTGGTTTAAATTAATCTTGGGAAACGAAAGATTGATGTGTGAGGAAAGTTTTTTATGCTATCTACCTAACTATGAAAACAATATGCTATCGCAACAACTTTTTTTATCTCAAGCTTTTGTGACATTTTATATTGTTGTCTCCAAGTTTGGTTAAAATTACTTAACATCTATCATTTATATATCAGTTTAAAGAAGCGAAAATGAGTGATTTGAATCTTGAACACAGAAGCGTCATGAAATTTCTATCGAAAGAAGGCAGTAGTCCGAAGAATATCCATGAGAGAATGGTGGCAGTGAATGAAGAAAATAATCTGTCCTATTTCCAAGTCAAATATTGCTGCAAGCAATTCAAATAGGGCAGGGAATCCATTCATGACGACCCAAAGTATAAAAGACCTCTGGAAGCACGAACTGAAGAAATAATTAACAAAGTTGAAAATTTGGCGTTGACTGATTGCTGATTAAAAGTTTCGGCTATTGCTACAGAAATAGGAATATCAGAAATGTTTTTAAAATTCTACACGAAGTTTTGGGAATGAGCAAAGTGTCGGCACGATGGATTCCCAGGCTGCTCAATCCCGAACAAAAACTGAGTAGACAACAAATTTGCGAAGAGAATTTGGTGACTTCTTCTATAAAATTACAACAGGGGATGATATCTAGGTACACCAGTGGGACCCCCCCCCCCCCAACACACACGAAACAAAAATCCATGCAATGGATTCATAAGGGCTCTCCATCATCCATGAAGGCGAAGACGCAATTCTCTGCGGGGAAAATGATAGCCACAGTTTTCTGAGATGCGGAGGGGATTCCCTTAATTGAATATATGCCAAAAGGGACTATAATAACGCGGAATGTCTACAAATACACCACTAGGGACTTGAAAACGGCTATACGCGAAAAAGGACCCCATAATTATGCTCAGAAGACTCTGCTTCTACAAGATATTACAGGGGGTGTAAAGCACGAATTGTTCAAGCTGTAGTCAATGAATTTCGCTTGAAGAATTACAACATCCACCTTACAGTCCCGACCTCGCCGCCTGTAACTATTATCTTTTACCAAAGCCGAAAAAACACTTAAGAGGGTGTCGCTTTTTATCGAATGATGACTTGGAAATCGCTGCGGAGTCGTATTTTGCAAAATTATCAAAAAATTCTTTTTTTTCGAAGGTAGAAAAACGTCGGAATAAGTGTGTTGGGGTTAACGGTTCTTACGTTGAAAAATAACATTTTATTTGTTCTCTAACTCGTTTTCATAGCTATGTAGATAACATAAAAAAACTCCCCTCGTATTATATTCGAAAAAACGCTCTTTTATGAGAGTATCTTACGATACCAAAGTTTTACGCATTTTAATTCATTGCCTGCATCATTTCAAGCGAATAGAATCGCAATCTTGCAGTCAGAAAATGAGTATAATGACTATAATTGTAAGCAATTTTACTTTCTCTCGTAAATTGGAAAGATTATATATTCAGAATCGTTAATAAACTTTTGTTTTGTCACATTTGTTTTCACTTAGCGCACATTTATTTGTAGGTATTGCGATCAGTAATATATTCTCGCGACACAGTTACAGTTTCACCGTAAAAATGTCTACAAATTTTTTCAATAGCCGCGATAGAAAGTAAAAGCGATGCATTAGGAATACTTGAAAATGACTCCGTAACACATACAAACTTGGTATTTTCTATTCGATTCTACATTCGAAACCATTAGCTTGCGTACGCAGTCGAGGCACGTATGAATTCTTATGGTTTATTTGCAGCAAATACATTCCCACACCGGTGTATAAATGATGTATTTCGCGACACACGAAATGGCGATCATCGAAACGGTTTTATTCTTCGTTAGACCACCTGAACGCACATTAATGACCCATATCTCGGACCGATTACGACTTACATATAAAACAAAACAAATCTCAGGTGGATAGTTCTTTCACCGCGAATACATCAAACTTACAGTTAACAAAGTGGTCATTAAATCTTCTCGAATGTTTGGTCGGCATAGAAATTGTAATGTGATCAAATCTAATACATTAGTGGTAAGTTGGGTATGTGAATTAATACAGTGCTCGCTACAAAAGGCCATGCAGTTATGTTATAAGCAATGTAAACATTTAATAAGCACTTGAATCTGTTAGTTCTGCGGTATGGAATTAGTAATGCTGACTGGAGTTCTTTTAACGGGTAATTTTCTAGGTAAACATAAATTATGCACCGGAAATCGAGGCATACTTTAAGGCGATATAATTAAAACCGAAACCCAAATTAACCTAGTAACAGAAGAAGAAGTATTAAAACCGAAAACATACAATCATCGCTATTATTAACGTAATCCATTATGTATGGACATATGTGCAATATAATCATAAAAAACGTAATAGAGAGGATCATGTTTTTTCTGAATTTTAGGATATTTATTTTTTCCTTTAGATATTGACATTTTTTATAAAATTCCCAATTCTTATAATATAGTTAGTTTAATGTAGGAAATAATTATTTTTGGATCAGTTCAAAAGAAAGCATCAGGTAGAAGTGTAACTAAGGTTATTGGTGTTTTACACTCAGAGGTACCAACAAAACCATATCTAATAGTAAAAAAGGTTCTTGAATCAATAAATACCAACTCAATATTTACTGGATTCTAACAATCTGAGGACAGTTTGGAGGTATTGTAGATAGTTTAAATGAGGATACACAATGTATAACAAAATGTAAACCGTTTTGCGGGAAACAAGAAGGCCAAACAGCCTTGTCGTCAGCAGGCTGTGACGTATATCGCATTAGGTAATCGATCAGCCACATTTGTAGATTGGACATTCACACGTTCACACCGTTTCTTGCGTTTTGAATTGATTTACCCAAATTATATTGGTTTTATTTTAAAAAATGATGTGTAGTGATATTTCCGTACGTTGTTGGTGATACCTGTAATGTTTTCTAGTGTTGTATAAGCCATAAAACCTTTTCTGAAACGATAAAAACAGGGTAACCTAAAAGCGTGACTCGGGCGGTCTATTTACTGTGGCGCCGGCTGTTTTGTATGTTTTGTTTGTGAGTTGCACTTTGTGAAAGAAGATATTAGTAATTTTTCAACGGCTACATATTCAAGGACCGGTGAAACTATAACTGTAAGTTTAAACAATCCTAGGAATAGCATCCTTAAAAAGGATGCTATTCCAACTCAATTCCCTAACTGTCTGTCGTATTTGACAAAAAACGTGAAGATTTTATTGTTCAAATAGTTCTATATTCAATTGTTCGATAGTGACTCGATGTGAGTTATTCATAATACTCGTAATAATTTTATTAATCCTACCATTAATATTATATTCTTACGTTATATTTAGCAAAATTATTATTGAACACGAAGAGATGTTTTTAAATGTGTTTAATAAATGTTTTGTTTTATTACAAAATATTTTAAATTATATCACCTCACCAAATGTCATATTCACAGTAGTGAACGTATTACAACAATTATAATAACTTGTTCTACAAATACCCTACTTAAAAATTATTGTGGGAAAAATAATGATAGATTAGGTAAAACACCACATAATACGGAATTAAAGACCTTGGTTAAATAGGATGTAAATTTTCTCGTGAAATTGAACAAAATTTCAAAGAAAATTGCAATTACTGTATCATTTCAACTTTAGTTTCGTTCAAATTCATGTACAATTACAAATAATAATAATTAGTCGATTAAATATCAACCACAAATACATCTTTCACGAAAACGGTGCTCGGCTACGTGTTTAGTTTTTGCTTCGAAACTTCGTTTTTCCAAAATAAAATCGAATGGAATGCGAAGAAGGGCTCAGTTGACGACTGACATCCTCTTTAAACCGGAAGCCCTTCAAAACATGAAGAAATGCAAAAAAAAAAACGATCCCTTTACCGCTTAGGCTAATATCGTGCATGACGATACATCACCTAAACAGCGTGACGTCATCGAAGGACGCGCAGGCCTTGTTATATTGGCAAAATACTTTGATTTTGGGAATAAAGTGCACTTTTGAAGTCATTTCGACCACAGTGCACCTCCTCACATCCGCAATAGTTTCATCAGTTCTTTTCTTGGATCTACCACTACGGGGTTTGCGACCTACTGTACCAGTTTCACGAAATTTAGCAATGCAGCGAACAATTTGTTGATATAAACCAAGATATGGTGCAAAATATGGGAACTGAATGTGAAATTAATATTGACCAAACTCAAAAATATAGTTTGTTCTATAAAATAATGTTAAAAAGATAACAGCGTGAATGACAAGGATTTCGTAGGCCATCTTGTAGTCAAGTAGTTGATATAAAAAATTCTTCAATGTATTGCCCGAAACTCCAACGAATACTCAATCGAATAAAATTTGAATCACCGCTCCAGCGTGTAAGCCAATTAAGAAGCTGTTAAAGAACGGAATTTCACAAAAATCCCAAACCATGTCGATTATCTCAAAAACAAAGATAGATAGGTATAGGAAATATTGATGAACGTTGACTTGTAGTGGAGAAAAACATTCAAAAACCCAATAACATACATCGTGTTCCATGTAAAAAACCAATCTTGTATAGTGCGCTGCGGAAACTGAACATCCTATATACTTGAACACATTTGTGTGTTTTGCACCACTTATGTCCGAATATATTTTATTGGAAAACTTTTTCTCTAAATTGCTCAGGAAAGGAATTTTCTTCCGCCCACGCACTAGGTGGACACGCTGCATATGTGATCTATTCTATCCAGAAAATGACTTACAGTCCCTGGCCATTACTTGAAACATGTCATAAATCAACCCTTTTACCTGGAAATTCCCACTCTATTATAGTGATATTCTTTTACTTTGAATCCGATCGTATAGAACTAGATTATTGTATCAATAAATAAAAATACCAGAGAAATAATATTTAGAAGAGTAAAATACGTATATATAAAATATTCCAGTTAACAACTTACATTTAGCGAGTTCACAGTTTAGAGAATGCATCGATATTTTTTAAAATATTTCGTCATAACCGTATAAAAGCTAAGTTGTGGAGTATCGTTAAGTGTTTTGTGTTGATATATCGTTATTGCAAAGGTAAAATTGTTATTCTATCTCTCTCTTAATAATTAATTATTTGGAATTTGAAAAAAATTGAAATATTTGGGGTTTTTTGTAGAAAATGCCCGGAAAAGATTTAACAAGTGAACAAAAAGCCGCTATACAAGCTCTTCTACAATCAAACAAACATTCACAACGAGAAATTGCAAAATTACAGAAAGTATCTCCTTCTGTATCGCGTTTAGTTAGAAACTTAAACGAAGGAGCTAGCACATCGACACAAAGACGCGCAAAGTGCGATCGGAAAAGAAAAACTTCGAAGAGATCTGACCGTGAAATTGTTCATCAGGCTTTGAACAATAGATTTGCTACAATTAAAATGATTTAAAAAAATTTACAAGAGAGAGGAATAGAGATTTCGAGCAGAACTGTCAGGCGCCGATTGCGTGAAAATCGCTTAATGGGCCGAAAACCTGTAAAAAAGCCGCGTTTAACAGAAAAAAATGAAATCTGCTCGTCTCAACTTTGCAAGAGAATATCGACATTTCACAGGCGAGAATTGGAAAAAGGTACTTAACAACATGATTTTTACAGAATTAATGTTTGCATTATTTAATAGGTTTTCTTTAGTGACGAGTGCTCGCTCTGTGTGTTAGTGCAGCGAGCACAATTTGTTCGTAGACGACCTGGCGAACGTTTCACAGAGTCCACGGTTCTTCGAACTGTAAAACACCCTCCGCAGGTAATGATTTGGGGAGTGATTAGCGGAGACGGACCTGGCCCTTTGTAGAAGGTAGAATGCGTCAAGAGCAGTACATAAATTTGTTAAAAAACACGTTATTACCGTATTTTAAACCAGGACGTCGCATACCGACAGGTGGTATATTTATGCTCCTTGCCATCCCATCGAGAGCGTATGGAGTCGACTAAAAAGTAAGGTATATGAAAGAGAGAATATAAAGGATGTATGGGAGAACGATGAAGATATAAAAGAGACAATCATATCTTGCATGGAAAGTATACCCAGAAGAATTAAGGATGTTATTAAAAATCATGGGTTATGAACTAAATATTAATTACTTATTTAATACTTACATATATTACATATTTTTACAATATATTTTATAAATAAAAAATATAATACATGTATAGTTTATATTTTACTATGAAAAAACTACAAAATATTGAGTGTTTCAAGTAATTTGGCCAGGGACTGTACTTCTAAAGAAACTATTCTCATAATGAACCTCTCGAACTACTTAGATTAATAACTCGAAAAATGTAATTCGATTAATAAGAGTCAGTAGAGCAGATCATTAGCCGAAAATAACGGCTATGATCGAATAGACAACCATTATTTAATGCATAATATTTTATCCATGATTGATCGTTTCGATATTTTAAAAGCGTTATTGTTCCAATAACGGCAAAAATTATAAGCTTTCATTAACCACATAACTGCAATTTTCAATTGGTGATGTGTATAGTTATTAAAGTTCGCAGACTTCGTGATTAAAATTTAAAACTAATTGCAATACTGTTTGTAATACAATTCAAACAGTACTAATTCGACCAATTAGTTTTTGGTCGAATTAGTACCTACCGTTTATTGGAAAATTTGATGTTTTCATTTAGGAGCCA
Organism: Dynastes maya; assembly: GCA_029619315.2. Lineage (NCBI taxonomy): Eukaryota > Metazoa > Arthropoda > Insecta > Coleoptera > Scarabaeidae > Dynastes > Dynastes maya. Next base: position 32,846,146 of record JAROYE020000006.1, on the reverse strand, counting down.
ACAAATATATTAGTAAATTATTATGGATTTTCATTAATTTCATTGATTATAAAGCTTATAATGAAAAATAAGCATACTAAAGTTTTTTAAATTGTGACTATAATTTAATACCATAATATTAATTTATACAGGCTGATTCCCAAGCTTTGAAGGAAACTAAAAGGGTGGTTAAATAGAGATTTCGTGTCAAATGAATTTTAACCAAGGCATCGAGTCGGCTTATCATATGAGATAAAATGGCCAATTCCAATAATTCCAAATACATTGATTTGATTACTGATCTAGGTTATCAGGACTTCGAGACGTTCTTCGATGAATTTGAGCAGTTACTTTCCAACTTCTCCAACATTTTCCTTGTTGGGGATTTCAATTGTGCCTATTTCTGCGCCAACGAGATTAATGATTTCAAGTCCAATGTAATTAATAATTTACTCAACTTCTGTGACTTAGTTCAACACAACTCTGTACATAACAATTTAAATCGGCACATGATCAAATTCCCTCATTTTTTATTAAAGATTGTAAACACCTATTGGTACATCCTCTCTTCAAAATCTTTAATTTAGTCTTGAAAACTTCACTTTTTCCCGATTTGTGGAAGGTTGCACACATTGTGCCCATATTTAAATCTGGAGACGCGGCTGACATATCCAACTATCGCCCAATAGCTATCTTATCGAATTTTGCCAAAGTATTTGAACAATGCTTATACACTGCTATTTATCCTTACGTTAAAAACAGCATTTCTTCTTGCCAACACGGCTTTACTGAAAAATCTACTGTAACTAATCACTGCATTTACTCAGTTTGATCTCAGCTATTGATTCTCGCGTGCAAGTTTGTCCTATATACGATTTTTGCCAAGCATTGACGCTTACCATTCTTAATTCCATATGATATGTCTTTTGTTATGATTTCGCTTGTAACACTGCTTCAATCTATTTGTTTCAATTGACTCATGTTTTTATAATGCTTCTGTTCTGTCAATACATTGCCTCTTCGGGAGTCCTCAAGGTTAATCTTGGAACCTTTGCTTTTCAAACTTATTCATTAACGACATAATTACTAGTATCGTCGAATGCATTATATATTCACTGACATTTGAAGCTATATCGTAAGTATCAGTCCGAGGATTGTTACTTCTTCAAAGCGATCTTACAATATTTCTAATGTTTAATCAAAATCTACTTCTGGAATATCAGTAATGTAAAGTTTCATTCACACGTGCTCTACACCATTACTTTCACTATGACTAATCAGTTAACATCGAACGTGTCGACTATAGGATCTAGGATTTATGATAACAAACCACTTTGCGCAACACATTATCAGTAATCTCCCAATGCGGCTAGAAATCTCTTGCTTAAACGTGCGAATTCAAGATTACATGAGTAGCCTTGAATCTTTGTACTACGCTCTGTAATCCCGTCTGATACGCGTCCTCTATGGGCCCTTCTATTACGCATAAATGGAATGTCCAACGCAGATTACTAATCCTCTGGTGTACCCGAGAGGCTTGATCATTGTAGTTGTTCGATTATTTACCCTCTCTTAACTTTCGGCGCATATCCTCCGGTTTGGTGTTTCTCTGGAAATTGCGTAATGGCTGCATTATCCGACTACACTTTCATCTCTGTATTACAGAGCATTGGTTAAAACAAGATGCAATAAATAGTTTAAAAATTGAAAATTACAATATTGGTGCGAGTTATTGTAGAAGCACATCTAAACATGGTGGCGTACTTATATTAACCAAACGCGATATTTACATTCTTGAAATTGCAATGCTTAAGGAACAAAGCAAAGAAAGAATTTATTGAAACGTTACAGATAATGTTTACAAATCTAATGACAAGGTACAAAAACTACAGAATTATATTAGCAGGAGATTTTAACGCACAAATCAGAAGGTCAACGGGCGCTGATGGAGTGTTGTTCATCGTTCAGTTTGCGTGCCTCGTTCAGTGAGCCATCACGAGAGACATCCAGGTCCTAGCACTTGTATAGATAATATATTTACCAACTACCCACTATGTGTGGATATCACTGCAGTACAAAATCTTCACATTGCTGATCACCTAGCGCAATTTATTTCCATCAGCACTGCATATTCTGAAAATAGAATAAACGTAGAGACAATAAAATCACGATGCTTAAATGTTAGGAATTATAAAAGGTTATCGTTAAAATTAGAACAGACCAGGTGGGATTTGATACTCACTGGAGGTGAGAAAACATTCGTCGTTTGATCAGCGACAAACGATTTGGAAATGCACTCATTGACATGGAGCTTGTGGCATGGGATTGTGTGAAAGCGGTTATTGACAATGTTCTCGGAATTCATGGATCCGAAAATTGGCGCACGCTAATTGAAGAAATGCTCACTGCTTTTCACCATTTAAATGTTCGAATGTCATTAAAAATTCATTTTTTGCATTCCCATGTAGAAAAATTCGCCGAACAATCACCAAACGAACCCGATGAGCATGGCGAGGGTTTTCATCAAGTGACAGCGAGGCTCGAAGATTGGTACAGCGGTAAACAGCTACATGCTCTTTTGGGCGACATTTTTTGGAATTTACAAGAAGGAGATGTCGATACAGAGGAATCAGGGCAATCAGAGAATGAAACATTTAAAAAATCAAGAATTTTTTTTTAATAAAAAATCGTCTGAATCCAATTTTTTTCAAATAGTTTCTATTCGATGTGTATTCGTAGGTACGATGTCTATTCGATCGATTTCCATCAATTTAAATTCAATAAATAGTCAAAAAATGATAAAAATTGGGGTCTTTGGGCCTAAAATGTTTAAATTGAAATTGCTCGAAAACGCGAGCTAAGTTTTAAAAACGGTTAGCACCATTAGATTCAGCATACTTGAATTAGGTTCACCTCCCGGGTGCCCAGTTTGTTGCAGGAAAAAAGTCTCCAATTCGAGCACAGTGATAATAAAGGAGATATCTTGAAGGATGGCGATCATTTCGTATAAAATTTATCCCTTCTCACAATTTAGAAAGATCTTTATTTTCCTCTTAATTACCTAGCTATATTATAAGTTCTTATTAAATTTATTATTGCCAATACTATTATTGTTATTATTATCATTATTATTTATTCGAAAGTTTTGTACACTATAATTAACCACAAACGTTAGTGAACACCATCAGCCGTGTATTAAATCTACCTGTATTATTTATGAAGCTATTGTATTCCCGGTAACCAACAATTTATAGCTTACGGATATGCATATTTCTTCTGAACGTAAACCGCAGCCTACCTGTAGAAAATAAAGACACCGAAGTAACTCATTTGCCAACAACGAAATGCGATGACAGTGCATACATTTCTTTGTTGTACCTGGAATAGTACAATAGCCACGTAATGATTTTGCTTTTATCGACGATATAAGGAACGGGCATCGAAATGATATTCTTTACTTCGCTACAAATTAGTTCTTATTCTACAATGGTAGCTGTTACATAAAAAACTTCATCTTAATATTTTTAGATTCCTATATTAATTTAACCGCAGGCATACCTAACTGTAAACTGGATGATTGTTCGGAGGACGTTATTATTGTAACATTGTATGTATATTAAGTGACCCATTTATGGCGTGCGCCAAACTATTCTACATCATTGTTCAAGATAATTTGGAGTTTCAGTTTACTGTTAATAGGAACATGTTTTAATTATGTAACAAAAATTGCGTAAGAGAACAGGAGATAAATTATATTAATGCCAATTAATGTAAACATAAATTTTGTTTCGTTACTCTTTCGACCAACTAATTATATTTGATTTATGATTCTTTGAATTATTTTGTATTTTCTATTGCACTGTAACAAATATAATTATAGTAGCAGAATGTGGATCGATGTGTCTATATGATTGTGGCGTGAATTGTACATACACATGAACGGTTTCAAAGAAATTTTTCCTGAAGTTTAGTTTTTAATTCAAAGGTCATATAGTTAACAATTAATACTTACGCTATTGTTAATGTTTAGGGCGTGTCACTGACCTTTTTTAATGGCTTGGTTGGATCAAATTTAAATATTACACATTACAATTGTTTAAAAGCATGCGTAACTAACATAGAGTAATAAACTATTATATTATTTATTATTTTCCTTTAAATAATCTTTTTCTATTCTGTTGGGAAGATCAAATCTTGCTAGATATTTTCAGTACTTTCTTGGAATAACTCTTTAAGTTTGCTTACCAATAAAGGCTAACATAGATCTCAATGACCCCCATCTTAACTAGTTGGACTACATTCCATTATACGGCTGCGTTTGATTGTAAAACACACACATATACATACCGCATTAGTAAGTTCCGTAGTAAAGTGAACCGCCAAAATATATGGACAGTGTTACAACCCCGCTATGAAAGTATAAAGTGGGGAGCGCGCGAAGCGAATCAAGGACGCTCCTAGCACAAGGGGACTCGCCCCTATAAATGAATCCTTACGTACCCTAGTATGTGCATACGTTATTTAAGATTAAATTTTACATATATTTACATACGTACTACAGTATCCTTACGGTTTTGTTTCGAGTACACAATTTCTCCCATATTGGCAAGGAGAGCACTTTCATGAAGGAATTAAACATATAAGTCAACATACACGCAGAGAAATGTTTACTTGTATCAAAGCTGTCCGCCTTAAGACAATTACTGTTTCAATTATCCCCAATACAATAACTATTTTAAATCAAAAGAAATACTTTCTTAGCGTTTCTTTCTCTGCTCAAGAGAAGTATATGCTTGTAATGAAATAATTGTATTTCTTTGTTTAAGACATTTGTTAACTTGATTCAAGAAAACTTGAAGAAAGCGTATTCTTCTCCTTAAGAATAGTAAATAGCTTTCTTAATTCCAGAAAGCGTTTAGCGTATTGTTCATAAATCAATAGTTTCATCTTCTTAAAATAAAACGTATTTTACTTAGAATTCTTGCAATGCATATTATTTATATGCACATTACTAATCGAGCTTACCTTGTTTAAAATAGTACGACATATCCATACATAATGCAGTAAATTATTCACATTGCTTGTGATTTTAAAAAGGCTAAAATAGAGGTTTTATCTACAGAATAATGTTCAAACAAAAGTGAACTTAATGTAGTACACATGAAAAAAGTGTCTAGAAACAATAACCAAGATAATGCAATGATAATAAATAACTCCCGGTATTGATGGAATCACTACCGGCATAAGCAATAAGAGAAGAGAAAAGCGTTAAAGCTTCTTGCTCCTGACCGCATCGATGACTAGTTTGCTGAGGCTTGTCCTCTTTTTAATCCAGCTCCACCTCTCTGATGAGGTCTTTCTGGGATAATATCTGAAATAGAATGATTAGTTGGCATGTCGGAGTCTTCTTGTGGACTCCCTAGCGATTATTTTCTTTCAAGATCGCAGGAGTCTCAGGGCTTCTGAAGTGGTCCTGCATTTAATCTTGGGGTACGCTTCTTTCTCGGCGTTTGCGTTTTCTAGCGCCGAGTTGTCGCTCTCTAGGGTCTTCAGGTAGAAGCTCCTGTTGAGCCTGCTGAGGTAATCCGTTAAGTCCTCGACCCCGTTTTGGGCTCGAATCACTGCTCGGGATGTGTCTCTAGGAAGCTTGAATACTAATCGCAGGCTGCGTTTTTGTATTCTCGCGAGGGGTCGGGTGTGGGTTTTGGCGGCGGTTAGCCAGGTTGGGCTTGCGTAGGATAGGATAGGGCAGATGTGCGACTTGTAAAGAAGCACGCCTATCCTGGGATTTAGGTTGGAAGAGGCAAAGATAGGATAGAGCTGTGCAAGTCTTCCTACTGCTTTGTTTCGGACTTTCTGGATGTGCTTACCGAATGTTAGTCTTCGGTCCAGGGTCATGCCTAGGTAGTCGACCTCGTTGCTCCACTCTATGTCCACATTGCCCGCCTGGATACCTGTATCCGGCAGGCGTAGGGCTCGTGTGAAGGCGACGGCTTGCGTCTTCCGCGGATTCATGGTGGTCAGCGTAGATGGCGTTGAAGACTCTGCTACCCTCGGACTTTTGCATGTCGTGGAGATAGATCGTAAATAGTACGGGGCCTAGGGCAGACCCTCGTGGAACTCCTGACCTCATCGGTTTCTCTGAGGACTCGGTCCCGTTGACCACAGTGCGGAATCGTCTTTCCTCCAGGTAGCGTCGGAGAAGTTTCACTATCCTGAGCGGAAAGTTCATTCCCTGCATCTTGCGGAGTAATCCTTCGTGCCGGATCTCGTCGAACGTCTTTTCCAGGTCCAGAGACACCATGACAGTGGTCTGTTTCCTGTTCAGAGCGGTGCCGACGTGATCCGTGATTCGGTACAGCTGGACTGTGGTCGAGTGTTGGGATCTGAACCCGAACTGGACGTCATCCATTAGCCGGAAGTCGTTCAGATGATCGCTGAATCGGGCCAATAGTAGAGATTCGAAAACCTTACTGATTGTCCCGAGTAATGATATCGGACGATAACTTTCCGGAGAACTAGCATCCTTCCTAGGCTTGCGCACGGGGATTATTCTAGCGGTCCACCTGGTCGGATAGTGCGTCAGCCGAAGCGCCGCGTTGAAGAGAGCCGTCAAGTTGACCAGCAACTTGAGTGGCAGGTCCTTCAGGGCGGCGTTCGTGATGCCATCCTCTCCTGGTGCCTTTCCGCTAGGAATCCGCCGGATCACCCGTAGAACATCCTTTGGAGATACCACGATAGGAGCGCCTGGCTCCATCGTATCGATCTCTTCCAGGGTGTCTCGGAGCTGGTACTCCTGCTGGGGATTTAGACGATTCGTCGGGGTAAAGTGGGCCGTGAAAGTTGAGGCTAGCGCCTCCGCTTTTTCACCGTCCGTGATGCACCGAGTCTGGCCGAATTGGATTTCAGGAATTGGATTCCTGTCTCTCTTTAGCAGTCTGGGAACCTTGCGTGGGTCCCTGGCCGCATCGCTCTTACATTTCTTAGTTTATGCCACTAATCTTCAAAAATGGGAACTGAAATATTTTCTGGCGACACCTAGTGCCAGTAGTTACAATCACGCCGTCTTAGATAATAGCGACGGAAGCAGAATACAGATACCATACTTACCCATAAATTATATAACCCTTAACGTACAACGTTTCATAAACATTTTCAAAAGATACCGGTTAATGTAATATCTTTTTTCTTTTTGTTGCTATTTACTTATTAATTTAAATATAGTTGTTTTTTTATATATAATAAATAATAATAATAAACTTAAATATTAACTCTTTAATTATTACACTACATAAAAATAAGCCCTACTTAATTACATTATTAAAGACATAATTATACTGTAACCTATATTTTTTTTTCATTAGCTCAATTGCTCCTAATTTTAACTATTAACTTTTTTTTCCATTATTGTAATTTTTCTCTTATTGGATATCCTGCTGGCCTGATGTGTTTTTTGAACACGAAGCCTGTTGCCTAATTTCTCAATAGAACTTTATGTAGTCTGGACCATTTTTTCATTCCTACCTTCAATATAAATATTTTCTTAACTTAAAACTTTACTTGAAAGAAATGTTTTAGATTTTCTTGATTTTCTAACCCTAAGAAAATATTTTTTTAATCCAAATGAAATTTCAAGAAAATGATTTTCTTATATTATACATTCTTATAGTCTTGAAATAAAAATATTTTCTTGAATAGAGACTGATTTTTGCAAGAAAATCTATTTCCTTTTTGCAAGAAACCATTTCCCTGCGTGAATAAAACGTGCAAATATTTATTGTTTCTTTTGTTTTCAGAAAAATGTTTCAGTTCAATATGTTTCTTCTGTAATTTTCAACTCATACAAAATGACAGTATCACATATTTATATGCATTTGTTATAAGTAATAAATTGAATAAATTTCCTTTTTAAAATTTTACTTCCAAATGAAATCTTTACAAGCAATTTTGAAAAATTACTTGCACCTACACCATGCTCTCCTTTTCCAAATTTATTCATAATTTTTTATTTCTAAAATGATGCAGGTTAATATAGTATTTGTTTATACTTTATGATTTTGTTAAAACCTACTTTTGGATTTAATTTTTACTTAAACATTTTGATTCTGTCATATACATCTGACAGTATCGACATGAGTACCAATCCAACAGCTTTCATATTTTCATATGTTAACCTTTGCGATAATTGAAGGGCTGGGTTCAAAAACCAGGTAGCTCCACTTCCGGGGGAATAATTTCCATTTCAGAATTTTGCTTTTTTTTAAATCATGGTAAGTATTTTCTCACAAAACTAAGTCAAAAATATTAGCTACATCATATTCTAACAGCAACATAAGCAAAATCCAAATTGAATATTACGTTTTCCTTTTAAAACACTTCCCAAAAGTTTACTAAAATGGACCTACCCGGTTTTTGCACCCAGCCCTTGATTTGTTTATGTTGATCCCAGTGTCGATATGAATATTTTTTATTTGAGAAATAGATTTTTTTTTAAGAACAAGTCAGTAAAATTTATTACAGACTTCTTTTTTCAGTAAATTTGGTAATGTAAATCAGTAAAATGCCAGAATTTAAAATACAAAATTGTTATTTAAATTCTTATTCCGACGGATGGGGGAGCAATTGGTACCCCAATTCATGAAATTTCGCCATGGCGACTACGCACGTATACAGCCGTGCATTGTCTTGATGGATGAGCACTTTCTTCTTGGCCAAATGTGGTTGTTTTTCCTTCAAATCGTCATTGAATGGACAGATTCAATGACAAATTGTCGTAATATTCGCCGTTGATTGTTTTTCCCTTCTGAAGGTAATCGATGTGGATTATGCCGCGTGCATCTCAAAAAACTGTTACCATGGCCTTGTTGACCGAGAGACCCACCTTGACCTTCTTTGGCGCCGATTCGGTGTGTTGTGGTGCATCCATGTTTCGTCAACGGTTATGAAACGGCGCAAAAACTCGTCCGAATTATAATTAAACAACGTCAAACACTCCTTCGAAGTTATCACACGATCGCGTTTGTGATCAATTGTGAGCAAACGCGGTACCCATCTTGCGGATACGTTCCTCGTACACAAATGATCATTCAAAATCGAAACCATTGAGCCATGTAATGTGCCTATGGCTTCTACAATCTCCCGCACTTTCAATCTCCAATCGGGCAACGCCATATCGTCGATTTTTTCGATTGTTTCACGTGTAGTAACCTCAATTGGACGTCCAGAACGTTCGGCGTCATTAATGCTTGTACGACCACAAGGAAATTCAGTAAACTACTTCTTTACCATTGATTCTGATGGCGTGGAGTCCCTATAGCATTTATCTAGCTTAGCCTTGGTTTGAGAGATGGTTTTCATCCGTAAAAAACAATGCTTTATGAGCACACAAAATTCACTTTTTTCCATTTTCGCCAAAATGCACGACGTTGTGTGCTTTCAATGTCTGTCAAACGTTAACTAAATGACGCAGCGTTCTCAAATTTTCACAGTAGTGTATTGATAGATAGTGGTTGACGGGAGCAGTGTTGCTTTTCAACTTTCAAAGCGGGAAATTCAAAAAGCCACAGACATATTGACCCATCCTCGTATAACACTAGCTATGAAAAGCGATACCACACCAAGCGTGTCATCAACCGAGCAAACTATTAGTATGTAAACCTGATCTTCCAGTCCACATTCTCTCTAACTACAAAACTTGCATGAGATATAAATTAAATAAATTTTAGATTATAGTAAATTTCATCAAGATATAGAAAACCTGACAAATCTTCACCAAGGTTGATGTAACGTGAATATTGTTGCAGATTATTACTAGAATATTAGTCAAGACGCCATGCAGCACGGCTAGATTAGAATTAGAGAGCAAAATTTGGTAAAAACGAAAACGAATAAAGAAAATGTAGCACGCAAAGAAATTAATTTTAGATGTTCAATGGTGACTCGCTGCGAGTTGTTCATATTAGGAAGAAGGGTTGATAAAAAGGTCCTTTTACTCGCAAAATTCTTTTTTAATATAACTAAATAACGACATGTTTCGGGTCAAAGCCCATCCTCCGCTTAAGAATTTTCATTAATAACAGTTCAAAAGTCGTCTAACAATAAAAAATATATTCCAGATGTAAAGCGATGAATGGACATATCAAATTTTGTAATGAATGTAATATTAAAATTTGATTAAAATCAAATTGTAAAAAGGGAACGAACACAAGTTAAAATACAATTGTCAAGAATAATTTTTTTTTCCTTTAACAAGGAGAAATAAAAAACAACGGTTGAAATTGAATTTTTTTGAAAATTGTTTTTTTTTCATCAAAAAATTTCAATTTCAACCGTTTTTTATTTCTTGGTTTTTTCTTTTTACATTTTTGCAGGATTGAGATCAAAATGAATAAAATAAAACTATACGTTTCGACAAAATTCTTTTAATTACCTTCCTCGGAAATAATATTTCGTTTCATTTTTTCTTAAAATAATAACAGTTTCTAAAGAAAGATAATTTGAATTATTAAAATTATTGTTACATTGTTACAATAAGATTTGATAGACTTTAGTCAAACATTTCTATGAAAAATCACTGTATCGCTATGCTAGCGAAACGGCGAATATAATTTTAAAAGTGATGATGAAGGGTATGGACATGTCGAAGATATTTGGCTGCTCGCGGTTGAGGTTTACATCGCAGTAGATACCTCGATGTCATCTTCATGTCGAACAAATATGTGATCGTAAGCATAACCATGCATATCGAACATTCCCGCATCTGTTCACGCTTGCAAATCACATAGAACATAACGTTATATCAAAATAATTTATTTTTTCATCGATGTAGAAAGGAAAGCATCGCAGTACTTTGCATCTGATTGGTACATTCACCTTCGCCATTTCTTACCCTCAATGTTTTCAATTTTGTTCTAAGATCTAAATGCCTTCTAAGTACTGAATATATTTTTAACAAAACAATTTAAACCCCACAATATGTAGTTTTGTCTGTCTATGAATTGGTTTAAATTAATTACAAATGTTACAAAAAAGTTTAAGATAACGTAACCTAAAATACACCATCAACACAAACAATAGTAAAAGATAATGTTCTATCAATTTAATAAACAGAATTATAAGATATTATCTTAGAATATTCATAAAAAACCCAAAAATCTATTCCTGTAAGAAACTTATTTGTTATTATAATTAACGTAAAGTAGAACAAGACTTTTAGGATTTCCATCACCCATAAAATATGATTATTACTTCCCAGAATATTAAAACAGTTTCTAAGTGGGTTTATTATAAGTACGTAAGCATTTTGGAGATTGCAAAGCAAAACGTAAGACGTGGGTTATGTCGATGGTTAGTACAACTGTTGAATTTGCAAATTAACCTAAGATATGAACCAGTTCTCTTGCAAAGTTCTTGATTATTGTAATAAATTAGCTTAAATTGATTATAGTTTTCAAATATAAGGGTTAGCTTATCGCATTTGTTTAATTTAATTACGAATGTATTTGACATATTCTTGTTGCAATTGCACTAACAAAACACATAGTTACATACATAAGCATTCATCTAATTAAGAGAACATAGTAAAACAAAATGAGCACCCCATTCTATTTGAGTATTCACAATTGATTTTTGTTCTTTTCAGCTATTGATAACCATGTGATTCAATGAAGTTAAATTACCACAAAAATGGGAAACAACATTAGCGGTAGATCGCGTTCGTTGCCTGACAGAACAAGGCAGCAAAAACCGAACAAGGTGCTATTGCTGCTTCATCGGACCTGGGCGTTGATGATCACCGAGAAATTGAACAGGACCAGACATAATACGCGTAACACAAACTGCAGCGAATCGACGATCGATCTGGAATCCCAATATTCGTTCTGCAGTTGTTCGCAGTGTCATAGGAATGACGGTTTAAGTTCCAGCTATGCGAGGTAAGTGCTGAACAAGCTGAACATTTTATGCATAGGAATATGAAAAACGAATTACAAAATGTGAATACCAAAAATTGCCTATTCTGTGTATGTAGGTCATTCGAATAACTATGCGATTATCTACAATTGTAAATAATGTACGGTTTCCTCGCTATTTGTAAAATTTTAATCGAGATATTTACGCAGTAAACCGGGCGTCTCAGATTCAATGTTACAAGCGATATCTTCCTTATTTGTAGAGATATGAGATCGAGCAAGATCTCGACGGAAATGGTTTACAGAATCCTAAAAGATACACTTTTTAAAACTACCCCCAGAAAACCACCTACTAAGAAACCTGCCCCAAACATTTCTTTTTATTGCTCCCCTCATCTTTTTGACTTTATGATTACGAAAGTATAAAGTACGAAAAGTTTGGAATGCAACAGTATAAACGAAAACTGCATTCAAGAAATATTTAATACAAAATGATGATATCAATAATAAATAACAAGCAAATTCTTACAAAAAGTTAAACATTTAATGCATTAATAATTCACAAGAACGACCACCGTTCGACGCAACACACACTTCAAATCAAGGAATTAATTCCCTGGAAATTGCTGCTGTTACCATATACATTGTGACACAATTATATGCACGCCGAATCTTAAGTTTCAAATCGTCTAAGTTCGTAATCAGAGTAGAATACCCAACCTAAGTCTGGCGAGCGAGCTGGCCATGGAATAGGACCGTTGGTACCAATCCATCTATTGGAATATTCCTCATTTAAATACTCTACAACTTACCGCGAGTTATGAGGCGAAGCTCCATCCTGTTGCTACCACAAATCATTACGTTCTGCTAATGGAATATCTTCCATTAACTGGGGAAGATCACTATGTAAAAAATGTAAATAACGTTGCCCTGTCAAAGTTCTTTCAAAGTTGTATGGACCAATGATACGTCCATTAAACAATCCGCATCAAATGTTGACACTCCATATTATCTGAAAATGAGTCTCACGCTGCCAGCGATGATTTTCTGGAGTCCAGTAATGACAGTTATTGCGATTCGCGGTACCATTGTTAGTCCACAAAATGTTACACTGTGCTCGAATTAAAGACTTTTTTTGCAATAAGCTGGGCACCCGGGGGTGAATGTAATTCAAGTATGCTGAATCCAATGGTGCCAACCATTTTTAAAAGTCAGCTCGCATTTTCTAGCAATTTCTATTTAAAAAATTTAGGCCCACAGAACCTTCTGGAACAAACGAGCTAGCTTTTAAAAACGGTTGGTACCATTGGATTCAACGCACTCGAATTAGGTTTACCCCCCGGGTGCCCAGTTTGTTACATTTTACAACTAGCTCAGTGATTATTTGTAATCGTGGGATCATCGTTTAACATTACTTACATTACAGCAATGACTCCTAGTCTCAGTTCAAAATTTGTAGCCCTTAATATACTGTTGATTTAATTATTCCAATACCTTTCGTCACAGTTCTAACTGAAATACGTGGATTCAATCCAACATAAGTCGATACATTTATTTGCATTTCTTCTGTTCTAACCGGTGATACATGATGAGAATGTTTGAAATCCATAACATGTTGCTACTTCATGAGAATTTTTATGACGTTCTCCATAAATTAACATATCGTCACATTCATTTACGTAAATTGTTTTTGCAAATCGAAATAAATATCTGAACCTTTTCTGTTCGAACAACCTATAAGATTGTATATGTACAACCAAATTTGAACTAACAACTTATAATATGTTTCTATTAGTAGCTAATTGTTAAATGAACTTTTTGTTTATACCGTTGTATTCCTAACGACTACTACTTCAATCATAACGTCAAAAAGATGAGGGGTGCAATTTAAAAAAAGTGGTTTGCGGGGGGTTTCATAGGAAGGTTTACTAGGGGTAGATTTAAAAAGTATATCTTTTAGGGTACTGCAAACCAATTTCGGCGACACCATGCTCGATATTATATCTCTACAAATAAGGAAGATATCGTTTGTAACATTGAATCTGGGACACCAGGTATAGTACTGCGTAACAGCAATTGGTATTAAAAATGTAAACCACTACCTGTCCACGCATTTCGCAGTCTACGGCTCATCAGTATGTTTATGTGGAAGGTGGCGGCACTTCATATATTTGTCGTATATACACATTGGAAAAATGTGAAATTAGCTATATACGTACGGCGAGAGAGCGAGGAGGGGATTTAGTGGAATCCGATCAATTCGATTCGAGTCGCGCTAGTACGCTTCTAACAACGTTGGGATGGAGACCTACTGTGTGCAAGAGCGCACGTAATAATTTGAAGTCATAGTCGCCTAGAATTGAAAGTTCGCATATTTATTTTGTTGTTACTACGAGGCTTTGACGAAACTAATAAAAAATTCTAAAGACGAAAATAAAAACAGATTCGGATGAAATAAAAGAAAAAAAATAGAAACACTCTAGAAATTCTTACTAATATCGTCCGCACATAATGCAGTCTACCTCGTAACTAACCACATCGGTAACCGTCGTGAGCCGTCGACTACCGCTAACCTCTCCGCTTGTGATGAATCACCCATTCGCGTTCACCGTTGTCGCATGTACGCTTTTTCGTATAGCTAGACATTTTCTTTCCTGATGTGTATGAGCTAGCAGTCGTTAGCTGCTGCCGTTTCGAAATGTGGAACAATGTGATCTGCTTACTTCTACTACTGTAGAAGCGATGCTTCTACAGAAACGTGCAGTGAGAGTATTTTTATCAGGCGGTACTCCTTAATATCCTTTAAAATAAAAATACAGAACTTCTCTTTACTCCTTATAAAAATTGTTATTTGAAATGTGCTCTAAGGCTAGTTTCAGCTTTATCAGTCAATAGTAAAAAATCAAAGCTTGATGGAAGATGATTGTTAAATTTAAATCCTATTAAAAATGGTGAAATTTGCAATTAAAGTAAATGTTTCAAATGGTTAAATTGATTAATGGTGAAAAGTTGTGAAAGAAGTTGTAAACCATGAAAATTAAAATCGGAAAAAGGGTGATTAAAGTTGGAATTTAACTTGAAACTGTAAAAGGGGATAAGGACTAAGTTAAAATACAAACTTGAAAAGCAAAATCACAAGTTACAACAATAATAAGTCGATGTGTCGCGAGAATTATACATTTATGAAACCGTTTATATAACAAAAAATTATCGTCTTAAATAAAATAAAAATATCCTTTCATTGACCATGTAAAACAAAAAGTCAGGAACGTTCGACACTTAAAGCTTTTTTCGCTTCTTATCAAATATGACCAGCTATCTGAATTAATCCTTTCGAGCTTCAAAATGATTTCAATAATTTTGTTGTTCTCATATGCGTCAGTGTCAGTTTATTGTGACAATGATTTAACGATTATTTTCGAGTTTGTACATTATTTTGTTAGAAAATGACACACACTATAACTTGAAAACAAATTATCTTCATGTGTACAATACACTCCTGGTGTGTAATCCATTCCTCCCGACTCACCCTGCATATTGGCTTCCGTCGACAAGTAGTGAAAAATCTAGGTATTAAAAAGTGATTTGTTCCTACAGATTCTGTGGTGTAGTTGGTTTAGCGAGCTTGTCTGGCAAACGGTAGCCGTAGTTTCGAATCCTACCGGAGTCAATAAAAGTTTTATTTCATTCATTAAATTTAATTACGTACTAATGTGTTGTATAAATGAACTCTCCTTGATATTAATTAAGAGACCATTGTGTTATGATTAAAGCGAAGTAATGCCTCTGCGCGGCATAGGCGTGCCCTTCCTTTAGTAAGTACAATGCCAAAGAATAAGTAAATCGAATAATTCAAAAACATTCACCCTCTTAATTAGCGTTATTAAGTAGGTTAGCGGACTGCATCGGAATTACCGAACATTAAAAGTAGAAGCACCATTATCAGTATTATCACCCACTGGATAAAAGTCGTAAAAAGTTGACAGCATGTATCCATAGTTGTCTTGCTGAACGATGTTCGCCGTGGTGAAAAAATTCAGTTAATGGATTAGTCGATGCACAATAACAAATTTGTTTCAATGTGATAAAATGGGAATCTTTCTTTACCACACTCTCGAACTTTTCTAAAACGCTCTATTTTGTTCTATTGCGTCATGTAATCCTTTATAGTTGTTACGAATAGTTTGTAACTCTGTTTCAACGGAAATATCTTGAAATTTCGTCTGGTTCTCCTTAATAACTGCAGCTTCGGCAGCATTGAATTGTAGAATAACAGCTTTTACTTATTTGAAATATTCGGCATAATAAAGAGCCGCCTGTAACCATGTTCCCCAACGTGTAATACTCGGCTGTGGTGGTTCACGAATACCAGGACACTGTGCGTGAAATGATCGAAGACGTTTTGAAGATTTGAGAAACACTTTTTTTGTAATTGTTATCAGTGCATCTACCTCGGGTGAACATAATAGTTTCTGTCACAAGATGTAAAGCATGCACTTTACACGTAACATGTAAACACTTGCAACCATGTTCAAGAAGAGAACGGTCTACCAAACGCATTGTCGCGGCACCATCACTCATAAACATCAACACTTGGCGTGGTGAGACTCGAAAGTTTTCTAATGTACTAAGTACAACCCTCACAATTGCTGCACCAGTACAATTTTCCAGTCTTTTGTTAGCTAGTAACAGTGGAAATGTCGGTTTATGAGGGTCCAGTCCACGTACTATAACATTTAAAATAGGATTTCTTTTACAATCTGTTTTACAATCTCGTCAACAGATAACCAAAGCAACTGATTTTTTAATGTAGATTTGATTTTCTTTTTCCACGTCTTAACGTACAAATAAAACATGCTTACATGCCGTTTTCGTAGTTGGCAACTTCAACTAGGGGTTGTACTTACACCAAAAGTTTTGAAACGGTTCTTTTTCGAGAAAGCGAAGTGACAAATTACAGGTTATCATGATGGCAAGTAAATCGAAAGTAAAACCAGTTCGCGTTAGCACGCCCTCTTTTCTATTTCTGTGTTCTTTGGTATTTACATGTTTGTTACAGTCCACCTTGTCCCAGTACATCAGATGTTTCTCGTACATTTTATAAATTATTTTAGTACCGTCGTAGAACAAATCCGGAAAGACACAGATAAACTTATTTACTGTACCAGGAAAGGGTCGTTTTTTAGCCTTGTTTACAACACACATTTTAAACAAATAATTACATATTTATAACGAATAACATGTAACACAAAATATAACGCACGCTCTCGTTTCGTAATCTGAACGAAAAATAAACAAGCGGACGCTGACAAAGCGAGAATCGACTTTTGCCCAGCCCGTTACTCCGGTGAAACGCTTATGTATCGCAGAGACTATTACCTTACTCTAGTTATCATACATGTAAGTAAATCAGAATTATATTGTAGTACTAACTAATACCAAAAAATGTTAATTCCCAAATTTGACTTAAGCATTTGAGTCATATACTTTCATATAGTATAAGTAAAACAGGTCTACGACTCACAAAATTCTTTAATATATAAAACAAAGCGACCGGTTTCGAGCTGTACGCTCATCTTTAGGCCAGCTAGATGGTACAAAAAACAAATTATAAACTATAATATATATCTTAAGTTATTTTAATTAATTTATTTTATTTTTATTTTTTACTATTATTATAAGAATTGTGTTTTAATTTGTTATACTTTTATCTAATTATAATATGTATATGTACTTTTGTTAAATTCTAAATGTAATTTCAGTTTATTTATTTTTTGTATGTAATAATTAATTGTGTTAAATGTTAATAGCACTTTTTACAATTTTCTTTTAATTACAGTAGAATTTGTCTTGAAATAGAGACCATATAATCTGGGTGGTAATGTGTGGTCAGGTGCGAATCATCCAATTTGTAATTACAAGAGTTGATCACTCTCTTGACCTTGTTAATAAAAGATGTAATGGACAAATTAGTGGTTAAGATATTATTTTCACTAACAAAACCAAGGATCTTAGTGTTATCATCACATCTATTAAGAATCACTATACCACTGCCTTTGTCTGACTGTAATTATTAAATCATTCGAGTTGATCTTTTTCTTTATTGTATTTAACGTTTTATAATTGAAGTTACCAGAAGTGTGAGGTCTTTGGGGTCTACTATTACCCTTATGTAGATTATTCTCGTTCTTTAGTAATTGAATTGCATCACCTGTCAAAGAGGACCTTACTGAGAGGTCAACAGACTGTATAGCAATCTCTAAGCTAACTGCCAAGATTTCGATTTATCCATATTGAAATTCAACCCAAACAGTTCTAGCTCATCCTTGTCTAATTGAACATTAGAAAAATTTATGACTGGTTTATAAATTTGGTTGATCGGGTTGTAAAGTGGTGTTAGAATGATTTTTATTTTTATTTATTAGTTTGACAATACTTCCTGCCTTTAGATTAACTGTAAGTACAATAGTTTTTTATCAATTCACAAATACACTAAATAAAATAAGAATCCATACAATTGGTCTCCCTAAACAACAGCAGATTATAGTCATTAGTTAGAATTTTAATTATATTTTTTATCTTTTATTTTTGCTGACTAGATTGTCCCAGAAGGGAGACCTGTGTAAAATACATTCACCACATAGTTTAAAATTTGTAAAAATTTTAAAAAAACATACATTTCTTTTTTTTAATAGTTTAACAAAAACTATAATGTATTTTGTCAAGTTAATATCCGTCAATTTTATTGACACTACAACGCTGTTTTAAATAATTTCAGCGAGCCTGATGATGGGATAATTTCCCCGAAACCAACCACAATTTTGTATTAGTACATTTTGTCAAAAGGCGTTGAATTATAATATTACGTGATTGAGCGGATAGGCGCTCGCTTTATGATATACTGCGATTGGATGCGATCTATCAGTGAGACTCGAATGCTCTGTTGCCATTCACAAACGCAATATCCCGTTCGTATCTGGGCCGACGTGTATATTATGAATAACTCACACGGAGTCACCATCAAACATCATATACTTTTCTTGCCGCTGTTAAGTGTGTACATCTACTATCTTTAGTACCTAATTAACTTCAAAATCGTAACGCCAATTAACTTACTCTACCAATTAAGGAAAAGGCTATAAAAATTATCTTTACTAAAAAAATACCTAGTAATTTTCCTCTATGCTAACGAAAATCGAATGTTACTATTAGAGAGAAACGCCAAAACTTATAGAATGTATAAAAATTTATCTTAAAAACCTGGCCATTATTTTTGGAATGTAATATGCATGTACGCCATCTCCAAGCAACCATAGCTCTCAAAAAAAAATTAATATATATGTAAATACATTTTTTAACAAGGAGGAGATAGCAGCCTACACATTTTCAGTTCAAAGCATCCGACACATTAGGAAATAAATTTATGTAAACTTGTCGATAAGATGTATAAGGCAGGAAAACATTATATAACCAATTTGGAAAAGTGTGTAAAGTGGACGGGATAAAACGTAATTAAATCTTTACCTGACACATTGCACAACACATTACGAGATCGGAATTCATTTTTGTAAAATTTATTATCCGGGAATTGTAGCGACGAAACACGGTCCAGCATACGAATGTGACTTGCTACAAATTAGAAAGTCCACGGTGAACGCGAGCTGGTTGCGCTGTTTGCGATGCAAGTGCTACGGATAACAAGAGCACGCTTATCGACGATTCTTCTCGGTCAAAAGCAATTATTTTATCTTTGAAATTCCGACACGCGGCCCATCACATCGTTAGAGAGTTTTCAAATGTAGTTTTCGTCCTTTTTTTCAAATTTATCTCGTTTCTCTTGAAATAATGTCAGAGTGCAGCGAAAGTTAGTTTCTTGTTTGATTGCTTCGTAATTGTATTTGTGAAATGGTAATTTAAAATAAGGAGAAAATTAAAATAAGAAAACTATGGAATGATTAGGTATGTATAAGCGTGGTTGATATTGGGATTTATTGAATCTTTGTATATACAGAGTGAGTCAGGAAAAACGGACCAAACTCCAGTGGAGTACAATGTGCACGTAAAAAACTCATATGTTTTTATCCGATTTTCATTTGTTTTCGAGTTATAGAAGAGTTATAAAAAGTACGCCACGCGCGGTTGGTCCTTTGTTAATTTCGAACCCTAAGAGCTTTGTATGCCCGCGCTTATGTACCTCCCACCAAATTGTCTTTGATACACTGAGCAAGCCACGACACTTTCAGTCATCGCTGCGCTTTGTACGGAGAAGTTTATTTTGTGCTTGCAGATTTTGGTGTACAAAATACGCCAAGCGACCATATATGTAAGTACCTAAAATTTATTGTTTATTTGATTTCTGTTATATTTGTATTTTTGGCTAGTTTGAGCCTCTTTTTGGTGTTATAGGGATTGTGTACCGATAAAAAATTCCAAAGCGTTTACAGAAGCCGAACTGAAAGCTTGTTTGGAAAAGATAACTGAAGAACTGGAGAATGACTACATAGGCCGTGTCGATGAAGATGATTCCGACGAATTAATCCAATTGAGCGACCACGACTCATGTTCCGAACAGGAAGTCGATATCGACGACGAAAACCTTTATAACAATAATCCTGAAAAAGAAACCGAACACAGAGAACCCACCTTCACATGCCGTGATGAAAATCTGTTATGGTACAAACATCCGTTGAAAAGCAAATTTGCAAAATATGACTCAAAAAATATCGTCAAAATATTTCCTCGGCCTCTAATGAATTAGGTGTATTCATGTATTTTTTCACAGAAAATATGATCGAAAATGTTTTGAATCATACAAATGCATTTATCAGAGTTACCCAAGAGCACTACACTAGGCAACCAGATGCCAAAGAAGCAAGTAAAGAAGAGATAATGGGTCTGGTTGGCTTACTTTATTTAATTGGTCTAAAAAAACAAGGTCATACAGACTTTAGGGAACTCTGGGCAACAGACGGTACTGGATCAACGATTTTTCCGGCTTGTATGGGATATAAACGATTTCTCTTTCTTCTTAGTGCTTTGAGATTTGACAATAGAAAAGATCGTCTGCAAAAAAAACAATTTGATCGATTGGCCCCAATTAGAAATATTTTGGATGAGTTTGTCAACAACTGTAAAAAAAAATTATTGTCCAGGAGAATATATTACAATTGATGACATGCTGGTTCCGTTTCATGGTAGATGTGGCTTTATACAGTATATACCTAACAAACCAGCCAAATATGGTATAAAGATATACTGTTTATGCGATTCTAAAGTGTTTTATGTTTCAAATTTAGAAGTATATTGTGGAAAACAACCTAAGGGGAGATACGCAGTTTCAAATTCTCCCACAGATGTGGTCCTCAGGTTGGTAAAGCCTTTAAAGAATAAAAATAGAAACCACGGATAACTGGTATACAAGCTACATCTTGGCCCAGAAACTTCTCGAGAAGAAAATTAGTTAGTACTCTAAAAAAGAATAAAAAAGAAATTCCGCCAGACTTGCTCCCAAACAAAAATAGGCCCGTACATTCGTCTATGTACGCCTTCTCTGACAAAACAACTTTGGTATCTTACACTCCGAATAAGAACAAATCAGTGGTTCTACTTTCCACTATGCACACTAATGATTTCGTCGATCCTGAATCTAAAAAAACAGACATAGTCCTCTTTTATAACTCCACTAAAGGAGGGGTCAATACAGTCAGACCAAATGTGCGGGAATTACTCTGTGCAAAAGCGTTCCAGACGATGGCCCTTAGTAATATTTTACCAGTTGCTAAATATTGCTGGTCTAAATTCAAACATCATATTCAATGCAACTCGCCCTACTGATGACTGTGAAAACCGTAGGGTATTTCTGAAGAATTTGGCAATGCTTCTTATGAAACCGCATCTAACAACTAGGGCCAATATTAGAAACTTATCCTTAGATGTCAAACAATTTCTTCGCAGATACAAGCCAGATGTAGAACAACCAGAAGAGCATATGGACAAAACTAAAGGCAGATGTATTCAGTGTGGAAGAAAAAGAAATGGAACCACGACAATAAAATGCCAGACTTGTATCACAATACATACTTGCCTGAATTGTCATCAGTCTAAGGACGAGGAAGAAGATAGTTCTTAATTTTTTTTTTATTTAAGAAATGTAATGTATTAGTTCATAGAACGCTTTTTTATTTTGTTCAGTTATTCTTGTTAAATATTTGGTTTTGATTATCAATAAAAATGTCTAAAAGGACACGGAGGTGGTTGTTTTATTCTGATGAATGAAATAAAATGACTAAAACAAAATTTGGATATAGCTCTGGCTTATTTTTGTAAATGGCATACAAAGTACGCCGAGCGACCATCAATTGCATAACGAACATAGCGCCCACTTAAGGGTTATTTCGTTAGAAAATTCCACGTACTTATTCAAATTTAAATTATGCAAATATGGTATTTGTTTATGGTTTTTGTAATGGAAATGCTACAGCTGCTGTTGAAGAATATCGTCAACGGTTTCCACATCAGAGAAATCCTGGTTAAAACGTAAACGAGCTACTCGACAAGCTTTAAGTTAACTAGTGTTTTGATTACGGTTCAATAGTGAAATTAAAGTATAATTTCAAAGAAGAAAAAGTTCGTGGTTAGAGCAGGCAGACTCCTATAAATGTCATAATAAACAGAGTGTTTATGTGACAGCATCATTCGAATTCAAGGCTAGTTTGTATTCTTAATTCTAAAATTCGTTGACTTCCATTAATTTAATTCAAAATTCATAATAAAATTGCTCAAAGAGTATCCAGGAATACTCCCAATTAACCACAAACGAAACCGTGTGACGTGTACCAAGAAAGATTTGCAGCTGTTTCAAATCAATCTACAGGACTTCAGGCGCCGTTTCGTTACTATGGACAAAATATTTAAATACCACTGAGACCAAAAAACAGTCCACACAATGAGTTTCCAGCCAAGAGTCTGCATCAAAAAAGGAGAAAACCATTACATTAGTCGGTAAGGTTACGTTTCTTTGGGATTGTCAAGGAATAATCTTCGCCAACCATTTGGAAAAGGGTAAAATTACTACAAGTGCATGTTATGCATCGTTATTGGATCGCTTGAAAACCGAATTGCTAGAAAAACATGCACATGCCTTTTCCATCACAACAATGCATCAGCTCATTTCTCTGGAATTGTGGTCGCGAAATTAATGGTGTTAAGGTTCCAACTTGTTCCGTATCCCTCAACTCCTCAGATTCTGTTCGCTCGGGCTACTACTTGTTCCCCAATATGAAAAAATTACTGGCGGGAAAAAATTTTATTTAAGCAAAAATGCAATTGCGAAAACGAATGCCTACTTTGCGGAATTGATCCAATCATATTATTCAGAAGGGATCAACAAATTGAAGCAGCATTGGACGAAGTCTGTAAGCCTACGTCGATATAAATAGTTTATCCCGACAAATTAAATGCTTTTATTTTTGCACGGTATCTAGATACTCAAAGTAAACTGACATAAAATACTGAACACAGGACATTTTGCAATTCTGATATGTATTGGAGCTAACATATACCGGGTGATTGCCCGTACATGTTCCAGTAGAATATCTTTGTTGTTACAAAAGATAACTTCTAATATTATCAACGAGGTATCATTTCCGGTTTAACCAAAGTCTGCTAAGATAAAAACTTTTTAAAACCTCTTAAACTTTTGAATTAATTTTGGGGATACTATCGAAAAGAATGTGCACTGATATTATGTCATTGAAAATCGAAAAGAATTCTTTACCGGATAGGCAATCAAAAAGAATGGCATTCCGTTTAAAATACGAAAGTTGATGCGACTTCCTGTTAAACCGAAAATGATTCCTCATTGATAATAGAAAATTTTTAAACTCTGACTTCATAATATGTGAAAAAAATGATGTCAATTCCTTCTTTAACAACAAAGATACTGGAACAGGTACGCAAGTACCCGGTATACGTAAAGCCACACAAGAAAATAATGTCTCCCCTTTTGACTAATGGATATCAATATCATCTATTGCAGGCCTTTTAATCGTTTATGAATACGTGAATTATCCACTTCCTGCTTACTTCAGAACAACCGAAAAACTTCTGGGGGTATATTGATATACGCTAATTGAAACAGGGCGACATTAGTTTTTTGTATGACTGCATATACCAATTGAAAGCCAAAACTGATTCCACAGCTATGATTTATACCTACTATAAAATGGTCTATTCTCTGTTAGATACTTATATAGCTATTCAATCAAACTTGTTTGTCAACCTGTATGCTAGTTACGCATTCAAACTGTATAACTGCTTTTAAACAAGTGAATAGCAAGAACTACACCATAATTATGAGTTTAATTGTTGATGCAATTAAATTCCAACAAAATTTCTTTAAAGCTAAACCTACTGGTGACGATAATTTCCGGACCTTGGTTGATACTGTTCCATACCGCATCATTGTCCAATTTATAACAATAAATGCATACATCTAGCAAGAGAACGTACATTACCTCGGTTTTCACTTTTAACTCAATAAGACTAGATTGACTGGATAAATACTTCAGAATTATGTCAATTATTAGAAAGTATTATTGAAAGGTATATACTATTCTTAAGAACACTTTTCTTTTTCGTACTACTCCGTATTATCGCACACAACGTACGGCAATATAACAAAGAAAAAAAAGATTATATTAGAAATCTTTTACACGCTATGAAGAAACCAAATATGCTACATCACATAGAAATTGCAACACCAAGAAGGGGTGCAAATTTTTTGATCAAAATTGACAGAAACGTATAACTATTTAAAGGTAATAATTGATTATAATTTTGTTGCGATGGATCAAGTCATGGTCATGGCATATCTGACACTTCATGCACTCTTTTCTAACATTAATGCCAGCTGTATTTCTTGTTTCGATCCAATCTTTACCGTTTTCTATTGTTATACTTTTGTTTAACGGGTTTTGAGGGCTTGATTGCGGCCTAGAGTGTGACAACGTGGAAATTACCGCCAGTTGAACGAACTCGAACTGTTAGCTTGCGCGAAGATGGTTTTTCGTTCAGGAAATTGTAAATCGCCTAAACCGGAACAAATCCAACATCATGCGGTGCTATCGGCCATGGACTAGGGAGGACCAGGAAAATCGCCGAAAAGGAACCGGGATTGAAGAAGAACTAATGACGTACAGGACCACCACCTTTGCCTAGCGGCATTAAGAGACCGATTCTCCAGTACCAGACCAACTGCTGATCTATGGTTAGGTAATAAAAGTTGTCCTGTAGCCCTTCGAACCGTTTATCATCGAATCAGGGCTTTCGGCTTGCATCCCATCGACCACATCTTGCGTTTCCACTTACGGCACAACACCGTAACGTTTGGAATTGTGTAGGTTGCGAATGCACTGGAACGTGGAGTGGCATAAAGTGGTGTTCAGTGATGAATCTCGATTTTGTATTGGGATGCATGATGGCTGCATGAGGATCAGACAAAGGCAAACACTGGACATCGACCACCTACTGGAATCAATGCCACGAAGAGTGCGGGAGTGTGAAACCGTTGAGGGAGGGCAACACATTATTAATGAAAATAAAGTTAAATTGTGTTAACCTTTCGTTCTTTTTCTTTGAAATTATAATCAATTATTACCTTCCTGCCAAGTTTGGTCCAAAAATTCGCAGTCCTTCTTGGTGTTGCAATTTCCATGTCATGTAGTAAAGTTACAAAAAACTGAGAACTTCCGTTCTAAATTCTTAATTCCTGTACACCTTGCAAAATTACTGTTTTCTTAAAATTAAATATATTTAAAACAGGTGCGTATGATCCTTAAACCTGATTAACTAATCTACTTTTTTTTTGTATTTAGCGAATACTAACGTTTTTTTGTTAATCTTAAAATGTTGAAATTTTAATATCATTTAGCATCGTATAACATCATAAATTAGTGGTAAGAAAATCCGTTGCTATGCAATGTAATATTGTTTCAGTTATAATTTCTTCCAAATACCGTAAAATAGTTCTATGCTTCTATTTTTAAAGCATCATTTAAAATTTAAAATAATCGTGTCAACATGCAGTTAAACGCAACTTGCAAAAATCTTGTCGAACACTTAATTATTAGCAAATTTCTTGCTGACCCTGTTTAGTTTATAACCTTTAAAAGTACGTTAAAATAAAAACCAAGTTAAAATTCGTAATTCTCGATTTTCTTTCAAATTTCCAACTATTCCAAAGAAATGGACAAGATAGTTCATTAAGAATTCTGTGAATTGTTACCGCCATAAGAGAAAAAAAAAGTAAGTGGTAGAACATGTGTTACGTGGTTTACTTCCATTAAGGTAGGCCCGCGGCGATTGCCTTTAAGTTCTCCAACTAACTGTTTCTAACATTTATTAGGGCTACGATGATAATTGGTACGTATTATAACTTCTACTGAACCAGTTTTCAAGTATATAGGAAACGTTACACTTAATATACGTCTAGGAGAAGGATCCTACGCTTGACGTAAATTCGCACTGCTTGGCTCATTCATTAGAAAGATTTATGATATTGATGGCACGCACTTGAGATCCGCGATATACTCCTATACATAATTCTTACGTTTCAGATTATACCGTACAGGAAATAAATACATGAGAATGTGTGTGATTTACAATATTGTTAATGGTGTCAAACATAATTACAAAGATGTAAAGATAATGAAGTAGTTGCAGTTACAGATATTCTTTACGATAATTACGGTGCATATATACACAGGGAATTGAAATAAGAACACATTTCTTACGATGGATTTGTGTGTGTTGTAATGTTTTAAACGAGAGATAAATTAAAACAAATAATAAATTTTCGAAATTGATTAATTAATTGTACGGTCTGTAGGTCCGGGAGTGTTCCTAAACACTCTTTCAGCAATTTAAATTAAACTAGATATCAATTCTTGAAATTTTATGAGCATTGAAACCTGAAAAGAGGAACTAAGCTAGAATTGTGACGTACCAAAATAAACTCTATGTTTACCTGGATGAATATTCTGACTTTTAGTCAAAATATTCATCCAGCTAACACGTGTTTAACTGTGTAAAAGTCAAGTTTAGTGGTTTAAGAATACGCAGGATTCAAGTACGTAACATATAAACATAGAGTTTACATTGGAACGTCACAATTCCAGCTTAGTTTTCTCTTTTCAAGTTTTAATACTCGTCAAATTTCATCAACTGATATCTAGTTTAATTTAAATTGCCGAAAGAGTATCTAGGAACACTCCCGGACCTACAGACCGTACAATTAATGAATTAATTTCGAGAAATTAACGAGAGAGTATTAAATTATAAGACAATAAACTCAAGAATAGTAAAAATCAGTATCCAGCTACACTATCAACATGATAAAAATCTATGCGCCAGTAGAGGGGATGAGGAGAATACCATGAACGAATTCTACGAAAAACTACAAGAGGTAATGGATGAAATAAGAAAAAACAATGAAATAATGATAATGATGGGAGACTGGAATGCCAAAATAGGAAGAGATAAGGAAAAGGGACTTAGCGTTATGGGAAAGTATGGAGAAAAAACATTGAATAGAAATGGCAGAAGGATGGTCGAGTTCTGCATAGTAAATGAATTATTAATAGGAAATTCATTTTGGGATCAAAAAATTGAAGACGGTTATACTTTTGTGGGCATAGAAGGAAATGCGAGGAGCATTATTGACTTTATAACCTTCTTAGCAAACCTACAGCATGAAATGAAGGACATTATGACAATCCCCGAAACAGAACGGATCAAACCACAGGCTAATAATAGCAAACTTGCAAAGTGAGGAAATAGAGAAAGAAAAAGATGAGGAATACACAAGAATAAAAATACATAACCTCAGAAATGAAGAAACAAGGAGAGCATACTAAATATAGACTAATAATACACATAGCAAAATTGAAAAAACAAAAGACCAGTGGAATGCAGAGGAAAGGTGGAAAATACTAAAAGAAAGTATCATTCAAAAAGCAGAAATTACATGCGGAAATAAAAAATAAACACAGGAAAGAAAAGAACAGATTGGTAGACACAGAAAATTAAAGAAAAAATTAAAAGAAAGGAAAGCGTAGCAAAAGTAGATAAAACGAAGGAGGAAACAAATAGAGTGGAACACATAGAAATAAGAAATGAAGTTAACATAATGATAAGGGAAGCAAAATGAAAAAGCTGGGAAAAGTTTGGCAGAGAACTGGGTGAGAACTACAAAAACAACAATAGACAGTTTTGGAATACAGTAAGAAATATGAAGGGAGGAGCAAAAAAAGAAATAAAGGAATTAATAATAAAAAAGGATAAATAAAAATAAAAAGCCTGAAATATTAAAAATATGGGAAAGCCACTATGCTAACAAATTTAAACAAAGACAAAAAACTCCAAATAAAGAAGGTGAAAAAGTGGATGATGAAATCGAAGAGAATGAAACAGAATAAATAACATATGAAGAAGTCGAGAATGCGCTCAGAAATATTAAAGTAGGAAAAGCAGGTGGAAAAGACAATGTCGCCCCAGAGATGATGAAATGGGCGGGTAAGGAAGGTATAAGATGGATGCATAGAATATGCAATGAAGCATGGAAAACGGAAAAAATCCCCAAAGATTGGGAAAATAATCTAGTCTTCCCTATACATAAAAAACGAGATTCGACACAATGTGCGAATCTCTCGATCTGTCTATCCTCGATAGGATTTAAAATTTATACCCGAATTTTAGAGAAAAAGTTAAGGAAAAATATAGAAGGAAAACTAGAATACGAGCAAGCTGCATTTAGTACAAACAAACAAACAAACAAACAAGTGACAATATAAGTATTACAAGAAATATAATTGAAAGAGCTATAAACAGTGGGAAACGACTTTGCCTGGTTTTCATTGACCTAAAGGCAGCTTTCGATATGGTAGAGAGAAAATCTGTTTGGAGATGCTTACATGAGTTTCAAGTAAATAACAAATTAATAAATATAATAAGAAGTACCTACCAGAAAGTGAATGGAAAAATGCAGATTGGGAGGCTAAGATCAGAAACTTTCCAAATGGACAGAGGAGTGAAACAAGGATAGAATAATGAAAATCACTAGAAGAAAAACTGAAAAAGCCACAATTGGATACAGAAACCTTACTCCCATAAATCTGGATGGTCTGATGTACCCCGGTGACATAATACTGATTTCTAATAGTAAAAGCAAAATACAGTCAATAACAGACATATGGACAAATAAATCGGAATAACTGAATATGGAAGTAAATATAGAAAAATGTACAATAATGTTAATAAACGATGCAACATTAACAGAAGAAGAAAGAACAATAACAATCAACAAAAACTAAAGGTAGTAGCGGTCTACGAATACTTAGGCAGCGTCATCTCAAATGATGGAAAACTTGATCCGGAAATAGCAAAAAAAAAACAGAAGTCTACACATATATACCATGCATTGAATAAAACAATACTCAGTAAAAAGGAAGTATACATAAACATAAAAGCTAAGGTATACAATACCATCGCTCTGCAATCAATATTACATATATGCAAGTGAGACTTGGGTACCCCTTGAAAACCACCACCAACAAATAAATACTATGGAAATGAGAGGATAACTGGGAAAACAAAAAACGTCGGAATATGGAACAAATAAAACAGATTGTAGAGCAAGAGCCAGTTAGAATCAAACTATAAAATAGACAATTGAATTGGTTTGGCCACATAACAAGAACGGATCAAGACTAGTGCGAAGGGTGATTGAGGCAAGAAGGATGGGTAGGAGAAAGCGGGGCAGGCCAAGAAAGACATGGATTGAAGGAATAAAAGGAATAGGTGCAGGGCGCGGAAAAACTCTGGGTGAGATGAAAATATCTGCAAGGGACCGGAAGGGATGGAAAGCATGGATAAGGGAGACGAGTAATATGCAATTCGATCTGATGCGCTAAAGGGCATAAGGAATACGGAGAAGAAGAAGAAGAAATCATTTTTTTTAATTTATCCCTCGCTTAAAACATTACAGTATAGATTCGAGATTATAGAATTAACTGTACAAAGAATATTATAGGTGGTTCATCGTATTCAAAATTATGCAACAAAACAATTCTAATATATATTGAAATGGTGAATATTTACACCGTCGAACGCACGTGTCATTCGAGCACGTATAGTGTAGTCAGTATGGCCACTCGGT
Organism: Dynastes maya; assembly: GCA_029619315.2. Taxonomy (NCBI): domain Eukaryota; kingdom Metazoa; phylum Arthropoda; class Insecta; order Coleoptera; family Scarabaeidae; genus Dynastes; species Dynastes maya. The sequence goes on along the minus strand of JAROYE020000006.1, from coordinate 32,816,044 downwards.
CAATATGAAATTCCGTTTGGCGGATATTAGCTATTTTTCAGGAACCTCAACTCCTCCCCGAACCTTCCGATCTTCGGAGTGCGGGTACTTACTACTCCTCTTCTATACAATATCTCCATTTCGTAAATCTGGAAAATCAATGGAATATATTCCTACAACAAACAACAGCGTAAATTCGGAGGTACTTCAAGCATGATTTTTTAAATTAAATATCCTTCGAAACGGTTTTATATTGAACGTCAATATGTTTTAAGTATTGGAGAGTTGTCGTTGAAGTTTTGTAGCACAGAGTAATATATTTTGAATCATCCAGTTGCGTCACTTCATTCATTTCATTATGCCAGATTAATAAATAACGTTATTCATCGGAAGTTCAACATCAATTTATGTTTAGAAAAGGTCAAAATTTCCTATGGATAAAACAATCGCCATTAAAACCGCGATTAAAATAAGGGAGAAGAGGGACGCCAATTGATTTTCTCATATTTGGTCAAGCTTTCATCGTATTTTGGTTGCGATCCCAGTTTCAAGTGTTAATATTTCGAATTGTAATCTAAATTCAAGATAGAAGTGAAGGTTGGTTGTTAAGAATAGGCAGTTTTTCAGTAAATGTAATATAAACACAGTGTTTATATTGACATCGTCGTAAAATTCGGGTTAGTTTCAATTCTTAAATCTTAAAATTCGTTTAAATTGTCGAAAAAGTGTTTAAGCACACTTCCGAACCCTCAGTTTACACAATTCATCAATCAATTTGCGAATATTAAAATTTTTCAACAATCTACCATTTTTAAAACATTTCAATATATTTAACTTCAAAACTAAAAGTACATCAGTTTAAAATGCAATCGTTTGCGTCTCATTCATTAACAATTCTTCTAAAACGTTGCTATTCACAATCCTATTATTAAGCGCCCACGTACAGTGTTACGTATATAGTGCAAGACGGAATGCAGCCAATAGCAACCACATTCAAGATACAATCTGCCTTTCAATTGCATTTATGCAAATAACTATTAAGTTAAAACTAATTAGCGATTACCATATATTTGAATGTTTACAAATGAAATTTAAATAGGTAGGTGTGAATAATGGTGTGTTGAATGTAATATGGGATGATCAAATATTTATGAACGTGCAGATTAAAACTTACAATCAACTGACGACGATAGAAAAAATAGCGGCAATTATACCTAACAACTTTCCAGGTCTATTTAAATTAAACTATTAACTTTGAGATATAGTTTTCCTGAGGCTGTGATTAAAATGCATTCTCTTTCGCAATAGATTACGTTTAATTATCAGTTGCCTTAAATCATTCGTATTTTTTCGCAAAATGAAAAATTATTAGATTTCCAGACAAACTCTCATTAGTATTCATATGCCATTTTCTGCACTTGTTGAAAATGTCCTATACTCGAGAGGTAGGCTGCGCGTGGTTGCGTATATCATTCGTTGCAAAATTAAAATGCAAATAAAATGTCAATATGGATACGAGAGAAAAATTAGATCGACCGTGACTTTATAATTGCATCTAATTACGACATGCATGACTTTATAAAATAATTTCACGTGGTTTGAGAAAAATTCTACACCCATAACACATGTGTACGTATGCAATATATTTGTTTATAAATAGTAGTACGCGAGGCATAACCGGAGCGCATTATAAGCTTATCTACTTCGGTTCTCGGCAATGATTAATTGGCCAGTTAATAAGAAAGGAAATCATTACTTACAACATTATGGTGTGCTTACCAGATATGACGATCGACTGAAAATGCATTTAGAAAGTTACAAGATAATGTGTAGGTCGCTCATCGTAAGGAGTTTAAAGTCGATTCAACACCCTGTTTCCTAGCAGGGAGCAATTAATAAACAACGATTACTTCATGCATTAAGTAATAATCTAGAGAATTTATTTTATTTCTGTGCGAGGATTGTCTGAAAAGGTTAATTGAAACAACATCAGTACTACTTGCTACCCGACTCATTTCATCTAGAAAGATTACTTTACTAATTTGAGGTCTCCATAATAAACATTACACCTACCTATACATACATTTTGATGCACGGATAAGGACACATGTAACTAATACCAGAGTACTGGTACCAGAGTATCAGAAAATTCTGCTAGAATCTCAAAAACCAATACAATCGTTTTTGAAATACCCCCACTACTTTTGAAACCAGTTACAGGTCGCGCGTTGTAGGAGGCGAGTTCCGGCGCTGTCCGAAGGTACTGTCGGACATCGTTCGGGAAAAGTTTGAATGCAACATGCAGTGGCGTAGCTCGACTTATTTTTTAAATTATTTTAGCATAATAAAAAACGACTATAAAATAAAGTATTGTATTTCCACCGCGCATCTGAAGCGTTCGCCATCCTATAACGCACAAACTGTACTTACTTTTCATATTGACATTGAATCGGAAATCCATAGTCCATAGTCCGTCTTCACGAATAATTGTTTGAAATTCTTTAAAACTCATCCCTAAATTGTCAACGGGACTGGTAATGCAGAGCCTAGCACGCTCGAGGTGCCGGGTTCAAACACCCCGGCTGCTAACTCTCAGAGTTATTTTCCTCTCTCCATGGTAAATGCTGAGGGTGAAAGGTAAAAGCTATTGGGGGGTGTAGAGGTATAGATTATTGGTTTAAATCTTCACCCAGAGTTTGCAATCAAATTAGAAAGTTTGCTAATAAACACACGCAGAGAAATGGTTTCTTGCATCAAGATTTTCTTGCAAAAATCATTCTCTATTCAAGAAAATATATTTATTTCAAGACTATAAAAATATATAATATAAGAAAATAATTTTCTTGAAATTATATTTGGATTAAATAAATATTTTTTTAGGGTTAGAAAATCAAGAAAATCCAAGATAGAAAAATGTTTCTTCCAAGTAAATCACTTGGTTTTAAGTTGAGAAAATATTCATATTAAAAGTAGGAATGAAAAAATGGCCCAGATCTCAAAAAGTTCTACTGAGAAATTAGGCGACCAGTTTCAGTCATCAGGTCAGTTACAAGGATATCCAATAAAAGAAAAATTACAATAATGGATAAGAGAACCTAAAGTTAATAATCACAATTAGGAGCAAGTGAATGAGCTAATGAAAAAGTTCTTTTATAGGTTACAGTATAATTAAATTATTTCTTTAATGCAAATAAATAGGGATTATTTCTATATAGTTCAATAAGTAATGAGTTAATATTCAAATTTATGTATCCCTTTTATTGTTATTATTATTGTTATTATTGTTATTATTATTATTATTATTATTATTATTATTATTATTATTATTATTATTATTATTATTACTATTATTATTATTATTATTATTATTATTATTGTTTATTATATATTTAAAAAAGCTATAGCTAAATTAGTACACGTCGTAAACAGTAATAAAAAGAAGAAAAATATTACATTAACCGGTATCTTTTAAAAATGTTTATGAAACGTTGTACGTTAAAGGTTATATCGTTGTATGAGTAAGTATAGTATCTGTATTCCGATTCCATCGCTACTATCTAGGGCGGCATGACTATAGCTACTAGCACTAGATGGCGCCAGGAAATATTTCAGTTGCTGTTTTTGAAGATTAGTGGCATAAACTGAGGGAAGTAAGGGCAATGTGACTAGGCAGGATTCGGATCAAGAAGCTTTAATGCTTTTCTCTTTTCATATTGTTTTTGCCGGTAGTGATTTCATCAATACCAGGAGCTATTTATTATCATTGCATTATCTTGGTTGTTGTTTCTAGGCACTTCTTTATGTGTACTTCTGCATTAAGTTCACTTTTGTTCGAGCATTATTCTGTAGGTAACCTCTACTTTAGCCTTTTTAAAATCACAAGCTATGTGAATAATATACTGCATCATGTACAGATATGTCGTACTGTTTTAAACAATGTAAGCGCAAATAATAATATGCACTCGAAAATTCTAACGAGGGAACATCCCGAACCCGGAAATTCAAAAAAATTTTAAACTTTGTGTACATGTAGTCCACACCCAAGGATATTCGAAAGTATTTTCCTTATCGGCCCAATCTCGTTTTAAGAGGGTGAAACTACTCCTGAAAGTTTAGTAGATTTTCGGTTTTCTTAAAATAACTCGGCAATGGCCGGAACAAATACATCACAACTATATTTCAGAATAATCGTCTCATCAAGCTCTATCCTATATATGAAAAAAGCAACCTAGTTCCTTTTGAAAAATTTATGGTGCCCTCCCCCACCCCTTCGATAAGGTGCGTATTCAAATCCCACGTTATGTATGTTACGGAGCTCTTCCAACAGTATAAAAATTATATTCTATTTCATGTAATATAGTTATTAGTAAAAGACAAAACTTGCCCTGCAATACGTCGCCTAAAATAACTGTGAATCCATGTGCAAAATAGACATGTTTACATAAGACTTTTTCTATTTTAATTATAAAAACAAGTGCATTGTTTATCAATATATTATAATAACTACAATTATTTACTTGTACTACCCTAGCAGTAACAGTTATAAGAGTAGCGACAATACATGCTTTAGGGTGACATCATTCGGAGATATCGAAAATATCTTGATTTATTTGCCTATGCCTGGTACAAAAGCGGTTATATTGAGAACCACCCAGATCATTTCCATAATCCTGTACATTTTACCTTCACAGAAGATTTTCAAATTCCATCGCGATGTGCCTGCCGTAATGTGGTTCTCGTGCTATAATGCCTTGTTCCTAATACAACTTTTTTTATGTTTTAAGCATTTTTATGAAGAGGGACATTACCATACAGATTAAGTAATTATTTATATATACGCACATACCTACATGTATACATAAGTTATATTTTAGGAAGTATGCCATGTAACGTGTATTTTATGTCATTCAGTCTTATATGTTAACGTATAAAACATAATTCTCCCTATTTCTTTTTTTTATGCCTGTATTACATAAAATAAAATATAATTTTTATACTGTTCGAAGAACCATAAATTTTTTGAATGGAACTAGGGTGCTATTTTCATATATGTGATAGAGCTCAATGAGACGATTATTTTGATATATAGTTGCGATGTATTTGTTCCAGCCATTGCCGAGTTATTTTAGGAAAACCGAAAATCTACTAAGCTTTCAGGGGTAGTTTCACTCTCTTAAAATGAGATTGGGCTGGTAAGGAAAATATTTTTTAACGTGCTTGGGTGTGGACTACTTCAAATTTTTTTGAATTTTCGGGTTCGGGATGTTCCCTTGTAAGTAAAAAATGCTTTATTTTAAGAAAATGAAACTATTGATTTATGAACAATACATAAACGCTTTTTTGTCAAATACAACGGACAGTTAGGAAATTGAGTTGGAATAGCATCTTTTTTAAGGCCAGGACTTTTTAAACTTACAGTTATAGTTTCACCGGTACCTGAATCTGTAGCTGCTGAAAAATAAACAATATTTTCTTTTACAATATGTAACTCACAAACAAAACATACAAAATAGCCGACGCCATAGTTTTTAGGTTATCCCGTTTTTATCGTTTCAGAAATGGTTTTATCGCTTATACAACACTAGAAAAACATTACAGGTATCACCAACAAAGTACGGAAATATCACTACACAGTATGTTTTAAAAATAAAACCAATATAATTTGGACAAACCAATTCAAACCGCAAGAAACGATCGGAACATGTGAATAATCGACGACCTACTTCAAAATACGTCACAGCCTACTAACGTCAAAGTCCTCAGACCTTGTGTATCGGAGGTAACGATCGTACTCATTGTCTCCTGAATTATTAGAATTTTTATGACCTTTGCACAAGTTTCGTTTAGTTAAGGTCTTTCTGTAAGCGTAACCTATACGACCACGTTAAGTACCTATTACAATTTAAGTGTTTGGAAGCCGAACTTAATGAAATTACCCTGGTTCGGAAATAGACTTTTAACCGTACTTTATCTTAAGTAAAACGTAAACATAACCTCAATTAATTTTAGTAACGGGAAAGGGCAATGGCAATGCGATAACAAGATTGATATATAATAAATTTATAAAAATGTATGGTAAAAGGTATTTCTACATATTTTATCTACTTTACATGTTAAATTTTGTTGTATAAAGTTAGTACATACCGGGTGTCCCATGACATGATTGCCACAGCTTAAGGATATATTGCTCAAGCAATTTCAAGTAAAAAGTGTCTAATGAACGTATGCCCAAAACTCTATCGTAACTCAGCTACAAGCATTTGAAGTTTTAGGAAACCCTACTAATGCAAATATAGGTACCGTTATTAATTTCGCTGTTATTAAAATGTCGGGGTGGCTGCGACTCATCATTTATTATTCATTGTGACAGTAAACATCGCTTATAATTTAATTCAGCGTATTTCGTTGTTTGTGTTACATAACAATAATCTATTTTAATATATTCACTTTTTCAACGGCATCAATAACATCAGAAATTCACATTGTTAAGCACTTGAGAATCCACGGGAAACTAGGGAACCTCATTTTCAAAAAAAAAATTATACCGCAAAAAATATTCGTTCTGATCCTGAGACTGCTAGCAGAGGTATCTCTCCTACTTCTGAGAAGAGTTCGAACATGTATACAGCATTTTGAACAATTAATGCAATAAAGCAACTTCTTTTTAACTAATATTTATTCAGATTTCGAATTACCTTGGCTCAGTTACGATAGAGTTTTGGGCATATATTCATCAGACATGTTTGACTTGACATTGCATCAGCAACACATCCTTAAGCTGTGGGAATCATATCATGGGACACCTGTATATGTAAATATTTTCTTTGCCAGAGAACTATAATTTATACAATCAGAAATATATGACTGTATAAATTATAGCCAGTTGAAATCCGTGAAGTTGTCTAACCACAGTCAAAATTACAAAAACGTTCGTAAACTATCATGCACCATTCACTTTTTGTAACAGGTTAACTTGGTCACGTGATTTCAAAAGCCCGATCCGCATTTTCCGAAAAGGCCTTTAATGTATCTTTGTAATCTTTATATCCTATTTTGCTTGTTAAATAAGTATAAAAAAAAAAAACATAAACTCAACTAACATATAACCTATTAAAGAGAAGTATAGAAAATACCATAATGTTAGTGGAAAGTAACCACTTAGTTTATAGTCATACACAATATCCATTTGATGCACTTCGAGTGGTTACGTAGTAGGCGTGATAAATTCTCGGCCTGATATAGAAAAAATAAACTTAAAATATAACAATTTTTATTTTTTAATGTAATCTCCCTTAACTTCAATACATTTATTACGAAAATCAATTAATAATTCTATACCCTTCTAAAAATAATAAATAAAATAGTAAAATTTTTCCCTCAAAATGTATTATAGCTAAGTCCCCTAAAGTCTTTCTTTAAATGAGAAAATAAATAGTAATCACATGCTCGGACTCTACGGTGGATGTTCCAATTCTCGAAAGCCACTTTCGCGTATGGCAGCTGCTGAAATGGCGTCAGTATGGACGGGTGCATGTCGTGCAATAATAGAAACACCCTTTTTCAATTTTCCTGGACGTTTTGCACGAATATTGTCCCTCAATGCAAATACGCATAACATGTGCTGTTGACAGCTAATACCATTTCTTCAATAATTGAAATGTTTTGAGGTGTTATCACTTCAATTGGCCGACCGGGGTGCTCGTCATCTTCTAGGGATTCTTGCACCAAACAGGAACATTTTGCCAACATTTTTACAGTGAAATATGAATGAGATAAATCACTACACACACGGTCTAAACGTTGTTTAATGTGATTAGGCGTATGCCCTTCTTTTGTTAAAAATTTAATGACCTCGCAGTACTCAATTTTCGTTTCCTGAGACATTTTCATGTACTAGTCACGTTGTCTGTCTGGCTATTAAAAACTACTACTCTTCGAGCCGTAATATATATCCTGAAGACCTCGCACCTGTGCAACTATGACCCAACGGAGTCTGAACACGCTCGAACCTATATAAGCTTGTCAGGCCGAGAATTTATGGCGCCTACCTCGTATAGTATTATATTGCAATAATGTGTCCACCTATAAATTATCAGAAAAGACTAAGACCATTCAGACCAAGAGGACAGGTGGGGGTAAATGCAAGACAACTTAGGAATAAAATATGTAAATGTAAAATGATAATGAAAAGTATGTATAATGAAAAACTAGAAAAAGGCAGATATAATAAAATAGACACCCCATTTAAAAAAAGGAAGATATCTCCTTCGTATATAAATCTTCAAATGTTAATATTTCTTAAAATTCAACTTAGGTCCCATCGCTCTGGAGTTATTAATGCAACAGTTTGCATCCTTTCTCAAGTTCGAATATTGTCGCGTCTGCCGCAAATGAAAAGCTAGAAACTGAGAGAAATATGCTCGAAGCGACATGTCTGTATATTACTTTAGAATATCAAAACAAACGAAAAGTTGTTTCATGAATGAATCTTAAACTACCACCCCTAGTTGTATTCATACCATTCCATGTTAAAATAATCAACCCCGTACTTTCCTAAACTTTCCATATGTTTGTTTCCCTTTTGCTAGACTATTGTTCTGCTGTCTAAGGTAGTTGTTTGTTATATTTTAATCAGTGACGGCTGGTGGTGACATAAATAGGAGGTCAAGGACAAGGCTTCGATCCCTTCGTGTATTTCCATCGCATATCGTCTACATTGATTGTTACATCGTTGTCCTTGACCTCCCATTTACGTCACCATCAACCACAACTGATCTTAATAGAATTAGTTTTCAATTAGAACAAAATCGGATTTTATATTCAGAGACGCAAATATAAAAATTTATCGATTAGAATATTCCTGTTAATTTAAACACCCAGGTTAATCAACATATAACACTGTTTCTTTCCTCATCCCTGTTTCACAAGCGCTCATCACGTTAGATAAGGTAATAGATATGTTGACGCACATAAATATGTTTTAGAGAAACCGGTATTTTAGCTGATGTAACTAGGTTAACAGATATGAAATCCGCTTCCACACCTAATCGGCAACTATGAAATCTTGTTTTATGTAAAACCAAACATTTATCAACGTTTCCGTTTACATGTACCTAATATTAGATTTGTCTAATAGCTACATTAAACGACTTAATGGACTTTTTAATAAGCTTATTTAAAGTATGAAAGATTTTAGATTATTTTCCAATACTGTCTGGTATTAATGTGATATTCATTGCAAAGACGAAAGATATCGGCATACATCACTCTAGGCGAACTGTTTAATTAATACGGAAAGTACGTATGTTTCCCAAATTCCATATTCAGGGTTCCCAAATCTTCAGAAATTGTAGAATCACGCCCACTGCATACATGGTAGGCGGTCAAATTTTTTCTGGTAACATAATAGATATCATAGAGTATCTTTCAAAAATATATGTCCGTACACGCAGAGAAACGTTTACTTAGATCTAAGCTGTCCGCCTTAATTCAAGACAATTATTGTTTCAATTATCTGCAATACAATACCTGTTTTAAATAAAACGATATACTTTCTTAGCGTTTCCTTCTACAGAATAATGTTCAAACAAACAATGAACTTTTAACGTACAACGTTTCATAAACATTTTCAAAAGATACCGGTTAACGTAATATTTTTTTTCTTTTTATTACTATTTACCACGTGTTCTAATTTAACTATGTTTTTTTTTAATATACGAGGCGTGTCCGGGAACAAAGGTACACGCCTGCGCATGTGTTTGATATGGCGCGATTTCAACCCTGCAATCGGGTCGTCCTATTGTGTCATCTTTTCACTCAATGTTAGTGCGTCGTTTATTTTGTTCCGGTCAGTACTTTTGGAAATTATTGCGATAATAATGGAGCCTCCTCTGTCAAAATACGTCCCACTGGAAGTTCGTGCGATCATTTGCTACTTTTGTGTGGCAATGAAGGAATCGCCGACCGCAATTCACCGAAGAATTTCCGAAGCTTATGGCGAGGTTATGTCACGCAAGCAAGTGTCGGGTTGGTGTTCAGAGTCTCGAAACGGTCGGACAAACTTAGATGATCTTCAAAGATCTGGAAGACCGAGAACGTCTCTGAAGGACCGAAACATCCAACGGGTTCAAGAACTCATCATCACCAACAGACGTTTGACAATTCATGAAATGGCATCCGAACTGTACATTCCGAAGACGATAATCCGCGACATTCTCCACAACAAGCTTGACTACCGAAAAGTCTCTGCACGGTGGGTGCGTCGACAGGGACCTGATTTCTATACCAAGGGTATGTTAGACCTCGTCCGCAGATGGGACAAGTGCCTCAATCGGCTTGGTAATTACGTTGAAAAATAGTTTAAGGATCGCACTTTCATCCTGTAATACGCTTTTTATTTTTTAATAAATTTATTTGTATCTTCTAACCGAGTGTACCTTTGTTCCCGGACACGCCTCGTATAAATAATAATAATAATAATAATAAAGAGATAAATAAACTTAAATAATAATAATAATAATAATAATAAATTCATTTATTCCATAATGCAATAGCATAGAATACGTCATCTTAGTTAATATAAAAAATTGTAAATATAAAAATAAGCGATAAACATAAAACAAATAGTACAAACAAACACATACATGTATATAAATATAAAAGAAAATTATACTTTACCGGGTCATTTAAAAAATCTTTGATAGTATAAAATGTTTGACCAGAGAGGTATTTTTTTAATGTTATTTTAAACTGTACTGATGGCATTTGCTTTAGTTCCTGTGGTAAGTGATTATATATTTTAATGCACTGCCATACAGCTTGTTTCTGAACCTTAGTCAAATGTGTTTGGGGCGGGAGTAATTGATTATTAACTTTGCACCTAGTGCTGCGTTCGTGATCTATTTCATACTTTTTAAAAATGTCATTATAGTGCTGCTTCACAAATATTGATGATGTTAATACATACATAGACGGTAAGGTAAGTATATTATTTTCTCTAAATACCGATTTGCATGAGTCCCTAGGTTTTAGTCGGAAGATGGCTCTTTGTAATACGAAGATCCTGTTGAAATTTGCTGCATTTCCCCAGAATATTATTCCGTATTGTAGCCGAGATTTGACACATGCGTGATAAACATTTAATGCGGTATCGACACTTACACTTCGCGAAATCACTCGCAGACTGTAGCAGAAACTACCCAATTTTGCAGCGAGATCCCGAATATGGGGCCCCCAAGATAGAGCGCTGTCAAGCACCACACCAAGAAAGCGAGCATGGTCCACACAAGAAATTAGTTCGTCACCACACTGGATTACTAGTTCTTCTGGCGCTATTTTAAAAGGTAGAATATTGTCTTGTTTGCGTTTAGCATTAAGTTGTTACTTTCGCACCACTTCTGCATACAACTAAGATTTTGTTCTAGAGCCTTTTTTATTTTTTCACATGTTTTCTCTCTAAAGATGCATGAAGTGTCATCAGCATAAAGAATTGCCAAGCCGTCAACGACTTCCGGTAAGTCGTTGATATATAGCAAAAACAAGAGCGGTCCGAGAATAGAACCTTGTGGTACACCAAACTGGATAGTTCTCCAAGAAGATGATATTTCTGTACCAGCTGTATCGTAAGCTACCACCGCTTGTTTCCGACTTGTTAAGTAGGACTCAAGCAACTCTAAAGACACGCCTCTGACGCCCATTACTTTCAATTTGTGCAAGAGAACCTGATGGTGCACGCAGTCAAACGCTTTCGATAAATCCATAAATGCACAGGCGGTGATTTCCTTGTTGGCCACTCCAATCAATAGTTCCTCCAGCAGTTGAAAAGTCGCTCTCATAGTAGATCGTTTCTTTATGAATCCATTTTGATTTGAATGCAGGACGTCGTGTTTGATCATAAATTTTGTCATTCTGTCATATAAAACTTTTTCTATAACCTTGGAGATGTTCGACATCAGTGTAATAGGTCTATAATTACCAATGTCATCCCTATCTCCCTTCTTGTGAATAGGTCTAACAACAGAGTATTTTAACCTTTCAGGAAACTTGCCAGTTTGGAATACTGTATTTATGATGTGAGCCAGGGGAGGCGCAAGATGTTCGGCACAACTTTTGAGTAAGGAAACTGGGACACCATCTTCGCCAGTCACCTTAGTATTATTGAGGCTACCAATAACGCTCCTAACCTCATGGTGGTCCGTCAAATACAACGCTAAAGACTCAGGTATGTATTTAACCCTTTCTGTTATTATTTCGTTGTCTTGTTTGCTGTATTCACCTAGATCTATAAAGTGGCTATTAATACTGTTTAGGATCTGTCTGTTGTTGCTGTCATTAGCGCCGAGGTCTCTTAAATCGAACGACTGTTCCCTTACAGATCCTCGAATCTGTCTAACAACATCCCACGTTGCCTTACACTTGTTAGTGGAGTTATTTATATGTTCTGTATATGAAGCTCTTCGTGACTGCTCGATTTCCTGCTTCAGTTGTTCACAAAAGACATTGTACGTATTTTTATCTATTTTATTCTTTTGTAGTTCTTCGTACAATTGTCTTTTGATGGCACACATATTTTTGATTCTATCAGTTAACCACCTTTTCTCCGGCTTATTTGAGACCGCAACAATTTTTTTGTTTATGTGCTTGTCAACAATTGTAGTGAGTATTCCCATAAAATTATTATAGCACTCGTTTACTTCGGAATTAGCCATAACCGATGTCCAATTCACTGTTTCAAACTCATGTTTAATTATGTGTAGTTTGTGATCTGGAATTTTTTTTATCTGGATCTTTCTAGTTTCACTTATTGTTGCGCTCTGAATTTCAAAGGAAATCCTTTCTGTATAATGATCAGACAATGCAGAAATAATAACATCACTGGAATAATTTGTTAAATTCGTAAAAATATTATCTATCAGAGTTTGTGATCGATCGGTAACTCTCGTGGGACTATTGATGGTTGGAAGTAAATTATATGACCGTAATACATCAAGAAAAGATTCCGTAAGTGTTTCTCTCTTAACTAGATCTATATTAAAGTCGCCACTTAGTAATATTGTATCTTCCAATGAAACTTCTTCTAGGATAATATCCAAGATCTGTAGAAATTCCTCTGCATTGCCTATCGGTGGTCGATAAATATTAATAATAACTAGTTTTGGGTTTTTAATTTTAATAGCGCTACATTCTAATACTAATTCCTTACTTTTCTTTTTTAAGGATTCAAGCTCAACATACTCGGTTCCAGTTGGTACTAGTATACAAGATCCACCATGCAGTTTAGATGTTCTAGTGAAGCAAGAAGCCATCTGGAATCCATCGGGAACGGCATTTTCATTAGGCTTCAACCAATGCTCACTTAATGCAATAGCATTTACTGGTGATTTCAAATTTTCAACGAAAATCAATAAATCATTGCACTTATTTCGTAAACTTTGTATGTTTTGATGTAATAAAGTATAATTGGATGTATCCTTTTCGTTATTTCGAAGTTCCCGTGTTTCTTTTACGTCTTTGCAGACGATGTCGTTTCTTTCCAAAAATTTCGAAATTTATAAGGCCTAATTATAACGTTGACAGGCCACAGTTCGGGTTCAAACATTCTTTCATAAATATTTTCAGCAACCGCAATCTTGAAGGCTGCTATATCGGTGCTCCTTATTTCCAATTTGGAGCATTGTATAATATTAACTCAATAATTATTAAAATACATTAAAATAATCCCTATTTAATTGCATTGTTAATCAAATAATTTAATTATACATCCTACAAGAAAGTACCTCTTCATTAGCTCATTCACTTGCTCCCAATTGTAATTATTAACTTTAGGTTTTTTCCATTATTGTATTTTTTCTTTTAACATTTCAAGAAAATTAATTTCTTATATCACACATTTTTATAGTCTTGGAATAAAAATATTTTCTTGAAGAGAGAAAGAAAATCTATTTTCTTGATGCAAGTTTTTCGAACCAGTCATCTACTTTGTGATTTTAGGACAACGGTTAGAAGATGGAAAAAAATCCTGGGGATTGCAGGCAATCGAAATAAAAAACTCCCTTCTATGGAATATTGATCCTTGGTATGCGAAAGCTTAATATTTCATGGAAAGGAGTTTTTTATTTCGGTCGGTTACAATATCCAAGATTTTTTTCCATCTTCTAACCGTTGTCCTAACATGCACAGCCAGAAAAACCGGACATGTGGCAACTGTACCGTTAGTGCAACGTCGGACGGTCAATTCTGAATGGTACACAACCATTTGTTTGCCAGAAATCTTCGGAAAAATGAGGGAAACCAACCGCCGAAGATGCATCGTTCTCCACCAGGACAGCGCGAGTTCTCACATATCGGCTCAAACAAGAAAATTTTTGAGGACCGAAAAAGTCGAATTGATGAGTCATCCGCCGTACAGCCCTGATTTGGCACCCAATGACTTCTTCTTATTTCCGCACATTAAAAATAAATTAAGAGGTCAACGTTTTCAACGCCTGAAGAAGCGGTTGATGCGTTAAAAATGCATGTTTTGGAGGTACCACTGTCGGAGTGACAAAAGTGCTTCGAAAATTGGTTCAAACACATGCAAAAGTGTATAGATCTTGATGGAGACTATTTTGAAAAACAATAAAGCCATTTGCGATGATTAATTTCTTTTTTTGTTTTCTATTCCCGAAATATAAAAGGCAACCCTCGTATATAAGATGTTCAGTATTGAACGCCCAATTCTGCTAAATTCAAACACTGGAAACGTTATTTTTTTAAATAGCACCATATACTATTTCTGTCTGCACTTCATAGGAAACTCGTATACATCGTAACATTTTTGTACGATAATGCACTTACAGTCAAACGCGATTTGGATATTGCATCCAAATGATTTCTGGTATTAGTATTGTTTGGTTATTACGACACAGGTGATTGAGGACAGAATTATATACATATCGAAGTCTATTAGAAATGGACCTCTTCGTTTTTTTCGGGATTTTTTACTTTGTGAAATCCGTAGCAACTAATACTTCACGTTTTATGCCGCTATAAAGTATCAACGGAAGTTTATTGCATTTACCCGCATGAAATAGCAACTAATTGATAGTTCTATTGATAAAAACCATTAGTTATTCGCCCATTTCTACCATTGCAGGTTTACGCACATAAATTAAACAATTTTTAGAGCCAACGGCGTACAGTTAAATTGCATCTTATCCAGATTCAAAGAGAAAAAGTGAAAGCATTAGTCGGCGTATTAAGAAAATAAATTGAACGGATATAAGTAGATTTATTATTAAATTACAAACAGTTTAACGTAAAGTACATGCTACGAAGCAATCCATGAGTAGCGATTTTGTTAACGCAGTAATTTATAGCATTACGCAATTGAACGTAATGCCAGAAGAAAGCAAGAGATTAAAAGAAATCAAAACCCATTAAGTTATAACAAGTTAAAGTTCGAATTAAGATTACTTTATGTAACTACAAGACGTAATGATAACTTTTGTTCAAAGTAAGTACCTTTTCATTGCGTTAATATAATGAACTTTGCATGTTCACTCACTCACATTGATTAACATAATGATATATACGGTTAAACATTTAGTAGTAAGTATCTATTATCTGTGCACAGAAGCATTTATTTGTTTTCATTCGTCATAAGCATAATAATTGCACGAGTAGACCTACAACAACATACACATAGCTAAATACAATATTAGCGACAACAACCATTAAACGTGTACCCATTATTGTTCAGTGTACTACTTCGTAACACCTGTATTTAAAAAAGGACGCAAGGAAATGTAGGTCTTGCGGATATCCAATAGTGCTACTACATAGAATGTGAAAAGATTTTTTTCTACTATTGAAGAGTCATTATTATTATGAAGAATAATCATAAGCACCATCTTGACCTATTCATGCCGAACAGAGATCACTATAACTAATGAATTAATTAACTAAAAAATTTAATGAAGATATTAAATTTACATTAATTTTTATAATGCGGCATAGAACTTTATTATTGATTATTGATTGTTAGTCACATTGGCTGTCTAGGAATCGATGCAAAATACACAATCTAAAATTTTATGCTTGTAAAGCAAATAAATTAAAATTCAGAACAATTTTATTAATCAATTATGAGAAAAACACCAAAACCACACACGCGTACATCCCGAACGCCTAGAACTTGCAAAATCTTGAACTTCCCTTAAACGTACAAATTTCTGAAAAACGGTATTACTGTAGTATGAACAACAGCTAACTGACAGCTAATTTTATGATTATAATGTCAATACTACATACTTGCGTTCATTGCAAAGGACACGATCTCTATTCAATACAATTTTGATCAGCCTTATAAGCTGATCATTGAAAGCCCCATTGAAAGCCCATTGAATGGGCATCCGGTGAGCCTTACAGTAAAAGAGGTACTCTGCCCTGATACATGGACGTATCGAGAGTAGAAGGAGTCGCAACAGGTTTAGGCATTAGTAATTCTAACTACCACCTAGTAAATGCCTACAGGACTCCACAGTAACATATTTCAAGCAGGAATTTCTGTTTTAAACCTGTGCGCCATAAAGAGCCTCGAGAAAAGGCTACGACACGCAACTATAAATATGTATTGTTATGTTACGTTCAACGTTGTATCTACGACAACGACAACTTCTCTCGGTTGTCACTTCGGTACTGACCAAATGTCAGGCTGGCCACTCGTTGGCAACCAAATACCCCTCTTGCGGGAATAATTGGAAATTTCTTCGTTACCATTCCCCCCTCAGCCAACCGTCCTTGGGGCGAGGACGGTAGAATTTAATTATAAGTCCAGATAATGTCGAGTGTGGGGTATCATGGACAAATCTACTCGTTTATTAATTTTCCTATTCACTTATTTCGTCCAAATTAATGTAAAAATCGTCCGGAATAAGCAACAGCATAAATTGCAAAGCACAACAGATAATATTTCATCAATTAAATCTTTATCTGAAAGGTTTCTATAAATAAGCAGTGGATTTTCTCTTTTAAAGCTTGTTGGTGACAGTTCGGACCACAGAATCATCAACAAACAACCTCCCGGTTAAGTCACTGCATTCGTTCTCGTATGCTAATATCATTTGATTGAAAGTCATCGAAAAGTTAGTTTCTATTTGGGTAAATTATCAAAATTGGCTGTGAAAGAAAACAATCGCCGGTCTTTCGCGATTTAAAATAAAAAAAAGAGGAACGACGCCCTAAATTTTTATCAATCTTTATTCGGCCTTGGTTGAATCAAAGTTTGTCTTGAATCCAATCCAAAGATAAGTGCTCGTTGTGTAATCAAAGTCATTATTAGAGAAGTAAATAGGGTTGAATATCCAGAGCAGGCAGTTCCTGTGGTGGTTTTATAAACAGAGGGTTTATATACATTGGCATCGTTCGAAAGTTTAAAGGTTAGTTAATTTAAAAATCTTAAAATTCGTTAATTTGATTTTGCTAAGTTGGAAATTCATTCAAAATTGCCGCAAGGGTATCTAGGGATACCCCCGAACCTACAAAAATCATTTATTAGAGTTAAATTAGAAAATTTTACAAAATTTCAGTAAAACCCCCGAGAAAGATATTTCAGTATATACAGCGACAGTCAGGCAGTTCTAAGGCTATTAAGGCTTACACCTACGAATCTGCTATGATACACGAATGTGTACACAATCTAAGGCAACTGGGGCGCAATAATCGCATTACTTGAAATGAAAAGGCAGGTAACTGGCCAAAGAAGCAGCGAACATACTATTCATTGGTTCTAACCCACATAAAACAAGCAATTAAGACATGGGAGGACAATCAAAAGGCCTCGTACTATGAAAATGTTCCAGGACAAAAACAGGCGAAAGCACTCACATCAGGCTCGCCAAAGACAGCAAAAACAGCGCTACCCTTCAGCAAAGGGGATCTTAGATTACTGGCGGGATTTCTGATAGGCCATGTAAAATATCACTTACTTATGGTAGGAAAAACTGAAGCTCAAATCTGTCGTCTATGCCAAGAAGATCTGGAGACGGCAGACCACTTCCTACGAGGGTGTATCAAATATAAACGGGACTCGTTTTTTCTTGTAAATTCTAACTTTATTTAACTAAGCTTACAAATATATAATATATTTCTACATACTCTCCCGCCCTAGAAATACATTTTTCCCATCGGATTGGGAGCTTTTTTATTACATCATCGTAAAAACACTTCGAACATTCGTGTAGCCATTGGAGCACAAACGCTTCCACCGCTTCGTCGTTGTCGAAACGCTGGCCTCCAAGCGCCTCTTTGAGGGGTTCAAAAAGATGGAAGTCACAAGGTGACAAATCTAGATTATAGGGTAGATGCTCCAGCGTTTCCATTCCTAATGCACTTTTTGCATCGTGGCGTTAGCCACATGAGGCCTGGCGTTGTCATGCAGAAGAATGACACTTCTGGCCGATTCCTTCTTCCTTTTCCTTCGAAATGACAATTTCGCGGCATCCAGTACTTCACAATAATGCTGCGCATTAATTATGCGTCGATCGTGGAGAAAATCAACGTAAAAAGCACCTTGCCGATCAAAAAAAAAAATGTTGCCATTGCCTTTCCGGCTGACAACCGCGTCTTTGCCTTCACTGGTGCTCTTTTCACACCCTCCAGAAAATTTTTTGTCATGCAAACACACGGGTTCTTGACAGGGTGTTGTCCCCGAACTGTTTCTGTAATCACCACCGAATTTCGGTTGGGTGAGCCCCCCCTTGGCCAAAAAGTTGATGATAATCCGCTGCTCCACGGAGACATGCACTTCTTTCTCGCTCATGGTCTTTTTTGATACTGAAGGTACCCGAGGGAGTTGCGGTCGGTTCTCCCCTCTCCCTAACGGTACAGACTACCTGCGCATCAACCCCTTCCAAGTCTAGAAGCTCTCCGAAATTTTTTAAAAAGTCAGTCCCGTTTATATTCGATACACCCTCGTATGTAAATGTGTTGCCATTAGTTGCTCCCGACACCAACATTTCAGTAGGCCATTTCTTGCACTTACTGAACTGAAGGAAGCAGATCCTAGAGTAGTACTTAGGTTTATTAAAAGCCTCCAACTATTCTAACACACATAAGGGCATTATGTTACAGTAGATCTATTAACGTCGCAGTGATCAAAGGCATCTGTGCCATGGCCCGACTATAATAATAATAATACATACTCGCCTAGAGATATAAATTCTCATTCTGTTTAATTGTAAAATCTATGGCTGGCTCATTTACTCGAACGCTAAAGTTGGAATAATTGCGAAACTGTTGAATTTGCACATGCAATAAAATGTAATAGGCATTGGTCAAAGTCGAAGAAGAGAAGTTATTTGCTTTTCAAAAACATATTTAACAGTCCTAAGTATTCATAAACCTCTTACCTTTCTTCCGATGAAGAGAGGTGCGGACATTTGCCAAGTTCGTCCGCCAGAAGGGGCATCAAGCCATTTCCTTGTCGGTCAAAACGGGCTTGTCGAGCCGAACGAACTTAATGGGCTGACAACCGGCCAAGTTGTCTTAGCGATGGGCGAAACGAGTTGGCAAACGTGCTGGGCCGGATCGAGTTGACAAACATGTCGGGTCAGGCCGAGCTCATAAACGTATTGGACTGGGCGTACATAAACCTAATGAAAAAAAAATTGCGCATCGTATTTCAGCGTTTGGTTAAATTTGTATTAAACACCTTGTATATTTCTTCACAAATCGATAGAGTCACATTTCAAATAAATTACTCTTATAACGCGAAGGCTCCAAAATGAGAGACAACAGAGATTTAATGGATTTTAAGATGAAAGATTTAAAATGCAAATCAAAGCAAGCAAGCGTTGCTTTTCTTGGCCCTTTGCAAATTTTGTTCAGCATTGCGATCTATTAGAAACCTTATTAGTGAGAATAATTGCTTTTTGCTTCCTGTTTTTTATATATTTTTTTACTTTTGTGTTGATTATGTGTTTTGTAATTATTATTGTTATACTACTGCACTCATCAGCATACACATTAAACTTTTAATAAAGTTCCTGTGAAAAAATTTGAATTTTATTCTTACTTAAGACTTAAGACTTTCTATTAATGCCGCTATACCACATGTGAAATCATAGAGGGAAAAATTCTTTCCGCTTGAAAATGAAGTTTAGAGCTTATACTTAATATAGTTCATAATTGTTGTATAAACAGTCCCCGCATTTTTTAAATAATATATTGTAATGTATTAAAAATTACAATATCAAAGATAGCTGTCTTTAACGCCTTTAACTCAATCAAATTCGGAGACGTTCTGACCCCTTTCTCGGTGTTTTCGACAACTATTATAGCTTCGGGTTCCCCTCTCCCTGTCTCTGGTACTTTGCTAGAGATATATATCTCCCTTCAATGATAATCTTGGTGGAACAACTAAATAACTCGTCTTCTCCCCATTTTCTTCGCGTCCTTAATGTTCATTGTTAATTTAAAAATTTCCTACAGGGATGTCCAGATTAAATTCAATTGTATCTCTGTCATAATCTCGCCAATTAAATATTACTCGTTAAGAAGTCGTCAAGTTCCGTATATAGTAAAAGCCAACATTCAATGATTATCGGTAATGCTTAAAATGATAGGGTTACACTTTAGAATCAGAACTCATATGGTATTTTTAGAAAAAGAAAATGTTATTGAAATTTAATATAAAATTGTAATTCAAAATCTGTATCCTAATTGGCTGTGAGTTCACAATCGCTATTGCGAACAAAGGCGCGGGAGGACGCCAAACAATTTCTCAATTTAGCTTAGATTACCGTTATGTAAACACCTATTTGGCTAAGTGTCTTATTTTACAAGTGTTTAATGCTTAAATTATACTTTAAATACAAAGTGAATCCAAGTTTTGGTAATTTAAAAGTACGCGGAGTTTTGAGTACGGGAGGTACATACAAGGCGTGAGGTTAGTTTTCTTCCTTTCAAGTTAATACTGGTATAACATCATTATTTGGTATTTATTTTTAATTTAAAGAAAGAGTCTAGAGGACACTTCCCGAGCGGGAAATTTAACTAAGTAAGAAAATCAATTTCTCTCCCGTTATAACATTACAATATCTTTTCTGTAATAAAAATGTTGGGCTATCCTATGATTGCTATGGTATGTATGTACTTAATTGCAAAGTAGACAAATGTGGAAAGTGCATAAAGTATGTCACAGTCTGAGTTGAAAAATCAAACATAATAAATTAAGTTACAATAATAATGTTTATATTGATTCCAATAAGCGTAAAGATAACAATCCTTTGGTGGAACTATAACAACATATACAATAATTATATCGCAACGAATTGAACAATAATTAGAAGCACCACAAAAATACATTTGACAATAAATGTGACGTGTGACCGAAAAATGTATAACTTTACCATAGTAAAAATTTGAATAATGCACCCCCTGTCGAAACACCAACTTGAAATAAACGTGTTTCTACGAGGGCCATTCGTAAAGTAAGTTCCATTTGGTTATTAAAAAAAAAACACCAATACATGAAGAGATTTTTATTATATACAACTTAAAACTACTACTTTCAGCTATTTTTCTACATAGTTGCCATTAAGACTGAGACATTTGTCATTGCGATAAACCAGTTTTTAATGCCCTCTTCATAGAACTCTGCCGTCTGTGAATTAAGCCATGCTGTAACACTGTCCTGCAGCTGTTCATCGCTCTTAAATCATTGTGATCTAAGCCATTTCTTCATGTTAGGGAAGGTAGGGATGGTACTCGGAGGATGCTCAAACACTCCCAACATAAAACTGTCCAGTACTCCTACCGAACGAGCGGCGATATGCGGGCGGGCGTTGTCATGAAGAAAAACGATGCCCGAACGCAATAATCCACGTCGCTTGTTCTGAATAGCTTTTCTGAGCTTCTTCAAAGTTTCACAGTGGACTTCAGCGTTTATTGTGGTCCCTCGTTCCATAAAGTCTACAAGAGGGACGCCTTTGTTGTCCCAAAAGACAGTGGCCATGACTTTTCTCGCAGAAAATGTTTGACGGCACTTTAAGGGTCTTTTCGTCTCAACGTTGACATAGACGACCCAAGTCTCATCACTTGTTACGATATGCCTAAGGAAATTTCCACCTTCAACATCGTAGTTTGTCAGAGAAGTTAGAGCGAATCCCATTCGCTTTGTTTTATGGTTTTCGGTAAGAAGTTTTGGCACCCACCGTGCACAAAATTTGTGGTAACCTAAATATTCAGTAACAACCTCATACAAAACTGTACATGAAATTTGATGGAAAAAGGCACTCAGTTCTGTGATTATGAATCGCCGATTTTCACGAATTTCCTCTTCGACATTACACAAAAGTTCGTCCGTCACAACAGTTGGTCTTTCACTTCGTTCTTCATCATGGACATTAGTTCCTCCTTCTCGAAACATACGGCACCATCTTCTAATCACACTGGCACTCGCCATAAACGGAACAAAATTCTCAATGAATCTCAGCAACCTTCATGTTCTTTGCACACAGAAATCGGATAACAGCACGCAGTTCACAGTCGGCGGGATTTTCAATTGCAGCAGCCATTTTAAACGACCAAAATAGCACGAAAAAATGTCCGATCGATTCTCTCACTAGCACTGCCAGACTCACATTGAACCAGACTACACTGCAGCGCTGCAATCGCGCCGATATCCCCACTCCTCTGCTCACTAGGCAGAAACGGAATTTACTTTACAAATCGTCCTCGTATATGTTTATAGGGAATCTGAAACTTAATTCATTAAATTATCACATACCCACTTGGGGGTGCCCATTTAAGTTGGTGGTTTGGGCAATAAAGGAAGTATCCGCATGCATTACGTCAATAAATTGGTGAATATGTCCTTCATTGCCGGAATTACTAATTTAAATCATCCACGAAATTTAAAAAATGCCAAATGGATACATACATCAAAAGATATTCTATCAACATTAAAAAGATACGATTTGCAATCCCTCATTTGAAAATCAAATTCCCCATGCAATTGAAACTAAACTTTGTGTAGTGTAAGTATTTCAAATGAATATAATATCCTTCTCAAACATGAGATAAGATAATAGGCAGCGGAGCATGTAATTTACCTTAATAGATTTTACACAGCACTGTGCAGCTTATCTTACTGCTTTAGTACATTCGAAGATAGATTATCACATAACAGCAACTGCTTTCCACCGCGTTTTCTTCTTTAGTCGTCGAAAATACACGTTTCACTAGAATCTTGCCATCAAACAGCCTTATCTGTCTGTAAAATACGTGTATGCTCAAATAATAAAAGAAAAGAAACAAGTAGGAATGCAGCAGATTTACTACATGACAATATTCCACGACATTTCGATGACGATAAATTCTTTAAAAGTAAAATACAAGTCTCGCGCCTTAATTGTATTGCAATAAAGATTGTTTAAAGAGCGATGCAAGACCTGAGCATGTGTGATGAGATGGTTTTATAAGAGATATGTATGTTAACATTCCATGAACTTTATTAAAAATTACAATCAGCATACCTACGTATTGTGTAAGTATCTTCTTATACAAACGCTTCAGCATTGTTTCTTTCTTGATTTAGTATTTTCGCTTATTTCCCTTAATCAACCTTTTAAAGTACGTCACGATAGTTTGACAATATTTATAAGTACCTACTGAAGTACTAAAGGATTAACACTATATGTTAGAATATACAGAATCTGTATAAAATAGTGTTGGATTCTTTGGCGCATTAGGTAAATGTTTAGCTTAATACTCAGTACAATATCTTCAGTTGTGAAGCCTGTAATTTGAGTTGGGGAGACTAGAAATGAGGATACAAAATAAAACTTATACAGTTAAACCAATAAAGTAATGTTTTAAGCTGCCATCGACAGCTAAAACATTATTTTTATCGATAAAGATAAGTGTATGTCCTGCCAACATTTTGGCATTTAAATATGTTAAGAATAATTGAGTTCACATCCATGCATTTATGCAACACAATTTACACATCAGTGTTGAAGGTAGTTCTTTAGTCTGTGCTATACAATAGCAGAGCAATAAAAGTAATAGTAATGTAGTAGTGGTTAAGAGTAATAGGGTCAGTTATGTAAAAGTATTGTGTATTATTTATAGTTAAATATATTAAGTAGAAAAGGGAGTCTTTCTACTTAACACTGTGCCATGAATCCAACATGTATAACAAAAACCCCAAATCAGAACAAAATATAATAATTACAGTACTCAATAGCAGATACTTCAACGCAAGCCTTATCACTATTACTCTTATTATATTTCTCAATTACAATTACATTAAAAGTGGAGACCTACGAAAACCAAAGTCTAAAGCCTGTTTTACACACCGTGATTTATTGGCCAATTAATTGAACAAGTTGATCTTCGATTTTATCCTACCGTGTAAAACAGCAGAAATCGGTACGATTTCTAAAACAATTTATTGTACAATTAATTGAATTGAGTAGAACACGCTCTATTTTTGGCACGATTTTTCACTAACTTTGGTAATTTAATACCAACCTAGTAGCAGAAAAGTGCCTACGAATTTTGTTTAATGTGTTTAAAGCAAAACCAGGATACATTACGAAAATGTACGACGATTATGACGTAATAGATAGTAGGTGGTTCTAAATTGTCGGGATGACGACCAGGTTTCAAAAAATATAACTCTTTTAAATTTTCACAAACATTTCGCTTTTATTTAAAGTTTCATCAGGGTCAATAAATGAGTTGAGTAGATAGACCGAACTTGCGAACTAAAATTCTTTCTTTTACGATGTACACTACCGTCCAAAAGTTTGGAAGTAGCAACGGACTTCACAAAAAATCACAGATACAATAAAATTTTATTGTGATTATTAATGAATTTATACAACATAAGTGACTATCGTCAAATAACAGTAAATTTATTCAAACATAATAATATTTATGCATTATTTAGCTCGTAAGTTTATTTTCGTCTATATGACCTCCTTTAGCTTTGATAACCGCTGCACAAAGTTTAGGTATTCTTCGAAGCAATTTTTCAAGACAGTCCGCGTCAATTTGTTGCCATGCGTTCTGTAAATATTCCCATAGCTGTTGGGTGTTCTGAGGTTGTCGCTGTCTAGCCCTTCGATCAAGCTCATCCCATAAGAGCTCAATGGGGGATAAATCTGAACTTTGAGGAGACCAAACCATTAATTTTAGTTCACTTCTTGCTGCTTTCTCCTCTAAAAAGTTTTTACAGATTCGAGCCGTATGTTTGGGATAATTGTCTTGCTGGAACACAAACGGCTCACCAACAAGACAGCTTCCATACGGAATAGCATGATTTTGCAAAATATCAAAATACTCTTCTTTCCGCATTGTACCACTAATTTTCACTAAATCACTCGTAGTTGTTCCCGCAAAACAACCCCAAACCGTAACACTACTACCTCCGTGTTTGACGGATAGCACTAAGCAGGCCTCACTAGCTCTTTCCCCTGGTTGTCGACAAACAAAAACTCTCCGTTTCGTACCAAATAACTCAAATTTGGATTCGTCGGTCCATAAGACTGCGTTCCATTCATCTAGTGACCAGTTTGCATGCTCTCTTGCCCAAGTTAATCGTTTCTGTTTATGCACATGTTTTAAAAACGGTTTTTTGCGGCCGATGATCCCCTTAAACCTGCTGCCAATAATCGCCTCTTGACGGTGGTAACAGCAACATTTGTTCGTCGTTGTGTATTAACGCGCGATGCGATATCTGGTGCCGTTAGACGTCGATCTCATTTCGAAGTCGTTACTATAAATCTATCTTCAGCTCCAGAAGTCACCCGTGACCGCCCACTTCGTCTTCTATCCAGATTTTGCCCTGTCTCTCTTCTCCGGGCCAATGTGTAATGCACACCTTTCTGTGAAATCCCTAACCGTAGAGAAATTTCTCTTTCAGTATATCCTTCGTCGCGAAGAGTACAAATAGTACATCGTTGTTCTGCAGTCAACTATCTGCGTTTTAGCATTTTTGCGCTCAGTACTTTACCAAATTGTTATAATTGCGCAATGAATTCAAAAAACTAATTCCGCACAGGAAAGCGATAAGACACTAATGATTAATATCTTTACCACATGCACTAAACGATTACGGAAGTAGTACTAAACTGTTTGACCGAAAGTAATTACTGCAGGTATCCTACCCCATCCCCGTCAAACAATAGTCGTATTCTTGGAAAAGAGCAATAAAATGTATTCGGGTGCAATTTGTACCTAAATGTTTGGAATTTACGGATTATGTGTAACAATTTTATATTTGCATAGAATAATTTATAATAGGGATTAACGATTTCACGATATGCCTAACAGTTGTATTATTTTAAAGGAGTTTCACCTTGCTTCCAAACTTATGGACGGTAGTGTACATTTGAGAAGCGGTGATTGATGAATCATTCATCATTCATCAATCACCGCTTCTTTTCTAATAAAGCAATGAATTTTAATAAAAATATTCTTACAACGATTACCTTCACTACAAGAGGTAATTACAAAAATAATTCATATTCCTTATATTTGAAAGAACATTTATTTTATTGGAAAGCGTGTTTTATTGTAATTAGAATTTAATAGGATAATTTATTTTATTTATTAGAGCTATTTATATGTATGTATACAGTACATACATATATTCATATTACCAAGTATTTCTCTGAGGATTACGGATAGTTTTGCGCCGTACATGCCAGGCCACTTACGATACGCAACAGCTGTAGAGGTTGCCGCCTTGCAGGCGTAGGAAGTATCCATTAGGTGTAGGAAAGTTAATCCCATGCCGTTCACCAGCTGCGTATTGGTGGTCGCCTGTATAATAGGTACAAATATATTTCTTATACATGCTTTTTGATCATAATTTCGTATTTTTTCACGCAATAAAATAAGCCAACTATCTTCTGATATTTAAGATAAATATATATATTGGAAAACTTCTTTCGACATCGACGGATATAATTGGACAATAGGCTGATAATAATAATAGCAACCTTTATTGATAGAAAACAAAAAATAAACAATACAATAATATAAAGTTATATTATGGAAAGCCAGCTTCGTCACTTGGTACAAATAAATATGGGTGAAGAACAAAAACTACAACAAATCATTAAGAATGTTTATTACTGGAATGCTATATTGAATATAAGTAAATGTTTATTCACATAATTTTTATCAAACAAAAAGCTGTGTATTACTCTGACATGTGTTAATACCGTTGCTTAATTTAAATAAATAATAATGAAAACAATGATTCATGCAAAACATTTTTTGTATCTTTGTCGTTAAAACATTTCGTTTTAACGACACTTTGTGCAGTAATCATAATTAATTTACATAAACAGGGAAGAAGAAACTTACGTCGACTTTGGTACTCGTTGATATCTTTCGATGACTTTTTAAGTGTAATTGAGAAAAATGGTAAGAGTAATATTAATAAGACTTACATAGAAACATTTGCAATGGAATTGTTATATTTAAATACTTAAATGTTGTCAGGACATAGTTTTATTCTCATCGATAAATGCCATCGACAGCTTAAAACATTATTTTATTGGTTGAAATTTTAATCTCAAGCTATTACAACCACCGATGGAATTGGTCAAAATATGGCCGTACTCAAATTACTTTTTTAGAGTCGTTAAACTAATTTTTCCGCTGCTGTGCCTACAATATTATTGCGTGCGATGCTTTCGGCTGTGTGTTATGAATTGCGTCTTTTCTAAAACTGCTCTACATTAAAATTTGATTCCAGCTGCAAAAATGCACCATTATTGCAATGACTCGTGAATCATTTTGATATGTGCGCCGTAAAACGTTCCCGCGTGATGCATTATGTGCAGATGGGAGGATCGTCTTATTACGGAGCTTTACGACTTATCACAGAAATGAAATACCAAATGGAACTTGTTAGCTACCATCAGTGAACTATTTACTTGCGGCTAATATTCTTTCATTTGTTTGTGAACTTCCCACATAGCACGTTATATTCCTGAAATCTTTCATTTTCGTTACAACATGTCATATATCTTACATTTAAAATTTTACATTTGGGAGATGTCCCCTAACACTTTTAATCAGTTGTAATCATTGGCTATTGTTAGAAAAATTCTTAATTTAACAATTTTGAGAACGTAATTTTCAGTTAAATTTTTATATAGATGTTAAAAGTTCACCATCTTTTCAAATTTGTTTCACCTTGAATAAAACAAAGTAGTATAATTTTATTCTCCAATTTACGAACATTCATCATCTGACATGCTATACCGATTATTATCATGATAAAAAAGACAGCTCATGAAATTATCATTTTATTTTAATGCATAAAATAAGATGAAGAAATTAGTGTAGTTTATTTAAGGTTTGTATATTGTACATTGCAGTAAATTTTGTGAATATATTTGTGCATCACACTGTATGCATATTGTATACAAATATAAACAAAAAAGTGAGACAAGATGGTCTTTCCAACTCAATTTAACATTGAAGGGCGAAACTATGTACACGATAAAAATGTTAATTCATTACAAGCATACGCCGATGATGTAACGATAATAGCGAATAACCAAAAAGATCTAGTAAAAGTAATTAACAGGCCAGAAGAAGAAGCAAAGGAATATGATTGGAAATTAATGATAAAAAGGCAAAATATATGAAAATAGGAAGAGAAACAGAAGAGAAAATAAAACGCAATAATACAAATTTGAAACAGTTACGACGTTCAACTACCTAGGAGTAACATTGGGACCAGCAGCTGAAAACAGGATAAATAACTAAACTAAATAAAATAAAAGTGTATAAGGCTTTAATCAGACCAGCAATTACGTACACCACATTGATAAATAAAAAAGAAGAGAAATAATGAGAATAATATTAGGTCCAAATATAATAATAATAACAATTTATTTCCAACGACTTACAAAAAGTATAGGAAATGGTCCAAAGACACACACAATACAAACACAAATACAACAGTAATAACACTAAAAAAATACATTAAGTAAGCCTACAATTACAAAGGCAATAATAAAAGGTAATTGGGTTCAAAGCATCAACAGAATTAGATATAATTAAAATCAAGTAACATTACTTGTCAAAAACTCTTGTATCGAATAAAAGCCGTTGCTACGCAACATATGTTGGACTTGCTGTTTAAATTTAGATAAATTGAATTTCTTCCAGTGTGAAGGAAGCCTGTTGTAGATCTTAATAGCTAGAATTTCGGGCGACTGCTGATACATAGTCAACCTGGATTTTGGAGTGAGGAGATCCTCCCCGAATCT
This sequence comes from Dynastes maya, assembly GCA_029619315.2. Lineage (NCBI taxonomy): Eukaryota > Metazoa > Arthropoda > Insecta > Coleoptera > Scarabaeidae > Dynastes > Dynastes maya. The sequence continues at coordinate 32,786,780 of JAROYE020000006.1, read as the reverse complement.
AGTTTGATAATCGTGAAAATCTCGATGTGATCTATAATTCTGCCTATAACCATAGCAACAGGAATAAGAAGATGAAAATATTGTGAGAAATAACGGCACAAAAACTTAATTGGGCTGGATATACAATAAGGAAGAAATTAACGGAAGTAATGAGAAGACCTGGAGAAGTGAGATAGATGAGGATATACGAGCGCTGGAAATATTGGATTGGAAAGCAAAATACCAGGACAGATACGAATGGAGAAAAATAGCTAATGTGTAAAAAAAGAAATGTAAACGATGAATAATCCATTTCAATAAACCGATTTTAAAAGACTTAATGATGATAATGATGATGATTAAATATAGCTAACCTAAAAAAGACCTAAAAAAAACATCGCAAGTTTTCAACTATAAATGTATATTTTCTTTCATGTATTATCTATCACAGGGGATCCCTTTTAAGTTTTTACAAAACTAAGGAAAGAAAAGCAATGGTACAAATCGTTTCACTGTTTTTCAAAATATTCATACACTTCTGCATGCGTTCGATCCAATTCTCGAAACATTTTTTCCACTTTGAAGATGGTATCTCCAAAACATGGTTTTTGAAGATTTCAACAGCTTCGTGAGGTGTTATCCACGCGTTTTTTGTTTGACATTCGAAAACAAAACGAAGTCGCCAGGAGATGAATCAGGTGAATACGGGCAACGAAATATCAATTCGATATTTTTCTTCTTCAAATAATCAATTGTTTAACATACCATGTGAGAATAATGATGAAGGATGATGCGACGACGTCGATTATTTTTCCTGATTTCATTGATGACTTCTGGCAAACAAATTATTGTATACCCGTCAGCAGTTGTTCTTTGGTCCTCCAAAGCAATGCTTGTGACATGTCCAGCATAATGAAACAAGCAATCATTTTCTTGGAAATGCTTCGTGAACGAACAACTTTTGTTGGATTCGGTTCATCTTACACCAACTGATACAAGCCTTTTCTGTGCTAGGGTCACGTTATACGGAATCCATCGGGAACAGATCTTTTTCACGCTTAAATGTTTATGCAAAATCGAATGTTTTGTAGTTTTCCACATGCCTAACGACGCCTCTATCTCACGGTAAGTCACATGCCGATCCTCTTCAATCGTGTTTCACACAGATGCATCGATGTTTTTTGGAACAACAACCGATTTTGGTTGACCTTCAAGACATTTTGTTCGCTGACGGACGCACGACCACGACGAAATTCTGTAAACCAGTTGTGAACAATCTCTTCTGATAGTGCTACTCGGCTAATTTCTGTGCTGTCACTGCTTCAACAATAACAAATGTCAAATTTTGCAAAAGTAGTAATGTCAAATCTCAATAACGTCATCTAGTGGTCGTTTGTAAAAACTTAATACGCTACCTTTGTAACACCAATGCGTACTTTAAGTTGCTAATAAATCTTAACCAAGCACTATATGTATATCTTGCATTGCTCTGGCATTAACATTTTTCTTGTTTTTGCTAGTCAGACCATCAACATCGCTGATAACTGATAACGCCTTTGCAAGCAATTAACTATTTCGATATTTAAATGAACCAATCTTATCTTTCCTAACTCATTACAATGCGCTGAAATAAAACAATTCGACGTTTAATGCCATCGAATTTATTCATTTCGTCACCTTCTTTACTTTTATTTTACACGCTTTCAAGAGTTTGGCGTATCTATCGTAATAATCTGGCCTCCGGATGGACGCGTATACGAGCGGATTATCAAGATTTTAACAGGCAATTTATTCTAGCTATAAAATGCGCTACAATACTTCATTTACTACAATAATTAACGCGCATAGGCCGTCAATACTCTTCTTTCTTTTATTGGCAGCTATTACGATTGCAAATTTATGCTCACAACAAAGCTTAATGCCACAACTTGCAAACGAGCGAAGTTATTCGACCGCTTATCTTCCGTAGCGACAATACAAGTAATTTATCATCGGCAACTAGCATAGCTGCACGCGTCTTTTATGTAACTCATGTGTGTACATCGGCTGAATACGAAACGAAGGCTTAAAGTTTTTTTGAACAGCTTTTTGTGATGTTTTTATATTAAAGCACCAACGAATGCACTTACAGTCAGGTCTTAAATAATAATCATTTCTACAATTTATATTCTTTTATCTACATACGTTCAGAACTGACTGTAATACAGAATATTTAACACTTGGGTTAAATGGAGTTAAGTCTTCAACGACACTTATAAAGTCATCCTGCCCCTTTGAGAAAAGGGATATAAACCAAAGCGTCTTGTAAATACCAGATATTTTACTGCGCAAAACGAAAGAACTTCAATAACCAGCGGGTGTTGTTATTCTTAATTACTATATCCCAAAGCTTCTACTATTGGACATGTATCCCTTTTTCCCCCCACGTGCCATTTATTCACTTACAACATTTTATTTGTCTATGGCTTTTTTAACAATCTTCATAAATGAATTAAAATGAACTGACATCTTCAAGATGACTCAAGAAAAAGTAGCTATGAACAATGAACAGGAACTCTGCATTGCCCAAATTTTCTATTTACCATATGCTGCTGAATTGTTTCATATAATGATCGCACGCTGTGGCATATATAGTGATCAGAATTGGAATGATAGTGACCGCGATTAGTTTCTTAATTAATAGATTGATAAAATTTCGCTTGAATACAATACAGAACTTAAATTTATAAAAAATATAGCTATGATGTCAATCGCATCCTTTATAAACAAACATAATCATAATGTAAGAAACTCCACGTCTTTAATTCCGACAGAAACCCGCGATAAGGTAAAACTTCCCTTTCACATAATATCGAATGGTATGAGTAAAGTTTTTAGGGGACAAGACATGAACGTGTGTTTTAGTTGACAAGATGCCCTCAGAAACTTTCTGGTCAATCCGAAAGATAAACCGGATATGAAGGAACGGTTGAGAATTTATAAAATCGCATCTGGTGTCTGTGATCAAGCCTATATTGGGCAAACCAAACGAGCGATAGGCACCAAATTCAAAGAACATATAGACCATTACCGCTATGGAAGAATCGACTCATCAAGTGCAGCACAACATTCATATGGAAAAGAATGCAAATTTGTTAAACAGGGGAAGAGGTTCACTTGGCCACTCAACTTTGATGGATTTATTAGAGCAAAACGAACACATGTTTACATTTTGTGATACAGGCAAGAACATTTTCTTTTAGTTTCATATATTTTGCATGTTTGAATTTTTGTGTATTTTTAGAAACCCAGTAGATACTCTTACTAACATTCAAAATTAAAGAAAATAATCCTTTTTTCGATATTCCAGTTTGCCCCATTGGATCACACATTATGTATCAAGGATGCAAAAATACAAACACTAAAACTCCCACTGTGTATTTATTACAAAGGAATAAATGTCATAGCGTGTTGCTGGACCTGCCATGTAGCTGCATCCGTTAAATAATGTACGTAAATAATAACATGTATTCATTTCTAATTTTCCAGGATTATAAAAGGTTTTAAAATTCCATTGTTTTATTATTTTTCTTATAATTTATAGAGAAAATTTAGAAATCAATACAACTGAATGAATTTATAAATTATTTGAAGTTTTCTTTTAGAAGTAAAGGTTTTAGCTTTTGTAGTGTTGTTTCAAAATACTAAACATAATTAAATAAATAAAATACTGAAAAATGTGTTACTATATTCTTTCATTTTAAATATTAGTAAGAATATGTAATGGGCTCCCAGAAAAACAAAATTCAAATATATTAAAATATGTATGTTAACTTTTGTAGAATATAATATTTGTAATAAATTTCAAACACGTCTTCTATATAATAATAATAATAATTCATAAATAATGAGGGTAAAAAACAAAAGCGACAAATTCCCTTCAGTAATATCTCTAGAAAAAACGTTTTAAACACGAAATATACGAAATAATGTCTTCACTTTACAAACTAAAAGACTATTTGAGTTACTACAGTAATTAATAGTTAGTGATGCCAGAAATACATTTTATTACATTCTAGATTCTGTGTTTTGTTCATTTTTTTGTAAAGTGGAATTTGTTGATAAAAATAGAAGGTATTAAACCACCCCAATTTCCTTTTGTTGTAACCATTCCTCTATCAAATTAGCTGCACAATGTAGTGCAGAACCTAATCGTCATTTACCATTCATTCTCATTCAGCATACTTTTTCCGTGACAACTAGAAGCTCATCGCACTATCACAGCTCCGCCACCAAAATTACAACTGCATCAATAAAATTTATCCATCAGGACCGTCTAAGTTTTTTTTTTTTTATCTTCTCTATTCTTTCTCATCTTTCCTATTTTACGTCTCAAGTCCAGTGAACAAAATTTCATCTAGCAACTTTGTGCTCTTTATTTAACGGTGATTTTAAAACTGATTCATCTGTTTAGATTTGCTCAACGCGTAGTTAGTTATCAAAGAGATAAGTTCATCTCTAATTTGTTTGGAAATCAATTTTCCTAAAGTTGCGCGTTTCAAAAAAAGGAAGCGTTTTGTTTCCTACTTCATACTTTTTCCTTGTGCAATTATCAGCTTTAGGAAATTGATCTCCTCTCAACAAGATCTACTAATTTTCCTAGCCATTACCCAGGGCGAATTACACGCTTTTCTGGTATGTAGGCTTCCACGGTCATCAATAACACTATACTCTTGGTTTCCGGGATGCAACCGCGTCGTTCTCGTATCTTTAGGGCTCTTACTGTACACTGACTGGGGACTATTCATTCCGGAGAGGTTCATGTATCACTCAGCACTCGTGTTACTGAGCACGAGCGTTGTACGCGGTTGTTGAATGTAGCCGGATTCGCAGTGGCTGAGCATAGACTGGAAACTGGCCACCAAATCCAATTTAACTCTACCCACATCTTATCTCGCAACCATCACTATTATAGTAGAAAAATCCCAACAATTTAAATTGCGAAGATGGCTACCCCTTAATTATAACACTTTGTTACAGCATCTGAATACAAAACGAAAAGGTTGCTCACAAAACGTATTGCATTCATAAAATCTTCCATTAAGGAAACACAACGTACTAAATCAACCGAGTACAAGTAAAGCTCGATCATCTCATTTAAAGAAGCTTCAGCCTCTGTTGTCGGATGCAAAATGTGAACGTGACATTACAGATAAAGACCTACCTCTTAAATCACGTGAAGGATTACAGTCAGTTCATGAAAAAACAAAATTCAAATTAAATGTTTGCAAATGTATTCCTTCTATTTTTTCTCAATTCCCTAAATCTTTTTTTGATGCCACAGTATTTGCTAAAACCCCATAAAACATGTTTATGAATAAACAATAAATTCCTCGACTTCGTTAATGTTACCTGCAAAAGCAGCTTCTCCTTTAGTTAATGATCGTCTTTTATAACCAACATATTCAAAAATATTTGCTAGGGATACCAAAATAACGAATAATATTAGCATTTGTAAAATATTCTATATACTCCTGAATGAAATTTAACAATATGCTGGTCACATATAGCTGAGAGTAATGTTTATAGGTATATTGTCGGCTTCATACTGCCATCTACATTTCCTGAATGTCGCGAACAGACATTTATTTGTGCATTCTCTACAGTTGTTCTTTTGCTACCGAATCAGAGCTCAATTTGCTAACTACTCTGAAACTCGAAATAAGGTAATTCACTGATTTATACAAGAGTGTATCCAGGTAAGAACAGACACAGAATTAAATTAAAAAGTGAACAAAAAGCAACATGTATACTTTTGAAACTTTACATAAATTTCATCATTTCCTTCTACATGCTGAAAATCTTGCCTAGAAAAACAAAAAATGTAGCAAGGCGTTGTATCACTTTTCAGCAGAGTTAATGTGGAGATGAGAAATTGCATCTATTTCGCCCCTAGTAGCTCAACATTTTGCACCCCTCTGCTGAAAAACCTGGCTACGCCCATGGATTTATAACAAGCTATATATTTTAGCCATCTAAAGCAAATGAATAGAGTTACCTAAAAGACAGTTATGCAATTATACGATACATACCTCGATCAGAGATTAAATATCACTCAGACAAAGGAGTCTCAAGATAATGCTTTGAAACTTTGGTGGCTATAACCTATCTACGGGGAGTAGACAATTTTGCATCTGATCTGAATTGGGTATCTAATACTGGTATCTAATTAAAAGCAGAGTATGGGTATGGGGCAATAGTATCCTGGGATTAAAATGTAAGACTGCATTTGCTTTCAGTATAATTTAAAACTATTTGTTTTGTAAACAACAACTTTATCCATGCAATGAACATTACTTCCCATCCGCACCCATAAAATTTAAGTAAGAATGCAGATTCTAATTATTGACTAGATATGTTCAAAAGAATCCGCAATATTGTTTTAAACACGACTGTACCAACCTTAACGTTCCAACAGTTGCAGGTAACGGCCGAAACGTGAAGAAATGAGTCCTTTCGCGAAACCATCGTTAAATGCCAATCCGTCTCTCTTTATACTGCCATCTGCTGAATGCAGATAATTATTTGCAGGCTTACGTACAATATAAATATGACCTAACAATCAGCAAGAAGAAAATATGTAATTGCAGTTCCGTTATTTCATTAAATGAGAAGAAAATATTATTGTTACTAAAGTGTGATTGTTGATTTCTAGTCGACGATTTAACTTTAAAGTTTAACCATTTAAAATAGCTTTCAATGCTTCTGCAAGTCACAAACGACTTTATAGAAGAAAATTTAATAAACAGTATTACATAGAAACTATATGTAACATATTTGCAATTACAGTTAGGAATTGTATTTGATCCAGACTGTATTAAATAAAATATTTAATTAAAATCGCTAAAAAGATTTAAGAAAATTTAGGAAAATTGAAATATCTTTGGAACGACAAAAAACATCAATTTTCGGTTTCGACAGGGTCATTGCCTTCTCTTGCTTTTTCTGGCCCGATTATAGTCATACCAGTCCATTTTAATTTTTCAAGAAAATTTCATAAATAGAACGAACTGGCACACAACATTATTATTTACCTTTACGCAGGGAAATGGTTTCTTGCATCGAGAAAATAGATTTTCTTGCAAAAATTCTATTCAAGACAATATTTTTGTTTCAAGACCATAAAAATGCGTAATATAAGAAAATAATTTTCTTGAAATTTAATTTGGATTAAATAAATATTTTCTTTGGGTTAGAAAATCAAGAAAATGCAATACAAAAAAAATGTTTTTTCCAAGTAAATCATTTAATTTTAAGATAAGAAGATATTAAAGGTAGGAATAGAAAAATGGTCCAGATCTTACAAAGTTCTATTGAGAAATTAGGCGACCGGTTTCGTGTTCAAAAAACACATCAAGCCAGCTAAACCTAAAGTTAGTAACTAAAATTAGGAGCAGGTGATTGAACTAATGAAAAAGTTTTTTTACAGTATTACAGTATAATTAAATTATTTCTTTAATAGTGTAATTAAATAGGGATTATTTTTATGTAGTTTAATAATTAATGAGTTAATATTTAAGTTTATTTATCCTTTCTTTTATTATTTATTATATATTTTTAAAAAACTATAGTTAAATTAAAGAAAAAAATATTACATTAACCGGTACCTTTTGAAAATGTTTATGTTTATGTTGTACGTTGTCATTGTACGGGTAAGTGACCTCTGTATTCCGGTTTCTACTATCTAGGACGGCATGACTATAACTACTGGAACTAGGTGACGCCAGAAAATATTTCATTTGCTGTTTTTGAAGATTAGTGGCGTACATTGAGAGATGTAAAAGTAATGTCGCCAGGAGCAAAAAGCTTAAATGCATTTCTCTCTTCACATTGTGTTTACCGGTAGTGATTCCATCAATACCAGGAGCTATTATTAGCACTATCTTAGTTATTGTTTCCAGGCACTTTTTTCATGTGTATTTCTACATTAAATTCACTTTTGTTTGTACATTATTCTGTAGATAACCTCTACTACTACCTCTACTACAAGTAAACGTTTCTCCGCATGTTCTTAACCTGCTTGATATTCTCTTCACAATAAACCCAAGCTTTTGGAAATCGGTTGACGTTCACTAAGGTTACAGAGACTTTTGTGTGGCCAAAAGTATGCTACCCCCACAACTTTATAATAGGTGCAATCACAGTATCATTAACGGAATTTGTAAATAATTATCAGCAGCTTCTTATACGTTTATTTCTGGCCCTCCTTAACAACAGAAAATTATTAAAAGAATCAGAACAATTAAATAAAAAATTACACCATCTTGCTTCAACTTCAGATCCTCGAAAATATGTTTAATATACAATACAATTAATTGCAAGTAAAAAAGCCTAAGCGTTATAATTAAAATATATTATATTTAATGTCAAGCTTCTACTGATTATTAATTACAACCATATTCTAATATAGCGAAACGGGTCAGTTTTATTATTTTAACTTTCGACTATATTCATACCCACATATGGGATGTCAAATATTAGTTACTAAACAGCTAATCACATCACCGTCCCCCAGAAAGTTAATTAGACTGTAATAACGAGAGGTAGCTTTTACTAAATAATTAATCACAAAACCAATTAAACCTAGAAGCAAAATAGGTTTCAACATTATTTATTTTCATTACACTATATTATTTTCATAAAACTAGAAGGAATATGAGTCGTAAAATAATCGATTGACCTAATTTCTCACTTATATTAGTACAACCTACATAGTTTGTTAAAATAAACTATATACAATTACCAGTAAAACAAAACAAACCAAGACTGAAGGACTTCAAGAATTTATTGGCTGCACTCACGCACAGATACAATTTTTATCTACAGCACTACCGCGAAGAATTTTAACATCTTCCATTACATTGATTCTAAAGCTTTTAGCAATATTATAGATTCGACATTCTAAATCTAAACCATACATTCTCTTGTTAATTAATATAGGGTAGCTGATAACAGGGGCAATTAGCTTGCAATTACGAAGTATCAAAAACATAGACGAGATCTTTACCAGAAAAACGTTACCTTTGAAAATATCGACCACACATGGGTATGTAAATGGAATTCGATAATTCCATCTATTTATTTTTACAAAAGTAGTTAGCTATTAAATGTCTATTTAACGGTTAAAATAAGGGCTTCTTTCTTTATCTAGTTTTCAAGCATATTGAAAGATGAAATAGATAGTTTTAATAAATAAATTTGCAATTTAATTTTAACAAACGTCTTTAGTGTTAAATATTCTTTTATTTATGAAAATGTTTACATAAGCAACCTTAATAGCCTTTCGCGTTTACTTACGTGCTACGAATTTAATGGAGAATGGGAAAAATTAAATGCTTATTTTGCTAGACCTTGATTATGGATATATCACAGTAGTGGTGCCTAGACCAATAATAAACATAGATCTCTAGTTCTGACATTTTAAAAAGTTCTATAAGTATGTACTTTCGATAATTACTCAATATTATAACAACAATATAAACCTTTACATAATAATAATAATAATGATAACTTTCATTCTCAATGCAAGCATATTGCTAGATTTTTTATACAATTTCACTATTACTTATCGCAATGTTGACCTTAAAACTGCATATATAATTTAACTTAAGGCCGGAATAACATTCCAACATATATGTTCCTGTTGTAGAATAATTTAATTTAGCATTCATTAATGATTAAGTTTAATTCATCCACAAGTGCAGCCTTATTTGATAACAAAAGCATTCAAAAGCTTCATCAAAAGCATTAGCTTGACAAACCAATTTTGAAACATCTAAAAAATGTAAGGTTATCGAAAAATTTAGCTACCGCACATAAAAGGTGATAAAACTATGTAATCTGGGATCTCTTTTGCTGAAAGATAGCATTATCTTTGTTGTCTCTGGCGAGCCTGATATGAATGCTTTCACCTGATTCTATCCTGATATATTTTGCGAATACGGGGTCTCTTGATTGTTCTTCCATTTCCTGTTCTAGCTGGTCCTTTTGTAGACCATAGGCTTGGACCACTAAAAGGAATATTCGCTGCTTATTTAGCCAGCTTATGAGCCTTTTCATTTCCACCGAGTGGTGGCTTGGAACCCACAATAATGTAAAATTTTTTTGAATTCCAATTATGTACACGTTCACGTACCAGCTCAGATTCATTTGTACAAGTTTTGATAGCCTTTAGTGGTGCCCGACTGTCTGTTAATATATTTATAATTGTATCTCGTATCCCTTTCCCGAAGTTCTTTCTGGCGTACAAGTTTTAAACAAAAACCTTTGCTTGAAACATATTACTTTGGGTTCCAAAGTAATATATGGACACCTATGCCTATTCATTGTCAGTACGGTTTTCTTTATAAGATCATATAAAACTGATAAAAATTGTATTGCATCGAGATCATGTCCCATGAATACCAAAATGTAATAAAAGCCATAAATTAAAAAGAATACAATAAACTGCATTAATTCGGTAAACGTGTAAGAAATACCCAATTTTTAGAGAGATGCACCACGTTGAAACAAGGATTTTCAACCTCTACAGCATGATATGACGTGAATCTTTTCCACTCAGTTATTCTCGTGATTCTTTATCCTTCAGTTACCCACAGCTAAACTAATAGCTAGCCGGACCACAGTTTTTTCAGTAGGGGCAGCTTTCCTAATCTTTTATACTAGTATCATTATTACCATGTGTGAATTTGAATCTACTGAAGATACCCCATTGTGACACTTGCAAAAATCCTCAAATCTACAAAAAAACAACCTTCGTCCCTTTTCTACATTGATTCCTTCCTTTCAATTTTTACCATACTATTCAAATTCAAATCATTATGCAGTCATTACACTGTTTTGGAAGTATGTGTGTATAAATAAACATCATTATTTAGAAGATTCTTTTTTAAAATTTTCCGAAAAAGAAGTGTAAGCATCTATATATATATGATATAAGAAATATGTGAGTAGCCGTAGATGAAGTTAAACAAAAGAAATACACTCATTGTATATTTTGGTATCCGTCGGTGAATTATGAAATTTATAACTTTCCTTGGAACTTCCAACGTAATTAATTAATGAAATTAAAATTATGTTCACAGCAAGGAATTGAACCTCGCATGTCCTGCTTGCCGGCTAGGCATGTTAACCACTACACCACAAGGACTATGCAAGGACCGTTCATTCTTTAATAATATATTGATTGAATTAGTGTACTTGGCATGTAAAATTAAAAATTGTCTGTCGAAATATTACGATATAATTCCAGATAAAGTAATAACAACTAGGTATTAAAGAGTGAACAATCCTTGGATAGTACTCGTGGTGTAGTGGTTAACACGCCTACCCGGCAAGCAGGAGATGCGAGGTTCAATTCCTTGCCGTGGACATAGTTTTAATTTCATTAATTAATTATGTCGGAAATTTCAAGGACATTTATAGATTACACTTATTGTATTTTAAAGTACCAATCCTATCCCCAACTGCTGTAGCTGCATGTGGTGTAGGTGCATACTATAAAGTTGTACTACTTGAAAAATACCAAAACAGAACACCAATGAACCACTAATTGTAAGTAATTACAGTAATTCGGAAAGCTTTTCCCAACAGGGAAATTCCTGCATTTCCTGCTGACTTACAAGATATTGAATTATTAGCAGTGGAACATTTCTTTAGAAGCATATAATTTAAGTTTGAATGCTGATTAACTAAATATTATTAATTATGGAAGAAAAAACCTGGCGTTATTGAAGTGGGAAATTTAAGAAGGCCATTACCACAGCTAGAATTAGTTTAAAGAAAACAATCTCCATGTATATATTTTTAAAGTGAAATTTATTACCTTTTCAACAACAACGAACAATAACAGTGTACTTACCTCGACAAAAGAAGAAATGTTTTAGACTTGATCAATTGGAAGAAGCATACAGAAGTTTTTATATACGCACTTCGCAGATTAAGAACATTGGTTGCCCAGCTATTATACGTAGGTTAACGCAAAATTATGGTATGGAATCGTATTCTGCAAAAGCTGACGCTATAGGCTCAAGAAAAATACAGAACAGACACATGTGCAAATATTTTTAAAGCTTTTAAAGCTAAAGGCATTTACATACAGCAACAATGGCTCATACACCATGCATTTACATATTTTAAGGTACTCGTTTTGTAAGAAGAAACTTTAACCTGTTATTATTTGAGACTCTACATGAGCAACGTGAGGCTTCTTCTGAAGATTGCGCAGTCAACGTTGGCTGGTATCCACAGAGAAGTATTCACCCAGTCTGTGAAGATTTATAATAACCTGCCTAGAAGAACTGAACCTATAACCAATTTGAAAATAAATGTCTTCAAATTTATTTTGCTTTAATATTTCGGGTAAGTGAAAGCGCGGACTAAGGAGGTGCGAAATGAATATCACTGTAGGAGATACAGAAATGTTCAGTACAAGATGTGAAGCTAATGAAAAAAGAGGTGCTGAAGATAGAAGTACAGTACAGTAATAGAAAGAGTAAGATGAAAGTTCACAAGAACATGGAATAGAAGCATTATATGAATTCAAACACAATGACAATTACTAGATAGAAAAGATCAAAGAAATACTATCACTTAAAAAAAAAATTGGTACAAAACGTTTTACTGATTTTAAAAATATCCCCCATTAATATTTATACACTTTTGCATGCGTTGGAACCAATTCTCGAAACATTCTTTCCACTCTGAAGGCGGTGTCTCCAAAACATAGTTTTTGAAGGCTTCAGCATTTTTTGTTTGACATTCGGGAACAAAAAAAGTCGTTAAGCGATAAATCAGGTGAATATGGACAATGAGACATTGATTCTATGATCTTCTCCTCCAAATAATCAATTAGTTGATGTGCTGTGTGAGAGCTGGCATTGTCATCATCAAGTTGTCAATTGCTTTTCCTGATTTCGACAACGAAAGAAACATTTTATTGGAAATGTTTCGTGAACGATCAACTTTTGTTGGATTCGGTACATCTGGAATCACCAAAACTGTTGATTATTACTTAGTTTCCGGGTCGTACGAATATATCCTTGTAAGAACAAAAAACGAGGAATCGAAGAAATTTGTAACAAAAACCGGAGTCAAGCAAAAATGTGTATTGAACCCACTACGGGAAACCCAGCTGTCATTCTAAAACACATAGGGTATTCAGTATAGCCACCCGATAGATATGAAATTCCCTCTGGCGGATAAAAGCTATTTTTCGGAAGCCACAATTTCCTCCCTGGCCGATTGGCCTTGGAGCGGGGGTACTAAACAATATATCTAACTCCAGCCAATGACGACCTTAGTGAATTGGAAATGAAACTACTCTTCTTTTTATTCTCCTCATTTAGTAAATCTTCAAAATTAATGTAAAATTCTCCTACAACGAACAACATGGTAAATTCAGAGGTATTTCTAGCAGGATTTCGTAAATTAAATATCTATCATAAAGTTATTAAGTAGAACATCAGTGAATTTTGTCATAAATATGTTGTCAGTTGTGTTTTAGATCATAGAGTCCTCTAGTTTGAGTCATCTAGTAGCATCACTACATTCAATCTCTCGTGCTTCTAAAGAAAACTTTATTTATCGAAATTCATCACAACATTACGTTTAGATAGAAATCATCAAAATTTACTGTAGATAGAAACAATCGCCATCGCGATTAAAATAAAGGAGAAAAGGGAAGCTAATAAAGTCATCAATTCTGGTTAAGCTTTTTTCGAGCTAAGTAGTATTTTGGTTGAATTTTTTTTCTGAGGGTGCTTCATTACCAAAAGTACAACGAGGCAATTCGAAACATTGGTGTTGCGTTAGGCCTTTACTAAAAACATAAAAAAATCATCCAACAAAAACCTTCATTTGAAATTTAAATTTTTTGACAAAATTGCATTTTTTAAACGCTCACTGTAACTCACTGTAAACAAACTATTCGGTTAATTTCTATGCTGCCACTTGCTGTCACTGCTTCGACAATAACACATGTCAAATTTTAGTAAAATCCAAATAATGCCATCTAGTGATCGTTTGTAAAAATGTAAGACGCTACCCTAGTATGAAGTAAAGTATCTTTTGACAATTTCAACGTACTGCTATTAATTTCGACTGTCAAATTGTGAAGCAGAATAACATAAACTTCATTTTCCCCGAAAATGCTTACTCCTACCGTAATCACACGGTGATCATTAGGCATCCCAATACATCTCCGTTAATTCATCTACATAAAAAGCACTACTTTCCTGGCTTTATATGAAGCGAGCACACAGCGTATGACCACTACCTCCTTATGAGGCGTATGGTTAGCGGAGTTAGCGGTGTCTGGCGTATTTCAACGTCGTATGTGTCGTCTTCTCGGACTCCGCAGAAGGCAGTTCTTCGTGATTATCGCTGGCGCACACTTCGGCGCGCGTACTCCTAAACTCAAGCTCGACCTCGAAACGCCAAAACAAAAGAAAACACGCGCGCAAGTAAGGATTATCGATAATTTTTCGCGCGCTCCGTGTACTATTTCTTGTGTTTCGAATGGGATTCGCGTAAATTTTGGATTTTCTGATTGTTGTTGCTATTACTTGTGGTGAATTGTTCGATGTGAGCCTGTATTACGTGACCGCCAAACTGAAGAACAGGTGAGGATGCTATAGTTTAAGATGCTGTTGCTTTTGAATGCAACGCAGCCTCAGCGATATAATCGAAAATTGGCACGAAAACGTAATATAACGGAATACAAGAGCGGAACGTTATAAATTGACCGATTTATGCTTGGAGATAAAAAACTTTATGGTTACTGTGAAAGCATTTAAAATAACTGACCAAAAGAATAAGTTAACAACCCAAATTTACTGGTAGAATTAGATGAAAAAATACATTATTTTACATAATTTATGTATAATATATACCTAATTTAATCTAGAGTAGAATAATTCCAAAGATTATTACCCCTTTATACAAGCTGTCCATGGATGGGGTTACAAAGAGGAAAAGCTTTTTTAATATGCGTTTTACAGAAAAAGTTATTGTTTATAAAAAATTCTGCTTTCCTCAAAACGTCCAAAAACCTAATTTAGATTTTACTACAGACATACACTTACTTATAAATTCAATATTATTGCAGCTGATACTTATATTTTTCAATTAAATAACAATCATTATTTGAAGTAAGCAAGTAAATAAGTACTATTGGCTATTTTACGTTTATGTTTATAATAACTCTTGGTTCATAGGTTTTAAACATCGAAACGCAATCAAGTACACAAGTGCGTACTCGGTTTAAGTGTCTAACGATAGTAACAATTTATCTTATTAAAATAAAGTACATAGTAAACTTTGCTTTATACTGTCGTTAAATTAGTTTTAGGCAGTGTCAAATACTTGAAATTGGTAAAATAGGGTATTGAACAAGTCTCACACGGATATGCCACTCTATTTAATCAAAGGTTCGCCAATACATTTGTATCACACGTAGTTTTACGTAAGTTTTTAAATAAGTTTGATGAAACTAGATCAAGAAAATCTGAGGTTATCTTTGAGGAAACGCTCGCAAGGGTTAAAGGTTTCTAAAAGTTTGTTACAAAATATTTATAAAGATAATAAAATCTTGCATTACAAACCCATAACAACCCATACAATTGGAGATGGAGATGACGCAAAAAAAGGTAGAATTTTGTTTATAGGTTGGAGAGAAGTTCGTTGAATCCACAATCTAAAATTCGATCAAGAAGCCAACGTTATAAACAGGTGAATGTATGTTGTGGTATTTTCTATGGTGGTATTATTGGTCCATATTTTCTAGAAGAAAATTTAACTCAACACGTTTATTTGGATTTGATAGAAACGTTTGCATTACCTCAGTTGCACAACATTGAGCCTGACATACGAAGAATCATTTATTGAGATGAAGAGAAGATGGCAACTGTATTGATAAAAATTTGTTTAAATTGTCAATTTCTTGGGAAATTGATTGGCAGAAATGGTCTAGTTGAATGCCTTGCTGGGCAGCTGATTTTAATCAATGGATTTCTTTCTGTGGGGAGCGTTAAAAGAAAAAGTATATGCTCGTGGTGTAAAACATACTTCAGATCAATTAAGACAAGCAATAAGGGATGCGATGGATGAGATTAATATGATACACAAAGTTTACAATTAATTTATTAAAAGAGTTGAAAAGTGTGTACAAGTTGGAGGCAGCCTATGTATATTGAATGGAGATTGTAAGATCTGTTTTAAGTTAAGAATTAATACTTATTTACTTGTTTATTTCAAAGAGTGTTTGTTAATTAATTGAAAAATAAAAATATCAACTGCAATAATTGAATTTACAAGTGAGTGTATATCTGTAATCAAATCTAAATTATGTTTTTGGACATTTTGAGGAAAGCAGAATTTTTTATAATAATTTCTCCGTGTGAACTTTAATTAATTAAATTCTAAAACAAAACTATAAAATATTATTAACTCTGAAAATGTAGTTGGGCTTGATAGTAAGGTGTCGAAAAGATTATAAGCCGTTGAGCAAAAGAATAAGATAACATTGGAAAGGAAATATCGAAAAAACGTTTATTCCTGTAAAAAGTATGATAACACGTTACATGACACCCTCTGTGGAGTATTTTGCTATATTATTAACCTGGGCAAATATGCGGTAACAGCCAAAGGCGTGGCGAGCGCATAAAAGTTTGCACATAAAATAGAAGGTAAGAAATAAATTATAAAACGTGCTGAAACACTTACCGTTTTAAAAGTCTTCCGTGAAATCACAAACTGGGTAACATCTGTTCAATATTTGAATCATTAGATGTTTCCACAGCTGTTTCAGTCAAGTGAGTACAACGTGCGGAATAAATGTTTTTTAATGCCGAAAACGACCGTTTGACATCTAGCGATGTTATATTTGCATATTTAAAATAATCTTTGAAACAACTTAATACATCTTCACACGCACCTTCACAAATTTGTCTTAATATAAGGAAATCTGAGTCTTTCTCTAAAACACTTTCAAATGTTCGTATTACACACCAATTTGTTTCGCCTTCTACAGCGCATAACTGTGCGTGAACATCATTCACAATTTGAACAGAATCCACTAGCGACATCGAAACATTTTGTAATTTCTCTATTCCCTCCGCTAGTTCGAAGTAATTGTTGTGAATAGTTTGTAAATCTCTTTTAACTTGATTATCTTGAAATGTTTCCTGGCTTTCCTTGATTGCTGCAGCTTCTGTCGGATTGAATTTTAGAACTACCTTCTTTACTTGATCAAAATATTTGTTGTAGTAAAACGCAGCCTGCAGCCATGTTCCCCAACGTGTAACAATCGGCTGTGGTGATTCAGATAAATCAGGACACAGTTTGTGAAATAGTCAGGTACGTTTCGGGGACTTTAGAAACACTGCCTTTGTACTAGCAATCAATGCATTTACTAGTAGAAAACATGTAGGAATCGTTTGTGCCGCAAGATTTAGAGTATGGATTTTACACGTTACATGTAAGAAGTTACCACTGTGTTCTTTAAGAGATCGGCCCAAAGAACGTATGTTTGCGGCACCATCACTCATAAACATTAAAAGTTGCTTAGTTGAAACTTCAAATTTGTTCAATGAGTTCAACACCACCTTTAAAATCTCATCGGCAGTACAATTTATAACTCTTTTGGAAGCAAGTAAGAAGGAGGATGACGGTCGATGTGGTTCCATTGTACGTACCATTACATTAACCACAGAATGTTTTTGACGATCTGTTGTTTCGTCCACACACAACCACAGTTTTTTATCTTTCAACTCCGTTTACATTCTTTTTTCTATATGTTCACGAGGAAATAGCGCTACATTTCGTATCGATGCCCGACTAGGTAATTTACAGTCCGCATATTTATTCCAGAAGGAAACAAATGCTTCTTTGTCTAGTAAACGAAACGATAGATTACAAAAAATAAGTGTAACACAAATCAAATGTAAATTTTTCTTGGTCTCGTATGCCACTTTTTGCAGAAGAGTCCTGTTTGCTTTCAATGTGACGTTGACAATGACTTCTGGACCAACACATTAAAGGAATTTTACAAACAAGACATTGAATTTTAGCGCCATCAAAAATTAAGTCCGGCATGTCCACTATAAAGTTTTTAACTGTGTCTGCCATTGGTTGTTTTCGCGACGTACCTAACTGCGACATTTTTAAAGCAAACATAAGCGTACAATTACTAAATAAGTTACGACAGCCTACATATACACAGAACTACTTGCATACAGCATGGATTTAGTACTAACGCTGTGAACGCGTGAAATAAATAATCGCCGACTCCGCGCTACATATCTACTACACTGACTGTTACCGCTGTTTGCCCAGACTAATTATTAGTATCGAACTCATACGTCCTTTGTTAGTTAATCAAATGCAGGTTTCAAACAAGAAAGACATATGATGGACGTACGTCGCCAGTATCGCCTTAATGCACGTCATTTTCATGGCGATGTGTTTGAAATGGGGACGTAAGAGGTGCTTTTAACGGCTATCGGCTCGATCAGTTGGTCTCCAACACTCTTAAAGGCAACATCTTAAAACTATGCATTCAGATAATAGCCAAAAACAGCCTTAATAGTTTTTTTCGAATGATTAACAAAAGGAAACAAATATGCAAGAGACAAAATCTCAAAATTATGTCAATCTTATTTGGCATCTCGTTTGCTTTTGTAACTACCAATGAAGTGACAGATATTTACTTTATTGGCATATTTTAACTGCTTTGCAAAGGTGATGACACGTCAAATTTTAAAAAATACAGCAAGGTGTTCCGTTTGAAGAAACATGATTTACGTCAGAACATCTAACGTCATTTCAATTGTTTTCTTTATGAAATTCAAGAGCTTCAGAGAAAATGAAGACTAGCTATTGGCTATAAATATGCCTGATTGTGAGAAAAAAACTCATAAGTACCTAAACACAATTGAACTAAAAACCGATTG
Source organism: Dynastes maya (assembly GCA_029619315.2). Taxonomy (NCBI): domain Eukaryota; kingdom Metazoa; phylum Arthropoda; class Insecta; order Coleoptera; family Scarabaeidae; genus Dynastes; species Dynastes maya. Next base: position 32,767,812 of record JAROYE020000006.1, on the reverse strand, counting down.
AAAAATGTTTCAAAAGTTTCCATCACTTTACACATTTACGTAAATAGAAAGTGCTTATCAACAAACTAATCCTCTCGATTATTTCACTCAAAATATTATAGCTCGAATATGCACATTTAAGGTCAACAGGACAGAATTAATTTTCTACGAATGGCCATGAATTTTCATTTATTCAAATGCATGCTTATAACCGACAACTTAAAAAGGCTTCGTTGGCTACATAAAATATATTTTCCGCTATACGGGAGTATAGTGGATTTGTCCCTCTCAGGTCGTAAACTAATTTAATTTACACGAAGACAGGCACCGCTGGTAAATGAAATCAGCTTTAGAAACCAGATCATTTAATAAATAGAAATAACATGTATGCACTCAAATGCGTTCGAACGTAATCATTTAACGCTGCGTTGTGAGGAAATTGAAACGCGTATGTATACTAAGTACAGTAAATAGTAGGAGTGCAGTGCGAATTAGAAAGAAATGTCAGCCGCAATTTAATGTGGTTGCTGGTAAAATACGCTGATGTGTAGACTCGTGTAAGGAGTAATTCTTTAAAAAAGCGAAAACTGATTACCATGTGTGTATACACAATTATTAAATCATTAAAATATATGTATACGTTCACCGTTCCTTTGGAATCTGCATTACATTAGCATAACCTACGTTATTATTTGAATTATTAATAGATGCTACTTCCTCGTATAATGTAATACATACAGCTAATGTAATACATATAGCATACATATATACGGCGGCGAAGAAACTCTATTGCCAACCTAACTCTGCCTACATTGCTATCTTTTACGCCTATGGAAAATAAATGTATACACTTTAGTTATGTAGTACCCTGAAATATTTTATGTTTTTACAAACATCTTAACTAATTTTGTTATGGATTTATTTTATTTAAAGATCAAATCACCAAAGTACCTTCAATAGCGTTGTTGCAGATTACTCAGTTGGAAACGAAAAATGTGCCAGGTGCCCCGATATTCAATTACCTTCGATTTAAGCTAACTTCACGGAAAAAAAGTCCAAAGAAACTGCATGCAGGCTTCTGGGAAGTCAATTGATGTATCTGTACTTTCAGATCGACTTATCATAAAAAGTCTTCTATAATAAGCAGAGACGAAAGTCAGTTAGGAACGAGGCGTGACTGAGAGCTTAAACAGGAATACGTCAGCATTAGGGGGTTAGAGAGGCAGTATCGCGTATGAATTCTATCCTTATCTAAGATAACGATAGAATTATATACGTGACGTAGCAATACACGTACGATGCCGCCTCTTTACCCCTACTAATGCTGTCCTATTCCCTTTTCGTACTCAGTCACGCCTCGAACCCTACCGGCTTTCGTTTTTTATAATAAGTCCTACTGAGATATGGTTAAATAGGAAGCTATCCCATCTTACTAAAACCAAGAATTTCAGTTGTAGACATCGACATTCAGTTGGGGTCTAAGAAAATCATTTGGTTGTGCACTGTACAACTCAGCTGATCTCCTCCACACTCAAAACGATCCTATGATGGTATACATCAGTTATTATGGCTTATGATAGTACCTTGAGACAATCGAACAGCTTCCCATGTTTCTCTTACTACATTCCTGAATAGATATGGAGAAAAAACGCAAGTAATTAAAAATATAACAGGATAAAGGTTCTACAAGCGGAGATTTTTATATTGTTTACCGGACCATGAAGAAAAAGATTTAGGAAACAAAAAGAAATATTTTTCAACATATGTTCCACTAACTGTCACACGCTTATTCCAACGTTTTTCTAATAAATCTATACCCTCCAAAAAAATCTTTCGGCAGGTCTTCAAAAAACTCTTCCACTATCGTTTTCAGGAAGAAGAAAAACAGCGTGTGCCAAGTCCGGATTCTAAGGTGGATGCCTCACCTGTACAAAACCGCAGTCGATTAATTTTTGGACTAGGTGAGCTTTATGGAGTCTGGCATTGTCATAAAGCAGCTTAATCTTTCGCTCACGATGTTGAGGTCTTTTTTGTTGGATGGCAGTTTTCAATTCTTTGATTGTTTCCTTATAGATTTTCCCTGTTATTGTAGTGCCATTCTCGATATATTCAATTAACAATATCGCTTCTGCATCCCAAAACACCGTAGCTACCTGTTTTCCCGATGAAGATTGTGTTGTTGCTTTTTTTGGTAATGGAGATTCCTTATGAACGCATTGCATGGATTCTTGTTTTATCGGTGGGCCCGGTGATACACCCACATCTCACCACTCGTTAATTTTTTAAAAAAGATCTTTGTCGTCAGCCGATGTCGCCAGGTTTTCCTCACAAATTTGTTGCCGACACAATTTTTGTTCTTGAGTAAGCGATTTTGGAATCCAACGTGCTAATACCTTATTAATTTCTAAATTTTTCACTTAAGATTTTTAAAACTTTAGCTTCAGTAGCAATCATTAAAACCCTTATTCTTCGATCTACTAAGACCAGTTCCTCAACTCTCTTGATGTTTTCGTTGGTTCTTGTTTGAACAGGCCTGCCCTTGCCCTATCAAAATTATTTACACCAAAATTTTACCGTAAAATATGACGGCGCATCTTTCCCATAGACGTTAATCATCCCATCAGGACGCACTTTCCTCCTTCGTTAAGAACTTGATAACACTTCTGTCTCCTAGCTGAATGTCGCTAATTTTTTGTTGATTAAACTTTTATAAAAACAACAAAACCTTTTAAATATGAACGAAACTTGCTCAACTTGTATCAAAATGTCACAGCTATTAGACAGCAAAAAGTTGCCAATGTCACTTATTTTATTCATACAGTAAATTTAATCAAAATCAGAAGTACAAATATTGAAGAGCACTGAAAGATTAAAACAGAAAGTATGAAAAAACATAAAAAAGGAAAATATAAAAATTGAAAGGCGGAAAGGAAACGCTATATAGGTATATGTAGTAGAATCGCTTGAACTACATACACTCGATACACGTAAAATAAAAGTAAAGGTAAGCCTTATTACTAAACGTATAAAAGCCATAAGGAAGCAGTTTGTGTTGTAACAGGACAATTATTCCATTGGATTCAATTTGGTAGGTATAATTTGAAATTAGAATCTTTAATAACCAAATTTAACTCACATAACAGCTTTAATTTGAGTCAAATAACACACACGCAGCATCATTTTCATTAACTTGAATGCCTATTAATATTGGGACGTCTCGCGTTCGTAAAAGGTACATTTCAAATGAATAAATTTGCATTTTACGCAATATCTGTACTTATCAAGAGTATCTATTGTATTAGTTCATATAGAAAATACCTTAATTTAATGATTAGTCACTGCAATTATCGCATGATGTTCCGCGTAACCGTCAAATCTATACAATTAACTGAACCTGAATAAGGGAAAACAAATTATTATTCCATAATCATACGATGATGAACCTAAGGCCCGGAATCGCAATTAACCCGTTTAATTACGCATGGAAAGGAATAAGTCCGACAGGAAACACCGTCGAAAGGATATATCATAAACAGGAAGAAAGTAAAATGTGCGCTGCGTTAAGAAAACCCGTCGTGAAACGTCGAAAGGAAGTGATTAAGAGACAACTTTTATTGGTATAAGTATATGTATATTCAGCACAGATACAATTACATATTTAAAAACGAGTAGAACTATGCACACAATTATGATGAATTGGAGAGTATTTCTAAGCCACAAGTAGGTCGATTTCGTTCTCTAAACCTGATATCCTTACAAACATGTTTGTGTTATTTAAACATGATTTTCCATTTTTACGTGAAACAAGGCTGACGTTTAATAACGACTAGACAAGATGTCGCGCGTGAGGAAGAAAATCTAGATCGTGATTAGGAAATCGGGGTTGAAAAATCAACGTTCTGAATGTTTTTGCTAGGTCCGGCTTGAGATTTGCATAGACATTAAAAATATTGTGTTAATCAAATACAATACGATTAAAAGTATCAAGTGCAAGAGGAGATTTCACATAAATAATAGTCGGCTAGTGTTATTGCACGGCAATTTACAATCGTAACGCAAGTATGTATGTGGAACAGTTTAGTCTACTTAATCTTCGTGTTTGTTGTTTTATTTACTATTGATGAAGAAAACCCATATACCGGGTGTCCCAGATCGAGCGGAATTGCATGGGCAGCTTTCTGGAGATGGAGATTTGGTTAAATGGGCAATGTTTTGCAGTTTTAAAAAATTAAAAGTTGTAATTTTTTTGTATGTCAAATATCTTCGTAAGTACGAAAAAAAATGTTATATGAATGTCTGACATTTCAGTTAGCCGAAAGGAATAACATTAAACATCCCTTTTCAAATGCCAAGCAAGCTGCTGGGAAAGATTGGTTTACCCAATTTAGAAAAAGATATCCGAATTTCCATAACAAGAGCGCGTGGTTTCAACAAAGTGGTGGTTAACACATTTTTTGACCTCTTAAAATCTGAATCAGTCGATAAAAAGCTCCCGACACATCGTATATTCAACGTAGATGACACCTCAATAAGTACGGTTCCTGGACATAATTCTAAAATAGTGGCACTGAGAGGTCGAAAGCAGGTTTCCAATCTGCCGATCGTGGAATGTCCATGACTGCTGTCATATGCATGTCGGCCGGTGGAAACTTTATTCCGCCTTTATCAATTTTTTCACGCCAGAGGATGAAAGGAGATTTAAAAGATGATGCTCCTCCTGGGTCAATATTCAGCTGCAATCCTAGTGGCTGGATAACTGTAGATGTATTTCCTCTTTGGTTTGATCATTTTCTAAATCATGTAAACCTACTGCCGAAGATCCCACTCAACTTATTTTGGATAGACATGGAAGCCATACCAAAAACTTGGAGGTTATTGATAAAGCACGAAAAAATAATGTTTGCCACCACATACCTCCTACAAACTGCAGCCCTTGGTTGTGGAGGTTACGTATCCTCTTAGTCGATATCTCGACCGTACTTTAGAAAATTGGCTGAACAATAATCCTGGGCGTACAGTATCTGTTTTCAAATATGTAAATTGTTTTGTGAAGCATATTTAAAAGGTTGTGCGCCTGAAAATAGCATAAACGGATTTAAGAAAGCAGGCATTGTGCCATTTGACAAAGATATTTTTTCCGATATCGACTTTTCCGCTGCTGCTGTTTCTAATGAAATCCTACCTGTAGAATCTCTTGCCAGACAAAGTACAGTAGAGAATTTCAACGACGTTAGTGTTGAAAATCAACGTAACAGAGACAATGAATCTATAAATATACACACACAGGGACTTGATGCCATTGGACAAGGACAGTTCTTGTTTTAAAGTAAAAGCGACTGATATTCGATCTTTGCCAGAAGACACAACCTTACGAAAAATCACCAACAGAAAGAAAGGAAAAACCGTAATATTAACTAGTAGCCCCTATAAAAATGAACTGGAGCAAGAAGTACAGAAAAAAGAAACTAATATTAAAAAATCTAATAACCAATTAAAAAAGGAAAATATACTGAGTAAAGGAAAATGTGAAAGGGGGGTTAATCTAAAAAGAAAGATTAACCATAAAAATAATCCTCAGTATAATGGCGTTCAAATTCAGAATCAGAAAGTGATCCAGAGTGAAGTTTTTAATTTTTTTGAAATAACTTCTGGCGGGTTCAACATTTTGAACTTTTTCAAACATATTTTAAATCAGCACATAAAACTGCAAAACATTGCCCATTTAACCAAATCTCCATTTTCGATGATAAGAAAGTTACCAATGCAAGTCCACTCGATCTGGGACACATAATAATTGTTAGTGCGTAACCTAAAAATATTCGTAACTTCAGAGGATGATGATAGAACATCTTTTCTTAAAACTCCTCTTATATTGGCTGATCCAAATAAATTGCCTAGAATGAACAAAATTGGATGGATAATTTTTTTATTTCAACTGGGATACCTCGCACCTCTCTATGCATTTGTTGCCTAAAAGTTTTATTAACCATGTCCAATAGCTACAACAATGATTATTGTTGGTTTTTTAAGTTATTAAACTTAAAAAAAACAAACTATGTTACATATTAAATTTTATTGTTTTAATAATAATAATAATACGTATTTATTGGCAATAAGGTAATAAACGTAGAACAATAGACATAACATACACAAACATATACACAATGCCAAAAAGGTTAAATCGCCTACAGAACAATTGAAATTGTTTTTTTTTGTGTTGTGTGCGTTGACATTCTTTTATGTATGTAAGTAGTATAAAACAAAAAAAAAACGAAGAAGTGTGTAATAAAAGACAAAATAAATTGACCTGTTGGTTTTGGAAAAAATAAAAATATATAACTCCTGAAGAAGACAAAACGCAATTGTTGAAACGTTAAAGATGTTATTTTAATTTCTATGAACCCATAAAAAGCCGCTAATATCAAGATAAAATTTTCAAATTAATTACGAGAATGGCTAAGAAACAAATTACGTTATTATATTTTCCTTATTTACTTGTTTCTATGTTGTTACTATTTTTATTATATTTCTCTATCATAATTAGTAGTCAGTCTTCTATTGAAAGAGTAACCAAAAAATATAAATTTCACGTAAACAGAGTAGTGCTACATAAAAAATTAAGGCAGACTGTTGAAAGAGGACCGCATGTGCCCAAAATTTCACATCATACTCTTTTCCGATGAGGCAACTTTATAATACATATTATAATGAAATATACGTAATAAACAATAACCAACAACAGCTTAAAACAAATAAACCATAAAAAGATACAAAAAGAAGAATTTGCAGGAGAAAAAGTACTCTGACTAGAATTCGTTAGATTCTCTTTAGATACAACAAATTGCAGCAAATCTTACCATTAGTGCCGGTAGTTATAGAACTGTTACGTAACAATATATTACGAAAACCTTCCTTTTTGTATGTCTACTCTTCAGCATTCCAGCGTAGAATATACAACACGTTGTTTTATAGGACATTCAATTACACCAATACTAAGACCAACATAATAGTAAACAACGATCGTTCTTGACAATAACGACAACAAAAAAAGTATAACAGTACTAGGCCACGCTAATTTGCAGTTGAATCGGTCGAGAATTTGAAGAGCACCAACTATAACGAGCATAACGATAATTAAATGAGTCCATTTAAGGAAATGTGCCTACCTACTATTTATGCGTTGTCTTCGAGGAATGATGGCTTAATTTAATTCTGTTTACTACCGGTAACTTAGAGCCAGATCGAACGGTATCAGCAAGCGTAGGAAAAAAGCTCCAAAGCAGGTGTGTTTGGATGCTTCGATCATTCGCGTAAATACTGTTATTTTTCATCACCGGAAATTAATTTATGAAGTTACTTAACTTTATTAGTCTGATTCATATCCTTTAAGATTTTTTTGTACAAAAAAAAATAAAAAGAAATAACGTAGGTGTAAATGTATACAAATTTTTCTTAGTAATCTCTGGAAAAATTAACTTTGCTGAAGAACTGAAAATGCTTTTATTTGCAATCAAACGAAGGTAACAGATCGTACTCCCCCATACACAATCACGCAAAACTGTCACTTTTGCACATCAAGCCAATGCACGCGCGCAAATGTGTGTGTTGCAAAACTGACTGTTCTGTCAGGTCCAGGCATGGCGTGATGGGATCTGAGTGAGTTTGATTTTGCACGGCGCGTCGCAAGCAAGCTTGAACGTGCATGTATGTACACATACACACCCATCACTATAGATCTCGCAGGACTGACAAGCATAGCCTGATCGTATGCCCATATTTTCACTTCACATTTGCTTTCGTTCAAGCACGTTTCAGTTTTGCATGATCGTGTATGGAGGGGTTTAGAAACGCAGTTAGACAGATATTTAGGAAAAGATTGCAGTTTTCTATTTTAAAATTCTTAGTAGGCTTTGGAATATCAAGTGGAATCCTTTCATGTATATATTTTTTGAGTATCATCTAGATCGAAAACCTTGTGAAGCGTCCCTTGCTAAACGTTCACAGTTTTTATCTTTATTTGTATCTCTTAAAAGCGTGAACTAATGGATCAAATTGGCTTTGTCCCCACTGCGCTCACTCTTCTTCGATCGTACCTGAAAAGTAGAAAATGTTATGGAAGCTACAATGGTTTCTCTTCCAGTGAGTTCATAACTTCATCCGGTGCCCCCAAGGATCGAACCTAGGTTCTTTGCTTTTCATACTATTTATAAATGATTTGCTGCTCCAACTTGACTGCTCTGTCCTTGGATATGCCGATGATATAAAAATATACACGTCGGTCCAGATACGAACGGGATATTGCCTTTGTGAATGGCAACAGAGCATTCGAGTCTCACTGATAGATCGCAGCCAATCGCAGTATATCGCAAAGCGAGCAGCGGTACGCACGCTTGTCCGCTCAATCACGTAATATTATAATTCAAAGCCTTCTGACAAAATGTACTACAGATTATGTTAGAAAGTACAGTTTCTTATATTCATTTTGTTACTGCTGTACGATGTAGAAGAACGAAAAGGTAATTCTAAGTAGAAAAATAAACAACGATTCTTATAAAGTCAAACTAAAAAAAAATAAATTTGATAAGTATACATTGAAATAAATTGAAATTCTAACAATGTTACTTTATTAAGGGGGAAAATCTCCTGGCAATATTGAACTTTGTAACTTTTGTATTTGTTGCGTTTTAAAATACGTTTCACAGTACTTCTACTAGTACCGATTTCGTCTAAAATTTGCCGGCTAAAGCAAGGTTTGCCCATTTCAACTAACGAACAAACCCTCACTTCTCTCTCCTCCCGCTCGGGATGCGTTAGAGGAATTTAAAGCTGTTCGTCTATTTGTTGGCATTTACGGCAATTCGCAAAATACCATTTAATGATCTGTACCATCTCTGCGGTTGTATAAACTGACATAATGTATTCAAAATCCACGATCTCTTGTTAGAACCTCACGAGCGCGCAGAAAGACAAAGAGTGCGTCACCCCGGTGAAATATGGACCAATGTATATTTAGAAATTACTTCTGCTTCGGATGAAGACAAGCTTCAGCACAAGCTAGATATGTTAGCTGCGTGGTATCGAAATTTTAGGCATAAGCTGAATGTTGAAAAGTGTTGTGTGGTCAGTTATACTCGCTCGAGGTCTTCACTCACCTCATCTTACTCTGTCTGCGGAAATAGACTTTCTACTGTAACCGAATTTAGGGATCTGGGAGTTGTTTATGATTCAGGCCTTACTTTTAAATCACACATTGAGAGTATTTGTGCAGAGACATTTATAAATCGTTGTGATTTATTGTGCGTGTCTCAATTACTAAAATCATTATACTACTCATTCGTGTTAAATAAATTGGAGTATGCATCTTTAATTTGGTATACAATTTACACATGTGATTCCTTAATATTAGACCGTATTCATCGAAAATTTTTTAAATTTCTTTCTTACAACGCCGGTGCTTGACCTAAATTATGATAGCGTTAAAATTCATTGTGGAATTTGTAATATCCCTTTAATGTGTTGGTCCAAAAGAGATTGCCTCCGTCACATAAATAGTAAACAGCATTCTTCAAAAAAAAAAAATTGCACACGACACTATGACAAATTTAAATTTAATTTATGCGTTACCTTTATTGCATGTAATCTACCGTTTAATTTACTAGACAAAGAAGCATATGTCTTCTTTTGGAATAAATGTACAAACTGCAAATTACCAAGTCGGGCATCGTTACAAAGAATTGTGCCATCTGCTCGTAAACATGTTGAAAAAAGAATTAAATCGGAGTTGAAAGATAAAAAACTGTGGTTATGTGTGGATGAAACAACAGATCGTAAAAAAAATTCTGTGGTTAATGTGATGGTACGTACAATGGAACCACATCAATCGTCACCTTCAATTCTATTAGCTTCCAGACGAGTACAACAATGTACTGCCGAAGTAATTCCAAAGTTAGTGTTAAATACATTGGAAAAATTTGAACTTTCAACAAGCCAACTGTTGATGTTTATGAGTGATGGTGCCGCAAACATGCATTCTGTAGGCCGGTCTCTTAAAAAACATTGTGCTAACATGTTACATATTACGTGTAAAATTCATGCTTTCAGTCATGTGGCAGATAGTATTAGAAAATGTTATCCTGAGATAGACGCTTTAATAGCGCATACAAAAGCAGTGTTTGTCAAATCCCCAAAACGTATTCGCAAATTTCACAGACTGTGCCACCGTATGCCTGAGCCACCAGAACCTATTTTTACACGTTGGAGAACATGGTTACAGGCCGCGTTTTATTATCATAAATATTTTGAGAATATTAAGAACGTGGTTTTACAATTCGATCCAAAGGAAGCTGCGGCTATCAAGGAAAGCCAGTCGAAATTTCAAGATAGTCAGGTTAAACCGGATTTAAAAACCATTCAAAACAACTACTTCGGACTGGAGGCAATAGAAAAATTACAAAATCCTTCGGTGTCGTTAGTGGAATCTCTGCAAATAGTGCAACATGTTCACGCACAGCTATGCGCGGTAGAAGACGCAAAAAATGTTTGTGCTCTAAGAAGGTTTGAAAGTGTTTTAGAGAAAGATTCTGATTTTGGCATATTAAGACAAATTTGTGAAGGTGCGTCAACAGAACCGTTAAGTTGTTCCAAAGATTATTTTAATTACGCAAATATAACGTCACTAGATGTAGAACGTTCGTTTTCTGCATGTAAACACACTTTTTCCTCACACCGCACTCGGTTTGCCGAAACAACTGTGGAAACATATCTAATGTTGCAGATATTTAACAGACATTATTCACTTTGTGATTTCACGGAAGACTCTTAAGACGGTAAGTGTTTGAGCACGTATTATATTTTATTCCTGACCATTTTCTAATATCAAAGTAAATGGAATATGCAATTTACTATTTAAGCATAACATTGAAATATTTTCCACTACTTTAAATGTAGTAGTTTTAACGGATGGATTTACCAATAAACTATCTTCGTTCCAATAAATGAATGTGTTTCGTCGGTTTATGTTTTTATATTGTTTCACTCAGCTTTAGATTTATAACCTATTAGGTGTAACCACAGCAACACCCGGAAGATATTTCTACCACGAACAACAACCGTAATGATTTACTACCACAAATAAATGTATTAATGCTTTCCTGAACACTTTACTTACAACACTTGATAACAATTTTTTCTGTAAACTACTTTTACGTAAAAAGTAGAAATTCAATGTCTGTTTCATATTTAATCAAACGATGGGAAAATGCAATGTTTATGTATGTAATTCTTGCCATTAAGTTAATGATTGTGGAATAATTATAACCCGTACTAAAACTTTACTGCCAGAAAAGTAGTAACACCAAATAGACTAACTATTGTCTAATTCCTCCTTTCATTCAAACCATTCGGTTGTTGTTAATGACCCAAGTAGCTCAATTAACTTTCTTTGATGTTTGCGCAATTATTCGATCCGTTTTCACGCAAAATATTTATAACTACGACTGTGATGTTCACATTTTAGAGACGACTTTGATATTTCGCCTCGCGGTTAGAAGCTAATAATGTTTAGATTTAACACGTTGTCAGCAAGGAACCCGGGGAAACGTGTGATATCTGTAATACAAGTTACGATTCCCATAATACGCAACTGCAAGTTAACCAATATGTTAAAGTTAAAATAATTACTCATATTCACCGCACGGTTAGTGGTTTCTAACTGTTCGCTCACAATTGCTACTTTTACTTTTACGATTTTAGAAATACAATAATTACTTTTAAATAATGCAACTGCGGCCTACGGTTTGGCGGCATTTCAAGTACGCTATATTAAGAGCTATATAAGAGCTATTTACAAAACCATAACTAATGGATACAGGTATCATCCAAGATTGTTTCTACTATCCTTTACATGCATAAGTATTTACAAAAGGCGTCTCAGTGCTGGTTGCCATATGGTTCTTCTAGAATAATAATAATACTTACATTGATAATTAGACTAAAACATTTTAAAATGCGAAAGTAAAATAACGATTTAAAACTATTTACACTTTTCTTTAACAAACTTTTTATTAATTTCTCCTCGCAAACGGATAAATCTAATTCTTGAACAAGCTTTTATTGAAAGGAGGTGTACCACAAGATTCAATAATTGGACCATTATTGTTTATCATTTTTATTAACGATTGACCTGCAACGTTTTCCAATTTGATTCTTTATGCAGATGATAGTATTTACATTAGTGCTAAACCCAATAAAAATCTTTTACTACAAGATATATACGTTAATTTAAACAACTTCAATTCATGGTTTGTTAATAATAAATCATTCATTTATTTTACACCTGGTAAACAAACAATGTTTCTACAAAGCAAGTACCACACACTAAATTCTTAGGTTTACAGATTCATAATGGATTGAATTGATATAGAAAAAATAAAAATTTGGTAAAATATAACAATTTTTATTTTTCAATATAATCTCCCCTAACTTCAATACATTTACATATTAGAACGATCAATTAATAATTCTAGACCTTTGTAAAAATAATCTAAAATTTTTCCCTCAACATTTTGTATTATAGCTGCTTGCAACTCATTATCGTCCTTAAAACGACGTCCCCTAAGATCTTTCTGTAAATAAATAATAATCACTTGGAGCCATGTCCCGACTAAACAGTAGATGTTTCAATTCTTGAAAACCACATTCGCGGACGGTAGCTTGTGAAATGCCTACAGTATAGACGGGTGCATTGTCATGTAATAATCGAACACCTTTTGTCAACTTCCCTCGAAGTTTTGCACGAATATTGTCCCTCAACTTATGCAGCAAAGACGCATTTTATGTGCTGTTGACAGTTGAATTGCGCTCTTTAAAGCCAATGAGTAAAATATCCTCACAATCCCAGAATATTCTGACTATCACTTTTTTCGTTGATTGAACGACTTTCTGGGACGAGGTTCATCAGGTCGCCGCCACTCCATCGATTCCTTTTTGGATAGAGAATCATAATAGAGAACCATTGTTCCATTTCCTGTGACAATAGACTCCAAAATCGTTAAAAATTTAATGACCGCGCGGACTCAATTTTCATTACCTCAGACATTTTCATACACTAGTCACGTTGTCTGGCTGGCTACTAAAAACTACTACTGTTCGAGCCGTAATATATATAGTGTAGGTCTCGCACATGTGCAACTATGACGCAACGGAGTTTGAACACGCTTGAACCTGTATAAGCCTGTCAGGCCAAGAATTTATGGCTCCTACTTCATAGATCATTCACAAACACAACTGGCACCTATGCATTATGCTCTGTAGCGATTAAATGGTCTAGTAACATTACTCGCATTTTGAGTCTAGAATTAGATATAGGTTTAAGTTTTTTTAGGGGACATTTACTTTTACAAGAAGAATTTTTATACTGCAGAAGAGAGCTATAAAGAACATAGTTAGCGCTTCTTAGACTAGCATACGTCAAATTTAATGAAGATGGCTTTCTTAAAAATAGTGAAATACATCAATATAACACTAGAAATAGAAATATGTTGACTATTCCTCGACATATTCTTCCAGTTCATGAAAGATCGCCTCAATATATGGGAATAAAGTTGTACAATGTCCTTCCTTCAACAACAAGATTGTTAAGTAGTTTACGAAGTTCTAAGGTTACAATAAAAAAAAATTCTTGTTAAATAAACCTACTTATTCGTTGAATGAATATTTTCAAGCCTGCACGTCGTCGGCACAAAATTAATGTTATAATTATATACTTCTGCTTCATGTTGTGTATTTCCTATGGCTTGTCTGATACCACTTGTGGTCTAATAGACAATAAACCATTTATTATTATTACCATTTCCTTGGCAACAATTATTTCTTCTATATCTTGTCTTCCCCTGTATATTACAAGCAGGACAGGGCCAAGGACACTGCTCTGTGGAATTCCTCATAAAGTTAGCTAATACTTTATGCAGATTTTTTGTGACCTGTTGCTTAAATAGTATTTAAATCATTCCCAAAATACACCTTTTCACAACACTGCATCAACATGATATATACAGTAGTACGTACCAAATTTTTATGTGAAATACTTGATCTCCCTTAAAATGCAACAGGAAATAATACTACCAATCTTTTTACATGTTCCTGTATATTACAGAAGTACAATAATTACATAAGGGTTGAGTGGGCATCTTTTACTTGTATACATACAAATTGCTAATAAAATTTTTAAAAATCTTCCTTTTATCAAAATAGTACCAAGCATGGTGGTTCTGTTGTGTTGAGGTTCGGGCTCTAGGGCGGTCTCTGCGTGATTTCCAATCGCCATCTTTCGTTTCTCCTGCAAATAATAATAATTATTACTATATGGCCCCAGACACCCAACAACTCGAATGAACATAGGTATCAAAAACAGAAGACACACTTCACCGTCGGGGCAGATCGGGTGACTCAGAATAAAAACAACATAGGTAGGCCCCACAGGGAAAAAGTAAAACCCACAAAGGACAGAAACACATAGGACTATCAAAACTATACCATATTTTTTTTTCTACATAAAAGTGTAAAAAGGCAGAAGTTTACTTAAAAATTTTCCTGGGCCCGAATATATGTAATTAACGTTCAATGGTAGTTGTAGTACCATACATGTAAGATCTATTACCAATCTGTCTGCACTGTGTTTATGCTTTCTGCATCCTAATATAATATCCCCTATTTCGTTACACCTATCACATAAATCATTATCGGCTATTTATTTTATGCAGATTCCATCATATCCTAAATATCTATGTATTATATGGAATTTGTATGCCATCTCCTGATGCTTCATTGGAGGCACCTTTAGCTAAAGCATCCTATAATTCATTGCCGCGAATCCCTGCGTGGTCCTACACCCACGCGTATGCGTATAATTGTTTTACCTAGATACAGAATGTAGTTCAGCTGTAAAATTTCTAAGGTGATTGGAAACAATTTATATTTAATATTGTTCAAACCAACAACTTTTTGGAGTGACTGAAAGCAGCATATTTACTTCCATCTGTTTGAAGAATGTATTGCAATGCACTCTTGATTGCTGGGGCTTCAGGAGTAAACACACTGGCATCTGTCGGAATTGTAGTTCTAACATAGTATGCTGTAAATGGTACATAAAAAGCACAATCAGTTGTGCTGTTTTGCCTTCACTTCAGGGAAAATAAGTTTGTTATGATATATCTCTTTCGTGAAATCTGGAAGCCAAACTGTTGGTATATAGCAAAAGCAAATATAAGGAAGTAGATAACAAAAATTTGGACCATATTTGTACATCTGGCTATCATAGATCGCTGTATTACTACACACTAATGTAAGAAGTGGAGAAGTTTTCTTACTCCAATATCTAGCCATCAAGTAATGCCGTTTAATATATTCCTGCAAATAATTGGTGACGATTCTGCTAGCATATCTGCATCATTGTCTTGCTGCAGCATAAAGTTTGCACCAATTGAACGTTGTCCTAATGGTATTCCAAAGCTTTTGGGGTGCGCAAATAACCTTCTCCGATTTATTTTGCAATGATTTTCATTAAAGGGTCGATGCCAGATGCTGCACCGCATCCTTAAGAAAAACAAAACCATCTCCGTGTTTAATAGTTGGCTCTATCTCGTACAAACTCTCTTCATTGCGAACCAAAGAGTTCTAATTTGAATTCGTCAGTTGCACTATTCAATTCGCTTGCTAATTCTCTGAATTATTATTCCTATTAAGATTATTTTTAAAGAATAAAGCAACAAAAAACCCTTTTTCCTCCTTCAGGAAGTCATAATACCAAAAGAATGCAGTACCTACCTTGTAAACGACGAGCTTAATCTGTAATACAATACACAAGAGATAAAACAAAAGTGGGACTCACAAATCATCTTTTACTGCACAAATACAGTTCTCCGTTAGCCTGCAGCATCAGCTCATTCCTCACTCTTGATATATGCACGTGCTCGTTTGCCGTATTCTTCGTTACATCAGCCGTCGCCGTGCATCAAAATAACTGTATTTTCTCGCATGCAAATGGAGCTGGTTTAAGTGCAGCTCCATATCCGCATACGGCTGGGTTTGGATTCGTTGTCGTTGAATAGACGGACGGTTATCCGATTCTAACAGCGGCTGACCGCATCGAAGCACTAATTTACGGACAGCGAATAGAGGTACTGACGTTTCAACGACAACGAAAACGACATTTCCACAATCTTCGCACGCTATCTCGAAACGTTAGGACGAGAATACTTCGAATGTATGTCAAACGCACATATAGACGAATCTACCATTTCAGCAAAACGTTATTACGGCGATTACAGGAATTTGAATGTGAATTTAAAGAGTAAATTGCTAGTAATGCTTCTGAAGAAGTATGTTAGTAATTGTCTTGATGTTTAGTACACTGAATTATCCTCGATTAACCCAATTTTCATTTTAATTGAAAAACTGCTGTTTTGAGTGCTACTTCTGTTCACAGCTTTGATTACATTCAGTGTTAATCCATGGAATCCATTAGTGCAATCATAAAATCGTGTGAAACCTTTAAAGAAGAAAGGTGACCGTATTCTAAAATCCAAGCAAAAACATTCTTCTAAATCAAAAAAATCACATATTTACGAGGTTGGTATGATAAATACCTGTGTTAAAGAAGACAACACAATTGTTTTGCATTTAGTAAATGTATTTCTCGTCATAATTTCCTTGTTTTAAGCCATCCAAATAATAGGATTTGTCGAGCTCGGCAAAATAGTTGTTTGCCTTGTTTCGGTACACTACTCTGATAATAATAATAAAAATAGTGACTTTATTTCTCAAACAAATATAAAGTATAAATCACCGAAAAACAAAATAAACATTACACTTGAGAAATCTGGAGTTTAAACCGTCCCATAGAAGCGTCTGCTCTTCCACTCAACCAGAATACTACTAAAAACTAACTTAAGCCTAAAAGAGAGATGTGCTCGCATATATTCCTGTTGAAATAATTTAATATAGTTAAAACAATTAAAACAATCAGACCGCCGCTGCCTATTCATTCAACCCAATCGTCTAGTGGCTAGCTTTGGAGCGGAAAAAGATATTGAAATAGTTTTTCCTTGAATAATGTTGGTGTTTGAATTTGCTTATATTGTGTGGGTATATTATTATTACAGTTTGTTAAAAAGGTGGTACCGGCAGTGGCGCACCGCATAAAAGTAGGTACGTAATATACAATATTAGTGAAAAATAATATTGTTACCTTTTCCTATCGTCATGATATCCACAGTGGCAATTGGCAACAGCCCTGGTAAGCTGCGTAGAATTGCAACATCAGCACCGCTTCCATTGTCGATTCATTCAGCCGTCGGCGGTGTTGTGAATACGTTGTCGTATACTTCGAAAATGATCGCTCAACATCCAGTGAAGTAAGATTTGCAAATGTCAGATATTCCTTTTCCTCATCTGGGCACTCTTGATTTTCAGTTATAGACCGAACCTTTTGTAAATCGGGATTTTTCGTTAAAATTGCACCAAAATTTTTAAGCAACATCGACTCCTATAGTGTTCGTCAAGTTTTCTAGAGCGGCTTGTAAATTGTTTATGCAATTTAATGCGTCTCGTGCAGATAAGTGACTGTTTTCTAATTGCCCAACAGCTTGTGCAACTTCAGAATAGTTCATGGAAATTTCATCTATTTATTGTTGAACGTCCGAATTGGAAAAAAGTTGCTGACTATCTCGAACTGCTGCAGTATCATTTGAAGCAAGTTTCAAGATGACATTTTTCACTCGTGAAAAATATTTCTGATAGTAAGATACTGCCTGGAGCCATGTTCCCCATCGCATTATTACAGGCTGAGGTGGTGGTGGTAATTTCGGACACAATTGTTTGAATACACGGATGTGTTTGAGAGATTTGATGAACACTTTTTTGGTAGATGCTATTAACTTATCCACCATCGGATACTTCTTTCGAATGGTTTCGCTACGAGGTGACATGCGTGTATGAAGTATGTTGTATGAAGAAGAGTCGGAAAGCATATTTTCAACATCCTACCAACTCTCAGCATTGTTGCGGCTCCGTCAGTAACGAACATTGAGACTTGGGTTCCTGTGATACAAAATTCTCTCAACGAATCTTTTATTATCTTGACAACGGTTTCTGCATTAGTTTTCTGAATCCTTTTACTGAATAGCAACAATGAAGCCGGTGGACCATCACGTTTTAAAGGACGCGCTACAACATGAATGACGCTGTGTTTCTGAGCATCCACACATAAGCAGATTTTCTTATTTCTCAACTTGTCTTTTATACATTCCTTTACTATACCTTCCACACGTGGCAAATTGTATCGTAATTGCATAGATGTTCGATGACTACCATCAGATGAAGGTGCATGGTCCTTATAAACTGCATCCAACTTCTCTTTGATTTCTGCACACATTTTCCCATCCAAAAAAAGAAATCGAATCACTAACGGGTATTACTTTTTTTCATGATTCCACAAGTATCTAAACTTGCTCATTTTCCACAACTCTCAAAACAACACTACTCGATGAATCTCTCCGCAGTTTTGACAGAAGTCGGCTAAAGAATAACTCTCACAGTGACGCGGATTTTGACACGAAGCGCCATCTATCTCGAAACATGGGTATTTCTCATGCCATCCTTGTATATACAATGTGTGCCCAGATGAGCCACCCCAATTTTCTTTTTTATTTTTTGAAAGAAGTCATTTTTAGTCAATTGTTTTGCTTATTTTGAGATGTTAAGTACAATGATCGAACTTGCGAAAAAACATACAAAGCGTTACAAAATATTCGATCAATTCTTATCAAATTATCATCATTAATCGAAAATTTAGGTTTCCTTGGGCTCAATACTTACAATTTTGTGTGGATACTACTTCATTAAATTTGTCGTAAAACATGCTTCGTTTGTGAATAAAATATTTCGGTAGATCAATCAATCAAAAATAATTTTTACCAGAGTGAGATACCCCTTTCGGAGGCGCATTATATGTATGCCTCTGCTGTAATGTTCGCTGACATTGAGTCAAAATATTTGTCCATTCACATATTGAAGCTGTTCGCTTATAATTTAGCCCGTAACTTACATCTCTTATGATAGAAATTGTAATACTAGCAATTAAAGCCTAGAGACCTAATATAGCTTGTGTTTTTGTATATTAAATGGTCCATGCCTACGGAAGATGCAGATGGATTTATTCAGCAGTATATATAAATAAGCAAAATTAAACGATTAAATCTGCTTATTATTGCATCAATTCTTCTTGGCATTGCATACAAATGTGAATGGATGATCTCTCGAGAGATTATAATGCATTCTTTATTGAAGTACTCCCATAATTTGAATTCCGTTGGGGTCGTGGGCACTTTTATATCCTTCACCCAAATTTTATACACTTTTCATGGGCGTAAGGTCGTATGGCTGAGTCTCTGACAACCTAATCGAGATACTCGAGAATATTAGAAAGATCAACTTAACAAAGCAAACCCAATTATAGAAATTTCCAAGTATAGCTACATCATTCCCTTGAAAAAATAAAAAGGAGATATACAGAAATCATGTTTCACGAGGAGAAAATTCCAGTGTATTGTTATACAAATAATTTATATTTTGCGATTTTCTCCGCCAACTATAACCTTTATTGTCACTAGTGTTGTTAAATTTGGTACACCAGTTTGCTTCCAATATTTTTTCGTTAATATACTTTTGGAATAGATATGTACTTCCGAGTTAATCTCGAAATAATCTGTTATTTAACGGTTTGGTGGTCCATTGGCAAGAAGTCCTCCGCCTGACGAGGCAAAGTTAGGCACTATGTGTTCGAGACCCGCGAGGATTAAATTTTCCGGGACAATCTCGAGTCACCATTCGCAGTTACGAGACAATTAACTGCGTTTCAGCCTTTACGGCGAGGGGGTAATAGTAACAAAGCCGTAGAACACTTTACACACGCAATTTACACGCTAAGAGCCCTAAGGTCATGACAAGCTTTAAAAAGCTTATACACGCCGCTGAGCCGTCACCACACAAAAAAAAATCCAGTCCAAAATACACTCGTGGACAAATTTAGAGGAACGCCAAAATAACACTGTTAATTTTATAACAGCAATTGTTTAAGCCAATTTGTTATTTTATATTTAAGTAAGGTGTAGTTTGTTTATCTGTATATGATCGTGATCGTGTTGAAGGTTTTTCTTTGACAAATTTGTTAATGTCAACGTTTACTGTCGATAACCAATTTTAGTCAACCAATTTTACAAGATACGTGATTTTACTGAAGTTGGGGTTTCTAGAGCTGTCACTCTAATCGAAAGTGGATACAGGTATCGAGAGATGGCCGAAATGCTAAATGTTTCAAAATCAGTGATCTGTTGTGTGTCGTGTGCGACGACATCGGCAGACGGGACAATACAAAAGGCGTCGTGTACAAAATCGAAAAAAAGCAACAACAAAAAGAGACGACAAAGCAGCCTTCAA
The DNA here is from genome assembly GCA_029619315.2 of Dynastes maya. Lineage (NCBI taxonomy): Eukaryota > Metazoa > Arthropoda > Insecta > Coleoptera > Scarabaeidae > Dynastes > Dynastes maya. The sequence continues at coordinate 32,747,340 of JAROYE020000006.1, read as the reverse complement.
CAAGTACGTCAGGTGAATATAAGCACAAAAACCGTAAAACAAAGAATCAGAGAATTATGAATGGTATCACGTATACCTGCCAAAGGTCCGTTGTTAACCTGGCAACACAGTGTAGTTCGTAAGGCTTTTGTTCGAAATCACTGACATTGGTCTATATGGAATTGAAGTCAGGTGCTCTTCGGTGATGAGTCCAGATTTTGTCTCCAGCAAGATGATGGAAGAGTAAAAGTGTGGCGGCGATCATGTGAAAGATATGCCCAATGCAATATTGTCTAAAGAGTTCCTTGTGGTGGAGGATCGCTGTTGGTATGGGGTGATATTTGTTTGGGATCGCGAATAGAGCTTCACATTGTAGAAGGTGGATTCTTAACAGCTGTTAAGTTAAGTTATATGAGACATTTTAGAAGACCTTGTTGTATCTTCCGCGCCATATATTTGTGACAGCTTTCTTTTAATGCATGATAATGCAACACCTTGCATTGCAGGCATTGTTACTCAGTATTTGTAAGAGGTCCAGTTGAACCTGCTGGAATGGACAGCGAGGTCGCTGGATTTAAACCCAATAGAGCATGTTTGGGACAGGCTTGGGAGACAATTAAAGCATAGAAATCCTGCACTTCAGAGCTTACAAGAACTTAGAAATGCGCTATTGGAGGAATGGGATCAAATTCCCCAAGAATACATTGATAAGTTGATATAGAGGAATGACTAAGAGGCTGCAAATAGCGTTAAGGACAAGAGGAGGCAATACACGATATTGACATACTTTCCCTATGTACCAAACAACATTGCTGATTGCGTTGGTTATGTTAATTTTGTTTTTGGTTGAAATGTTAGTTTTTACAAATTTGATTAAATTGTACATAAATATTTCTTACGAATCAGCATAAAAACTTGTAAAACACGTTTATGTGAATCAAGCATATCAAAAATATTTGTTATTTTATTTATTTTTTGGCGTTGCTCTATAGACAAAAACAAGATTTAAATCACATATCATACCTGTTACTTACCTGTACAAATTCTTTTTCTGTAATTTCCACTATTTCGAATAATCTCGTCTTCTTTCAAGGACATATATATTTGCATATTCCACATGCCTTCCTTTCATATCTAAATACAGATTAACCTGCTCAATTGAGGTTTCTGACGCCACAAAAGACGATTTTATGCATAATTATGCCGCGAAAATTATCATTTCCTATGGAACACATTCTACTGCTAACGTAAACGGAATATCGTGATATAATCCCAAAATACCTACATTGTACATTATAATAACCATATTCTCGTCTAGAAAGTTTCATTCCAAGATTAGTTTGTTTCGGTTTCTGTATGTATGTATATATATGCACACACCGTACGCTATTACAATATTGTACGTACATACGAGGTCATGGTTACGCTGGACATTAACCTGAATTTTCACGTTACATATGCGAGTTTTGCTAATATATTTATGGTCATAATAAAAAGAGTGCTAGAGTGATAAATGTCGCTGTTTTCCTCTTTAAAACACATTAAATATCATTCAACAAAAGAGAAATTTTTAAATTCGCAGAATGTTTTCATAGAACATATTTAATAATAATTTCCTGAAATAACCTGTATATTAGATTTTTTGTTCGGATCTCTTCATATCGTAAATGATTTTGCTTTGATTACTTGTTCAGGTAGACATTTTGCTTTCATCATTATTGGATTACTGTTTTAGGCGTTTCTATAAAATGATGGTCTGAAGGCTTTCCATTATTCACGAGAGAAATGTGAAAACAAAAACAAATATTGATTTATTTAAATACTACCAATAATAACATGGGAATTGTAACTGTGTAACATCAGAACAATTGCTGTTATGAATCGACATTAAAATATAAGATATATGACGTTTAAAGTAAAGGGACTTACTAGCAATGTCCCAAAAATTTACATCAATCAAAAACCATTTTTAGAAAAATAATTTGCACGATTTTTATATTCTCAATACGAAATATAAATTCTGACATTCGAAAAAACTGGAATTCCGTCGTCCCTATGAAGGTGTTTTTTACATACTCTCTCTTGTTGCCGATATTTCTGGACCCAAAACAAAAGCAAAATAACTAGAAAACAAAGGTAGAAATGCTGATAAACTTGTTTTTTTCCGTGAATTACGGAATATCAGCTTGATACTGTTTCAACAGCTTAATAAAGAAATTGAAAACAATAAAGTATTACGAACAGTTACAAAATACAAAATTTGGACGTTTTACACTACTTCAATTCGCTAAACCCCGCATTCTCTGAAATAACCCAATATAATTAATTTGCATTTGAAGATATTTTAACCAATAAATTCACAAATTATACTACTTTTGAATACCAATCATGACTTCTCGACTCGTCTTAGCATAGCTACAGCCTAAAGGCCTCACTGACTTAGCATCCCCTCGCTCATCTGTTATCGCCAGCCTTTGTTGATTTTCAACCAATGATAACCCGATTTTTATTTAAAAATCTTTATTATTCTTAAAATAAAACTATATCTAACTTAATCTATATAAACCATTTCAGACTGCAATTTTCTACCAAGGTTTGCCGTCTAAAAATTATTTTTTATGACGCACCTTCCCCGCTAAGATCGATTGAAATAGGTCCTCCACGAAGCCGATCTCTTCAAAACATCCGGAAACCTACCCAGCAGTGTATGGAGACGATGTTGCCATCTGCTCTATCTATCAGAACGAAAGTAGGACCATTAATCCTAACAAGTGTGTAGCGAGGTTCACAAATAAAACAAAATAGGCTCCTATGAATGCTTCCGTGGATGACACTGGAATGGGTCGTGCTGGACAAAAGGTCGACATCGGCGAGCCATATCAACGATATTGAAAAGAAGTTGGGCACCGCTAGAAGTCCTATTCTTAGCGGGAGCAACGTGCTCGATATGGGTACCAAGATCCGGCTATACACTTCCACACTGCGACCACTGATGACCTATGGATCCTGCATGGTGTACAGTGTTAGAATATCAAATTAAGACATTAGAATTACGACGAAGTGAGTTCTTAAGATCCATCACATTTACCCCCCGACAGTTGAGCCAAAACCGACCTGGCCAAAGGTATTTAAAAGGGGGCGAGAGAATCCAACAATCAGCTGGAGGTTGAGCCACAGGATCGTCCACCACCGACAATGATGAAGATCAAAAGAATTGAAGACGCACTACAGAACGGAGAGTAGATGACACAGATTGGTTATGGAGTGGACATTCTAACATATGAAATACCTACGAAGAAAGAGAAACTTAAACCAACTCCACTTACAATAGTTACAACCAAGTATTTAGATAAACCAGTTGGTTTCAATTTCGTGCTGTCCAGTATAATCTTGGGTTTCTTCTACATTAATATTTAAGTGTCTTGCCTTGAATGCCTTGTTTCAGCTTATATAAGTTTATACAGAAGGTCCTAAATTGTGTTCCATTTCGTGGTAATTGTTGCCAAATTCGCTGATTATTTAAATTAGGTATCTTATGTGGTCCATGCGGAGGGCGCTGTAAAATCAACAACAAAGAAACTGAAACTTAAGCACATTACCTATCAAGAACTAACAATTTAAACAAACCAAGCACAATCAATTAATTACAATAGAGTTTGATAAAGTAAAGGAGAAACAGCAATTAATAAAACAAGTTAAAATGACATAAAATAACGAGCGCAAGAATTATTTACACTTTTAGAATTGTGATTTGTCTGTTCGGCAGTTGTTATGATTACTTTGCTTAACAACGAGCTCTCTAGATCGGTCTGGCGCTACAAGAAACAATTTAGCGCTCTTTCCTAGCCCACATTGCGGAACAACAAAAACAGATTACCATAACCTTTATTGTTGCATATCATCATATTTCTTAAGTTAAAGTATAACATACAACGTGTTATCGTTGGATTGACCTCTCGATTATCTTTCCGAAAACGTTAAAATATACAGGATGTTTTATTTAAAATAAGAAAATTTATGTCACTTCTGGTGACACCGGAAATATAATTGAACTGCCGATAACGGCAGAATTTAATTCATGAAAATTGGAAATCGACCTACTTTCTCTAAAAATGCTAGCTTCTGCCGTTCAAAAGTTAGCATGAAGGGGGGAACACTTAGGACCGCACTGTATGATAAATTCTTTGAGCTCCTTTTGGCTTCTAGCAAAGATTACCCAATCATCTTGTCAAATTGGTGGTGGTTCCTCCACTGGCATTATTCCAGATGGGTGCTTCCTTTCTTGTATATGGGCAGTATATGTAAATCTTCAGGGACATTTCCTATTACGACTTTGTAAGAATTACAATGAGTAATTTTATTTTATTTCTACCCATGTATTTGGCATTTTAGATGTACTCGGATAACGACTGGCTCTTTGATTTCTTCCACATTTACATGTCTACGTGTTGACTATACTTTTGTTGTATCTTGTTCGTCTGTCTTCTTTCTTCCTCTTATATATTAAAGTTTTAAAGTAATTTCCTCAGCATTCTAAGGTAAAAGGTGTTACGACCATTTCATTTAATAAACTAGCATATAATTACCTAATAGCAATTTACACTTAATCATTGTTCTACAAATATAAAATAACTGTAAACCGCATAGCTATGTATACGTGTGAAACGTTATCGTTTAATGAGCATGTTCCCTATAATAGCCGTGGTCAGTAATTCACCATCTGCGCCATCGTATTATTGAAATTTATTCGTTTATTGCTACTTTAAGAACGTTAAGGTTGAACCATTAGAGCTCCATTGGCGTACGCAACAATAATCTTGATTGAACGGCAAGAGTTCGCGGTGTATTCGCGTCCAGCTTTATTGCACCGTAAAATCTATACTGTCGGAGTCAATATTTAGCTTGGATGATTGCCGCCGCGTATGACATACAGACATTGCATAATAGTAGATATTTATAGTACCATTTTATGGGTGGACATAACATCGTAATAAAACTCGTACGGTATCCATTATTACAGATAGCGTTAGGTATTTCCGATAGAGGAAGGTGTGTCCGTATTGTTCAGCAATATGACAGTATTTCAATGTACGTACAAGAAATCACAATATATATGAATAGACATAAATACTTTAAATGTCCGTAAAAGACCGTACGAATCCAGTAAATCTTGAAAGCATAATAATAATAATGTTAGTACACAAAATAAGCTATTCACTACTTCGACAATTGTTTCTGTAATGTTGTGTCAAACGGAAACTCAATTTAATTTCTATTGAGACCTTAACCTCCTACTGCTTTGAAAAATGCCCATCTTTTTCGCAAATATCATTTCAATTAAGAGGGATTGGATTTCCTTTCTAGACGGAGTATCCCATATTTTGTTGCACAGCCAATATATGAACCAGTATAAGGTATTAAATAGTTTTGTAAAACTTGTTTATATTATTTTTGTTCCATTGTTCCGTTAACGAAATATACTGGTCCCGGTCCTTCTGTCGTAATACATGACCAAACCATTGGAGATGGAGGGTGTTTAATAGATTTGATCGTACACGCTTCTTTATAACGCTCTGAAGGACGTCGACGAACAAATTGGCTTCTCTCTTCTTCTTCCGCCTAAATGAGTTTGCTAGTAATAAAAACGTTGCATTGTATCATCTCAAAACTATAATATTTTTGAGTCTTCTATTCACCAAAATATCAATAATCCGGATTAATTACTTTTATCCAGTTTTTTTACTAGAGTTTCTGGACACATCCTGCCGTGCTACAATTTTAATCATATCTATTAGTTACATTGGTTTTATTGTTATTTAGGAAGAGACAAAACTTGCAATGAGCTTCTTTTACTACGTTGCTTCCGTCACAGCCACAATACTCCCCACACAGCCACAGTACTCAATATCCTCTAACTCAAGCAACTTAGTAAAAGCATTTTTCTTTAGTATTCATTACCACTATCAGAAAATATTGGAAGAAAACAAAAGATAGAAGATACAACGGTATCCTCAGTGTAGCTTTTAATTTAGGGTTTGCGATTATTCCAAAAGTCATCCAAAATAACGCAAAATAAAAAACATCAGAGAATCATCGATATTAATCCTAACGTTCCTTAGAAATCGAGAATAGCATGCACAAGGTATACGTACAATAATCCATAACCAAATTTTAATTTAAACTTAAAAGTAGAATTATAAAGATTGAAAAATCCTCTAGGGCAGTTGCAGAAATAAATCTGGGATCTACATTCATTCTTTTCACAGTTAAATCAATGTATAAAGATAAATCCAGGAAAATAAAACGATTTCAGAAGATCCTGAAGAAAATCTTGATTATAATGATGTCAACAAGGCAAAACATAGTCTAGGGCACTGTAACCTAAAAACCATAAACCTTAACAAAAATTATTCTGAAGAAAATTATTAAAATGTACTGAAAATAAACAAAAACTAGGAAACTAACTAATTTTATCAAATAGGGACGAACTACAAAGTGTTTTGGGGTTAAATAGGCCTAAGCGTAATATTAAAATTATAAGTTAAGAAAGCGAAAATCTTTTCAACTTTAAAATCGTGCAGTGAAAATCCCATTAACTAAGAACAATTAGCACATGGGCATAACAGGAACCTTGTAGCAACAAAAACTTACATCACTAATTAATCACACACTTGTATACATCCATGTTTAGCAATATGGGACATCAAATTAAAACGTTACAAAATACATATTTCATATTTCTCGCATAGTTTATTCCAAAATGCGTTACAGTAATACTTATATAGTTATTTCCGTTTTCTAAGCGTTTGATGCCAATCGCATTTTATCGCAGCGACAATCTCTATATGGTTATACTTCGTTTGCAAGTGAAATTTTACAATTGAAAATTCAAAGGATGTAAGAATTATTTACTTAATAAGAAAAATTCTACAATCTTCCTGGTGACATAGTTTCTGACGCATAATTTACTCGAAATGATGGAAAGCTTGTCGGACGTGTCTTAAAAGAAGTTAAATGCATTACGAAGAATGCACAACGCACTGTCTTTTAGATGATTTACTGGTTCACGGAGATTTCATCTTAAGGTATGCGGTTCCATAATTTTATTTTCTCTTCGCTACCATTTATTTTACAGGTGTTGTATGATTTTACATATTATTATTATCTTATTATGCACGCACATTACTAAAATATGAAAGTGGTCTTAACCTTTTTCGCATACTGCACAAATAACTAATTAATTGTATCATGTTTCCAAAGAGCTACCTGCCGCTCTATAAAATCCTCCACCTGACGTCAAGCAACAAAAAGCAAATTAAATCATTCATTCTAGATTCTTTTATACGCAACAATATCCAAAATAAATTTTTAGTTTCAGTAAAGCCTCCTTTGTTATTGTTATACACATAAAAGTGTGTTTTTGGTTGAAGAATATCTCGACTCAACGTGTCCTTAACGTGCTTTTCAATATATATTTTATTGTTATACCTCCTACTAAAAAATCTGGCCGTCCCTAGATAATGAATGGTATAATAAATTATATTAAAAAGTATTTTTTTCTGATACCTGGTATGTAGCTCCTGTGCGCTATCGGACCAGTCTAACCAACCCACTTTGGGCGAGAATGTCAACCGTTCTACAGAGTATTTTTGTTGTTAGAATTTACAATTGAAAGTGCAGTGGTTCAACATAGATATTTCTGTTAAATCTGTATACTAATTCTTTACGAGATTTTGATGTTGAGATGTTACATCTTTATAGAGACCCTCGCACCTTTGGCCTTTAAGCTCCCCCGTCACAAAGATACAGGTTAAATCGCCCCAGATTTTTCTTTCACACTTTTATTACCTTGCCGAGGTTTTAAGAAACCTAAAAGAGATTTACCGTATGTTAGAAAATGCGGTCTCTAATTCTGATCACGTTAAATCGGGGTAGAGGGTGATCTTCTATCGTAGGCGCCAATAATGGATTTACCGAATTACTAGCTTTAGCGAGCGCGTTTCAAGATAGCTCACGGAGATATTGTTGTAATGAACTTATTTGGAGGTCCCCACGAAGCTGAAGATTTCCAACGAACCAAGGGGCTCCGATAGTAAGCCTAAGTATTTTATTTCGTAGGACATCCAATTTGTGGAAATGGCTTGCCGCGGCTATCGACCAAGAGATCGCGCCATACTTGCGGTCTGAAACATTGTAAATCAGCAGTTTTTAAGTCCAACGGGGATTGGAGATGAGGACGAACCATCAGTCCGTTTCTAGCTCGAATGAACCTAACCTCGACGTAATCGACGTTTAATTTCCACGTGAAACGCTGATCCGGAAAGACGCCAAGTCACTTCACCGAGGAGCTCCAGGAGATCCTCAAACCATCGATCTCAATCTCAACTGGAGAAGGTTTCCTCCTTCTCATGAACCGAACAGCCACGATTCGTCGCAGTTAACCGAGAAACGACTATCAGACAGCCACTCCACCAATCCATCCACCACACCCTGGAGGTGCTTGACTACAAGATCCTCACTCCCAGACGACGTATAAATCGCCGTACTATCGGCGTACATGCAAGGATGCACCTGTATAACACGCAGGATGTCGCTTGTGTACAGAATGAACAATTCAGGTGCCAACAGGGATCCCTGAGGAACTCCCGCTTAGATTGGCCTTCTAGATGGCAAGCCCTGTCCATTCCGGACAGAAGAAGATCTGCCGCTCAGATAAGACTTCACAAGTAACACCTTTCGCCGATACCGAACTCTCGCAATTTCCGACTACAGCACAATGGGATAAACTACCTGAGAAGCTGATTAAATTTCACAATGACTGTAATGCTTTAAATTATCAAAAAAATAGATAGATTCAAATAGAACAGAAAAAATATTTTTAAAGAAAAACGAAAATTGGTTATCAAAGGAATTTTTTGCCTCAAAGTGTGCCCTCTACTTCCACAGCTGCGAAGCAAGAGAAGGAAAACCAAAGAACTTGGAGAAATGTATGGAAGTAGCAAATTTTTGTAACACGAATCAGATACAGAAGTGAAAAGAAAACTGACGCAGCAAGCTCAGTTTGAAAATCACAATTATTTGTTGAAACTGCAGTCAGAAGTGATGAAAACTAAAGTGAAGCTTTCAAAGTATATTGTGTTTTTATTTTTAATTTTGTTGTACAATTATTTTTAGTATTTAAAAAAAAAATAGAATGTTTTTAGTATTTACCATCTGTTTATTTATTCTTAATTATTTTTGACCAAAATAACTAATCTATGTATAACAAATAATTTTGGCCAACTTTTCGTGTATTCTGTCCCACTGTGCGCAGTGCCAAACCGTACCAAAGGCCCTCCAGATATCAAGAAACACCACTCCAACCGTTTCATATATACTCAGACAGACGGAACAGGTGCAGATCTGCGGAAAGCCCGGCGCGAAATCCAAATTGTTCATCCGACCAAGGCTGAATATCATGCAAATCATCTCTTAAACGAGAACACATTTAGACATTCTTCAAATCTGTAGCATAATGAAGATAGAATCTTCTTCCTGGTTTGGCAGTGTGATCAACATCCACCTTACCAGCTTACCTCAAACGGTGAACATTGGTCACTAGAAACGACATATGACGGAATTCAGAAGATTCTGCGAAATTGCAAAAATAAAACATCTCGCAATATTTGCACCGAATTTTCGATATGCTTACCTAAAATACAAAAGGTCGTATGTTGTATTTGACTTGATAAACATAAATTCCGTATAAGTTATACTTTTATTTGATCTAAAAAGCTTTTTTTAAAACTCTTATATTAGGAATACTTATGCTAACATTCAAATTTTAGGAATGGCGCGTTCTTGTGATAATCGTACGATATCTTTGGTCATATGGGAACTTACCTTGTACACGAAATTATATCAAAGGAAGTGTACTTCTTCATTCCATAGCTTATTTTGTTTATTAAGGATTATTTATTTTGGAATATTGTTTCTCTTGATATATTTCTAGAACGCGTTTTAGTGGTGCGTGCTTAGGAAGTAATACTAAAACCTGGGAAGCAAACAATGAGAATGTATTGGAGCTACAATATGGTAGTAGCAAAATCCAAGAAAATTAACGCGATGCTTCGTAATCTTAAAGAACTACTAAGGAAAGCTCATATGAAATAAATTAAGATGCTTTTCTCAAAAAATGTGAAAAATTAAATTTTGAAACTGTGAATCGTATTGTAATGAAGTTTGTAACTGCCAAGTGTGATTTTGAATAATGTTAATGGTTTAGGTACTCAAGTGTGGATAACTTAGATCTCAGATCCCCATCCACCACAACACCCAAAGTTTTTATTAACTACGTTAACGAAAACGAGCAATCATTTAATAGAAGTTTCACGCAGTTCGAAAGGACTAACCGAATTGTTGGAGCTCCTGATACTAAGGGGTGATACAAAAGTAGTTGGACATCTTTTAACATGTTTTATACTTTAATCAAAAACTATTAGAAAATATGCGATAGTTTAATCTTAAAACTAGAACTTTTATTTACAATTATCATTAGGTTAAAATGGCAAAAGGTACACTTTCTTCAATATTTCTCAGTTTAGATGGAACCTTTTGAATCATGGCTTGGATCTAATCTGGACTAATTTGCTTGAGCTTATTGCTAATTCTACGTGCTAACTGATTCACGTTTTCTGTGGTCCATAAACGAGTCGACTAAGTTCTGCCCAAAAATCTTCGTAGGACGTGCCTTTGGAATATTTGGAGGATTCACTTCTTTAGGGACGAAAGCGACGTTATTTTCTGTTAACCATGTGGTAACAGTTTTCGCATAATGCGAACTCGCTGAGTGTGGCCAAAAGAAAATATCATCTCCTTGGTGAAATCTTTCAATAAATCGCTTCAGTTTTGGTAGAGATTTTGTCCTATATACTTCAGCATTTATTGCTGAATCTCGCACACTTCTTATGAGAGGACTTGAAACACCGGATTTTCAAATAGAAATCCAAACTAAAATTTTTGGCTCAACTTTTGCTTTACCTGCAAGTCTCACTTCGTCAGGAGCATAGTTTTGTAGAATCCAGCATTTCCAGCGATGTTAGTGTTACCTAAGGTAAAATATTTCTCATCATCTAAGATCAACACTTTTTGTGCAACTTTTAGATTGGTCCTCATCTTTCTACATTGAACCGGAATAATTTCCGTTTGTTTATCCGTATATTTTGGTGCTTTTTGTCTTTTATAATATTTTAAACCTTCTTTTTTCAAATTTCTTGATATACAAGACTGAGACACTTTAAACTTTGCCGCCATTTGTCGTTGCGGTATTCCAATCTTGTTTTCCATCAATTCCATCATTTTTTTAACTTTACCCTTACTTAGCTTTTTCGCTCTGCCTTTTTTTTCAAGTTAGTAGTAGATTTGCCATCGTAAAAACGTTTTATATGGTACTCCGGCTAAAATTTTCTTTTGTAAAGTATCTCACCACTTCCGCCGTAGTCCATCTTCCAAGGGCAGAATAAATACGTTCTTGCAAATCTTCAATAGCAGCAGTTTTCATTCTTACAACTAACAAATATACGATTTTCTGTTTAAGAGAAATGTTCGTACAAGACATTGACGTTTGACTCCTTTGTCAAAAAAAATTCTACAGCCTACTACGCTAATTTTTCAAATGTCCAGCTACTTTTGCATCAGGCCTTAATACTGCTGTCTGTTTAGAGTTTAAATTTGGCTCGGGCTTTAAGGAAGTTGCAGAAACAAATCTGAGATTTACGTTAATTCTTTCCACGGTTAAATCAATGTATAGAGATTGATTTTCTAAAAATCTATAAAAATAGAACGATTTCAGAAGATTCTGGACAGAATCTTGATTACAATGATATCAACAAGGCAAAGCATACTCTGGGGCACTGTAATCTAATATCCATAAACCTAATAAAAATTATTCTAAAGATAATTATAATGTTCATGGGTTCAAGTGAGGATAACTTTTAGCTAAGATTTCAGCTTGTGCCTTGTACACCTCATGTTGCTTTAACACAACTATTTTCAGTAATAAACAAATTAACTTTTAACAAAAACGTAATAATACTATCATTTCTAGTTATAAAGCTACCTTCTAACGTCTCTAGCTTTTCTATTCTGTTCTACCAACATTACCCTGTTGACACTATTAGAAACCATTTCTATCTCTATTCTCTTTCTTATTTCGCTACTACATTATACTGTAAATGTATAACCTATGCAAACAAGTCCGTTCGTAGGTGTCTGCTCTACCAGGAGACAAAGTGCTGCAAATATATGGTCTTATCTATCGAATTCCGTTTCGAAATGATATACTGCCATGTTACCGCAGTTATTCGAACTTAATGGCCGAGTAATAATCTTATATATGTACTTACATGCATATATACTAGCTCGTGCATAGCATGAACATACAAAATTAGCATATTTTGTTATCGACTACGGCTTTACATTATGCTGGCATATACATAATGGCAATTTTGCGATACTGTGGAAGGAATACAAATAACTGTGTATATATGTTTTCGATATCTTAATTTTTAAACCTGCCCTGCTGTGTAAATACAGGTACAAATAGCAAAAAGGATAGCTATAGCTTATTCACAGTACGTCTTCCTCTCGATAATACGCATAGATTAAATTTTATAGAAGGTTATTGCCATTAAATACAACGATTTCATAATTGTTTCGCAAGGTTTATTTCGGCAGTAAACGTTAATTAAAAGAAAGTTTGTTTTCTATGTAATAAAATTAATGTAACGGTAAAAACTCAAATTAAATAAGCAATTTCTATTATTACCATTATGTTATTATTAATGTTTTATATTCCAATTGCGTTTACAACCTAATTGACGGTGTTGCACTAATATGATAAATACCTGTGTTAACCTTTAAGTAGTCGTGTGTATCCAGTGACGCTTGTTGTCGCGTGGCGCCGTTTGGCGCCAATGAGTAGCTCGGGATATATTTCGCAATTTTTTAATCAAACTACATATATTCAAACACTTTAATTGTGAATTAACACAATTTATTAAAAAATGATCAAAATTTCTACAGACAAATATGTATTATAGCACTAAGTGCACATAATTTGTTGATGTTCTTGACAAAATGTTTTTTACAAACCATGCAAATTGTCCTGCTCGATTTGTTTTTTGAACGAGGACATATATGGCATTGCTTTTTAGTCTTTTCTGCCAAATTCGAGGGTGGGTGCTTCCTCTTCATCAGCAAAATAACTAATAAGGTGTTTTCTAATTTTTCGCGGAATATGAGAGTCATCGTTTCGCTCTCGTTGATAAGATTCTGCCAACTCACGCCCTAATTTTTTCAATAATTCTCTTCTTATAGAGGCTTGCTAATATTTATAGAATTATATATAAGTGCATTGATCACACAAACATGCGCGTGGCGCCGTACGGAGCCGAGCGGTGCATTCCTTTTTTATGAGTGATGTAAAATGACGCAGAAAAATAAACTAAACATTCACTTATCTGTATGAGACTCTGTTTGAGGAATAATTAAGGGCTTTAATTCACAGAAAGAAAAATTAAAGAAAATATAAAACTTTAAACTTGAATTGGCGCCATATGTCGCCACACGACTACTTAAAGGTTAAGGAAGACAACGCAATTGTTTTGCATTTCGTAAATTTATTTCTCGACATAACCTCCTTGCAGCTCTATACACTTACTCCAGCGATGTTCTAACTTTTTTAAGCCATCCAAATAATAGGATTTGTGGAACTCTGCAAAATAGGCCTCTGTTTCAGCAACAACCTCTTCATTTGACATGAACTGCTTTCTGCCAAGCCATTTTCTCAAGTTTGGAAGAAGAAAGAAGTCACAGGGGGCCAAATCTAGCGTATATATTGGATGGGGCACCAATTCGTACCGTAACTGGACTAGTTTTGCTGTTGCAATTGCCGATGAATGGGCCGGCGCGTTATTATAATGATAGATAGCCTTTTTCTTCGCTCAACGGGGCCTTTTTCTCTTTAATTCAGCGTTGAATCGGTCCAATAAATCAGCATAGTACTGTACCGTGATTGTCCCTTCTCCAAATAATCAATTAAGATTATGCCTTGCGAATCCCAAAAAATCGCAGCCATAACTTTTCCGGCTGATCGCCTTCTTTAGTGCTGGTTCGCTGGGAAAAACCTATTTTGCCGGCTGACCTTTGGTTTCCGGCGTGTAGTGATGAATCCATGTATCATCTACAGTCACATAACGCCGCAAAAATTCACTCGTATTGCGCTTAAACATATCCAAACGTTGCTTTGAAGTAATCACGCGATCAATCGTCAGCAGGCGCAGCACCCATCTCACCTATAGCATTCTCATAATCAATTTTTTGTGAAGGATGTTTTGCATACGTTCAATTGAAATGTTAATTATATTAGAAATTTCTCTAATCTTCACTCTGCCGTCTGCTAATACGATATCAACCTTATTGATCATATTGTCCATAGTCACCTCAACGGGACGACCTGTCCACTCATCATCAAAAACGAATGTTCTGCCACGCTTAAATTGATTAGACCGGTACCTGATGGTAATCATCGAAGGTGCATAGTTCTTATAAACTATTTTCTACACACGTTTTCCCATCCGAAAAAAGAAATCGAAACACTGACCGTTATTGTAATTCCACAAGTACATAAACTTGCCCACTTTCAACAGCTTTCAAAACAACACTACTCGTTGAGTCTCCTCGAAATTTTAACAGACAAAGAATAGCTCTCATAGTCGGTAATGCAGATTTTGATACAAAGCGCCATCTGTCTCCAAACACGGGTACTTCTCCTACCATCCTCGTGTACATCGCCTAAATCAGTAAACCAATACCAGGCAAAGTTATATATGAGCGATATAGGCATTTACACTCGATTTGTGCATGACACGCACATTAATATAATCTCTTGACAAATAGAGGATTCAAAAACTTCGCTATACGAAAGGTCTTTCTCTTTCCAGGTACTAATAATTTATCACCTAGTTTTTTATCGCTTCCTCTCAGACTTCATAAAAAAATAATGAAAAACAACTTATGTGAACAACAAGCTTCTTGATGCATGCAGATAGACAGATGTTTATACCTCGAAGCTAGCTGGTATTAGATCCACATTTTTAAGCTGCGTCAATATTTATCTGTTGTGACTGCAAGGAAAATAGTGATATTCAAAATATTCAGACAATTTACTAATTTTAATTTTAAATTAACTCCACCTGTAAATTCTACATTTGAACTTGATAACATTTGGCTCTGTGCAGGTTCTTAAATAAAGAGAGGGGTGACTGAGACTGTTTTATTTTTTGCTGTAATTCATACTTTTTGAAGATTTTCCGTAAACTTCCAAATTGACGACCATAATAATTTGTAGCACCCATTCTTTATAATATCAGATAATCTCTTAGCGATATAAACTCATCTTATATCTGAGACCAAACATTTGTTTTCCAATATAAATTCAATCTCCCATCAGATTTAGAATTAGAGACACGATCGCATACAATCTTCTAATATTACACATTAGTTTAGTTTACCTTTTTCAACCAATTTATACACTTAGGCTTTTCTAATGGTGAAACGTTCAATTTGCTAATGTCTATGCACACAAATGCATACTAAATCTCAGACCTATAACAACTTAGCTATCCAACCTTGGAAGATGTTTAACGAATAATGCTTCCTTAGCATGGTTTGATCGTTCAAATGTCCCCTAGCGTATTTCTTACGGCCTCTAAGGCTGCGACATTACGGATTGCCGATGCGGCTTCCACTTTTTCAATCTGAATCTGCCACAGTCCGGCCTACGTGCAAACACTGCGCCATAATGAAGATAAAATCTCGTCGAGAGAACCATGAACTTGCTACCGACAAGGCGCACGAACTTCAAGCAAAGCGCCTTCCTGCTTTACCATAACAATAATATAACAATGCGTGCAACACGGACTTTTTCGTTTTTGACGCTTTCCGACAGAGTGCCCTATCTAATGGTTAATAGACGGGATCGTTAAATTTTGCATTTCCTATTTATCTTTGCCTAAAGTGGAGTAAATAAACTACGCAAATATTTATAGTAAACGAGGAGCGTTTACACCAAGAATGCCTATCTAAGATCAACTTAACTATATGAATCGTTTATTTCAGAAACAACCCAAGAACCAACTTTGATGGTTTTCAGGATGTGAGGAAAATACTTTATTGTAATTCCATTTTCGGTTGATATGACATTTTTACGAAAGTAAAATTAGGTAATCTCTGGAATATACACACAATGGAATAGTTTTTCAAGCGTAATAACAAATTCAAACTGCAATTTTGAAAATTGACTTAGGTCGTTTTATTGTCGTCATTACTCCTGCCCATATTGAGCGTCGTCGTCATTACAAACATTTTATTATAAGTCAAGACGCATATCGTACAAAATTGAAATGTAGTCAGAAATCACAGTACCTATTATATCATCTTTTTTTTGGAAACTGAATCTCCATAAAGCAGTTTATAGGGATCTTACACCCATTGAATTAGGCTTCCGAGATGTTCTATCTTGGATTCATGAATTGGAAGTTTTTTTAAGTAAGCTTGTTCAATTGGCAGTTGCATGCTTTCTGTTCTCTTCGGCTTCAGTACCAAATTCAAAATTCATTACCTGTAATGTTTCCTAGAGTCTGTAAGCTTTTTAGTTCAAAAGGTTGAGGAGTATAAAGTGAATTTGAGTTGCATCATTTAAAAAGAATTTAAAATCAGTTTACTTTGAAATAAGTTAAGATATAAATCGTACAGCGGCATATTTAGAAGTGTGCAGTAAATAGCTAAAAAAGGACATTTCCCGTACAAGACACCACGAAATGATGTTCTGTAGTTCAAATCTTAAATTGAACCAATCCATAATGAAGGCCAATATATTTTAGCTTCCGTCGGTAAATTATGAAAATCCATAATTCTCCCTGGAATTTCCGACGTAATTAATTACTGAAAATAGTGTCCACGGACAGGAATCGAACCTCACATCTTCTGCTTGCCGGATAGGCGTGCTAACCACTACACCACGAGGACTATGCAAGGATCGTTCACTCTTTAATGACTAGATGTTACTTTATCTGCAAATACATCGTAATATTTCAACAGACAATTTTAATTTTACATGCCAAGCACACCAATTTAATCAATATACTTTGGATTCCGTCGGTAAATTATGAAAATTTATAATTTTTCTTTGAATTTCCGACTTAATTACTAAAAATAATGTTTTATTATTATGGACTTTCATAATGAAGGCTGTTCGGGTTTCTCTCTATCGGTAATGAAGCTCCCATATTTAAATTATCACTGTTTCTACTCCCTAGATGACGCTAATAACATGCAAGGTAATCCACCTAGTGCAAGAGCAGAAGATAATTCTTTTTTTTTTTAATTGGTGGTGCCTGGAAGTCTCAAGTGCTTCAACTTCTCATGAAAAGCCGACGCTACTATGAAAGGATTCTGTGCAATTCAAATTTTTTCAAATTTCCCTCGACTAATCGTAAGCTAAAGGCACAATCTCATGGCAAGAGAGAACTTAACCTAAGCAAAGATCATCAGGAGAACTATTTCCGCAAAACACTAGTTCGGGAAATTCATTCCACTAGACGAGCATACATATTATTACGAGGGCGTATTGATAACTAATGCCTCCATGGCCATAGCTTTTATAATGATGGGCCAGACAATGTCAAAAGTGGTTTGCCATTTATCTTAACTCTTGGTACATAAGTCTCTCAGCAAAATCGCCTTTACGCACGACAGTTCTAAAAATGGCGACCGGCGATTAAAGCAACGAGCTGTCATCGAATTTCTTACTGCGGAGGATGCAGCGCCCATTGACATCCATCGAAGGTTGAATGCCGTGCACCGTGATGCGTGTGTTGGTGTGAATACTGTTAGAAGGTGGGTAAGGACTGTGAAAGACGAAAATCCTGCTAAAACGGATCTCCAAGATCAGGCACGCAGTGGCCGACCAGTGCCTGCATGTGGTGAAAGACAGGTGGCTCTCGTGGATGAACTGCTTCATGAGAATCGACGGTGTAAACAAACTGACATTGCCAATAGGGTGAGTATTTCACATGAAAGAGTACATCACATTATCTGCAATGTGCTGGAGTACAGGAGAATATGCACATATTGGGTGCCCCGAATGCTTACTGATGAAATGAAAGCCAATCGAAAAAAAAATTGCGAACAACTCTTGACTCGATATGAGGCAGAAGGTGATGTTTTTCTCCGCAGAATTGTGACCAGACAAAGTGCCAATTCTGACACAAGTCAGAGAACGCGTATAGCACCGGAGAAGCTTGGGTTTCATGACGTTTTACCTCATCCACCTTATAACCCAGGAGGTGCGGAAATGGTGCCGTGCGAAGACTTTTTCCGTGACGGATTTGCGCAACTTGTAATACGTTGGCGTAAATGTATTGCTGTCAATGGCGATTATGTGGAAAAGTGATCATATCAGTGGGTAGAGGACAGTTTATACTATTTTTATACTTTCACACTTATATGTAAACAATATATCTATTACTAATAAAGTTATAACTAGAGCGGGCCAATTTGCGCCATCCAACAGAATCGGAATCAGGCGCAACGGCCGCTTATTGTAAATAGCGTATATGTGAGTCACAGCAGATATGTGATATTTCGAAATTAATACACAAGAGTAAAAAAATAAAAGCTGACGCAATAATAATGTTTAGTAATTAGAGCGGATATATATATATATATATATATATATATATGTACACGCTGAGGTGTTTTTATTTTCATTATGATTTTTTATTTGATTGAAAACGGTATGCGTTGTAAATGGGATGTAATAAGGAAATAACTGAGAAACTGAACGCTCTTTTTATTCTGTTGTACTTAATAATGTAACTGTAAATAAAGATATAATAAATAAATTCTATCCTTCTTAATAATGCGGATAGGCTTGTTTAAAAAGTTGCACCATCAGATAAGTTTCCACATTTGCCTCGGTGAAGGATGTTCGCCGAGACGAAAAAATGTTCTTATATTTCGAAAACGACCGTTCCACGTCTACCGAAGTAAGACAGGCGTAATTAAAATAATCTTTAGACTTAGTCAAGGAATCTGCAGATGCCCCATCGCACATTTGTCTTAATCTCGTGTAGTCCGGATTCTTTTTTAAAACACTATCGAACTTAGCTAAAACTCGTCCACTTGTTGCATCGTTTATACTGTGTAACAATGTACTAACTTCGTCCACGACTTGCACTGATTCTACCAACGACAATCCAGAATTTTGCAAATTTTCTATCGCGTCTACTAACCCTTTGTAATTGTTGCTAATATTCTTTAGATGTGTTTCAACAGAAATATCGAGAAATCCCTTCTGGCTTATCCTAATAGCTCTAGCTTCGGCAGGGACGAATTGCAAAATAACGGATTTGACTTCTTGAAAATGTTCATTATAATAAAAAGCGGCGTTTAACCACGTTCCCCAACGCGTAAGAATGGGCTGTGGTGGTTCTCGAATACCAGGGCATAACCTGTGGAATGCCCTAGTCCTCTTAGGACTTTTGAGAAACACTTTTTTGGTGTTTGCTATTAATGCATCCACCTCCGGGTAACACTCTCGAATAGTTTGTGCCACAAGATGTAAAGCATGGACTTTACACGTAACATGTAAAAGTCCTTCACACTTTTCTTTAAGGGAACGGCCTACACTACACATTGTTGCTGCACCATCGCTCATGAACAACAACAGTTGACTGGTTGACACTTGAAATTTTTGTAACGTTTCGAGAACTACGGCCGTAATTGCTTTACTAGTACACTGTTTTAATCTTCTGCTGGCTAATAGAATTGCAAAATTTGGTTTAATAGGATATAATACGCGCACTATTATATTCAAAATAGAATTTGTTTTGCAATCTGTCGTCTCATCAAGACATAGCCACAGCTGTTTATCTTTTAATTCGGCTTTAATTCGATTTTCAATGTCCTCACGTATTCGTGGAATATCTCTCCGTAACGCTGTCCGAGATGGTAGTATCCACTCGGTATTGTATGTACCCCAGAATTTTCGAAATGCTTTTTTATCAAGTATACGAAGTGGTAGACCACATACCATAAACGTTAAAAGCAATTCTAATTGAAATTGACGTTGTTGTGACACACCATTTCTTTTATTTCTGTGGTGTGCGCTATTTATATGTCTTTCACAATCACGTTTGCTCCAGCACAGTAGTTCCTTTTTACAAACTTTACAGAAAATTGTACTCCCATTGTAGTGTAAATCCACAAATTCGCTAAGAAATTTATTAACTTTCGTAGGTAATGGCCGTTTATTTTTAATAGTTACGTTAGACATAATCACTAAAGCGAGCACACCGACGCTTGTTTCTAGTATGCCACGAAGTGGTGCAAACGTAACATCTGCAGACTCGTCATTTGTTGATGAATAGAGCGCGTCATCCGTAAATGAATAAGCGCGCTGTTAGTTCGTAGCCGTCGATGAATGAACTTTTTTTTTGTAGTGGCCCACTGTGAACAACGCCCTATTTATCAACGAACACCCAAACTGCAGGTGTATATTTGCGCGTCTTCACGACGTAATAGACAGTGGTTTTGGTCCTCGTCCTAATAATTACATATTTAAATTACCTATGTTTACATACATATATGCGCCCGGCAGCCTGATTGCGAACCTGGCGCGTGGCGCTCTTGGCCCGCTCTAGTTATAACCATGGAGGCATTGCTTTCAATACGCCCTCGTACAATATTTTTTCTTAAGGGAACTTACGTCAAACCAAGAAAATCTGGGAATACGTATCTCCTATTACTTTGCAAATCCTGGAAGATTGATTCTCTATTAAACCACTGTTACTAATTATGAACGCAAGCAATTAAACTTCATTTTACTTTAAAACCGATAAACTGCTACCATCTTAATGCAAATTACTGCATAAACATATTACAAAATGTAAACACAACAACGATAAATAAAAAGCGACATCACCTTCATAATGTGAACATGCAACTTGGCACATTAACATAAATAATTACGACAAAAGAGCAGGAAGCAAATACACACAGGTATCTAATTGTTAGACATTTAAACCGTACAAAGTGAGCGAAATTTACATTTTCCAACATCTTACAGCTACCATTTGCCTTATTTAATTCCTTTACATACGGATGGTGATCATTACCTAACATTAAGTAAGTGTGTAGTTATACTGTTAGGTTAAGTTAAGTTATGTAAATTGGACGGAATTAAAATGGCGATTTTAAAGCTGTCTAATCTAATTAAGTGGATTTAGTATAAGCGCAGGCTGAAATAAAATATTGAAATGGAAGCATTCAAAAAAAACATTGTGAGATTCAAATTTTAAAATTTGATTATTCTATACCATCGGCACACCAAAAATTTTCTACGCCAAATTAAATTCGTGAAGTGGCACCGAAAATTTATCGAAATATATCGATAAATAAAATTGAAGAATACCATGCACCTCCGTCGCCTTTAAATCAGTCTCCTTAGGAATGCAAACACTGATCACGACGCCTCTGCAACGAAAGGAATGCATTCTGGTAGTCCGCACCGTCCGCGAATTAGCTTCTATCTCCTCTATCGTGTTAAATTTTCGCCCATTCAATTTGATTTTCATCTTTGAAAGAGAAAGAAGTCGCAAGCAGCCAATTTAGGCGAGTATGCTGGATGAAGAACAACGACCATGTTGTTTCTCGCCAAAAATTGCTATTCAATGAAAGCATTATATGGTCTCGCGTTTTCATAGTGTAGAACTCAATCGCTCCATGTGCCATATTTATTTTTGCCAATTTATTCTAGTGTTGAATTTGGGTACACGTTTAATTTTGTTATTATTTTCATTTAATTAAGTACTAAACCTATAAAAATTTATATTATATTTATATATAAATAACAATCTCGTTATTTAAATTCTCGCACTTTAAAGATTACCAAATTTATACAGTGAGGACCTAAAGTGCCCCCCTCCTCATTCTAACTTTTGAACGCTTTTCTAAACATTTTCTATTTTCTATCCCTTGTGATTTCTATTTTTTGTGAACTTACTTTTGCCGTTATCGTCAGTTCAATTGTATTTCCAGTTTCACCAGAAGTGACGTCAACTTTCTTATATTAAATAGAACACCCTGTATATGTTGGCGTTTTTGGAAAAGTGATCGGAGAGCGAATCCAACGTCACCACATATGTTATACTTTCATTTAAGAAATATGACGATATGCAGCAATAAAGGTTTTGGTAATTGTTTCTTGTGACGCCTGACAGATCTAAGGAACTCGTTGCTAAGGAAAGTAATCAAGCGTAAATTACTCTTGTTGTTTATTGTTATTATATCCTGCATTTGTCTTTAATTGGGGTGTCTGTAGGAATTTGGCTTTTTGTTTTCCTATTTCTCGATTTGGATTCTTTTCTTGGAGAGGCTTTTGGAAACGGTTTTACAATAATCGGTGATATCAAATGCGGGATAGAAATTTGTTGCGTTTGTACGCCTGATTCAGGATGATTTGATCGCGGTGATTTTCCTGGAGTTTGTAGGATTACCGATTGTCACGAAGTTTAAGGCAGTGGTGATTGTCGCGAAGTTTATGACATTGTTGCAAAACTGAGGGCATTGTTGGATGTTCTTCACTGTTGATACACCTATCTGTAACCGATAAACATAAAAATTCATCGTCGCTAAATATACTTCTATTAAAAGGCCAGATGCCAGTAGATTTAAACCCATTAATAATATTATTATACGTAAATGCTTTTGGATATGCTATTCCTAGTAAACCACTGATTTCGTATATTGTTATAGTTTTGCCAGGATGCATAACCATCCGGTCGCTGCAAGCACTGTTAAAATTTGATTTAAGCGACTTATCTAGGATTTGCAACTTATTGCTTGTATGTGGTAGTAGAGTAAGAAGCAAAATTCCATTATTTTTGCAAAATTCCAGAGAAGATATTGAAATATGGGATTCATGATTTTCGATTACTAGAAGTACGGGTGACTCCGGTGTACTTTTTATGGAAGTGTGAAAATGCTTTAATACATCAATAAAAATTTCACTATTCATCCATACACTTTTCACAGCACTGCCTACAGTTCCGGAAGGGCATCCTGTAAGCATTCGTTCTTTAAAATGCACCCTTGGAAATATTAGAAATGGCGGCACTGAATTTCCAGTTACATCAATACAACAACATGCAGTCACCAAAACACCCCTTCCTCCAAATGTTATCTGACCAATCTGCTTGAGATCCTTTTGCCCAATAATGTTGCGGGGGTTATGAACTGTCGTTAATGCAGTTTCATCAAGGTTATAAATATTCTGTGGAAATGGTCTGGATAGAAATTTAGTGAAAATTTGCGATAGCTTGTCAAAAAATTCATTGACTATTGTCCGGTTAAAGCTTGTTGCACGTCCCAAACTAGTAGCTTCTGGTTTTCTTAATGAGAGTTCTGGATATCTCTTTATATAACAACTCAACCAGTCGACACCAGCCTGTTGATTTTTGTCCCAGGTTGCTGGATATTTCAAATTATTTCTTTTTGCCAGCTCATAAGCTAAGGACAAACAGTTTCTTCTGGTCAAACCGTGACGACAAGCTGTGATTAAATAATCCCTCAAGCTTCTTTGGAAACACTTGATTTACTTCATACCCGGGAGTAAAACGAAAGTTTATGCGCTCTGGTTCTGGTGTATTTCTGTATTTATCAACATATCTTTTCACTGTCATGGGTATTAATTTTTCTTGATTGGCTGCAGTATTAATTACATTTAGCACAACCCGTTTCATGCTCTCTTTATCAAAATTGCCAATTTTTCTCTTCTCTTTCCTATTTCTCACCATTTCTAAAACAATAGGTAAGTTGAAACTTTGCGTTTTTACACACGGGGTACAATATTACATATAGGGGCACAGTGTTACATGTCACACTGTACCCCCAAGTATTACGTAACACTGTGCCCCGTGTGCACAAATTTCAAACAACGAAGTGTATTCAAATATTAAAATATGTAAGGTTATGTTTCAACATAAAAATGCATACTTCTAATATGCCACTACTATGCAAAACTGAAAAAACTTATCTTACACTAGTCATACACAATTTTAAAAGGACTATAATATTTTATTTTGTGGCATAAGATATATGAAATACTCACTTCGCCTCCAAAAATACGGCGCAACGCACTATACGACCACACACACAAAGTTCGTGATCAAGACTAACATGCACAATTATTACTGGCGCTGTATTATTGTCTTATTCACAGCATGGGGTGTAACACCGAACCCCATGTAATACTGACCCCCTCTTCCCCTACTGCAGAATTAGCAGAACAATCCGGAAAATGTCTGCTTGCAGTAATTTCCTTGAATGCTTGTGAAATGTACATTGATATGATAAACTGTTTAAAGCTGTTATAATAAAAATAAATGATAAAATGTATTTGAGTCTATAATTATTAACAGCACTGTATGTGAGGGACATAACAAGTATGATAAGAACTTTCTCAAATCAATAAAAATTGGAGAATCGTGTTGGTTTGATTGAGAAAAGATCACTTATTCTGATAGTAAAAGGTACATTACCAGTCAGGTGTAATCTTCACCACCTGTAAGCAATATGATATCCAGTCCAGTAGGCTCTTTTTCGGGTTTTAAATTTAAGGAATTGGTTTATAAATTTGACAGACGCCATAGTCCTATAATATTTCTAAATGCCATTAAAGGATCACATTAAACACTTCCTTCCACCAGATTTGTGACAATCTCAACTCTTCATTGTCTGATGAAGGTAATACTTGATTGACTATTATTGAGGTACCACTCCAATTCATGGATTCACTCTCCTGCAATCGCAGAAAAAGCATGTAGTAACCGGAAAGCTAGAAGTATCTGCATCATTACGGTTTGTTCTACTTGCTGATAACTATTATTTAACATTAATTATTATTACAACATAAATTGTAGAAGGTACAGTTAAATACACGCACATATGTAGATACAATAATTGCAATAAAATATGTGATTTAATAGAGAATATTCAACGACCCACATATTCGTATGTACATACCTACATATATGTATAATGTAGGTGTAGGTTTTATAATGATGAACCGAAGCAAATATTTTCGATATAAATTCCAAACTACTTCATTTCTAAATTCACTTTCAATAAATTTAATTAACACTTGTTAAATTTGCTTACTGATACTGCAACAAATTACTAGTATTATAAGACAATATAAGAATCTTATTTTTTATACTAAAGGCATATCAAACATTGTTTATGTTACTAGCACTAACTACATAGTAGCAAATAGTAGCCTAATTCTTCATATGCGTTTAAAGAAACATATAATATGTCTTTATTTAACAAACTAGTGTCTCTAAGAATTTTCACATTACGTAAACATGCAATCCATAAAATACATGCATAACGCTCCATTTCTTGGATTTCTAGCGAGATCCCCAACTGTCAACTAGGTTAATTGGCTTCAATTGTTGCTGCTTTCTTCGAGAATTCTATGTATTTATACCGTCGTAAACAATTCGCAATCACAACTATTAATAATCTGACAATACCACTTGCATAGCAGTTAAGCTTAACGCTAATAAAAGATATTACAACTCAAATATCACTCATTACTAAGTCGTCTTTGAATATAAAAATAACACTTATTCCTAATTGGTATTGTATTACGATAGATCAATGAATGCTTGTAAATATCTCTCAAAAACATGTTTCGCCTTGTATCATGTAAGATGTTGTAATGCAGAAGTTGTTAGAACCTTCTATTTTGCCAAGTTCTACTCTAGGATGAGTTATGGAATCCTGTGGTGATGTTTGAGTATAGATATCCTTTTACAGTATACAGCCTCACGGAATATTATGTAATCTCAAATATAAAGAGACTTATAAAGAATATTTTAAATCCAACACTCTGTTAACGTTTTATTATCTTACATTTCTGCATATGTTATGTTTTATCTGGAAATTTAAAGCCAGCTTCACATGCAGCGCTGTTCATAGCTATGATGTCATGGGAGCTGACTACCTCTTACCCTTTCTGCATATAACTTCTATATAACAAGTGAATAAATTATATAGTAAGAAACACTATACGAAAAAACTCAAAATGAATTCCCGATGTCCAAAAGAATGCTGTTTCAAATCAATTGTTTTTCGTTAGATGACCTAAAATATTAATGTTTCATTTATATCTATTGTCATGTGCGTGTATGTGACTTGCCTTAATTCTAATAAAGTGAGAGGTATTCACTTAATAGTTCCGCTTGTGGCCTTCCTATCGGGATGATTGGAAGACGGAATTTCCGCTGACAACACAGTTGTTTGTACTTCAGTACTTTTATTCGACTCTATTCTCTAATGATTTCTATTATATAACGCTAATGACTCCAATATATCCAATAATTAGCGTTATTGGACTTCAATTACGGAGATAATTCTAATAATTCTAATGATTCCATTATTCTAATAATTCAAATGACATTACCTTCCTTTCTTGCTCCATCAAATAATTTGTACCTACCTTCTACTTTTCGTACTTACGCCAGAATTGTAGTTGAATACAAACTCCAATATCGAGTATTATATCTCGTCAGCATCACCATAGTCCAAACCACATCATACCAAAAATACTGACGATCCAGCACACTGAACTATAATTTGCAAAATTCAATAGTACATGCAGAACTCATATAACATCTCATCAGCACTTCGGCTGTCCATGAAACATCCGACGTAACACAAGATGCATATGAGGATCGGTATATTGAACTATAGCTTACACTATTTTGCATCTTATACAATGAAACCTCTAGTGGCATTACCCCTTCTTTCTAAGCATATTTCAATCATGTCAAAATTCTGGCGCTGCCACCAAGGTTTTACTACTTACAGTCTGTGTGCAAGTTCCAATCAGCAATTTGTTGTACAATACCAAGCTGTTTTCAAAATTCTACTCTTTAACCTAGAACATCATTTGTTTTCCCCCAGACGCCGCTTCTTCGTGTTTAGTCGTTCGAGAAGTTGTTTCTCCTGTTTTGATCCCACTCTATACTCAGTTCAAGTGAAATGGTGCTCCTTATTCAACTCCTGGCCCACCCAATTCAAATAGGATGTTTGTGCTGGTTCTTCTTCATTTATATTGTAGTGGGATGTTTGACGTGAAGAGCGTACGTTTAAATGTTACTAAATTCACTTTAATCAATTTAATATCAAAATTCGTTAAATATTAGATTTTAACAGAACATTTGTGCAATTTGAATTATTTTCAATCAATGTTCGAATTTTGACATTCTGATTATTTATATTATTAATCTTTTATTCTTAAAAAAATAAAAAAAAGACAGGGAATAATCAAAATTCCGACTTATTTTAAGTTATTTATATTTTTAAAACATTATTTGTAAAAATTACATATACACACACAAGTAACACATTGTATTTGGAAAACAACCATCAAAATTCCTTACGTCACCTGCGGCACCGAATTCGATCTTCAAAACATCAAAATTAAATATCAAGTTGTTAGATTGGCAATGCTAGGACAACCGAATAAACAAGAAGTTTGTTACGTAAACATTCTGACAGTAAACAAATACTTTTCGACAGAAAAATCTAAAGAATGCAGCTTAAATACTAAACTTTGCTAGATTTATTAAGTTTTAAGTATTGAAAAACTGTAAAAGTGAAATTGGAACAATTACAAATAATAAGGAAGAATATTTAATCAAGCAAACACCATTTTAAGAAGCAATTAAGAAAAATTTCATCGAGAAAACGATCAAAGGGATTTTAGAAGAGGATATTGGATTCTCATACTGCTGAAAAAAGGAAAACTAGGACTCATTAGAAAAAGGAACACACATAGCACACCCATATATTAACTGTAAGTAATAAATTTAATCTCTGTAAGTGAACAACTTAAAATAAAAAGGAACACAGATCTCCCCATTCAATATTTTTAATCATCATTTGTAACATCACAATATATACGACAGCACTACATATAGGCTCATGGCTTCATGCTATTGACTTCCATTTCTTCCTATCCATCGTTTTGCCTTCCCAATCCTGGATTCCTGCCTCTTCAATATCCTCTTTGACTGCGTCCAACCACCTTTTCCTCGGTCTACCTCTTCTTTTTCTCGGGCCTTCTCATTCGAAAAGTGCTTTCCTTGCAGGTCTTTCATTCGGCATTCGGTATACACGACCTAGCCATTTTACTCTCTGGGCTTCAACTATTTGTGTGATATTTGCGTGTTAGTAAACATCCATAACTTCTTTATTAGTTCGTATTCTCCATTGTCCATCTGCATCTTTTATACCTCCAAATATACTTCTCAAAATCATCCTTTCCCAAATTCCAATGTTCATTTCATTGTTTTTGTTAAGGATGTTTCACAACCATAGATAGCTGTAGCTCGGATTATTTTTCTATATATTCTTATTTTTGCTCTTTTACTTATTAATTTAGATTTTATCATTTTCATCAACGCTCCCATCGCTCTACTTCCTTTAGCCAGTCTTTTATCTATTTCAACATCTTCTATATTTTTGTACGCGATTGTTACTCTTAGATAGTCAAAATGCTCAACACATTCAAATTTGTATTCTTTCTTTATTCCTCTTAGTGAAATAATTTTACTTGTTTTCTCCACTAAATTTTTCTTCATTAATAAAAAATCCATATTCCCTTGCATTTCCTTCCAATTACCCAAAAACCTTCTTCAGTTCAATTTTTGCTCTCGTCAATAGAACAATGTCGTTAGCATACGCTATGACCTGGTGCCTGTTGTAGTAGATTAAGCCTGTTGTTTTTATCCCGCTCTCTCTCTGAATATATTTTCTAAAACCAGGTTGAACAGAACAGTAGACAATGGGTCCCTCTGCCTTAAGCCTCTGTTCACCTTAAACTGCCTTGATACCATTCCTCTTATCGTGACTTTACCTAGAGCTTTTTTCTTCTCCATTTATCCTACTCAATTCAGGTAAGCTCCTTCTACCCTACTTAATTTATGCAGGCACTTAACTCCTTCCCTTAAGTCACTTCTTAGGATCATTTTCAAATGTAGCTGCAATGCGGGCTTAATAGTTCTATGCCTAGAAGTTATTTTACTGCGTACCTGCATGAAGTTTATTCGACAACTTCTACCATCCGGTAAAATAAAAGCATATTCTTCATCTGCACCTAGATGTATCTTTCTTTTCACATAGCGTACAGACACAGTTGAGGGTTTCTTGTTTTCATTGTTTCTGTTTATTAATACTATTATTTAATAATATTTGGTGCAGAATGAAAGCTGACGTATTTCCGCAAGAAACAAAAATAAGAGGATAAGAAAATACTAAAAGATTATTGGGATATCAAAAATGTTGTTCTAATGACAACGTAAAAATAAAATAGCGTACAAATAAAACTAATGTTACGCTTTCAAAATTTTAAAGTCTATCATCACCCCTCTAATAATGTTTATGTAAACTAAGATTCAAAAGGCAATTGTTCTGTCATAATATCTCTGCTGTTGTATATTTACGTTATATTGACATAAGACAAAACCGGCTCATACCTAAAAAATTATAACAAGCTTTATGACATGGCGTTACACATTAATATTATTGACATTGCGCTTGAGATCATTATTACATCTCTTTATTGTTGTAACATTAACATAATGATCTATAACCCGGTAATGCTAACAATGAATGTAGATCTGATACACTAACATAGATCTATGATATAACGAACCAGGTTAACTACATTCCGCAGAATAAATACTTTATATTTAACCTATTAACTCCATCGTTTCCCAATTAAAATTATATGTCTTGAAGCACTTTTTAGTGATCAAAAATATATCTGCTAATAAATTAAAGACGCGGCGTCACAACTAACATTTTACTAACAAGAAAATGCAAGAAGTTACCAACAAAGAAGCTACTACCTAAGCGCAAAATTAGATTTTTGCATACAATAGAACTGGTTGATTTAAACCCATTACGCTATTATGCATACTATTACAACTCCAGATCGGGTAGGAGGCGTTAAATTGATTAATTGTGGGAAAGATCCGAGTGAGTTTAACGGATTTAATAGAGCCGAAATTGAATTTCATTTACAAACAATGCGTAATAAAAGGTATTTTAGCATAACTACACGTCGAAAGTTTACGTGTAGAAGGAAAAGCCAGGTGCATAACAGTCTTAATTTATGAATTCATAGAAGTGGAAGTGTTTCTATCATTGTGTCAATGAAAATATTGAACAGTTACTATGTGAAAATCGCAGCTGTAAAAAAGAAAACGTACTTTAATTATAGATTGTAAATAAAAAATTTGTTTAATCTGTACATTCAATTAAGCACTTGTTTTGTTGGAATTAATTTCAAGCAATTTAATCAAGTATATTAATCCTAATTCAAGGATTTAAGTTTTCTTGAAATTGCGGCAAATGTGTAATATTTGAAACAATTATTTTAAAAAATTTTATTAAACAAGGAAGATTTTGAAGGATTTTTTTGATAATTTGGTCAATTTTATCACCTGCATTGTCTGCATTTACCATCTCTTAGTTTTCAAAACTAAATAACAACCCCTCAGTTAATTTATTTGTCAGCTACATGTACACCATGTTCCCGTAATGCGTGGGTGGAAGATGATTACTTCCGTGTGCAATTTAAAAAAAGTGTATAGAACAATTTCTAAAAGAGCTTCTCTGCCAGATTTCGAAAAAATATACAACTATTCTACTAAAAATAAAATTGAATTAATATGAATCCAACTTGGCAACGATTTCATTGATCATAGGATCATCTAATGGAATCATTCAATGGAACAAATTTTGAATGGTCACTGTAACATGTAAGGCGTTAAAAAAACAGCAGCATATTATAAAATTCTCAAATAGAGTATAGGGAATGTCGAAGAAAGTTGAAATGAATTAAGGGAGGCATCCAAAAACGCAGTAATAAAGAGTGGCCTATCGGGTACGCCGGATTTAAATGTCCCGCAATTTTTTATTTGTAATTTGGCAACCCTAACGTTTGACATTTGTGATCTGAATTCATTGAGGTTATTAAAAATGGGTCAAAATACAAAATGGCAACGTGTTATTATTGTTAAAATACATTACAAATTTGGCAAAAGTTTGCGAAGACCATATCATATTTACCCGATCTTTTTTCAATAAATCTACCATTAGAAGATTGATTAAAACTTTTGGGGAACTTGCAGTCGTCAGCGAGAGTATCAAAGAAAATCCAGGAACGTCAACACATCATCGTTCTCAAGAATTCAACATTAACAAAACCAGTTTGCAGCGAATTCTCACTTAGAAGAACTCAAGCTACCTAACCATTTGCAACGGAGACAATTCGCAAATTGTGTAATGATAAACCAAAGCAGATGATTTCTTAAAAACATCATCTTTAGCGATGAACCTCATTTTGATTTGGATGGTTTTATTAATAAACAGAATCGTGGAGATTTGGGGCAATGAAAATCCTCGTGCTATTAATGAAAAACCGATGCAAGCACAAAGCGCTACTGTTTGCTGCAGATTATGGGTGGGGGATGTAATTAGACCGGTTTTTTTTTTAGAATAAAGCTGACCAAGTTTCAATTGTAAGTGGAGTACGATATCGTAACATGATTTTTTGTGGAATCAATTAAACGATGTGTACCACATGCCATACAACAAGAGGAATCATCGATTTTTTATGATAACGTTTTCCTGATCGTGTGATTTCCAGAAATGCTGTCGTTAATTGGCCGCTCAGGTCTTGCGACTTGACACAATACGATATTTTCGTATGGTGTTTTGTTAAATCCAATATCCATGCTAACAAACCACAAACAATTCCTGAACTGAAAACAGAAATCCAACACATTTTTGCTGAAACTGGGTCAAAAGATTCAAGGTATCCCAGCGGCGACCATTTGGCCGACATCATATTCTATAATTAATGCCAACATGTCTTTACAAATCAATAAAATTTGCCCAATTAAAAATAATTCATTGTGTTTCATTTTAAAATTAAATCCTACATACCCGATGGGTCATCCCTTATATTTAAAGAAACTATACTTGTATTGTATGCAGCAGAAATTGAACACCCTGTATGCTTGAGTATAATTTTTTGTTATGCAGGCCTTGCCTCTGAATAATTTTTATTTGAAGTTCTTTTCGAAACTGTTCAGGAAATGATCTTCCTCCCACGCACTTGGTGGACACCCTGTCTATTTCTGGTGGTTTATGAACCAATGTCACACGTTCCAGACATTCAAAAAAGATATGAGATACCAACAAACGTAATTCTATACACATGCTTAAATATTTCCAAACTAAGAATAAATTCTACATCTAAAGACTAAGAACACAGCGCATCCACCGACTTGGATGTCATCTAAAGATGAAAGGAAGCATTCTAACCCTTATTTGACATAACATCTTAAACGAAATATTAGGTTCTACATATATCCAACATGTGTAAGAACATATTTATATGCATGTGTATGTACAGCTACAGACGCTCATGTAACACATTTACATGGCAATATTATTGGATATTTACAGTTAAGTACATTACATTTCATTCTAATAGCATATTTTATGTTCAACAACTGAAAATCAGTATTTTCATCGACCTTTTATCGGCGAATGTTGAACGTAATGCTTAATAAAAGATTACGATAAACGGATGTTCAATACAATGAATTGGCATTTTTGCTTGTTGCTTTTGAAGAGACGGAAAGTATGACATGGTAACCGGGAGATTCTATTGAGTATCGTTTGTAATAACGGTGAGATGACACTAATTCCTTTTGAACAGATGTCGGTAATGCATAATCTTTTATTACCCGTTTAAGATTCTTTTTGTATTGAATTTATTCATCTACAGATTGTACTATTTATCTTATTAACTGGCTGCAATATATTAATGCGAAATAAAACAAGATAGTCAGATAATTATACGCGT
Source organism: Dynastes maya (assembly GCA_029619315.2). Classification (NCBI taxonomy): domain Eukaryota; kingdom Metazoa; phylum Arthropoda; class Insecta; order Coleoptera; family Scarabaeidae; genus Dynastes; species Dynastes maya. Next base: position 32,714,306 of record JAROYE020000006.1, on the reverse strand, counting down.
TCTAGATTTCCTTTTCTGTCAAACTGTTGATGCATTGCACTCTATCTACCAGGCGTAACTGAATAATTACTGAACAACAAACAATGAGTAGTCAACATTTTAACTTGATTTAATAAATAGTACACAGTGAGGAATCGAATCACTTCGTGCAATATATTACCAAATTTCTATTTAATCAACAGGAGACCGACAACAAGAAATTAGGCAAACAATAAAAATACACTGTTGAAATCAATTTGGGTGAGTCCTTCTAATACAACAATGAAAAAATGTTATACATTGAAATTATACAGAAGTGCTACTGCTTTACAATAAAAGTGTTTAGATGACAGTATGAAATGGCAATCAATTGAACAGTCACTGACAAATTTGTGAAATCTACCATCAGGAAGACAAGAATTATTTTATTATAAAATAATTATTTTCTTCGTGGAGGCGGGTTCCATAAAATTGCCTGTGGGTGCTTAAGTCCCGGAGTACCCACAGAAGTCGCCGGCGTTGATTGTAACGTTTTATGTGGTTTTAAAGATAAAAAATTAGGATTTTTTTATATTCTGAAAATCTTTTGCAGTACGCAAATTAAAACGTTTGGTGTCCCAATGCGACTCTTGTGGTTTCAACAAGTCACAATCAGCACGTTTGAAGATAAAAGACAAGAAAATTTCTCTGGTTTTCTCAGGTATAAATTTCATTTAGAAGGAAGTTAAGAAATCCATTCTCTCTAAAATTCAAATTTTCTGGAATATGTATGCAAAAAGTTTTGGACGTGACCAATAATAAATACAATGTAACGTAGCTTCTGCAGAACAACAAGCGCCTTTTATATGTAAAAGTAAATTGAATCTTACTGCCAATAGCATTGAAAGCAAGTCTATTCCAAGGATTAATTTTTGTAAGTATCAATTTAAACTTCAATCCAAGAATAATATTTTATAATAATAGCTTTTGGTATCCTCAGAAATCCGCTACCAACATCTTATAAATTGAAATCTTTTCGCATTATATAACCTTATCGCCAGTTAAGGATTAAACAACGATTAGAGAACAGCTTCATAAGACACGTTTATAGAGACCTGCGTATATTTCTTATCTAAAGACATAAACTATTACTAATATTATCCGAGATTGTTGACTCATTGCAAGAAAAGGATGTTGAATACGAAAATGCTTATTTACATTACAATAATCCCCTAAACATGAAACAAGTAAAGTAAAACCCATATTAACTTCCATCTACTAACAATAAGAAGAACCATTATACCCTCTACATAGTCCAGTCTTCCATTAGAACAGCAAATAATTAAAATAAAAAAAGGAACCTATACAATGTTTGACTTCTGGATAACTACCTAAATATTAAAAAAAAATAAATCTAGTTAATTCTATGAACGCGTAACATATCACTATAATCACACCACAGTTTAAACAACATATTTCTTAATACACGCCCTATATGATCAACTGTTACAATACAAATACCCAAATAACCAAAAATTAATGCTAATATAGCTCGTGGTATTGGTGGAATCATTTCCGGCAAAAACAATGTAGCAGAGAAAATAGCGCTAACTCACGAATATGTTTCTGCCTACCCGGCGTCATCAGCGTGGTTCTGAGCACAATTGTCTGCTGTTACAATTGCGTTTGCCTCTCGGTTTATGCTGCTAATCTCCAAAACAGCACTGAATATGTCTTTCGGCGACACCTATCGCTAAGAGACACAGTCGCGCCGTCCCAGAGTGTAGCAAGACAAACCGGAGTGTAGATGTCCACCAGCTATCGGGCAGCTCCTGGGCTGCCAAACGCAAGGGGGCGTTGTGCCTAGAGCAAAGCGACATCTAAACGTGCAAATGATCCCTCAGGCTTACCATGATGTATAAAAATACACGTGGAAAGTATGCCTAGTAACAATAACCACAAATTAATGCTAATATAGCCCATGGTATTGGTAGAATCATTTCCGGTAAAAACAATGTAGCAGAGAAAATAGAGCTAACGCACGAATATGCTTCTGCCTACCCGGCGTCATCAACGTGGTTCTGAGCACAATTTCCTGCTGTTAGAATTGCGTTTGCCTCTCGATTTATACTGCTAATCTCCAAAACAGCACTCAATATGCCTTTCGGCGACACCTATCGCTAAGAGACACAGTCACGCCGTCCCAGAGAGTAGCAAGACAATCTGGAGTGTAGATGTCTACCACCTATCGGGCAGCTCCTGTGCTGCCAAACGCAAGTGGGCGTTGTGCTTAGGCACAGCGACATCTATACGTGCAATGCAGCCCAGGAGCTGCCCGATAGGTGGTGGACATCAACACTTCGGTTTGTCTTGCTACCCTCTAAGACGGCGTGACTGTGTCTCTTAGCGATCTATTCTATTATTTCGTCCAAATTAATGTAAAAATCGTCTGGAATAAGCAACAGCATAAATTGCAAACTACAACAGATAATATTTCATCAATTAAATCTTTATCTGAAAGGTTTCTGTAAATTAACAGTGGATTTTCTCGTTTAAAGCTTGTTGGTGACAATTCGGACCACAGAATGTAGTATGCTAATATCATTTGATTGAAAGTCATCGAAAAGTTAGTTTCTATTTAGGTTAAATAATCAAAATTGGCTGTGAAATGAAACAATCGCCGGTCTTTCGCGATTTAAAATAAAAGAAAGATGAACGGCGCCATACATTTTCATCAATCTTTATTCCGCCTTGGTTGAATCAAAGTTTGTCTTAAATCCAATCCTAAGATAAGTGTCCCTTTGTGTATTTAAAGTCTTTATTATTAAAGAGAAAAGGGTTGAATATCAAGAGCAGGCAATTCCTGTAGTGGGTATATAAACAGAGGGTTTATATACATTGGCATCGTTCGAAAGTTTAAAGGTTAGTTAATTTTTAAATCTTAAAATTCGTTAATTTCATTTTACTGAGTTGGAAATTCATTCAAAAATTGCCGTAAGGGTATCTAGGGATACCTCCGAACCTACAAGAATCAATTATTCGAATTAAATTAGAAAATTTAACAAAATTTTAGAAAAAGCCCCGAGAAAGATATTTCAATATATTTATGCTACATAGTATTTTTTTTTCTTTGCAGCAGATCACATTATTCTAGTATCAAAGCAACGCTTATTTAAAATCAAAACAATCGATATTTATCACGTTAAGTTAAACACACTCATCAGTAGAGTAACCAAAACTTGCGGACTCGCATAGGCGTCGGTATTACGGGTTAATATAAGAATACGAAAAATTCATAAATAAACTTACTTGCTAATTATTCAACAAATTAGAGGCATCAGGATGTGAACTACGTAAACTTGCATCATTGCATATGTTTCCACAGTTACTTCTTTAAACCTTGTACGTCGACAAGAAAAAATATTCTTATACATAGAAAACGATCTCTCCACATCTAAGGAAGTTACATTTGCACGTAGAAACTGTTTTTCAAAATCACTTAAAAGTTCACTATTCTTACACTTATTATAAACGGCCTCTAAAGTATTAAAATCGGGATTTTTCCTTAAAACATCTGCCAACTTTTGACTAGCGCATAATCCTGGTGTATCATTTAATGTGTGTAATTTATTTTTTACACTCTCCACTATGTCTAATGATTCCTGCAATGACAATTCAGTCCATTGTAGTTTTCTGATGGCATCTAGTAATACTGTATAATTGGTACATATTGTTGTTAAATCTTCTAAAAGTTGAGGAATTTGAAATTCTCTTTGACTTTCTCTAATTACTTTGGATTCATTCCGATTAAATCGCATTATAACTGATTGAATTTGTTGAAAGTGGATCAAATAGTAAGAAGCTGCTGTTAGCCAAGTACCCCATCGCCTTAAAATTGGTTCAGGAGGTTCTGGAATACCTGGACAAAATTTACGAAATTCTTTTAAACGTTTAGGAGATTTACGAAACACTGCTTTAGTACTTCCAATCATCCAATCAACGTTTCCGTAATGTTGTCGAACAACTTCACCAACTAAATGCAAAGCATGCAGCACGCAAGTTATATGTATTAAGTTAGGAAATATATGTTTTAAGGATCGCCCAACACTTAACATCGTTGCTGCACTATCTGTCACAATCATCACAACTTGATCTTGGGCAATTTTAAATTTTTTCAAAGCGTTCATTATCACTTTTTGAATATTTTCCGCGGTACATTGTTGAACACGTTTGCAAGGTAACAAATATCGAGATGCTGTGTTCTCGCTAGATAAAACGCGAGCTATTACATTCACAATACTGTTTTTCTTTATATCGGTCGTCTCATCCACGGTAATCCATATTTTTTTGGTACACAAATCACGTTTACACACATTTTCTAGCATCTCTTTCATTCGCGGCAAATGATTCTGTAATTGTGTTTGTGAGGATAATGGGTACTTTGGAACGTATTGTCGCCAAAACGTTTTAAAAGCTGCTTTTCTCACCAACGACAACGGATGATTACAAGAGGTAAACATAATTAATAAATGTATGAGGAATAGTGTATAAGGTATTTCAGTTCTTGCATTTCTCATATGCTTAATACCATTGACATGCCTCTGGCAATCAGTTCTGTCCAATGCAGCCAAACGAACATTGCATATTAAGCAAAAAACTGCACTACCGTCATATTTTAAATGGGGAAAAAGTGACACGTACTTATGTACATTAGTAGCAAATCTATTACGAGGCATTGTTTTCTTAGGTATGTAAATATTAGTTCTATATGAAACGATACACTAATTATGTACTTGGTATATTACTACAACACACAAAAAACACCAGCTATATTTTCAAAAGCGACACGTAAATACATAACCTTGACCGTTCGACTAATCTCTGCAACAGCTCAACCGGTACTAAAACGAAATCTCTCTCAGCGCTGTTTAACATGATTTATATTCAAGGTCGACACTACATGCCTGCTTCTCTACCGGTTTAGTTTATTTATGAATTTTTCGTATTCTTATATTAACCCGTAATACCGACGCCTATGCGAATCCGCAAGTTTAGGTTACTCTACTCATCTGATCAGTTTCTTTTAAAGCGATAACGTAAGCAAAGCAATGGTGTCGCCGTAGTAGCGACAATGGGTTTATAGTTTGTATTTGTAATGTCGCATTATCGGTGACAACGGAGGGTTAATTACAAAAATTTATACTTTCTTGGAAATGTATCTACAACACTATAACCCAACCGTATCTCAAATGGTTTCAGTTAGTTAAATTTTTCTACTGGTATCGGTAAGTTCAGTGTGCTCTAGTGAGATATTCTTATCCGTGATGCCTAAAGAAAAAACCTGTATTCAAATTAAAATTGACCAGTGAGCGATAACGGTGAAATATTCTGTAAAGCATGTGGCAAAGTGGTAAGAATGTAAAAAATAAATTTTTATCAATTTAGAAGATATTGTTTAAAAAATAAAATTATGTACATTTTAATGTTGAATATTCAAGTTTAAGTGTGAAAAGAAGTCCCATTTGGAACAGCATGGAAGAGGAGAACTTCATAAAAATAATGCAAAAAGGCCGTTCAGACAAAGTTTATTAAACCAACCGTCTGGTTTGACAAATCGGGAGTTTAATTTGGACATGTGCAACGCCTTAATTGCTGCAAACATTCCTTGGAATAAGTTGTCTTGTCCTCAGTTGAAAGGGTTTTTACAAAAATACATGGGAAAAAATAATCCGGATGAATCTACGATTCGAAAAAATTATTTAACGCAGTGTTTTCAACAAGTAAGTGAAAAAAACGTGCATTTTAAATTATTATAAGCCAAGCTTTTTTTATTTTTCAGACTGTTGAAAAAATTAAAAATTACATTGGGCACAAGATATTTGGATTTCCGTAGATGAAACGACTGACTCAGTGGGGAGATATATAGCAATGTGCCAATTCTCCCCACTTCAGAACAATTAGAAAAAAAACCAATAATGTTAGTATTTCACGATTTGTCGATGAAAGTTTGGGTATGTAAATTCTCTAAATAATATTTACTTAAATATTATTTTATATATATTTTAGATTTGCTGTGGTCTGCATACATCAAACATGAAAGAGTTAAGCTTCTGGTGACCGAAAGTGTACCATATATGCTGAAAGCTGGCACAAATTTAAAAATATTCTATAAAAATCTTAAATATTTGACATTGCTTGCACCTTATGTCTGTACGTAACCAGTACGAAATTGTTGACGGGCTAATTTCAAATGTGAAGAAAGTTTTTTTAAAGGCTCCTACTAGAGTCGAATTTTACAAAGAGACATTGCCCGATGTTTCGCTACCACCAGAGCCAGAACATTTGGATGGCATACAGAAGGTCTGTTTTGAATTAAATTGTTCAAATTTTTTAAATGATTAAATATTCCAAGTAATAATGGCATTTAGCCCAGATGCGCGATGCATTGAGTTGCGCAACTGTATGTCAACAAACCACAATTTAAAAAAGATTTAATTTACATTAAAACTAACTTTAAAATCCTTTCCTACAATATAACTAAATTAGAAGCGATAGGCCTTCCGCTAACTGAAGCCGTAGAAATTGTGACACAGACATATATGATTCATTACAACATTGTCCTGGGAACGTATGTAAAATCGCGTTCGATAAATTAAAAAGCTCATTGGAAAAAAATCCTAACTTCAAATTTATAAAAAAAACTAAAGGTTTATTCTCTGGGGAGGAGGTAGATCTGAGTGCCGACTCGATTGATGTAAATTGGACAAATTTTAAATTTGCTCCAATTACATCAGTCGATGTGGAACGATCGTTTTCATGAAAAGTCTAGAGCGATATATAGTTTGTCATGCAAACGCTTCGCTAAAATAATTGTGCTTTTACTTTCTTAATATGTTTAAATAATTTGTTAATATTGTTAATATCTCCTTGTAGCAGCAAATAGCTAATAAAAATGTGAAAAAAGCTTTAGTTATTTCGAAATTTACTTTTAGGTACCTATTGAACCTATTTCGGTCTTTTTGTGACCTATTTTGAAGCATTTTAAGTCCTACTTTAGGCACCTTTTCCGGTTTTTTTTGTGACCTAAAATCCGGGCCCTAAATATCAATAATATTGATCGTGAAAAAGTGTTTGAAGTAGGCAAATACGAGACGCCTTCTGCGTTTATATCATAAGCGATTGGTTTCTTTATGCTATGAACTAGCGCAGTAAGACAGCATCTAAATGAACGCATAATTTCTAACGATCTAGGTAAATGGTTCTTTGTTTAATTGGGTCTAGATCACACATTCATACGGGTTATGAATCACCTCACAGTTGCTTGTGAAAAATTGCTAATGGTAACCGTTATGTAGTCTATAATCAATTAGAAGTTTAATACAGGTAGGTGCCCAGATGTCCGACGTTAATGATGAATACAAAAGTGAAATCAAATTTAACAAGTTAAACAGCAAAGAAACAAACAGTAATAATAATCCGCAACGAGTTATATGGTTAAATCGTGTTGCTAACAATAAATTGCGGCGTAAATATTTAAACAGCGTTAATTAAAATTAAAACTATATCGCCTTAAAATAAGTAAAAAGTAAGTTTTGCTTTTACGGAGATCATGCATAATGAGTATAGCAAATGCAGGAATTGGAAATCTGAAACTTATAATTTATAATGGCATTAAAGTTAAAAGAAAATACATCTAAAGAATTATTATAAAAAGACCAGGGTTTCAGCTAATTAAACTGAGATTCGTTCGTAAAAAACACCTTGTAAATTTAAGGAGACAACTAATTAGGGTAATGAAGGTGTCGAAGACATTTGCGAAATTTAAATAAACGGCTGGTCTTCTAGAAACTTCCTGAGAGGAGATTGTTGGAATATTTCACGTATTTAATTAAAAATAAGCATTCTAAATTTTTTTATCAATTTTTTATGGGCGATATGTTGGAATGCCTCAATTTGTTAATATTAATTGTGGAGGGGAACAAATTTTCCTAGTTGCCAGTACATGCCTTTAACGTTCACTTTAATAATAGGTTTTTAGACATTTTGAAAAGTCTATAGTCACCTACAGTATTCAAAATGAGAATTTAAATTTTTTTAATCTAAAATATTTATATTTTAGAATTAACTTTTGTAACTCTCTTAAAGTGCAAAACGTCAATAAAATTATAAATAAATCTTGCCTCCATTCAGAACATATATTACTCCTCAGCTTAATGTTTCTTAGTTCGAAATGCATACTCTTCTAACAGGCAAATGAACTCCTTCATATAACCATTCTACTTGATGTATTTTGAATTTGTAGAATCACATGATCAGAATCCACAAACCTATTAAAACTACATGTTACGTTCTACTAGTTTGAAGAACAATGCTGCTAGTCGTCTAGTTCGATGTGTCCTTCTCGTGAAGAGGAAGGGCCAATAATAATAATAATAATAATAATGTTTTATTGTCTTTCACAATAAGTGTTGATAACGTCAGACTTAATTAAAATTAAAATAAAGTTAATAAAACGGACAGCACAATATAAAAAACATTTAGAACAGCAAAACAATTAGGAATGCCCAGCGGAATTGTCAGTAAAATATTCCTGGTAAGAGTAATAACTTTTAGAAGTCAAGAACTTTTTTACTGCACTTTTAAATGCATTTAGTTCAGGAATATTTTTCAAAATAACGGGCAGTGCAGAATACATATAAGGGCGATCTTTCAAATAGAGATGTTTTGTGCGGTTGAATGTATAAGTCCGCCCTGCGGGTGTTATATATATTTGGAGGCATTTTGAACCGGTCCACATTGCTCCTGACGTACACTACCGCGCGGTATATGTACAAACGTGGAACGGTTAATAAGCTCTTTTCGATGAACAAGTACCTACATGATTCTCTGTAGGATTTATCAAAAATCAACCTAAGAATTCTTTTTTGACAAATCAGCAAATCAGCTCAATTGCTTTCGTTTAGGCGTAAATATGTAGTGCTTACATCATTTGCTGGCTTACTCGGCTTCTCTCTAAATTAAACACAGCACGTATGTATAAAAATAAATTTATTAAATAATCAGTTTCCCTTGTAACAGAAAACAAAAATAAGAACATGCGCTATTTCAAATAATACATAAATATTGTTTATATTAATTACATAACTCGGTTTCTATATTCTATACATATTTCGTGTATGTATTTAGTTGTATCGCAACGTTCATATTTATATGTAATACAAGGACCACCACCAAACCCTAACAAAGCCTGAACTTCTGATCAGGCAACAGTAGCAAAATAACCAGTCACTGCAGCACCAATGCCATACAACTCACGGCTACCCAGTCGCTCTCATTATTTCATGTATTTATTTGATACGCCACCTCTAGTATCTATTGCTCCGTTCTACTGTCGCCTCCAGAAGCGACAAAGCCAAAAAACCAAATATTGTGCAATGGCTAAACGCTGTACTACGCATAGACGGGGAGTGGCGAATGGCAATCGTTGTATTCGTGAGGCCCGTGCTCCGCCGATGTTTCATGCATTCTCACGAAGACATACATATTTCTCAATAGTGGTTCTTTATCTAGTGCTCACCCATGACCAAATCCCGCATTTCCAAGACATGCGCTAGCGGTAGCTCTATCATACAGATACTTAAATGATTATTGAAGTGGTTTTGTAATTGTGCAACATTTACGTATAATACAAGAAATTAAACCAATTTTTGTTCACCTTAAAGTTTCAATGAATATAAATAAGATATATATGAATTTACAAATAAGACAAGTTAAATATTAAATTTACAAAATAATATAAATAAAATCATGAATTTACAGAATAAAATTAATAAAATGTTAAAATGTGTAGCCTTAACACTTCAGATACATGATGTTCTCTTATATTCTAAAAATCACATACTTTTATACAACATATCCAGCTTGTACGTGGGATGCATGGGTGGAAGATAATTCCTTGCTCGAGCAAACTGGAGAAAATTTTCCCATAAAAATTATCGCCAGATATAACTAAATTATATTCAATATGCAAGTGTTCAGATTTCGGTGTGCATGTTAGGAGTTTACTTTGCAGGAAGCCTCTGTTTGATGAAGTTAAACAGAAATTTTGTAACCATGACTTTCGGTTATCTTACAACTTTGGACAAATAAAAAAAACTAATAAATACACTAAAATATAATTTGATTTACTTCGATATTGCTTTAATTAACACGCTAGCGTAGAAACATGGTATGTAACAAGTTTTTAAATTTAAACCTCATTCCTACAATAAACACTTTTATATAACAAGCACTAATTACACGATTTATGATGTAATTTCAAAACTAATTAGTTTAGCAAATAATGTACATTGTAAGACATCATAAATGAGAACTTTTTCGATCGGCAGCAAAATCTAAATGAATTCAATTTGTTACAAATACAATAAAGGGATTCAATTAAATTCTTTCAAGACTCTTCATCGTTTCCACAGAAATTACATCAGTAGTGCGACAACGATTACTGGCAACACCTAGGTGTATATATATATACCTAAGTACTCCAGCGTTAATAATGAATACTACTAACGTAAAATGTTACATTGAAACAGGTAGGAAGTTTGAAAGTGACAATGATGAAATGTCAAATCAAGAACATTACCTGCATAACGCTTGACGCATTACTTTAATCCCATCAAAATCTCATATTATGCAGCTAAGCTAGCAAAGGGGTTCTTTAATCCAAATAACAGTTGAAAGATAAAAAAGCTTGGTGTCCAAATTTATACTGTGACGTACCCATTAAAAATCGAAGGAATGAAATATATCGCATTTCGGTAATACAGTGTGATCAAAAAAGGCTGATTAAGTTGGCAATCCGGAAGCAGATATTTTTGGCTTAAGTTTATAACATTTTCTACTGCCAAAATTGATAATTGTAATTCTCATTGACGTGCGGATGTTTTGAGTGAGATTTATCGTGTGTGGTTATCTGTTATTCTCACTTTGTTTTAGTATATTTCCCTTTATATTTTTAAATAACAGTACTTATCAGTACTAAAGGACGATAACGGTTCGATAATGGTGTTTTCTGTGGAACAAGACTCATTTATCGTAATGGCGTATTTTCGCAATGGGATGCAAAATGAAGAGGGTTCTTGGATATACTCGACGGAATTTTGCTATGAGCAGTACATCGCAATGTATCCAGAGGATGTTGTACCGTTTGACACTTTTGTTCAACATCAACAACGTACTGTTGAACGCTTTATGGAGTCTGGAAGTGTATGCCAACGGAAGTCCTCTAGTAGACCTAAAATTGTAACGGAAGAGGTTCACAAAGATATCAGTCAACGAATGCAACAAAGCCCAAATAAATCTCTTCGTAAACTTTCACAGCAAACTGGTAAATTTTTCTTGTCTTTTTAATATACTGTCACAATGTAGTTCGTAAACAACTACACATGCATCCGTATAAAATGCTGTGGCTCAGCAACTGCTTTCCCAAGATTTTAATGCCCGAGTACCATACTGTCAATGGTTTCTTGACGTAATAAATGCCAATGATGTATTGGACAATACATTTTTTACTGATGAGGCTTGGTTCTATTTATCTAGCTATGTATGTAAATTACCAGAACTATCGTACTTGGTCCACTGTAAATCCGCACTGTTGGTCGAAACAAGTTTACATTCAATTAAAATTGGTGTATGGGTAGCAATGTCACGTAGGCGAGTTATCGGTCCTATTTTCTTTCACGGGACTATTAATACTGAGAGATATAGAGAACAGATTTTAAATCCATTTATAGCTGAACTAAATGATGATGAAATGCAACGAGGTTATTTTAAACAAGATGGTGCCACTGCACACACAGCTGCAGCTACTTTGCATTTTTTGGAAACACACTTTCCTCGGAGAGTAATTAGCCGAGGGAGATAGCCTCCAAGATCCGATCTGATTCCTTTAGATTTTTATCTATTTGTAAGCTTGAAGAATAGAATCTATCGTACTCAACTTCATAATAGTGACGAACTACAGGCAGCTATTGAAAACGAAATTTAAAATATTAATGTTGAGAGATTACAAAATGTTTCGAAATGAACGAGAGTTAAGTCTGTTAAAAATGAGCGAACATTTTGAACAGCTTTTATGGAGAAATTTATATGTGCGACTGAAATAGTTATGTAACAAACGAGTTTTATTTTTCATAAATTAATCTATGGAATTCAAATGTGAATGTAATTACGTGAAACTTACATATGTATCATTTGTTATAAACATTCTTTTTATTCTAATACATGTGTAAATATTTGTCTTATTTACTGATATGTGATATGTAGAACTTTTGTTTCTTTATTGAGTATAGAATTTCATTTTCCACATCTTAATAATACTAAATATGTATCTGGGGTTTCATTTCATTAATTAATTAGAAAAAGTATTGACAAATTTATCAATGAGATTTAAACGTCAATAATTACCCATCATAAATACAACTTCCCGTCTCCGACGCTACTGAAATTTTCATAATAACTCTGAATTTGTTTCGTGTTACTACCAATTTTTCAGGTGCGCCAACACAATCAGACATTTATGATCTCACTGTACTAGGAAACACAACTAATGTACTACTGGTGTCGTTTAAACTCAGTACATATGCCAAAGGGAATTAATCTCCACCTACATGTGTATAATTATACAATCTAACCATGATATATGGAAAGAATACTAAACAAACAGAAATTTGTCTTTAATTTAGCATGTATTAAGTATCGTGCATATTTAATCTCTTGCATTTGGAATACGCATCTAAAGCAATCCTCAAAAGAAGATACATAGCTGTAATCACATTGATTGTTGCATTAACAACCGCTTAACTTGCATAATTACAAGCTAGGTAGGCAAGGTAAAGATATCTTTTATTACATATAATACAGAACAAGTCGTTAATGAGATCGCACTTTTAATATTCAAAACCTTCTTCTGCTTTTATTGTAAACGCACCTGTTTTTACTGTATTCGATCGTAAAACCGAATGTAAATTTACAATGCTTAAATAGTAATTGCAATCAGAAAGAATTACGATATCTTTAAGAGTTTTACGGTAATTTCTTTTGGTGTAATAAGCCTTGTAATTAGCAATAAGTTATACCTGCAGTAAAAGTAATAACACGCACACAGGGTTCTCTCAAAGTATATACTTTTTCATTAATTTATGAGAATGCACTAATTATTATGCCCAATTTTTTTTTGTTTATCTCTAAAGGTAACTTTGATCTTTCCAGAAAGAAATTTAATTTCTGGTCAGATTCATTCGGATACAAAATTAGAAAGGATCTAATATGTGAGAGACAATAATAATAATTAATAATAATAATAATAATTTATTTTCAGTCATGACCTTTAACATTGTCAATATAAATACGGAAGTAAAATGATAAGATATATAAATAAATAGATAAATAAAATCCCTGAAAATATAAAAAGTATACAGAAAAGAATAGAATAAAACGCACATGTAAATATATGTCGCATACAGATAAAGACAAACACTATATATAAGTAAAATAATGATATGTATAGTAAATAATGAGTAAAAGTAGATACAATAAAGAGCTTAAATTAATAAAAAAACGTAGCTATTTACAATAGTTACTCTTCTATAGATGTCGATCGCACTCTTAAGAAAGTCCAACATAGGTATTATGTAAGAAATTCCACGACCTTAATCCCGGTAGAAACCCGTAATACGAAATTTGTGAAACGTCCCTTCCACATATGGAACACATAATATCGAAAGGTATTAGTAAAGTTTTTAGGGGACAAGATATGAATGAGTATAAAAGGGAAGGGATTTATATGGAAGCCAAAAGACAACATGGGGAATGCTCAGAAGACGCAAGCACGATGTAAAAGACACTGTACGAATCAGTACATAACACAAGCAGAATGGAAAACATATTTCAAAAGATTGTGCAATGAAGAACTAGAAAATGACGACCGATAAGTTAAAGAAAGAGACATAGAACTGAACCCAGGAAATGTCATAACTGTAGTGAAGAAAAATAGGAAAAATCCCGAACCAGACAACGTCATAAATGAGTTTCTGAAATATGGAGGCAAGAGACTACCTCAAGAACTGACTCGGCTGTTTGCCAATATTCTAAGAAAAACACAGATACCAACAGAATGAACGGTATTCAAAAAGGGCCAAAAAACATCACCATACAATTATCGAGGAATCACCCTTTTAAATATCTCATTAAAGGTATTTACAAAAATGATACTTAAAGAAATAAGCAAAGACAATAAATACAAGAGATGAACAGCAGGGCTTTAGAAAGAACAGATCAACAATCGATGCCATATTCATCCTAAGACAGAGCTGAAAAATCAAGAGAATACAACAGGCCCGCCCAGGTGTGCTTCGTAGATATGACTAAGGCCTTCGACAGAGTCCGCCTGGCAGACATTCTAAAAATAATGGCCGAAAATTAAATAAATCCAACCCTGATTAAGGCCGTTTAGGAAGTAAATAAATACTGCACAACAAACATCAAAGTAGAACAACTGATAGGCGAAGAAGTGAAAGTGAGCACCGGAATAAGACAGGGTGATTCGTTAAGTCCCTTTTTGTTAATCTCATTATGAACAGAATTATTGGATCACTCGACAGGACGCTCAGATACAAAATGGGTAATACCTATTTTCTCATTGTGCTATGCCGACGACGCTGTTCTGATATCGGTCAATGAAGATAACCTCCAACCACTGTTATATAATTTTCACAAACAAGCAAACAAGCTCAACATGAGAATGAACACAAAACAAATGTGTGGTGATGACGAAGAAGCCCATCAGATGTAAACTGGAAATGAATGGAGAGATAATAGAACAAGTCAATAAGTTCGTATACTTAGGATCAAAATTAACCAGTACTGGAGAACTAAGGGAGACTGAAGGAACTAGTCTGGAAAAATAAATGTCTTACGATTGAGAGTAAAGTACGATTTTATAAAATTGCAATAAGACCAGTACTAACTTATGCAGCAGAAACGAAAGCGGACACGTCGAGGACAACCTAAATGATGGGAATAACAGAGATGAGAGTAATACGAAGTATACACGGGAAGACACTATTAGACTGAGTAAGAAATGAGGAACTCCATCAGATGAGTAACATACAAAACGTAACAAAGTGGGTCAGACGAAGAAGAAAGGAATGAAACAAACATATGGATAGGAGAGATAATAATATATATAGAAGCTCTTTGCAGACCGTTTAGGTCCATAGCTTTATTATCTCTTTCCATTCTTCCCGACTTTTCGCCTTTCTCCTCCAGTTCTGGATTTCTCGCTCTCTCAGGTCATCCTCCACCGCATCCCTCTATTGCTTCCTCGGTCTTCCCCTCTTCCTTTTCCCTTCAGGAATCTTCCATGCCACTGCGTTCGTCTCCCTCAGAGAGATAATAATAGCATTCTAAAAACTTTGGAACCCCATAGGCAGAAGATCCCAAGGAAGGAGTGTTGGACATCCACATCGGGGGAGGCAGAATAGGATAAAACAGGCCTAAGCCTACTTATATTGAAATATATAAGAAGATATGAACGTATATTTTAATTCGCGAAATACACTCGAAAACCACAAGTGGCAAAATTACTCGCTATATGTATGAGAGTCGCGCCTATAAATGAATGCTTACCTACCCTAGTATATGTATTTACAAGTAGTTGCTATTTTGCCGTTTAACACTAAACACATGCGAAGTATATATGGAACGAAAAAGGTCTGACCCCGTGTCCGTTCCACTCTCTTAAAATAAAGCAAGACACCGATACGTTCCCTCTCGTCAAATGTGTTTTTCTTCCGTCTATACATTCTTAGTTCTAAACCATGCAAGACAATTGTTTTTTGTGAATGTAATACGTTATTTAAAAAACATATGGTCGTTTTACCCTAGTAAATAAAAAAAAAAACAGCAGTAATGAAGAGGTGGAAGGTCCCCGTTAAGTAGATTTCGTTCCTTATGCGTCTAGCTAACGAGGCGAAATTACATTCTTAATCAGTTTCAGGTTTTCTAATTTAATATTATGCCCGTCTCGTTTATGTGTTGTGCTACACTTGACGCGTTTGTTTTGCCGTACCTGTAGCACCTGATGTGTTCATTGAATCTAGTACCTATTGCTCGTTTTATTTGACCAATATAGGCTTTATCATAGTCATTACATGCAATTTTATAAATTCCCGACCTTTCTTTCATGTCCGGCTTATCTTTCATGTCCAGTTTATCTTATTGTGCGTATTCACCTGATTTATGGCCTAACGACTTCCTTTTGTACCCGAATATGAAACAAAAAATACGTGGACGGCGATTTTTATCACCTCAAAAAGTTGTTAAAGTCTTCAAAAACCATGTTTTGGGAATACCACCTTCAGAGTGGAAAAAATGTTTGGAGAATTGGTTCAAACGATGGTTCAAATGTTTTTAAAACAATAAAATGATTTGTACCAAAAAAAAATTTTTCTTTTATTACTTTTAGAAAAACCTAAAAGGTATCCCTCGTATTCATAAAACTAGGTGTTCATTAATTTCATAAACTTCTTCGTTTAACCAATTTTAATAAAAGAAATTATTACACCAATATATTTTTTGTAGTTACGCACTCTTTTCATTCACTGTATTTTAACACGAATTTTAAGCGCAATGAAGCAAGAAAATGAGTTATCAGTATTCAAGTAATGAGTGAAAGATCTAACCACTTTACTCCAACAATTTCCTCACCACAGTTCAAGGTCGATCCCCCAAAGAATACCAAAACTAAATAATACAAAATTAATGAATAAGAAACTCGGTAAAACGAAACTTTACACGTCATTAAACCCATGGAATTCTTGATGTGATTTTTTCGAAACTTTTTTATGTCGTATTATACCAATCCTAATGAGATTATTACGTCGTGACTGGGGATAATTTTAATCCTTTATTATCTTCATTTAAACATCTTCACATCGTGTGTATAGTAAGGCATACACGAATATTTTGAATATACCGATGCCAACCGTCTAACCGAACGATATGTCTTTAGATAAACTGGTTTAAATTTTTTTCTGTTATAGTTGCTCAATCGTTAAAGGTTTCGTGGGATAATTAAAACGAAAAGGAAATAGGCGGCGTTGTAGGTATTAATTTATTTAAATTGATTTATGATAGTAATTGTTGTATTTCGTGCAAGGAGCATGTCGAAAATGACAGATTTATTATATGTGGTTTAGGTTAGTTATTATATGGATTTTAAGATCAGCTGATAATCGGGAATTTTAATAATGTAATACCTTATAAACAATCTAGAAGTAGAAAAATTAAAATTAAGGCTAAAGTATAAAGTAAAACTACCAAAAAAAGATATAAAACAAATTTCAATGTTAATGCTGTTAATGATTATTTCCATTCGTACAACTACACAGTATAGAACAAAGTGCATAACTGTAGATGATGCCAATATTGTAGCAGAAAGTTTTAATGATTTTTTTCTTGAATCAGTTAGCAGAATAGTGGATCATATTTCGATTGGAGATCATAATATTACAAATAACGTTAATATCTCTCAATTTTTTATCTGAGTATGACTTGGCTATGTATGCCGACGATACAAGTGTCGTTGTGTCTTGCAATAATAACACATGGGCTGAAAAGTCCCGGGCCTAACACATAGATGGCGCTAGTTTTATTGCATTCACCTGTTTTGCAGTTAGTACTAACCTTTAAAAGACAGCTGTTAAAATTTCATGATATTCTATTCATTAGTTTGTGAGTTATTGTGCTAAGAGTGACGCTACTTTTGTTATTTCCAAAACAATGGATCAAAAACAATTTCGTGTTTTAATTTTACACTGCTTCTTGATGGGAAAAAATACCGTTCAAGCGAAGCAATGGCTTGAAAAGTGTTATGGGGACTCCGCTCCATCAGAAACAACAATAAAACGTTGGTTTGCTGACTTCAAAGGTCGTAGAGACACCGATGATGCAGAACGCAGTGGACGTCCAAATGAGGCGGTAACACCAGAAAACATCAAAAAAATCCACAAAATCGTTTTGAATGATCGAAAAGTGAAGTTGCGTGAGTTAGCTGACATCGTAAAGATATCAAAAGAACGTGTTGGCTTTATATTGCATGAGCATTTGACTATGAGAAAGCTCTGTTCAAAATGGGTGCCGCGTTTGCTCACTGTTGACCAAAAACAAGAACGTGTTGATGCTTCTGAGCAGTGTTTGGCCATGTTTAAACGTAACAAACCGGAATTTTTGCGTCGATATGTGACAACGGATGAAACATGGATCCATCACTTCACTCCGGAATTAAAACGATCGTCATCTGAGTGGACAGCAACTGGTGAACCTCGTCCAAAGCGCCAGAAAGCACAACAATCGGCTGGAAAGGTTATGGCCTCGGTATTTTGGGATGTGCGTGGTGTAATATTCATCGACTATCTTGAGAAGGGAAATACCATCAACAGTGAATATTATATAGCGTTACTGGAGCGTCTGAAGGCCGAAATTGCAAAGCAATGTCCGCATATGGCGAAGAAAAAATTTTGTTTCATCAAGACAACGCACCGTGCCACAAGTCAATCAAAACAATGGCAAAACTACATGAATTGAACGTCGAATTGCTCCCACATCCACCGTATTCGCCAGATTTGGCTCCCAGCGACTACTGGCTGTTCGCAGACCTAAAAAAAATGCTCGCCGGTAAGAAATTTCGCTCGAATGAAGAGGTTATCGCTGAAACTGAGGCATATTTTGAGGCAAAAGATAAATCGTTTTACAAAAGTGGTATTGAAATGTTAGAGCGGCGCTGGAATGATTGCGTTGTTCTTGATAGAAATTACGTTGATGAATAAAGCTAATTTTGAACAAAAAAAAAAAGTGTTTTCTTTGTCAGGCCCGGGACTTTTCAGCCCATGTGTTATATCAGAAAACCAAAATAGTACCAATTCATCGTTAAATGCTATGAACATATGGTTTTCCGAAAATAAATTATTTCTAAATGTTAATAAAACCAATTCAATGTCAAGATTGTTTCGAATGATATGGTAATACGAGGCCCGTCCAGCTGCAGTTGGCCCACGTTGTGTTGTTGACATTTATCGCTCAAGAAGCAAAACCAACCGCTACAATGTAATGTATAAGACAAAATATGCTATGTAGAGGACTTTAGGAGAGATCTGGGTTCAATGGAGCGTGTTGTCTCATAAAAAATCGAAAATATTGAAAGAATGTGGTTTTCTTGCATTCCATTACCCAAGTACTGCTAACGATGAGTATTAAGGTGGCTACGGAAACAACGCTCTTTTGACGAAAATGTCAGTGACAGATGTTTCGATTGTAGAACAATTAATTGATAGTGCAATTATTGTCAATAATGGGCAGGGAAAAGGCAATTGATGAAAAAATTCGATCAATTATCATTAATTTACACAAATCCGGAAAATCAAACGGCGAAATCGGAATATTGCTCAACATATCCAAATACAGCGTTTGAAATATTGTAAAATTGTGCAAATCAAACAGTTCAGCTGCCCAAAAGCCCCGATATGTGAAAAAGTCCAAATTAACAGACACTGGTAGACTAGCTTTAGCCAGAATTATCAAGTCTAATAGGCGTGCTAACTACGGAGCGTTGAGTGTACTCTGGAGTAAGTAAAACTTGGCTTTGGTACTTACAAGGTAAGTTTCATGAATTCAATCATAAGGAACAAAAGATAATTCATTTTTCCCTTCGCGAAGGCAAAAGAAAAACCGTTATTGACCCTAGAGCAGAAGCGAAGCAGGTTAAAATGGGCTAGAGACCATCGAAATTGGGATATGGAGAGGTGGAATAGTGTACATTGGAGTGACGAGTTGCGATTTAATGTTTGCGTCGGTGATAGCCAGGGCAGAGTTATTCGCCAGAAACAAGAAACTTATCATCTTGACTGTCAGGGCAAAGTTAAATTTCCTTCTTCGGTAATGGTCTAAGGTTCAATGTCGGCTAGAGGAGTTGGAAAACTATACTTTATCAACGGCATTGTTAATTCAGACAAATATTTAGACACCCTAGAGGAGTCTTTGTTGCCTACTTTGAAAGATAGCAGGATTTCTGGAAGTGACTTCATTCATACTTTTAAAAGATCCATGAAATGGCTTTCAGACCATAAAATACCGGTTCTAAAATGGGTTTCTAGTAGTCCGGACCTTTCGTCCATCGAAACATTATGGTATGTCATGGAAAAGAGGTATATATATATGAGTAGTCCCCAGTCAGTATGCAGTAACAGTCCTGAAGATATCCCACAAGAGTGTGGAGGAAACGTCGGTAGAAGCTACAATGACGTGCTTCCAACCCAGAAACCAAGAGTATATGTAGAGTTATTGACGACCGTGTACCAGATTTCATACACAAACATTTTTTTTAATCATTTCATAATCATCATCATCATTTCTTTACCAGTCCCATAAACAACAGTCTAGTAGTGTGAAGTCTGTACATCTGCCACATATCAGAACAACAAATTTGTCGAAATGCATGATTTTGAGTCTCGAAAGGATTGATTCAAACAGCCGGTACATCATATGTAATAAAAAGAGAAAAAAACTTTTATTGTGGAACGTACTTGATTTTTTATCTTACGTGGGTAGTCATTGCAAGGATATTTTCATTTTATGATTATATATAAGACGTATTAACTTAAAAACAAGGGAAAATTTTACAAGATAAGCAAACAAATCTTAGTAAACCTAGATCCTATAACCAGTTGTTTCGGAGATACGGATAATTCAAATATTGTTAGTGAATAAGGCGGTTAAGTCATTAGATACAAAAATTAACGACTCAACAAGTGATGCAGCATTCTTCGAAAGAATGCAAGATCCTTCTATACGAAAATGGAAGGAGATCACATCGAAAATTTACTTTAAGCATCACTGTAGAATTGTTAATTTTTGTATGCATGTTTTCCTATTAAATGAACAATTACTTAGTTGCTTTATTCACCAATAATATTGGTATAATACTAGTTTTAGAACCTAGGCTTAATAAGATTTTTTTTGTTCATTTTGATGAGAACTGTAAGTGGGCAAAATATTCGAACACCTTTTCTAACACTCTGTGTGGTCTGTATAGATTATTCGCTCTGTATAGTACAATGAAATAACGATGTATCTTATCAGAATATACTTTTCTTAATATGTAAAGTAACGTTTTAATTTGCTAACGAAGCCAGTAGTAAATATATTTGTTTTAGCGGTAATGCTTCCGGAAAATTAATGTTTAGTGTTCTATGAATTTGGTATTTTGAAATAAAAAAAGAAGTAATTTGAGGGTAAGCTTTTGCTTAAAAGGGGGCATGATAAAAAACGTCAATGAGAAACGGGAATACGAATTTAAAACCAACACAAAACACCTCCGACTGTGAACTCTCAAAGAAACAACAGCACGTAGCATCGCGCATTCTAATTCCGCACCCAAATGGTAGCTGCTGATGACAGCCACTACTTCATTATGTGAGAGCTTATTCAATGGGCATAGTGGGGAGTCGATACACACTACATACTTACTCATCGAACTCCGTGGTTCTCGCTTGCCAGATGACAGCTTGCGTACGGTACAATGTATGAACTGAATCGCTGTTTACGTTCGAATACTTGCACCGATATGACGGGCAGATATTTTTATACGGAATACAAAATTTGTATTGACACATGTTACCTTTCCCATTAATCTTTTACTTTTGAGGAAAAAGTAAGTGCTATACGGTTAGTCGTAATCGTAATTATTACAGAAAGCAAAATATACGGGCTTAATAACACTGTGCTCGAATTGGAGACTTTTTTTGCAACAATCTGTATACCCGGGGAGTGGACCTAATTTGAGTATGCTGAATCCAATGGTGCTATCGTTTTTAAAGTTAGTGTTTTCGAGTAATTTCAATGTGAAAATTTTAGGTCCAAAAACTCCAAAAAAACCTAATTTTATCATTTTTTTACCATTTATTAAATTTAAATCCATGGAAATCGATCGAATAGATATCGTACTTTAAAAAAATTGAATCAATTCAATCGATTTTTCATTTTTCTTGATTTTTAAACGATGATGACGATTGATTGCTCCGTACATCCGAACATCTGCTGCTAAAATGTTCGTTTGTTTCAAGACCTTTGCCAAAAGAATGGATTGTCGATGTGATAGTTTCAGGCTTCTTATCATTATTCAAACGAGATTGCGTGATTTCAATGTGATTGCATGGCGCAGTGACATTTGATGCTTCATACATTGATACGCCTGCTTCTTTGGTTTTCATGGTTTCTAATCCTGATGGCTTAGATTGTTCTGTTGAAATTAGTCCTGTTGGGACAGGAATTGTATTTGAATGAGGCAGCGGCAATTGAGTATATGTTGTTGGAATTGTGTGTTTCAAAGAACCACTTTTTCTTCAGTTCATACCGTCAGTATAATTCACGCACGCATAACATTCAGCTGGATCATGTTCTCTTAGATCCATCTAATCTATCCAAATCATCGTAACACCAAATGGCATAACGGCTTCGGTTTTTGTCCATTTATTCAAATTCAAAATACATGTTGTACAAACAATAGACGGCGTCCAATACACATCAGTAAAAATATTTTGCAAGAAATATTGTTGATACAAATCAGCAGTTTCAGCACGTATTTTACGCCGAGTGGTCTTAATTACAAATTTTCCACACACGTAACTGAAGGTATTCAATTTAGAACATTTATCCATTTTTGATATTTCAAATTAATTTTTTTGCAAGCCAATACAATGAACATTCTCGAACTTTTCACTATTCACTTTGGTTTGGGTTATTTGCTTTAATATTTAGATGTTAACACTTTGACTTCTGAAAACAGACTGAGCTCTCAACGGTTAACAGCGCCGCTTATATACCCATTTGACCAAGTGGCAGTAGCGGGGATGGAACTTTCTAGAAGGTACACGAATGATCCATGGAAGGTTCTCAAAGGTTCCAGAAAGCTCTTCGGCCGTTGACCAAATTTTCCAGAAAATTACAGATTTCCCCAGAAGGTTCTTTGGGCCTAAAATTTTTAAATTGAAGTTGCTCGAAAACGCGAGCAAGCTTTTAAAAACGGTCGGCGCCATTGGATTCAACGTACTTAAATTAGGTTTACCCCCCGGATGTCCAGCTTGTTGCATTTTGCTACTAGCACAGTATAATTAATACTCCCAATGTCCCAGTAGCATATTGCACTTCAAGCTTGTCCCATGGTAATGGTAGCAAACAAAAACGGCTTTGAAAATTAAGTTGTATATTGGAACTACTGAAATGAACAAACAAAAAGATAACAACTAATGATTAGTATCTGCATTCAACCTGTGTAATTTACTTTCATAGATTCTACATCTATTCGTACTACTCTAAGATTTATTAAATATGACGACACAATTATACTACAGTGTTCAAAATACAACGTGTCAGTAGCGCCGATTACCGTGCGAAAACCTATGTCAAAGTAAACAATTTTCTGACTCATTTTCAATCCTTTAGCGGCTTTTATAGCCGTGAGGCTTCCCTCTCTCTGTCGGTGAGGTTTTACCAGCCAACAATAATTCCGGGCAAACGCTTAAACAACTTCTTTTCGCCTCATCTTCTTCAGGTCCTTAATTCTCGTATTTTGTAACCTTTTCCTACAAACACGTAAAGAATAAATTCTAATATATCTTTACAATAATTTCACGAATTAAATAACACTTATTAATAAGACGTCAAGTCCAATAGGAAACGTCCATATTTTACGGTTGCCGATACTCACTAATATCAGTTCATTAAACGCTAGATCGCGAACTCCAGTGGCATACTACAGGCTATAACATGATATTATGAAAAAAAAAGGAATTTAGTTGATTGAAATTTAAATTGTAGGAATATAAAATATGATCCATGCAACATGTGTATCGTAATTGGTCATGATTTAAAACATTTATCAATAATCGGTAATAAAGGAGCGAACAGACGCCAAGAAAATCAGTCCTCTTTAGTTCAAGTCGTCTTTGAGAGAATTAAGAAAAAATAATAATTTCAAGTGTTATAGTGTTAACACTTTATTTCAAGTACAAGGTTAATTCAAGTTTGATCATTCAAAAGAACGCGGACTTTTGTTAGGTGACGCTAGCATAAAAAACGCGCGTAAACGTTAAATTTTTGAAACAGTTCACTAAAACCCTTACCACAACACTTAATTCGTACTGGACGCACGTTTCGATAGCCAAGCTATCATCATCAGCAGCAAGACTGTTGACAGTCTGATGATGATAGCCTGGCTATCGAAACGTGCGTCCAGTACGAATTAAGTGTTGTGGTAAGGGTTTTAGTGAACTGTTTCAGTGTTCCAGTGCCACAGTTTTAGAGTATCCGTTTAGTTAAATTTTTGGTTTAATTTTTCTTATTAGTTTACTCTCTTAAACTGCCAAACGAGTATCTATTTCCGAATCCGCGACTAAAAATTATTATTTCATAAGATAAAACAATTTTTAAATTTATTACTTTATTGCAAATAATCCTAATAATGCTTTTTCCTACTAGAAACCTACCATCTCTTTAATTGAAGTATATATTCTTATTAACGCGGAAAGCCAGCTACTTTCTATGCAACATGTTATCTATTACTTAAAAATAAATAACCATTCATTCTGAAATTAAACAGCTACTCCCATAGCAACTAAATTAATTAATCTCGAAAATTCAGGAAATTGTTCCTTTCTTATCCTCAGGAGATTACGTACCATCCATGAACATAACCATCAAATCTCTAGTAAATAATTATAACAGATTCTGGTTCTACACGTCCAAGCCACAAAACAAACGAACAATAAAAACGTTATTGTAGCAGAGTACTCGTTTAAGCGAACATTGACATTGCCCTTTGTTAAATTTCTTGATTGTAGTGAGAAAATATACGAAATATACTCACGTAAAAATTTGTTTCTTATTATTCTCTTTAATTACTACTGAGAATCGCGTGTAATAGAAATTTTAAAACTTTTATTAAGAAGTTTATGTCGCCCAAATCAGTATAAATATGTGAATCGTTGTCGTTTAATTTTATACGTCGTTCTTGTAAAATAATATTCAAAACCGCAAACATTCCATTACGATCAAAAGATATCAGCCTTGTTTAATTGAAAATCGTGCTGTTCTCGGAACCACAGGTTAATGGAAACAAGGTACCCAGGTATGAATACGAAAATTGAACGCGATCGACTGTAAATAAGGTATCATGTAAGTAATTAGGCTATTACCGCAATTGTAGAACCAAGTTAAAAGCAATTCGCGCTTTAATAACAATAAAAAATTTGTTTCTGATGAGAGTGATGAGTTTTTATTTGGTTATAGTTCGTTAAATTAGAATCGAAGGTTAACCTCCTTAAACTAAATTATTCTAAAAACAGAAGATGGTCACGGTGGATTATAACAACATAAACATTCCTATCTTCTCTTCCTGTTTACGGTGCTTACTGGAGTGGAATTTCAATTTTGACAGGAATTTACACAGGATTTAAAAATGTTACAAACAGATATACGTGTATGCAAAAATAGTAGAAAAGGTACTTCTAGTGCGATTAATAAAATTGTGCTGAAACCTGCAACATAATAACACTGTTACAAAACGCTTACAAGACACCCTTACAAAATACAAGTTCGTTCTATCATCAGAGCTACTTATATATCAATGAGTAAAATAACGCAAGCAATATCAGAAAAATCATGGAAGATCATGGAATTCTATTGTTCATAATTTCGTCGTACCTAACAAACCGAATACAATATGTACGCATAAGTACAAACGGTGCAAGTACTACAGTCTCAGTGATTGAAGATTGAGAGAGCATTTCTGTTCCAAATATACACAAATGATCTACCAAGAACAACCAACCATTTCATCAACATGTACGCCAATGATACGTCGGTGATTATTTCGAAACGAAATGACAACGAACTTTAAGATGAAATTGTCAATGTCAAGACGACAATGGATAATTGATTTACCAAAAACAACCTACAACTAAATGTAAACAAAACAAATACCGGGTGATTCATTTATCTTAAGACGAATAACTCAGAAACCAATTATTTAATTGAAAAAAAATGTAGATAAAAATTTTTATCATATGAAGGGGGAAAGTATATTGTAAGGTCCACGTCTAATTTTAATCAATGTTTTTTGAGTGTTAAGTGGTTTTTTTCAAATGGAAACCTATATTTTTTTAATAAGTATGTCATTGCCCACGAAAAAATAAATAACTTCTATCTGACATTTTTTTTATTTAACAATTACGGATATAAACATTAATAAAGTAATTAAAACAAACAGAAGAAAAGTAGGCTTCGCTTTGAAATAACTTGCGTCAATTTAATAAATGTTCAAATTGTTGTCCATTTACTTCTATGCATTTCTGTATACCATGAATAAAAGATTCATGTGTTTTTCGTAGGATTTCTTTCATATTATCTGGTGTTGTTGGTGCTTTCTGTTATGTTTCTGTCTTTAATGTAACCCCACAAAAAAAATCAAGACTTGCTAAGTCTGGAGACCTAGCAAGCCCCTTCCTACCTACCTATTCAACATTTGTCTTGCATCTCGTGAATAATGAGCTGGACATTCATCATATTGAATCCGCATAGATAGTCTCCTCTCTAAACTCAAATTTTCCAGTAGTAGTGATAGTTCTTGGTCCAGAATGTTTTTGAATTTTTCCCCATTCAATATTTAATTAATTAATGAAAAAGGGGCTAATTAATTTGTCACCTATAATTTCACACCACACATTGACTGTCCATGGTTATTGATAATTAACTTCATGTAACCAGTGCGGACTAATGAACACAGGGAACTGGCAAATGCAGGGAAAAATGTATGCAAAAACAATAGAAGCCTCCTTGATTTGACTGCAGTTATTTTATAGCGAAACCTACTTGTTTTCTTCTATTTGTTTTGATTATTTTATTAATATTTATATCTGTAAATAATCGTTAAATAAAAACAAGATTCAGATAAAAGTTATTTGTTTCTTCGAGGACAATAATATACTTAAAAAGCATAGGTCTCCATTTGAAAAATCTAACTTAACACTCGAAAAACATTGATGGCACTTCTAAAATTAAACGTGGACCTTACAATATACTTTCCCCCTTCATATGGTAAAATTTGTATCTGGATTTTTTTTCAATTAAATGGTTTCTGAGTTATTCAGTCGTCTCAAGATAAATGAATCACCCGCTATAATCATATTTGCCTTACGACAAAGTTACCCTTTAAGTCTAAACTATAAAGATCAACAATTAAAAAGTGCTGACCATGTGAGATTTTTAGGATTTCAACTGAATAGTGCGCTGAACTGAAAGGAACAAGTAAGTGCACTAACGAAGAATAATATCTGCCAAAGTTCATGTAGAAGCTGCACACTCTGCATACCACGCCTACATAGGTTCGAGGTTGTCGTACGGTATAATTTTCTGAGATAACTCCGTCGACGCAGATCGGATATTTATCTTGCCTGAGAAGCATTTTCAACCTGAAAAGAAGAGAGCCTTGTAAAAGTGTTTTGACACAATACGGTATACTTACCCTGCCAACATTGTACGTTTTCTAATCATAATTATAACACCCGCGAATGTGAGAAATCCACCCTACGTATGCCACAAACAACATTCACATAAATACACAAAGGTGCTAACACACAAGTGCTAAAAATATATAACAATATTTTAAGTGATACCAACGTGAAAGAACTGAAAACTTTTAAAAAATAATAAAGAAAAATGTAATTGGAAAATGCCTGTACAACATTAATGGCTTCTTTGAAACAAACATTTAAATGTGGATTCACATAATTGCTATACTAATAGATATTGTCTTTATAACGTGTTTCATACTGTATTAGTATTATGAAATAAATCTTCTTTTCCTCCTCCACCCCAACACCTTGCCCAGACAATGGCCTCAAGGTGAAATTGAAACCCTCCGGGGTCCCCACGCGAAAACTAGACAGACCGCGCGGAAGCGAACAGGTCTGCGCCAGCGCCGCTCACCCGGACCCCATGTATTTATTTATGTTTGGTATTTTATTTTATATCGAAAGTAGAAGTGTTATTGCTTACTAGGGCATACTATTATTATTATTGTTATTATTATTATTATCATTATTATTACCAATAATGACATTTAAACCACCACTATCCACGGACGCGCGTTTCGCATTTAAGCAGCTCATCAGCGTGCCTTTGTGGAAAGTGAAAGTCAATCGACAAATTGTCGTATATATACTACTGTATTCTCTATTGCCGCTTCTTTTTCTTCATTATGTGGATGATATGCTCCACTGTTTTAAATTTTGTCGACAAGGACTTTGATGTTGCAATGCGAAGACTAACAGATGAGTTCTTGCAATGTCAATTGTGGTGTCACAATAAAGAATTAGTGATAAATACTAATAAAACCAAAATAATGTACATCACGTCCCCCCACTTAAGGATTACTACGGATTTCGTCCTGACTGTACATAGTTCCGAATGCTTACATTCTAATGGGTTTGGAGTGTGTCCTTCGTTATGTGACTGTACTCTCACCTTCCAATCAACTACGGAGCAAAAAGGTGCCTGGGATTGGTGATTGACAACGCCTTTTTGTGGGACAGACACATAGATGGTTTGTGTAAAAAGCTACGATATTTTGCGTGGACTTTTTACCAACTCAAGGATCTACTGCCAACACATGTTGTTAAACTCATATACAAAGCGCTGGTAGAATCGATTATTGTTTACGGTATAACAGTGTGGAAACATGCAACACATGTGTACACTAACAGGATTGCAATGCATGCAATGGTGGGACCCGCGGTGGATGTTTTCAAGAGTTTGGAAATAGTGTGCGTAAAATTTTCGTTTACAGATTCTTTATCAATAATTATTTTAAACGTGAATCGTTGCTTAGCTTGTGTCATGAATATGAAACCAAATGTAATATTGCAGGTCAATATAGAGTTAGGGTAGCTAGTAATAAGTATGGTGACAGGAGGAGGGAAGTGGTTTTGACTAAATTTCTAAACTCACCTCTTGCATGTACGAGACAGTTCAGTTCAATTAAGGAAGTTAAGATATCTCTCTTTAAGTGGCTATTCAATAATGATATTTAACTACGGTTTATGAGTTTTTCTGTAATTATCATATATTGTACTTGGAATATTGAGGAACATACCTGAACATACATGAATTGTTTCAACTAAACTGTTTCTTTTGTTTTTGCACTGTATTTTGTGTGTATTTATACTGTTATGGTTGATGATACAATTTGTTCAGTTTCTTTATTTTTGTTAAAGCCGTCCTGTTTCTGTAAAGTCCACTGACAAGCTCTCTCGCTTAGTAGCTAACGTGTACTTACTCCAAGTCCACATCTTTGTCTTCTGGCTTAGCCTCCTGCGGTGTAATTTACATGAATTAAAAAAAATATATTATTATCATTATTATTATTATTATTATTATTATCATTATTATTATTATTATTATTATTATTATTATTATGTATTTTCAAAACAACGAGAATTTACAAGTAGGCAGTGCAACTTCTATAATCCGAACCACCGGCAATCTGACCATCTAATAATCTGAACAAGCTTTAGTTAAAATCCTATATCTAACTGAATTTTTTTCATGGGCATCTAAGTAACTGCGACTCATATTGAGGTGCACTTTTATGGAGAAGTTTTTTCATTTATCTGACATTGTGTTTCACCCTTTGCGGTGGAGCCTTTGAATAATCCTTACAAATAATCTGAAAATCTTGAAAATCAATTCAAATTGACAATAAAAGGTACTGGATCACTTCTTTTCATATTCTATTGAAGATCTAAAAAAAAATCAATATAACATAACAAAAAACGAAAATTGTTGTAACTATACTAGATTTTGAAACCATCTTCAACTTGTGTAAACGTCAGAATCCTATTTTTATACAAAAGACCAGGTTTTATTCGTGACACCTCATTAACTTTTCCTTACAATTCTTGTACTATTCTTTTCAAGACAAAGGTGACATATTTCAGCTTGTTTTTAATAATTCCCAATCTTAGTCGGGAAAGAATTTATAAGTAAACAATGAACTGCTGAAATGGGTCCGAATGATAAATTAAGGTGATATAATTTAAAGTATTCGTGTTGTCTCACTATTCTCTAGTTTCTTAGGAAATGATGGCCTTCCACCAGTAAATTTATTCAGTGAATGTTTATTGTAGTAGTTGTGACACTAATAGCATGCAATTATGAAATTATATAAGTTATAATGTTGAGAAAGCGAGTTTTATTTTTCTAGATTTTTGAAGAACTTGAATTGCTTGCATGTTTGTTGTTTCTGATGTAGACTGAAAAGAAATACGACGGTTATTAGATAGGAAGTAATACATTTTACTATTACTTAATTACTATAAAGATAAACATTCTTACGGAAGTAAATTCAACTATAATTTATTCATTTTTGCCTTCTACATGAAAGATGATTCAGTTTTTCATTACATTTCTATATTACGTTTCGTCAGTCACAAGCGTCCGCTTGTTTATTTTTCGTTCACTTTAAGAAACGAGAGCGTGATTTTTGTTACGTGTTATTCGTTATAAATACAACATTATTAATTTAAGATGTGTAAAGTGAGCAAGGCTAAAAAACGACCCTTTGCTAACACAATAAATAACAAGTTTATCTGTGAGTTTCCGGATTTGTTCTACGACCGTGCTAAAGTAGTTTGAAAAGTGTGCGAGAAGCATTTGATGTGATGGGACAAGGCGGACTGCAACAAACATATAAATACCATAGAAATAGAAAAAAGGGCGTGCCAACGAAAACTGCCTTTATTTTCGATTTACTTGTCATGATAATAACCTGTTACTTCACTTACTCGAAAAAGAATCGTTTTAGAACTTTTGGTATAAGTACAACCCCGAATTGAAGCTGCCAACTACAAAAACGACACGCAAGCATGTTTTACTTGTACCCGAAGTCGTGGAAAAGAAAATTGAATCTACATTAAAAAATCAGTTGCGTTGGTTATGTGTTGACTAGACAACAGATTGTAAAAGAAATTCTATTATAAATATTGTAGTACATGTACTGGACCCTCATAAACCGACATTTCCACTGTTACTAGCTAGCAATAGACTGGAAAAGTGTATTGACGCAGCAATTGTGAGGGCGATACTTAGTACGTTAGAAAACGTTCAAGTCTCACCACGTCAAGTGTTAATGTTTATGAGCGATGGTGCCACAACAATGCGTTCCATAGGCTGTTCTCTTCTTGAACACTATTGCAAGAGCATCCTGTGGCAGAAACTATTCGACAATGTTCACCAGAGGTAGGTGCATTTATAAGAAGTACAAAAAAAGTTTTTCTCAAATCTTCAAAACGTCTTCGATCACTTCACGCACGGTGTCCTGGTATTCGTGAACCACCACAGCCAATTCTTACACGTTGGAGAACATGGTTGCAGGCAGCTTTTAATGTTCGGTAATTCCGATGCAGCCCGCCAACCTACTTGATAACGCTGCTTAAGAGAGTGAGAGTTTCACAACTTTTCAGGTATTATAATTCTTGATCGGTTCTGTTATTATTATTCGATTTATATTAAAAGGCTTGGCTATTCATTTTACATTCGATTTGTAGAAATTACCGAGAAAATGTATTAATGTCCAAAGTTATCGACACAACGTATACTGTCCTTAATTCAAATGCATATACACGAACCATTGATTTCAATATGTCCATGCATACATCTATCTACACCAGCATTGAAGCAGTAAGTAAAACCGTTGCTTATGCCTTGCGCTATACCAATATAGGTCACCTACACGTACACATGAACATGCTGCATGTATTACCCGCAGAATTCATGATTGGAACTTGAAAATTATAGGGAATTTATAGCAAGACCGTGTATGCTACAAGTATTTGCTTTTATTTCATAACTGTATTCCATCATTCTTATGTACGCGAAGGAAAATGATGGAGAATGTAAGCTATGTCAATCAAGTGTCGATAGCCTTCTTAATTAACCTTGATGTATGCGTATGATAAAATTGGACTTTGTTCAAATGAACATGTTCTTTTATATCATGTATCGATGCTATTCATACGAAATGAAAGATTCCTTAGAGCACTATTGCTATGCCTAGAGTGCAAGTTGACCTATACAATGTTTCGGAACTCTCACCACGCCAAGAAAATAAATCGTCCTCAATAAATGAATATCAATCTATATTGTAATGAATATTCTCTAAATAAAAATATTAATATCTCAGGCTTAACGTTTAAAAAAAAAATGACTACGTTGAGTGGGATCTACTTATTTTCTTTTGCTAATCGAAATGAATTTTTATTTGAATTTAAATAATTATATTTCTTTTTACAGAATTTGACTTTTTAGACAAAGAACTTAATTGAATCCCTAAGAACTGACAGCTATTAAAATGTTAATGTATTTATTTGAATTTTTTAATTCTAAAATAATTATATTAAATTTTCTCTTTTTATTTGATTATTTGGCCAAATATTAAATTTCGGTACCTGCACACCGACTTTCACAGAATGGCAACACTTCGTTGTCCGTTCTTGATATTTTACGCTCGAAGCAGCACCTGTTTCATAACCAAATATTTCTTTCTTCAAATCTTGCTCCGTGAATAATAATTTTGGTATTAAAAGGGCAAAATGGATTTATTTATTGAGATTCTCGAATTTTTCGTAGAAATAGTTTCATATTAACTTGAGACTAATAATTTATCGAGGAATTTTGAAAAGTCGTGTTTTTTTTTTACTCAGAACCCCAGTTCACAATCTAAATTATATAAAACATCATACTTGATGACTTTTAAATTAATTGAAAGCTCCTTTCACTTCCGTGGTGACGATGCCCAAATTTGCAATTACGGTAATATCAAGTTCAGTAAATTAAAGTGGTTACCATGAAAACGATGCTAATTTCATAACTGCATATGAATAGCAGTATACTTGTCCAAATACGATACAATAACATAATTTTGATATAAAAAAATATAATTAAAACTGGGAGAAATTGAGGGGAAGGGGTCATCGACACTGCTTCGCCTCATAATGAAATGGAACTAAATGTAGTTAAACTGTCTAAATAAAACACTCTGACGTGAGTAAATAAATATCACAACAATATATTCTTTGTATGTTTTCGAAAATTTCGTTAGTTCAAGGAGTGTTTTTTGATCTCTCATGCGCTTTTGACAGCATCTCCTTTGAGTTTGTTCCTACAAAATTCTATCCTCTTGGTTTGCTTGGTGGAATGCTCGATTGATTAGGGTCGTTTCTTGGGGAGCACGAGATTGTGATCCATGTGAATGATCATAATTCCCGAAAGGTTTCATATGGATCTGAGTTGTCTGACGATCAATTCCTGGTTCTGTGGTTTCTAATCTCTACATCAACGATCTTCCAAAAGACATCGGTAACAGCAAAATATCAATATTTTTGGTAGTTAATTATTAATAATAATTAGCTACCGTTAAATGTCGTCAAATAACATCAGGGAACTATCATCTAGAACAACTATGGTGGAGCTGCATCCATTTTGCCTGTACCCGCCACCTGAGCGAAAGTTCTGCTGGAGAGCGGCTTCGTCGCAGACTTTGGAGTTTGATTGATTGTTTTTCTGTTTATAGGAGTCTGCGGAATTCTCAGTCTTAGAAAGCGAGGGCAGCCTCTGTAATTGGCCGGATGGAAGTCTCCGCAATTTGCGCATGTGGCTGGCTCCTCTTTAGATCTTGTACAGTCACGGGCTCGGTGGTCTTCTCCACATCTTACACATTTAGGCTCTGCGCATGCCCGAACCGCTAGCATCGGAAACACTGCCCTATGTCCGCTCTGGCCTTCAAGGACTCCACAGTAACCTTCAAGTCGTTCAAGATTTCTTTCAGGTTGTAAATTACTTTGTGCTTCCTTGCCAGCTTCACCAATATTAGTGGGAAGAATAGGGGTGTAAATACAGCCTATTGCCAACAACAAAAATATAAACCAAAGAGATATATTATGTATTTTATTGTCTTTAAATTATTCGAGCAATGGAGCTTTTATGAATAATTTCATTCTCAATGTTGAACATCGTGTTGCCTGCATAGTCAAATCTTTCAAGTTTTAAACATTTTTTCTTTTCTGTGACATTACACGGTTATAAAGAAGGCATTAATCAAAAATATACTTCCACAAATTCCAGTTAAACTATGAGATTAGGGAAATAGCTTCTAAGGTACTTACTCATGTTTCTATATGCAACTAATGACTAATGACTAGAGCAACGCAACTGCGCTGAAAGCCAGTGGCGGACGCATAAAAGTTTACACAAAATAAATTAAATGTGATACGTGCTCAAACACTTACCGTTTTAAGAGTCCTCCATGAAATCACAAAGTTGTTGAAAGTTCAAACTTTTCCAATGTATTTAACACCAACATTGAAATTACTTCGGCAGTGCATTGTTGTATTCGTCTGGAAGCTAGTAAAATTGAGAGTGACGGTCGATGTGGTTCCATTGTGCGTACCAGTACATTAACCACAGAATGTTTTTTACGATCTGTTATTTCGTCCACACATAACCACAGTTTTTTATCTTGCAACTCCGATTTAATTCTTTTCTCGACATGCTCACGAGTAACTTGGTAACTTAATGAATGTTCATTCCAAAACGAGACGTATGCTTTCTTCCTTAGTAAATAAAATTGTAAATTACATGCAATAAACACATAAATTAAATTTAAATTTGTCATAATCTTGAGTGGAATTTTTTTTTGAAACATGCCCTGCACTATTTACGTGCCGTAGACAATTACTTTTCGACCAACACATTAAATCTATTTTACACACTGCACATTGAATTTTAGCGCCATCACACTTTAAATCAGGCATTTCTGCAATAAATTCTCTTATTGTGTCCAACTTTGGTCGTTTTCGCGACGTAGGAAACATTTTCAAAACAAACGTAGAACTACGATATAGTATACGACAGCATAGATGCATATACAACAGATCGGCTTTCGAGTCGCAGTTATACTGACGCTTATACCGAATTGTCCCGGCCGTGTTTATTTTGTGTAAACTTTTGTGCGTCCGCCACATACTTTCAGCGCAGTTTGCGTTGCTCTACTAATAACACCACATATAATATTCCTCAGTGCCTAAAGTTTATCTTTAAACATAGGATGTATCGTTTAAGTTTCAGAAGTTTATCCATTGCTTAGAAATGATTACCGATATAAATATTAAAAATTTTGGATCGCAATAATAAATGAAGGAAGATGCTTAGAAAAACAGGAAAATTGCAGAAGAAAACGTAAAAACCATACCTACTATCATTAATTTGTTAAACAGTTTATTTCTTCTCCTGAAAAATCCTGTGCTAAATACAACGACTAAAAGAAGTTAGAACCTAAAAAAGGTAATTATATAATATGTAGTACATAGCCATAAAACTCTTCTATACTCAAACTTGTTTATCTTATCTTTCCTGACATGATTTATTGACTAATTAGTTCAATAATTCATTTTCCGCAACATTCATCAACGATAGATAGCCCACATTTTCAGTTGAATTCCACAGAATAATTAATTGTTAATCGCTTGCACAAGGTTGCTCTTGTAACTCGTTATGACCGTACAGGAAGAATTCATTAGTGTCTTACTTCACATGTACGTTTACTTACATAACATCTCTTTTAAACGCACTCTGCACTTCATGATTATTTGAAGGCAATTTTAAAAGGATCTTTAAACTGTTTACAAAATTTACGCTAATTATAAATCCGTTATTCAGAACAAATAGCTCCGATAACAACCTTAATATATAAATTTATGAACCATCAACTATATTGAATGTTTGCAGTATAACTTGCAATGGTGTGATGCAAAATTTTGTTTTTCACAAAGAATTTTTTATACTAACATCGAAGAAAAACAGAAACTGTTATTAACTTGTGTGTATTAAAACTAAAAGAATTAGGCTAATATCGGTATATTACACCAGTCGTCTTCATTCAATTAAAACATCTTTATTTATCTGTTTTTGATCTGCGTGTATCTATTAAAATTCCTTAAGTCTTATTAACTAACATTTGCAAAAAGACTTTTCCCCTCCTACTTCATTGCTTGACAAAATTTTGGCATATTTATTTTTTAACACGTCAAACATCACATTAACACAAGCCTTACGATTTCACTTCCTTATCCGAAAAGAAAATGTACTCCGATTTTAATCCGTAATCAAAAACCAACCATCCCAGCCTAGATTTAAACCCGCGTCGAGAGTTAACTTAAATATTTTTGGTTATTAGCAATGGTTCGATATTTTTCCCATTTCACAATTGAAAAAATGTCGATGTTTCCTTTCAGTATTGTAAATTTTGCCATACATTAAGGCTTGAGCTTACTTGACAGTTAGGATGATTACTACGAGGGTGGGTCGATATGTCCGTGACTTTCTAAATTTCCCGCATTGCAAATTGAAAAGCAACACTGCTTCCATCAACCACCATCATGTCAAAGTTTGAGAAAATTGCATCATCTAGTTAAAGTTTTACAGTCGTTGAAAACAGACAAGGTCGTGCATTTTGGCGAAAATGGAAAAAGGTGAATTTTGTGTGCTCATAAAGCATTATTTTTTGCGGATGAAAACCACCATTCAAACCAAGGTTAAGCTTGATAAATACTATGGGAACTCTGCACCAACAGAATCAATGTAGAGAAGTGGTTTACTGAATCTCGTTGTGGTCGTACAAACACCAATGACGCCGAACGTTCTGGACGCCCAATTGAGGTCACTACACGCGGCACAATCGAGAAAGTCCACGATATGGCGTTGGCGAATCGGAGATTGAAAGTGCGCGAGATTGTAGAAGCCATAAGCATATCACATGGTTCAGTAGTTTCGATTTTGAATGATCACTTGTGTATGAAAAGCTCACAATTGGTCACAAACGCGATCGTGTGACAACTTGTGACAACGAAAGAGTGTTTGACGTTGTTTAACCGTAACCCGGACGATTTTTTGCGCCGTTTCATAACCGTTAACGAAACATGAATATGCCACAACACACCGAATCGGTGCCGAAGAAGGCCAAGTTGAGTCTGTCGGCCAACAAGACCACGGCGACAGTTTTTTGGGATACACGCGGCAGAATCCACATCGATTACCTCCAGAAGGGAAAAACAATCAACGGCGAATATTACGGCAACTTATTGGACAGGTTCAATGACGATTTGAAGAATCCCCCTTCCGTCAAGACAATGCACGGGTGTATAAATTTCATTAAGTGGAGTACCAATTGCTCTCCCACCCGCCATATTCTCCGGATTTAGCCCCCAGTGACTATTTCCTGTTTCCAAATCATAAGAAATGGCTCGGCGGAAAGAGATTTGGTTTCAACGATCAAATCATCGCTCAAACAAACGCCTATTTTGAAAGCTTCGATCTCTCATTCAAAAACAGATTAAACTAAGCAAATCTTTACAAAATAAAGCAAACGTTTGAAATTTTAACTGGGGTAATGTCAAAAACCAGAAAAATTCTTCTTACAAAAACGTTAGCCAAAGGCTGGTATATTGCAGCGAACAATAGCTTATAACAACAAAAGCTACAAAAATCATACAAAACTGATTTGTAACTCAATTTTTCAATGACAGCTTGCTGTACTTAAACCTACAGAAACACACCTTCAACGAAAATTGTTTTAATTGTCGCCGGCCAACAATATAAAGTTTAAAATAGAATAATTAATATACTACTTAAAATAATCTCAATCAATACGGTAACAGTATTACGGCGCACTTAAATATCGAACAATCACTTTTTGAAAAATACTATAGTGTTCAAAATAGTTAACACGTGGTTGATGGTGTTCAGCTACATGTCTTAAACTATAACGTTGCAGCAACTTATATGCTGGAACTTCTTGGGCGTCACAATCGACGCAAATTTAAAGTGGAGCCAACACATAGATGGACTGGCTGGCAAACTGACTTCTGCTCTCTTTGTGATTAAGAGATTGAAGCATGTAGCCACTCATGAAGCAGCAAAAACGGCATATTTTTCTATTTTCCACTCTCACCTGTGCTACGGTATCCTCTTCTAGGGAATGACGACGGAAGCGCAGAGAATATTCGTATTCCAAAAAAAAGCTATGAGATTCTTGTGTAATTTGGAG
Source organism: Dynastes maya (assembly GCA_029619315.2). NCBI lineage: Eukaryota > Metazoa > Arthropoda > Insecta > Coleoptera > Scarabaeidae > Dynastes > Dynastes maya. The sequence goes on along the minus strand of JAROYE020000006.1, from coordinate 32,676,082 downwards.
TACGGAGAAAGCTGCAGAACATTTTTTAAGATCCAAAGAATACTTACGTTGGCAGGAGTATTTATCATGTCAGCAGTAAACTTTGTTCATTGCAACAAGGAATCATTTACCTTAAACCGAGTATACCATAATTACCCAACAAAAACGCGAAATGCATTAAGAACACCATATCATCGACTAACAACGTCGCAAAAGGCAATCGACTATTGGGGAAGTAAGCTGTATAACGAATTGCCAAACGAACTTAAACATCTTCCATTTAATAATTTTAAGAAGAGAGTGAAGGAAATATTAATTGGTAGAGAGTGCTACGATATTTCAGACTTTATTGCCAAATAACGCCTAGTCTACTTGTTTGATTGTTTGTTCTACATGTTTTAGCCCTATTTGTTTTTACACTTGTTTTATTTTATCGCGTTTTTTTATTTATACATATGTATATACACACTTTATACTTTTATTTATATTTATATTTTTATCTATTTTATTTATAAATTAACTATTGTACGATGTACATGCTAAAAACCAAGTGACAATGTTCTGTAATGGTATTTTTACGAATAAATATAATTAACTAACTAACTATAACCGAGTCCCCTTATTTTTGCTCTTCTCTCTCTATCCCGGCGCCTTTAACCAACAAACATATCTCCAGCAATCGGTGATCCTGGGGAAACGAGAACATAACTTTTCTTCGCCTTATATTGTTTCCTTCCTTCATTTTCGAGCTTAAAGCCACTTCATCCACCAAACACGAATAGAATAATTTTATTTCCCAAATTAATTATATAACGAGTCGACGGATTCGCTAGGGAACGTACACGGTTAAAAGCTGCAGATACGCAGCCATGATACTTCGCGATGACGTTAGGCGGCAAACCCTCGCATAATATTGCCGCCTGGAAACAAATGTGTAATTTTATAATATTATTTTATAATTTCAATTATCCACAATACAATTATTGTTTTAAATCAAAAGAAATATTTTCTTAGCGTTTTTTCTCCGCTTAGAAGTAGATAAATACTTGTAATGAAATAGTTGTATTTCTTTGATTAAGACATTTGTTAACTTGATTCAAGAAAATCTTGCAGAAAATTTAAAGAAAGGGATTCTTGGTGTAAGTAAATGGCCATTATAACACAAAACAATATTTTCTTAAGGATAATAAATAGTTTTCTTAATTCCAGAAAGCGTTTAGGTTATCTACAGAATAATGTTCAAACAAAATTTTCTGCTTGAACATTATTTTGTATGTAGAAGTACACATGAAATAAATGCCTAGAAACAATAACCCAGATAATGCTATAAATAGTTCATAATACTGATCGAATCACTACCGGCAAAAACAAGGTGAGAAGAGGAAAGCATTAACGCCTTTTGTTCCTGTGCACATTGCTCTTACTCAGTTTATAGCACTAATCTTCAAAAACAGCAACTGAAATATTTCCTAGCGCCAACTAGTGCCAGTAGTTATAGTTATGTCGTCCTAGATAGTAGCGACGGAACCGGAATACAGATACCCTACTTACCCATACAGTGATATAACCTTTAACATACAACGTTTCATAAACATTTTCAAAAGATACCGGTTAAAGTAATATGAATATTTGCTTAGCTCAAAACTAAATGATTTACTTGGAAGAAACATTTTTATGTCTTGGATTTCTTTGATTTTCTAACCCCAAGAAAATATTTATTTAATACAAATAAAATTTCAAAAAAATTATTTTCTTATATTATACATTTGTATAGTCTTGAAATAAAAATATGTTCTTGAATAGAAACTGATTTTTGCAAGAAAATATAATTTCTTGATCCAAGAAACCATTTCTATGCGTGTAAAACGTATTCTGAGGATATTCTCAGGTAAAATTTATAGTATTCTGAAATAATTTACATGCACATACACAATTTCACGTAATATTTTGCATTCTCATTTTGCGTAATTACTTTCCTGGTAAAATTATGCGAATATTAATATAGAACATCAGAAATTACGCAATACTTTCGCGTGCGAAGATTCTTTCATAAACCGGTAACTTCCTCGATATTCGCACAAGGAAGGTTTCGATTACGGGCAGACATTTAAACGGAGCGCTAAAACAATATGATTCCGCTTATGCACGTTATAACAAAGACTCCCAATAATAATGCAAATTACTTGCAGCCCGTAATGAAATTACATACTTGCCACAACATAATTCAATTCAGATTATCGGAAACGGTACTATACACCTGCGGAGATCAACTACCAATAGCAGGCGATTCGCTTATAGCTACGAAATATTGACCGTAAGTCAAGTGTTTCTTTGAAAAATTACTGTTCAAGGCTCAGCAGTAAGTTATAAGCCGTATTAATATATATTTCGCCTCGTTTCCTCTAATGCTTTGCTACGTCGGAAAAAAATTCTGTGTTTTTGTTTTAAAAATTGTTTTATTGATTACAAGTATTATAAATTAATTATAAAACTAATCGGCAACCTTAACATAATTCCAAAATTAAACAATTGGTTGAACAATTTCCTATCGTTTCTGAATTCCCAACATGATTCCATAAGCTTCACCATAGAGGTCAAATCGGACGGTTACCTTCTTTTCCTAGATGTTCTCGTACACCGACGTCCTGACAGTGTACTAGAACATTCCATTTACCGAAAACCCACGCACACAGATAGATATCCCAATGGCCTCTCACATCATCATCCAGCCCAAAAACGCGAAGTTATCAATTCTCTTATCCAAAGAGCCATTTCCATATCTAAACACAATTCAATTCCTCAAGAACTGAACCACATCACTGAAACTCTGATCGGCAACAATTATTCTAGGAAAAATATTCAAACTACCATTAACCGTCACACCAACCCTTCTCCACGGCAACCTCATCTAACCCTAATTTCCGTAAGCAAACATATCTACCCTACATTCATGGTGTCACCGATCGCATCAGCAAGATTCTCTTCAGGAACAACATAAAAGCCATCTTCAAACCCAATTTCAAGCTCTCGGGCTACTTTCCCATCAAAGACCGCAATCATCTGAAAGCCCCTAGTGTCTACCGACACTAGGGGCTTTCAGATGATATTTCTGATGAACATGGATGAAAGTATGATGAACATGGAATCTGGTAAGATTCCATGTTCATGCGGTAGTGTATAGATCGGTGAAATAAGTGATCAGTCAGCACCCGTGTTATTGAGCACGAACGTTGTACGGGGTTATTGCGTGTAGCTGGGTCTGTACTGGCTGAACAAAGACCGGAAACTGGACACCAAATTAATCCAATTTAACTCCACTCGCATCTTATTTCACAACCTTCACTTTTATAGTATAAAAATCCGTGAACCAAGAGAGAGTCCAATTTTGGGTTACTTTTTCGGGCAGTGCTGGCCGTATGTCACAAATAACATGAACAACGTTGGCTTCCAAGGTGTCAATTGTTGCTGGTTTAATGACATAAGCCAGTGATTTCACGTAACCCCACAGGGAATAATCGATAGGTGTCAAATCGCAAAACCTTGGAGGCTAATTGACCGGTCCATTCCTCGAAATTAACACCGTCAAATTTTGATTTAAATAAGTCGATGGTTGCCGTCGCCATGTAACACGTAGCGTCATCCTGTTAAAACCACATCTCGTCCGGATCAATATCCTCCATATTTTCAAACAAAAAGCTATTAATCATGGTGCAGAAACGATCTCCATTGACGGTAATGTGAGCTCCGTCCTAATTTTTGAAGAAATAAGAGCCAATAGTGCCACCGGCGTGTAAACCGAACCAAAGAGTACATTTTCTGGATGTAACGGAGTTTGTAGGGTCCCTTGTGGACTGGTCCCACTCTATACGCGGCAATTTTGTTTATCCACAAATCCGTTAAGCCAAAAATGAACCTCATCGCTGAACACAAATTTGCGATAAAACAACGGGTTAGTCTCCAACTGCTCTTGAGTCCCGACCGGCAGAAGAACGACGCAGATGGTTTTAATTCCCGTACCAGCTGGATCTTATGCAGATATAGGCCAAGATCTTTGCCCAAAATTTTCCACGCAGTGGACAGACAGAAGCCCCAATAACTGTGACCGACAACGAATGGATAAATTGGGATCTTTTTTCACACTTTCGTTCACAGCAACGATATTCTCTTCAGTACACACATTTCTTCGACGTGTTGATGTTATTGCATAATGTAAAGAGTGTGTGGTACAAAATCTAGTCACCGTTCGACGAATGGCTTGCTCAGAAGGACGATTATGTGCGCCACAAAAATCACGAAGTCGTCTGCACGTTACGCGAAAATAAATTTGAATAATTTGGTAGTGTTGTTCAAGCGTAAGTCTATTCATGGTGATTTACCAGAGTATACTGATCATAAATGTCAAAAAGTGAACGCAGTATAATAGCTCGTTTGACAGGGAACTTTTTCGTAAGTTCTATCTAAGCAAAAAAAAAACACCCGTTATTTATGATTTTAAAGAATATCGCATGGGAGTAAGAATGTTATTGCATTATCCAAAGAGAGGTATTTATATAAAGAAATTGTAAACAAGTATACTAAGAATAGAAAATATTCGGTAGACTTATTGTATTTAATAAACACCCTTTTTTCCCAAACGTACCAACCCCAGAAACAATAGAATATTTGGTCGAGTTCTTAAAACTTAATAATATCGATAATGTCAAAATTGCGGAATACAAAAGATTAACTTCACTTTGCATGAACCAAAATTGATTTCAAACAGATGGGAAGTATTATGAACAACTAGAAGGTACGGCGACAGGAAATCCACTGTCTCCTTTCATTACCAACTTGTTCATGAACAAATTTGAAACGTGTTTGAAAAGGGACACCGTATATTTTCCTATAGTCTGGCTCCGGTATGTAGACGATTTTTGATGTTAAGAAAAGCGCTATTTCGCTAGAATTTCTCGCGACACTTAATTCAACATTCGAGACCATTCAATTTAGTAGAGGAAGAAGTGAACAACCAACTCCCGTTCTTAGATAGTTTAATAATTAGAATCAACAAAAAACTGAAAATAGACATCGATAGAAAGCAAATCAACACTAATGACAAATTCTAACCACTGTGGACAACACAAAAAAGTCGGGATTAGTTTTAATAGATTTGTAAAACTCCCTCTAATACCCTGTAAATACCCATTCAGGTGTAGGCTACTAGATACTATTAAAAAGTTAAATGCATAAAAAAGTAGCTATTTATAATGAATACACATCTATGGATGTCGATTGCATTCTTAACAAAGTCCAACATGGGCATTACGTAAGAAATTCCACGACTTTAATTCCGGCAGCAACCCGCGATAAAAAAGTTGTGAAACTTCGCTTTCACAGAATGTCGAAAGGTATTAGTAAAGTCTTGAGGAAAGAAGATATGAACGTGGGTTTTAGCTCCCAAAATGCACTCAGAAACCTTCTAGACAAACCGAAAGATACGAAGGAAAAGTCAGGAATTGAATGATAGGAATTATTTTTATATAGTTTAATAATTAATGAGTTAACATTGAAGTTTATTTATCCCTTTTTTATTATTATTATTTATTATATATTAAAAAAACTATAGTTAAATTAGTATACGTGATAAATAGTAATAAAAAGAAAAAAATATTACACTAACCGGTATCTTTTGAAAATGTTTGTGGAACGTTGTACGTTAAAGGTTATATCATTGTATGGGTAAGCATAGTATCTGTATTCTGGTTCCGTCGTTACTATCTAGGACGGCATAACTATAACTACTGGAACTAGGTGGCGCCAGGAAATATTTCAGTTGCTGTTTTTGAAGATTAGTAACACAAACTGAGAGATGCGGCCAGGAGCAAGAAGCTTTAATGCTTTTCTCTTCTCATATTGTTTTTGTCGGTAGTGAGTCCATCAATACCAGGAGCTATTTAAATTAGCATTATCTTGGTTATTGTTTCTAGTCACTTTTTTTCATGTGTTCTTCTACATTAAGTTCACTTTTGCTTGAACATTATTCTGTAGATAACCTCTACCTTAACCTTTATAAAATCACAAACAATGTGAATAATTTACTGCATTATGTACGGATATGTCGTACTGTTTTAAACAAGGTAAGCGCAATTAATAATGTGCATATAAATAATATGCATTTCAAGAATTCTAAGTAAAAAATGCTTTATTTTAAGAAAATAAAACTATTGATTTATGAACAATACCTAAACGCTTTCTGGTATTAAGAAAACTATTTATTATCCTTAGGAAACTATTGTTTTGTCTTACAATGATTATTTACTTACACTAGGAATAGCTTTCTTCAAATTTTCTGCAAGATTTTCTTGAATCAAGTTATCAAATGTATTAAACAAAGAAATAGAATTATTTAAGAAAATATTTCCTTTGATTTAAAACACTTATTGTATTGGGAATAATTGAACTAGTAATTGTCTTGAATTAAGGCGGACAAGTAGACGTTTCTTTGCGTGTACGGCTGACATTGGGAATCCACGAATTTCCAAAACAACAGTTCCGAATAATGCTGATACTTTAGTGTTTAAGAATGAAGAAGATAGTCCAGCGCTGTAGCAGTATGTTGCCAACCATATCACTATTAAATAAAAACAGTTGATTTTCTGAATTAAGAGCGGATAAATATATTCTTCCTGCAAAAATTCTACTTGCATTTTTACGTTAAATTGCCACTTTCCTTACGCTTGCAATATAAAGTAAGAGAAAGCAAAAGAAGCTCTTTCGAGCAAGTAATCCGCAATTGTGTTTGCCTTAATTTATTAACGATGTATACTATTGTCATTTAAGTATGTTGTAAGGAATTCCTTATGGTTATTTACTATTTTCGGATGAAACGAATACACTAAAATACATACTAACATAAATGTGCTTGCTCGTTCATCATGCTTACCTTTCCTTGAAATTAAATACTTAGAATCCTAAGACACTCCTTGCTTCGTACAAATACAGGAAAATATTCGCTTTCTCGCATTATTTATGTCTAATTACCTGTACGTAATAAGTAAATACCAGTAGTCATCTTGTTTTAAACACTCAATAAAAACGAATGGGATGTTATTTCTTATCTTTACCTTTTGCGCAATTCAATTCCACTTGCCTCTGATGAAATACTCACAAAATAATATAGAGGACTACGAAGTGAAAATGAAAAAAAATCTATTTGTCTACACCTATCTATTCATACATCTTCATCTTGTGTAAAGGACGTTATTATTAAACAAAAACTCGAAGCGTTTACATGCAAAGACCGGTTTATTTCACACGGAATTTACATAATATAAAATAAATAATTAATCATCGACATCCAACCAATTAATTGCTCAATTTTTGGACGGATAACGTTCCGTAATTACATACTTAATCAATACTACCATGTAATTTTCTTTTCCTGTTGCCCGCTATCTGCATTATTTGTTAGATATTTTGTTAACGAATTTATGAATGAAGTATATGTGATTACTTATCGTCTATTATGAAGAAACTTTACGCGAAAAAAATATGTCTTTATAAAAATATTGTGCCAATATTGATAAATAACGCATTTTCACTTGAGTAAATTTCTTAATAAGAAAAGTCCTATTGAAAAGATAATTTTCATACAGAATATGCTTAAGCAACTTTAATTTATTATTTTTATAATTTTGCATGAAGACAACTCTTTCCTTATAGCACAATACTGTGTGAGTCATCTCCGCGAAGTCGGAAGATTATGTCTTTATGAATGGAGATCTTTCAAAACCGTTTTTGCTTGTCAGGAGGTCTGATTATAGGCACAGTTTAAAATTATGTTGAAACCTACAGGTTGTCTCATAAGTAGAGTTGCTCACTGGCGCCAACGGGCAGTGGCGAAGGTTGGATACAACCCTCCGTATAACTGCGAGTCTCAACCAGATCTGTTGTGTTTACATGTACACTGCCGTAAACACTATTTCTTAGTTCTACGATTGTTTTAAAAATGTTGCCTACGTCGCGAAAACGACCAATGTTGGACAAAGTTACAGAATTTATAGCAGAAATGCCTGACCTAATCTAAATTATGATGGCATTAAAATTCAATGCGTAGTTTGTAATATACCTTTAATGTGTTGATCCAAAAGGGATTGTCTACGTTACGTAAATAGTAAACAGCATTCTTAAAAAAAAATTGCACACGACACTATGACAAATTTAAATTTAATTTATGTGTTACCTTTATTACATGTAATCTACCGTTTAATTTACTAGACAAGGAAGCATATGTCTTCTTTTGGAATAAATATTCGGACTGCAAGTTACCAAGTCGGGCATCGTTACAAGGAATTGTGACATCTGCTCGTGAACCTGTTGAAAAAAGAATTAAATCGGGGTTGAAAGATAAAAAACTGTGGTTATGTGTGGACGAAACAACAGATCGTAAAAAACATTCTGTGGTTAATGTAATGGTACGTACAATGAAACCACATCAATCGTCACTTTCAATTCTATTAGCTTCCAGACAAGTAAAACAATGAACTGCCGAAGTAATTTCAAAGTTAGTGTTAAATATGTACATTGGAAAACTTTGAACTTTCAACAAACCAACTGTGGATGTTTATGAATGATGGTGCCGCAAACATGCTTTCTGTAGGCCGGTCTCTTAAAAAACATTGTGCTAACTTGTTACATATTACGTGTAAAATTCATGCTTTTAGTCATGTGGCAGATAGTATTAGAAAATGTTATCCTAAGGTAGACGCTTTAATAGCGTATATAATTATTAATTATTTTAATTACGCAAATATAACGTCACTAGATGTAGAACGTTCATTTTCTGCATATAAACACACTTTTTCCTCACGCCGCACTCGGTTTGCCGAAACAACTGTGGAAACATATCTAATGTTGCAGATATTTAACAGACATTATTCACTTTGTGACTTCACGGAAGACTCTTAAGACGCTAAGTGTTTGAGCACGTATTATATTTTATTTCTGACCATTTATTTTGTGTTAACTTTTATGCGCCCGCCACTGGCTGTTGGCCCAAGTTGAGCAACTCTACTCATAAGTTCGTAGCTACCCAAAGTTGTATTTTTTTAATGGGATATGCTATATATTATTGTATTTCTGGACCCTAATTAAATTCTGAGACAAAATGCTATTGTCTTAAAACTAATCGTTTCGGAGTGATAAGGGTTTTTTTGAAAAAGTCGACATTTACAGAAATCCTTATTTCTCCGGAAGTGCACATTGGATAGATATGATTTTTGGTACCTAGATTAGGCATAAAAACATCTAATACACACGCGTTATATGCTTCTTAAGTGCTAATGAGGTGCGCGTGTGTTCGTGCATTTGAACATTTCTTAAAATAACATTTCTTTCTGTTTAACACTTTATTTCTTATTTCTCCTTATATTTATTACAATTTATATATTTACATCTTCTGATGAATAGCTGTTCGTAACAAACTCAAAATAGTTTTTATCTAAATAATCTTTAAAATAAGAGGGACAATATTTTATGTAAATCCTTTAAAGTGTTTATTTCCAAATGATTAATTTTATTGTATGTGATCAAACTTTGGAAAACCGTGTGGGTTTCTTGTGAATGGCAGTGTATATTTACTTTATTTATCGATGCACATGTTTATCTGGCTTTTGTGCAGTACGTCATTCAAAAGAAGTGTTACGTCACCCTCCGCTAAAGGTTATAAGCCCATGCAAAACCTCATTCTGGAGGAGTCTTCTCCTGTCTCTCTTGCAGCGCTGACAGCATATAACTGCCCGGGCAAGATTTCCTCTCGCAAAGTTGACGGCATATAACGCTGTCCGCAGTGAAGTATTCCGTCAGTTGCAGCGCTGACGACATATAATGCTGCCCGGACAAGATTTTCCCTCGCAGCGCTACCCGTAATAAGGCATTCCGACACTTTCAGCGCTAACGGCGGATAACGCTCTCCGTACAAGATTTCTCATATCTATAAGACTTTATTAGCAATGGTATAATTTATTTGAATTAAATTCGCGTCTATCACCCGTAAGTTAGTTTCCCGGAATTAAATGCATCACCGAAACTAGATTCAATTCATCACCTCCTCTTTCCAACACGAACCCCGGACACAAATGCTACCCAATAGTAAATTGTTAATGTACGCTAAACTCACAAGCACCACAATACACCGCACTCGTTAAATTCACAAGTAATAAGAGATAACAAAACCTATCTTCAAACTCATTTTGTAATTGTTTACTTCAAACATCTTAAGATCGACGTTTCACTGTCGATAGTTTGACATTTCTGGAAGCCGGATTACGTACTAACGCTATAATAATAATAATAACAATAATAATAATAATAATAATAATAATAATAATAATAATAATAATTTATTATCCAACAGCAGCAGATGTTGCTAATTACAGGATAATCTACAATTTATTGAAAGTACAATTGTTACTTAAACCTCCCGAGTATACATATGCATATATATAAAGATAAACAATAATTATTAATTATACGATATTAAAAAAAAATTAAAGAGAAAAAGGCAAATCCCTATGAATAAATGTATACGTAAAAAGAAAAGAAAAGGAAAAAAAAAGATATATAGACAAAAGGAAAAAGAATTGTCTTAGGTCGCTGAAAATGTCTCCAGCAAGAGCGCCCTTAACGAACTTAAAGAAATAGTAAACATATCGATATCCTGACAATACTTATTTACGCTGGCACAGATTGACAGTAACGGAGAATGAAAATGATGGACAGTAGAAGCGAGAGGAAGATAAAAAGGTTGAGGATGTCTAATACCCAATCTAGGAACATAAAAGTCCAATAACTGCAGTAATTCAGGAACCTGTAATGCATTATTCATTAACTTATAAGCGAAGATTATTTCAGATATGATTCTACGTTTGTCTAAAGAAATGTAGTTAAATTCTACCAGTAGTAAATCATAATGGTAACCATGCGGCAAGAACGTTCGATGGGCGCGGTAGTGAAGAGTTTAAAAAAAATTTCGTTGAACTCTCTCAATCATATCAGTGTATTTAGCGTACGTTGGATTCCATATAACCGAGCAATACTCAAGTTTCGATCTGATGAATGCGCTGTAAAAACTCACAAGGGAATTGTTTCCTAAACACGTAGTGTTTCGTGTAAGAAAGCCAAGCATTCTTAATGATTGAAAACAGATAGATTCTACGTGCAAGTTAAAAGTTAATTTCGCATCAAATGTTACACCAAGGTCTGTGAAGGAAAAACAACGGTCCAGAGGTACATTACAGAGCCCGTATGGATAGGTAACTGTATTTACTCTCCTCGAAAAACTCAACACTTTACACTTACCAATGTTAAGGGATAAGCCGTTATCGGAACACCATCGCACCAGGGACGCTATGTCATTCTGCAAGATTTTGCAATCTTCTTCGGTTGTAATCTTACGGAAGATCTTTAGGTCATCTGCGTATAAAAGATAGTCAGATGAAATAGCATTTGTGACATCATTAATAAATACAAGGAAAAGTAGAGGACCCAGTACAGAACCCTGCGGTACACCGGACTGGGAACGGTATTTAAGGGACCTAAAACCATTGTATTCTACATAGTTAGTCCGACCATCCAGGTAACTACCAAACACCTCAATGAGTTCAAAGGAAACACCAAACTTGTCTAGCTTATCAAGAATCATAGTATGCTGTACCGTATCAAACGCCTTACTGAAGTCGGTGAATATTGTGTCTACTTGATGTTGATTATCCATAGCCTCAGAAACAAAATCTATCTAGTAGTGTTAACCGCAACTACCCAAATTTGAGCTATGAAATCCAAGTAGTGATTTTTTGTTATCAGGAATTTTTATGAAAGATAGTAAAACAATTAAGAAGTAAAACTATGTATTTGTTTGTGAATAAATTACAAATTTGATCAAATTAATTAGTAATAATAGCTACGTCCTAGCGCCTTGGAATTGCAAAAGGAATTAGTTAAAAAAAAGAATCCAAAATAACAAAAGGATACAACAACCTTTCCCCCGAATATTTAATAAATTAATGATTAGTGAATCCTTCATTCGGGGTGCCAGCCTGCTCGTTGGCGAGGGAGTGGTTCAACGCACTCACCAAGACAATTTAACTTTATATAGGCGCCACCTGCTTGAAATAACCCTGCCAGGCGATCGGTGTAAACAGGAACTCGTGAGATAAAATCTAAACTTAGCTGGGTAGTGTGGTCGAGGTGATCCAGGGATAGATCCGAGACGTAATTTCAAAACGTGTTTCCAAACAGTTGAGTCGACAATGGGGTGCTCGTATCCAAATGATATCTTCGACAACAATATATCCAGAAATAGGTGTTCCCCAAAAAACGTTAAGCCAAAATTGGGTATATCCAAAAATAGGAATCTCCAAAACGAGATAACACAAACAGTGTACGCAAGAATAGAAATATCCAAAACCAGGTAACACAAATAGTGTACCCAAGAATAGAACACCTAAAAAGAAATAAACGAAACCCCAAAATCACAATGTAAAATATAAACAAATTGCAAGCTTATCTACCGTTAAAACGGGAAAAACGATTAATAAGGTGGGGTCAAATAAAAATCTTGACTCCACGTGCCAAATCAAAGATGAATGTTAGAGACGTTGTATTTAAGTCCTACCAAGCAGCAATCCGTAGCTATCCTTACGAATATTTCCTATCCCATAATCGAGACCAAAGATGGCAACGGAAAACACAGGTAGGTTTCCAAAATACCCACTCAACGTGATTAATTCCAAATATTACAAAATAGAACACACTACCGTATACCAACGCCTCAACAGTTAGGCCGCAAGTGATGAAATTCAACGACCAAGAGGCCGGAAATACAGTGGGTAATACAATTTTACCATATTCGGAAATACGTCATACAGCTACTTGGAACAAGCACTAAGTTATGATAACGGAAGATGCTACTGAGAATTTAAAATGGAACAATACGTAAATAAGATTGAATGAATATAAATGATCAATTAAAGAAAAATCAAATATAACAAGAGCAACATGAGCGAACGCACTTACTCGAAGAACTTATAGAACACACTTAGATCTGCCACCAACGCAATCGACGTATAACCCTTACTAGATGTAAACACTTCCAATTGAAGTAGCAAATAATAATCGAGGAAGACACAAAGAGTTACCAAGACAAGGAAAAAGGGAAGTATAGACCCTCAGTAAAATAAATTACCAATTTTAACTCTAAGTTCTAGCTACAAGAAAATTAACATTAATACGAAGAGCAGATCCAATGAAGTATGCAATACCCAAAGTGGCAGAAAGAATAACAAAAGGGTAAATAACTAAAAGGAAATGCCATAAGTAACTAAAATCTGTTATCGGAGATTTTATTGGTGATGAGTATCGTAATAATGAGTATATAATAAACTAAAATGTCAAAAACCTAACGAGGGCTGCGAAAGAAAGTTAAACCGATATTTTAAAGGAAAACAAAGAAAAGATTTTTGTTTGACTGAAATTTAAGAGCTTGTTACATAGGTTAAGAGAAAAATAAAATGTAATACTTCTCACATACACTGTGCTTCAAAAGAAAACGTAACATAATTGTCCGCATTTTAAAAACGTTGGAAAATTCTTCAGTACCGATTCACTAGTTCCAAAGAGAATAACACGCGTAACAACCTATAATTTATTAGTATTTATTACTATGTTTACAAAGTTTGGTTTTACTGTACAAAGCAAGTTTTTGTTGCACACAGTATTATAGAACATGTTTTCAGTTTCAGTTATGCTATTTAGTGTCATGGTAAGAATATCTTAAAGTAAACCAGTTGAATTGGTAGGCATAGTTGACATAGTTATTGATGAGGTATAACTAGGAAATTGTTCAAAAAAACTCCTTCAAGGTACATCAATTACAAGGGAATAAAGTACAGCCATTTAAGTGATCGTTTAACTGTGCTTAATAGACGCATGCTTATAAGATAAATGTTATCATAATCTCCCTGTTGTGCTGAAGCTATGATAATGTTGCTAATATCCTGTTCATCTATCAATTCTATAAAGAGAACTATCCTTAACCGCAAATATTTTAGCATACGACAGCTAAATAAATAAGTGAAGGCTAATTTGTGAAGCGTCACATTTGCATAAATGAATAGAGCTTTAAGTATGGATCTAGCAATCAATGAGAGGAGAAGTAAATTCGAGAATAAAAGAACCATTTTTCCTTTAATATTATAAACAAAAATTGTACACAGTGTATTGTGAAAAAATGTCGTAAACATATATGTTCTATGGGAACAATTTACTGTTACCCCATCACTTGTAAAGACAGAAAAAAAATGTACAGTTACATGGGTAAAGCAGTAGGCGATCGCAATCTTATGTCTGAATTTATCATATCTTAATTGAAATATAAAACAAGTGAATGCAGTAATTACTGGTTTACACATTGCGCAGAACTCGGTAATTGATGGAGTGCAAATTTACCATTGCCAGTAATTATAGAGGGTACAGAAATTACGCTCCTACTACAACATTGTAGAAGTAATAACCTTACATTGTTTCGCAGAAGTAATAACTACAAATGTAGCAGACTATAATTGCACGTTGAGGCAGTGTGGTGTATACGCGAAATTGACCTAAGATGATTTGACTATTTAGTACTTTAATTTCTTAGAAAGATGGTATCGACTCCGGCAACTGTAAAGAATTAATCTTGATTAAAATGAATTTTAAAAAAGAATATGCTGACAGTAATTTTTACAGGTTTGCATTGAAATTTGTTAAATATTACCGTCCTCTTCCACACATAGTTCGGAAAAAAACTCACATTTGAGATACTGCCAACTTGTCAATCAGATAAAACTTGAAAATTAGCAGTAAAGCAATGTTTACTTACACCTTTAAGAGCAAAATTTCATTAATAATGAGATTATTCATAATAATATTAAAGAAAGAAACTTTCATATTGATAAAATTCAACCATAAGTAGCGTACACTAAATTGTCAAACTTTCTGAATTTAAAATGAGCCAGATGCTTTTGTTGATTTTTTGTTTAACCAAATGTGTACTTGATTGCAATTTTTACATGATATTTTGAAGTTCCTGATTTATCCATCTTATATTCCTTTGTCTTTGGGGTTTCCTAAAATGTTTTTGAAATTATTAGTTGACGGAAAAGCAATTTTGCGATCAACTTTAGAAAAAATTTCTTGATGATCTTTACATGCTTCTTTATAACGCTCTGAAGGACATCGATGAAAAAATTGCAGTAAGTCAATAATTTCATTCGCTGAGGTAGCTCATGCCTTACTTCTAACTAGGGTGACTACACCAGTAAATGAACACGCACCAGTGAATGAACACATGCCATATAACTAAACGCTTTTAAACCTAAAATGTCAGTTTATGCATTTTGAATGAGACTGCCACCTACAATGTATAATAGGCATTAACTTCCTATTTGCCACGTCACTGTGACATCACTATATAGTGAAATTATAATGGTCGACATGCACGTATGTCGTGATTGTGTTAAGAAATTGGTTAATTTCTTTACAGTAAGTAGAAACACATGCTTATAGAATAAGGTTTAGAGAGTATATTTTCGCTATTTTCACAATAGATATCATGTTAGAGTTATGTAAATATGCTTTTAGATTAGTTTTGTATACAGAAATCATGATTATTACTTTTCCTTACCTGTTCAAGAAATTGGTAATCGAATTTTAAGTTTACCCAGTGAATGAACACCCTGTTCATTCACTGGTATTCATGATATTTGCTACTGTCTTCTTTTACTACGAAGATTGAAGGCACTAAATTTTGTTCTCTCTTTTTATAACACGCATTATAGTGCAAATCTATGACTTCCAGTAAACGGGGTCTAAAACGTTCAGTTACACGATGTTGATTAACTGGCATAAACCACTAGTGAATGAACAAGTAATATAATGAAATGCTTTTTGAGCAAAGATTTTGGTGTAGAAGACTTAACCTTTTTTGACCAAATTTACTTCTTTTGTAGTTGGATAGCTCACGAAATTATGTACGGTTTCGCTATTCAGAAGAACAATTAGAAGAAGTTTTGAACTGCATTCAGAGTGACACTATGTCATTAAATGCCGCTAGCAAAAATTACGGTACCTAAAAGTACACTTCATAATAAATTGAACAATAAAGTTCCAAATGTTCGAAAAATGGGTCCTTCAACTTATCTTTCTGAAGAAGAATAAAAGAAAATTAAAGAGTGGTATTATGTAATTCAAAATTTGGATTTCCTCTTCACCCTGATTACGTGAAGAATTCTGTGCAGAAGATTTTAAAAGGTAGCAAAAAGCTAGCTCCTTTTACGGACTCTAGACTAGGAATAAAATGGTTTAATTTATTTTTAAAAAAGCACAAAGATATTGTCTTCAAAAATGCAGAAGTGATATCAAAATCGCAAGCTGCCGTGAGCGAAAAAAGTATAAAGCTTTGGTTTAAAGAACTTGAAACTTTTTTAAAAGAAAATAGCTGCTTTTCAATTATACATGATCCAAAACGAATTTTAATCTGTGATGAGACGGGAGTACAAACGTGTCCAAAAAGTGGGAAAGTGCTTGGTCCAAAAAATATTAAAAACTTTTATGAAGTGGTAAGGGGACAAGAAAAAAAGGTATTACTGCATACAAGTATGGATGAGAGTATCTAATTAAAGATACTCTCTTGCCGTTGTGAGCTTGGCCTCTTCCAATGCATCAATTGGCGCTTTGTTTCAGAATCGTAGGTAAAAAACCACGATTTATCACAAGTAATCACTCTGTTTAACAATTCTGGATCATCATCAATGTTGTTTAAAAGGTCAGCATAAATGTTCATCCTCGATTCCTTTTGCTCTAGAGTGAGAAGTTTTGGCACCATTTTTGCGCAAACTTTCTGCATGTTGAATGATTCATGCAAAATCTGAGGGATAGTTTC
The DNA here is from genome assembly GCA_029619315.2 of Dynastes maya. Taxonomy (NCBI): domain Eukaryota; kingdom Metazoa; phylum Arthropoda; class Insecta; order Coleoptera; family Scarabaeidae; genus Dynastes; species Dynastes maya. The sequence goes on along the minus strand of JAROYE020000006.1, from coordinate 32,659,146 downwards.
TTTGTTAATTCCTGAGATTTCAGCAAGAGCTCGGACACTCAAACGACGATTTTCGCGGATCAATTTACCAATTTTCTGAATGCTGTCGTCCGTTTTTGGTGTTGAGGCCGCGGATCGTCCGGACCGCGGATCGTCCAGGCCGCGGATCGTCTTCGGTCGTTTCACGTCCCTCCTTAAACCTTTTACACCACTCAAAAACTTGTGTGCGCGATAAACATTCACTTCCGTACACTTCCTTTAACATGGCATGAGCTACTGTAGCAGTTTTTCCCAGTTTCACATGAAACTTGAGGTTAACTCGTTGCTCGATCTGAACACTCTGCATTTTCCCGACACGACGCTAGCCTAAGGATTTGAACGGGCGATTGCTACAGCGAGATTGGGCGACGTACAACCGCGACCATCGAGCTCAGGGTGGAGGAAGCATATACAAGCACAGACATTTTCAAACCCGTCGTGGCGTGCTCGCTGCCGATAGTAGCACCAGTCTGGTTATTTAATTGCCACACCTCGTATGTCTGTGTTTCTCTGTTTTTAAATAAAGTGAATATTCATGAAACAATACTTTTTTCGATGTCCATAGCCTAGCTATACATATCTAGAGGACTAGGCTAAATATAAGAAATTAATTGACAAGTACGTGAAAATTACTGGTTTCATTTACTGGAAAAGTACAGTTCATTGATTAGGACAGCTGTTCATTCACTGGGTTTTCGCGGTTTTTTTGTAAAAATTGAGAATTTAAGCTATTTGACAGTACTGTATTTATTATTATTTTTATCAGTAATTATCTTTTATGAATAAACAAGTATGTAACTATTTTCTCTATCTTACTCTCTTAAGTGTTTATTTACTAGTACATTGACCCTACATAAAGATGATGATTGCCTTCAAAATAATAAAATATCATTTAATATCGCCAAACATACGTTTGATATCAATAGAAACTTCACCTCATCTTTGTAATGTTTATTTTCAAATTATCCAAAGTAAAATTCAATATTAATTTTCCTAGTTGCTTAAGATCAAAAGGTGAGCCGAATATAGCTCTTAGATATTTCTTCCTTCAACCATCAATAATTTCAACTTGGCAAAAAACCAATACCAATTTAAAAGTAATAATCTAATACCATTGATACTCCTTTTTTCTATGTTACAGTTATCCTTTCAATACCAAATTGATGTATGTGTCTATGTAATCAAATTCAATTTAATTCGTAAACTACCATAGAAGAACCCGATAACAGAATAACAGAATTTTTGACAAAAAACTACCGGATTATATTAGAGACCCCGCCCTGACATAATCTGTTCGTGAGATGTTAGTACTTAATTGCGAATTAATGTAACTGGTTCCGAGAATCTTCGTACAGATATCGACTTAACCGTCGGATAGCTTAACGAGCGACCGATAAAACTTGCCTGTGAAATAGCCGAGATACATACGAAAAGTGAAAAAATGCGAACACCATCATGATGTAATGTATGGCTTCCTGTGCGTACAGACGTTTTCTGAAAAGCTCTATACGGTCGTCGTTAACATAAAGTTCAAGTCTTAGATATTACGTTGTTGTTTGGTTAACGTATTTATACGCATTCTTATTTATTGTTATTGCCTGTTCTAAAAAGTGAAACTATGTAGCAGGATTTTTATATTCGCAAGTACGACAACTTATATATGAACTTCTCTAATAGCGCAAAAGAATTTCATGGAGGAAGTACTTAGTTTATGACATATCTCGCGCTAGTAAATCCTGCAAGGCCGAGAGATTAAAATTATGTACGCTACAGTGTATTAATTTCTCCCAGTTTCGACACAAAGTAAAGTAATAATCAAGTGTTTCAATAATTACTTATAATACGAAATCCAAAAGGAAACAGGAAATTCTGTAAGGAATATTTTATAAAAAAACTGAGTACACTGTAAAAAAGTGGGCAAAATGTTTCCGTTTGGGGCAAGAATTGAACTGATAACGCCTCAAAACATTTCAATTATTGAAGAAATGGTATTAGCAGATCGCCGTTTGAAAGTGAAGGAATTAGCAGTGATGTCCTAACATTTCTGAAACAAGTACTCGCCCTGCTCTCCCACGTGAACGTCAGGTCGAATGTGCGCGCTAGTTTTTAAACACGTGTGGAGACGACCCGAAACCGATTTTAGAGTCCATTGTTACAGGAGATGAAACAATGGTTCTGTATTATGATCGTCTATCCAAAAAGGAATCAATGGAATGGCGACGACGCCATGAACCTCGCCCCTGAAAAGCGAAAGTCGTTCAATCAACGGAAAAGGTGATGACCACAATATTCTGGAATTGTGATGGTATTTTACTCATTAACTTTAAAGAGCGCAATACAACTGACAAAAGTACATGAGTCTTTACTGCATACATTGCATGCAAAACGTCGACGAAAATTGACAAAAGCTGTTCGATTATTACACGACAATGCACCCGTCCATGTTGCCTCCACTTCACAAGTTGCCATCCGCAAATGTGGCTTTCAAGAATTGGAACATCCACCGTATAGTCCGGATATGGCTCCAAGTAATTATTATTTATTTTCTCATTTAAAGAAAAAGCTTAGGAGACGTCGTTTTAAGGACGATAGTAAGTTACAAGCAGCTGTAATACAACATTTTAATTATTGGTAATTTTGTTTATTTTGAAGAAAGAACTAGTGAAAATTGTCGCATTAGGAAAATTGGCAGCATTCCTAGTCCAATATATCAAACATTTCCTCAATCAGAAATGTCTCTATTGAGTTGGAGATTAGTTACTTTCTATTCCAGATTATTTCTGCTACAGCAACTTAGTTTTTTATTGTTTTTTTCTCTTTATATCAACTGCATTTCATATTCACAAAAAGTTACTGTTTTTCACTCAGAGCAATTACTTTACGAGATTGAATCAATCCGATAAGTAAAAGTAAATTATGTCCAATACGAAGCTAATTACATCCGCTATAAACACTAAACGTTTGTATAACTTGTACTACTCTTCGCTAGGGTAACATTTGTTTTATTTTTTGTGATAGAAAAGATTATTGTGAGTTCTTCAAAAGAAATCATATTCAAAGCATTTTGCTTGGAAATGTACTTCTAATTTCCGTAGTTTACACATTTTTAATTACCTTAAGCTTAATTAGATGGGATCGTAATATGGTTACGTATATCTTTACTTCTATGTCAGTTTCAATTCTTCCTAAATTGATTCCGTTACTTTCGGTTTTCTCTGGAAACTACTTAAAAATATTGAAATATTCTTAAATAACAGCAAACTTTTCTCTGTCGGTCTCTTATTAAAGGTGATTAAAATTCTAATCAAGTCTATTCAAAGATATAACTTCCTTATTATATCTTCCTCTTCTAATCCTCCAAAATAGCATCTAATTTATCTTTCAAAACACCTCGTTAGTCGTCGGTGCACAATAATAATATGAAATCGGCTTCCTGTCATTGTTTTCTAACGTTCAAGTTACGCAGTAAATATAATCTTTTTCTTCCTTCGCATTTTTAACATTCGCACATTCCCTGGATAATTCAAAGCACTTATAAACGCGATGTACCGTTATATACTTTAGCCGTATAAATAACACCCAATACTGCTTATTTTATGTATGTACACTACCGGCCAGGAAAGTTTGGCTAACAATAAGTGCGGGTTCAGAAATTTAAAAACGTATGGACTGATTTAAATTGGAATCATACAATTATCATGGGGAATAAACACTACCAATATCTAACGAAAATGTATACTTTTATTGTACAACACTTTTAATTTTTTATCACAAAATCCACTCGGCTCGCAAAGAAGATCCTCGCATACTGTTCAATTGCTCTTGGGGTGCAGTTCATAGGTTAGATGTAGAACCGATCATTCGCACTCCTATCAAGTGCATCCCATAATAACTCCTAAGGATTGAGATTGGGACCCTGTGGTTGCCATGGCCTAATTTGGAAAATATAGGCTTGATTCTACTTAATCAAATAATTGTAGCAAATTCGGGTAGTATGTTTTGGATGATTATCCGCCATAAAAAAAAAATTCTGACTAATAAATCATAAACCAGATAAAATAACATGGGTTTCTAGGATTTAACTGCTTTTTCGCACTGTTACTTCGGAATCCCTATCCCCAGAGTAATTGAACTAACACTGTGTTTAGTTATTAAGCCGGAAGCATCCCTTCGTTCACCGATCATCCCACAAACACTCTTCTTCTTTGACCGCACACCTAAAACATAGATTCGCCAGTTTACAGAACACTTTTGCATTGTTCTATGATTTAATTTTGATGTTCTCGTGCCCGCTCCAGCCTTGTTAGTCGAATAACATGGCTTGCTGGCTGCCACACGGCCGCGAAAATTTAATTTACTTGCTGGGGAACCTTTTTGGTGAAGTGTTATCATGCTAGATCGTGCAGCAACACCTCTTACTTCACCATGAGGCATTTTATGCTCAAATTTTCATTCATTGTAACATACATGAGCATAATACTGAAACTGAGTAAAATAACCCTACAACATACTTATTCGTAAGAAAGAAGGATCTCCTCATTTACTTAGACCTATCGATACAATGTAATTTAAAAAATTGTGAATTTCTCCCTTAATTCGGAACACATAACTCGGCAAATTGGATTCTATAAAATATTTAATTAAATTTATTCATTGTGACACATACTTTATTTGAGTTAGGTGTGTTTAAAACAAATATACATTAAATTCATAGTTATTGAATCCGCTAGAGCTTTTTCAACGAATGTATTATAAAGATTATTTCCTTGACCAAACTGCTATGACCAGCAGTGTATGGTGCCAGAAAATTCATATCGCTGGTCTATTACAAACAATTTTCACTTTGTTAAAGCATGTTTTGATGCTGCGAATCATACTTCTTTTTACATATCTTATTACAAGTAAGTAGGCCTGTGTACGAGGGATACCCTTTAAATTTTTACAAAAACAATGAAAGAAAACAAACGTTTTGTAACATTATGTTAGTGTTTTTCAAAATATCCACTATTAGGATTTATGTACTTTTGCATGCCTTCGAACCAATTCTCGAAACATTTTTTTCACTGTGAAGAAAGTATCTCCAACATGGTTTTTGAAAGCTTCAACAGCTGCTTGAAGTGTTAAAAATCGTTGCCCGCGCATTTTTTGTTTGCGTCATCTAGTGATCGTTTGTAAAAACTTAAGACGGTACGCTCGTATTGGTCGTCGAATATTATGACGATTATAGTGACTATATCAAAACCGCAATTAATATCAACTTATTTACATTAATAAGCCATGTAATGCTAGTGATGAGTTGTAAATTGTAAACTATAAACATGTAGAATGAGTACTTGAATGGCCATAGTAATGAGTTTTTTTATTTTTTTCAGCGATCTCTTCAGTACCGGGAGCATTATGGCTCCTAATTCGGAGGAAGGAAGGAGGATCAGCACTTTAGCATGGGGAGAAGACGCTGTTTCAAAGGTAACTACAATTATTATAAGGAGAACAAGGAAAACTGATTCTAGACAACTAGTTTTAACGAACAACAAGATGAAACTAGAAAGTAGCATGAAAATAGGAAAGCCATGTAATTATAAAGGTGATGGATTATTCCATAAATGCTGCACCAACAATTTCAACCAATATGCAGCTAATGAACACTTTCCAAATATCTTAAGTGTGTTTAATTTTATTTATTTCCCCCGATAATAATAATAGACATAAAACAATATCTGTGAGATGCTCTGTTGACTGTTGTACTTTTTATTTAAAGATAGTTTCGCGTTTCGTAATTAACAAACAAAAAAACAAGTAATCTATCTACCGGCCATTGAAGTTAGGACAACTATTAGAAATTTAAAAGACCGAATTTTTTGAATAGTCAGTACCCTTAGTTTTACTGTAAAAACGTCGACAACAAAGTTGGGATAACAATACAGTATTTAAGACGGAAATCGCCATTAGAATAATTGTTGTAGAGAGAAATTTCAATCTGTACTCATAGCCCGTAATAAAATCATTAGAAACGATATTTAATGAATGGTCTATAAACATCCGGTACGTGCGCTTCCGCTGTCATTAATAACTACAGTTGCTCACTAGCGCCAACGGGCAGTGGCGGAGGTTCGATACAACCCTCAGTATAACTGCGAGTCTCAACCAGACCTGTTGTGTATACATGTACGCTGCCGTAAATACTATTTCGTAGTTCTACGCTTGTTTTAAAAATGTTGCCTACGTCGCGAAAACGACCAATGTTGGACAAAGTTACAGAATTTATAGCAGAAATGCCTTACCTAAATTATGATGGCGTTAAAATTCAATATGTAGTTTGTAATATCCCTTTAATGTGTTGGTCTACGTCACGTAAATAGTAAACAGCATTCTTCAAAAAAAAAATTGCACACGACACTATGACAAATTTAAATTTAATTCATGTGTTACCTTTATTGCATGTAATCTACCGTTTAATTTACTAGACAAGGAAGCATATGTCTTCTTTTGGAATAAATATTCGAACTGCAAATTACCAAGTCGAGCATCGTTACAAAGAATTGTGCCATCTGCTCGTGAACATGTTGAAAATAGAATTAAATCGGAGTTGAAAGATAAAAAACTGTGGTTATGTGTAGACGAAACAACAGATCGTAAAAAACATTCTGTGATTAATGTAATGGTACGTACAATGGAACCACATCAATCGTCACCTTCAATTCTATTAGCTTCCAGACGAGTACAACAATGTACTGCCGAAGTAATTTCAAAGTTAGTGTTAAATACATTGGAAAAGTTTGAACTTTCAACAAACCAACTGTTGATGTTTATGAGTGATGGTGTAGGCCGGTCTCTTAAAAAACATTGTGCTAACTTGTTACATATTACGTGTAAAATTCATGCTTTCAGTCATGTGGACTCCTTGGATGTCGTTAGTGGAATCTCTGCAAATAGTGCAACATGTTCACACACAGCTATGCGCGATAGACGACGCAAAAAATGTTTGTGTTCTAAAAAGGTTTGAAAGTGTGTTAGAGAAAGATTCTGATTTTGTCACATTAAGACAAATTTGTGAAGATGCGTCAACAGAACCGTTAAGTTGCTCCAAAGATTATTTTAATTACGCAAATATAACGTCACTAGATGTAGAACGTTCGTTTTCTGCATATAAACACACTTTTTTCTCACGCCGCACTCGGTTTGCCGAAACAACTGTGGAAACATATCTAATGTTGCAGATATTTAACAGACATTATTCACTTTGTGATTTCACGGAAGACTCTTAAGACAGTAAGTGTTTGAGCACGTATTATATTTTATTTCTGACCATTTATTTTGTGTAAACTTTTATGCGCCCACTACTGGCTGTTGGCGCAAATTGAGTAACTCTATTAATTATTGTAGTAACTCAAATAGTCTTGTTTTTTCTAAAGATATTACTGGAGGGAATTTGTCGCTTTTGTTTTTTACGCTCAATATTTATGAATTATTATTATTATTATATAAAAGACGTGTTTGAAATTTATTACAGATATTGTATTATACAAAAGTTAACATATTCTGATAGAGTATAGTGTTATTGTTATTAATAATAACACTATATTCTTGGATTCCGGGTTGGAACCGCGTCGTTGTCGTAGCTTTTGCCGACATTTCATCCCACGCTCTTATAGGACATGTTAAGGGCTGTTACCGCACACTCACTGAGTCTTTTGAAAACATGTTTGCAAAAGAGGTAATTGGTTTAGGGAGTCGTAGAATTTTACCGGCATGTCTTCAATCATAATACGGAGTAATTTTTATCATACTTGCAGTGAATCAGTCTGTTAGTAAACCTATTTCGATACAAATGTTCGGTTGCAGTGTTTGTGGAAGTAATGTTTAAAAAATTCCGAAAGGAAAACCTATAACGTAGAAAAGCGATTGGCTACTCTCACATTACTCGTGAAAGGATATTCCGCTTATGCTATTCGCTAATACCGAACCACCGGGACATTAGAAGACTGTAATCGGCCAGGTCGGTCAAGAATGACAACGCTTGCGGAAGATCGATGCCTTACAGTACTAAGCAAACGAAATCGGGGATTGACGGCGCCCGAAATCACGGCAGAAATCAACAGGGGATGTGAACGCCGAAAATTATAGGAATTGGATAGAAGAAAATTAGAGAAATGTCCTTTGGACTGACGAATTCAAGTTCGAAGTGTTTACTCAGAAGCGCAGTTTTCGTGAGACGAACAAAAAACGAAAGGATGTTGCGCAATTGCGTCGTTCCCACGGTAAAACACGGTGGTAGTTCAGTGATGGTTTGTGGTTGTTTTAGCAGTACGGAAACCGTACCGGAGATCTAGTAAATCGCAGATACGCTGCCGTAGAATATTGGAAAAGACCTGGGATGTCTCTCGCAGAGTAATGAAGTGGATCTACACTTTAGTTATACCTAGGTATATCAGACCAATGCTAACGTACGCTAACGATCGCTTGGTGTACTAACGTAAGAAACACGATTGTAGCCAAAAAACTATATAAATACAGGCAGATACAAAAGGCTAATGCCCGTTTGCACCGTTTCTATATTAAGGATAACTTAACTAACCGTCCTTGTATTACTAAGGGTTACTTAATTTCTAATGTATTACACTGCCAAGTATTTAATAAATCTTAGTTAAATGGAGAATAATAGTAGAATATGAACGGCAACTGTGCATCCCATAGGTTCATTCGGACTAGCTTATTTTACATTGTGCCTAAGTATAAAACTGTCAATCGTGAACACAGAAATGAAAACTGTAGGCAAGAGACAAGGTTGATAAAATATATTTACTCTAAAGGTTGTCTCAGTTCCTATCTTGTAATACTTGACCGAAAGTTTGTGGACGGAGGGGTGAAGGACGCATATTTTGACGTCGTTGGTAGTAATATATAGATGTACTTGTTCTATATTCCACTACCACTGACGTCATTGCGCACGCTGTTTTTAAACTGAGACCACCTTTAGAGTAAATGTATTCTACCAACTGTGGGCAAGAGACATTGTAAACATAATCAAATATCTGTATCGCAGTTGTTTATGGAACTTTTTAGATCTTTTTATGGAACCAAGCATGAGCTAAGATATCAACTACTGCGGCTAGATATTATGATTAAAAAGAAATAGTTATACATCATTTGTGCGTCTGCCATTTGTTTTGTTATTGATAAAGTATTTTATTTTTATTTTGATGGTGATATCTTTTGCGTTTTTAATGAAGAATTGTATTTTATTAATCTTTTTACATTGACATATGGTGTTTTTATTGTAGTTATTTTATTACGAATTCTTATTAGTTTCAATAATAAATTTATTAATAGGAACTCATTTTCCTCCTTTACAAATAACTTTCAACTTTAGTTTTACGGGTCCAGCTCGTAAAATATGTACATGAAATACCGTCTTAGGTTATCATTTTATATCTAATATTTAATAACATTTTTGAAAAAAGCAGGCAATGCAATATTTTCTGTTCTGCAACTGATGTGATAAAATCGAAGATAAAATATAAAAATAACTCTAGTACGCAGGTCTATATCGACCCTTAACTGTTTAATACTAGAAAATCGAGCCCTTATTTTAATCGTCACACAACGGTATTTGAGTTAGGCTTAACATGCGGTGCAAAATAATAAGGGTTACTTCATGCTAAAATGGTGCTAAGCTATACTTAACTGTTGCAGTGCAAACGGGCTTAAGTATTACAGGCGACAATGGAGATCATCTTTGCTTACCGCCTCTTGACTTACTTGTCGAAGGAGTGATATCGGCTACCACGAGCCAATGTCCGTGCTATGGTATTAACCAGGACGATGTCGTAAACCCTGATGGAGTGCATTGCAAACTCTGGGAGATTGCTTGCAGTAGGTTGCCGACCCTAAACGCCGGAATGGATAACATCCCATCTTTTTGTCTTCGACGAACCCTACAAATCCTTAACACACCAACATCGATTAAGACAGCTTATGTTTCTTCGTGGACGGATTAAAAACCAACATGGAAACTGGTGCAGGAGTATTCTCTGAGGAGCTCCACCTAAAAGAATCATCGCCGCTTGGAAGAGAAACCACCGTTTTCCAGGTGAGAAGCTCGATGCTGGCGCTAGCTACGCACTACCTAACTGACTTTAAAGATGTAGGCAGAAACATCAACCTTTTTACTGACACCAGACGGGTAGTATCAGCACTAAATCAACCATTTACGTCGAACTTGCTTCTAGACTGCCACGAAGCTTTATCCTTAGCCTCGGAAACAAAATAATATCAACGTAATATGTCTAAAGAACCACAATGAAAATCCTGGCAATCAAGAAGCGAAGAGACTGGCTAGCTCCATTCGACTGCTTGTATTTTCGCTTTAGAAAAGAACTATCACTCATGACAACTTCTTGAAGAGATGTAATGGAACTAATTCCTGACGCACCGATAACTGTACGGACCAGTTAGAGAGCAATATGATACCTCAGAATGTCAGAAAGGACCTTCGCATGGTTGTTGGGATTCTGACGATTAAAGAACCACCTCTTTAACATGAGATTAACCGGAGACTTGCCATGTAAGGGCTGTCAAATTGAATACAAAACAGTGGAAGATTTCCTCTGCAAGTGTGCTGCGGTTCCGTCAATTAGAGATATCATGTTATGTATGTAGGAAGAATCAACAAATCTTCTTGATATGAATACAAATTTTATCCACGATTATACTCTCTATATAAAGTTCTGATTTAAATTTGTGATTTTCTCCCTCAGAATTGTCAAAATTGTTACAAATTTCTTAAAGGAGAAACGTGTTATCTAACGTAATTACAACAAACGGATGTCGCATTAATTCCTTACGTGCGTGTATATGTTATACCGCTTTCTCCTTAACCACAACAATTATTACATGTTATTCCAACTTCTTTTTGTAATAATTTTTTACCTAGCATCAATAGTAATCCTGTATAGTCTTCCCAAACCATCATAATAAATAATCATCTATAATAATTGTTAATCATTATGTAATTAATTCTAACAAATTTCCGTAATCTCTTAGTTTCAAAGCAAATTCTTTAAGCGCCTGCTACTCCATTATAAAAGCTCCATTAACTTGTTTTAGTTCTCTAGATAAGCTCTCTGCATGAATATATTTTGTTTTGTAATACTCACATTCATAAACTATTATCAACATACATGTAATCACAAAATCTATTACTTTAACGACATTTAAATTATCCCACGTGAGAATTACGATAGATTAAAAGCACTAAAAGACAGAAAATTACGCGTTTACGAGCAATGAAAATGCGAACGTTAATACGGTATCTAAGCTGCACTTATACGAGGTAGACGCCATAAATTCTCGGCCCGACAGGCTTATACAGGTTCGAGCGTGTTCAAACTCCGTTGCGTTATAGTTACACATGTGCGAGGCCGAGGTTTGTCAGGAATGATAGGATCCGGCAGGATTTGGGAGTTCCCTCAATGAATGCATTTTTGAAGAAATTATGGAACGGCGCTTGGAAGCGGGCCAGCGAACTCAATCATCCACTAATCGCCGGAATAGTCCAACCACAGGATAGGCCACCCCCTAAGGTGAAGATCTTGAGGATTCCGGGGAGACTCCATCAAAACGAAGAACCACCATGACCTGCAATATAAAACCTAGTTAATTCAGAAAGTACCACCAACTGAAGAACCCATTAAAATAGCTTCATTATAACCTCAGAGAGAAAACCGTAGGAGGAAAAGAGGGCCAACAGATGTATAGTCTAGCTCTAAAAGGAACTGACGAGAAGATATTTTTTAATAGCCAGCCAGACAACGTGACTAGTGCATGAAAATGTCTTCGGTAGTGAAAATTGAGTACCCCACGGTCATTAAATTTTTAAACGACGTTTATGGTGATTTACCTCCTTCATATTCCACTGTAAAAAAGTGGGCAAAATTTTTCCATTTCTGGCAAGAATCCCTAGATGGTGATGAGCCTTCGGTCAATTGAACAGATAACGCCTCAAAACATTTCAATTATTGAAGAAATTGTTTTAGCAAATCACCGTTATCGCCGTTTGAAAGTGAACGAATTAGCAGCAGTGATGTCTAACATTTCTTAATCAAGTATTCGCCCAATTCTCCACAACTATTTGGGTATGAATAAGATTAGCGCAAGATGGGTACCGCACCTTCTTTCTGCTCTCCAACGTGAACGTCGGGTCGAATGTGTGGAAACGACCCGAAGGTGACAAGGGTATAGAATTACTAATTGATCGTTGTAATAAATGTATTGAAATTAGGAGAGATTATATTCCAACAAAAAATTATATGTTATATTTTACCAAATTTATTTTTTCTATATCAAGCCGAGAATTTATGGCGCCTACCTCGTATGTGGATTTAACTCAGCGAAACTGTGTTAGGAGTAAGCAATAATAGCACTTACGCGTGACAGCATGTTGTTATTTCTATACATATACACGTCTGCATCTTATTGTTCCGGTATTGTTTGCTATTGTAGAGAGTCGTTATAAAGACTGATAATGATGTGAATTTTTTCGGAAAATACATCATGACTTTTCATCTAAACGAAAAAAACTACGGCTGTTACATGTTTTCTCAAAGGCGGTTAAAAAAATTAATTTTGTATTCGCTGTTACGATGAATGCTGAGAAGCTACCAATTACCGGAATGGCTTTTCATAAAGCATAAAACGCAGTACATACCCGCAAAATTACGAATTATTAACAAAAGGAAACAAATTGTATTAAATAGTATTAATTTAATATACAAAATTGGTACGACAGTTGCCATTATAACAACTTCAATTAATAAAATTACTATTCATTGATACTTGATACATATATGACAACAACGCTTCTATAGGATAGCATTGCTAGCCACAGAAGAGTACGCGGGGTGGCAGCATAGCTGTCTTCATACCATAAATTTCAAGTGAATTCAATGCCCCACACTTTTATTTTTGGTCCTTGTAGCTGCCAGTTGTCAGCTACCTATCGTCTTTTCATCTACATTTTTTGCGTTAACACAATCATTCGTAACATAAAAATTGTAAGGACGGTATAAGAATCAAAAGTGTGCAGCACAATCTTGTATCTGATAAGTGGCAACATTGCCATAGGGCTGTACTCTGCACAGAGAAAAAAATTTTCTTGAACCAAACAGATATATATCTTTGAAATTATTTATTCAATTCAATAAAGGTTTATTTGAGTGGAAGCACATTTTTTAAGAACAACAGATTGAATTGGTTTGAATGTACAAACATTTTTATTTGACATAATTTTGTTGAGTCAAACAAATACGAGGATGAATCACATATAAACCGGAATTATTTTTTTTTAATTTATTGGGACGTGGTAAATATACAAAGATATAAAATTATTTTTCTACATAATCTCCTGATTTCATGATACATTTTTCCCAACGGATGAGTAATTTTTTATCCCGTTATCGTAAAACGAAGATGGTTGCGCCATAAGCCAATTCCGCACGAAAACTTCAACTGCAACACCGTCATCAAAACATTGTCCTCCAAGAGCTTCTTTCAGCGGTCCAAACAGGTGGGCAGGGCGATAAGTCCGGACTGTGGGGAGAGTGTTCTAGTGTAGTCCATGACAATTCTTCAAATTTTTGCCGCGTTAGAGCAGCTGTATGGGGCCGGGCATTGTCTTGCAGCAGGATAACGTCTCTTATGGGAAAGCCGCGTCTTTTCCGACGATACGCATTTTTTGTCTCGTCTAAAAGTTGGCAGTTGTACATACATGGCATTTACAGTTCGACGGTCGTGAAGAAAATCAATATGTAAGACTCCTTTAAAGTCGAAAAATAAGGTCGCCAACACCTTTCCAGCCGAGAGCCGAGTTTTGGCTTTCACAGGTGCAGATTCGCTCTTCTTTCGCTATTCCATACTTGCTTGTTGCGATTCCGGGGTGTAATGGTGCACCTAAGTTTCGTCACAAAACACTATCCAAAAAACCTTCCCCTTCAGCCGCATAGCGGTCCAAATGCCGTTGGCACACTTCCATATGATTCCGTTTTTGATGTTCGGTGAGAAGACCAAGAACCCACCTAGCGGACACTCTCCGAAACCCAAGGTCGTCAGTAATGATCGCGTGAGCACTGCCAAAGCTGATTCCCACCTCAGAAGCAATTTCGGCTACTGTTAATCGTCGGTCGTCCTCGAGAAGTCGGCCAACAGTATGAATGTTCTCCGCTGTCACACTGGTTCTTGGTCGACGTTGGTGACCTTCATTTTCTACGGCTTCTCGCCCTTCTACAAATTGTTTGTGCCATGAATACACTTGTGTCTTTTTAAGTGTCTTATCCCCGAACTGTGCCTCAAGCCTTCCCAAAATTTCTGATGGTTTTACGCCCTCTTTCGTAAGAAATTTAACTATAATCCGTTGCGCAACGGACGATGATACTTCTCGCTCCGACATCGCGATAGTGGCTAGGTGGTAATGTGGCGTTCCTTAGCGGTGGAATGTCCTCGAGACATCCCCATCGATAAACCTCAGAAGCCACGTCCCTCTTTGTTCACCTCACTATCGGTACGAAAAGCATTCCGGTCTATATTTGATTCACCCTCGTATATATTGGAATCGTGCGCTTTGCGCATCGTCGGCAATTTCCGCCGCGTAAATGCAAGCAATCACAATCATAGTCCTAGTTTAGGTTATGTGAGATGATGGTTCCTAAGGAGTGAGATGTAAATAAAGTAAATAATAGGTAAGATAATGAATTTATATATTTTTACCATTAGATAACTAACGTTAACATTTCTGTATTAAAAAAATAATAAAATACATAATTTCCATAGATTGGCAAATATCAGAATTCCTGTTTGCATTAGGGATTAGCGAAAATTACAAAAATCTCGCCGATATCGTTTTCAACACCAATGTTAACAGTTAATAAATTGCGAATCAATTCACCACATATTTAACAATGGTTTAATTTTTCCGTTTTCATATTTTGTAACTAATTGTTAGTATATTTCCTCCTTTTTTGATATAGCAGGTATTTCAGTAAAAGCAAGTGATAAGACATGCATAAGTCCGTTGAGGTATCTGCTGTTCTATCTCCTACCCTTTTTGTCATAATACCTCGCACTCTTCTAGCACCTAACCATATAATTATCCCTGTCACTCGTTCGCGCTTCTCAGGATTCCTACGAGATTACCGATGTAGTAAGTTTTATAATATTCTTTGCAAATAAAAGTAATACAAGTATCACTTTAATCTTTATGTATCTGTACACACAACGGACAAATTATTTTGTGGTTATATCATCTTCATTGAAATAATTTTGTACGTATACAATTACAAAATTACATATATATGGATAATTATTGTTTTTATAGATACCTATATAAAAGTGAATACCTTCTAACAAATTTTTTATCGACGTATTTTTGTAGCTATATATTATAACAACTTGGACATATTACAGTCTATTTAAAGTTATTAGCGTGCTATACCTAACTTTGATGTTATAAATATTGTTAAAATCATGTTGCAACTTCGAGACCGAGACCCAACCTAACCTAACCAGCTCCACTTTACAGGTTCCTGGGAAATTCACCGCTTTTGTTTGCGACCACGTAGATCTTTAGGAAGGCCTTGATATCACCTTAACGTAATGGAGGGAGTTAATGGTATTTTAGGGAGCTGGGGATTACTTACAAGAATAAAAGCATCACGTCACTATCAAGTGAAGATTAATTTTCGGCATTATACTTATTCTTTATGTACTTTTGTTAGTTTATCCTCAATGTTAATAAAGTTTTTCAAAAGATTGTATATTTTTAACACATTGTTACCCAATGTGCTCATAAATGGATGCTTTCTTCTGTAAAGAGAAGAAAGCATCTATTGTACTAACCATTTCAGTGGAGTAATAATACCAACAGAATAACATTTTTCAAAGTAACAGCATACTTTAAATAACAGAAATATTTTGTTTAGCAAATACATATTTATCTAACCTTTTAATGGCGAACGTTCCCAAAATGAGAATATACTAAAAAATCGAATTTTTATTGAATTAATTATATTATTTGTATAAAATGTTTATAATTAACAATCAGAAAAATTTACATCTATATAATGCTCAATTTTTACAACGACAACATCAACTGTCAATCTCAGGACATATAGGATATTCAGGTTAGCCACCCGTTGGTAATGAAAAGTCCCTCTTGCGGGTAAAAATGTAATTTACCAAGTCACCATTTCCCCCCACGCCAACTGGCCTTGGAGTGAGGACATTATATTAAAAATATAAGTCCAGATAACGACGATCGTAGTGTAACACTAACAAATCCACTCTTCTTTTTATTCTCCTAATCTTGTAAATCGTTAAAATTAATGTAAAATTCATCTAAAACAGACAACAGGGTATATTCAAAGGTATTTCAAACATCACTTCGTAAATGAAACCTTTGTCCGAACGTTATTAAGTAAATTTCGTCCTATTTATGTTGTCAGCGGTTCTTTTAAGCATAGAGTCATCAAAATTAGCTGTGGAAGTAAACAATCGCCTTGCGCAATTAAAACAAAGGAAGATAGGGACGCCAGAAAATTTATCAATTCTGGTTAGACTTTCGTTAAGTTAACCAGTGTTTTTGACTACGGTCTCCATTGAAAGTGATCGATAGCGAAATTAAAGTATAATTTCAAAGAAGGAAAGGTTCGAGGTTAAAGCTGACAGATTCCTGTAAAGGTTAACATAAACAGAGTGTTTATGTGACAGCATCGTACGAATTCAAGCTTAATTTATATTTTTAATTCTAAAGTTCGTTAATTTCAATTTATTTAATTCAAAATTCACAAGAAAATTGCCCGAAGAGTGTCCAGGAATACTCCCGACCCCATAAAGAATTTAAAAATTTAGGTTAATTTAGAAAATTTCAAATTTTCCCCAAAATTCCCCAAATTTTATGCAAATAATATGATTAATTCAATAAAAATGAAAATTTTTAGTGTTTCCATTTTGGGAACGTTCGTCATTAAAAGGTCAAATAAATGGTAAAGAAAAATATATTTGTTTCAAACTGATTCAAACATATTACGTATATTAAATCAAATAGATATATTTTCCAATCAAACTTGAGGTCATTTGTTTCAAGAGATCATATGTTTGAATCAAATAACGATGTCAAAAAAATATTTCGTTAAATTAAAAAAATATATTTTTGCCGCCATTTAAAACTATGATTTGGTTGACTGAATGGATATTTGTTTGAGTCAAAAACTTTTTTTGTTTGTGTGTTTTCATATACGAACGCAGAGCAAAAATTTTATTACCAGTACTTTTGTACCAATAAGGACACTGAGCGTTGAGTCAGGGCAGATGCGTTCTGCAAAGCGCAATTAATTCGCCATCGAAGAAAGATTTACTGCGTACGTTATTAAACAAGATCAAGGGAATTGACATGTTTGAATAAAACTGCAACTACGGCAGAATTAATACAATAGGCCCCGTTGAATCGCAGTGTTAAGGATCCTGTTGATGGGCAAAATCAATCAATCTATTAATAATGTAACTTTTTTAGTAGAACAAAATGCGGAAAAAGCAAAATACTCTAATTTTATCTGCGGAACTGTATTGTCTCACGTTATGTATGCCCTGCAATATAAACCGGATATTTAATTTCACTCTATGGACAAGTTCTAAATTCTCAGTGTTGCATTGCTAATTTTTCTTGTTAAGGAGATCAGGTTTATATCCAGTAGCAACAACGAAAAATCTCCATGGGAATGCAGTGAACAGTTTACACGACACGACACTGGAGATTGGGCACACCTACATTGTAGATCGGACACTTTAGTTGTCCGTCGTTGCACATTATAATAAATTTTAATAGACCCCGGCAAATGGGATGCCAACATATATTTTATCATCATTAAAACTGCTAAAGTAATAACTTTTATTACTTTCTCAGCTTTAATGCAAATTACACTCGGATTATACACAATATACCATCAGAATTACACGCGAAAGAACTTAATACCGCCGAGTAGTTAACCTCAGAAACCATTAACGAACCGCCGTGCCGTCAAAAACGATAGAGCAGCCTCCCCGTTGGCTGGCATCTCTCGGCGGTCGTAAATCCGACTTATCAAATTGTAGCGCTCTCACATCAGAGCAGGTCGGTCGCACTTTTATTTATTGCCCCAGCCTTTGAGCGCTAATCGACAATCATTGAATAAATTATCCCCTAAGACACCTTCTGCTGCTGCTGTTGTTGGTCGCGGTGCGATAATTTCGTACCATTATTTTTACTTGGTACACCTTCGTCGTTTTAATGTGAGACGCTGTACAGGGCGACCCAAATTCGATTTATCTAAATAGCAGATAAACATACTCTGCAACTTAAAGGAAACTGTTCCAAGCCGGAGTCATCGATTTGAATGAAACTTGGCTAAAGTGAAGACCCTATAGAACTATGGAAAACCCCGTTGTCGGTTTCTGCTAAAAAAGCCTTAAAGGGGGTAAAACGGGGCACTGAAAATAGAGATGGCTCTGGTTTTTTCTAAATTGTTCCACAATTGCGAAGATAATATTGGTGTGCGCGGGTGTATTGCGTTATAAAAGCGCTATTGAAGTACGCACAAACATCAACATTCGGGGTGAGAAAAAGTCACCCCCTTTCCGCCGTCCCACAAGCGGCAATATTATACACTATACCGTAAGAGCGAGCGTACTATGATCACCCAGCATAATCGGCATTTTTCGGAAATGCGATAGCAAAGTCGTATCTTACACGTGTACGTGAACGAATATGCCTTTTATAACGTGAACAAAGTGTTTTTGGAAATACAAGAGCGAAGTTGTGAATTGCACATATACGTGAACGAGTTCGCCGTTTATAACATGAGTAAGGTGCACAAATGAATTTGCATTTACGCAATTTTGTCAAGCAAATGATATTCCACAGAGACATTCAATATAGCACACGTTTAGATGCGCCAAGCTCGTGTAAAATAGGGTGATCATAGTACGCTCGCTCGTACGGTATGTATGGGACCAGCGCTTATAAATGCATCCTTACCTACCCTAGCATATTGCTCGGTACAAACATGTCGGAGAAAAGGAAAATCGAGGTGCAAGATAGAATATCGGATGACATTCTTATCAATATTATAAATCACCACAAAGTTGTAGGTATTATCAAAATCGCAAACTCTATCGGTGAAACAAGTGTTCGAAATGAATTTGGTAAGGATTTGAAAGAAAATAAATACATAATATGAAGTCGCATTAAAAAAAGAAAACAGATTTCGAAGCAGACGGGAATCAAGAAATTAATTCTCTCTATAATTTCTAACTCAAAACTTTGATCACCTAAAAGTAGGTAGTGTTTTGTTTTGTTTCATAACGTTGTGCATCTCGCAATTTATCCAAATTCCTGCATCATGAACGAATCTCGTCTAAGATACGTCAACAGTTTATTCCTCCTGCATTTTCCACCGTTGCAGCTAGAAAGACTTCAATTAGGAAATTTTATCCAGCGGTTGGCCTTAGTTAAAATGTAACTGATAATATTACTGACAGTTTTGGAAACCACAGTCTAAGGAATACCGACATCTTCCCCGACACTTGTCCGGAAACCAGAAGTCCAATACATCTTAAGAATGCTTGAAAACGCTGAAAAAATTACCTTAAAATATAATAGGTATGGCAACTAATCGACACTATGCCTCTCAACATGGAAAAGTCATATATTCAGCCACACTCCTTCATGGACTTGGCTTGTATGAAGCTGAGTCCAGTACTGACCAAAGTCACAAATTTACAAATATAGTATGTGTTAAAATGTATAGTTTTCCTTTATTCATACCAAACTTAAGTATGTATAAGGTCAAGTGATAAGAAGAAGTTCCTTAGTACAGCTTGTACTCCAAAGCAAGGAAGAACTAAATATTTTTATTTTTACCACGTAAAGTAGTGAAATATCTTTCTCAGGGATTTTACTCAAATTTTGTTAAATTTTCTAATTTAACTCTAATAAATGATTTTTGTAGGTTCGGGGGTATCCCTTAATTTTAGAATGAATTTCTAACTTAGTAAAATCAAATTAACGAATTGTAAGATTTTTGAATTAACTAACCTTTAAACTTTCGAACGACGCCAATGTATATAAACCCTCTGTTTATATACCCACCACAGGAACTGCCTGCTCTGGATATTCAACCCTATTTACTTCTCTAATAATGACTTTGAATACACAACGAACACTTATCTTTGGATTGGATTCAAGACAAACTTTGATTCAACCAAGGCCGAATAAAGATTGATGAAAATTTAGGGCGTCGTTCCTCTTTCTTTTATTTTAAATCGCGAAAGACCGGCGATTGTTTTCTTTCACAGCCAATTTTGATAATTTACCAAAATAGAAACTAACTTTTCGATGACTTTCTATCAAATGATATTAGCATACGAGAACGAATGCAGTGACTTAAGCAGGAGGTTGTTTGTTGATGATTCTGTGGTACGAACTGTCACCAACAAGCTTTAAAATAGAAAATCCACTGCTAATTTATAGAAACCTTTCAGATTAAGATTTAATTGACGAAATATTATCTGTTGTGCTTTGCAATTTATGTTGTTGCTTATTCCAGACGATTTTTAAATTAATTTGGAAGAAATAAATGAATAGAAAATTTAATAAACGAGTAGATTTGTCCAAGATACCCCACATTCGTCATTATCTGGACTTATAATTAAATTCTACCATCCTCGCCCCAAGGACGGTTGGCTGAGGGAGGATGGTAACGAAGAAATTTCCAATTATCCCCACAAGAGGGATATTTGGTTGCCAACGAGTGGCGAGCCTGACATTTGGTCAGTACCGAAGTGACAACCGAGAGAAGTTGTCGTTGTCGTATATACAACGTTGAACGTAACATAACAGTAGATACCCTGAATTTTTTACGTAAAAGCATATAGTTCATTTCAGTCATATCACCAAAATGGGTTTGTGATTTTTAATAAATGCTTCAACAACGAAGTTATAGTGTACACTCGCCCGATTCATGGTGATAACTGAAAATGATAGTATCACCGCCAATCACTATTGTGCTCTGTCCAAAAGTGAAGTTGTTTCTTTATTTTGCCACTAAACATTAATAATAATGTTTATGAACCCTGCTTTAATATAGCAAATTCAATATTTGTAAACCTAAGCATGCGTGATAACGCATGTTTAGGTTTACATCTGCTCACATTTGTGGAGTTCAGAAATTGCAACATTGACAGAAATAATCAACGTTCAAGTATACGAATTCGCCTAATTCCAGGCTATAACCTCGAGAAATAACCAGTTGCAACGGTAATAGCTGTATTTATTCAATAAAATTCTATGTCTATACGGACGATTTTTTCGCATGTGAAAGCTATTATTGCTTATAATCGTGTATTCACGAACGATTATTAACGTCGCGCGAAATAATTTACAAACGCAAACAAAGAAAAATGATCGCGAAGAGATTATAATAATCGTAAAAAAGTCGTTCACGCGATTATTTTTCTAGCACTTGATAATTGCTACATACGGCACGAAGGTATCATTAACTTGACACGCTATTATTAACCGCGGCGATTTTTGCGCACTGCTCTTACAGTACAGGATGGCCCAAATTCGATGCGGACAGCAGATAAGCATAAATACCAGTTCGATGAGTGGTTATTTTGAGGAACTTATGGTATAAGGTGGTATAATTGGACGAATTTTCACTCCGACAAGGTTATGGTACAAAGTCCTATAGTTCTAGTCGTGTCTCCGACGAAGTTATGAATATTTAATTGGACTGAACGTATTTCTTTGTTTATATGTGCATGATTTGAATGCATTTGTGCACATTATAGGAGATTAAATTAATTTCTACGTTAGATACGTTGGTACATGAAATATTCAAACGAATGTCAACATGAAATGAATCCATTGCATAAATGCATGAAAAATATTCACTAGCCCTAATTAAATATTTAATAGCCGCAAGTAAAAAAAGTAGGATAAATAAACTAGTTAACTAAGATGAAGCAAACTGTTTACTTAAACCAATTAAATTGTTTAGTAAGTATATTGTGGTTACCTACCTGTTTTTTTACTTATGCGTTGAAATAAAAACCAACAAATCATTAATAATGTTTATTACTGCAATATATGTTCAATATATAAACAAATGTTCATTCACATACATTTTATCGGACGAAAAACTTTAAATCTGACAATGTTAACACTTTTGCTTAATCTAAATAGATGATAACTAGAGACGGGATTTTAGGCAAAATGCCTCTTTGTTTAGATTGAAGGTAAATTAAAAATAATACAACATCTATATGTTTCTCGACAAATCAAAGCGATCTAGTTATGTTTTATTTTGCCTAGTTGCCTATTTGGACTTTTAACAGCCTAAATCGTGGTTTTTCACCTATTTTGTCCTAAAATCATATTTATTTGGTCTAAACGTTTTTTTTTATTTTAAATAAATATGGTTTTTACACAGCTGCATCTTTCTTAAATGTAAATTTTAGTTTTACAGCTAAAATGCTATAAACTAATACAACGATGGGTTTTTCCCGTCTATTGTGTGAGGGGCAAATTTTGGATTTGCCTGCCGTAAAATTTATATTACTACCCTATTGAAGATATATCCTCAATTATCGGCTTATCGCTCTCGGGTTCATTTACCTGCACCCACGTTTTTATTTTACGGGAATCCCTATCGGCTTGTTTACGCCCTGTAATTTAAACTATATAAGCAAATTTCTTCTCCCTGTTAACGTCATTAATGAATACACGATGCCCATTCATAGTTTATACAATGGACATCTTGATATTGCAGTTTAGATTTTATATTTATTCTCTTAATGTTTCTCTGGAGCGTATATGTGTGTGTTCCTACAGCGAGGTGGACTATTGACGAATCAGTATATAGTGAAAGACGTACTTTGAATTTTCATTTATATCGTAACGAATATTTTTCGGTAGTTTTCTGTCGGTTTGTGCTTGTTTATCTACTCAGTGTATTGTGTATTTCCATCTACAACAATGCCAAAATCCAAGGAATCACATAGCGATAAAGTTCAAAAATGGCTGAAGGCAATTGGAGGCACTACTGTCTTTCAGCTGAATCCAAGCAACAGTGAAGAGTTGTTTTGTAAAGCGTGCGGAAAAAATTGTAAAGGACGTTTTTGTTTTTCTTTCCTAACTTGCTTCAAAAATATTATTGTAGTTAACTTGCAAAAAGAAAAATCATTTAGAGCAACATGCTACTGCTCCTGGACATCAGGCAAATCTTAGGAAACCGTTGAGGAACCAAATGTTAATAGACACCAAAAATTCAAGAGAAATCGACGTTTTTAATCGAGATTTATGCGACGCTTTTATGTCTGCAAATATTCCTCTGGACAGATTAAACTATTCAAAACTGCGAAATATTCTCACTAAATACTGCAACAAGAATGTGGCAAGCGTGAAAACCTTAAGAACAACATATGTAACAAAATGTTACAATGAGGTAATTAATATAATAAATAATAATTTAAAAATGTATTTTCATACTTGAGTGTCATTAAAATTTTGTTTACACCTAGAATATTTTTATTAATTTTGAAGACTATTAATACTATTCGCGAAAGAAGTTGGTAACAACGATATTTGGATATCTATAGATGAGACGACTGACTCTAAAGGTCGTATTATGGCAAATATGATTGTGGGGTAAGCTTTGTTCTGAAACGCCAGGAAAACCGTATTCACTGGCTACAAAGCAACTTGAAAGAACAAATTGCAATACAATGGCAAGATTCGTGAACCAAGCTTTAGGTAAGATATATTATGCAAAAAACTTACTTTAATAATATTGTAAATTTAATGCTAGATATTTAAGTTAAAGGCAATTCTCGTATTTTAGGTATTTTGTGGCCAACAGATGGAATTAAGTACGAAAAAGTCAAGCTTTTAGTCACGGATTCTTATATGCTCAAATGTGGTACAAATTTGAAGATTTTTTATAAAAATCTTAATCATTTAACATGTTTTGCACATGGACTCAATTTGGTGTGTGAATGTCTAAGAAATCAATATGCTAATGTTAATGGTTTAATTTCAAATACCAAGAGAGTCTTTTCAAAAGCTCCACTACGTGTGGCAGTGTATAAAGAAAATCTGCCAGATCTCCCTTTGCCTCCCGAGCCTCTCTTAACACGTTGGGGAACTTGGTTAGAGGTGGTAGTTTTTTATGCTAATAATTTCGAAGCAATAAAATCAGTAAGTACTTTTTTAGCAAAATTTTTAAATAAGATTGTTTTTATTTAACGCTTTATGTTTTAGGTTGTAATATCGTTTGACAAAGATTCAGCTAACTGTATTTGAGCAAGCGCAAGAATACTTTTCCAATCAAAATGTCAAAAACGATCTTTTATACATCAAGTCGCATTATAAATTTCTCATTGATGACATCAAAAGATTAGAAACATTCGGCCTTCCTCTTACAGATTCTGTTGCAGTAATTAATAGCGCCGAAGCAGCTCTCAAGGATGCCCCAGGAAAAGTTGGCAAAATAATTTTGTCAAAGTTTAACCAAGTGATTTCGAAAAATCCAGGTTTCAAAACGGTTAAAGAGTTTGCTGAGCTGCTCAGTGGCGAAGCAGTTGAAACTACCGCTCATACCACAGCTGACTGGTCCATATTTAAGTTTTGTCCTACAACCTCGTGTGACGTAGAACGTTCATTTTCTTCGTACAAACTGCTATTTTCCGACCGAAGAACAAATTTTACTAACGACAACTTGGAAAAACATCTTGTGTGCTACGCAAACGCGAAATTGAGGACATGTTTACACGGCGATTAATTAATTTATTTATTATTTTAAACCAAATGAATCTGCATATTTTAGTTATTAGTTAAAATTTGTATGTTTTATTTCTTTTTATGGCTGAAATGTACCTAAAATTACATTAAATATCGTCTTCTTATTCATGTTTTTTTTTTAAATAAAATGATTTTTGTGTTTACCGTTTTTTTTAAGTATTTGCCTAACATGCCTAAATCACAGTTTTTCGTCCTAAATACATAGTTTTTAAGGCCTAAAAAAGGGCCTTTTTAGCTGTTTTTTACGTCCTAAAATCCCGTCTCTAATGATAACGAAAACAGAGTATGCAGAACATTTTTTTTGTATCTCTAGGTGAAGCTAAACTGATTTTCACACAACGACGTTCATTTTCTTTTTGGAAATGCATTTATTTATAGCTTGCAGGGAAAGGAAAAAGTAATTTTGCTTATTAAACCGAACGTCAATTAAAGCAGAAATGCAAATAATGATCAATATAATCTTGAAACTGTTCAATAATTGTCAAATGAGAGAGCAAATATATGAGGCAATTATTTTTATAAATGATTTTTTTTCCACTTAAGTTTTAATAAAACAGAAGTTAATACATATACAGTATGTAAAGTATAAAAGCGTAAACTGTACTTACTGAGAATCTTCTGCGGCCATACCATTCAACAAAAGTGCAACCGTTATATCTCGAAGATAATGTTGCTAGAGTAAATTACTGCAATAAAATGATGGCATTAATAAATAGACAACCAGATTTTTTACAAAAAATATTATGGACAGATGAATGCACATTTACAAGAGATGGTTGTTTTAATACTCACAATAAGCATTTTTGGGCAGACGAAAATCCTCATGCAATTCATGAATTTGGACAACAACGTAAATTCTCTGTTAATGTTTGACTCGGAATTATAAATTTGCAAGTTATTGGTCCAATATTTATTCAAAATAGATTAAATGCTGAAGGCTACATAAATGTCGTAGAAGAAATGTTAGACAATTTACCTTTAGTGCTAAGACCAAACATGTATTACATGCATGACGGAGACAGAATTATTGCCAATAATGGCCCGATTGCATGGCCTGTGATATCTCCAGATCTTAATCCCCTCGATTTCTTTGTTTGGGGATTTCTAAAGGATAAAGTTTATGCGACACCAGCAATAAATCAACAAGGCACCAGGAACAAAATTAACGCAGCCGTCCAGCTAATTACTCCTGAAATGTTACAATCAGTCAAAGTTGCTATTCCTCGAAGACTTCAACGCTGTATCGAAGTTAATGGTTTTCATTTTGAAAATTTGTCATAATAATTCTTTAAAATGTTCGTTATCATGGTTACTACTTACTATCTTTGTTTTAATTTACTTTGTTGAATCAATAAATAGTCTTATTTAATTAAACGTCATGTAATGTTGCCAAAATTCTGAATTACAAAAATTTATCCTGTGGCCAAACAGATGTTTACGAAAATTTCATATTAAGATTTTCAACTCACAATTATGTGGACAATATCGCTACGAGTCCATTTTCCGCCAATTAGTTAACATGAGAATAATTTACTGCATTAGGGTAGGGATATGTCGTACTGTTTTAAACAAGGTAGGTGCAATTAATAATGTGGATATAAATGATATGCATTTCAAGAATTCTAAGTAAATAAATGCTTTATTTATTATTATTATATGGGTGTATTTTGTTTGTTTTATAAATTGTTTGCAATGACTTATGACTCACATTCAATTCAGCTACTCGTTGCCATAAAGAAGTCCTAGGATTTTCGGCGACGGACTCGGTAGCCATAATAGTCACAGCGTCATCTTGATCATATCTTTTACGAGGTTTCTTTTTGTCGGCAAAGGATCCCGTTTCGTCAAACTTTTTAATTAATGTTATATTTACATTCAGATAACATTTATATTCGGGCATTTTACATAGAATAAATTTATTGTATGTGCGTATGAGACTTGCTTTATATCATAACATTTCACCAGATAGATTCGCTGTTCTAACGTCCACATTTCTTCGGTGACATGGTTAAGAAAGATAATGCAATTGTTTTGCATTTAGTAAATTTATTTCTCGATGTAATCTCCTTGTGACTCCATGCACTTAGTCCGGCAATGTTTCAACTTGTTTAAACCATCCAAATAGTAGTTTTTGTCGACCACTGCAGAATAGGTCTCCGTTTCGGCAATGACCTCTTCGTTTGACGTGAACCGCTTTCCGCCAAGCCATTTGTCAAGTTTGGAAAAAGACAGAAGTCACAGGGGGGATGGGGCACCAATTCGTATCGTAACTGGACTAGTTTTGCTATCACAATTGCCGACGGGTGGGCCGGGGCGTCATCATAATAGTAGAGATTTTTTTTCTTCGCTAGGTGGGACCCTTTTCTCTTTAGTTCCGTGTCGAATCGGTCCAATAAATCAGCATAGTACTGTCCTATGATTGTCCTTCCCTTCTTCAAATAATCAATTAAGATTATGTCTTAATCTTTCCGGCGGATGGAATTACCTTCGCCTTTCTTGGTGCACGTTTACCGCGAAAAAACCATTTTGCCGACTGACCTTTAGTTTCTGGCGTGTAGTGAAGCATCCATATGCTGACTGCACCGTGTCACAAACTGTAATCATTCAAAAGGTCCTTCAGCTATAATGTTGTGAACATTTACAATTTACTTTCTCGTTAAAAAATGTGTCACCTATTTTATTTAAAGCTAACTTAAAGAAACATTTGCTTCAATTAGTATGACCTATGCATTTGCGTGCCCTCCTACTTTGCTTTCGCTTATTTTTTGTATTAACCTTACTAATTTATTTGCTGACTTGTGTATGTGTATGCCTATTGGTTGTGTAATCTTAGATTTTTAGTTCATGGTTAAGTATAAACAGCATTAGCTGAACTTCGCGTTTTGGCACATTTGGTACGTTTGTTGTTCTTAAGTTTTTGTACTGCTTCCACATTACCTACATATTTTTTGTATAAAATATTCATGTGTGTCAATAAAGTTTATTATCATTACTATACCTCATCTACAGTCACATAACGCTACAGAAATTCACTACTATTGCGCTTACATGTCCAAATATTGCTTTGAAGTTTCTGCTGGTTTCGGCATCAGTTCTTTCAATTCTTTTACTAGCTAACAACAAGGAAGCTGCTGGACCATTACGTTTTAAAGGACGCGCCACAACATGAATCACGCTGTGTTTCTGAGCATCAGTAGTTTCGTCCACAGTGAGCCAGATTTTTTGATTTCTCAACTCGTCTTTTATACAGTCTTATACTGTACTTTGCACATGTTGTAAATTGTACCGCAATTGTCTTTTCATTGGTAGCTTCCATGATGGAACATACTTATCCCAAAAAAGACGAAAGTGTTCATTATCTACTAGGTGTTGTGGGATGTTGCACGTGCTCAACATGAAAATAAAGTAATAAAAAAATTGCCAGTACAGAATATTGTTTCATAAATTCAATACATGACGTTTACTTTTAATATGACTTCTACATTCAAATATCGTGCGACCTATACCACAAAATTTGCAACGAATATGCGAACCTGTAAATTCCAAACCAGGGAAACGCCAAATATATTTCTTCACATGCGATGCAGTAGGTACAGCAGGTTTACGTCCCATGTTTCCGAAAACACAAAATGAGAATCCGATAAATAATCCAACTCCGCAATGTCTACCGCATTACTGAACTCTGCATCCACATAGCCCCCCCCCCCCCCGAAAAGGCGCCTCTGCGTGTGCAACCGTTTGTCACGCTTTATTTATCACTGCAATAGGTTTCAAATTGTTAGATACAATGCAATACAATAAGTAGAGAAGACACCAAAAGATATTTCAAATTGTACAAAATGCTTTACAGGACAAATTGAAAGGAAAATGAAAAAATAAACATAAATAACAACACATTTGAATACCACTTTCTGCCTGTACAAAATTATTTAGTATGCTGAGAGGAAGCCCGTAAATATGTGGGACGAGACATAGATATACATACCTTGGCATTGAACTAGAAAGTCTTAAAAGTAAAAAACAGTTGGCTAGCATATTTTTAGAGATAGTTTATGTTTACTAGACGTGTACCGACAATGATTTATTATTATGATTGACCGCTAGGTAGAAATACAGGAAATGAAGAAGATTATAGTAATAAATATCACTATAATCTTGATGATTTCTATTTTACAATTGCTAATGCGTTATGTTTATTTCGACGTATATTCGTATATACGTAAACAATAAAAAAGGAAATTAGACTTCTAATACACAATTAAAAAAAGAAATAGCAAACTATATTTAATTGTCGATATTATTTTATATGTTCTTTACAATACAGAACATTTTCACAAAAATTTTCCTTTATAATATATCAAATGATTTTCATTCAAAAACGCCTTTGGTAAAACTATTTTCATTATTTACAGGAAAAGCAACGGCCGCCAATATACAATCCTGAGGATTACGCTCTCTCCTTAAAGAAATGGGGAAAAAAGCCATCTCTCAACGGTCCAGGACTATATACAACTAACGTGAACACAATTGAAACCGACAAAGCCAAAACGAAGAACAGCACATTTAAGGACTACCGAAATCCAATGTTATCCGAAAGTGAAATGACGCTAAGGCAATTTGGATCCGTCTCAGAGTTGCTTTGCAAGTTAAAATCCGACTTGAAACTGTCATATGTGAGGTATGAAACGTGAAATATTCTGTATTATAATAACCAGAGTTTCAATGTTCAACTAATTGGCTTCGGTGACATCTATAACCTAAACATTGATATATCGTATATTTCAAGTGGATTTGAGTTGAATTTTGAAACGGCTACGAATTGAGTTGACAACTAGATTATGACAATTGACATCATATTTAATAAAAAAAAGGACTGTTACCTGTCTGATCTACATTGTATGATACGTACTGTCCCCCACAACCTTTACATCTAAAAACCCTAGGTTTTTCACGGTGCTTTGATGAGCAAACAGTTGCAACATCGTTGAATAAAGAAATGATTTGATGTTTCAAACAAAAGTTGTCTGATGTTGAATTCTGAAACGCACGTATACAGGCTAATCCATTTTCGACCCTGACCATGGAGATCTCGCTTATTATTGGAGATAGATTTAAATTCGACAAGGTTATCATATTTTGTGTTTGTTAAGAATCCGAAGAAAAAATGGACTAGTGACAAATGACGATCGAGATTAAAAAAAAAACGAAAAAAGGTAATTTTCTTCTTTTACTTCTAGCGCTGACCAGAAGGAACCGAAACGTCATACAAAAATTTCGAGTACACCATCAGATAGAAAATCGAAAGTGACCTTGAGAATGAGGTTTTAGTTTTTCTCTGCAAAGCCAAATAAGGATGCCAGAGGTAAAAGAAGAAAATGAGCAGTTTTCGTTTTTTTAGTCTCGTTATTTGTCACAGGTCCATTTTCTCTGCGGGTTCATAACAAACGCAAAATTTTGCAACTTTGCGAAATTTAAACCTACCCTCTATCTCGAATAATAAGCGAGATCCCCATGATGAGGGTAGAAAATGAATCAGCCTGTATAGGCTGCTCCATTTTAAGAACATTAATTTGCCCTAATTTCTATACATGTCTGCATATGTCAAAATTTAATTTTACGTTTGGTTTGTGAAGAAATTGACTTTGCCAAACCGTTGACTCACCCTGTACAATGTTTTAAACAAAAACTGTGTCTTGCATACAACGACTCTTAAAATTAACGTCAAATGGATAACAAGGTAACGTGATAAACTGCATCAAAAACGAGTAGCCTATATAAGAGAAAAAATGCAAAGTACATCAGTTAATTTGCATAATACGCACTCAATATTATAGCAATATGCTTATCAGTACATTGAAAGGCAATTTGCATCTTGAAATTAATAGTGTCTTAAGAGATAATTTAAGCAAAGATGCTCACAATACCCGCTTATTACACGACCCCATCAATATGCTAAATGTAAAATAACTTCATTTCAATTTTCGATGAGCAACATGTAACACAATTTGATTAATTGGGAAATCTAGCGTAAAACCTTTTCCCTCACATCTTAGATTTAATCCGAACTATTAGCCAATATCAACAAATATAGGAGTACTACCTGACGTTACTTTAGATATTAACTAGTGACTATGAGTATCTACTCCGTTTGTTGCCCCCAAGTGTCGTCTAATTCAAATTTATTATAAATGAATTAATTGAATTATGTGCTTCCATATACAAGGTTCTTCTTCTTTATTTTTGTTGGCCTCCGAAATAACCATTCCAACCAGTCACTAGCAAGAAAATGTCTTCAATGTTGTCAACAATGTTGACTACACTATGTAAGGTCAGAGTCTATCGTCTTCTTTAAAAAATCCATAATACAATACAATTGATGAACCACAATAGATCTGAAGAAATCGCAGTGAGACATATTAAGAGACCACCTCTTATCTAATCTAATTTACTTGTAGGAGTTATATTTCTTAAGTTCTTAAGTTATCTGGCCCCATGGACATGAATCTTTAAACAATTCCCTATAGTTTTTGAATTCTCAACATGATTCCATACGCTTCACTATGGAGATCGAATCCTTTCCTAGATGTTCCTTTCCTAGATGTTCTCGTACACCGGCGTCCTGACGGTGCACTGGGACATTCCACTTACCGAAAACCCACGCACACGGATATATATATCTCAATGGCCTCTCACACCATCATCCAGCCCAAAAAAACCGGTGTTATCAATTTCCTTATCCAAAGGGCCATTCCCATATCTG
The DNA here is from genome assembly GCA_029619315.2 of Dynastes maya. Lineage (NCBI taxonomy): Eukaryota > Metazoa > Arthropoda > Insecta > Coleoptera > Scarabaeidae > Dynastes > Dynastes maya. The sequence continues at coordinate 32,627,482 of JAROYE020000006.1, read as the reverse complement.
AACCGAATTCGCGCCCTCAAGAACTGAACCACATCACTAAAACTTTAATCCGCAATAACTATTCCAGGAAAGATATTCAAACTACCATTAACCGTTACACTAACCCTCCTGCACAACAACTCCCCTCACCTAACCCTAATTTCCGTAAGCAAGCCTATCTACCCTACATTCATGGTGTCACCGATCGCATCAGCAAGATTCTCTTCACGAACTGCATAAAAATCATCTTCAAACCCAATTTCAAGCTCTCAGAGTACGTTCCCATCAAAGACCGCAATCATCTGGAAGCCCCTGGTGCCTACCAGATTCCATGTTCGTGCGGTAGTGCGTACATCGGTGAAACAAAGCGATCAGTCAGCACTCGTGTACTGAGCACGAGCGTTGTACGCGGTTGCTGCGCGTAGCCGGGTCCGAACTGGCTGAGCACAGACTGGAAACTGGCCACCAAATCCAATTTAACTCTACCCGCATCTTATCTCGCAATCCTCACTATTATAATAGAAAAATTCGTAAATCAATAGAGATTTTCAAACATCCCAACAATTTAAATCGTGAAGATGGCTCCCTTACATCACACGTGGAAATCCCAAATGATTAAACCTCCTAGCAACCGCCACGTTTCATCGATGCATAACATTTCCGCTTCTTTGATGCATAATATTTCCGCTTCATCGACGCATAACGTTTCCGCTTTATCGACGCATAACAATTCCGCTTCATCGACGCACAATATCTCCGCTTCATCGACGCACAACATTTCCGCTTCATCGACGCATAACATTTCCGCTTCATCGACGCATAATATTTCCACTCCACTGACCCAAAACAAGCCCTATATAAACCCCTCTGGAATGAATAAATCCCCAGCCAATGTGCAGTAACAGCCCTGAAGAGATCCCATAAGAATGTGGACGAAACGTCGGCCAAAGCTACGACAACGACGTGATTCCCACCCGGAAACCAAGAGTATGGTATTATTGACGACCGCGGAAGCCTACGGACCAAATATAATTCTTAAGATTAGATTTTATACGAGGTGTGGCAATTAAATAACCGGACTGGTGCTACAAAACATTTTATTGATCAGCAATTACATTACAAAGTTTATCCCCTTCAATGTACTCTCCTTGCCGATCCCTACAACGCTCCATACGAATTTTTCGCTGTCGAAAGCAGTGCTGGAAGTCCGTTTCTGTCAACTTATCCCCTTAAGCTCTGATTTTACTTTAGGAAATAAAAAAAGTCACAGGGGGCCAGGTCGGGCGAGTACGGTGGGTGGTTCAACACGGTGATGCTAGATTTCGCAAAGAACGCCTTCACAGACAAAGCGGAATGGGCTGGCGCATTGTCTTGGTGGAGCATCCAGGATTTGCTCTTCCACAAATCGGGTCTTCGTCTTCTCACTCGTTCACGAAGGATAGTTAGAACCTCGTGTTTCACAATGGTTAACTCGTTGCTCGGTCTGAACACTGCATTTTTCCGACGCGACGCTAGCGTAAGGACTTGAACGGACGATTGCTACAGCGAGGCTGAGCGACGTGCAATCGTGCCCATCGAGCTCAGAGTGGGGGAAGTATCTACAAGCACAGACATGTTCAAACCTGCAGTGGTGTGCTCGCTGTTTGCCGATAGTAGTACCAGTCCGATTAGTTAATTGCCACATCTCGTACACCTACCCCATTCATCTTGCCAAGATTCTTAAAATGTCTTAATCAGATGATATAATTTAAAGCAGTCAAATCTAATTTTTTGTGGCGAAATTTGTGTCTTGGAATCCATACAAATGTCAAATGCTTTTTGTAGATATTAGATTAAAATAAATTTGCTTTAATTTTATTAAAGTCACCGATACGGGCTTATTTTGTCTTGTTCTTTTAGACTTTTAGACATTAATCATTCAATATTATTAGCTATATTAAAATACATCAGCTTTAGTCAAATTTCTCTAAAACTAATTTTGACTGGAAACAGTATATCAGAATCAATGATTCCCTTCCTCAGCTCAGATCATACAACGCATACCACAAGGTTGAATAATTGGCCTGATTTTATTCACTATCTATACATCAAATTTTTACAATGAGCTACAACACTGTAACATGACTAACTTGCGTATGCTGACTACTCATAAATACATCAGTCATACCAACCGCACCAATGGTTAAATATAATTAATTTTATCAACAATGATTTGGATTTTTTATACATAATAGTTCTATTAATCATTGTTCCAATCTTTACCCAAAAAAAAATGGTGATAACTTGACAAGTATTTTTAACGTTCAAATTAATAATGTCTTATTGTCAGTTGCTTTTGTAGAAAGTGCTAAAAGTCTAGGTCCTATTTTGAATAACTCATTTAGGTATCATGAACAAATTTCTACTTATATCCAAAATGCTTGTATAAACCTGAAACTCTTTAGAAGAACCTTTGTGACATATTCATATTGCCATAATTTGCGTACTGTCTGCTAGTTTATTGTTCTGCATTAGATGCTATTACACATTCAATAAGTTGAAACTTCTTGCCTGCGATTCATATGTATATCGTATACCCAAATTGATGCAATCTATCACACGTTAGTTGAATTAATAACATCAGCAGGGAGATTGTCAATATTATAGTTCATCGTAAATTTTAGGTAAACGGGTAAAGATTTGCTTTGCACAAGGCAAAATTGAATAAATGTCAATTGATTCGCCATCAATCCTGTGTTTGACCGCCGATATTAAAATTTTAATCACCATAAACCCTAATGTACAATACATACCCATAACTAATTTTAATTTGCATTTATTGTAAAGTAAATAAGTTATATTATTCCTCGTTTACATTTTTTTTTCTGTCACATTTGTGCCATTAGTTTCTTGCAACTAAATAAATTGCGATATACCAGTTGACAAATATATGTTGTCATATGTTACGTTTTTATTTTATAAAAACTAACAGACATTATTTAATAAGTGTGTTTAGAAACTATACAATATAACATTACATGATTAGTTACATCTTACTATTCTTGCTACATACTCTATTATTGCCAACTGTTACCAACTCTGGTGTGCCCTCTAGTAGCACATGTTTTAACCAATATATGACATCCCTTTTTTTATTTTTTTAAACAAATATTAAACTTAAAACTAAGCAACATAATCATTGAAATAATTAGGCATTTTAATTCGCCTTCCACTTCGAGTCGTTGGTTCGCTTGAAGAACTTGCAGTCATTTCGGTTTCACTGCTGTTCTTGGATTCCTTTGGCAAATCATCATTTGTTTCCTGCAAATCATCATTCTGTAGGTCAAAGGCACAATTGTCTTGCGAAGAGGCTTACACATTAAATCGGTTTCTTTCAACGTTGTCCCGAGGGTAACTGTATTGCATAACTTCTCGGTTTTTCTCCAGGACCTGCAACTTTCGCGGTTGTCATTTTGTTAACAGCGTCTTTTATATTCACAATCTCTCCTTCACTGCACAAACTAGGTTTTGCATGATTTTTCCTATCATGAAAGTATTTATATTTATTTTGTCTATGAATTAATTGTTATTTTGTACTTACGCCAATGTTGTTTCTAAAATTTCCCTGAGTAGGCAAAAAGGCACTTATATTTTTACCGAACATCATTTCACTAAGTAACTTATTAATTCAAGTATCGACAGACGTGTTACGACATTCCATTAAAGCAATGTATACCACTCTATATTCTCTTTTGTTCGTAGCTTCAATTATTTCATCCTCTCGGTGTCTTGATGAAATCATTAACACGATACCTTTATCTTTCCACTTCAGAACGTGGATTCTATGGCGTATATTCGCCAGTCTTTAGTTTCGTTGAAGCAACTTTCTTGGGATTATGCTTCCGATTTTTCCATAACATGCCGCATAAATATATAAATAAAAATAAAGTTTTTCTTTTAATAAATAAGAGGCAAGATTATGCGAAGTATAATAATTATCCATGAATACAGTATGGCATTTGTTGGCAATTTTTTCCAGCAATCTGGCTACAACAGCATGCGCATGGCCATCTTCATTGCTTACAGTACCATTATCGCTGTATATAATCATGTCTAGAACAAAACCATCATAACTACACAATTCACAGAATTTGATTCCGTATTTGTTCTTTTTGTTTAATAGGTATGTATTGCCGAAATTTAAGTTTCCCGCGAAACAGAAGTAGTGCTTCATCTTTTTTGTCCAAATTTTCAGGTGGACGATATATTATTTAAAACATGGGATACTAAATTGTTTACTTTGTATAACCTATCTTCAGTACTGTCAGTACAAGAGTAACAGCAAATGTTCTTAACTATTATTTCAAATCTATTTCTGCCCATTGTATTTCCAAAAATAAGATGAAAATACCATTTATTTCAGCTCCAATAGTGTCTTCAGTGCGGCATGTGAACTTGCCCCATTAAGATACATAATCCTAATACTTTCTTCATCTCTTCATTGTTTGTGTTTGTCCATAGCCTTATGTTTGATTTTTTTGCAATTTTTTTGTTGATAATATGTTGTTGATACGTTCATAGTTCCAATTTTTTTTGTAATTAATTATAAATAGCTGATTCTTCTTCTGTATCTGTCCAACCGTCACTCCTTTCAGTTTCGTCATCGTCATTTACATTACTTTCATTATTTACAATTTCTTCATCTTAATCGCTATCTGTAAATAGAGAGTTAGAGTTTGTACTGTTACTATCAGGTTTCCACGAATCCTCGGAATACAAATCCATGTCACCCATTTCAGTTTCTGGATACTTCATTTCATCAGCTGCACGTTGTACAGGGTGCGGCAGGAAAACGGGAAATTTTAATAACGTCATAATTTCGAAAATATTTATAATTAATAAAAACAAAATACATCATTTAAAAGCATATAATTGTCCGTTTTATTTGTGAAAAATTACGTCATCGAGATGAGCACTTTCACGTTGCACGCACTCCTCATACCTTAATCCTAACTTTTCCATGACACGAGGACACATTTCCATTGGAATATTGCTTATCTCGTCTGAAATTCTGTTTTTAAGTTCTAAAATTGTTTGTGGACTGTGCTCGAAAGCCACTTTCTTTAAGTATCCCCACAAAAAGAAATCACATGCTGTTAGATCGGGAAATCTCGTCGGCCAAGGGATATCTCCATTTCTTGATATGATACGGTTATGAAAAAGGTTACGTACAGCAGCCATTGACACTCCTGCACCCATCCTGCTAAAACCATGTGTGACGATTAGCTTCAGGAAATCTCATTAAATGCTTCAATCAAGTGGGCATAGCGCGCGGAAGTCACTGTTACTACGTGTTGATTTTCGTCCTCGAAAAAGTATGGGCCGATTATTCCAAACGATGAAATTGCACACCACACTGTTACTTTATCACTGTGCAACGGCTTCTGGTGTTTAATTTGTGGGTTTTCTGCCGCCCAGTAACGACAATTCTGTTTATTGATGAAATCGCTTAAGAGGAAATGGGCTTCGTCTGACATAAATAAGTTGTGAATCATGTTCTCATTCTCATTGAAAAGTGCAAGCATTTGGTGACAAAAGTCCAACTGAGAAACTAAATCATTATCTTGCAATTTTTGAACAATTTGCACCTTATATGGATGAAAATTTAAATCACTGTGAAAAATCCTACGAAGTGATATATTAGAAATACGCAGGCATGCCGACGAGCAGAACACGTTGGACTACGTTGGATAGCAACCCTGATCATTTCACGGTTTTTTGGGCTTCTTACACTTCTTTGAGCACCTGGCGGCTTACGTTTTAGGATTGAACCGGTCTCTTCACAATTCTTAACCCATTTCAGTAAACCACTACAAATTTATACGAATTTAGAATTGCTGTTACCGCTGTTACCTGTGTCACACATATGTGTCGGTAGTTTTTCACAAAAACTTAATGTCCCGTTTGTGTGACGGATGGTCTTCAACGTGTTAATGACATTTTCTTGGACATTTTAGCAATATTTGTCAGTTGACGTCCTGTCAAAATAACGCATTGAGTTCTGACTTCTGACAATATATAATTTTTTGGAAGAAAATCTAGTATTCTCTATAGTAAACAAGTTTTTTTCCAATAGTCAGTAAATATGTACAAAAATTTTGACATTTAGTTTTACTTATCCAAATCGATAATACATTCTTGTGTATTATTTTTATTTCGCGGTTTAGATCTATATTCTTTCACTGCTACCAATACATTGCTTTAATATGGCTGATTGTGACTGTGCGAGAAAAGGCACTCCAGGTATGCCCGAAATGCTTGCACCTCCAGCAGAGGGCTGTCAACCATGCGCAGTTCCAACTTTGCCCGCTGGATGTCCAGTGCAACCAGTTAACCCGACTTGTTGTCCACCATGCTGTCGAATGGAAGTGCCTTTAATCCAACAATGCGCCGGAGAGCCTGCACCGAAACCTCGGAGAAAATGTCGTTACCTCCAACCTGAGAGGCCGAAATCTTTTAAACCTCAAATCAGCTACAAGGCTCCTTCATCAAGGATGGAAGATAACACGATCTATAAGAAATCGTATCTTCCTATGGAAGCTGAAAGAAGTGAAGCAGTTTATCCCGTGGATAACATATGTTTGGGCGAAGGCAAGATATCCGACAACACCGTCAACAAAATGTCATATCAAGGGCACAAGAACGTTGCACCACCTTGTCCCATACTGCCATGCGAACATAATCTTTTGGGCGAAGGACCGATGCAAGATATTACCACTCAAAAACATGATTACGTGCCCAAGCCCTATTCGAGACCAGATAAGGTGGTCCCCCCTTCAAATCTTTTCTCCAGTGATTGTCCATTAAGCGATAAAACCACCAATAAACTTTCTTATATGCCGGTTGATCTAAAAAGCGTTTACGTTGAACCAATTCGTCCTATAAACGCTATACCGCCACCGACTGGTAAATTTGCCGAAAGTACCGTCCACAAGATGTCATATTTGCCTTGGGAGCCACCGGAGAAGATGGAGATGCCATGGGCGAGGAAAGCTAAGTTCGCACCGCCCTCCGTTCGAATGGACGACAATACGGTGCATAAAATGAGCTACATGGCACCTGGAACCTTTGTTGAGTGCGACGACGATGGTCCGGATTGTATCGATTGTCCGGATAATTTTCACCCCCAACCTCCCGCCCACACACAGACAAACTGTTGTGCACAGTGTTGTTGCCCAAAAGCCGCCTGTTAACGTCTTTGTCTTCGTCTTTTATTTATTTTACGAAATCCGTGGTTGTCTCTGTGTTTGTTTACTTTCTTTTTATATATACAGCGGCTTCATTTACGTGTGTACACGATCTATTTTATATTTATACTTTTATAACGTATTTTGTGAACTTGTCTGTCAATATTATAACGAAGTAAAATTACTTTGTATAACATACCCTTGTATTATTTGAATGTTGCATAATAGTTGCACTGATGTGCCAATTTTACATGGCACAATTTCACACCCTAAAAATTTGCTTGCTATCCTACGTAATAGGCGCCATAAATTATCGGCCTGACATGCTTATACAGGTTCAAGCGTATTCAGTACGAGGCGTGCACTATATAAGTATATTACGGCTCGAAGAGTAGCAGTTTTTAGTAGCCAGCCAGACAACGTGACTAGTGTATGAAAATGTCTCGGGTGAAGAAAATTGAGTACCGCGCGGTCATTAAATTTTTAACAAAAGAAGATGGCGTTATGGTGATTTATCTCCTTCATGTTCCATTGTAAAAAAGTGGGCAAAACGTTTCCGTTTGGAGCAAGAATCCCTAGAAAATGGTCAATTAAATTGATAACCCCCAAAACATTTCAATTATTGAAGAAATAGTATTAGCTGTCAACAACACATATTATACGTTTTTCCTGCATAAATTCAGAGACAATATTCGTGTAAAACGTTGAGGAAAATTGATAAAAGGTGTTCGATTATTGCACGACAATGCACTCGTCCATACTGCCGCCATTTCACAAACTGCCATCCGCGAATGTGTCTTTCAAGAATTGGAACATCCACCCTATAGTCCGGACATGGCTTCAAGTGATTATTATTTATTTTCCCATTTAAAGAAAGACCTTGGGGGACAATAGTGAGTTGCAAGCAACTGTAATACAATATTTTGAGGGAAAAACTTTAGTTTATTTTTACAAGGGTATAGAATTATTAATTGATCCGTGTAATAAATGTATTGAAGTTAGGGGACATTATATTGAACAATAAAAATTGTTAAATTTTACCAAGTTTATTTTTTCTATATCAGGCCGAGAATTTATGGCGCTTACCTCGTAAAATGTCCACAGATTGGTGTCTTCTTTGATGTAATTGTAGGTACCTTGACTAATATAATAAATACATCATAGATCCCCTTTGGTGCCATTACAACTTAAAACAGTAAAAAATCCTAAATGAGTTTGATACTTGGGAAAGAACAATGGGATAACGCAAATCTTTCAGTTACTTCGTTGTTTAGAATTCTGACGTAGATGAATTATTGACTTCCCAACTCAAGAAAATTTATACAGTGCGGACCTAAAATGCCCCCCCCATGCTAACTAACAGGTTATCGTTTAAAAAAAAAAATAGGTCGATTTTTGTTTTTTGTGCTCAATTGTATTTCCGGTGTCACCGGAAGTGACGTCATCTTTCTTATTTTAAATAGAACATCCTGTATATTTTTACGTTTCTGGAAAGGTAATCGAAAGGCGAATCCAACGATACTACATATATTATACTTTAACTTAAGAAATATTGTTATGTAAAAAACATTGAAAATAGATTGGTTCGTGTGTATTCATGAAATCAAAACCATCAAAGATACTATCACTAATTTTATTCTAACTTTCTATATACATACATGTATTAATGGATTACAGTACATCTTACTTCTAGAAGAGTTGAGAGTAGAGACTCTAGAGTATATCGAAAAAAGCAGCTTTAAACCTTAATATATAGTTACATACATAACACCAGATGTCCATATAGTTAAAATATAGGAAATATGACAATACAAGCTATGCGATTGCTTAAGTCCTAAGAACAATGGTCAGATAACTTTCTAAAAAAAGGGACGAACTCGTATTAACAAAAGATACAAATCTTATCCTCTGGACCACACAGAAAACAATGCAACAATATGCACACATGCTAAAAGGAAAATAGAAAGTACTAACCACTTATACTAAATCTAAAAAGAAATAAAATCAAATCTAAACTAAAAAAAGGAAGGGTATTTAACAATATGACGATATGCAGCAATAAAGATTTTGGTAATCTGTTTTTGTTACGACGCAAAATTGGCTAGGATAGAGCGCCAAATGGTTTCTTATTACACCAGACTGATCTAAAGAGTTCGTTGCTAAGCAAAGTAATCATAACAATTGCCAAACTGTCAAATCTCAATTCCAGCGTAAATTAATCTTGATATTTATTGTTATTTATTTGTAATACTTTCGTTCTTTGTGCTCGTTATTATTATATGTAATTTTAACTTGTTTTGTTAATTGTTGTTTCTCCTTTACTTTATCGTACTTCATTGTAATTAATTAAATTGTGGTTTGTTTAAATTTGTTAGTTTCTGATAGGCAATGTGCTTAAGTTTCAGTTTTTTATGTTGTTGATTTTACAATGGCCTCCGCATGGACCACGTAAGATAAACATAAAGTACCTAATTTTAATATACCATGAATTTGACAACAATTACCACAAACACGAAGGTGACAATTGTTGCCAGATTTACATAATATTAACATTGCCCCAGCAATTTTGCATAATTCTTGCCGAATCCATCGTGAAAACCTAAAAAACAGACATATTGTTTATCAAATACGAATACATTTAAACAAACTTACTATAATTTTATTAACTAATTGCAATATAGTTCGTTAAATTAAAGAAATAACAACAACTAACAAAACAAGTTAAAATGAGAGAAAATAACGAGAACAAAGAAGGAACGTATGACAAATACGAGATATAATAAACAACAAGAATAATTTACGCCTTTGAAATTAAGATTTGACAGTTGTTATGATTACTTTGTTTAGTGACGAGTTCTTCGGATCAGTCTGGCGTCACAAAAAACAATTTAGCACTCTTTCCTAGCCAACTTTGCGTAACAGTAAAAACAGATTACCAAAACCTTTATTGCTGCATATCGTCATATTTCTTAAGTTAAAGTATAACATGTGTGGTATCTTTGAATTCGCCTTTCAATTACCTTTCCAGAAATGTGAAAAATATACAGAGTGTTCTATTTAAAATAAGAAAGTTGACGTCACTTCCGGTGACACCGGAAATACAATTGAACTGTCGATAACGGCAAAAGTGGTTGATAAAGAAATCGACCTATTGTTTCTAAAAACGCTAACTTTTGTCATTCAAAAATTAGCATGAGGGGGGGGGGGCACTTTAGGTCCGCATTGTATAATGAATTTGGGTGAACATTTTCTTATATATTAGTTCGTTATGAACGTCAGGTACCAATTTGCATTCTTATATTTTCCTTTGTATCGTAGCTTCGTCCAAGAATTTGTGACTGACCCCCTCGATGGAACATCTTTGCTTTTGGACTTGCTACGAGTAATACAACTCAGTCAGACATCAAATGGAGGCACCGGAAGTACTGGAACTACCGGCAAACTACCACCGTCTCTGCAACGAAGAGCCCTTTTAGATGAGTTAAGCTGTCTTCAGTGTCTGATGTTCTGTTCAATTCGATATAACGAAACCGTGAGGAAAATGTCTACATTACCAGCAGGTCTATTTACTTTATCGGTATGCATCATGAGCAACGTTACAAAGTCGAGGATAATAGCCTTACAGGTAATAAAAGTAAAACATTGTTATTATTATTATTATTATTTTCGTCGGGCCATGGCACACATGCCTTTAATCACTGCGACCTTAATAGATCTATTGTAACATGTGTGTGAGAATAGTTGGAGGCTTTTAATAAACCTTAGTACTACTCTAGGATCTGCTTCCTTCAGTTCAATAAGTGCAAGAAGTGGCCTACTGACGTGTGGTGTCGTATGCGACTGATGGCAACACATTCACATAGGGTGTGTTCTGCCGTCTCCAGATCTTCTTGGCATAGTCGGCAGATTTGATCTTCAGCTTTTCCTAGTTTAAATAGGTGATATTTTAGCGCTACATGGCTGTCAGAACTCCTGCCAGTAATCTGAGATCCCCCTTGCTGAACGATAGCGCTATTTTTGCTGTTTTTTGCGAACCTAATATGAGTGCTTTCGCCTGTTGCTGTCCTGGAACATTATCCCAATACGAGGCCTTATGATTGTCCTCCCATGTCTTAATTACTTGTTTTATGTGGCTCTTTTGGAGACCACAGAAGAGATTAAGACCAATGAAAGGCATATTCGCTGCTTCTTTGGCCAGCTTATCTGCCTTTTCATTTCCTTCGATCTCTTGGTGGCTTGGGACCCACCGCAAAGTAACGTGGTTTTTGCGTCCTAATTGTCGTAAATTATGTACACATTCGTGCATCAGAGCAGATTCGTATGTGTAGGCCTTAATAGCCTTTAGAATTGCCTGACTCTCGCTGAATATATTAATAGTTGCGCCTCGTATCCCTTTCTCGAGGTTCTTTATGGCGCACAGGTTTAAAGCAGAAATCTCTGCTTGAAATATGTTGGTGTGTAAAACATTACCTTAATTCTAATATAATTATTTAACATCTTTTTTACAGTTATTGATGAGGATATGTCAACTATCCGAAACAGGTCACTGCGCTGTTTCAGAAGCTCTATCGACCTTACGACTGCGATTTGGAGAACCTGTTAGGTTTAGGTTTCTTATCGGCATGCTAAGTTCAGCTGGTGGACAAGGTGAATTACTAGCAACTGGCCTGAATTTCCTGAACACATTTCTGGATCATTGTGGCAGTACGCAAAGACGTTTGTATATCCAAGCCGAATTGTTCCAAGCTGGACTGGATGTAGAAGCTATTAAGAAAGTAAGATCCCAAATAAAAAGGTCAATCTCAAATTCGTTTTTACAATAACCACTTTTTAGAACGTTTCAATAAATTCACCATCTGCTGACAAAATCTTTAAGGAATTGGATCATTGGGAAAAAAAGCACATAGATGTTGAAAATTTGACGACAAGACTAGAAACGATAGGACGTGAAAACGATTCGTTACGTGATAAAGTTATTCTTTTAGAGAGAAAAATACAGGTAAGATCAAAATTTCAATTATATCATATAAAAAAACTAGGTGTTAATTTTGATTTTCTCTCAGATCCTGCAGGAAGAAAAAGGCATATTAATATCTTTGGAACAGTGCCTAAAAGAAAGATGTAGCGAACTGCAAGACGAGGTGATATCACTTAAATCCGGCAAGCATGTGAAAAGTCAATCCAATAACTCCGAAAAAAGAGGTTAATGTTATATTTCATCATTTTTTGAGCAATTTAATTATAACAAAATAAATCTATCAACAGATCGTTCATCTCCGGCTGAGGATGAAGGAATCTCTTCTTCTGAACGTAGTTTAACGCCCGAAGAGGATTTGCAACGCGAGTCTTCCATTTACGAAATCTTCAGCGTCCAAAGCGAAACGCTACCAATAGAAAAGAAAGCTCAAACGACCAAACCGAACCATAAAGAATTAACCGAAGAAGAAGAAGCGACTATAGAAGAAGTAATGCAAGAATTAAATAACATAATAAACAACGCGGAATCGCAAGTGTATAGGGAAAAAGACGAAGACATCAAAAAGGAACGGGAAAGAATTAAAATGGAAGAAGCTCAAGTAAGAAGCAAGCTACAGATGAAAAACGCTACCTCCTTCGCAGAAGAGTGCATTGCAGATTACGAATCGGAGATTATCCCTACAAATTTGCATCCTCAGCCTCCGAGAAAGACGAGGAGCATGGTCCATCTCTACGTGCCCAGCGAAGACTATAATTGCACAAAGGAAACGTTCTTTGAAAACGAAACTGCATTCAGTAGTGAACAAGGCTCAGATTCCTTACTAAGCGCATCCAAATGTCTTCCAAAATTTAACAGAAACTCAAAACTGCGCATAGAAGTTGATCACCATAAATCACCAATTAAAAGAAAAGAGAAGAGCATTGAATCTGCTAGGAAATCCGAATCTTTTAGGTTTCAAAATATCAACGAAGTACAAATCAGCAAATCGAATGAATTATCGAAAAAATTCGAATCGGGAATTTCCCAGGAGAGGACACTGCAAAGGTCAAGTAGTCAAATTTGCGCGAATCGCCTAAAATCCAAAAGTCTAGACCGAATTGACGACGGATTAGATGCGATGGTAGATATTGTTCTCACCGATATTGATAAAATTCCATTGCGAACCAATAGGAGCGACTGTGGTAATCTAACTTCTTTAACCCGAAGTGCTACCAACGTGTTTGTCAACTCCAAAATTTCCAAATGTTTAAGCCAACAAAATTTGGAAAGAAATAAAATGTTCTTACCCAACCATAAATTCCAACACGCACCGCCAGAGGTCCATTATTATTTTCCAAGAGTCCAAGAGAAACGACATACAACGACAAGTTTCTTAATTAAAAGACCAAATGCTGGTCTATATTCTGGTCAGTTGGCTGCAAGTAAGACTAAGAAAACTGAGTATTTTGCATCGATTGGTAGTAAGAATTCTTCAAGTAAAGTAACAGATATGCCGTCTGGATTGTATTAACGGAGGAAGATGACATGCGATGGTAAATGCCATATTTTTAGGTTTCGTACAACGAAATTAATCCTTGTGAGTGATAAAATTCCCAAAATAAAAAATATTTTAGGTGGTTAATGTAAATTACTATAGCAATTAGATACGAATAGCTCAAATCATCATACATAAAACTTACATCTAGCAAAATCAATTAAGATCTAAGCAATTTAACAAAATTACTGACACATTTTACCTCTCTAAAAATAGATATACGTACCAATTCAGTATTTAAATTGATAGTAAATGGAATTTTTCAATACCTACTGCAATTTTATCAGTACTTAATATCTGCGTCTTCATATAATTATGAAAATTTGGGTTAGATAATCGCGAGAAAACAATTATTGAATATAAAAATATTCAATCAGAAAACACTTCATATATCTAACATAACTTATTTACATAGTATAGAACAGCGCCTAGTATTTAGTATCAAAAAAGTCTGGAATATTACAAATATTTCAAAAACTGTTAAATGTTTTGTTTCCTAAATTGGCACGTAAAACCATTTTTGTAAGTATACAGGGTAAATCAGCAAAATACCAACTTATTTATTTTAAATGAAACAGCCTGTATATTTTAAGCCTCTAATAGTCCTCTCAAAGGTAAATTCAACGATATAGGGTTTAATGGGTTTATATGTTAAAATGACACATGAACACAACTTTTAAACAAATGGACAAGAACAATTAAAATAAAAAATACCTAAAAATTGGACAAATCTTTATGAGAAGTTCCAAATGTCCGCTATTGTTAGCTAGACAATAGCCCAGCCTATCCCTAAATTCCCGTAAAATATTGTCAAAAGCATCCCATCGAATTTCGCATATCAGATTTCTAATTCGAGACTTTAAATCTTCAATATTAAGCGGCCTATTTTTATAAATCTTATACTTTAAATCACCCCACAAATAGAGGTCCTATGGAGTGAAATCTACAGATATGGCAGCCACTCAATTTCGCCTCTCGCAGACCAATATCTACAATTATGCTTATTAGCGAGTGGCTTCAACAGAAAAAAAAATGTTATGAGCAGAATTAGGATCAGCATTGCCATCAGTCCGTCAAAATTTCGCAAAACTCTGTTCATCTATGGAAATCATCTTCTGTCAGTTCTTGAAAGGACGAATCATTTCGCTTTTAAATAAATTTACAACTGACTGGTAACACAATGTGGTCTAGTGCTAACTGTCGAAGTGACCGATTTGGATCATCTTATAGGTCAATTAGAATATTCAGAGCCTTATTGCAACTAGCGGCTGTTTTCGGTCTGCCTGATCCGCATCTGTCTTTCACATTTCCTGTTTCGTAGTTTTTTTAGGAGTTTGCTTATACAAGACTGATTTATTACAGACCGATTAGGATAGGTTCGATTGAATAAATCACATACTTCCTGCTTTATTCTCTTGCGGTCGCCATATCCAACCATCATTAAAATCTCATTTTTTCTCATTTAGTTATTACTGCTACCCTAATTCTTAGTACTTGATTGCTTATGAACAAGGATTTAATAACTGTCTATCTATTTTTCAATTGTTATCTCATACAGCCGACTATAAAAATAATAAATTTTGTTTATAAGTATATTTACATGGCAAAACGCAACGTTGGCCGTAAATGTAGTCGATACTTACAGTTTATGGTATTGGCCAAAACACTTTACATGTAAATGTGCTCCATACTTTTGCATATGAAAACTGTAGTGTTATGACACACTTCGTACCGTCATCTTTTCTTTTCGTAGCGAATAGCATGAGGCATATTCGTAAACGAGGTATGTCCTAGTAAAAGGTTTGAAGTTGTTTTCTTTCACTTTTCAGCGAACTCATTACGATACCACTTCGGAAATTTAATTCATTTTTGCCTCATTACAAATTCTACCAGGCATTCACCAAAGTATTGCCGATGAGATTGATGAAAAGCGGGCACCACCATTTCTTACCTCTGTATGTGTATGTAAATCTACCCCGCCCATGCGTCGATTGTATTTTTCGATCATAGTAGTCTTTCAACAAGAGGTATCACTTTAAATCAACAGAAAAACGCAATATTTTCGTAAAAAGCGGTTATATTTTTCTTTTTAACCAAAGTACAAATTCTGACGTTAGTAGTGAAACACAATATCTGCCAAATGTCCGCCTCGGCTCTGTCTACAAGCGGTCATTCTTTTGATGAAATTTTTCATCACGTTTTCGCATAATAGTGGCTGTATTTCGCCAATAGCAGCTCCAATATTGTCTTTGAGCGCTTGAATCGCTGGTGGAGCATTGGCGTAGACTTTACCTTTAATGTAGCCCCCAAAAAAAAGTCTAATAGTGTTCAATCGCACGATTTCGGCGGCCAATTGAAGCCTCCATTTCGAGAAATCACACGTCCAGGAAATTTTTCACGCAACAGAGCCGTTGTTTCACGAGCTGTGTGGCAGGTGGCGCCGTTCTGCTGAAAATAAACGTCGCCCACATCCATAGCATTAATTTCAAGCCAAAAAAAGTCAGTCAACATCGTTCGGTAACGCAATCCATTTACTGTAACGGTCGAACCAGCAGCATTTTCGAGAAAGTATGGCCCGATTACACCGCCAGCCTAAGAACCGCACCAAACTGTCACTCGTTGTGGTTGAAGAGGTTGTTCGACTATTTCTCTTGGGTTTTCGGAGCTCCAGATGCGACAGTTTCGCTTGTTTGCGTACCTAGACAGATTAAAATGAGCCTCATCGCTCAGAATAATTTTGTTGACAAAATTAATATCTTGCTCATGCATTCCCAGCACCCAGTCAGTAAATGTACGGCGTTGTGCGTGATATTCCTAATTCCTGTGATCGTCTCGAAATGGGCAAAGCTCGGTTTTCAGCCACACTCTCAGCTACAGCGGCGATATTTTCAGCTGACCTGGCCGAACGAGCACGAATTGGACTCTTCACATCACTAACTAATCCGAGACGTTCGAATTTATTGATTGAATTCACTATAGCTGTGCGAGAAGGCGCTTGACAATGACCAAAAGCAGTACGAACTTTACGAACCGTTTCCGCGATATTCTCATCATGTTTGTAGTAAATTTTCACTATTTCAATGCGTTGTGCGAGTGTGTATCAATCCAAGTCTGAAAATCTCCTAGTTTTTTCTTGTCAAATGTCATCACAATTACAGTTGTATGTGAACAGTTAAAAAATGGCATATTTTTAAGATTACTGATTATTCTAACTTCCTGATTGGATACTAAGATTGTCCAGAGTTAGTACTACGATCAATCACACATAACCGACAGAAATGTACCTTTTAAAAAATGTTAAACAATGCGTTGCGTTTTCGCAACGTTGTCGTTTAATATTTTTTTTTTAATTAGGTATTGGGATCATTGCCCATTATACCACACTGTGTAAAGTTCCGGTAAACAGAAACTACCCATGATAGAGCTTCACCGTATTAGATCCAACGATGGATCAAGGAAAGGACAAGGCTCGAAAACACGTTTCACGTCCTAGTGCCTGTCAGACAACTTTCACAAACAGCCATCGGATCAAATTCCTTTGATCCACTCACAAAGGAGAGAAATGAAACCACGACTATATAAACCTACCAGTTCAAATCCTAATCTTTATTCTTTGTAAATATCTCAAGATCTGGTCGTACACGCATTTGCAGTTATGGGACAGCAAGCAAGTTATATCCGTTGGCATATTAACTCCCACCGCTAATAAACCCTGCATTAGACCTTTCTGATGCTCCTCATGCAATGGATTTTCAAGGAAAATATGATTGAGGTCTGCAATCTCACCTCCACACGAATAAGCGGCTGTATCTAATGTATTAACGTTATAAAGGTGCGCAGGATACTGCCCATGATTAAATTTAAGCCTTGCAATGGTGGTGTAATAAAACCTGGATATTTTATGATTCTTTTGTCACGGATTACAGATAATGTAATAAGATATATAGGGGGTTCCATTTAAAATAAGAAGTTGGTGTTTTTTCTGACTCGAACTATATAGTTACAGGAACGGCTTTACCACTCCAAGGCACGCCGTTTTTAACTACATCGATATGCCAATTTTTAAAGCGAAAGATTTAGTAGTTTTTGAAATATTTACAATATTCTAAATTTTTTTGACACAATGTATAATCATTTATCTCGAAAATATTCTCGTATTTGTTTGACCACGTAATTGTACAAACCCTAGTAAACGTTTTCATACCATAAAACATCTTTCTAAAAATAAACAATTAATTACACAACGTACTTTTTATTTATCAATGATATAACTTAAATAAATAAAAATTGAAATATTCCAGACGCTGCAATATATTTTTTAATAACAACATAGATTACAAATGTCTGATTTTTGTTATATCTGACTAAATAAGCAACTCTAATTGGTAGCGTATTTATTCTAAGTAATCACAGGCAATAAAATTGCGAATGCAATAATTTTTAGTACTTTTTATAGAATTTAATTCTAAAGAAATATATGACATGGGTATTTCACAGTTTTTTTTAATTTACCTAAATGTCGATGTACATAAAAATGTAAGTACTATAATTCGAAACATTTATTTTAGATGAGTAAAATAAGCTATGTATGTATGTAATATTTTGTTAAAAATTCGTGCAATATTTTTTAGATTAAGAATTTAGAAGTAATTAAGGTACTGGAGTAGAATTGTAGTTTAAATTAGTTTTAAATTTCTCATTTCTTCGGAGAAATGCGTAGAAGATCATAGTGATCTCTAATTTTCTGCTTACACATTATTGAATTTTATTTTTGTACTCTGTAGTATTACAAAAGAAGTAAATATTAAAACAACAAATATTTCTTTTATTTTTTTTATTACAACTAGTACACATGAGGTAATACACGCATGTTTTTATAAACAAAAAAGACGGATAATAAATTAATTTTTCTGAACGATATTCTTGTATATTCCTTCAAAGAAAAACACTGACTTCTTATATTTAATTATCTTTGAGTTGAAAGAGAACTAGAGACTAAGGTCTAATAATTTTTACTCTTTTAATGATAAAACTAATCATAAAAATCAGCAGATCGTACGGCGAACTTATTATTTATTATCTCTTGCTCCTTTTACTACTCCCACTTATTTAAACACACAACACGTCGAAAGAAAATAATTACATTTTGGTCGTCATAATACTTTAAACAATGCTAAAGCGCATTTACACCTTCCTTAGACTTAAATCATCCTCCTCGATGTACCTAATCTCCCTTAGTTCTACGGAAGATGGATGCCTCTGAAGCAATGAAGTTTCTTCGTTTTCTTTGGGATCTAAAAATATAAATTAAACCGTATAATACGCTTAGCGATGACCTAGAACTTGTAGAAATTACAGATTTATTACGTGAATGGAATGCCAATGCAAATATTTAATTGTTTATGGCCTAGTGGCATTGAAAGATAAGAAAATGTCCCGAGTATGTGCATGACTATACAAATTCATACGCTAGACATAAAAGTATACATTGGTTATTCAGCGTAATGCTAAAAATATGAATAAGGAAAGTAGTTGTGCAATTAAGACATGCAGCTTAGTTCCTTGTAGAATTAGTAAGATAAATGTACAATTTTCTGCCAGCTTCGATAATTACTGCATGAATTACTGTTATTATTGACAAACTTTTATTAATGCTTTTATTTATATATAAGTAATAAGAAGTAATAGGCTGCTAATATACGAAACTTGAGAATATAATTTCTTGAAGTTACCTACTTTCATTAAAACAGCAGGAGGAATATGGCTACAACAACTATAAGTTTGCAAACAGTTTTATCTTATTGTTTTGAGCATATTCTTATATGTCGACTATCTAAATTTTGTGAGACAAATTACCTTGTTAAGCTGTGTTGAGATGACAAATCTCTCGAGAAGAAAAATATTTGTAGAACAGTTGATTAATAAAGTAATAAGTAGAGTTTGTTAAAACGGTGGTACCGGATAGCAGTAGAGTAGCGGTAGCGGCGTGGGTAGGGGTAATTTTCAACTCGTGGTCGATCTCGACAGTACCGCGAGAGAGTTCAAAGCAACAGTACGCTACACGCTGCACGCCAAATAAGTACGCGGAGATGCGACGCCCAAAGAGTGTAACGTTCCCTTCGAATGTGAATAAATATCTCAGGCATTTCACTGGATTAGAATATAGAAGTCCGCGTATTTATTGCACAATATGCAATAGCGGATTGCTAAGTCGCGATAGGTTTGAATGTAGAAAACATTGTAAAAGTAAATGTCATGTATAAAATTTAAGAAACAGTATTCCATATTGGCAATTTTTATATCATTTTATTTTTATGTTAAGTGTGTGCAACATCCCACAACATCTAGTATCTAATGAACACTTTCGTCTTTTTGGGCTAACTACGTTCCCTCATGGAAGCTGCCAACATCTATGCAATTACGATACAATTTGCCACGTGTACAAGGTACAATAAAGGAATGTATAAAAGACGAGTTGAGAAATAAGAAAATCCGCTTATGTATGGATGAAACAACTGATGCCCAGAAACACAGCGTCATTCATGTTGTAGCGCGTCCTTTCAAACGTGATGGTCCACCAGCTTCATTGTTGTCATCCAGTAAAAGGATTCAGAAAACTAATGCAGAAACCGTTATCAAGATAATAAAAGATTCGTTGAGAGAATTTTGTATCACAGGAACCGAAGTCACAATGTTCGTTACTGACGGAGCCGCAACAATGCTGAGAGTTGGTAGGATGTTGAAAATATGCTTTCCGACTCATTCACATAACATGCCTCATACAGGCATGTCACATAACAGAAGCCATTCGAAAGAAGTATCCGAAGGTGGATAAGTTAATAGCATCTACCAAAAAAGTGTTCATCAAATCTCCCAAACACATCTCTGTGTATTCAAACAATTTTATCCGAAATTACCACCACCACCTCAGTCTGTAATAACGCGATGGGGAACATGGCTCCAGGCAGTATCTTACTATCAGAAATATTTTTCACAAGTGAAAAATGTAATATTGAAACTTGATTCAAATAATTCTGCTGCAGTTCGAGATAACCAACAACTTTTTTCCAATTCGGACGTTCAACAACAAATAGATGAAATTTCCATGAACTATTCTAAATTTGCACAAGCTATTGAGCAATTAGAAAACAGTCACTTATCTGCACGAGACGCATCAAATTGCAAAATTCCATAAACAATTTACAAGCCGCTCTAGAAAACTTCACGAACACTGTAGGAGTCGATGTTGCTCAAAAATTTGGTGCAATTTTAACAAAAAATCCCGATTTACAAAAGGTTCGGTCTATAACTGAAAATCAAGAGTGCCCAGATGAGGAAAAGGAATATCTGACATTTGCAAATCTTACTTCACTGGATGACGAACGATCATTTTCGAAGTATACGACAACGTATTCACAACACCGTCGACGGCTGAATGAATCGACAATGGAAGCGTTGCTGATGTTGCAATTCTACGCAGCTTATCAGGGCGGTTGGCAATTGCCACAATGGACATCAAGACGACAGGAAAAGGTAACAACATTATTTTTCACTAATATTGTATATTACGTACCTACTTTTATGCGGTGCGCCACTGCCGGTACCACCTTTTTAACAAACTCTAGTAATAAGTGAAAACTCTACGAAATATTAATCACTCAAAGTATACATATATAAACAAAGTATAAATATGTAAACTAGGCACATGGAATCCGAATGTCCCAGATTTTGTTGCACAGCAAATATGATGGTTATATGAATAGATAGAGGTTTATTTTTGGGATGAAATTCTAAGGTAGGAAGTGTGTTTCCTATTACATCTTGTGATATCAATACAGGTTGGTCCAAAAAAGAAATTTCACTTTCCTTGTTTTTCGCTTTACAATCACATATCATTTACTTATTTACGTTTCTTTCAAACATTGAATATTATCAAACTATTTATGCTCTTGGGAAACAACAAACACACCTCAGCTGAACATTTTCTAGACTCCTGTATGCGGAACATAGCAAGAAACTAAGTGGCTACGGCTACCATTGCCAAAACAACTGTATCTGTCCCTTTAGTATTATATTTAATCAGCTGTCATCCAATTAGCTTTTTTGGTAAAAAGATGTCGCTTACTTTCAATACAAATGAATATGTTGATATGCTTACTGTTTATGGAGAGTGTGGAAAAAGTGGTCCCTTAGCCGAAATTCGATACAGAGCAAAATTTCCAGGACGTCGAATACCTTGTCCTAGAGCGTTTCAATACATTGAAGCAAAAATGAGAATTGATTCATCTCCTTCCCAATTGAAACATATGCGTCATGCGAATTAATTAGGTATTAATCCTAATGTTTCCATAAGAAGTGTAGCGAACGAATTATGTAGGTGTGAGTAAATCTTCAATACACAGGCATAATGTTGGGCAAATGACGTGATCGTGATTAAATTCCGCACACATTACCACAGAGGCGCCAACTCAACGCATGCGCAAGCGGCTACCACTACGATAACCATCAAAGCTTGTTATGGCGAAAGTGTAGATAATATTTGACTTACCCTCGTATAATTTTCCTTGGAATTTCCGACGTAATTAATTAAAGAAATTAAAATAATGTCACCGTCAAGGAATCGAAATATTACGATATATTTGCAGAAAAATAACATCTAGGCATTAAATAGTGAACTTCCGCACATCGGACCCCGTGGCGTAGTGGTTAACGCAACCACCTGGAAAGCGGAAGATGTGAGGTTCGTTTCCTTGACATCATTTTAATATCTTTAATCAATTACGTTGGAAATTCCAAGAATTTTTTTTTTATAACAGATACTTTTTAATGACGAACAAAATCAGAAACCAGATCATGGATTATCAATGATAATTTGGAAAACCCTTTCCACATAGCAATAACATCGTTTCCACTAAATATTGACTATAGTTATCGATGTGTTGGTTCCTGTTCTGACGAACATTTTTCTTTGACGTAGTGTCACGACCGGTTTCGGCGGTTGCCATTATGAAGTGACTTGATAATGGCAACCGCCGGAACCGGTCGTGACACTACGTCAAAGAAAAATGTGCATCAGAACAGGAACCAACACATTGATGACTTTACGACGAAACAAGGAAACAACACCAACGAAGATTATAGTTATACTTATTCCTGTTTATTGTGATTTAATTTCAATTTTATATTTTCTCTTTTTAAAGATAAATAAACACCATTATTGTTATTAACTGTTCTTATTTTTGCCGGTGGTTTATACACAATTTTTTTCTATTTGGCCAACATATTACAAATAATAATTTGCCTTTGCTTCTTGTTGATACAAACGAAATATTTGATGCAATAACCTTTGAATAAAATGCAAATTCAGATCAGATAATTTGTTCATTGGATTTTTAACACGAATTTCTACACATTCTATACAGGGCTCGCGAATTTTTACCTTACATACGTATTCCATGTAGTTCAGGCAAACATTTTATTAAAAACCAAAATTTCAAAACTTGTATTGGATAAAATGACCAAGCAATCAATTTTCTCAACCTCCTACCTTCAAGAAAAGTAGGTATGTCATCACTGGAATTTATATACTGGAATTCTTCTTGACCCGCCCCTTTGAAGATAGCTATAAATTCTGGACTCGGATTCAAGAAGTATAGCGGTTGCTTTCTCTGAATAAACTCGTCTATCATGGAAGACAATCCCTTGGCAGCAGTAAAATCAATACCTACATATAAAAATTATTAAAAAAGCTGAATAAATACCATATATTTTGACACTTACTCAAAATGAATCTACAATCCACTATTACGGGAAGATGTGGGGATCTCACTGCAATTTTTGCAATTTGTGCCTTCATAAATTCTATTGAAGGAAAAAATATGCTATTGGTGGGCGTTATAAGCAAGAATTCTTTTCCATTACTTAACTGGAAAGTACAATACGAGTGAATAAATTAATTTTCATATTTATGGTTAAATTATATTCGCATACCCTTTGCGTATCAACCGTCAATTTTGGCCTTGCAGATGGGTACAATAGGAAGACTATATTGATCAGAACTCCTATTAAGATTCCTAGCTCCACACCGACTCCCAAACACAAAACGAACGTTGCAAATGCCGGTATAAGATCTTTCTTATTCGATCTCCACATCGGTTTGACTACTTCATATTCTATCATGAAAATTACAGCGCAAATGATAACAGCGGCTAGGGATGCTTTTGGTATGTACGCAAAATATGGTGTCAAGAAGCTTAAAGCCAAAAGAACAAGTGCACCTGGAACAGAAAGATAATATGATTAATTCGGACCAACAGGAATTTTTGCAATTTTATACAGTCACTGGTAAAAAAACCGACCACTTAAATATTTTTTTGCAAAACTTTTGTGAATAACAGATTTTGATCTGTTCATAGCTGTCATTTTAGAAATATTATCAGGATATAATTAACGAAAACGAGTAAATGAAGTGTCAGACCAAAATATGAATTTAACTTATTCAATTATGCAATTGTCGTTAGGAATTCCTAATAGCTCTGCAGTATCTGTATGTTCATCTCTTGCATCGTTATGAAAGGTAACAATGAAGAAGCGGATCTCACCAGATCTCACAAAATTCTGTAGTAAACAATTAGGCGACCGAT
This sequence comes from Dynastes maya, assembly GCA_029619315.2. NCBI lineage: Eukaryota > Metazoa > Arthropoda > Insecta > Coleoptera > Scarabaeidae > Dynastes > Dynastes maya. The sequence goes on along the minus strand of JAROYE020000006.1, from coordinate 32,603,122 downwards.
TTCGTATTTAAGAACACATCCTCAGGCCAGAATCAAATATACCAGTAGCAGATTGCGTCAACGTTAAAATTAATTCATACAATTCTTTCTTCAGGAGTAGCTGCATATTCTTCTTGTAGAGCAACGCATAGATCTTGCAGAGTATTTTGGCAGGATAGGTCGACACCAAATGGCTGTCTAAAGTTGACTCCAAAGATCTTCAATGGGCCAAGGTAATCGTCCAGATACTCATTCACAGTATATGCAACATAAGGTCTTGCATTACCGTGTATTAACACGAATTCTTCTCCAACAAACGAAGCAAATTGCACAACAGATTCTTCATGCAAGTCTTGTACATAACGGTTGGCATTTAGAGCTGCATTTTCCACATACAAAGGTTCAGTACTTCAATGCACATGCGAGCCCATGCTATAACAAAAGTTTCTCGGTGTGAGACACGCTTGGATACAATACACTCTAAATGCTTCTCTTGTTGTCACCTGTACATGTGCTCACGACCATCAGGTGACCGCAGGCAAAACAGATTCTTCTGTAAAGAGCACATTACTCCATTACTGCAGTGTCCAGTTTACGTTTATTCGTCCAAGAGAAAACGGTCATCAATTGCAGTTATTTCCTTGCTTCTACCAGATCCTGGCCACCTAGTAAATCTCGTGCTTTGCACTCTTCGAAATATCCCCCAATGTTCAAGACACAACGTTGATATCGGCCAACTACTTAAACCATTTACCACTAGCCAATTACGATTTTTTACAACAAAATGTGACCGGTGAGTGTATATTTGTTGTTTAGTATTTTTTTATATTGGGAAGAAAACCCAGCCATAAATATAGTTTTATTCAGATGCAATAAATTAACTGAAAATTTTTGCTAAAATTAATCACAACTCACTTGATCAATTGCACTTCAAAGGAGTATGAAATCATGTTAAAAATTCCTCTTATTTAACTATTTAACTAAAGTAAATTATTATCACAATAAGAAAATTTAAAGGCAAAAGAATATAGACTTACCGGTAAAAATGCCTCCCAGAGGTGTTTTAACTCCACTTGCGTGGTTTACTGCAGATCGTGAAAATGACCCTGTAATTGGCATAGACGAAAAAAATGAGCCGAAAATATTGCACAGCGATAAAGTGAATAACTCCTGAGTTGCATCAATTAGTTGCCCGCTCGCTAAAAATATGTGGGCTATGTTAAAATTTCTTATCAAAAAAATAAGCCGTTTGCTTACCGAATGCCTTGGCAATTGCCACGTTTCCAAGAACTGCAATAACAGGCACCAACAATACCGATGTCCCCAAATCGCACAGCATCTCACCAAAAGTAACCGTCTTGTTACCCACGGTAGTTCCGAAAGGAGGTAATTGAATTGTTGGCATACCTTGTTTAACGGAACCAGTAAGCAAGAATGGAGAACCTTTACTTGATGTTTCGTAATAATATGCTGCCATTGAGCAGCCTACTACAACTAAAGCGTTCCTTGAGGTTGCAATTAGCCACACCATTCTAGACAAGTACTTCTGTTTTGTTGTACCATGTTTAATGCCACACAGTTTCATATCTTTGATTTTCTAAAGAAATTAAAAAATGTATCAGAAACGCGACAACGAACAAGGTATATTAGATTACCCTTAAAAATAATAGTATACCTATACACACTATTCCCAGAGTGAAGTCTGATATTCTAGTGTTATGAATATTTTGGCAAACTTTCCTAACATTGTCAATAAAACCAGAAGATGAAAACTTTAAACCTAGCAATCCTTTAAGTTGCGAAACGGCAATAATTACAGATGTTGCTGATGTGAATCCTACTGTCACTGGTATAGATATGAAATCTACTAAAACACCTAAAAGAATAAAAATATAAGCATCCCGGTGCTGTCAAAATCATCGTATTGTTTTAAACAATTTTTACCTAAATGTAATATTGACATGAAAAGCTGAACTACCCCAGACAGAAAACATAATAAGATAGCGTAGTCAGTATTTCGGTTGATTATTTGTTGATATGTCATTAATGCCATCAAAGCTGTAGGACCAATTGTTATATCTTTACATGTTCCAAAAACTGAGTAAACAAAACAACCAATGAAAGCTGAATATAAGCCATACTGGAAAGAAAACAACATTGTGAAACATGAAACAAAATACTTGCCTTTTAAGTACAATTTCATTGATCTAAAGGCAAGGTTTCCCTCGTCCTTCACAAGTGGGAGGGTTAATGGGAATGCAATATTCAACTTATTATACAGAATGTCAAAAATGTTCCTTCTTATAAGTATCGATTCGTATCGAGTAATTAGCAAGGTTATATAGGTTTGAGTACTGTTAGTACTCAAACCTGTATAACCTTGCCAATTTCCGTTGAGGAAAATTTAAAAATCTGAACAGTTGGGAAATTATTGGGAGAAAATTGAAAATCATTATTTTCCTTAAAATAAAATATCTTGATAATTATAAAAGAAAATAATAAAAGAGAATTATAAAAGATATGAAAAATGCTTCATTTATGTATTTAGGTACGCCTACAGCCGATAACAACGTGAAATTCACGATGGTGACTATCTCGGAAATCACCTGTTGAATTTTATTTTGATATCTTTTATAATCTATTTTAAAGAAAATAGATCGATAGATAGATAGATACCTTATTGTAAATATTGATTTATATTGTCATCGAGATACACAGATATAATAACATTTAAAAATATAGGAATAAATAAAACTGATGTATACATATACAACAGTAATAAATAAAGTAAATATTACAATCGCAAGCACATCAATAGAGACGACACGGAGAGTTTAAAACTAAGAAATGCTAAAACAAAAATTTTGTGAAATTAAAATGTAAGTTTCAGGAATTCTTCTAATGCGTATGGCACATACTCCAGCAACCATAATCTCAACCAACGTATACGAAGGGCGCACTGTATATTTGTGAATATGGCAACACTGACAGTAATTGTCAACAAATTTTAGATTAGTTTAATGTAGCAAGTGTTTGTGAATAAGTCGCAGTTTATTTGAATTCGATATCCTTTTTCAAAAAGCTTACAGAATTTTTTGAAAAGTTAAACGGTCAGTGTGAAATGGAAGTGACCCGAGAACATTTTCGTGCAATGATTTTGTACGATTTTTGTTCAGGTTTAACTTTTAATGAATCATTTGCTCGTTTGCAAAATGCGTTTCTTGGAGAAGCCCCATGTCGGACGACTGTGTTTATCTGGTTCAAAGAATTCCAACGGGGAAGATCATCTTTTGAGAATGAAAATCGTGAAGGTCGTATTGTTTCAGCAACAACTTGGTCACATTGATGCCGTTCGTCGCATGATTGAAGAAGATCGTTGGGTGACCTACAGTGAAATTCGGGCAACTCTTGGCATTGGAATGACTGCCCATTTTAAGTTGCCCCAGAAATTTGATATCGTCACCAGTATTGGTTACGGTTCGGGAAGTTATTAACACGCGTTAAGTTATTACTAGAGCAACGCAAACTGCGCTGAAAGCCAGTGGCGGACGCATAAAAGTTTACACAAAATAAATTAAATGTGATACGTGCTCAAACACTTACCGTTTTAAGAGTCCTCCGTGAAATCACAAAGTGGATAATGTCTATTTAATATTTGTAACATTAGATATTTTCGGCAAAGTGAATGCGGCGTGAAGAAAAAGTGTTTTTGTATGCCGAAAACGAACGTTCTACATCTAGTGACGTTATATTTGCGTAAGTAAAGTAATCTTTCAAATAACTTAACGGTTCTGTTGACGCACCTTCACAAATTTGTCTTAATGTGCCAAAATCAGAGTCTTTATCTAAAACACTTTCAAACCTTTCTAAAACACAAACATTTCTTGCGTCTTCTGTCGCGCATAGCTGTGCGTGAACATGTTGCACTTTTTGCAAAGATTCCACTAACAGCACCGAAGAATTTTGTAGTTTTTCTATCGCATCCGCTAGTCCCACGTAATTTCCAAATCTGTTTTAACTTGACTATCCTGAAATTTCAAGCGGCTTATCTTGACAGCCGCAGCTTCCTTTGGGTCGAATTCTAAAATCACGGTCTTTATATTCTCAAAATATTTAAGATAATAAAATGCAGCCTCTAACCATGTTCCCCAACGAGTAAGAATAGGTTGTGGTGGTTCAGGAAAACCGGGGCATAGTCTATGAAAGTCCCGAATACGTTTTGGGGATTTTACAAACACAGCTTTTATATGTGCTATTAGAACGTCTACCTCAGGATAACATTTTCTAATACTATCTGCTACGAGACTGAGAGTATGAATTTTACATGTAATATGCAACAAGTTAGCACAATGTTTTTTAAGAGATCGACCTACAGCAAGCATGTTTGCGGCACCATCACTCATAAACATCAACAGTTGATTTGTTGAAAGTTCAAACTTTTCCAATGTATTTAACACCAACATTGAAATTACTTCGGCAGTGCATTGTTGTATTCGTCTGGAAGCTACTAAAATTGAGAGTGACGGTCGATGTGGTTCCATTGTGCGTACCACTACATTAACCACAGAATGTTTTTTACGATCTGTTGTTTCGTCCACACATAACCACAGTTTTTTTATCTTGCAACTCCGATTTAATTCTTTTCTTGACATGCTCACGAGCAGACGGCACAACTCTCTGTAATGTTCTCTCACTTGGTAACTTAAAGTCCGAATATTCATTCCAAAACGAGACGTATGCTTTCTTCCTTAGTAAATGAAATGGTAAATTACATGCAATAAAGGTAACACACAAATTAAATTTAAATTTGTCATAATCTCGTGTGGAATTTTTTTTTTAACATTCCCTGCACTATTTACGTGCCGTAGACAATCACTTTTCGACCAACACATTAAATCTATTTTATACACTACACATTGAATTTTAGCGCATTCACACTTTAAATCAGGCATTTCTGCAATAAATTTTCTTATTGTGTCCAACTTTGGTCTTTTTCGCGACGTAGGAAACATTTTCAAAACAAACGTAGAACTACGATATAGTATACGACAGCGTAGATGCATACACAACAGATCGGCTTTCGAGTCGCAGTTATACTGACGCTTATACCGAATTGTCCCGGCCGTGTTATATTTGGTGTTAACTTTTATGCGTCCGCCACTGGCTTTCAGCGCAGTTTGCGTTGCTCTGATCATTACTCTTGAGCCACTCGTCTGCCTATTTTAGATTGTTCTTTGGCTATAATGGCGATTTTCAGTTTTTTTTTTCCCCGAAAATCTAAACTGTTTGGAATTTAAACATTTTCTCAACGGAATCTTCGTACTCGAAACTGTGTTACTTTACCCATTTAAACAGATCTATCTACTTTATAATAAGATGCTATCCTACTCTATTTAGAACATACTGTATATTATTTTCATTATAGCATTCTTTAACTAAATCAAAATAGTTCACAATTGCCTAATTCAAACTCAACTTACCTGCGGTTCTAACCCAGCTAAAGTGGCATAAGCTAAACTTTGGGGCATCACAGTCAAACCAACTGTCACTCCAGCAATCAAGTCACATACCAATTTGTGCGTATTATATTTCGGCGCCCATTCCAAGATCGGTACTAAACCCATGATGGATTTGCGTATCGACATATTCTTCAGTTTTATCGGCATTTTGTTGCTATATTTTTAATCTGAAAACAAATGTTCGCGGTATATTATAAACATAAGATAAAAAATAATGTGTTTAATGATCCGAGAATTGCGAATATATTCGCACGTTCAATTTAAATGTGCATAACTATATGTTATGTGCCGCAATACTCACATACCTACACCCGAACGTCAACAAGGCTCTCGTTATTGTTGCAAAATCACAATTGAATATAGCAAATAGAGCATAAGCCCATAGCTTTTTCATTCCGCATTTTTCCAAACGCACAAAAGCCGCACTGACTGACACAGATTTCCTAATTTGCAATAGAAACTATTACAATAGAAAGGGAACCAATGGAGGTTGTCGGACTAACGTTTTAGACAATATTGTTATATTGATCGGCATTTCAAAATGACGAAAAACAGACCATACAAAGATTTGTAAATAACTCTTTATATGTGTATGCATAACTGATTGCTAACAATAAGCTTAAGATAACTAAAAACAAACGCATACACAGCGATTACTTTAATTTGTATTAATAATTACATAAAACGAACAAGATGTTATCTGTCAGTAGAAATAAAATACCTGTTTATGATATCTATGTATACACAGAAAAAAAACATGGGAATAACTTCTACAGTTGTAGCAAACTACATATAGTTACAGGATTCATGACGCGGGTAGTTTGTAGCAATCACTGGAACAATATTGTAGAAAACAAGAGTGGCGCAAAACTTGCAACGTTTGCTACAGTAAATTTGCATATTTTTCAACAATTGTGCAAGTGTATCATATCTATCTGTTGTTAAAAACATAATTTTGTAATTTTGACCTATACGAACTCCGAATCTACCACCCGACCTAAATTCGAAGTGAAATATCTCGAAAATTGTTCGACATATCGAGAAACAGAAACCACTTTACATGACTGCTGTATTATGATCTTTAAGAATCTAAAGTCAACATTTCAACAATTTTTAACAACGTACCGATACGGCGTACCCATTTTTGACTGCCCTGTACATGCTACTTCAAATATGAATGTGTTAATATTATTTTCTCAGAAAGCAAAACTTTTTATATTCACTTTTTTCCCTAAAATTAATAATAAAAAAGTTTTCCATATGCAGCGAACATAAGTAAACACACTGTATAACGAATTTTAGCGGTTACTCCATTAGATTACATAAATTTCAACAATCATTTAAAAGAACAAATAAATAAAATAATAACTATTCCATGTTCTCGCATCTCCAACCGCTTTTGCCATTTACAGGCAAACTGGCCAGGCATAAAAATATTACATACCTGCGCTAGTAGATTCAACCCCTCCAAGCATTCGGCAAATTTAGAGAAGTAAGGTAAACTACGTAGTTCTTACTCTGAAGAAAGTTGCGAGCTCGGGGCTCGCTCGATCCGAGACCGATAGCTTGGCGAGCTAGATGTTATACTACCTGTGCCACTAATGATGAAAGTGGTTTGAGTATATAATCAGATCTTTTATCAGAAAATTTTCGTTGGGGCATCTGTTGGTGACTAACCAATACTATTTGTGTCTAGTCCTAAAGCAGAAAACATTTAGTTCATGCATTTAGGTAAACTTCGGTAATGAAATCGTCTGTACACATAAATGATGATTTATTAATAAACTCACTCATTTTCTATTATTTATTTTAAGATAATGTGATGCAATACTATAAAAACTCTAAGTTTTGTAGGTAACGATTTGTCTAAGATGCGATCGTACAGGCACATGATGCAATGGCACAATTCTATTTCCGAATTTTTTCTTACTATTTCACGCATTTTCATAAATTGTAAAATAGAATTACAGGAAAGATAATATAATTCACTTAACTTTTTTGGCTCTCCTACATTTGTTTACTATACTATAATACGGAATAGCAAAATCCAAAATTTTTCTCAGATAAATTTACTAAATAAATTTACTTTTATTAACTCCAAAATTACGTGAATTTTCAATACTAAATCGTTGAAATCTCCACAGGATTTTTTTTCTGTGAAGTGGCCAAATTCTGCTGACACATATTTCAATTGGTAAACAGAATCAAACTGAAAAATTAAATCTAGAGCTACCCACACTGATAAGAAAATTAATGCACCATATTGTTGGACCAATGAAACTTTAAGTGGTGAGTCTTATAAAACCAATTGGACCAGTAACAACCCAAATATTACAAACCAATAGTAAATTTTCCAAAGATTACCTCATATTTCCTGCACGTTAGACAGACAGAAGAGATTTGACGCCATTTGACTTCTTTTTATATGATATTTGAAAACAAAAATCTATGCAATGCAAAAGAAAATCGTTAATATAAAATACCAAAAAATGATTTAAGAAACTCGATAAATTACTCCAGAAGTATTATATAATGTTAGAGAGACATTTGAAAGTATAGATGTTATCAGTGTAAGGAGGTCAATGGAAGTCAATTTGCATCACAAATAATTGCTTTAATAAAACTAATATTAATGGATTCAATTGAACACCTATTAAAAAGCTGTGCATGAGCTATTAAATATCTGATAACTTTTGGGCTGGGAGGGCAAGAATTTCACCAAGTAACACAGTGTGTTTTTTTAAGTCCATTACATGCTTGCTAATATTTAAAATTAAAGAAAATAATAAATTTTATTTTCTTTATTTTTTTCTATTATTTTCTTAATTATTATTAATAATAATAATAATAATCTTTTCTGATTCAAAGTATCAAAGGTAATGGAATCACAGTCACAGTCCCCCCAAAAAAAGTAAAAAAATTAAATAAACAATACACAAATGAAACAGTTCACTAAAACCCTTACCACAACACTTAATTCGTACTGGACGCACGTTTCGATAGCCAAGCTATCATCATCAGCAGCAAGACTGAACTAGTTACTAGAACTTAGTTCAGTCTTGCTGCTGATGATGATAGCTTGGCTATCGAAACGTGCGTCCAGTACGAATTAAGTGTTGTGGTAAGGGTTTTAGTGAACTGTTTCAGTGTTCCAGTGCCACAGTTATAGAGTATCCGTTTAATACACAAATGATCACAAATGAAACTGAAAACAAATTTTGTCGATGATCTCAGAGTTTTTGAAAACAAATTTAAAAAAATATACCGCATGGTCATCCCTGCGGGCTCGGAAGATTGTGCCTTTGTGAATAGGATCTTTCAAAATGGCTACAGGGGTCTCATAAGTTCGCAGCTACATTTTTTAGAATGGAACATGCTAGGCATTATTGCATTTTTTGAATTCTTGTTAAATTCCAAGGCAAAAAATAATAAACATTTACAGAAACCTTTATTTCTCCGGATGTGGGCATTAGACAGATGTGGTCTTTCGTGCCTAAAATAGGCACAAAAGGACCTAATGCACGGACGTTTATGTGGTTCTGAATAACTAATATTGTGCTAAGTTGGTATTACATGTTTTTGTTAAAAAGCCATTTTTTTTTAATGGAACACCTGTATATTATTTTAGTTTTGAATTTCTACCAAAATCAATCATTTTCTCATTTTTTCAACTAAACTACCGTCAATCCTTATTTTATCTGAGTGCCATGACAGAAACAGCTCGTTAAAACAATAATATTTGAGTTTAATCATATTTAATGATGTTAAATTATTGTATATAATGAAATTAATTATTTTATTCTTTGCTTGAAATCAAAAATGAATTAAGTTTTCGATCAAAAACTTTGCCAAAAATTCAAAACAAAAGTAATACATTAAAAAAATTATAATGGGTTTTTTACAAAAATATATCATGCCAACTTAAAGCAATACTACGCACATTTCGTTCGGAACCACATAAATGCCTCCCTTTATACCTAATCTAGATACCAAAAATCACATCTGTCTAATGCACGCTTCCTGAGAAATAACTGTTCCTGTAAATGTCAACTTCTTCAAGGAAACCCAGCATAAATTCTAAGAAGCTTAGTTTTAGGAGAATAAGATCTCATTACTAGAAATGCAACTCTCGGCGCCGCGACAGGATCGATTCCGTTGTTGTGTGACATAAGTTATTTAGCTAACTGTACATACTTACTACGATCCTGGCGCACCGTCCAAAAGTTGCAACTCTACTCATTACTTTTTTTACCACAGAATTTAACGAGGATTCAAAAAATGTGTTTAATGTTTAATGTTCCATTAAAAAAATACAGCTTTGGGTAGTTACGAACGTACGAACCATCCTGTATATTTCAATGTAATTTTGCAGCATACTCCCAGTCGAACCTCATTACAAGAAAAAAGCTGTTTTAAAAGTTTGTAAATATATTGTAGTTGCCTTACAACTTTGACTGCTTTAAATTTGAAAACATATGTTTTTGTGTAGAATGATCTATTATACCCAGCTTTAAACATCACGTATTTTAACAAGTGAACTTTCTCCTGTACAAAATAAAAGGTTGTAATTGACCATTGGTACCTATCTGTACACATCAATACAACTGCAACAAAGCTTAAAACCAAAAACATAAATAATGCAATAAAATTGATTTTCAAAGAACAAAAAGAACTATTTTTTACTTGCTGGGGAAGGTCTAGTAATAAATTATAAAATACTGCCACAGTACATACTAAAATAATATTTTATGTTGCAACACTATTATTACGATAATTACCATAATTATAAATTATCGCAGAAGAAATATGTACTTTGGCATCGTCCTCTAAAACAAAAATGGCCGACTAAATGTAAAAATTGTAAACATTACAATTATGACATTACTTTAATTAACATTAATGTCGTAGGTATATGTAAAAGCTCCCTCATAAAGCATTTAGTCATCAAAAAAGTAAACAATCTCGACAAATCAGCAATACTACCAAGTTCTAATATATAACTGGTGTAAAAAATTATAAAACTGACCCCTTTCATTCAAAAAAATCAAACTGGTCTTGGATCTCGAAAACAAATGAAGGTACGCGATCAACAAAATTGCAATAAATGTAGCTTAAATTCTAACTTTTTACCAAATTCCGAGGATTCATGAGTTAGATCATCCCCAGGGATCAATTATTGGACCACTGCTTTTTTCAATATACACCCGAGATTTAAGCAAATATTCCAAGGTTTACACTTACACAGATAACACTCAGTTGTATTTCACATTCGATACTTGTGATCAATACTGACTCGTTAGATTCACTTGCAGAATATTCTACGGAGCTGAGTAAATCCCGCTAAGTCGCAGGCAATCATTTTTGGCAATGCTACTGTATGCAATTTTCTTAAAGATATGATGATCTTACACGTTAATAACGTAATCTTTCGTCGATTCGGCGAAAAATTTAGCATAGATAATACTTTTAGATATCGCACTCAAATTACTAACTATATCAAAAATGCCTATTTGAATTTTAAACGACTGTATCCGATGGGGCCAGATTTATTCGGTAACCCGGTTGAAAATGGGGGCCCAGTGAGCCTTTGAAACAGCTGTTCCGAATTAATTAATAACATTTTGTGTGGTGAGGAGTGTGCCGATACTCTCTGTTTGTCATACTACCCCACAGTCCTTGCTATCATTATTGATCTGTTTTTAGTATTGAAGTTAAAATTAAACTTTGGGAAGCATTTGTCTTATCACATTTAACTTATTGCACGTCCATTTACCATCCTTCTACCGATAAACACACTAAATATAGAATTCAGAAAATTCAAAACACGTATTTATTTTCATACGGACTTCAAAAATATGATCACATTTCCTATAAGTTAATGAATGCTAATTGACTTAACATGTACGATAAAAAGGAGGAAAACACTTTATGCTTGATACATAAGATTTTTAAGCAAGACGCCACCTTATTTATATGAGAAGATAAGATTTCGTAGTGACGTTCATAACATCACTACAAGATTTCGTGGATTGATTTCTCCCAGGCCCCACAGAACCAGCCTATTTAAAAAAAGCGTTTGATACACTGCTTTCTCGAAGTACAATCGACTGTCAATCGAAATAAGGAAGCTACCAGTTTCTACTTTTAGAAAAACGCTTCGGGACTCAGTTCCGGATTATCCATGTAGGCAATGTAGGCAACTGCCTAGGGGCCCCGCGGGCAAGTGAGAAAAATAAGTCGAAGTAGTTTTGATTGGCTTTACAGAGATTTTAGGTTTATTTTTAAAGGACAAACAATTTCACAAAATAAGCTTATATGGTTTTTCTGTAAAAACAACTGTCCTGACGTTACCTCCCTCAGCATTACTCGGCAATGTTTCAATATAATTTCAGAACGCATTCCAAATTAACTCCACGCGCTTTCATTATTTAGGTTGGCAGCACTGATTACTTGCTGTTTGTTTCGCATGAAAAAAACTACTGGAGGATTCCTCGCTTCGCTCGATACGTTGAATCACAGACAATATATTTTTGTATTACACTTTTATTCGTTCATTTTTCATTTTGTTCAGTCTTTGCGACCGTCACTTGTGTTAAGTGTTTCGAATTTAGAAAAGAGTGCGACACTTTTATAGATAGATTGTGCAGAAAAATGCTTTGAGAAAATCGACGAAACTATGTAGTAAAGACAAATTATTGAAGCATTGGGAGATAAAGTTTTGCAAGATATTGTTAACGAAATTCTTAAAGCCAAATATTTTTCAATAAGTGTCGATTCGACACCAGACATATCTCATACAGATCAGCTGACTGTAGTGTTAAGACATGTTACGACGCCAAACGGTGAAGTAACAGAACGTTTTCTTACATTCATTCCCATAGAGAGTCACATGGGAGAAGAACTTGTCACCATTGTTTTAAATTTTTTAAACAAATGCAATGAGAGGTCAGTCATACGGCAATGCTTCAAATATGTCTAGCTGTTACAAAGACCTTCAGGCGCATATCAAGAGAATAACTCAGCTTGCACACTATATTCCATGTGCAGCCCACTCACTTAATTTGGTTGGAGTACAAAAAGCTGTGTCGGAGCAATCTACTTCTTCAGATTCGTACAGGCGCTGTACAACTCTTTTTCGGCGTCAACTCATCGTTGAGAGATTATTCTTAAACACCTCGAAGAAAGTGGACAAGGTGGTGAACGCACGCTTACGTTCACCACCGTGTCCATTGTCGTCATTAGTTTAAAAAAAAAAGCATCCGATACAAGGTGGTATGCACGGGCCGATGCAACTAAGGCTTTGTCAAAAGGTTACAGCAGTTTTCAGAAAGCTTTGCAGTCTATTGTTAGCGATAAGAATCAGAAATCAGAAGTGGTTCATGAGGCCAGATATCTATTGAAGTACTTAGGGAAAAAAAGAAAATGCTATAATGACAGACTTCTGGGCTGTTGGAACTTTTAAAAAACTGTCTACGATCAACAATGACACAAAAACGTTTGAATGTACTTGCAATAATGGCTATTGAATATAATATCTTGAAAAAAATCGACTTTCAAGATATATTGAAAGAATTCACATCGAAAAAACTCATGTTTTGAATACATGACTTAATATTTGAATAGTTTTCAATGCGATTTTCTGACTGATGATGATGTTTAACACTTAAGATAATCGAGAAATAAATCATTGTTATAACTTCAGTTTATTTTCTTTATTTGCGAGTATTGCATAAATTGCATTGTATTATAGTATAAATAATTAAGCAATGAATGCACGTCATCAACAACGAATGACGTCAGATGTTTAGATGTTGTCTTGTCGCATTGTTTATGACAGCTGTTGTTTGCGTTAAGTGGATTAATATTAGGTTAGAATACCATGAGCATTAAGTGCAAAATTGTACATAAAATACTATTAGTAACAAAAAACAGATATTTTTAAAGTATCTGAAGGAAGTGAAACAATTTAAATTATAATTCTAAAAAGAACTAACAAAACTCTACAACAAAATCGATTAATAAAACTCCAAGTAAAATAAGTAAACAGTGATCAGCTGATCACGTTAGTATTATATTACAGTTTACGGCCAATTGAAGCCGGCAACATCGATGTTTGTTAACCCAGGATGACCACCATGGTAAAAATAACATTCCCTATTCATATATATTTTCCTTTATAATATATGAGTTTTTCTAGTGCAAAATATATCAATATTAGAAAGAAACTACAAATTTTCAATGTACGACGTCACTAATACCGTTTATTTTCGAAAATTATAGATTTTCGTGTTACAAATCAGGCACCGACATTTTTAGTAAGTTTATATTCTTATAATTGCAATAAAACGTCATATAAACGTCATTGATGATGTGCGTTCATTGCTTAATTATTTATACTATACAATTATTATCACTAGCTATGAATACTTTTGTTTTAATACATTAATACCGAGATATTAAAATTTGGTGTTGGTATAAAATTTAATTAAATGTTACCTACCTACCTACTAAATTTGACTTCTTATTATAAAACCTGTATTGAACTGAACAAGGTCAGGGTGATGTACTCTATCACAAATTAGATATTAACTCTATACTTTACTTCATTGTGCCTCTATTTTTGTTTATGCAATACAGTGTATTGAATTGAAAAGGGGAGAGGGGCCCCGAGATTTGCATTACCTAGGGGCCTCTATATGGCTTAATTCGGCCCTGTCGGGACTGCTTGATCGGAAATTAATGTTGACTGTATGTTTATTATTATTATTCGCTTTCTTCTTCACAAATTATAACTACAGTTTGTTAAAAAGGTGGTACCGGATGGCAGTAGCGTAGCGGTAGCGGCGTAGGTAGGGGTAATTTTCAACGCGTAGTCGGTCTCGACAGTTCCGCGAGAGAGTTCAAAGCGAGAGTACGTTGCTCGCTGCACGCCAAATAAGTACGCGGAGATGGGACGCCGAAAGGGTGTAACGTTGCCTTCGAATGTGAATAAATATCTGAGGCATTTCCCTGGATTAGAATATAGAAGTCCGCATATTTATTGCACAATATGCGATAGCGAATTGCTAAGTCGCGATAGGTTTGAATGTAGAAAACATTGTAAAAGTAAACGTCATGTATTGAATTTAAGAAACAGTACTCCATACTGGCAATTTTTATATGATTTTATTTTTATGTTAAGTGTGTGCAACATTCCACAACATCTAGTATCTAATGAACACTTTCGTTTTTTTGGGCTAACTACGTTCCCTCATGGAAGCTGCCAACATCTATGCAATTACGATACAATTTGCCACGTGTGCAAGGTTCAGTAAAGGAATGTATAAAAGACAGGAACCCAAGTCATAATGTTCGTTAGTAACGGAGCCGCAACCATGCTAAGAGTTGGTAGGATGTTGAAAATATGCTTTCCGACTCTCCTTCACATAACATGCTTCATACACGCATGTCACCTCGTAGCAGAAACCATTCGAAAGAAGTATTCGATGGTGGATAAGTTAACAGCATCTACCAAAAAAGTGTTCATCAAATCTCCGAAACACATCCGTGTATTCAAACAGTTGTGTCCGAAATTACCACCACCACCTCAGCCTGTAATAACGCGATGGGGAACATGGCTCCCAGGCGGTATCTTACTATCAGAAATATTCCTCACAAGTGAAAAATGTTATTTTGAAACTAGATTCAAATGATTCTGCAGCAGCTCGAGATAGTCAGCAACTTTTTTCCAATTCGGACGTTCAACAATAAATAGATGAAATTTCCATGAACTATTCTGAAGTTGCACAAGCTATTGAGCAATTAGAAAATAGTCACTTATCTGCACAAGACGCATTAAATTGCATAAACAATTTACAAGCCGCTCTAGAAAACTTCACGAACATTATAGGTTGCTCAAAAATTTGGTGCAATTTTAACGAAAAATCCCGATTTACAAAAGATTCGGTCTATAACTGAAAATCAAGAGTGCCCAGATGAGGAAATGGAATATCTAACATTTGCAAATCTTACTTCACTGGATGTCGAACGATCATTTTCGAAGTATACGACAACGTATTCACAACACCGTCGACAGCTGAATGAATCGACAATGGAAGCGTTGATGATGTTGCAGCTTACCAGGGCGGTTGCCAATTGCCACAGTGGACATGAAGACGACAGGAAAAAGTAACAATATTATTTTTCACTAATATTGTATATTACGTACCTACTTTTATGCGGTGCGCCACTGCCTGTACCACCTTTTTAAAAAACTCTAATTATGACGTGTACCGAGTGCACTATCTTTTGAATTATTATTTTCTCATTTATTTAATTTAGGCTTTACTCTCATAATGTTTTTTACTTTTGCTTTGTATATTACATTACTTTCTTTTTTTGTAATAAAGTTTCTATTGTTATTATTTTTATAACAAGATATTAATCTAGCCATAAAAAACGAAACAATATAGGTTTGTTCGTTTGTCAATTAGTGCAGTACGGAGTAGCTCGAATTTCTAAATTGCGCGTTTGATTGTAAAAAAAACTCGCAATCCGATGTTCGTTTGTATATGTTGGGCAGCTTCCGACAGTTTTGAATTGCACAAACTTACACCTCCTCGGGAGGTGGAGTAAGTTTGGGCAGTTCAGTGCAGCTGTCATTCCATTATTATATAATTAATGAATAATAAGGATTTTCTAATGCTATCGTGATTCCCAATTGCCACCATTCTCAATCTTTTAGGTTATGTATACTATATAAATACCAATTTGTACTGTTCGTTTGTACTCATTTAAAGTAGTTCTGAGCAATCAAAACGATCACGTGATCATAATCCTATGACACTCTAGAACTAACGCGAGCAAGACAAACGAACAAACCTAATATGAACATATAATGTAAACAAACAGACATCTCAGTCTCACATCAATAGGTAAGAGAAATTTTAACCTTGATGACGTTCGATATGTAGTTTCTCTCGCCGAAATCGAAATATCAGAGTACGTCACTATCACCGCATAGTTAAACACAGTTATACTTCGCGATCAACGTACGTTATCGCTACAACAAGGAAAATGTCGGTGATATGTGTTAGGAGAACAAATTTATATGCACGTTAATACGCGCTATTATTTCATGACTCACCCACCACGATATTTGAACCATTCAGATTTGCCTGCCCGGAAATAGGCAAATACTAACACACTGAAAGCTGTGTGTAGCGTATCCAAAAGTACAGTAAATTATCCGTCCCCGTGTACATATGTATATGCTTAAATACACAAGACCACCACTCACAGTACTTATATAAAGTACACAATCTCTTTAGGTATTTTTTTGTATAAAAACTACAAATTATTTTTAAAAATTCAAGTTCTACACAAAACTCAGCACTATAATCTACAATCAAATTTGTACCGTTCAAATCAAGGTTCTTAAGTAAATTACTAATGTGTACCTAATGTAATACCCGCATTTATTTGGTGTGATATCGTATTACACAGCATTTAGATAAAGCTTTTTTGGTGTGTAATCATAAGCTGATTGTGAGTAATTAATTATTTAGAAAGGATAAAGAAGAATTAAATTTTTGTTGATAATAAATTATTGTTTTATCATGCTCAGTAATTTCTTTTTACAAAATTCAAATTAAAAGCAAAATTATGAGCAGGGATGTGATTTCTGCTCACCGCTGAGATACCAAATATAAAAATTTCCGTGTGTACGCATAGGAAGGAAATGCGGACGGGGCCATTGACAGGGATTGTGGTCAGCTGTGTTTAGTATAATATACCGTATTGCTTAAGCCACTGTGTAAATATATAAAACGGAGAATACGGGTGGGAGCATGAGTGACGCACACCGTGCTTGTATTCTTTCTTTTCATCATTTACGTAGAGAGGTGAGCACTACTGCATGTATATGCGCAAGTGCGTATATGATAGGAACAGATACGACGATAACTTTTAAAATGAAAGGTGCATGTAGTGATGTATCGAAGGAATTTATTTAGTTTATTCGTAGACACAATCATTGATTACATGCTAATTAATAACGAATTAAGGAAATATGACCAGGACATAAAGGTAAAGAGGGGGGGGCAGAAGTAGGTAGCGATCACTACCTATTACTAAGTAAGTAAAAAGAGGAAAAAGGTAAATGAAAGGATAAATGCATATAAATTAAGAGGTCTCCGAGTTAAAAAAGAATTCCAAAACATAATAAATAAAAGCTTGGAAAATACGAAAGCTACTAAGGAAATAGAAGAAAAATGGGAAAAACTAAACAATTGCATAAAAGAGGCGGCAAAGAAGAGCTGTACAGTAACAAGAACAGGAAACAGGTAAGGGAAAAAGACGACTTGGTGGACGACAGACATCAAAATAGCGGTAAAAGAAAAGAAATTAGCCTGGAGAACATACCTAGATACGAGGTATATAAGAAAATATACAGAATACAAAGAAAACTAAAAGATATGATAAAGAAAAGCAAGGAAAAAACATAAACAGAGTTCGGGGAAAAATTAGCCAGGAACTACAAACGAAAACCAAAAATTTTTCTACGGAGTTTTAAAGATATGAGAAAAACAAGACAGAACAATCTAAAAAACATGAAAGATGAAGAAAGCAACATAGTTACTGATGAGGATAAAATTATGGATATTTGGAAGAAATACTTTCAGGCGCTCTTAAAGGAAGACGGCACGGAGGAAGATATAACAATGGAGGGACTGAGAAACGCGATTCAAAAGATACGTAATAGAAAGGCACCAGTACACGATGGGATCGCAGCAGATATTATAACAGCCCTCAGTAATTTAGGATACGAAGCACTACGCAATCTTCTGAACCTCATTAAAAATGAAAAGAAGATCCCAAAAGATTGGCAAATAGGGGTATATGCCCAATTTATAAAAAAGGAGATAGCCAACAATGGTCCAACTGCAAGAAAACGTTGATATACTAATCAAACAGCTAAAAGCTTTAAGTATGGAATGTAATACAGAAAAGACAAAAACAATTATAGTAGGGGATGAAGGTGGGAACCACAATATAAAGATAGAGGGAAAAGATATAGATCAAGTTAACACATTCAAGTACTTGGGAGGAATAATAAATAACAAAGGCAACTTAGAGGACGAAATTCAGGAAAGCCTTGCAAAAACAGGACGACTATGCAACGCAATCCAAACTCCATTTTTAAGTAAGAAGGAAATCCCACCGGAAATTAAAGCTGAGGTGACCAAAAAAGTAGTGAAACCAATACTTACACATACATGGGAGACAAAGAAGTAAAGTAACCGCATGGAGATGAGGTTTCTGAGAAGAATAAAGGGCAAAACCAGAATGCACGGAATGCGAAGTTGAAACAATAAAAGAGACCATACAGGATCAATTAAGATGGTTTGGACACGTTATGAGGATGGAGGAGGCTAGATTGATTAAAAAAATTTACGAAGTGAAAGAAACAGGAAAAAGGAAAAGGAGGAGACCAAAGAAAACGTGGAATGAGGAAGTGAAAAATGCAATCGAAGTGAGAGGAGGAAAATGGGAGCAGGCAAAAAAATAGCCAGGTAAAGAAAAGGTGGGGAGATTTCTGGAAAAAAAACCACGGAGCTCAACTCCATGCAGCCCTACACCTCACGGAAGAAGGGTTCTAAGGATTAAGTAAGTAAGTAAATATGAAAGTAATGTATGATTTGGGGTAACCATCAAGTACTCGGGGAGTGCCAATTTCAGCCAATACCGACGCCAGTACAGTCAAGTGAAAAATGCTACGTTAGTAGAGAGCCTGAAATCGCATCCCTGATTATGAGGTTCCACATGTTTTTAACCTCTGCTTTCTTCTATCTCATTTGCTAGTCTTGATTTAATCAGAGATTTATAGAGTTTGCTTAGAGTATTTAGTAAACAGAATGTACATAACTTATTGTTTAATTTAAATGTTTATCCAAAGTTAAACACAGGAATTTACAATGTCTGCATTACGTAGTACTTGAGGACCAACTTATTGTAAAAGCGAATCATATTTAAGAGCAACAAATTTGTATTACACCAATTACACATCGAATTCAATGTTGATTAACACCTCAATTTGTAACCATCCATAACTAAAAAGGCATCTGAAGTAACAGCAGTTAAGTCGTTAGAGTATAGTAGAAACAGTACAGGATCCAATACAAAATCCTACGAGACACCTAAGTTGACACCCCGACAATCTGACATAATTTTAGCCAGTTTATAAGGTAGAAGTTTGGCTGTATGCATTACCTAAATTTCGATACAAAATATACAATATACTGATTCATTTCAAATCTATGAACTTTTTCATCGGTGACACTCTTGAAAAGCATGTTACAGGTGCGATGTGCTACCTGTAACATGTAGAAAATACATAGAAATGTGACATAGAAATTGCAACAGCTAGAAAGAGTTGGAATTTCCGGATGAAATTTGATAGGAATATTCATCTATGTAATAGTAATAAATGCTCAAAATTTGAATCCTCTCAGTGAAGCAATAAAGTTGTTATTGAGGTTTTTACCTCTCTTTCAGCACTGGTATTGAATGTTCTTTTTGCGGTGTTTTTTATAACTTTCTCGATTTGTGTTGTTGTTCTCATTGAACTGCAGTTCAGTTAAGTGTTAGCTATACCTAGAATAAGAAAACGAGCAGTGTATCGACAATTAAGCGAATTCGACAGAGGTCGAATTATCGGCTTGCGCGAAGCTGGTATTTCATTTGGGGAAATTGCTAACCGTGTAAATCGAAATCGGTCTACTGTAATGCGAGTGTATCGTGCATGGTTTGAAGATGGCCAGGAACGTCGGAGAAGAGGAACCGGGGCTTCAAGAAGAACGAATGAGCGTCAAGATCGTTGCTTAAGACAACTGGCATTTAGAGACCGATTTTCCTCTACTCGGGCAATTGGTGACCAATGGTTTGGTGAAGAAGGTCGCCATGTAACCCTTAGAACAGTTTATCGCCGAATCCGAAGTTTTGGGATAACATCATATCGTTCGCAACTTGTGCGTGTCATTGGAATCTTGAATGGCGTCGTGTTATGTTTAGTGACGAATCAAGATTTTGTTTAGGCATGCACGACGGTCGTCAGAGAGTCAGAATAAAACGGGGTGAACGACGGAATCTTCGATTTACCGTTGAGAGGCACGTACACCGCACTGTGGGTGTTCTGGCTTGGGGTGTGATTACTTATGGCAGCAGGTTTCCCTTGGCGTTCATTCAAGGCAATATGACAGCACAACGGTACATTGCGGAGGAGGTTGGAACACATCTTCTGCCATACTTACAAGGGCTCGAAGATCCATTATTCCAGCAAGATAATGCACGTCCTCATGTAGCAAGGTTTTCCTTGAACTTCTTTGAACAGGCCCAAATTAATCTTTTACCTTGGCCTCCAAGATCTCCAGATCTTTCTCCCATCGAACGTGTATGGGATATAATGGGTAGAAGGTTGCGAAACTTGCAGCGTCCTCCTTTGACTTTGGAGGCTTTAAGACATGAGGTGCAACTTACATGGGAGACAATACCTCAAGACGAGATAAACCACCTTATTCAATCAATGCCACGGCGTGTAAATGAATGTGTAAATCAGAGAAGCGGCCCCACACATTATTAACAATTATTATAAAATTTTGTTTAACTAATAAAGATTTTCCTCCCAAATTTTGATCATTTATTACTTTTACATAGGTGAATATTCCTACCAAATTTCATCCGGAAATTCCAGCCCCTTCTGGCTGTTGCAATTTCTATGTCACTGAGTACATTTACATATTACCTTGTCTGCGCAGAAAAGATATTATTTGGTTTAGAATACCTATATATCTCTCGTTTTAAATATCTTCATGCAACGCTATACTTCCAAGGTTCACCCAAAGGTAATAATGTACTATTTGCGCAAGAAAACAATCATCAAAAGCTAATAATTACACGAATCAATTCAAGGTGATAGTTTTAAGTGCAAATGACAATTTGAACAAATCAAAACAGTCGGCTAATTTTCTTCTTGCATAAATTGAGACCTGAAAATGTAACCGATATAGTAATTGTAGTATGTTTTGTGATGTATAGTATTCAAATAGAAATAAAGTATTTCATCCGATAGTATGCAACTCATTATTTTTATAAGTGATTTCTTTTATAATCCTTTTTTATATTAGGCTATTGTTTTCCTACCAACCTATAACCAAAATGGGCGCAACACCCTGGCACGCGTGTGTGTAAGTCGGGCGTGCGAGCTGTGTAGATCTGCCCGCGCTGGGTGGGTGTTTTTTTTTTTTTTTAGCCATTTTGGTTCATCTGTGCGTTTGTGTAGGTCTGGCGTGCATGTGTATGCGGGACTGGCGTGCCTGCGTGTATGGATCTACGCTATGTGGGTATTTTGAAAAAGCCATTTTGGTTCATCTGCGGGCTTATTTTTCTTTTGGAAAATGGGACACTTTTTTGCCCTTCCGTGCTTTTATTTCTATTGCAAAGGCTTACACTGGTCACCCTTTCCGCCATTGCCTTTCCGAAAAGCACATATTGTATGTATTTTGTTATATTGTTTAAATATTCCTAATTTTTTCCAAATTGGTCACTTTGTGTATGGACTGAATGTTCGGATAAAACTTTGATATTTATTTATAATTACTTACATTATTAATTACTTATATAATTCATCAGAATCTCAAAAAATTTCGCGGATAATTTAAATTGGTAGTTCCGGAAATAAAGATCATATTCACATGCATTACGCTAAGAAATTGGCGATTATGTCCTTTATTGTCGGAACTACCAACTTAAATCATCTGCAAAATTTAGAAAATATCAATAATGCCAAAAAAGGTATTAATACTTAATTTAAAGTTTGTATTATATGAAAATTAGAAAAGAATTAATTGTTTAAAGTTGGTTCATTCCAAGCCTATAATGTGTTAAATCATTTAACTTGTAGCATACTTATAATTAAAAGGGCTAACCAAAGAATTCAAAATATAAACGGCGTTCTATTTGAGATAAGAAAAGTGATATCTATTTTCCAATTAATCAAGGAAGCCACGAAATTGAAGATAAAAAAAATGGATCCTTATTCAGAATATCATCCAACAAAATTTCAAAGGGGTATTTTCATTACTTTCAGGGATACGTTTAATATCCGGTCGTCGAGAATGACCCTTTAGATTTTTCCTACAATCTGCTTCAAGCTTCAAATAAATCCTTTTTAATGCTTAATAAAAAAGCAAAATTCTCGGATACGTAAACATTTAAATTCGGGAAATATGTAAAAATACGTAATTATGTATTTATATTTAAACTAGATACTTACTACTTATAAAATAAATCTTGACTTTTTTATAGTCAAATAAAAACAATACAATCTGAAACACATCCATATCACATGCGATACACACTATCACCAAACACCAAATAATAAATTTTAATTGATTCCCAATGAAATTAATTTGTTTATTTGGTCTTCCGAAACCATAACATATTTGCGAATCGCCAACTCATACGTTGGGATTTAATAATAAAGGTGAGGTTATGTCAATATGTCAATATTGATAGGGATATCTTAATACGTACAAGTTATGTAAATCTTTCAATAAATTGAATCAAAATTGGTTTTAACAGATCGCGCTTGTACTGGTTATATCACTAACAGTATTATGTTTGTTTAAATAGGCAGATATAAATTTAACCAAAATAAAGATTATTCTATATTAGTGTCATCTATAGACGCATTACTATATGAATGTGATAATAAATGTCAGATATCTCCTGGTATTTACAGGTAACTGTAATATTAATGACAACAATAATGTAACAACCTCTCTATAGATGGTACGCGAAATAAAAAATATTTGAATTTTAAATATTATTAGAACGTATATATCTTAAATAGTATATACAAATTTATTGCACCATACTACACATTCTATTAATTAAAATTGAGCACCCTTACTCCTACGGTATTACTACAGAAAAACTTCCATTTATAGTGTTTTCATGTTCCACTTTAATACTTTTATAACTATCCAATATGTTAGAATATCGCCGCTCTTAAAAAGGAAAAATTATAATGAAGTGATAAAATCAAATAAAAAGTTTACCTTTTAATATTTCTATAAGAATCTCATCAGTAAAAGCAAAAATGCAATTTCGACAAGTTTTTGACAGCAACTTTGATAACTTCGTTGATAATCTTAAGAAAGCTATAGTTTTATTGGTTTTCTGTAACTCCTCTGCCAATACGCCGAAGCACTGAAAAGACACTCTTAAGATTAGTTCCTTATTTGACGTCTTTAATCTTTTCTGCGTACTTTTGCTGTTGTGAAATCAGTTTTTGTAAATTTAGAACAATCAATTATTAGAACGTTGCCCTCTCGACATTTATCAATAACAATTTCGTTTTTCATAATTCTTTCCCGGAAGAACTCAGCGGATGGATAAAAAACTGATCCTAGTGGAATTATCTTTACATATTCTTTCCCTTGAATCTACGAAATATAACGTGTAATGGAATTAAAAAAGTTAACATATAAGGAACTGTCTTCTGCTTACAGTAACTCTCTGTACATCAATTTGGGGTCTTGAAATATATAATAACAATAACAGCACATCAATGGAGACCCCTAGCAAAACTCCAATCTCGATTCCCAGGAAAAGACAAGCGAAAAAAGTAACAGAAAGTGGTAGGATGTCGATTTCTACAAAATTAGGATAGTTCTTTGTTATGGAAAAAATGTAATAAATCTTAATGAAGATGACAAGTGAGAAATACCATTGTTATGTATTACTCATTGTATCTTATATTCGGCGAGAAGTTAAACATTAAGCTTAGCCTTTTCGTCTTTAACTTGAAACACATTTTTGATTCATTTTAGAGTTCAAATAACTCAACTGAACTAATACCGATATATAAATCTACAGAATGATCCATAAAAAAATTGAAATAACATGGATCAAACAAGGCAACGACTTCAAAGGCTATCTTGAGGAATCTATTTGATATAAAAAAAATTCATATATTACCGAAAACTTCATGAGATACTCAATCGAATAAAATTTTAATTACCGCTTTAGCATTAAAGAAACAATGGAATTTCGCGAGAATCTCAAATTATCTCAATTATCTCAAAAACTAAGCTAAAAAGGTACAGTGAATGTGAAGAAACTTGACATGAATTGAAGAGAGGTATCCAAAATCCATTATTCCATTTAAAAAGTCAAACTTGTATTATGTTTGCGGAAACTAAATATCCTGTATACTTGAGCATAATTTTATGTTGTTCTAAGTCTCTGAAGATTTTTTATTTTCCGCCCACGCACTAGATGGACCCGTTGTATATCTGAGGTTGACGACAAAATAATTTTAGTTAATTTGTTTATTGATAGAACTTGCATTGTTGTATTGATATGTATAAATATTTTACTTTTATAATTAGATTTCCTTTTAACTTTCCGGTTTATATCTTTAAAATATGTTTCACAATTCTTCAAAACATAAAATGAACAAAATAAGACAACCACGTCATAGATTCTAGATAGTGCAAATGCTTTGTTTGCTGATTTCGGCACTGCATAATTAAAATCAAAGCAAAGTGGTCTGATATAGCGAAGAAAATCGTCCGAAAATAAGTATCAAAAAATGGACAGGATTGTGAATAATACTCCTCCAAACTGGAAAAAGCTATTGTGTTCGCAAGTAAACTCTGAACTGGAAGGTGCCTAGAGATGTACTTGAAAGGTACTGAATGAATGAATTCGTGGCCATTCTCCCTAAGTACCAGTTCATCTAACAAGTTTATGCTGTATAAAGCTCCCATCAAGAGATAAACAACAACAACAACATTTTAGCAAATATTCTCAAACTCTACCAATAACATCGAAAACACACACTTCTAAGAAATATTTAAATTTGAGAATATGAGAAACATTATACGTGCATACTTACTATTTAACTTCCATATCTTTTTAGATAAATTTATTTCGATCATAAATATCACAGCGCATATAATCAGGGAACCTAACGTTGCTCTAGGAATATAAGAGCAAAATGGCATCAAAAACGTTAACGATAAGATAACCATAAGACCTGAAACATGATATTTTAAAAAAAGTTTGTAGATTTAGAAATTGTGAACTTCACTAGTATAAATTCCAGCAATGGGCGTTCTCACACCGCTCACATTACTAATAACAGATTGGCTAAAAGATCCGTTAACTGGCATCGAACTTACAAAAGAACCAAATATGTTGCAGAATCCAACAGCTACCATTTCCTGAGAAGCATTTAACATTTTACATTGAGCTAAAATTAAAATTAGAAGTACAAATACGTTTTAACACACTTTTAAATAAGCTTACTGAAACTTTTAGCAATAGCAACGTTAGCTACAATTGCTATAAATGGTATAACAAAAATTCCTGTTCCTAATTCACTTGTCATATCCAAAAATGTGAAAGTTCTATTATTTTCCACAACTTCAAGAGGAGGTAAGGAAATATCAGGCAAACCAGGTTGGACGTTTCCTATGAAAATGTATAAAAGTGTATTAACATTAAAATAGTAATTATTTTATAATTTACCAGAAAACAAAAATACTTGATCACTATTTGCAAAGATAACGACTGTAATTGTAGAAATTAAGACAACTAAAGCGTTTCTACTAACACACAAAAACCACAAGAATACTTTAAATCTTCCACGTTTTTGACCTTCATTCTGTTGTGTTTTACATGCTGGTGGAGTTCCATAATCCTGTAATTTCTGAGGCGTAGAAAAAAGTTAAAGCTTTTACTTTGGAAATTATTCAGTACTACGGACTTACTCTCAAGCTCAACAAGACAAAGCAACAACATATACTTAAGCCAGTGTCCCAAAAATTAATGTTAGGAATATTCTGAAAGAAATACTTCCAGGCACCAACAAAACTTCCGCTTCCTGATCCTGGTAAACCAAAAACACTTCTTAGTTGAGATGATGCAATTAGAATTGATGCAGCTGATGTTAAACCTACTATAGCAGGAATTGATATAAAATCCACAAGGAATCCTGGGAATTTAAGTGTATATAATCGAGAGTGAACAATGCCTATCGCTTTTTAAAGAGATTCTTCTTACCCAAATGTAAAAATCCACAACATACTTCTATTATTCCTGCAGAAAAGCAAAGCAAAACTGATGCTGGAACAATACCAAAGTTTACTCTGCTGCTATACGTTAATGTTAACAAAGATAATAATGCGGTAGGTGCGATGTTTAGTTCAGGTACAGTACCAAAGAGTGCATAAACGAAACCGCCACATAAAGATGAATATAAACCATACTGCAAAAAAAAAAGTTTTAAGAACTCCATATTCATGAATTGCATTAACATAATTTTGGCAAAGCGATTATGAAATAAAATTACCTGAGGGGGTAAACCTGCTAATACCGCATAAGCTATAGAGTGTGGAATCAATGTCAATCCTGCAGTTATTCCAGCAATAATGTCAGCTAGAGCAACTTCAAAATTATAACTGGAGAGCCAACCCAACAAAGGCAATGCATTCTTCAATCTATTTAGAGGATTCTTTAACATTTTTTAACATTTGTAGCAAGTACTACTCTAATATTGCATTCACCAATGTTTAAGTGGTACAGTCTACATTGCTTAGAACAAAAATTAACAGAAATGAATGTAGGACGAAACCATTAAAATACACGCAAAGATTTATAGCTTATCAGCACTGGTATTACAGTTATGCAAGGACGGATGCTTGCAACGATAACGTGGAATTGATGCGTGTATATAATAGCAAAGTGCATTGAATGTATTTTCAGTAAAGTTGTTATAAACTAATCAAAAATCTTTGTACTGTCTTCTGTTCTTGTTCCTAATTGCGTAGGTTCTAAATAGATTTCGAAATTTACCTCAAACTTGTTTGGGACAAAGCTTTCGTTTAAATGAAATATTTCTGTAGGTATATTTACTATCTATTAACATAATGACATATTTTATCTCCCAAAATTTGTTTTGTTTAGAAAATAGCAATTGTCGTATCCAGCTCCCAGAAAACTTTAAGATTCTAGAAAACAAACCAGGTCTTTTGTTAGATACTTTCACATTATTTTGTAGTTTCTTCATTTTTCTTTCCATCAAAACGACCTTTGTCGTTAAGTTTTGTTCATGTTTCTTCTTACATGTCACATGTACATATATCTTTAAAAAATACTTGATTATTTTCCTCGTTGTATACAATGTTTTAATATTCATGACTCGCTTCAATTACGTTCTTAGAATTAAATTCAACCAAACTTAAGCAAATAGACAAATGTCAGAATCATTTGACAATAAAAAAATTGCGATTGCCATTATTTGTATACTTATGCATTACATCATAAATTTAGTGTTTCTTTGTTCAATACGTATAATTTAAAAGATCTCGCAATTAGCTTATCAGAAAATCTGAATGTTTTATCATCATAACTCCAAGGTTTTCAAAAATCTAATTCATTATTCAAAGAGGAATACTAAAATTACTGAAGTTTTATGATTTTGTGGAAATCTTTAAAAAAAAACAGAGGGATTACACTCAAGATATTCTAAAATACGGCTTTTCCCACAAAAACATGCACAAATAATCCCAGACTAAAAAACACGTAAAAGTTTCTTTTGACTTAAGGATTATCAGTTTTTAATCAGAAAGAGGAGTAGATATTCTAGTACTATCAGTTTTCTGACACTACTTTCTAAACTTATTAGATAAAGCACGTGCTTCTTTAATATTAGATTTTCAAATTAGAAATTAAAGACCTTTTCCAAAATTTTGTTGTTCTAATATTTGGAAGATCACTTGAAAAGGAAGAATACAATGGAATACATGTTTCTAATAAATTTTCTACATAATCGTAATGTTTTTCAAGTAAGTAAATGGTTTATACGAGTATATTCTTGAGTAAAATGTTCATGCTGTATATAACAGGTGACGATTGCGATAATTAAAGTTCAAACAGCGGAAATCCGCCTACAAGCACATGTTCATCGCCTAGCAACCCTGACTTTTTAAATACAACCGTCAACGTAATGTCATAATGACACCAAAAGGATGACTGAGCCCACGGAACAACAACTTGTGGAAGGTAAGTCACAAATTTCCATTTTTTCTATTTATTTAATCTTTGGTAGCGCCATTTAGTTCAACAGTACGTGCTCCAAACATTTTTGTATAACGTATTAATTGTAGAACTGCTAAAACCAACTCTGACGTTTACATTGTGTAGTTCTCTATTTGAAAGGTCAAAATAAGGGATAAATTTAAAAATATTAAAAATGAAAGATAGAAGAAACCACTTAGTTGAATCCAAGGTCATAATAAATTGATGAAACGATCGTTACAAATAAAATTCTACCTGACATGTTTACATTTCTGTTTGTCCACATAAACATTGGGTTAAGTTTATATCATAGAATTAGTAGGGTCTTGTTTAATATAATATGAATCTCAACGATTAATAGAATGTTATTTTTATCGAGTTATACAATGAGTTATTTCATTTTAATCTATTTTAATTGTAATCCATTGACATTCTGGAAAAATCTACCTTTTATAAATCCAGTTTAATTTGTCTGGAACACAAAGTTCTGAATTTAGTCAAGCTTATTAGTTACTGCATGTTATTAATTTTTACTTTAAGATCTATCCTACTTCAGTTGATCTTTTGTGACACCAGGGGCATAGCTAGG
Source organism: Dynastes maya (assembly GCA_029619315.2). NCBI lineage: Eukaryota > Metazoa > Arthropoda > Insecta > Coleoptera > Scarabaeidae > Dynastes > Dynastes maya. The sequence goes on along the minus strand of JAROYE020000006.1, from coordinate 32,573,908 downwards.
TTCTCTGAAATCCCAGTGCAGAAGATACAAATGGGGTCCTTAACCGTCATTGCCAAACGCGAATTCAGGAGTTTTAAATCTAATTTATATACATAGGTAGACATCATATTACAAATTACAATAATTGTATCAAATAATGAGATGTTTGAATTAGCTTTTTATTTGTCTAAAAAGTGAGGCACTCACTTATCGTTACAATAAGATCAACAGGATCAGAACACGCGTTTCTTAGGCCTTAAAGTCTTACCAAACTAAAATAATAATAGGCTTTTCGAAATAAAAATAACTTGGTCTTGCATGGATAATTTATTGATCTTTATAAAATTAAAATAGCTAAATATTACAGTGTAGAAAAAATAGGTCGATTTCTATTTTTTGTGAATTACCTTCTGCCGTTATCGGCATTTCAATTGTATTTCCGATTTCACCGGAAGTGACGTGAACTTTATTATTTTAAATAGAACCCCTATATATTTTTAAGTTGTTGGAAAGATAATTGAAAGACGAATCCAACCATACCACATATGTAGTACTTTAACTTAAGAAATATGACGATATGCAGCAATAAAGGTTTTAGTAATCTGGTTTTGTTATTAGGCAAAGTTGGCTAGGAAAGACCGCCAAATTGTTTCTTGTGACGACAGACTGATCTAAGGAGCTCGTTTCTAAACAAAGTAATCATAACAATTGCCATAACTGTCAAATCTCAATTCCAAAATCGTAAATTATTCTTGTTGTTTATTTTTATTATATCCTGCATTTGTCATATGTTCCTTCTTTGTTCTGGTTATTATTTTCTTTCATTTTAACTTGTTTTATTAATTGTTATTTCTTCACTTCAAACTTTATTGTAATTAATCAATTATGGTAAGTTTGCTTAAATATGTTTTTGATAGACAATATACCTGTTTTTAGGCTTTTTGTGTTGTTACTTTTATGATGACTTCGGCACGAACCATGCAAAATTGCTGGGTCTACTTTAGTATCATGTAAATTTGGCAACAATTATGACCTTATTTGCTATGGTTGCACAACAAATTGTATAATTTAAATCATATTATCTTCTGTTAAAGCAGTTCGCCCTGCAAATTTTATACTAGCTATCCTTACTTAGCGCAAAGTTCAAATATTTCCTGCTGCACAAGGGCAGCAGGTATTCATTATTTGTTATTACTTCGTGGTAATTATTGCCAAATTCACCGAATATTAAACTTAAGCATATTGCCTATCAAAAACAAATTTAAACAAACCTACCACAATTAATTAATTACAATAAAGTTCGATAAACAACAATTAACAAAACAGGTTAAACATGACAAAATTAATAACGAGCACAAAGAGCGACAGCATGATATGACAAATGCAGGTTATAATAACAACAACAAGAATAATTTACGCTTTTAGAATTGAGATTTGACAGTTTGGCAATTGTTATGATTACTTTGCTTAGCAACGAGCTCTTTAAATGTCTAGCGTCACAAAAAACAATTTAGCGCTCTTTCCTAGCCAAGTTTGCGTAACAACAAAAATTGATTACCAAAAGCTTTATTGCTGCATATCGTCATATTTCTTAAGTTAAAGTATAACATGTGTGGTGTCGTTGGATTCGCTTTTCGATTACCTTTCCAAAACGTAAAAATATACAGAGTGTTTTATTTAAAAAAGAAAGTTGACGTCACTTCCGGTGAAACCGGAACTACAATTGAAATGTCGCTAACGGCATCAGGTAGCTCACAAAAAATAGAAATCGACCTATTTTTTCTGAAAACGCTAGCTTCCGCATTATGCAGTAAACGTAAAACACTTTTTAAAAGTACAGTTTAAAGTAGTAAAATCAAGGATCAAAATTTTATAAAACCTAAAGTCCAAGTTTTCTTTATATCAGGAAAAAAAGATATTTATTGAATAGTAAAAATGTTGATTAAACTTGAAATTTGGAGATTTTCCTTCTTGGTTTCAACTCAGCAAAGATATCAACGTTTTATCTTTCTTTTAATAGAGCCAAACCAATATCACTTAGGCTATCCTGAATCATAGAACTTTTAAGTTATTACTTTTTGATCAGTTTTAATTTAGAAAATGATCTTTCAGCTTTTTCCACTATGATAAGAAAAATTTAGTATATGCAGCAAGCAGTACATTTATCAAGATAGACAAAAGTCAAAAATAGATTTTTGACTTATTTCCCTAATATGCAGAAAATTTGGACTTACTTGTCCTTTTAAAACTGTTTTATGCTTAGTGCACAATGCCTACTAGTAACCTAGTTAAACAATATTGTTGATTGAACATAGTTCAGTCAACAGGAGATTAGTAAGCTATTTCACCCATGTTTTAAATCTGAAGGAACTCCCGATATTTGTGATTTAAACAAAGATGTTGTCAGAAAAGGTTTCTGTAGATTTTTGAGCTTCTTTTCGCACATGATCATCAGTAGAAGATACAAAAACAGGACTGAATTACCCTACATGTGTCTCCCACTGGCTCCATGCTCTTGAACCGGTTAAGTTATATTGGCACCTTAAATGATTTTGCTTGCAAATTTTACAGCTTCTTTTCTCACTTGATCATCGGTAGAAGAAACCTTAATTAAGCATTCGGTTCTGTAATTTGTTACAGAATGTTTATCACAGGATACCTTCAACATCTTTTTGAACAGGAACCCCACTTGTATTGAGTGGCGGCGACGATGGTCCGCATTCGAGACCCCTGATTTCGCCACCAGCCTGTATGACAGTGACCTGTCTAAAAATCTGCCAAATTAAATCTTGCTTAATAACAAATCATTAAAGCCAACAAAATTCTGTCGTGGTGCTTAGGTACCACGTAAATCATCAGTCTCATATTTTAGGTCGATTTTGGAATGGTTATTAGTTATTAATATTTTCGTTAATATTTATAAAAGCAGCTGCTGTTCGCTTTTATTAAAAGCTCTATCAATATTCAAAAAGGTCTGTAATCCAACTAATCTTTCTTATTTTTTCCTTTTATAAGCTGTTAGAGAGTCTCTCCGACAAGATGGTCGTTTGGGTCGGTTCAAAGCCGAAATTCGCTCTGCAGTTATGTCAATATTGAATAAGAATCCTTCGGAAAGGATACCGGTGCAAATACCCGAAGAAACCAAATTGATAAACGAGCTAATACGAGAATACATGGTGTGGAACGGCTATCTGTACTCGGAGCAAGTATTGGTGGCGGAATCTGCGCAGCACAGCGAGCGATTGCCAAGGGAGAACCTAGCTACTAAATTAAACGTTATGGACGACGAAAGGACTGTTAAAATTCCATTACTGTATTATGTTCTGGCTGCTTTTCAAAACAATGACGATCAGTGATGTATACTTTTATGTCTTTATATATGTTTGTGTATTTTATATGTTTTTGTGAATAAACACTTACATTTTTTGTTGCTTAGACCATCAAAGTGTTTAAAAGAATATTCCAATAAAGATAACAGGACATAATGCATTTATGAAAACGCTTGTTAGTGAAATGAATTCAATAAGTACAATGGTTGTACTTCACATAATAGAAATACTTGGCAAACAAGACAGAGTATCGGCACACTCCTCACCACACAAAATATTAATTAATTCGGAACAGCTGTCTCAAAGGCTCGATGGGCCTCTATTTTCAACCGGGTTACAGAATAAACCTGAGCGAAAAACCAATATATATCTATAAATATGTGTATATATCTATTTACAAATACCTACTTTTCTGTCGTTTAACTCTAACGTGCGTGCTATACACGTAGGTTCATGCTTCACTGGGCTGCGAAATATATTGTACGTAGCGCGATCTGGCATCCTTGCATTTATCCCCACCGGTCAGCATCGCCGCGCGCAACTGTTGTAGCCTACCTGACGCACGTTTTGTCTTTCTGTCCGCTAGTAAGGTTCCAACAAGAGATCGTGGATTTCGAATACATTATGTTAATTTATACAACCGCAGAGATGGTACAGATCATTAAATGGTATTTTGCGAATTGCCGTAAATGCCAACAAATAGACGAACAGCCTCAAACCCCTCTAATGCATCCCGAGCAGGATGAGAGAGAAGTGAGGGTTCGTTCGTTAGTTGAAATGGGCGAACCTTGCTTTAGCCGGCAAATACAAAAGTTACAAAGTTCAAAATTGCCAGGAGATGTTTCCCCTTAATAAAGTAACATTGTTAGAATTTCAATTTATTTTATATAATTATCGAATTTACTTTTCTTTAGTTTATTTTTATAAGAATCGTTGTTTATTTTCCTACTTAGAATTACTTTTTCGTTCTCCTACATCGTATAGCAGCAACAAAATGAATATAAAAGACTATACTTTCTAACATAATCTGTGAATACAGAAAAATTACGCAGTAATTCTGTAGTAGCACATTTTGTCAGAAGACGTTGAATTATAATATTACGTGATTGAGTGGACAAGTGGCTTATGATATACTGGGATTGAATGCGATCCATCAGTGAGACTCGAATGATATGTTACGATTCACAAAGGCAATGTCCCGTCCGTATCTGCACCGACGTGTATACAGAACAGAAAGGTTCCTTGTTATTGCCTGACAACGTATTCGTCCTGCCTTCATAAAGTAGAGCAGGACAAACGATAAGGTTCCTTCTCGTTAATTTTTCCGTCTACACATTTTAAAAAACCTAAACCATTTAATATGTACATGACATGACGACCGAATCTTTTGTCAATTGTAACATTTCAAGCTGCAAAATTCGTTTTTACCCTAATAAATCAAACAGACAGGAATAATGAAGGGGTGCACTATCTTTATTTAAAAGGTTGTTTCCTTTCTTTATATATATGGTTTCAAATGCGTCCAATTCACCAGGAGAGGCTACACTTTTAATCAATTTCAGGTTTTCTAATTTAATATTGTGTCCGGTATCGTTTATGTGCTGTGCTACACTTGACGCTTCTATTCGGCCGTACCTGTAGCATCTAATATGTTCATTGAATCTAGTATCACAGTCATTGCATGCAATTTTATAAATTCCCGACCTTTCTTTCATGTTCGGTTTACCTTTCCGATTGCCAAGAAGGTTTTTGAGTGTATTACGTGAACTGGAACATTCGTTCATATCTTATCCCCTAAAACTCGCACTGATACCTTTCGATATTCTGTGGAAGGGGAGCTTCACAAATTTCTTGTCGCGAGTTTCTACCGGGATCAAGATCGTGGAATTTCTTACATAATGCCTATGCTGGACTTTCTTGAGGATGCGGTCGACATCTATAGAAGAGTAACCATTGTAAATAGTTACATTTTTTATTAATTGAAGCTCTTGGTTGTACCTATTTTTGTTCAAAGGGAATTTCACTTGTCTATTAATTAAGAAACTACTCCCAGCCATTTTATGTTGTCCGCGGTGGTTCGAATCGATCATAATGTACATACCTATCTATTAGTGTTTGTTTCTTTTCTACAGATGTCTATTTCCACTTTTTTGTTGTTTCTAATTACTATGCTATCTAAGAATGGGAGTTGATTATGCACTTCTTCTACTGTAAATTTAATAGTTTCGAATTTTGAATTGGGGATCGCGAGGAAATCTGGAATAATACTTTTCTTAGTTTGTTTGCCATACTACCCCACAGTCCTTGCTATCATTATATGTAAAAAAACTTATAGCATTTAACTTCAAAAGTGAAGCAAAATAATTACATACCGCCCTACAATACAAGGTGAATCAAGATTGAACTGTCGCTTCTAATCGTAGGTCGTAATTTAAATTTTCCACCGTAAGAGGAGGTCCACAAGATAAGGAAAATATCGTCAAGAATTTCATTGGTCGAAAGCATCACGTGGTAATTTAGTCCACCAATGCAGATGTTCCAAGACGACATTCAATAAATTTTGGACCTATTCTTATCCATAATTCTAGTTACTTTTGCGGTTCCTTTTGCGATTAGATATTGCATATATTGATGATGCATTTCTGCCTGTACGCGTGTGGTAGGGGGTACAGCTCTACACTCACAGTTACACGTTTTGATTTAATTTTTTGTGCTTTATTTAGCTATTGCAACTTTTAAAATGTGCTAATTGAAAATAGCTCCATGTTTTATTAGCTTCCTAATGCTTTGGTTCACCAATGCAGATGTTTGAGGGCGCTAATTTCGATTTAGTTTTAGATACACCATTAGCTTTCCTACTGGGCATTTTTTTATATTTTGCAGATGATTTAAGCTGGTAGTTCCGGCAATAAAGGACGTATTTGCCAATTTCAATGCATGCGAATATGATTTTTCTTGCCCGATCTACCAACACCACTAAATTGCCAATTATTATCTGCGAATTTTAATGCTTTCGAGAAAATCGGAGCATGTCCTCGACCTCCCATTTACACTACCGCTCATAAGTATTTGGGCACCCTTGGATTTTAGATTTTTGTATATAAAGAATGTATTTAAGAAGTACATTCCAACATTATTGAATAGTATGATAATAATTAGTAAGATTCACTTAAATTCATTAAATAATATCGGTCTATTTACTTCTTTTATCTGTATGGAAGGTAATATCGTCATAACACCGCCGATAGTAGCGACAACAGAGCGTATTTCTTGAAATTCCAGGAAAAATGTAACAGTTGGTAATTCATTTTTATCAAGTATGCTCCTTATCCCTAAAATGTAAAATAAAAAAGTTTTTCCTCTTATTCACTCTAACCGTGGACATACTGCATATAATTTATGCGAAACAATAAAATGTTATATTGAATTAAGTGTTCAAAATGTCCACCTCCATTCTCAATGCATACTTGTACCCCCCGTTTTATATTTTCAAACACTCTCCGCAAAGTATCCACTGTGGTGCTTCTCACTTCTCGTTCAATTGCTAGCTGTAGCATCCAAATTATGAAGACGATTTTGAAGAATTTTATTTTTTAAATAGGGAAATAAATAAAAATCCAGCAGTGTGAGGTCTGGAGAACGAGCTGGCCAGATACCTTTACTAATTATTCTATCATAAAATTCTTGTAAATACTCTACTGTTGCATAAGCAGTATGAGCTGTTGCTCCATCTTGTTGAAAATATCCTACTGCTAACTCATCATCATGTAGCTCATTTAAGAATGGATTCAAAATTTGGGTTCGGTACCTCTCACCATTAATAGTATCATGAAAAAATATTAGACCTATAATCTGCCATCTAGACATACCTACCTGAATACCAATTTTAATGGAATATAAAATTGTTTCAACAAAATTATGAGAATTATATGAAGCCCGAGTTCTGTAGTTTTGATTATTAACATAACCCAATAAATGAAATAATGCTTCATCTGACATTAATGTTAAATCGAGGATATCATTATTGTTTAAATTGTCATTGAACCAGTAACCTAGCAGTAACTCTTGCACTACGGACATTTCATAAGGACGCATGTGCAGTTTCGTTTTCAATATTCTACGACAGGTACCATATGATTTGCCTGTTTAATAAATACCAATTATAACAAATTATTTTTATAAATAATTGTAACAAACCTGATTGTACACTCAATTTTCTAATCGACTTCTTAGAGCTTTGTTCGATTCTGTTTCGAATATCTTCAACAGTTTCTTCAGTCATTTCTGTGGAACGTCCAGATGACTTCCCTTTACAAATCCATTGCTTATTTTCAAATCGTTCAACTAATCTTTCCTTGTGCCGAGCAAATGTTTTGTATGGAATATTAACATTTAGAAACTCTTCATTAAATTGTGCAATGCAAAACTGCAAAGAATGACTCCACATTCCACCCTGCGAAAATGAGCCTTCAAAATAAAAGCCTTCTGCTCTTTTGTAAAAACCATTATTTACTGTAAACACTTATGTTAATGCATAACCTTAAACATAGCCGTAATAACTTACGCAAAGATCACAACGACGGTATAATACCTCAGAGAAGAACTGATTTAAAATTATTAAAAATACAGAAAAGAAACTATAATATTAATGAAGCAATGAAAGTATACCAAATAATAACAATAACAAACGTCTATGTACGAATTGAATGACAAATTGTCAAATGTTCAAGGATTGCCGATGACATGAAAAATACTATAGTGCAAGGCGCGAAATTCAAACAGGCGACAATCATTTTGGCACATGGAGTACATAAGGCTGTTTTACATGACACATAATTTTGTGCAGAATGATGCACAAAAAATTATCCGTCACGCAAATTGGCAATATTTTTCAAACCAATACCGGGCAGTTATATAGGAACCTTAATATAAGCGTTTAAACACATCTGCATGACATACAAATGTATTTCGTTAGAGAAAAGTACATGGGTCATATGCGCCGAGAACACATTTGGGTTTCATAGTTTCCGTTGATACGTAACAGGTACGCTAATACCATAGGCGGGCGTGTTGCTTCATCATTCATCACCGTTGCAATTTATTGTATTCAGTGCTGATGTTAGTGCTTGCGTTTGTTGGTTTAATGCGTTTTTGAATAGCCATGTCTATCCGATGCTCTAAAGGGTCGACGTAGATGTATATCTACGTCGCGTTGTGTAAAACAGCTTTTATGTATTTAAACGTACTAGTGTGATAAAGAGTAGAAAATTCTATACATATGTAGTATAAAGTAGCAGCGTAATTTTCATTTGTTTATTTTTGTTAATAAGGCTACGTCAAGCTATTGCTTTCACCGTTCTAACTGTAATTAAAATCAATTTCAAACCTGACTAATTTTGGCAATCCGCTGATTTGGTCCGACTATTGGTTCCTTCAGCGACTTGACGATTTTGACTGTATTCAATCGTTTGACGTAGTCTAATAGCGTATTCCACTGGCACTCGGTGTATGTTCGAGGCACGACTTGTATATTCCATTGGAAAATTTAAAGCAATAATTCATGTTCCATTAGTAAGGTTATAACAGTCAGAGTTGCACTCGGAGCAATTTTTATCCCTCCTGCTAGAGAAACAAGAGCCAGTTTAGAGCAATATGGTTGTCCAACAGCAGCTGATTATTACAAATGCAACAATGACAATTGTAACCAACGTACTTAACCTCTCCCGATGAAACATGACATGTAAAACTGCTCGGTGCAGGAATTTCCAGCAAGAATTGCAAGCTCCGAGTGCGCTGTAGTGCAATCTAATGGAATGCGCTATAAATTATTCTCTTGTGCATATCTTTTCTACCCCTTTTAAGCGTGTTACACTGTTGATAAAATATCCCGTAATTTTATAACAAATGGACACGCTACTGAGTAATGGTAGCAAGGTTATATTTTTAAGTACAAAATTGATATGTTGACTTCACCCCGGCGTACATGTTCAAAAATGTGCTAAATAATTTTCTGGCGACATACATGATTTTTCTTTATTATGCAAGCGTAAATAAGTTAAGGTTTGCCGCTGCGTATGTTACCAAGTTATAATATTGATTATATTTTCAATATTTTTTTACTTGCCTTACTCTTAATACAGGGAAGAAATCATATCATGAATCACAGATATTTTTAATAATCTTCCAGATTTTATTCAGAATTGGTAAACGTGAAAAAGAAACACTTTGCAGGATTACGAAAGTAACACAAATACATTGTGGTGATTTATTTCAACTAATGTATTTTTACCACAACATAAAATTTATAATTCATTGTTCGGATTATCATATAATTTATAAAGTGAAAAATGAGGTATTCCTACAAACAAATTTGACGACTTTATTTAAAAAAATAGCTGCTTTCTATTACAATTAAAAATATTTCTAGCAAGAACGTTCACCTTAGTTTCATCTACATATACACGTTTAATTTTTCTTTTTGTATTTTTTACGTTTAATATATTTATAAAGATATACGTTTGTACGCTTTTTTCAAAATATATATCCTTTTCGAAAATTACATTTGCAAAAGAAAATAAAACGTGTACGCGTAGAAGAGTTTTGAAAAAGAAGAACTTAATGTTTCTCAAAAAAGGCACTTCATTGCACCTAAAATACAAAGAACGTATGTTGTTTCATGTCATTTAAATCTATAGAATATCTTATTCAACAAAAAGAAGGCTATATTCCTTATAAAGTTTGAACTATTTTACATGAAAATAAATAAATATTACATATTTACAATTAGTGCAATAACGATTACAAAAATCTGACCTATTAAATCACATTTAATTTAAAGTCGTTTTACTTAAAAAAAAAATAGAAAAAATAAAAGCTAAATGGACATTATTAAGCGGCTTGTTCCGTAAACGCTTACGCAAAGTGACTTTCTTTAAAAGAAAATTCTAAGATCCAGATATTGCACACAGAAAGTGCATAGATAGTCCTTTTCATTAACAGCAATATTATTTTCATTAAAATATAAAAGTTAATGTTTTGCAAATATTGCATAACTTTCATGTAATTTTATGTTAAAACAAACTAAACGCAAAGTAAGTCAGATTTTTATAATTCATCTTATAATAATAGAAAAATTAATAATAGTCTTTGTAGAACGTTTTATTTAAAATTTAACTTTTTCCTTCTTCAAGTGTCGGTTACATTTCTTTTCTTATTTGCTGTTGACATCATCTATGTCGAAGTGATTCTTTTTCTTTTATATGTAAGTATATAAATTATTTCTCTTTATTGCAAGTCGATTATTTTATTATTTTATGTGCCGAGTTATCACTAGTTACTGGACACGCGTTTCATGTTCCTTTTCATTACTTTTACAATTAATTAACATTTTACTGCAATTAATTTTAGAAGTTGCAAATTAGACGTGATTTGAATGAATTTAAATTAATAACACATAGGTAGGATATCACTAATAACTAATTTTTAATTAAAAAAAAAATAATTAGGGACAAGTTGGGAATTTCTGACATTCTAAAATTTACAGCATCGATGCCACTTTAAATACGAAATATTTTCATTTTAAACTGGCAGTGTTATAAACTAAAATTAAACTAATCCTAAAAGAAGTATCATCTTTTTTGTTTAATAGATAACAGTATATACAACAATAGAACAAAAATAAATAAAATATTAAGAATATATTGAGGTTGTATTATTAAAATTAATAGATAAGCCAATTAATTATAGTCCCAACGTCATATACACCTTAAGAATTATAATCCAATTAAAGGAATAGAGTAAAAAATTAATTACAAAAACAATTTGTTCGCTCGGCCTACACTAACTACTCCGAGTAACCAGTGTAAAAATATGCGTTCCTTGGGCCTGCGTGCAGTTGCACACAACCTTTGTATATTAGGGATATACTAGCGTAGGTAAGGATTCATTTATAGGTGCGAATTCCATACATATAGCGAATAATGGCGCTTGTGCGAGGAACGTCCCCTCCGCTCCTCAGTGCCCCTAGGCAAGCGCACGCACACGCAACTCAGTCGCCTAGCATACGTAGTTGAGGTAATAGCTCGGCACAGATTTTAGGAAACACGTAATACATCTTATTTGATTTTTATCCTATTGATGGAGTTTAATCGTTGATTATTTCAAAATAAATACTACTGTCGTATATCAAGCAAAGAAAACGTCCTTAATTTAAAAGGAAAATGACGAATTCTAAAACTAAATAGACTCCAATATATTAAATGTTCAAACGATAATAAGCGCATAACAAATGCTTACATGTTTTCTGATTAATGGAATTTTATGGTAAAATGAATCGTATTTGTATGTGTAAAAAATCAGTTGAACCTATTATTATAATAAATGTTCAAATAAGCAGTCATTTGCAGTACTTCCTCTACCGTAGTACCATTTAACGACTTCTCAGTTTATAAGAACATAATTAAAAAGAAAACCATTCTACAGTATAATTTCGAGACACAAACAAAGCAAATCAAAAATAACCAAGGAGAAAAGATGAGAGACTAGGACGATCAATTAAGGAAATAGACTAGGGGTATAATGCACGGCTGGAGTCTAGCGCGATCCTTTCCTGACCACGATTGGATTTTTACTGATAGATTCGCTTCGCGCGACTGCCCACCTTATACTTTGATAGCGGGCAAACGTTGCAACACTCTCCATATATTTAAGCGGTTCACTTTATTACGGAACTTACTAACGCGGTATATAAACAAGGACACAACCATACACCTACTTGCCACTACACCGAGTAAAAAATGTAGCCCCAGCGAACAAACCTAATGTTTTCGTACCTCGCATTATAGTTGAATATATGTTCACATTAAACAAATCAAACATTAATTTGTTTTATTTAAGTCAACAACATATATAATTTTTCACTGAACAAAATCGAAGATAAAAACGATACTCATAGACAGTAACAAATTTTAAAAAGTCAATACTCCTTTTAGGCGAAGAGCATTTTCTAAAAGGAAAGAAGTGATTTAAACGTGAACAGAGTTATACACAAAAAAATAAACAAATTCGTCATCGATATAAAAAACTAAAAGAAACCCTGACAACATACAATAAAAAAATAAATAATAAGTCCTTAATTTATTTATATATTATATATTTGCTATTTATAGTCTTAAAAAGTTTTAAGGGTTATTATGTATATGTATTGAATGGGAAGTCTCGTGGGCAGGGATGGGGGGTCATTTTAAAATTAATTAGTTATTTCAGTCGATCGGTTTGACCTGAGCCATTATTTTTCCTTCGTAAGTAGGCAGGATTTCGGAATCGTTGCTTATTTCCTCCTGTATCACTTGATTATCCAACTCCTCGCATTCCGTTTTGAAGAAGTACCTTAAAAAAATCAAACAACGTAATTAAAATCTAAATTAAGGGTTTCTTCTTTGCAAAACTATATTGCATAACAAAATAGGATTTTTCAGAGGTTTTCCAAAGTCTGTTTTACCCTGGCTTCGAAGTATTAGAGTCTTGTGGAGTGCAGCTTTCGTTTGCTAGTTAACAACAATTTGTATAAAACTATCCTTGTTTGGAATCAGCACTATTGCCACGGCTTTTGGCTGGATTTCTCTTGACGAGCTCAGTAATATTTACATCACCTGTTAGTTTCAGGTCTTCCTTCGTTTAGTTGTGTTCTTCGATGTTTTATTTTCGCATTTTTCCGTTATTTCTATCTATTATTGAATAATTTGTAAATACTACTACATCTTTTAGTGATATCAACTACTGTAAGTAGAAAGAATTATTAATAACGATCAAACTAAAAATCGTGAAATTAGAGAAAAACAATTATCTTCAATGCTCTTTTGTATTTTGTAAAGAATACGAATGTCTCATGGGCGATTGAACAAACAAGCACTTGGCTGTGGCAAAGGAGTGGTATATTCTATCCGAAAAGACAAGGAAAACCATCCCCCGGTAACTGTAGCAAATAAGAATTAGAGTGTCATCCACAAACGAAACACTCGCTTGCAACTGTATGATGCGCATGTGCAAATGGTTGTTAGACATAATAGGTTTGTTCGTTTGTCAATTAGTGTAATTTGGAGTAGGTCAGGTTTCTAAATTGCGCGTTCGTTTGTAAAAAAAAAAACTGGCAATCCGATGTTCGTTTGTATATGTTGCGCAGCTTCCGACAGTTTTGAACTGCACAAACTTACACCTCCTCAGGAGGTGAAGTGAGTTTATGTAGTTCAGTGCAGTTATTACCTAACCCAACTTTTTACTTCTAACTTATTCATACCACATTCATAGAAGAGGTCCAAAATGACATTCATATCGCTCGTAACGGGTGAAATAATAGAAGATGATAACAACTATGCTATTCAAAGATCAGGTAAGTGTTGTGATAAAAAGAAATACATAAATATGTCACTACTGTGGGATTGAGAGAGTGGAAGATGTAGCAAGAGATGGAGCGAAACTGATGTGTAAGACGTAAGATGTAAGACGAAAGGTGTAAGACGTATTCTAAAAGACGTAGGGTGTGTAAAAGACGTAAAGTGCAAGACAAGAAGTAAAAGACGTGCAGCAGAAAACGAAAGGACTTGTATTTTGTCCATTTTATAGTTTATTTTATATTTTGTATTTCAATATTCAATATTTCAATAATAAAACCTACACTACTATACATTTATAGATAGAAACATGTATACTACACCTGCTGGTGTAAATTTAGGGGAACTATTAAAATTGGAAAACCTAAAATACTTAAAGATAAACTGTAATAATGAATAACAATACATTACTAATCCTAATAAAAAACAGAATGGGATGATTCATCGATAAAATTGTTAATAAGCCTTTACAAAAAAAGAAAGACCTTGTCGACCAAAGAAAAATAAAGATTTTAAAAAGGATGTGGGAGATGATTGAGGCAGAAATATATAAGTTTACTCACAGTCAATGTGAAAATAAATGGAAAACATTAGAACGTGTATTTAAAAATAAATTGAAGAACAATGGGAAATCGGCTCGGAGAAGGCAAACTGGTGCGTATGAAAGGTATAAAGAATTTAGTAGATATACATCATATCAATGTGTTGGTATTGGCATATCCTTATTAATTTCTATCGTCATCCTGCTTGCATTCTTTTCTGAAAAGGATATACCTACCGCTATACTGATAGTTTAAATAAAATAGATTAAATCACATACACGTTGGTCCACATTTTACCGGGGTGCGAGAGATATTGTACGTAGCGCGATCTGACATAGTTGCATTTATCCCCGCCGGCCAGCCTTGCCGCGTGTAACTGCTGTAGCCTATCTGACGCACTCTTTGTCTTTCTGTGCGCTCGTAAGGTGGAGATCGTGGATTTTGAATACATTATGTTAGTTTATACAACCGCAGAGATGGTACAGATCATTAAATGGTATTTTGCGAATTGCCGTAAATGTCAAAATTGAATAATTTAATTTGAGTCTGTTGACAAGTAATGCAACTTTATTGTTTTATCAAATTAACATTTATATTTAATAATGGGCAATAATTAGTAGTTTAAAGCATTTTATATATGAAACGCATATTCCGCTATTGGTAGAAAATCACTGAATTTTGTAAGTAAAACCAAGCCAAACGATACGCTGCTGAGATGGGGAGGAAACGTCATATTATATTTTCTGTAAGTTTTTTGTTATGAATACATACCGATAGTTTCCTTTCTTAGGCAAGTAGTCCTTAAATTGCCTTAACGTGACCTGTCTCCCAGGAATTTTTGTCCTATAGGGGAACTGTTCATCGCAGAAGGAAAACACAACGGTCGTCACATCTTCAGGGGCAGTCGTACCTTGCATAGGCCTCGAAGTTCTCATCGACTTCCTTAAAGTTGATTGCGTACTTTGGGATATGTCAGGTAAATATTTATTTGAATTCCTAGAAAATATGCACTAACAAACTTTTTCTAAATAGTGCACATGCAATCTTACCTTTGTCGTGATCTAGTTCGCGAATCATCTTCCATAAGTCTTCTTCGTGCTTCCTCTAATTGAATAGCAGTATTAGGCAGCGGTAATGGGGGCATGTTTGGATCTGCGACAAATGGTTGAGCGGGTCCTAAGCTACTAGCCGCGCTACTACGTTCCAACGAACTAGATCGTGAGCCATAACCTTTTCGATGTCTAAAAGAAACAAGCCATTTAATTAAAATAAAATAGAAATTATCAGAAGTACGTTGATGATACCTGCTAGCATTAGGTGATGTAGCACTACTAGATCGATGACCTCTATGTTTCGCTGACATTTCACTGTGAGTGTAACCCGTTGATCGGTTTCCTCTCTCTGAATCCATCAGCCAGGCTAAAACACGATGATCCTTCGCTGGACCTCCATGACTAGCAGAAGGAGTGTCAGATACCACAGAGACACCGCTATCGGTCAAATCGGTTAAAGTTTTCTTGGAAGACGATCTAAAAATTAATGTAAAGATACTAAAAATTGATTTTCTTTCGATATTGCAGAGCAACTACCTTCTGCTAACACTACCGCGTAAAAATCTTTCGTCTGCATACTCAGGCATGCTTTTCGATTTAACCATAGCAGATTTGTGTTCAGAACCCTCAGGAAAGTCGTGTACGTTACCGGAGTCGCTACTAAATGTCGAAAAACCGTCCTTATCTTTTCGTCTAGGTCTCATATAATTAGTCTGCCATCTATACAAAAAATAAAAGAATTGAATCGAAAAGAGAAACCCATGTTAATACGCACCTGTTTCTACTAGGAGAGTAAGATCTAGGACTCTTGATACCAGAGGCAGTTTGATCGGAAAATACCCTTGAAACATGCTGATCAAGAATATCCTGGTCGTTATCATCGTCTAACTGAAACTTTTCTCGTATCGCATTCGCCAACTCTCTTGATTGCAATAGTCCAGGGGAATCGCTCTAAAAATATATAACCAAGAATTATATGGGAAAATAATTAGATTACGTAACCAAGGTACTACTTGACATAAAACATGTTTAGGTCAAAAATAAAAGTCAAAATTCTTAAAATATTTTAACCCCACTTACACAAAGAATCAACAACTTTGGAATCAATGTAGTGAAGAATCAAAATGAACGCCATGTCAGATAGGCGTGAGGCAAGATTACCTACCAGACTGACTATCCGTCAAAGCAGACCTAGTAGTGCTAAGGGAAGAGCATGTTCTGAGAGGATAATTCAACTGGCTTTACCAAATTTGCATATTGTTTCGTCCGTCTTAAAGGAACACTTTAGAACGTTAAGTAAAGAACATGTTAAACGGTTGGAAAAACTTATGGATCAAATTAAAACAGCACGAGTTTCTATTAGTCACATTAATTTCATTGATACTTTTCAAGATTTCCGAGAATCCGACAAAAGAAAAATTATTGAAGTCTTAGATGAAGTTCATTCGAATAGTTTCGTTCAACAACTCAACACCGAATGCAAACAATTAAAACTATTACCAGTTAAAAGTTCAAGTGATACCTTTTTGATTAGCTTAAAAAAACGTGCCTTTTTTGGTACTCATACAAAAGGCGATAGGTCTTCAGATTCGTTTTTCAATGTGGGTATATACAATGGTATTTTCAAAAAGGCGGTAGAATCGATGAATTGGAAGTACAGAGAAACAGTTCTTATTAAATTAGAAGGAACCCATAATTCTACAACATCCAGTATAGAGGAAAAAAATAAAACAGAAAAGTTTGTACAAACGGAAGATTTTCAACCGGAAATTTGTAATCCCATCAATATGGATGTTACAGTTCTTTACGTACAAACAAAGAATGCCAACAAAAAAACGAAGCCGAGGCAGTTACATACTCTAATAGAATCCAATGAATTTCTAAAAAGCAACATTGAAAATGAACGTAGAAGAATAAAATGCGATAAATCAAATCAAACAATTAATGATTCAGTAAAATTAAATGATGATATTAAAGATACAATTAATTATTTGTGCGAACTCTGTATACTAGCGAACACCTACATGAACTTGTTGCGAAATGCAATTGGCAACTTCGTCTCCTTTCTTTCTGATTATTTCTATAAAACTATTCCCGTCACCGGAGATATCTTCAGTCGATTGCTTGATATTTTCTCGAATATTAAAGTTAAAAGTTTAGAAAACGTTGATAAACTGAACGAGGGATTACAACATTTGTGCAACGTCTACCAAAATCGTGTCCAATCATGTCCAGTGGAACCTGTTGTGATTAAAGAACGTCGTAAGAAAAAGAAAAAAATATATTATACGAAATCTTATCACTTCACAAACATTGCTTCCATATTACATTAATCAATAGATAACAACAGTATGTAATTCGATGAAGTGATCATATAAATAAACTACGTACATCTAAAATGTGTTATTTTGAAATATTTTGAAAGAAAAGTTTAGATAAATTTAGAAACAATACAAACAACGAGCCGAAACAAAATGATAAAAGTTCTACACTCAGTTACCGGATAGGTGTCACGAAGAGGAGTGAAATGCAATAAATCGCTGCAGATGTTATAACTTGGATTGAAACCAGATTAGTATACTGTATTGGTCACTATTTGGTAGTGAAACTTTAAAATATTAACTTAAATTTTAACCGTTTTAAAGGGTTAAAATAAATAAATCTTCACTAAAATTTACAAAAAATCTCAAATTTATAGAAAAAAATATTTTAACACCAAATATATACCGGCCCGTAAAAGTTAAACTCCTTAACCGAGATATCAGTTTGGAATAGGGTACATGCGTGTCAAGAGTTATACTCTAAATCAGTGGTTCTCAAAGTGTGGGTCGCGACTCCCCGGGGGGTCGCGTTAATGAACTGAGGGGGTTGTGCAAACTGATTTGCATATCTACAAAAACATGCTCAGAATTTATCGCACTATACTTAGTTAAATCTTCCATGAGTTCTTGAATGCACTGGAATGAATTAAACTTCTTTTTCGCAATTGAAGTCGACCATAAATTAAGTTTTTTTATAAATCCGTTGATTTTATCCGTGGCATTCACATCGCAGCATTGCAAGCTATTATTCAAAATATTTAAATGTTCGAAAATATCAGCAAGGAAAGCCAGTCTAAGAAGCCAAAGAGGATTGGAAAATAGGTTCTCATATTCCGATGTTTCATCGTGTAAGTACATCAAAAGTTCTGATTTTAACTGGAAAATTCTTTTCAAGACGTTACCCCTCAAAAGCCATCTTACTTCGGTGTGATAAAGAAGAATTACATATGAGGAACCCATGTCTTCAGAAATTTTTCTAAAAATACGAGTCTGTAACGCTTTTCTTTTGATGGAATTCACAACTTTAATAACACTTTTCATAACACAATCCATTTCAGGAGGTAAAGATTTTGACGCAACTTCTCGATGTAAAAAACAGTGTACCCATGTAGCATTTGGCATTACTTCTTGTAATTTGACAATAAGACCAGATCGATGTCCTGTCATAGCCTTGGCGCCATCGGTGCATACAGCAACGCATGCATTTCGACCAGTCAGTATTGTACTTATCTTTGCATAAAGGTGTCAAATAATCATTTTCTAGTCGTATTGGTCTCTAATGGCGTACAAAATAAAATATCTTCTGTAATACCATTTTTCGTATCGTATCTTACGAATGCTATAAACTTGGCACAGTTAGAAATATATGTAGATTCGTCCATCTGTAGGGAGAAGTGCGTGCACTTCTTAATATTTTCAACAATTTGTGTTCGAATATCTTCTGCCATGCCACTTATTCCTCCTTGAATAGTACTGTTGGACAGCGGTATTGTTTTTAACTTTGCAGCCTCTTTTTCACCAACCATTATTTGCATCATTTCAACAGCTGCTGGCAAGATCAGATCTTCAGCAATTGTATGTGGCTTACTGGATTTTGCAATGCGAAATGCAACTGGATAACTTGCTAGTAATGCTTTTTCGTTATGAGTGGTTGTTGATGTAAAAGTAGCTTGCTCCTTGTGCAGGGAGTTTAGCTTTCTTTAAAAGAATTCCACGGGCTTCTCTTTGTTGTCTGGATGTTTGCTATTTAAATGTCAAAGTAGCTTTGATGGCTTCATACTTTCTTTTGAGAAGACTTCTCCACATACGACACACTGTGGTTTATTAGAAATAACGGTAAAACCATATTTAAGATATTCATCGTTGTACAATCTATTTTTCTTTTTATATTTGTCACTTCCAGACGGAGATGGTTGTAATGATCTTTTTAAAAATTTATCCGTATTTAACAAACCAATAAATTTCAAAATAACCGATATTGCACTCAGTAGCTAACAACACAGCACACAAGTTGGAAATTATGCCTCGTCGCGCTTCGCTGCTTGTATAAAGCCAATCTGAAACTTCCAGAAAGCTCCAGTGCCATCTAGCACTCTCTCGAATATGGTAGAAACTTCCGTAAAACGCGAAGAACAAAGAAGAAATTGTGCTACTTGGTGATAGATGGCGCAGGTAGCAGCTAGAAATATTGGTAAACATAAAGTTTAAATCTTTCTTTTTTTACATTGGTTGATCTTTTTAACATTGTTTTTCAAGTATAATTATATATTCAAATATATGTCAAAACATAAAAACAGAAGAGATTTTTTTATTTTTATACTTGGTGCTTTACGACTAGGAGGAAAATCCCAGTAACAGTGGCGTAACACCTAACAGTCGCTGTTTTATTATGAGGGGGTCTCGAACAAAATTCTTGCCTTAAGGGGGGCCCTTTAAAAAAAAAGTTTGAGGATCACTACTCTAAATAATTATTAATAAATAGTATTTATACAATTTCTGTAAATGACCATTAAACTTCGTAAAACTTACTAAATATGTAAAAAAAAAATTGAAAATTTAAACATTATCTTAACGAAACAATCACATTCGGACACGCCCGAACAAGAGCCATTATATCGTTACGATATTTATTTACTTCCAATTTACCTCATGTTTACATCTATTCAAATCGTCTGTATCTGTTTTAAAGGCCTATATGTGCGTTATTGTAAACAAGGAACAAATATAACGATGTTATCAAAGCAAATGCTCAACAATATGTCCACCTGAAATATTATTTTGAACAAGCGGACTGATAAAATTCTAAATTCGGATCATTTTTGCTTTGTCTAACAGCTCTTGAGTGTTTCTACATGCAAGCTTTAAATACTTTGTTGATTCACAATCATGACTAAATTAAACGAAAGAAAAAGAATTGAAATATTGGTTATGATTGGATATGGTAACAGAACAAGACCTCAAGAGGAAGTTTCTCAGTTATTTAATGATAAGTACCCACAAAGGAACCCAATAGTCAACTGTGAGCAAAATAGAAAAAAAAGTTCCGTGAATTCAGTTATGTCAGAGGTCTATCAAAAAGTGGACGTCCAACAATAAACGAAGATGCTCGTTTGAATATCTTACTACATTTGCGAGAAAATCCGCCCAAAACCAAGCCGCTGTCACTGCGGACCACAATACTAGTCAGTGTTCTGGAATAAAACACCTGAAAAAACAAATATGGCATCCTTACAAACTTTCACTATTACAAGCTTTAAATGAAGATGATCCGGATAAGCGAATAGAATTTTCCGAAACAATGACAAACATTTTATCTGGACGGCACCATAATGGATAAAATTGTAGGTACTGGGCACCATAAAATCCACACTGGTTTCGCAAGAATAAAACACAATACTCTTAGGAAGTCAGGATGTTTGGACAGAAATTGCTGGCAATTGAATTATTGGACCATACTTTTTTGAGGACACATTGACAGAACTGCATCTTCATTTTTTTTCAAAATGAGTTAGTTCCGGCATTTGTCAATATTTTTCCCAACGCTGATAATCCCGATATCCCAAATAATTCTTTATGGTACCAGCAAGACGGAGCACCACCACATTATAAACAATCGATGCGTCAGTATCTCAATTATGCTCTTCCTAACCTGTGGATCGGTCAACGAAGTGCAGTAGAATAGCCTGCAAGATCTCCAGGTTTGACACCTCTGGATTTCTTTTTATGGGGCGTGAAAGGTGCTGTATACAAAGAGAAACTAGACAATCTGGAAGACCTAATGGAGAGGATAAGAGCTACCTTCGGAGCAGTTGCACCAGAAACTATATCTAATGTTTTGTTGGAATTTCAGAATAGGTTACCTTATTGTCAAGAAGCTATTAAAAAAATGCCGTTGGCGTCGCTACATTTACACGCATCACCCTATTTATCCGAATATTATATCAAAAAATGCGGAATTTACAAACAAAATTGACCTGTTTATGGAATTTTTCTAAAAAACAATACTTTCCCTTTTATCGAATTTATTCCTTACTTTTGACTCGCAGATAATAATTCTATTTTATTACTATATACAGGGTTAGTCAAAAAGATAATTTTATTGACATGACGGCACGACTTACTCTTTAAGAAAAAAGGAAGATTGTAGCTTGAATGGAAGTTTTTTTGTCACCATCAGTAGCGAAAAATAAATTTCAGGAATAGTGTAACAGGGACACTCCAAGTCATATAACCATCCGTCGAATTTATTAAAAGAAATGTGAGCATAGGATCCATTGTAAATGACTGTAAAGAAAACAGTGGAAGACCCACTGAAATTTTAATATTATTTAAGTCTGTAATAAATGTATTTATTGATGCAATTTTTTTCTTATGTAATAATGTCTTTTGTAGTGTAAATGACCTATCCTCATTTTCAAATTTTGTTACAAACTGAACAAATACAGTTCTCGTTTCTTATCACTGCTATTATTTTGCACACCACTGTAAATACCAAGAAGGTAAACTGCTGCCATTTCATATCTGCTCAATATGTAGCTGATATCCTTACTTGCTCCAATTTTGATTGTATCTTGTGGAAAACAATTGTAGCCCAGAATTTTTGGAAATATATCTTACTGGGAGGCTTCTTTTATTTTAACCCATTAATGGCTAAAGTATCATAAACGAAACATTAAAGTGTATATATTTTTTACACCCTTACTTGTCATATATTACTGATTTCAAATCATATATTTACTTTGGACATAATAGATGAAACGTCGGGATATAGAAAATGCTGTTGTAATGTGTTTTTCAACAAGACGTGTAATTTTAAACATCGCGCCAAGTGTTAACATACAACTGTAATTGCGATAACATTTGACAAGTAAAAACTAAGAGATTTTCAGATATGGATCGATACACACTCACACAACGCACTGAAAAAGTGAAAATTCACTACTAAAATGGTGTAAATATCGCGGAAACGGTTCGTAAAGTTCGTACTACTTTTGATCAATAAATTCGAACGTCTCGGACAAGTTAGTGATGTGAAGACTCCAACTCGTGCTCATCCGGCCAGGTCAACTAAAAATATCGCCGCTGTAGCTGAGAGTGTGGCTGAAAACCGAGGTTTGGCCATTTCGAGACTTTCACAGAAATTGGAAATATCGCAAGCCAGTTTGCACTGCATTTTGCATAAAGATCTTGGCCTACATGCGTATAAGTTGCAGTTGACAGAAGAATTGAAGCCAGCAGATCACGCACAACGTCGTACATTTGCTGACTGGGTGCTGGGAATGCATGAACAAGATCATGATCTTTTCAACAAAATTATTCTGAGTGATGAGGCTCATGTTCATCTGTCTGGATACGTAAACAAGCGAAACTGTCGCATCTGGGGCTCCGAAAACCCAAGAGAAATAGTCGAACAACCTCTCCAACCACAACGAGTGACAGTTTGGTGCGGTTCTTGGGCTGGCGGTGTAATCGGGCCATACTTTCTCGAAAATGCTGCTGGTTCGACCGTTACAGTAAATGGATTGCGCTACCGAATGATGTTGACTGATTTTTTTTTGGCCTGAAATTGACGCTATGGATGTTGACGACGTTTATTTTCAGCAAGACGGCGCCACCTGCCACACAGCTCGTGAAATAATTGCTCTATTACGTGAAAAATTTCCTGGACGCGTGATTTCTCGAAATGGAGACTTGGCCGCCGAGATCGTGCGATTTAACACCATTAGACTTTTTTCTTTGGGGCTACATTAAAGATAATGTCTACGCCAATGTTCCAGCAACGATTCAAGCACTCAAAGAGAATATTAGAGCTGCTATTAGCAAAATACAACCGCTATTATGCGAAAACGTGATGAAAAATTTCATCAAAAGAATGACCGTTTGTAGGCAGAGCCGAGGCGGATATTGTATTCCATTACTAACTTAAGAGTTTCTACTTTGGATTAAAATAAAAATATAATCACTTTTCACGAAAATATTGCGTTTTTCTGTTGATTTAAAATGACACCTCCTGTTGAAAGACCTTGTATAATCAAACGTCTTTACAACTACTGTTTACATATTGATAATTTCACTTTAGCGCGCATCCTTTTATAAAAATTTACACGAAATATAGTAAAATGTCCCCTACACAATTACCCTATACAAAACAACTGTTGTTTTGGCTACAGAGAAGTACCTTTCATCGCTAGAGATAATAGTTACAACCCTGTGAACTTAATGTTTCGTTTTCGATACTTTGGCATAATATATGAAGTAAAACTATTATCACACGAATTTTTTTATTCTTCTTTGCTAAGCGATTTTGTGGTGTATTTTAGTTGTATTAGGACTAGATATCGAGAGAGAATAGAAATTTGTTTCTTTGTTGCCGTTTTATAAAATTATATATATTTATACATAACAACATTCATGGTTACTTACTGTGTTTGTAGTGAATATTCTTAAGTTTAATGCTATTTCAGACATTTTTTCAGAATGAGATATGTATGAGTATATAATTATTTCCTTTGTTACCTCTGGTTTCAAAAAAATACGTTTTTTGTGTAAATTTATGAAATGAAAGGACCTCTAACTATTCAATAGATGCTCCTCTGTCAGTAGACAAAGACGATATAAATGCTACTCTCCTTATGCAGCAACAACATATGGTAAATGTTGTTGGAATAAGCAGAAAAGAAAAAGCCAAAAATAAAACAAATCATTTGGTTGGTTGAAAATATTTACATTTTGGTACACTTTCCTATAATTTGTCTAACAATGAGCAGATATTGAGGCCACTGTTGTGGAATAGTCGAGGAAATAACCAATAGGAATGCGCAAGCTTTGGATTTTCATTGGTTATTCATTTTAGCGGACGCAACCGTTGTGGAACAGTTGAGACTGTTACACAACGGTTGCGTCCGCTAAATACGACCAGTGTATTCTAGTAGGCATTCAGCTAAAATGTTCATCTAGGGAAAGGCTGTTTGGATTTACAATTTGGTGCCTTTTTTACTTCTACCAATTTCTGCTTTATGGAGGAATATTTGCTGAAATACATAAACCTCAATATCCTTTAGCCACAACCATTAAATAATGAGATTTATTGCTGCAGTCCCAAATTCATCGCAACACAGGCTATTTTTCAATAACTTTTTCCCTAGCTTCATTTTTTTGTTTTTTGAAGGAAAATGGTCCTTTTACAGCCACGGTAACAGAAACTTGTCTACAACATTGTTCATTAGAATACGAGAAAGTAGCACAAAAAAGAATAGAGGATATTTCAAAAAAAAATATCGCTATTACGTACTTATACGTAATATTTTGTTAATACATTATGTCAAAATAAACATTATTTTTCACCAAGTTGGAACTATTTTATTTATTTGAAATATATCGAATATTATTTAAATAAAGCCTATTAGAAGACATATAAACAAATGTAATTTTTTTCTGCTTGGGCATTAATCGGTTAAAAGGAACGATAATGTTCACTATGTGAAAAAAGCAACTAACCTCTTTAAGTTTTCTATCCAGCAATTCCTGCGATTCTTGGTCCTTCTTAACCATTTCTAATTTTTCTATAAGTATCGCGGCGAATTGTTGAGGATTCATGGGTTGACACTGTCTGGTATCTAACCTTTGGGTGCGAGGTATTAACGTTTGATGTAAATGGGTTTCCTTATTTAACGCTGCCGATTCTCTAGCCTGCCTTGCCTCGTGAGCTTGCGTCTTGCGTCTGGAAGATCTACATATCGATTTACCATCGCTGGAGAATTAAATAATCCTTTAGAACGCATGTTTTACAACAACTTAATGAAAAAAGCTACGTCCAAAAGTATTTTTAACCATAATAAATTTAATCTTATATTTTCCTTATACATTTCCAATTTTGGACATAGCGACAACTGTAGTACATTTATTAAATTCAATTTAATAAAACAAATCAGTTGAGTTATTACAAAACTACCGTAAGGCATTCCAAACTCTACATGAGCCATGCAAGTTACACTAACAGGAAATAAAATACCATGCTTTATTGAAGGACATACCTTTTGTAGAACTTCTGATTAGAAAAAAATAAGATATAAACCAGAAAAATAGAGTGCTGTATTGTTAACGAAGATCTCAATAGATAATTTAGTACTTACTAAGCAAACAATGTTTAAAGTTAACTCAATAACAGTTTGAATATCCGATATTTAAGAAGTGTTAGACCGAAAACGTTTGGTGCTTTGCTTATTATTTAGTTTCGCTTATTTCCACCAATTTGTTTTGTGCTGAACTACAATTTTATTAATCAATTAACTATAAGAAATTCAATATCCGTTGTATTTGTGTTAATAATATATGGAAAGAACTAGTCGTCAAATAAAATTTAAATTGTATAGTACTAAGCGTCATTTGTCTTTAAAAATCAATCTGGTGAATTTAGCAAAGGTAAGTGGACATTTTCAATAAAGGAGCAATTAATAATAAATTTATTTTAAGCCAACTATATATATTTCAGGTTAGATTGTACACGAATAACTGATAAAATTAATTTTATTATCAATAATTAGATTAGTAGATAACGAAAAATATGAAAATTATCACATTATCGATATTTTAAAAACATTAAAGGTACATATGAGCGCACGCAGAGTGCTAGTAAAAAAATATAGGAGTGACTACGCGAATTTATATAGTTGGTGGTAGGTAAGTTTCTTCAGTGCTTTAAAAAGTACCTGCAATAAAACTACTGCACTTTTAAGAAAATTAGCACACATCCAGTACAAACCGTCGACTTGCAATAAAATACGATTCCACTTCTGAATTGTGATAAGCGAAGATGCGTACTGATCCAATGATTGATTGTTTTCAAGTGATAAGGAAATGCCACACACACCAATTTCCTCCATATGATAATTATGAGTTACATCTTCTATTTATTTACTTGTTTTAAATATTTTTAGCTTAAAATTGGTTTTACATTTACTCCCATGAATCTCAAAAAACTGAAAAATGTACTTTCTATAAAAAAATTAATTTATAACTAGAGTTGCAACTCTCGGCGGCGCGACAGGATCGGATCCGTTGCTGTGCGTGGATAAGTATATACAAGATGTTTCGGATTAACAAATTGAACTTTTTAATATAAAAATAGGTGTAATACTAAATTTAAAACCCAAGTGCATAAAAGCTCTACGTTCAACCGAGTCGCAGAAAAAGATTATCAAAGAAGTGCCTAGAACTAAGTCCGGCAATGACCGATCGCCTAACGTACTGCCACGCAACGGACGCGATGATGCGGCCCCGGCGCTGACTGATGTAAACAAAATAATGAATCGGTCTGAGTAGTACAGTCACCACCGCTATTAGTTTAGTTTGTCTATAGACATAACTTACAGGGCGCACAACTTTCATTCATTCAAATTGAAATCAATAATTGATAACGTTATAGGTTTTGAAGTAATTGCTTAAATAAAACTTAGAAATTGTGCAGAAAGAAATTAGGTATTCATAGAAATTTCTGGCTTTTATTTACAAATAACAACAAATTGGGTGAGGAGGACGAGTCGTATGGTTACCGCGAAGCGCTGGTTTGAATCCTTTGGACTTTTTTGTGTGGGCACATGAAAGATTTAGTCTACAAAAGAGCAGAGACTGTAAATGAAGACCTTAGACAGAGAACTTTTCAAGCAGCAGCCCATATTCCAGAAGCTGCCAGATTACACCGCGAGGTTTTATGTTGTCACTATTAGAAGAATCATTATTTTTACTTTATTAGTAACTGCTTGAAGAAAATTTTATACCCAAACTAAAAATTATTCGGGAGTAAATTAGATACTCTGAGAAATCTCCCTCAATTTGATGTACAAATAACAAAACTGTTGTATTTCAACTTTCGATTGTAAATCATCGGCATTTTTCTTTAATCCAATGACTAGATCGTTGATCATGAACTAACGTATTATGTGATGTTAAAACAAACATCACCTATTTCGAGGCGACGAAAATATGTTTGTGTCAGCTAAAATGCACGACGCGACCAATGTGCAACGTTTCTTCTATGTTTGGTGGGTCCACAAGTGGCCGCTTATTAAACTTTACTTACAACTAGAAAGGTATGATAAATAACAAATAATTTATCATCGCTGTCGGGGAACGATTTTGCAAGAAAGCATTTTTACACGAAGTAGAGGAACAAATATTATCGTAAATATTATAAAATGTTGTTCGAAAATTTACACAAAAAAAATTATTCAATAGGAGCATACGTTTTGCGGATTTGCCTTTTTTTCCTTACTTACTTATTACCAGGGATGCGATTTTAGGCCACCTACTAGCGTAGCATTTTTCACTTGACTGTACTAGCATCGGTATTGGTTGAAACTGACACGCTCCGCCACAGTTTATCATATGTGAGAATATACTGTGATTGAGTGGTCGATCGACGTGATAATAATGCACTGCGGCAATACTTGCACTTACAATTATTTATAAGAGACATAGTATGCTTAATTAACTAAAAATGTTAACAATTTTAATAGAAAGCAGATTAGACAAAAATCCTGATTTAGGTAAATTGAAAATAATATCTACTTTTCACCAAGATAGGGATCATTTTCTTGATCACACTTTAAACTATAAGGAAGATGAAATAAAAAAACTTTGTTATGCACCGGCTGTTACTTGTGACGTGTAGAGAAGTTATATAAAGCTTTGTTACGAGACAATCAAAAACGATTTATTTTTGAAAACATAAAAAGCACTTGATTACCGTGAATCAGTAGTTAGTACCGTAATACATTAGTTTAATATTTACTTGTTTTAATAGTAACTTGACAAATGAAAATTGTTACAAGTAATTATTGCAATATGTTAGTTGTATTTCTTCACCATCCCTACCAACGACCACGTGCGTATTCCCACATATCTATGCGTACACTCGGAGCAGCAAATTTTCATATTTCGTATCTCGGCGGTTGGCAGAAATCGCATCCCTGCTTATTACTATTATTACATCTAGCTTTATATGTGAGACACCCTGTATATGTAATCAACTAGCCAATAAATCGCTAAGTGTAAAACAGGCTTTACACGTCGCGATTTATTGACCAATTAATTGAAGAAGTTGATTTCCGATTTTATTGTAACCTATAAAACAGCAAAAATCGTCCGATTTTTTGAAGAATTTATCGTAGGATTAACTGAATTGGGTAGAACATGCTCTACTTTTGCTACGATTTTCCGATTTTTTTTACTAACTTTGCTATTTTAATACCAACCCAGTAACAGAAAAGTACCTACGAATTTAATGTTTTAAAGTAAAGTGAGGATAAATTTCGAAAATTTACAATGGATAATTTGAATTTATTAACCGAAACCGAAGTAACCTAAGCTATATCGATGCCTATAGCAAAACTGCCAAAACATTGGACAAATGTAGATTGCCAATAAAAATGTAATATTTAATAATTCCCCCGTTCAACTATTAACGAAACTAAATGAATATTCACGATAGTTAAAAAATTGTCCAATTTATTGTAGAATGTAAAACAGCATATTTCTACCGATTACTTGGTCAAAAATAATTAATTGGCCAACAAATCGCTGCGTGTAACACAGACTTCAAAAATGTGTTGAAGATATAATGACGTCAGAGGCATTTTAACAGTAATTTAAAAATCACAATTTTTTTTTTAATACAATTGAGTTACAACAGATTTTGATTTAATTCTTATTCGCTGCACTAACGGGTCTTAAACATTAGGTAACTTGTAAGAAATACTCCTGTACCCTATTCTGTTCGTCACAAATTACACTTGCTGTTTTCTGTATACAGTGAGATTAAAAAGGGCGATTAAGTTGGCAATCCGGAAACAGATATTTTTGTCTTCTTAAATTTATAACGTCTTCTACTGTTAAAATTTCCTCTAATTTTATAGTTGTAATTGTCATGACAAGCGGATATTTTGAGTGGGATTTATCGTGCGTGGTTTACTTACTATTCTCATTTTATTTCAAATTTATATATATTTATATTTATAAAAAAATAGTAGTTAGTACTAAAGGTCGGTAAGAATGGTGTTTTCTGTGAAACAAGATAAATTTATCGTAATGGCGTATTTTGGTAGTGGGATGCAAAATGAAGAGGGTTCTTGGATATTCTCGACGGAATTATGCTATGAGCAACACATCGCAATGTGTCCAGAGGATGTTGTACCGTTTGACATTTTGCTCAATATCAACAACGTACTGTGGCACGTTTTATGGACTCTGGAAGTGCATGCCAACGGAAGCTCGCTGGTAGACCTGGAATTGTAAGATATCAGTTAACGAATGCAACAATGTCCTAATAAATCTCTTCATAAACTATCACAGCAAACAGGTTTTTCTTGTCTTTTAAATATATGTAAAAAACATTTCTGTTCTAGAGCTAGTATATGGAAGTTGTCACAGCATAGTTTGTAAATTACACATGCGTCCATATAAAATGATTGTGATTCAGCAACTGTTTGCTCAAGATTTTAATGCTGAAATACAATATTGTCAATGGTTTCTTAACGTAATAATACATTGAACAATACATTTTTTACCAATGAGGCTTGGTTTCATTTATTTGGCAATGTAAACAACTCCCACAACTATCGTACTTGGTCCACTGAAAATTCACATATTTTCGCTTAATTACAGCCAATTAAATGGTGTATGCGTAGCAATGTCACGTAGGCGAGTTATCGGTCCCATTATCTTTGACGAGAATATTAATGCTGAGAGATATAGAGAACACACCTTAAATCCACTTATAGCTGAACTAAATGATGATGAAATGCAACATGGGTATTTTTAACAGGATGGTGCCACTGCACATGCAGCTGCAGCTACATTGTAATATTTGAAAGGACACTCCCACTTTGAGAGTAATTAGCAGAAGAAGATGGCCACTAAGATCACCCGATCTGTCTCCTTTAAATTTTTATTTATTTGGAAGAAGAATATAATTTATCATACTCAGCTTCATGATATTGACGAACTACAGGCAGCAATTGAAAACGAAATTTGAAATAGTAATATCAAGATGTTACAAAATGTTTTTGAAAACCTAAAACGAAGAGTTCATTTTGAACATTTTTTTGTAAGAAACCTTTGTTGTACGTACTGAAGTAATTGCAAAGCGAGGTAACGTTTCTCCGCGGCATAGGCGTGCGCTTTCTTCAGTAAGTACAATACCAAAAAATTAGTAATAAACATTAAAAGTAGAAGCACCGTTATCAGTATTATCACCCACTGGAGTCGTAAAAAGTTGACAACATTAGATATGTTTCCATAGTTCCAGTTCCACTTTGAACGATGTTCGCCGTGCTGAAAAAAAGTGTTTATATTTTGAAAAAGATCGTTCGACATTTACGGATGTAATACACGCATGATTAAAATACTCTTTGAATTCAGTTAACGAATTTGTTTTAACGTGATATAATCGGGATCTTTCTTTAACACAATCTCGAACTTTTCTAAAACGCGATTATATTTTGCGTCATGTATAGTGCAATGTATGTACTCCGTCCACTATTTGCAGTGACTCCACTAACGACAACGCTCTATTTTGTAATTGTTCTATTATGTCATGTAATTATAGTTGTGTATATGTTTATAGCTGTTACGAGTAGTTTGTAACTCTCTTTCAACGGAAATATCTTGAAATTTTATCTGGCTCTCCATAATAGCGGCAGCATCGGTAGGATTGAATTGTAGAATAATAGCTTTTACTTGTTTGAAATATTCGGCATAATAAAGATCTGCCTGCAACCATGTTGCCCAACGTGTAAGAATCGGCTGTGGTGGTTCACGAATACCGAATACACTATGCGTGAAACGGCCCAAAACGTTTTGGACATTTGAGAAACACTTTTTTTGTACTTGCTATTAATGCATCTACCTCGGGATAACATTGTCTAATAGTTTGCAGCACTATCGCTCATAAACACTTGACGTGGTGAGACTTGAACGTTTTCTAACGTACTAAGTCTCACTCACACTTTTCCAGTCTTTTGCTAGCTAGTAGCAGTGGAGATGTCGGTTTATGAGGAGTCATTACACGTACTGTAACATTTAGAATAAATTTATTTTACAATCCGTTGCCTCGTCAATACATAGCCAAAGCAACTAATTTTTTAATATAGATTTGATTTTCTTTTCCACGTATTGACGTAAAAATAAAACATGGTTACGTGCCGTTTTCATAGTTGGCAACTTTAACTCGGGGTTGTACTTATACCAAAAGTTCTGAAACGGTTCTTTTTCGAGTAAGCGAAGTGACAAATTATAGGTTATCATCATGACAAAAAAAATCGAAAATAAAGAAGTTCTCGTTGGTGCTCCCTTTTTTCTATTTCTGTGTTGTTCGATACTTACATTTTTGTTACAGTCCGCCTTATTCCAGCACATCAAATGTTTCTCGCACACTTTACGAACTATTTTAGCATCGTCATAGAACAAATCCGGAAAATCACAGATAAACTTATTTACTGTGCCAGCAAAGGGTCGTTTTTTAGCCTTGTTCACATTACACATTTTAAATCAATAATTATATATTTATAACAAATAACACGTAGCAAAACACAGTGCACGCTCTCGTTTCCTAAAGTTAACGAAAAATAAACAAGCGGACAAAGCGAGAATCGATTTTTGCACACAGCCCGCTGCTCCGGTGAAACGCCTATGTATGGCAGAGACGATTACCTCGCTCTAGTAATCAATGTAGTAAATAAGTTTTGTATTCATAAATTAATCTATAGAATTCAAATGTCAGTATAATTACTTGGGACTTACATTGTCTCATTTGTTATAAATAAATTGTAATAAATACGTGTGAATATTACAATTACCTATCCTGAATACAACTTCCCGTCTCTGACGCTACTAAAGTTTTCATAACAATTTGTTTCATTTTACTACCAATTTTTCAGGTGTGCCAACACAATCAGACATTTTTTATCTCAATGTATTTTAAGCAAGAATAATATAACCGCTAACAAAGCCAATATAATGCAAAATAATAACATGTGACATTAGTTAAATTCAGCAACATTTATTAAACATTACTTAGATATAAGAAAATAACATTCTTTCCTACTTTCTTATGCTTTATTGCATAACATATACCTTTTTGATATTGTTTAAGTAAATTTCTTTGTGTCCACTTAAATTTGCATAATAAAATTAAGAGAATTAAAAAATGACGCTATGTCTTTTCTTGTTTTTTTTTAATACACTACTCATTCATGTAATTACTTAAGTGCATTTTGCTTAAATGCTTCCATATTCGTATACCTTTCCGCATACCCATAGTTTAGTTAGAAAATTTAGAAAGTTAGAACATCTATGAATGTTGAATGTACCGCCACCATCGCATTGTCGGATGCCAACTTCTCAGTTATCAAAGAGAGATCGAGTATACTTACATTGAACTGTCAGTCATGGACATGTTATCGGACTCTGTCCTTGCGTCCGAGTGGCTACTCAATGATTGCCTTTCGCTGTCTTGCCTCGAGACCGGATTGTAAGAATTGTAGATCAAATGCTGTGGTCCCATGCCACGATACATGAACAAACTATATGTACCACACGCAAATTTCAATTAACAAAACAACAGAACGAAACATAAAATATAAGTAACCTAATAATTTAATATATTACAGGGAGAAAATTACTACTTATTAGAGCATTATATAAGAGCCAGTTGAAAAATAACTTTAAGTACTCATATTATTTGTTACAACTGACAAATTGAAAGGCTACATAATCTAATTCCGTAAAAGCAGTGATTCTGCCGCAAAGTTCACTAGGGTGTAAAGAGCAAATGGGAAGCAGATAAAGCGCAAAAGATAAAAAGAAATCCTGCTTATAGCAGTAACGTTCGTTACTTACTCAGCATACGCTTCTGGCTTAGGTCTTACGTCCATTGCTCTATGTTTTTGAGTAACCAGCAACATGTCCTTCGTTAACCTCACGTTACCGCCAAGATTAGGTGTTTGGTAACCTGTACTCATACAACCAGTTCCTAAGAAAAAATAAAAATATTAATTTATCAATTTACCTGATATGCAGTAGATATATTGTTGTAATAAGTGCGGGGTGGATAAATAAATAAAGTATACATTGGAAGCAGCCAAGAGGTTGAAGTTCCATAGCAAAGGAAGTAGCATTCTCGCTTCTGCTTATCTCCCGTATGATGCACCAAAACCATCGCCATCAGACGATGTGGAAAGGTTGGTAAGATACTGCGAGGACTCTCACCTCCAGGTCATCATCGGAGCGGACACCAACTCGCACCATACTGCATATGGGAGTACCGACACAAATAATAGAGGCGAGTCGCTATTGAAATTCATTGCCTCTAGAACCCTAGTGATTTTGAATAGGGGTAGTGAACCAACTTTTGTAACGCAGAGAAGGAAACAGGTAATTGACATAACTCTAAGCTCCCTATACATTAGTACTCAGGTTAACTAAGTGTTAACCAAGTCCTAAGATGGGCTAAAAGAGAGTCATGGAAGAAATTCTGTGGAGATATTGGAACCACATTTGAAAGTGCAAGACTTCATAGACTACTTGCTAAAGATCCAATAAATCCTCTGGGGAATATTAGAAAACCCACAGGAGAATTTACGAACATTGTGACAGAAACGCTTGAGGTTTTACTGGAAGCGCACTTCCCAGGTTCAAAGAATGTTAACCTGAAAAGCGTACCAAGTACCCGCGACCTCGAATGGTCTTTCCGAAGGCCAAAAAGGGATGACTGGCAGCTAGCTTAACGGGCAATAACATACGGCAGGATCGTCTGGACAATCCAACTCGTTTGAGGCCTGTAAGTCATCTGGACCTGACAAGATCTTTCCCAGCCTTGCTACAGCAAGGTAAAAATGCAATAGCGCCAATGCTTTGCGCAATTTATAGAGCCAGCTTGGCGCTGGGTTACGTCTGGAATAGGGCTAAGGTTGTATTTATTCCAAAACCTGGGCGTTGTTGATACGCTGAGGTAAAGGCATACAGGCCAATAACCCTATCATCCTTCATCTTAAAGACCATGGAAAAACTGCCTTAAAAATATATCAGGGAAACCTCTCTAATAGAAATGCCATTACATCCCAATCAGCATGCCTATCAAGCAGGTAAATCATGTGAAAGTGCCTTGCATCAATTCGTGTCGCGGGTGGAAGCATCCTTAAATAATCAAGAAATTGCATTGATGTTTCTAACCGTTTTTGAAATACTCGCATTTTTTGAAAATGTTTGGCAAATGGACGAGTGCATGTGAACTTTTATAATAGTGGATGTTTAACTTGGAAAATTGAAAGTTTGCAGAACTGTTGAAAGTATAGGGTAGGACTAGAAACCGAATGAATTTTTTCGAAAACATCATTCGACAATTACGAATAAACTTTCAAACGGAGAAATTGTCAAAACTTAATTTTTTTAATGCACCTACCTATTTTTCTCTTTCTTGTTAAATTGGTCTTACAAAAAAAAAAAGAAAAAAAATGCCCTATTCATTATGCATCTAAAACGGATACTTTTCAAGATATTTAGGAAAACGTGTATTGTAACACAATTTTCTCTCAAAAAAA
Source organism: Dynastes maya (assembly GCA_029619315.2). NCBI lineage: Eukaryota > Metazoa > Arthropoda > Insecta > Coleoptera > Scarabaeidae > Dynastes > Dynastes maya. Next base: position 32,538,703 of record JAROYE020000006.1, on the reverse strand, counting down.
AAAAAAGAGTACCCACCAATGAGAATACAGTGTCAATTATTATGCTCGGCTTCGGCAGATATAAAAGCTCTTGCCAACGAACACATCAAAAATTCTTTAAAAAAGCACATCATGAGAAATTATTTAATTAAAAAGGCGTTTTACTCTGTACAGGAATACTTGCTAAATAATTCTAGTGATATGGTGGATTTTATTCCATAAGTTTGTAATAGTTTCTCTCTTTTGTTTTTCTTTTGATGTATGTAAGTACTATTATATTATTATGTATATTTGTGAATTTCCCAATGTATACTCTTTCATAATTGATCGATGCAGTTCATCGTAAGACAACCTGTATGTTTTAATAAAACAGAACACTGGAAATGTGCTCAACGCAGAGATCATTATTAATAAATAAACAAATACTGATAGTGAAAGCGAAAAAAATGTAAATATTTTTGTGCCCGCTCATCAAAAACACTCATGAGCCATCATTGAGTAGTACTACCTATGGTGAGAGAATTCGAAAAAAAAACTCTATTTTACTATATTAGGCTAGTTTTTCGCTTAGTCTGTTAATTCAGTTTTACTGCTGATGATGATAGCTTGGCTATTGAAACCTACGTCCAGTGCGAATGGAGTATTGTGATAAGGATCTTTAGTGAAATATTTCAGTGTTCCAGTGCCACAGAGTTCGAGTACTTGTTTAGAAAATTCCAGCTTTAATTTATCAATATAACCCTATCTTACATCATACACTAATCAGATCTTTAATTATTATCTTGAATTCATAATAGTTGCGAAGAATTATCTTCCACCCATGCACTATATAAGTAGACACGCTGTATAAGTTTATTGTGGGATATAATTTTCGGCGACATATTTTAATATCTTTTGTTAAATTATTTACTTTTACAAGAAATTTTACATTTAAGCAGTGTAATCCGCAATATTCTGATTAATTTATTGACACTCTGAATCACCCAACACCACTTACAACATACACGTTCAACATTTCACTAACCTGGTGTTAATCCCAAAGCTGCTGATGAAGGCGGTATGAACTCCATATCCTCATGGATGATAGGCAACGGGCCAATACCCGTCGCCAAATTCGACAATTCCCGCGTACTGACCGAACTACTGGAAGAACTCGATTCGCTACTGAAATCACTACTGCTACCGTTTGGATTGTGGACAGACTGAAAACAAGAGAATCCTAAATACATCATATGTACAAAATTAGAGCCATGCTACTATTTTAAGATACGAGGTAATTACTGTGAATAATAATAAACCGACCGTAAGTCTTTTATGTTTATCGCCTTTAAGTGTTTAAGTTACGTGTCAAATGGTTATAACGAACAATACACGTGGTAGCAATTAGGTGCATCTAATGGGAATCAGCTATGAATGCGCGAACTTAAAACAATTATATTGCAACTCAACGTACAATGCTAATAATAAAAACAGAATATTGTATTAAAGTAGAAATTCGTAATACGAGGGCTATACAAATGAAATAAAAGTGTCCACAACGACACGACATATTTGTTATTTATTTGTCAAACAAAGGGGCAACATTGGTTTTTATAGCTGCATTTGTTGTCCAGACTGTGACGCCTTATACATAGGTCAAACTGGCCGTTCATTTAATGTTAGATATAAAGAACATCTTAGATCATTTAATCTCCAAAAAGAGGATTTTACTTTGTCAAATCACATCCTAGAATCAGGACACACATTTCCAAACTTGAAAGATGTAAATATTCTTCACAGAACAAACGGAGGCTTATAATAAGATTAATCCCAACCAAGTATTTAATGATCAGGGAGATCTTGTGTATTCGCCTATGTTTGAAATATTTAAGAAACCTGCTTGAAATATTTATTTAATTACGTATTAATTTTCTTAGTATTCAATCCGTTAGTTTGTGCTTTTAATTGAAATTTACATGTAATGAATTTGTTATCTAATAATTTTTTAACAGTTAGAATCTCTGTATATACGAGGTGTGACAATTAAATAACCGGACTGGTGCTACAAAACATTTTATTGACCACCAACTACATTACAAAGTTTATCCCCTTCAATGCACTCTCCTTGCCGATCCCTACAACGCTCCATACAAATTTTCCAGTGTCGAAAGCAGTGCTGGAAGTCCGTTTCTGTCAGCTTGTTGAGAACCTCCGTCGCTTTCGTTTTCACCGCTTCCACACTGTCAAATCTTGTCCCCTTAAGCTCCGATTTTACCTTAGGAAATAAAAAAAAGTCACAGGGGGCCAGGTCGGGCGAGTACGGTGGGTGGTCCAACACGGTGATGCCGGATTTCGCAAAGAACGCCTTCACAGAGAAGGCAGAATGGACTGGCGCATTATCTTGGTGGAGCATCCAGGATTTGCTCTTCCACAAATCGGGTCTTTGTCTTCTCACTCGTACACGCATGGTAGTTAGAACCTCGCGTTTCACAAGAAACTTGTAGTTAACTCGTTACTCGATCTGAACACTCTGCATTTTTCCGACGCGACGCTAGTGTAAGGACTTGAACAGACGATTGCTACAGCGAGACTGAGCGACGTACGACCGTGCCCATCGCGCTCAGGGTGGAGAAAGCATCTACAAGCACAGACATGTTCAAACCTGCCGTGGCGTGCTCGCTGTTTGCCGATAGTAGCACCAGTCCGGTTATTTGACACACCTCGTATAGGTATTGTATAACGTTATTTCTTCATTCACTTAATAATCGTAATCGCGTTTGAAAAAGTCACATTCTAGTGTCGATACTACAGTGACGTCTTGTTGCATTTAAATGTAATAATAAAATACATACTAAATTGTTTCATTGCAATTTTCATCATTAACAAGTTGTGTTAAGTTACAATAGAAGCTGCCCAAAGATTTTCAAAAATGGAAAGAAAATGAGCCAAGTTTAACAGCGATGACTTTGTTATGACAGCAAGACTATAAATCGGCACTGTTAGGTTGGCGAAATTCCGCCCTTTTCTCATGCCCTTCGAAAATATCATCCGAAAGAGCTACGGGATTAAATTTGAGTCCGTTAGAAAACTCTCGACGAGCGCTTTAAGACTGAAAAAAGCTCAACTCTGTAGCTCTAACTATTCCGAAGGAAGGACGTCTCAAAATTCAGAAAAGAAAATTCCTTTTTTAAATTTGAAATGCCGTAGCTTCCAAACTAAAAGGGCTAGAAGGTTCTGCTAGGTCGCAACCAATTCAGCGGATAATTTTCTATTGGAAACCGTCAAATTCGTGGAGAAATGCATAGATTAACGATAAAATCGACGAAAACTACAGCGATTTCATTCCTCGTTCGAATTTGGTGGTCCGAAAACGTCAAACGCCCATAATTCAAAAACGGTTAAAGATATCGACAAAAGTTAAAAACGATCGTTTTTAGTGGGTCAAAATCTATAGAATGGCACGGTAAAATCGGTAATTTCCAAACATTTTTATTTTCTTAATTTCCGACCTCCCTCGCAAAATTTTTCTGTTGGCTATTTACAATCGAATCAAGACAGTTGTACTACCTTTAAAGATCTCAACGAGTACTTTCCAACACCGGAAACCGGGATCCTCTGTCTTTGGCTGTGTCGGCGCTAGGGAGCTTCGAAATTTGATGATTAAGAATTTTTGAACTTTCTCCAACTTTAAACGCCCATAGCTTCCAAAGCAATCGAAGCATTTTTGTTTTGATGTACGTCGAAATCCGCATCTTTTGATATATAACTCAACGCGATTTGACGCATTTTTTCTTCTACAGCTTTCGTCTAAGGCAAACTTGAAACGCCCATAACTCCTGAATGGTTAGAGATAGCGGACTGAAATTTTATTCCGCAAATATGTAACTATAGGAGGCACCGTTAGATTGGCGAAATTCCACTCTTTTTTATGCCCTTTACAAATTTGATCACTTTGAGTTCAAATTTCGCGGCTCTCTTATATCTTGACAGCCGAAAGAATTAGGAGGTTAAGTTTGAGTCCATTCGAAAGCTCTCGGCGAGCGCTTTATGAATGAAAAAAGGTCAACTCTGTAGTTCTAAACGTTCCGACGCTAGGACGTCCCAAACTTAAAAAAAGAAAATTCCCTTTTTTAACTTTCAAGCGCCGTAGCTTCCAAATCAAAACAGTTCTGCCTGGCCGCAATCGATTCTTTTTTTTCTGACCAAAACCCTGAGTTTTTTTTTAAGGTGTAAGTATGTTAAAACATAGATGGAATAAATGTCTCCGAGTGGATGGTGATTATGTTGATAAATAATGTTGTTTAATATGTTAGAGATAATAAACACTGTTCATTACTAACATAAAACCAAGCACAACTTATATTAGTCGCATACTAATATATTTTATGCCCTCTAATGCCTGCGTTATAAAAATGTATCTAAATGCGCTTTTTTCAAAGTAAATTGATGTTTTAATATAAAAAATACTTACCTGAACATAATGCAGGTACATATCACTTTTTAAGAAATTAGGATAGGTAGTGTTGTTTATCAGGTTTTCAACTTGGACTTGGGCTTCGTCGAACAATGCAACACTTAATTCGGAAGGCGGACAAGACTTAACCGTTCTTCCAACCTCTCGTCGTAATTCGTCAGCAATTGGAAGAGCAGATTTCAGAAAAAATCGCCTAGAAATTGAGGTGAAATTAAAACACATATTGCGCAGGCTAATCGTTGCTATTTAAATTGCATATTTTTAAGGTACCAACATTTGTTAAAAATGTATTAAAAAGCTAGTTTGGGAGATTTTTAATTACTAGCAACAAGAATCATCAGTTTATTGTGGTCCCATAATAATAATAATGATTTAATAATTTTAACTTAATTCTTCAAAAATATAAGATACTGAATACAAAAAGTGCTGTTCATTTTAGACGAGGAGCACAGCGTAATAGAACCAGAATTTGTGTCTTGTTTTTGGTCAAAATACTATATTTTTTGTCAAATAACAAAATAAACGGTGAACGTTAAGGAAAAGAACTTTTTTACAATATTACATATTATAAGGTTTTATCTATCTACGTTTTGAAAATAACATCGTCCAAATGGCGGCCCTTACGGGCAATACACATACGAAGTCGCTCTAAGAAGTTCTGCGTAACTCTCTCTAGTACATCTCGAGAAATAGCGGCAATTTTCTGTCGTATTGTGTCCTTAAGTTGGTTAAGAGTTTGAGGCCGATGTCCGTAAATCTTACCTTTGAGGTAGCCCCACAAATAAAAGTCGCAGGTGCTCAGATGAGAGGATCGAGCTGCAAAGTCAATATCGCCTCGTAATGAAATCAAATGTCCAGGAAACATACTACTTACTGGAACCTGAAGGAGTCTGCATCGTGCTCTTCGAATTGTGCTAATTGGGGCCGGAAAAAATTTTCCAACATGACACAGTACCGGAGAGAATTCACAGTTTAAAAAAATAAGGCCCCACAATGCCCAATCTAGAAATCGCGCACCATACGGTGACTTTTGGGCTATGAAGAGGTCTTAGGTGAAGCTTTCGAGGATGTTCGGGAGCCCAGTACCGAAAATTCTGCTTATTCACTGTTTCTTTGGTAGTGCAAAACCAGTTGCCCTTAGATTTGCGACCCATTTCAGTATTATTTTTCGATTTGAAACAGTCGCATTTGGATTCAAATATAAGCGCGTAGGAAACGCTCTTTGTGTTGCTGTCATCGATTCCCCATTGTTGAAAAACGCTTCAATCACATAGCCCCTCGGACCAAGGCATTGTGCCGACTGGCAAACCTTAATACTCGCACGACCGGTTGGCATAGCCCCCACCGCTCTACACCCTCCCACACCAGGCCAGTGGCGCAACGAAATGTGGGAGTCCATTCTGCCGCACCCTGTATAACCGAAATCTGAATAAATGGGTTTTCGTATTTTCATTGTTATATTGGGTTGTTTTTAAGTCGATTGACAAACTGTCAGAGTATAGACTACATTAAAAATTATGTTAAAAGTCTTTATGCACAAGGAATCAGGCACGCTTTATTTCAATGATATTCGCTAATAATGGTGATTACAGCCACGATCAAAAAATAAGAGACCAAAGCGAACATCAAATTAATAGATGGAAATTTGCTGTAAGGGATCAAAATGCAAAGAAAATAAAAATTTGCCAAAAAATATTATAGTAAATTTATCATTTTGGATGCATATCTTGGTTGAATCATTGAGATCAATCGGAAGAATAAAAGAAAGCTAGAACTACTTTAATCTACACATTTCACCAATAATGTCGTTCATTAATAGAAAGTACGTAAGTCATAAGGGGGGAGTCACGCGATGCACGACAACGGGAATCAAACAGTAATGTGTATAATCTATCCGCTGCCATAAAAGGATTACACTAGACTTTAGCCATGCATTATACCGCATATAAAGGAGCTTTACAAATAGCCAATCCCATGCTATTATTTTGATACATTTTTAGAGAGGAAAACGCTTTAGTTGGGAAATAAGGCACAGGTAATAGGGGCGCTCGCTCGCTAGATTTCTGCATTATCATGAGTGAATTAGACAGAGAATACGTTTCATTCTGCGCGTAAAATAAATAACGTTTTCGCATTATTGCGCCATCTTTTAAACTTTAAATAGGTTATTAGAATTGTATCTAATTGCGCCATATACATTGGCTATCTGTAAAGCTCTTTTGTTTCTGGTTATATCCCTAGTTTATTTCTTTAATTGATTATCCTTGCCCCTTACGATGTTTTCCTCTAAATGATACTACGTTAGTGGTAGTACTGCAAATGATTGCTCATTTGAACACCTGTTATAGTAACAAATTCAGTTGAATTTTCACACATTCAAATATGATTCATTTTAATACAAAGTTCCATTAATTAGGTTTAGAAAACATGTTTTTGTTTTGTAATTAAATTTACTTTTAAAAATGTATGAATTTGTTGTGCACTTACTGTTATTTGAATTTAATTTAATTTAATATATTGGATAGTTGGAAATGAAAAAAATTTCATCTAGTTATTTCACAACGAGAGGTTCTATTTATTTTTGGAATTTATCATGTTTCCTTTTAAATTATAGACGATTTCTTTGCTTCATATAAACCAATATTACATTGGTGTATTTATTTGAAAATAATCAACGATCCCTCGACTCCATCAATGAGATAAAAATTAAGTATTAAATAAGATGTATTACGTATTTCCTAAAATCAGCACTGATGTCGAGCACGTACAGTAATCGACTGATCATAATTTGTAAGTGTGTGGGTCTGTCTAGAGAAACTGAGGAGTGAAGAGCGCGTTCTTATCCCAGGTGGTAACGTTGGACATTATGTATATGGAAATACCTTTCTAGATAAGCATTTTCTAACGCGGTATGTGTAACGTGTAAAATTCCGATAAGCAAAATATTACAAAAGGTAAATAAAAAGCACTGATAATTTTGATGTGTAAAGGTAATGAACCAAGGGCAATTTAATGAACCAACTTTCATGCTAAAGGAGTGGGCTAGTAGAGAAGAGCTCAATGCCTATAGGGATCACTTTGGAATTACTGAAAATCAGTTTCTATGCTCTTACGGAAAGTAACATCTTTTATATGCATCTAAAAATCTGGCCATGTGTTTACTTTACCATTTAAAACACAACAGCGAGCTGCGTATTCATCTATTGTTAGGACAATGAAAATATTTATTATTCTAGCTTCCAGGATTTTTTTCAAAGAGTGAAACACTCCCCATACTTTGTTCCATGATTATTTTGAAGCAGAGGTACGCAAAATATTGTTAAATTTCATTAATATCTTTGATTGAGATTGAATCTCTTGCACAACAGCTTATACGCATTACTTGAATTTACTACGTAGTACTTACTAACAATGAAGTTTTTAAACTTACTTGAAGATTACTTTTATTAGCTGAAGCACCCGATCTGGTTCCTTTTGTTTGCGAAGTCCTTCGCACGCGAACCAAAAGTCGAGCGCATCAGCGTGATGTCGACCTTCCGATTGCAGGTATTTCTTGAAAAGCTCCACACCGTCGGGATCTTCAAGCAAGTTGTAAAGAGATTTGGCCCATTGAAGACAAGCTGGCGGTGAAAGGTTATCGGGAGACCTATTGTCGGCAAGTCTATCATGGCGGGAAGTTGGTCGCGAACTAGATCTACAGATACTTTCCGGCTCAAAACCCATCGATATACAAGGTTCTGAAAACACGAATATAATTAGTAGAATCAAAACTTACTTGTTTATGTTAAGAATTTAATGTGTAATGTTGTCATTTGGTACTGTCGTTTGCACTGGCCATATACCGCGCTCGTAAGTTCCATAGTAAAGTGAACCGCTAAAATATATGGACAGTGTTACGTTTGCCCGCAATGAAAGTATAATGTGGGGAGCGCGCGAAGCAAATCACGGACGCTCCTAGCATAAACGACAATATTATTCGATATATGTATGGGACTCGCGACTATAAATGTAAAATAAAAATTGTTGTATTTTACAAGTTTATTTTTTCTATATCAGGTCGAGAATTGATGGCGCCTACCTTGTATATGGATGAATGAAAATTTGAACTCTGGTTCGAAATGAAGAAGGTATGTTTAAACAAGGCCAGGAGAGATACAACCCACAGTGTGTTCAGCCAACTATTAAACAGTTTCTTGTTTTTATTTGGGAATGCCTAACAACACCTGGTGTTAGTTCTTTATGTCAGAATCGCTGGAACACTAACTGGGAAAAGTTATTTATGCATTCACAAAGTCTTTGGTATACCGTAGAACGAAGTTTAATTGACCCGAACTTCATGCTGCAGCTAGACAAAGAACCCAAACATGAAGAACCGTGACAAATTATTTGCAGGAAAAATATGAAAACGGTGTATAGAAATCATGCAGATCCCTGATCCCAGTATAATGGAACACGTTTTGAATTACTTGGATAAAAGGAGCCTAGAAATGCCGGCGAATGTTTTACAATATTGGGGGAAGAATGGTGGAAGATTTTCGTAAATTTCATTAGCAATTTCATATATGGGACAAAAACTTAGTAGTCGGTAACATATTCACGCTGCCGTACCATGTATCCAAGTGCCTGGATGCATACAAATTGTGTGCAGCTTAACTCTCGTCAAGTGCGATTTTACCAACCACAACTTTGACCTGGAAATTAAGTCTTTTTCATGTATAAGGAATATTCTGCCTTGGTTTTGTGGATGCTTGGTACACTATTAATATTTCGAAGTTCGAAAACGAGATTCACATGAGCAAATGAGTAACCCATTTATATGTCCATTCTAAATAATTTGATCATAAATTACCATAGCACTTCCTTGCTAATGGAGACGTTGCTTTAGGCCTGTTCCATTCCATCTGACTCCAGTCGGACTGGGTGTGTGCTCTTTCTTCTCCGGGTACTGGTGGACGGGGTGAGTTGTGATCGAAACCACCTTCGTAGATGTTCTGTTTACCATACTTGGAGCATTCACGTTCGGTCATGTTAAATGCGGATAGGGCAGATGCCGCTGCGGGTCCGAACCCACTTATCTTCGATGTATGTCGTCGTCTCTTTCAGATTTTGCTGCTTTTTTTGTTTCGCTTTGAAGGCCACCTTCGGTTGTCTAAGCTTCATTTCTGTTATTGCTCTGAAAATAAATACGATATTTATTTACGAGATAGTTTAGGAATTTTCTAACTAAATTAAGTAGCTTAGTATCTAATCTGCTCACTATTTAAAAATGCCTTAAAAGCGTATTTATGCCTCAATTATTAGAATTCTTCCAACTAATGGTTTCTGCATGGTCGTGCGTCAAATATGTAGTTTTTACGAATTAATGAATGATCTTAGAATGCTTTTTGGAGTCGATTGTACTTCGGAATTGAAAGAAAAATGACAAAAAGGGATGCAATATTAATATTTTTTATTAGTACAGATACGCACTGCGTATGTGGGGTCTTGTTTGACATGAAGTACATATTTAGGTTTACCAGAGTCCTTTAAAGATCCGGACAAAAACCGGACACTATATTTTCATAATAATTTAGTTTTTTCTTCAAAAATCACTTATATTACTAGATACCGCAAAGTGAAATACAAAAAAATGTGAACCTAACAACTAGCATAGCACAAAAATAACAAACTTGTATGACTCCCTTGGTAAGGGTCACCCCATTAAAACTGTTAAATTTAACATAAAGTAAAATAAAAAATCCAATAAGCGTAAAGTATGATTTTAATGAAGAATGGAAAAATATGGGGAAAAATTACTTTTAAAATATATTTTTGCGAACGCAAAAATCATATCTTAAAAATTAATATTTTGCGTTTCTTCATGTTAATGCTCAATATGGCAAGATTATTTAGTTTCGTGTTGCTCATTACAGATCTTAGGTTGTTTCTAATTAATTTCTATTTGGTAAAACTCCTCCCACACGGATTAAAAAAAATCCCATTCCACAATGAACTTTAAAAAACCCAAAGCTAGCTAGCCCATCGCTTGAAAGAGTCACACTAGCTGCTATCAAAGTTCTTCTCGAACTTGGAGAAACGCGGTTTTTCCGTATTTTTATGTTTTTAAAATTCTTTATTTTTTAAATCGCGGTTGAGTGTCACCTTAAATGGTAAACAAACGGGGCGGGTCTATTCTATTTTACTTCACCATAACTATTATCCTTTCAATGGGTATCGATTTTTTCTAGTTTAAATTGATTATTTGAATAAAAGAGTGTTTCAAACTTTTCGTTAATAAGTCCTTAGCAACTCAAATGGATTTCCTCGGACAACCACATCATCCCCGGACATGTCCGGGGAAATCCGGACGTCTGGTATCCCTAAATGTATTGATTAATGTATTAAGTGCATCGGATAAAGCCGCACAGGTGGAATTGGAGACTGGAAACAAGATGCATCAAAGAAACATAAGAATTTTAAGAAAGTACAAATATAATAGAAAAGTACCGCGAAAAATTACCATGAACTACATCAACGTTAACATCACTAATGAAAAGTTTGTTCGCGGTACCCTTCATTATATCCGGATTTTCTTAAATTCTTCTTATGTTTCACTTATCCGTGGATTTATCTTCACTGCATTAAACGCAGTGTACGTAGACTTTCGTAACATTCCATTGTATAACATTTATTATATTCTGTCATAGTTTTAAATAATAATTGCATCTATCTTGGAAAATAAAATTTATTTAATATTTTGTTGAGTTTATTTTAGGTAGATACTTTTAAAATCTACTACCAAAAAAAAGCTGCAAACAAAACCAAACAAAGGTTTGCTTCGATTCCTTCCCCTTCGTAGAGGGTGTGGTGGATCGATCAATATTGTACTACGTACAAACAAAGAGCTTCGGGATACTAGACAAATCAACCAACGAAAGATGAGAATGCTATTTTTCAGTTATAGAAAAATCTGCCTTTAATACGGTATTATATATACGTAATATGAGGAAAAAATAACACATTTTGAAGACTTGCAATAATCGTGATATTGGAGAGCCCATAGAAAAAATTTCTCTTGTATACATATCCTATACTTACAGAAACTATGAAGAGATAATACATAAGGATAATAAAGATATTTTCTTCATAAAAGAAATATTCGGCAGGAAATTTGAAAAGGTCTAGCTATTATTATGTACAGGTAAAAACGATATTTTTGATTTAAAAATTACAGCTGTCAAAACATATCACAATATAACATCTAAATAGGATTATGAAATATCATATTGCAGATCAGGCACGAAGGGAACAAACTCAGGTAAAAAAATTATTTTGAAATATACTCGATATATTGCATTTTAAAAAGTATTATATGAAACTTACCAAGATATTAAATTAGCCATGAAATATTCAAGCAACTAAGATATATTAAAAGAAAAAACACATACCATTGTAACCGATGTACCGAACACAGCTGCCATTGCATGCAACCTAATCGGTGTTCAATAGGAAGATTGTATATGCTTTTTAATAATCTCAGGTAATAACACGATAAGTATTATTTTGACGAACTGTCATAAAACTTCCACAAGAGGCAATACTACAACGTGATGATTGATAGACAGCAAAATAAGAAATGTTTGATTTGTTCGAAACGGAGGATGTAGAAGGTAGCTGCGCATGGAGCTTTTTGAGAGCCCGATCAATCAAAATATGACTCACACAATATTAGGGGGGTCCACTAGGATAATATCCCGTAGTGATTATAAAGATATATCCTCCTCTTACATTTGTTCATTGTTGGAAATACAATGCAGCTAGTTTTAATCGTAACCATTAGAACCATAACTTTGAATCTTTTTCTGTAAATACTAAAAGAATCAATTTTGTCTAAACATTCAGCATAACATATAAAAAATGTACTAAATAATTGTTGGAATTTTATCACATGCTTACATATATATACATTTCTTTTTTGGAAATTGGCCCACCAAATTATTTTCTTAAAACCTGCTTTCAATTTTCAATAACTATTGAATGATGATAAATAAAATTCTCCTGAAGAAGAAAAATGTGTTGCTCAGTAATAGCACTTCTTCCCAATTTTCTCACAATAACAAGTCTAGAACTAAGAAACTATAAATTTCGCTTACAAACCACACAGAACATCTAAAGTTTGAAATAAGCGGTTATAATATTTAAATTTTAAAATATCTACTAGGGGGATGAAAGCATATTACAACTGAAAATGATCAAAAGCATATTACATACTTTAGTATATAAAAAGTAAAATGGATAGTATATAAAAGAATACTTAAATTACCTTTTGAACGTGGTCAAATATTTGGAAACGTATAGAAAAAGCATTTTAAATAGAATTGGAATATACGAACTTTAGCTACAAGCGCCACCTGTTAGGAACTAGTTGAAATTAAACGTCTGAAATGCATCTGCGTTACCAGCCTCAACAACTCATTTGGCGCTTAGTGGAAATAACGGATAAATAAATCATAATTTTGCAAATGAGTACATTAAAACCAATGAATGCTATAATGATAATATGCCTGGGTAGATTTGCATTTCAAGCTGTCTGCAATAAATTTAAATTAAATGCATAGTTGGAAGGCACATTTGTAAATTATTCAAGCAGTGAGTAATAACAATTACTTATAATGCTTTCGAAGCTACACTTTCCATAATAACCAAAGTTAAACTGGTTTATGTACGTATAGAACAAGACGATTCTTTCATTGTTTTTCTTTAAAATTGTGCTCGCCAATACTAGCAAGTTTAATAAATTCACTCACCGGCAAAAAAATTGCCCGCATAAGTATTTTTCTTATTATGAGTAATATGATTGGATATATGGTATAGAACTAACATCTTGCGAAAATATTTTTCTTTATTAAACAACAATAATCATGGTTGCTTTTTTCTGCTTTATTAGTATAAGCCGTAATACTGGATATATAGAAAAATAAAACTATTGATGTAAGAAAATTCGTTTTCTTCTGATAAGTATGCCCATTTTATCCTAATGACTTGTTTTGGTTAAAAAGATCGTTGTTGGCGAGTTACAAAAATCTAATAGCCGTATTATTCTCAGCTGTTTTAGGTCTACTTCATATTGTCAACATGGTTTTAGGTACTGCAAACGTCGGCTGAACTAATGCTTTAATTGAGGATGGTCGTAGTCAACGATATGCAGTACCAAACGTTGAGAATACCTTTAACAGCAGTACGAGATGCATCATTATGTAGAGGCAGGTAGTTTTTTACTAGACCGCCAGGATCTGGTAAAAAGAAAACAACATGGCTATTTTTTTAATCTCAGTACATTAAGAAATCGAAGGACTGTTTTATTTAATAACTTGATGTCTCATAAACTTGATGTAGTAACAAGAGGTGAACATTCCAAATAGTGAAGGATTCCTGAGAATTCCTAACGGCAATTGAATAACTGGAATGCTTTTTTTATTCTTGTGATCGCTGTTGTATTACTGTTGATCTGTTAACAATTGAAATTTGTTCGTTTTCGTTGGTGTGTTGGAGTTTATCTATCAAAAGATCACGGTGTAGCAAATTTTCAAAAGTAAATTTGCGCCTATTGTCAGCTAGACCGTGAAAAAACTCACACGACACCATTGGTATAAATTAATATTTTACAATCTCACTGTCACTTAAGTGTTAATTTTTTTCATACAAGGCTGCTTCATTTTGCAACGCCTCACTTATATTATTCAGTTGTTGATAGCCCGTATTTTTTGACAGCACGTTTAATTTATTCATAAAATTATTCTTCTTGAGTTTCGTTATTAAACGTTTGACTATATCTTCTACTATTTCAATGCTGTCTTGTAGAGATAATCCCTTAGCTTCTAGCGTAGAGATTGTAGTCGAAATACATACCAGATTAACTCGAATATGCATTAATGCACTAAAGAATTAAAATATGCATTTATTGATACAAATGTCCAAAATATGCATTTGCATATACAAATGTGCAAATGCATAATTATCCTAAGCCTAATTATTACATTTTTGAATTCAGTTTTAAGGTTTGGTTGATAAAACAACTGTGTTGCTATTTCTAACCATAGAAATATTTGCATTTTTAGAAATTTTTGGCAGATGAATGAATGCATTTGAACTTTTTTAATTGCGAAGGTGTTTAACTTGGAAAATTTTAATGTTGATCGTAGAGGATAGCATTAGAAAACGAATGAATTTTTAGAAAACAGTATAAGGCGTGTCCGACAATTACGATTAAACTTTCAGTGTCAACTTTTTTTTATACATAATTACCTATTTTTCTCTTTCTTATCAAATTGCCCTTACAAAATAAAAAAAATGTCATATTCATCACGCATCTAAAATGGATACTTTTCAAGATATTCAGAAAAATGTGTATTGTAACACAATTTCCTTCCAAGAAAAAAGTACGCAGCAATGAGAAGGTAGCTTATGTAGCTTTTTAAAATGTCATCCAACTTTGGAGATATCCTAGTTAGTCATGACCATTAGGAAACAATCCAGCATTGGTGATAAATACGTGGGGATTCGAATTGCTCCATTAATGAGAATTTTGCCGGTTCAGCAGACCATTTCTTGTAGATTTGGCTTTATTCGTCCAAAAATAATTTGTGCTCTTGGTGCCATGTTAAAATAATTTCGCACAAAAGTGTTTGAATTTTTGCCTTCACCGGTCCTCCAGAATTTTTGAAATTCTGTATTATTCGTCGAAATGTGTTTGGTGACAGCTTATGTTTTTGTGGATACCGAGCGGCAAAGGTATCGCATGTCCTCGATATCAATAACAAACAAATTTAAATAATCTTCGGGCGGCGCGCCAGCATGGTAATAAGTATATACATATCCACAAACAGAGAACCGACTGGGGATTTTGTTAAAAAATTGGAATTTTGTAAATTAATTAAATTTATAACTCTTTGTGGGATTCGGGAGTACGAGGTGTGGCAATTAAATAACCGGACTGGTGCTACTATCGGCAGGTTTGAACATGTCTATGCTTGTAGATGCTTCCCCCACCCTGAGCTCGATGGGCACGGTTGTACGTCGCTCAGTCTCGCTGTAGCAATCGTCCGTTCAAGTTCTTACGCTAGCGTCGCGTCGGAGAAATGCAGAGTGTTCAGATCGAGCAACGAGTTAACCTCTAGTTTCTTGTGAAACTGGGAAAAACTGGGGTTCTAACTACCCTTCGTGAGCGAATGAGAAGACGAAGACCCGATTTGTGGAAGAGCAAATCCTGGATGCTCCACCAAGACAATGCGCCAGCCCATTCCGCCTTGTCTGTGAAGGCGTTCTTTGTGAAATCCAGCATCAACGTGTTGGACCACCCACCGTACTCGCCTGACCTGGCCCCCTGTGCCTTTTTTTAGTTCCTAAGGTAAAATCGGAGCTTAAGGGGACAAGATTTGACAGTGCGATTGACAGCACTGCTTTCGACAGTGGAAAATTCGTATGGGGCGTTGTAGGGATCGGCAAGGAAAGTACATTGAAGAGAATAAACTTTGTAATATGATTGGTGATCAATAAAAGGTTTTGTAGCATCAGTCCGGTTATTTAATTTCCACACCTCGTATTCTTTGATACTCTTTCGGCAATTTTTCACGAATTTTAAGATCAACAAATGGAAATTAACGAATGTTAAAATTGAAAAGAATTAAACTAACCTTGATTTTTACAAAGATGTCATACAAACACTATGTTCCTTATGACATTTATTGGAAATCTGCCTGTTCTCACATCCAACCTTTTCTTCTACTTTGAATGTTATTTTCTAATTTCTATATTATACACTTTAAACTGGGACCGCAGCCAAAATTCTAGTTAACTCGAAGAAAGTTTAACCAGAAGTGATGAATTTATTGGCGTCCCTATTGCCCTTTATTTTAATCGTGATGGCGATTGTTTCTTTCCACAGCAAATTTTGATGATATCTACCCAAAAATAATCTGAAGAGGGTTTCTTTCCACAACAAATTTTGATGATATCTACCCAAATATAATCTAAGTAATTTTTAGATGTAGCATGAGAGAATGAATGTAGTGACGCTATTAGATGACTTAAACTAGACGACTTTATGATAGAGAAACTCTAAAATACGAAATTTTACTGCTACAAACGAAGATACCTCAACGAAACATATTTAATATACGAAATAATATTAGAAATATCTTTGAATTTACCCTGTTGTTTGTTTAATTTTGAAGAGTTACAAAAATAGGAAGATGAACTAAAGAGGAATAACTTCACCGTTCCTCCACGTTTGTCGTTATATGGACTTATATATTTTATTTTATGTCCACACTTCAAGGCCAGTCGGCCTGGGGGGAAATTGTGGCTTTCAAAAAATAGCTTTTATCCGCCAGAGGGACTTTAATTACTATTTCATTGGTGACACGTTTTTTTTTTTTTAATTGTGTTACAATACACATTTTCCCAAATATCTTCAAACTAAGAAATAGGGAGTTGTATTAAAAAAAAAGTTTTGACACTTTTTCCATTTGAATGTTTAATCGTAATTCTCGGACGGTTTCCAATCCTACCCTATACGGTCAACAGTTCTGCAAAATTTCAATTTTCCAAGTTAAACACTTTCACAGTTATAAAAGTTCACGTGCACTCCATCTGTCAAAAATTTTCAAAAAATGCAAATGGTTGGAAGTAGCAACATAGTTGTTGTAACGAACAAATCTCCAAATTGTATTAGGAATACAAAAATGTAAGAATATTATAGGGTGTTCCAATTGAAATAAAAAAGTTGACAGTTACTTCCTGTATAACCGGAAGTCTTAAATTGAAAATATTAATTATTTAATCATAATAATAAAAAATATATAAAGCTTCTTAAAGTAATTGACATATTTCTTAAAGGAAAACTACATATATTTAATGTATGTATAATAAAACTGCATAGTTTTGCAACTATGCAGTTTTATGATATAATTTCAAATCAAATTCATATTATGAAACTACCTTTTCCAGAATTGAAGAGCAATAAGAAGCAATTTCTCAAACTTAAGAAAATTAAGTCGTCATAAAAAATAAAAACGATGTAGGGTAGGTTCATACCTTCCAGGAATAAAAAAAAAATATGTGTGGATCTAGACACCTCATAATTATATCTCTGATGTTAAGCTACACCTACCATGTCCAATTTATAGTTGCCTTAGTTACCCGCCCTTAGGGCAGGTACAGTAACAACAAAACTGTTTCGAGACACCGAAAACTATTAATTTCGTTGTTATAGCGTGAACGAACCAGCCAAGTTGAAAGTGTACATAATTCCACATATTCCCTAATAAAATTTGATTAGTACCGTCCACCGGATTCTTTTTTAATGCACTGTTCATTCACTTATAGTTAACACTTTTTCCATGACCTGAAATTGTAAGTTTTGTTTTTTTTTACGATTTGAATATGGTATACGCATGTTTTAGTGGTAATTTTTCTTGTATCATCTTGATCTATTTTATAAGTTGATGCTAATGCAGAATTGCAGTAATAAAGCATTCCACTACCATGATGTTATCATGTTTAAATTTATACTTGCTTCTTTTTAATAAATAGTTGATTAATTCATTCTAAGAAGTAATCTATACACCAGTAACAATTAGAATAAATGTGAATATACAATAAGTTAAAACAATAAATGTATGCACCGAAATCATACCTATCTCGTCTTTGCAAAAATATGTAACGCGAAGATGTTATCATTTATATTTATCTTGTAAATCAATCAAGAATGAACGCGTGGCATTGAAGTAATAGCAATTTGCTGCTTTCTTAATTGAAACGATAATATCAACAGGAAATAATGGATTAAGCACACTTATTTACTCTTGTTTATTTTACGCCAAAGTATCTGAGTTTGGTCAACTTTATTAGTTAATTTAATCAAATTATACTATTTCGTTATATCATAATCATTTCCTCTTTTATTTGATCCTTTCACTATAGCAATAACGTTTCAATTTTTCAAATCCTAAAAGGTGGTTGCTTGTATAATATTTGTGATAGCGAAACTATGGATTACCAATGAATGTCCATATAACATCCATGTTCTATGAATGTAATATGGATATCCGAAAGGCAGATCATTTATTGAGAAGAAGCAATAGAAGATAAATACGTGTATTCCCGTTACCTACGTTATAACAAGGCCTCAGCGCTCTTCACGATATTAGCCTAAGCGGTAAAGGAATCGTTTTTTTTGCAAGTTTTGAAGGGCTTCCGGTTTAAAGAGGATGCCAGTCGTCAACTGAGCCCTTCTTCGCATCCCATTCGATTTTATTTTGGAAAAACGAAGTTTCAAAGCAAAAACCAAACACGTAACCGAGCACCGTTTTCGTGAAAGATGTATTTGTGGTTGATATTTAATCGACTAATTATTATTATTTGTAATTGTACATGTATTTGGACGAAACTAAGGCTAAAATAATACAGTAATTGCAATTTTATTTGAAATTTTGTTCAATTTCACGAGAAAATTTACAGATTATTTGTAGATATTTAATCAGGGTCTTCAATTTCCTATTATGTGGTGTTTTACCTAATCTATCATTACTTTTTCCAGAATCATTTTTAAGTAGGGTATTTGTAGAATAAGTTATTATAATTGTTGCAATACGTTCACTGTTGTGAGTATGTCATTTACATATGTATATCAGCATCCAAATGGCTACGTTCGGTGATATAATTTAAAATATACCGTATTAAAACAGAACGTTTAACACATTTAAAGACATCTCTTCGTGTTCAAAAATAATTTTGTTAAATATAACGTAAGAATATAAAACTATTTGAACGATAAAACCTTCACGTTCACACCTTCACATTGAATCTGTAGCTGTTGAAAAATAAATAATATCTTCTTTTACAAAATGTAATTCACAACAAAACATACAAAACAATCGACGCCACAGTTTTTAAGTTATCCCGTTTTTATCGCTTCAGAAAAGGTTTTATCGCGTATACAATACTAGAAAAACATTACAGGTATCACCAACAAAGTACGGAAATATCACTATACAGTATTTTTTAAAAATAAAACCAATATAATCTGGATAAAGCAATTCAAAACGCAAAAAACGATCTGAACGTGTGAATGATCGACGACCTACTTCAAAATACGTCACAGCCTGCTGACGTCAAAGCGCCCAGACCTTGTATATATCGTAGGTAACGGTATTCCCCATATACCGTAAAATATAAAATTATTGTTAAATTAGATGAAAGTAGGAAACTAAATATTAATTATTGCACTTATTATACTTTAGTCTATTTCAATATCTTTTGCACTACACAACTCTGATGTAATTAAATTCAGTTAAGCGTACATTGCGAAAGTTCTAATTCAAAATTAACGTTGTTAATAATGTTATTTTTAAAGCTGTCGCCTATCGATTTAAAGTGTTACTGGGCCTTTTAGTTCAACTTAAATTGAAAAAGCAAATATGTGTTATTTCAAACTAAATTGACATGTATAGACAAACAGAATACTACATGTGTTACGAGGGTTGTCTTTTTAGTTTTGCATACAGCCACGTAAAGGGCGTCACCAAAGAAAAGTTGTCTATCAAAATTAATTTCAATATTTATTGAACTTAGATCCAATAGCTGGCCACTCACACACATTCTTTCATTTCGAAAATCTTGGCGCGTTGAAATGTGACGGTTAGCGTGCATGAAAGAACTGCACGGTAAAAAAACTGTGTTTATCCACACACGATGACAAAGTTCCCACATGATTTACCACATGATTGCTCGTGGTACACCGATTCCAAGGGAAAAGTCGTATGTGTGTGGGCAAAAACTGTCATTTAGCGTGTCATTTGGAATTGCGTGTCGTCATGTACAAACTTTCAACGTGATTTATGGTGTGCTTAAAGTATTTTACTAAATTTTGTGTGTTGAGGCTTGGCCAATATGGAAAAGAAAAGAATTTGTGTTGTTGCACGTGCTGTTATGCCCATGGGAAGTGCTATGGACCAAAATCGAAAACGAAAACGACGTATGTGGTAGAAAAGTTGGTTAGCTGCAAAAGAAAAGTATTGCCACATGTCACTTTTACGTGAATTGAGAGAAAAGGACCTGGACGACTTTAGAAATTACTTAAGGATGGACGGAGAAACGTTTGACGAGCTTTTAAATTTAATGAGACCCCATCTTACCAAACAAGATACTCCAATGAGACAAAGTATATCTGCTGATGAACGGCTAATTGCACCCCTTCGCTTTCTTGCAACTGGACGTAGTTATGAAGACCTTAAGTTTACCAAAGGAATATCTGCTCAAGCTGCTTTAGGACGAAAAATTTTTCAATTTTTTTAGCTCTTTTTTAAAGGAGCTTCTCGTCGATTATATTTTCTTAGAAATAAAGTCTCGATCGGCATTTCGGTCCACCTTGCGATAAAATTGAACTAAGGCGTTATATTTCTGTTAACATGCTCCTTTGATTTTATTTTCCACAGGGCTGGATGGGACCTATAAATCCCTATAAACTCTGTTATGAATTCTTTGGTGGCGTGACGAATATCGGCCATGTCTCTAAAATAACAATAACTACGCAGAAGGAAGAAACCAAGCAAAAATAATACGTAGCAAAGAGCGTCAATTTTATAAACATGTGATGTGGCGTGGCGCGCAGCACTTCTGTCTCCGTTAAGACGGTACGCCCCACTCCAGACGACAGAACGTCTAAAATCCATTCCCGTTCTATCATGGCGTGAAGCGGCGGCTACTAACACAAACGATCTTCCAAATGATTTTTGGAAAAGGCAAGATTTTATACGCGAAAGAATGTGTGTGAGTGGCCAGCTAATCACTTGCCGGAGATACGGCAAGTGATTTAGCCACATCTTAATTGTTGGAACTGACAAGTCACTCAAAAAATGGAATTAAACAGAGAAAATTGTCTCAACAACAAAGTCTCGTCGAGTTAGTTTCTATTTTTGGCAATAAAGCACCACATCAGTTCCTGGCTGTTCTACGAATTCCAACGTGGACGCACCAGTTTCAACAACGATCTTAGGACAGAACCACCAAAGACAGCAGACACTCAAAAAAACATGCTGTGCGCCAACTGATCAGAGAAGATCAATATAT
The DNA here is from genome assembly GCA_029619315.2 of Dynastes maya. Taxonomy (NCBI): domain Eukaryota; kingdom Metazoa; phylum Arthropoda; class Insecta; order Coleoptera; family Scarabaeidae; genus Dynastes; species Dynastes maya. The sequence goes on along the minus strand of JAROYE020000006.1, from coordinate 32,517,162 downwards.
GACATATCGCACGATTAAGACATCTGTAGACATTTCATGCAAACATTTATGCGTCATGAATTACCTTTGACAAAGTTAGTTTCCCGTTGGATCCCGCATCTTTTAGCTAAAGAACAAAACGCGGCTTGCATTAATTGGTGTCGAAAAACTTTGAGTCGGTTTAACAACGGAAGCTCAAAAAATGTTTATAGTATCGTGAGTGGTGACGAATCATGGATTTATTCCTATGAACTTGAAACCAAACGTCAATTCGCTGTGTGGGTGCTTCAAGATGAGGAGAAGCCAACAAAAGTTATCGGTTCTCGAAGTGTGTCGAAGAAAATGATCACTATTTTTATCTCAATTTCGGGTCATGTTCCTACAATTCCTTTAGAAGATCGAAAAACGATTAATTCCGATTGGTATACAACCGTTTGTTTACCAGAAGTGATTGCCGTGCTCTGAAGAATCAACTCGCAACGACGAATCATCCTCCACCACGATAATGCGAGTTCACATAGAACTCAAAAGAGAATTGAGTTTTTAGAGCAGCAAAACATCGGGTTATTAGATCACCCTCCATACATTCCTGACCTAACCCCCAACTATTTTTTTACGTTCCCTAGAATCAAGAGTGGGCTGCGTGGTCAATGGCTCTAATCGCCGGAAGAAGCAGTCGATGCGTTTAAAATACCAATTTGGCCGTTCCAACTGATGACTGACATAACTGCTTTAACAGTTGATTTGAAAGAGTGAAAAAGTGTATCAATCTCTATGGAGAATACCTTGAAAAACAATAAAGCAGTTTAAGTCGATCTACTGTTTGCTGTTGGCTATTTTCAAAATTAAAAAGACAACCCTCATATTTACGTAAATTTTGTCGTTATTTTTTCTTTTTAAAGAGAAAAATGCAAATTATATAATGGTTGTAAATTACAAACGTGCGGTTATTGAGAATATTTTCTAATTTTCACTTCTTAACTCCTTGTAAGTTCCTTTTTTTGAAATGTCGACAATTGCTACAGTAAAACCTCGGTTATCCGAAATAATATGGACCCAAGTGGTTTCGGATAATCGAAATTTTGATTAAAATGGAACTTTTGCATAAATAATAATTGGTTAAAGAATTTACTTAAACATTATTATTTTAGGAATATGTCGTACGATTTACATGTAATGTACATAGGTAAATGTATATACATAATGAATCATTGATGAGTTAAAAATAACGTTGTACCCCGGTTGGCACTGACACTCTTTTTGATAAGTAAAACATCAGTTGCTGTTGCATTTTCCTGCTGTTCTACATACATTAACCCATTTGCATCATTTGACGGAAAAATCCGCAAACAATGATTGCGGATTTTTTTGTCAAATGACGCAAATGAGTTAAGGCTTTCTGTAAAGCTTCCAGTCCATCTGAGTGAGAAATTTTGGTAGGGAGATCGTTAATTGCCTCTAGCTGGTCGTCTTCGACATCCAAATCTATTTTGTCATCATTATTACTAACAATTTTTATAAGGTCATCATCTGTTAATTCTTCGTTCAAATCATCACTATTAAGCCATTCCTCGACATCTTCAGGAGTAACATCCTCGCATCCTGATAATTGTGTTATAATTTCATGTAGATTTTCATTAGTACTTTCAGCGTCTGTGTCGGGTACTCTCTCTTGTTCAATTATTTTAGACCAAGATTTTTGCAAAGTAGAACTGAATCCATGCTTCTGCTACCCAATGCATCACATCCTTCAGATTGGTTTTTGCTTAAACAGTTAACTAGATTACCGCCATTACCAACTTGTTCCAAAAGAAATTCCAATAATAAGCGTCTGTAATTTCATTTTAAATTTTCCAACACACCTTGGTCCATCGGCTGAATTAAAGAAGTCGTGTTAGGGGGCAGAAACTTTACTATTATATCTCCACTTTTGAACTAATCTTCACTTGGGTGGGAAGGTGCATTTTCTAATAACAGAATAGCTTTTCTAGGGAACCCTCCTTTTCTCAAAAATCGTTTTACTCTAGGAACAAAATCTTCAAAGAACCGCTTTTTAAATATGATCGCGTCCATCCACGCACATTTCTGGTTTTCATACACAAGAGGGAAAGCGTTGAGACGAATGTGTTTAAAGGCTCTAGGGTTTGGTGATTTGCCGACACACAATAAGGGAAGTTTGTGTGTACCGGAGGAATTACTGCATGTAAGAATAGTCACACGTTCCTTGCTACGTTTGTATTCAGGAGCAGCAGATTCTTGTCTTGAAGCCAAAGTTTTCGATGGTAGCATTTTATAATTTAAGCCTGTTTTGTCGCAGTTGTAAATTTGATGTTGTACACAACCGTTTTCTTCCATCATTTTGTTGAAATTTCTTTTAAACTCCGTTATAGAAGATTCATCAGCAGATAACTTTTCACCACAAACTTTTAGCTGACGTATACCGTGCCGTTTCTTCCATCTATGCAGCCCACCTTCACTTGCTGTAAAAGTGTCAGGTGCTTCCGCAATCAGCAAATCTTCTTATTGCCTTTTGTTGTAAAATTGGACCAGAAACTGGCATTCCACGTTCTCGCTGTTGCGTGAACCATAGGTATAAGGCACCATCCACTTTTGGATATTCCGCCGTTTTCAAAGTTTTTCACGAAGGTGCAAGTGATGTCAAAACACTACATCACTTTTCAATTTTATTACGATTTCTTTCCCAGTCTGCAATAGTGCTTATGCACCAATATCACTTGCTACTTGCTTTAACATTTCACCTTTATCTAAACGTTTAATTGCTTTAAGTTTCTGTTCAATCGTAATAACAACGCGTTTACGCTTAATACGGGGGGACATTTCATGTTGGGATACTTCCGTCAACTGCAATTCAACTGGTTGAATAACATCATGTGCATAGACGATCTATATCAGGAGAAATACTTTATTGTAAAATATATGTAAACGATTTAATGTCGGGGAAGTCCCGTATTAATTTAAAAAATATTTTGGTTTTCTAAGAGAATAATACGCCCTATTTCGGATAACGCGGAGATTTTTTTTATTGCTTCGGTTAAAACGAAGAATTTGTTGTTTAGTATTGTTACGGTTAAAACGGAGTTCGGTTAATCGCGATCCGGATAACCGAGGTTCTACTGTACCTAAAAGAAGTGAAGGAAGAAATATACAAATTTGCCATTAAACGACCATTAATGCATACTTTAATGGAAATTAATTTATTATTATCATACCGCTATTGTGTAGCAACAAAATATTGTACTATTTAATTGTAATTTTAAGTGTAAAAATGTACTACAATTTAAAATTGTTATTTAAATTGTGATTGATGTTATCTGATCTTTTAATTCTTGTCATCGATCAAAATTATTAAAAGCAAAATTATAATGCTTGTTGATTTTTATCGAGTAAAAAAAAATATGTTTGCGTGTACTTACATGGTATATATTCGTAGTGTTCTTAATATTACCTATGTAGGTAAATCGAAGGTATCACGTACATTGTGTACATTGTACCCTTTATCAGAGTACATGGTTTTAAAGAAGTAACAACTTGATCACTTACATTTTTAAAAGTTATTTTTAGCTTCTATTTCTAGCTATTTCGATTTAACTATAATTCATATTTGTACCCCGTTAAATAAGTGTAAATGTTTATAATGAATTTTTACTTTACTTTATGGAAGTTGGTTAATACAACTTTATGGTTAGTGTAATTAAAGGAGATTCCTCATTAAGGGGATGCTGATGACCAAGCTGAGGCGTGATGCCCAATTGGATGATTCATTGTTTACTTAATTCCGCACACGATCAAGCTTGTAAACGAAGTTAGATAGACTAAACAGAGAGATGACTAACAAAGCAAAAAGATATTTAATAGAAATTATTAAAAAGTGTTCACTGAATCACTACCTATAACTACCATTAAAACAAATGCTGCAATGTAACAAATTTCTATCTCCAAAAAGTAAATATGTACTGCATTTCATCGATTATAAGACGCCACCGATTATAACACACATCCCTATTTTTATAAGCTAGAAATAAAAAAAATAAAAAAGTGGATATATTAATACTTTATTGTAAACATATAAAATAAACTTTATTATAAAAATAAAAAATATTTCAATTGTTTTGTTGACAGTCCGACATACAAAACAAGTGTTTAGCAAGTCAAACCGTAAAAAAAATTAACGACACTTGCACTGCTGGAGCGGCAGCAGCAGCTGCGGCAAACTTACTGGGGCCCTTGATGAATTCCTTAACGGTTGCAGCTTAAAATCTACATCTGTAGCAGCAGCGATAGTCAATAGATTCTTGAATCCGTTAGCGATGCTGTGTGGAGTAGAAGTAATCGTTGGATATCCAATACTAAGACAAACGGAAGCCAAATTAGGAACCCCAATCATGAAACGTTCTCTCAAATCGCCCGGTTTGATGTCCAAAATTTCCGAAGCACGGGTAATACACGAATCGTACACTTGCTCAACGATTAAACCATATGAGAACGGAGAGATGTTTAATATGTACAAAAGAGTAGTTTCTGAACCACCAACCTTATCGCCAGGCTTCAGGATATGAACATTGTAGATAATTTCAATGGTACCTTTCGAGATTTTTCTCAGAACCTAATCCAGTGTTTTGCAGGGACTTTGTTCTCGAGAAGTTTGTCATGTACTTCAACTAAGTCTGAACGGGTGAAGACGAAGCCTACATTTCCCTTAATGTGTGGTAATAATTTTCTAAGAGATGGATTACGTTCAAAATGACCTTTGATGTCTTTATACATCATGGTGTTTTTTTCCGGAGGAGCACAGCATTGTTGTTTTGAGCCGACATTGTCAGCGCCCACAATGAAACACTTAGGGTGTTCCAGAAGATGGATGAGTTTGGTGAAATAGTTTGATTTCCAAGTTGCCCTTATTATAAAAATGAAATGTAAATTTCATTGTAAAAATGAAAGACATATTGCATATTTGCAACTTTTCGGAGTATACCCTTTACTCAGGTAGGACGCCATCGAATATAAGACGCACCATAAATACAGAAACACCAATATACGAAAAAACATGAGTCTTATAATTGATGTAATATGGTAACAAATTAATTTACAGAAACGAATACTTTCATTCGGAATCTATTATTCATTTTATATATTTCATTTCATATGTTATTATTAGAGCCCGGTAACTGGAAAGCAATCGCAGCGGATGAGCGGGGAGGGCCGGTCGATTATGATACGACACGACAAATTATCATCATTCAGTTCAGTTTAGCATAGGATAGCGGATAGGCCGTGTTGATTTTATTAATATAGACATAGTTATTAATTGTAGTTATTATTTAGTGTAGTGCATTTTGATTTTATTGATACAGACGTAGTTATTAATTGTAGTTTTTAGTGAACATGTCGAAGGCTAAAAAACGACCCTTTCAAGACATAGTAAATAAGTTTATTTCTGACTTTCCCGATTTGTTTTACAACGGGAGTAAGATAGTTTGTAAAGTGTGCAAAATACATTTGATGTCAAATAAGGAGTGGAACTGTACAAGACACGTAAATTCCGCACAGCATAGAAAACGAAAATTGGGCATGCCACCGAGAAGTGCTTTTTTTTTACGTAATTCTTATGTTGATAAACTGTAATTTGCCACTAGGCTTACTCGATAAACAACCGTTTAAGGACTTTTGGGACAAATACAATCCCGAGTTGAGGTTGCCAACGGAGAAAACGGCACGTAAGCATGTTGCATTTGTACGCGATGACGTAGAAAAGAAAATGAAACAAGAAACAGTTATTTTTAGAAATCAAAATGGACAAAGCTTCAGTTTCGAGGTTGTGCAAGAAATAGAATACCCTGGGGTAAAGGTCACAAATGGATGTGAGGAAGACAGAGAGATCGACAATAGAATAAGCAAAGGGTCTAAAGCAGCAGTAGCAGCTCTTGCTGGTATGTTAAAGTCCAAAAATGTGTCGAGAGAGGTGAAGGTAAGGGTATACGAGACAGTAATCAGAACGTCAGCGTCAGTATTGAATGGAAGTGAATTATGGATTTTAAACCAAGGAGAGACAAACAAACTAGAAATATTCGAAAGGAAGATGCTACGGCGTATATATGGAGGAATAAAAGATGAGGGAGGGAGCTGGAGAAGAAGGACCAACAAAGAAGTTATGGAAATATTTAATAGAACCTCTATTGTCTAAAAAATCAGAACGAGTTAGGTGGCTGGATCACGTCATAAGAATGCCGGATAGCAGAACAGCCAAGCAAACGATGCAGATGACAGTAGCAAAGAGGAAAAGAGGACGTCCAAAGAAAAAGTGGAGTATTCGATTGGAAAACAAGAGCACTTGACAGAGGTAAATTGAGGAAGGTGGCGAAGAAAATCGAGGAACTGAAAACATAGATACCAGAAGTCATGGGCCTAAAGGCCCGAAGCGCCGATACATATATATGTATAATAATATATAATAATAACATATACATAGACAAAAACAAGTTCAGCAAGTTTGTTACTAGAAAGGGAAACTTCATCATCTTTTCTACAAATACATATGTATATAAAGCATAATATATCCAAAATATAGTATACTTAAAAACGAAACAGTACTAATAAACAGATATAATTTATTCTAGTAAATGTTGTTAACTTTGTAATAAATCTCGTTGGACCGCTAACCACACAAAAAAACGCAAAATGTAACTGAAGTAAAAAAAAAAAAAAAAATCTGAAAACCAAGTTTATAAAGTATAGGCAATACTTAACAAAATAAGTATACCTGGATGCTTAATTGCTTTAGGACTTTTTAATTAAAAACGGAGAAAATAAACCCTTCATTACATTGCCTTTACCTAATTTCAAATCCTTAATTTAAGAGGCTTATCTGTATACATACTCAGGTAAATATATCGTACAAAATAGCAAACTAATTGCAAGTCGAAAGTAAATTGCCGTAATTTCATTTTTAATTGCGGGATCGCATGTTTGGGTACCGCTGCGATTCCTTGGGTTGAAGGGGCAACGTACCAACTGACCGGCCGCTCTCTGTTGCATGGGCATCAAAGAGAGTTACCGCCGTCTCCAATCGCCTGCCTTCTTTCGGTCATGTTAAATGGTCTGGTCGGCCAGTTGTAGGTCTAGAAATTAAGTTCCGACAGAAGGCACACACACCGGCGGAACGGAATATAAGAGAGAGAATAGTGATGCGTACGCTTTTTACTTTTAAAAATGTCATAATTTTCTTGACGATTCACAACCTATAGGTTACTTTGTAATCGTAAATATTGGTCTTCATTTCGATATAATATATTATTGTATGTTTGCAAGAAACCAATAGCAACTAGTTCTAATGCATACGTAAGTACAGAATGAATTTAAAAATTAAAAAAAAGTTAAGATATTGTTAGAAATGATATCTTAAATGTTACATTACAAGCTTAAATTCACATTACGTAAAACCTATCTTTAAGCTAACCTGTTTCAATGTTTTTAACCCCAATTATAAAGTTACAATTGTCTCTCTAACTTGAATTTCCTTATATGTTTTATATGCAATCATTAGACGAGTAAAAATTTTTTAGTCGTAATTCTAAGTCTTATTTTTTATTAGTTTTTATTCGTTCTTGTATCACCACATTTTGGTTTTCTCTTTTGAGCCGTTAGATACATATACATACATATAGTTTAACGTAATGAATTTCAAAAATCAGGCATTACTTGAATGTTAATTGACATCAATATTCGACCAATCATTTTTTTAAAATTAATGTTGATTTTATAGTAATGACATACTTTGAAGCACCGTCAATTACATCTACATTTTTCGTCGATTGTTGGAAAAATCGTCGATGCCGCGCGCAACATAATTGAAGATAATTGGCACGTGACTTACCGTGAGATAGAGGCATCTTTAAACATATCGAAGACCACAGTACATTCGATTTTGCATGAACATTTAGGTGTGAAAAGCATCTGTTGGCGAAGAATTCCGCATAATTTGACCCAATCACAAAAAAGGCTCGTGCCGATTGGTGTAAGGAAATACTCAAAAAATTCTACAGAGGAACTTCAAAATCCGTAACAGGCGACGAAACTTGGATACATTCCTGTGAGCCGGAAACTAAGCAACAATCAACTACATTGGGTGTTCCCAGATGAACCGAATCCAACAGAAGTTATTCCTTCACGAAGCACTTCCAAGCAAATGATTGCTTATTTCTTTCGTTGCACTGGACATGTCGCAAATATTGCTTTGTAGGATTGAAGAACAGTTAATGCTTAATGGTATACAACAATTTGTTTGCCAGAAGTCATCGATGAAATCAGGAAAAATAATCGACAACGTCGCATCACCCTTCATTATGACAATGCCAGCTATAACACCAGCACACCAAACAGATGATTATTTTAAAGAGAAAAACATCGAATTAATGTGTCGTCCGTATTCATCTGATTTATCGCCTAAACAATTTCTTTTTGTTCCTGAATGTCAAACAAAAAATTCGTGGACACAGGTTTTTGTCACCTCAAGAAGCTGTTGAAGCCTTCAAAAACCACGTTTTGAAGATACCACTTTCAGCGTGGAAAAAGTTTCGAAAATTGGTTCGAACGCTTGCAAAAGTGTATAATTCTAAATGGCGAATATTTTGAAAAACAATAAAACGATTTGTACCCAAATTTTCTTTTTTCATTGTTTTTGCAAAAACTTAAAAGGCATTCTTCGTATATATTTAAATACGACAGTGAAATTATCGAGGTAGGATATGATTAATTTTATTTCAGTAACACCAATTTTATTAGCTCGTAGTTACAGTGAAAATAGACAAACTTTCTCAATTTTCATATTTTAATAAAGAAACGCGGCGAGTTATAACAACGTATTAGACCGTACAATCTCAATATTAATAACAATAATAGTTATGCTCATGCCTCGAAGCAATATTTATAGTAAAATTTTGCTACGTTGCAGTTTAATGGGTTAAAACCAGTTAAAAGTTCTGCATTCTTTATGTAAATTTCTTTTGACAAAATTGCTGATTATCATCATTACAAACGGGGCCGAGTCATCTTAACTGAATAGTGATCGGCTAAAACGAACCCGCTTAAACTGCTTAAAGCGAACTACCGGTTGTTGTGTACCAAAACCGAGGGTTCTCTAGTGAAAGGTTTGGGTAGTATTAAATTAGTGCTTATGCCACTAAACACTAGCTCCAAGCTTCAGCCTATGGACCAGGGAATAATACACGCATTTAAAAGCTACTATCGAAATTGTTTGCTTATAAACTTAATTCAATTGACGAAGGTAAATCTAGGTCTATAAATTTACTGGATGCAATAAATTTTAGTCATAAAGCATGGCAAAAAGTTACGGAGAAAACTATCGGTAATTGTTCCAAACATGCTGATTTCTGTACTTCTTTTGATGAGTTTGACCCTGATGATGAATTACCACTTTCACAATGGTTGAAGAAGCAAAAATCATCAACAACTATTGATTTGTCTGTCATTGGTAATGAAGTCATAAAAAATGTTAGGCAGAATATCAATTTTAACGAATTCGTTCATGTAGAATGTAGATGATCAAGTTGCAATTGCCGAATTCTTAACTGACGACGACATAATCAACAGCGTGCTCAATGAATCTGTAGACAAGTGATGAAAGTAACACACGCGAAGATATGTCAATCCTTACCAATCCAGAAGCGCTGCAATGCGCTAGGAAGCTTCGCTATTTTTTACAGTCTAATAATACCCCTAAAGATGCTTTGGATATATTCGCCAACATTGTGGATAGTAAGGAACAAATTTGCGCTGGCGCGAAATTGAAACAGTCAAAAATTACAGACTTTTTTAATCAGTAACTAATACATGTAATATTAAAGTGTATGTACGCAGTGTTTCTCTAAATTTGTACTCTTATGTAAATAAATATCGTTTGAATGATGTAATCACTGATTTTTTAACTTGTCAAATGTATTTCATCCGTTTTGTTTGTTACGAAATCCGCATATAACGAACTGAATTTCTCAGCCCCTTGCGGTTCGTTATATCCGGACACTGCTGTAGTTAAAAATTCAAATTGTGATGTAACACATTCCATGGTATAATTTATTAATTAGGTATTTATTTCTAATTTGCAAATGTTTTTGTTAGAGTTATATATGTTTCTAGAAAATGTCTGAAAGTCGTGGCAATGTCGCTACAAGTAGAAGCTTACAACGTTTTTAGAGGAATAAAGAAGAAAGCAACGATTCTAACTTTCAAAATGGTTCTGTTATAAACATCAATAACTTTTAGGATACATTAAGGAAAAACAAACCAAATCACAAAAAAATACATATGATTATGATTTTGACGAAGTACATCAGCTTTTTTGATTTGGCAAATCTTTTCCTCGAAGAGTAGCACTGAAGTTACTTACTAGCTTCTTCATGTACAACAAATATTCTATAGCTTGGGATAAATTTTACATCTAAATATTTGTAAATCTAACTGTTTCTAATACAAATTGACAATTATTTGCTGCCTGTCATAGTGTTCGATGTTAAACGCTGTGTACACTACCGATCGTAAGTATTTGGGCACCCCAAATTTCAGGGTAATCATTAAATATGTAAATGGAAATATTAAAACACGTATTTGGTATTTAAGTATATACAAATATATAATTTTAACAATTAAAATTATTTATTTTACCTAAATTTTATATTCGTCTACGTGGCCTCCTTTACTTTTAATGATTGCATCGCATAATTTTAACAATGTTTCCGGAGTTATTCGAGCCCATGCTGCCTGTAGCTTGTTCCACATTTCATCTGCTGAAGTTGGAACAGTTTTTCTTACTTCCCGATCGAGTTCTTCCCATAATAACTCGATGGGATTCAAGTCCGGGCTTTGGGGTGGCCAGCTCATGATTGTTAGTGTCCTTTCCTCTTCCAGCAGTTCTAAATATTGCTTGCATAATTCTGAAGTGTATTTTAACTCACTGTCTTGTTAGAATACAAAATTCTGACCCAAAATTCTTTCACCAGAGGGTATTGCATCTTCCTCTTCAAGACGTATTTGTATTGTTCTTTGCTCACCTGCGGATATACCAGCAAGACAACCCCAAATCATTACCGAACCACCACCGTGTTTGACGGTAAAGACTATGCATTGCTCTAGCGCACGTTCACCTACAAATCTTCTTACAAACACTCGTCCTCGCGAACCGATAATCTCAAATTTGGATTCATTGGTCCACAATACCTTCTTCTACCGTCCAATTTCGATGTTTACGTGCCCATTGTAACCTCTTTTTCTTATTAATTTGGCGAAGCAAGGACTTTCGTATCGCAATTCGTCCGTGAAGGCCGGCTTTTTGCAGACGCTGTTTAATCGTGGACACGCTAATCAGCTTCGGAAGTACGTTATTAATTTCTGGAGCTGTTTTTCTTCTACTTCGCTTGGTGGACACCACGATTGCAATATCTTTAGCTGATGTTGTTGCTCTTGGTCTACTACTTCGTACTTTTTTTTTAAAAAGCATTTTAGAAAACTGCCACTTTCACTGTATTTACTGTATTCACTGTATTACATGTTACAGTACATGGATTTAAATATAATTTACTAGCAATTTGACGATTGCTTATGCTTAAGTTATGTTGTGCTACCATCAGAGCACGCGTTTCAACATTAATTTCTTTCCTTTTCGGCATGTTTTAAAATTTTAAACGAAAGCATAAACACTATTCGTTAAGAAATGTTGTCGCTACTAACATGGAACGATAACTGACCGTAATTTAAAAATATTACTTCAAATGGTTTTATTATAGCTTCATGATTCATAGTAAAATTACTAGCTGTTACATTTTTCCTGGAATTTCAAGAAATTCGCTCCTTGTTGTCGCTACCGCCTGCACTTTTATGACGGTATTACTTCTTATACAGAAAAGAAAGTAAATAAACCGATATTATTTAATGAATTTAAGTGATTCTTTATTATTCGCATTCTATTCAATAATACTGGAATGTATTTCCTAAATACACTCTGTATACAAAAATCTAAAATCCAAGGGTGCCCTAATACTTATGAGCGGTAGTGTATATCATTAAAAAAATTAATATGACTTGAGTACACACATTGCATCAAAATTTATTGATGGATTTAATTCTATTCCATGAATACGATTGCATACCCTCCGTAAATAAACAAAAAATTTGTCTAATATAACCCGAAATGGGAATACAAAACATACATAATCCATAAATATGGTTGCAACCACATTCACATTTACAACAATAACTTAAAGGGTATTACCATATATAATTGTAAATTTCTTCATAATAAATCGATACAGTAACTAAAAATATTATTGTGCAAAATTCATTCGTTGTTTGGATTTGTAAACAACATTATTTGCTTACCTCGAACCTGTATCCTTGTGAAAAATAGTTTTTAGTAATCGATTAAGAGATAAGATTAAACAACAAAAATCTATATAAATAAAATTATTCTTATACTTAAAGTTAGTTAATATAGTTGGTTTAATGAATGTGAGAAAATATAGCAAAAGGTACCTTTTTTAGATTAGATGCGACATAATGTAAGTATTTTTCCTACTCAATTTATCTAAATTAAAAAACATTATTCCTAATTATTGCAGAAATTCTCGTTTTAATTCGCTATACCTTAATTTTCGCTTCTACTAAATTAGTCAATTACATACGTTGCAAGTACTATCCTTAGAACACATGGTTTCATGGAATTCAAGGAATAATTTCGAACCAATCACCAACAAATAACGAGGTGTAATTTCTGAACCGTAATCACTACTCTTAACGAAACGACTAGCTAATCTAGCTATTAGAAAATTATAATTGCGTTTGTTTTATGTTTTTCCTAAGAACCGACCCACCAATATCAACCGTGATGCTGATAATTATTGTGCTATCAACAAATATACTCCACGTGTCGGTCACAGAGCGTGTATTAGAATAGAACTGTTTTAAAGCACTTTTTCCAAACACTGTAATAATGAATAAATCTGAGCGTACAGCTGTGGTAAAGATAGAATACTGATCGAAGCTATCCTTTATATAGTATTGTTGTGATGTTATTGCAGACATTCGGTGTTTCTTTAATGAAACATTTCTTTATTGTTTTTATAATTTTTACACATACCACAAGAAGCACATATTACATATTGATTTAGTTACGTTCGGAATACACACTACATAGCATTACTAAACCAACCACAAATTCAAACTATTTAGAATTAATAATAAAAAAAAAATGAGGAATGCATTCTAGAAGGAAAGCATCAGTTTTTCAAAATACTTTGTGGTGTTTTGTAGTATACCTAAGCTTAAGTATATTACTATACAGACTACAGAATGTTTTTGTTTATTGAAGGGCATGCAGGTATAATTTCTCAAGATCTAGTTATACATTCCTGGTTTTAATTTTCTCTTATTCTTCTTATTCTCAATTCAAATAATTGTACATTTGTTTCACAATACAACTGTTTATATCTATGTAGCCCTTTCTATTGGGAAATTACAATGTCACCCATTTTTCCCCTTATTTACTTGCAGGTCTCAAACGATAATTTTTGAGAAGCTTATATACATATATACATCGAAGTAATCTCTCTTTCAAGGTTTTTTCTTGACATAGAAGGTGCGTTTGATAACACCTCCTTTGAATCACTATTACAGGCTGCAAACGGGCATGGAGTAGAGAACATTGTCTGTAGATGGGTGGGAGAGCCATGCTCCATGGTAGACAAGTAGAGGCAGCGTTGGAAGGTGAGACGATGCAGGTGTCTGTCGCCAGAGGATGCCCACAGGGAGGGGTTTTATCCCCTCTATTATGAGACATGGTGATAAACGAACTGCTGGCATTGCTACAAGACACAGGGATACGCTGATGACATTGTAATACTCACCAGTGGGAGAAATGCCAGCATAATTTCAGAACTAATGCAGAGAGCATTAAAAATTGTAGAAGTATGGTGCAAGAAGGAGAACCTTAGAGTAAATCCTGGGAAAATAGCACTTGTACCCTTCACCAAGAGAAGGAAATTGAACGGTCTACGAGCGCCGACTCTTTGCAACGAAGTAGTACAGTCAGGAGGCTAAGTTCTTAGGTGTAACCTTGGACTCTAAAGTGAACTGGAACCCGCATTTACAAAAAATGATCGCCAAATGTAAGAGGGTGTTGATGACAACCCGTAGAACAGTTGGGAAAACATGGGGACTCAAACGTGACGTACTGGTTGTACACTACGATGGTAAGACCCATAATAACTTATGGCTTATAGTTTGGTTGCATAAGATTACACAGAAGCATGCGATACCCAGTCTCTCGAAAATTCAGAGACTGGCATGTCTATGTATAACAGGAGCTATTAAAAGCACCCCAACAGCTGTTATGGAAACCATGCTAAACATACTTCTTCTTGAGATCTATATCAAGGGAGAAGCTAGAATTGGAGCATACAGATTGAAAATAATAGTAACTGAAGATCCCATAGTGGGTCTGGGCACACCAGGATAGAAACAGTAGTAACAAACCTTATCTTTGATATGGGTAGCGATACAACAATCTCCAGGATCTCCTATGACAAACCTTTCAAAGTTTTCTTGAATTGGGATGAATGGAGCGATGGAGAGGGGAGAAAACCGAAAACCCTAATCTGATACACAGATGGGTCCAAAACGGGCACTACTTCTGGCCTTAGTGTTTATGAAGAAAACCAGGGATACAAAGTATGTGCATCACTTGGGCGACACACCACGGCGGGGGCGCGTGGGAGTCTGCGTCGGCGACCGCAGGGTAGGACAATTTGCATTCTCTCTGACAGACAGACAGCCTTAAAGGCGCTAGCTTCTTATCATACAGCCTCCAAACTAGTATGGGAGTGCCTACAAAACCTAACGGCTCTGTCTAAACACAACAAGGTCACACTAGTGTGGGTGCCGGGGCACAGGGGTACAGCGGACAATGAAAGCATAAATTATTCTTATTATTTATTGTTATTATAGCCTTTGTTTGTCATACTTTCGTTCTTTTTGCTCGTTATTATCGTATTTCATCCCATTTAACTTGGTTTGTTTGTTGTTTCTCCTTTACTTTATTGAACTTTATTGCAATTAATTAATTGTGATTGTGGTAGGTTTGTTTAAATTTGTTAGTTTTTGACAGGCAATGTGCTCAAGTTTCAACTTTTTTATGTTGATGTTACAATGGCCTCCGCATGGATCACATAAGATAACCATCAAATTTTAATATTCGGTAAATTTGGCAACAACTACACAAAGTGGAACAGAATGAATACTGCCATTACCTACGATATAAAGAAGGCCCCACAGCTTTGACGTCAGCAGGCGCTGACGTATTTATATTTAAGTCATATAAACGTTTACACACTGAGAAGATCTCTGCGTTTTGAATTGGTTTATCCTAATTATATTGGTTTTATTTAAAAAATACTGTGTAGTGCTATTTCCGTATTTTGTTGGTGATACCTTCAATGTTTTTTTAGTGTTGTATAAGCATAAAACCTTTTCTGAAACGATGCAAACGAGATAACCTAACCTAAGATGGCGGCAGTTGTTTTCATACGCTCAGATCGATTCTTGCGTTTTCAATTAGTTTATCCAAATTATATCGGTTTTATTTAAAAAAAATACTGTGTAGTGATATTTCCGTACTTTGTTGGTGATACCTGTAATGTTTCTCTAGTATTGTCTAAGCGATAACGAAGTAACCTAACTTAACGTGGTGTTGGGTGTTTTGTAGGTTTAAAAAATCCTAGACTTAAAAAAAAATACTATTCCAACTTAATTCCCTAACTGTCCGTTGTATTTGACAAAAAACGTGAAGATGTTATTGTTCAAATGGTTTTATATTCTTACGTTATATTTAACAAAATTATTTTTGAACATGAAGAGATGTTTTTAAATGAGTGTAATAAACGTTCTGCTTTAATACAATATATTTTAAACTATATCACCGAACGTCGTCATTTTGGATACTGATATATGTAAATGTCATATTCACAGCAGTGAACGTATTGCAACAATTATAATAACTTGTTCTACAAATACTCTACTTAAATAAAAATGATTGTGGGAAAAGTAATGATAGATTAGGTAAAAAACCACATAATAGGAAATTTAAGACCCTGGTTAAATAGCATGTCTGTAAATGTTCTCATGAAATTGAACAAAATTTCGAATAAAATTGCAATTAATGTAACATTTCAACCTTAGTTTCGTCCAAATACATGTACAATAATAATTAGTCGATTAAATATCTACCACAAATACATCTTTCACGAAAACGGTGCTCGGTTACGCGTTTGATTTTTGCTTTGAAAGTTTGTTTTTCCAACATCGAATGGGATGCGAACAAGGGCTTAGTTGACGACTGGCATTCTCTTTAAATCGGAAGCCCTTCAAAACTTTAAAAAGAAATGCAAAAAGACGATTCTTTTACCGCTTAAGCTAATATCGTGCATGGCGATACATCACTTAAAGAGCGTGACTTCATGGAAGAACTGTGAGACCTTATATATCGGTGGTAACGATACTGCTCTTGTACAGCCGGAAATATTATAACATTTATAACTTTGCGATAAGTAAGAATAAACAGTATAAAATTTACAGGACGAACTGCTTTAACAGAAGATAATATGATTTAAATTTTTATACAATTTGTTGCGCAACCATGGCAAATAAGGTGATAATTGTTGCCAGATTTACATGATATTAAAATTGACCCAGCAATTTTGAATG
The DNA here is from genome assembly GCA_029619315.2 of Dynastes maya. NCBI lineage: Eukaryota > Metazoa > Arthropoda > Insecta > Coleoptera > Scarabaeidae > Dynastes > Dynastes maya. The sequence goes on along the minus strand of JAROYE020000006.1, from coordinate 32,500,401 downwards.
GTTCGTACCGAAGCTATCATAAAGGTAACAACACAAAAAGCCCAAGAAATAGACATATTGTCTATCAAAAACTAACATATTTAAACAAACTTACCATAATTAATTAATTGCAGTAAAGTTCAATAAAGTAAAGAAATAACAACAATTAAGAGAACAAGGTAAAATGGGGGAAAATAGTAACAAGAACAAAGAAGGAACATATACAAATACAGGATATAATAACAATAAACAACAAGAATAATTTACGCTTTTGGAAATGAGATTTGACAATTTGGCAATTGTTAGATTACTTTGCTTAGCAACAAGCTCTTTAGATCAGTCTGGTGTCACAAGCAAAAAATTTGGCGCTCTTTTCTAGCCAACTTTGCGTAACAACAAAAACAGATTACCAAAACCTATATTTCTGCATATCGTCATATTTCTTAACTTAAAGTATAACATATGTGGTATTGTTGGATTCGTCGTTCGATTACCTTTCTAGAAACGTAAAAATGTACAGAGGGTTCTATTTAACAAAATAAAGTTGACGTCACTTCCGGTGAAACTGGAAATGTAATTGAAATGTTGATAACGGCAAAAGTTAGTTTATAAAAAAATAGAAATCGACCTATTTTTTCTAAAAACCCTAGCTTCTGTCGTTTAAAAGTTAGCATGGGGGGCACTTTAGACCCGCACTGTATACATGCTTATATAAATATTACACAAAACTTTAATCAAACATTTAGAATTCCAAAATATATTCTTTTCAGAAGATGCTGCAATCCACATTACTACTCGCACTATTTGTCATAACTATCTGCGCCACGCCAATACAGGAACCACGCAATAAATCTCTAATACAGTTTCCTACTTGGATTGTAGGTAAGAATTACACTATAATGTACCATAAGGTAATAAGAAAAAAATTATATAATACAATTATAATCAAATATGCGTTTGTAGGTAATTACAAGAAGAAATCAAGAATTAACGTCTGACTTAAAGAAGCTTCGAGATCTAATAAAATATGCTAATACCTAATTGCCGGAAAATGTGTGATATTTATCAACAAATACATCATATGTTCTTATATTTTCAGTAAATAATATTCCTCTAGCTAAGTCCTCTAGCTAGAATTGTCTATGCAGGCCGACAACCGGTTTGCTTCAGAAATATCTTTGGTGTTAATCAAATGACTATCCCTAAAATATAAATATGGAAATAAAGCTTCATTACATAAAAAGCAGGAATTTCCTTTTATGAAAACCATAGCAACCTAATCCATTAAAAAAAAAACAACCGAAGCAACAAAAATAACATCGCGCTGCGGTGAACTTCACGATCGTCATTTGTTTTGTTCGTGGGCACGAAGCAGACGACTAGATTGATGGTAAAGGCAATTACCATACGCCAATCTCGCTAGTGGCATCTGCGTCCTCCTCAAGAATAGAGGAGGACGAAACCACATTAATCCATCAGGCAACTGTCACACGCAAGCTCATTCGTGTATCTCTAAAAGAAGACTTTCGCAAAGTTGTTTTAGACATGGAAGGTCTCCCTTCGAATCGGTTAGCGTAAGGTCGTGCGGATCGCGTTCTTCGAGGAACTTCTACGAAGGAATTGGCAATGACGTTGAAATTAGAAAAAACTGATGCATGAAATTAGATGAAAACAGAAGAATGTTAGGGAAATCTTAAACAAATCAAGCGAATTGTATGCACGAGAGTTTGAGATAAATGATTTAAAGGTAGGTAATAGTTATTCAATGTGGTAGTTGACAGTAGACAGACTTTGTAGTAAAAAGAGATAATTTAATTAGAAAGGAGCTTAAATTCAAAATAACTTTGAAATAGCGGGTATCATAGATTTACTTATTATCAATTCTAAGTATCAACAACATAAAGATCATATTCAACAATGTTTGTGGATTATCTATCTATAATACATGGCGAACGTTCTTGTCATTTTTCAAGACATCTAGATACAAAACAACATGAATTTCTTAGTTTCCAGTACTGACTCAAATGTAAAAAATCGTATGTGAAAAATTAACAAAAAAACTTAACAAATCGAATAAACGTCTTACAATAAGGTACAAAGAAAATATGCTTTAACTTTTTCTAAGCAGAATTCATACATATATACAAATGGTCAAAATAAGATTTTGACAAAAATAGCTCTCTATAGCAATAATAAGTAAGGTTCGACAAACGCGTGCTACGGCAAAAGCGCCGAGAGGGGTTTTAGGTCGATGCGAAGCCGGTGGAGAGTTTAGTCATTCGATAAGCGTGGAAGTGAAGGTCGTTCGATAATTATTTTGTAGTATTTTGTCGCAATGGACATCAAGACGTCAATAAAAGGTAATAATATATTATTTTTAATAATACTGTATCTCACGTACCTACTTTTGCGCGATACGCCTCTGACGTAGCACTGGTTTGTCGAACTTTAATAATAAGTATCTCAAAACTGATCTACATACGCTACATCTTCATCGGGCTGCTTTTCAACTTCGTCAGTTATAAGAGGATCGATGTTCTCCAATGTATTCAAGTAAACGTCACCATTTAAGGTTTCATTAATAAAGCGAGATAATCGTCTCTACGATAAATAGGCGTTTCACCGGAGTAGCTGGCTGTGTGCAAAAATCGATTCTCGCTTTGTTAGCGTCCGCTTGTTTATTTTTCATTCGGTTTAAATATATAATTATTAATTTAAAATAATTCTGGATTTGTTCTACGACGGTGCTAAAATAGTTTGTAAAATGGGCGAGAAACATTTGATGCGGATTGTATGTTTCCTTATTCTTCGTTCCAGTTCATCCCACAGGTGCTCTATAGGATTCATGTCCGGCGATTGTGGAGGTGTATGAAGCTGCTTTCCCACATTAAATATCAACCATTCCTTGATCCGTTGAGCGGTGTGCTTGGGATCATTATCTTGCTGGAAGATAAATGACCGTCCAACACCGAATTTTTGGACATTAGCTTGCAAATTTTCCTCCACCAAATTTTACAGTCGCGCACAAATTTCTAGTTTTCAGTTCTTCATTTCTCTTTCGCCAGAATGTACGGCCATCTGACCCAAAAATGTTATATGTATAACATTTTTGGGTCAGATGGCCATTTTTGGGCCAGAAGAACTGAAAACTAAAAATTTGTGCGCTACTGTAAAATTTGGTGGAGGAAAAGTTTTAGTGTGGGGGTGTATGAGTGCTGCAGGCGTTGGTAATTTAAAATTTATTGACGGTATAATGAAGCAATATGTATACTTGAATATACTGAGAGAAAATTTGCAAGCTAGTGCCCAAAAATTCGGTCTTGGACGGTCATTTATCTTCCAGCAAGCACACCGCTCAACGGGTCAAGGAATGGTTGCTATTTAATGTGGGAAAGCAGCTTCACACACCTCCATAATCGCCGGACATGAATCCTATAGAGCACCTATGGGATGAACTGGAACGAAGAATAAGGAAACATACGATCCGCAACAAGGAGCAGCTACAAATCGCCTTACAACAAGAATGGATCTCCATTGATCCAACAGTAACGAACAAATTAGTTGAAAGTATGAAGAGACGCATGTTAACAGTTATAAAAGCAAAGGGTGGATCAACAAGTTACTAAACTTTGTGTGCTAAGCGTATGGAGATTTTTTTGAGATTGGAATTGTACCTACTTTTCTTCTTTTTTTTAATGTAATGTTACTTGTACAATAAAACATTATCTTTGTGTTATCTTGTTCATTTGTATTCTAAAACACTGTTCACCAACAATTTTCTGTAATAAATAGGATCGCACTGTTTTTTTAAGTACTCAAATCAAAATGGTGACAGGTGTATGGAGACTTTTTTGAGTCAGTGTATAACCACGTGGAATTAACAACTAATTTGTTAATTCCACGTGATGGTTAACTTTGTATACCTAATGATGGGTATCAGCAATTCCACTAGGATCAAATTTTCTTAGTGGGTCCGGTACTATCCTCAGTCACCATTCTCATGTTGGGTGATAGTAACAAAGCCATGGAACACTTTACACACACAATTTACACATTAAAAAGGCTCCTGAGGCTATGGCAAGCTTCAAACGCTTATACTGTCACCATACATTAAGAAAAGAAAAAAGGGAAAAGAAGTGAATTCCTTTTTTGGTAATTTTTTGTTAATGTTTCTTTATAATTCAATGCATCTAATTACTAGGCTTGGCATAATCGGTCTTAGCGATAGAATCGAATCAGTTGCATTGGCCGCGTATTATGAATAAAGAGTGCGTGTGTGACTCACACCCGACAGGAGTGAAATTTAGAAATCAATACCCTATGGTAAAAAATAAAAACTGACCGAATAAAAATGTTTGGTAAATATAGGGAATATATGCACGCGTTGAAGTGTTTTTATTGCCCATTTCTTGTTTGAAAAGGGCATTTGTTATGTATGTAATGTAGTGTAATGTAATGTAAGAATTGAAAAAAGGCCCGCCTATCAAAGCCGAACCTATCTGGTACACAGACGGCTCAAAGACGGAAATTGGAGTCGGAGCCGGAATTTGCGGGATTAGACCAAAAATAACTAAGCCGCTAAGCCTAATTCAAAGCGTCACAATATTTCAAACCGAAATAGCAGCAGTGCTGGGGTGTATTGAAGAACTAGACAAGCAAGAAAGTAACTGTCGATCTATTGCTATCTATTCAGACAGTCAAGCAGTGATAAAAGCACTGGACTCCATACAGGTAAAGTTGAAACTAGTGCTAACTAGTTTCAACTAAACTAACGCTCAATAGGCTGGGCAACCGATCTAAGTTGACCCTGGTCTGGGTACCAGGACACGAAGGTCATCGAGGGAATGTTAAGGCAGACGAATTAGCCCGAGCAGGCTCGTCAAATGCTGACAGAAGCCCAACACACTTGGTGGTCATAGCATATAGGGTAGTTAGAGCAATTACTAAATAATGGTAAAATGAGAAATCTCAAGACTGGTGGAAGAGTATCTCAGATCAGAGACAAGCCAAGCAATTTCTGATTGGACACAGGCCTAAATTTACAGCAGACCTACTAAGCAGGGACAGAAAGTCTGTTAGAACAATAGTAGTCCTGCTAACACTGTATGCTCAAGAAACATATGCGAACTTAGACCTGACAGAGGAAACAGCGTTTAGATTCTGCCATGCGGAATAAGAGACTGCCTTCCGCGTGTTGTGCGATTGTACAGCACTAGCAGGAATACGGCACTTAGAAGTGACAATAGATCTGAAAAGGTCGCAGTGAGATAGGTCCAGAACCACCTCGATAATGAATCTAATCTAATCTAATCTATGTAGGTAATGTAATAGCCGTAAAAAGTAAACATAGTAAATTGTAATTAAATACTTGAAAACACCTCGTCTCGAGGTAAGGATTTGAACCTGACACCTCCTGCTTGCCAGAAGGGCGTGCTAACTACACCACGAGGACCTTGATGCCAGGAACGTTCACTTTCTAATACCTGGTTATTATTTTTATTTGCAAATATATCATAATATTTCGACAGACAACTTTTAATTCTGACATACCAAGTACACTAATTAATTAAGATATTTTGGCTGCCGTCGGTGAATTATGAAAATCTGCAATTTCGTTGGAATTTCCGACGTAATTAAATACTTGAAAAAATCTCGTCCCGGTAAATTCCAAGGAAATTACAGATTTTCATAATTCACCCACTGATACAGATTTTCATAATGCATCGACGCGACGGAAGCCAAAATATATTAATTAATTAATATGTATATTTGGCATGTAAGAAGTAAAAATTGTCTGTCATAATATGATACATTTGTAGATAAAAATAGTAACCAGGTATTAAAAAGTGAACGTTCCTGGCATCAAGGTCCCCGTGGTGTAGTGGTTAGCACGCCCGTCCAGCAAGCTGGAGGTGTCAGGTTCGATTCCTTACTGGGACAAATTTTTTTTCAAGTATTTAGTTACGTCGGAAACTCCAAGGAAAATTAGAAATTTTCATAATTCATCCAACAGAAGCCAAAATATATTAACAAAGTAGTTTCTTCAAAAATCTGTTGTACTTAATACCGTAAATGTGTGAGTAACTATAAGTATGTAGTAAAAAGCACTTTTGTTTTTCAGAAATAAGGAATATATGTATTTATATTCATTGCTTTTTGAAATTAATGTTATGTTAATTTGAATACGCCACATAAAAAGTTTGACTTCAATAAATAATATAATAAATAAACGTAACTTCTTAACAGTGTGGATAAGATTGGTGAAAAATTTGCACCATCAGGTTTGTTTCCACATTTGTCTCGGTGAAGGATGTTTGCTGTGTAAACTTTACACAATACTTTAGCTCCATTATAATTCAAATCCGGAAATTCACTGATAAACCAACGGTTGTTTATTTTCCTTGGGTACGTTAGACATACACTTAGCCACATAAGTCTACGTACGACCATAAAATTGATAAAAATACAATGCACATAATGTCTAAACTTTATCCTTTCGCAAATAATGCAAACACATTAAAAAAGCAATAACTTTATGATGAAAAAACAAATATATCTATTATAGTCTTATGTAAATACCCGAAGTGCAGGGAATTCCCCAATATCAAGCCGCAACATAAGTCTACATACGAAGAGTTCTCCTTTATCTGTTTATAGAAATAGGTACTTCTCGGACTAATATTCTTTACGAGTTAATGTAATTATGATTTATTCAGTCTCCAAGTAGCAACACATGTAATAGTTTTATACGATAATCCCAAAATGAGTGAGAAAAGAAGAGAAGTAGCCGTAGAAATAAGAAAGTTGATAATGAAGCTCGGAGTTGAAGGAAAATCAATGTCTATCATTGCTGAAACAGTTGAACAATAATAAAAAATGTTAATAGTACTGGTAGTTACAGAAATAAATCTAGATCTGGTCGACCAACTACACTGACCGAAAGGAATAGAAGAAGTATTCTACGCGAGGTGACTGCTAAACCCAAAATTAGCGCTAATAAATTGGCAGAAAACATTTATAACACATCGCAAATTCGAGTTCACCCTGAAACGATTCGTCGTTCTCTTCGACAGGAAGGATTCCATTCAAGAATTCCGAGAAGGAAGCCTTTCATTAGTGTTGTAAACAAAGCAAAAAGACTCCAGTTTGCTAAAAAGTATTATAAGATCCACGAACAAGATGCAAACTTCTGGAATCGTGTAATATTTACCGATGAGTGTAAATTTAACGTATTTAGTAAAGATGGAAGAGCAAAAGTTTGACGAAAACCGAATAAGGAAATGCTATTAAAAGATCTAACACCTACGGTGAAGCATGGCTCTGGATCTGTTATGGTTTGGGGCTCTATGGTAGGGAATGGAGTTGGCGAATTACATTTTATTGAAGGGATTATGGATAAATTCGCTTATCTCGACATACTAAAAACAAGTTTTACAGCCAGTGTCGGGAAGTTGGGGCTGAGTGCAAACTACATATTCCAACAAGACAACGACCCGAAACACACTTCTGACCTAAACGTTATCAAGCATTTATGGGACGAATTAAAACGTCGAGTGCGAAAAAGGGACGTTTACAATAAAGAACAATTAAAAATAATTCTAATGGAAGAATGGGCAAATATAACGCCAGATGTTACAGAAAAGTTAGTTTCATCAATGCCACGTCGATTAGCAGTCGTAATAGAATACGAAGGAGGACCAACATCGTACTAAAGATTAAAAATTTTGTATGAATTTTTAAGTTTCATTCAGCGTACGTAGACTTTTGTTGTAAGAATTTTTCCCCTTTTTTTTGATTTCTTATCGAAAATATATTTTATTTCCTTTTAACCGTGTTTTATTCTGTGGACGTTCTTTTGTATTTTGATATTGGAAATATAGATTAAAGAAAAACAATATAATTATATATTCTATTACTATTCTTCGACATTTTATTGTCGTACGTAGACTTTTGTAACTAAGTGTACTTGCATACATATATATCTTCATAATTATGTGTAACGCTGCGAGAGGTTGAGGAATACATTGCAATACATTAATAATTTCATTCGCAGAGGTAGCTCATGTCGATTCGTCTATATACATGCGCCGCGTCGTGGGCCGCGCAACCTTACTTCTAACCTGGCGCGAAGCCTTCACAAAAAATCGGCTTCTTAGTTATTTATCTAGACTAAATCAGCTTTGCATCAAGTGCGCTCCCATTAGTGTATTTTTTATTTGCTTAAAAAATCTGGGAAAAACCATATTTATTAACAAAAATGCATTTGAATAGTAGCTTCTGTATAAAAAAATAATTTTATATAGCTGTGCTTTAATTAGAATGATGCGATTGTTCGTATGTTTATTTTATATTGATTAATAAAAAAAATTCCCATGTGGTATGGATTTACATACAACCGCAGAAAGTTATTTCAAAATTGCCAACATACCTACACGTATTATCCAAAAGTGCGTAAACCAAACCTATCAACGAGATCTAATCGTTCTTCCGCTTCCGATAACCGCAAATCCATCCCGCAAACGAGCGCCCAATGACGCCGACATGCATACACAGGCGCCTTGTTTATATTTTTAATTTTAGAAATTATCCGTCCGCTGATAGCGCGCCGGCCGACAAGCCGAGCGCGCGTGTGTGTTTGCAGGGAGCGCGAGGTGGTTCACGCGATTTCCGCAGTCTGAATTTATCAATGGAGGAGAGCGAGCGCACATTGTAAATGTCCAACTTCTACTAGCAGCATCGAACTTGGTTCGTTCAATTGATATGTTACAGTGAGCGTAAAAGTAATGGTAACTGCAAAAGTAACTCTATGAATAGGTAAAATATACGCAAATCAAAATAATGAAATATACGCAGAAAAATAGTATAACTTCTATAATTCTAGTAAATGCCACTACAAATAGTTTCAGGATCCGTGACGCGGACAATTTGTAGCGATTAGTGAAACAAACATTGTAAGAAGCAAGAGTGGTGGGAAACTTGCAACGTTTGCTACAATACTTACATGTTTTTCAACAATTGTGCAAGAGTATACTATTATTATATATTATTACTATATCAGATTACACAAATTGCAACAATTATTTGAATAATTAAAATATTCCATATTAAACTACCACAAATTATGCAACTTTCGCGATTTACAGGGAAGCATTGACCGACCATAAGAATACTACGTGCGTCACCTTCGCCACTAATGATGAAAATGATTTGAGTAGATTTTTTATTAGAAAAGAACAAAGTTTTTCGTTGCAACATCTATTGGTGACCAACCAATACTATTCGGGTCTAGTCCTAAGACGGGAAACGTTTAGTTCACACATTTTGGTGTGCTTCGATAATAAAATCGTCTGTACATTATTTATTTTAAGATAATGTGATGCAATACTATAAAAACCCTAAGGTTTGAAGGTAATGATTTGCCCAATATGCGATCATGCAAACACAATACAATGACGCAATTCTATTCTCGGATTTTTTCTTACTATTTCACACATTTTTATAAGTTGTAAAGCAGAAATATAGAAAAGATAATGTAAGGTTCGGCAAAAGTAAAGTCTAATATCTCTATAAATATAAACTTTAGAAAAAAATTTTATTAACAAAATTTGTCTTACAAGTAATTTTCTATTATTTTCCACCATTTGTGATTTTTTTCAAACGAGTTCTTATGGTAACAAAAACGTTTTTTTTTTTAAATGGTAACAATAAAATCTTTTGACAGATTTAGAATCCTTATAAATTTCTTAATATGGATATGTATTGTTTTCATGGGGTTAGATAAAAAAATATTTTAAAAAAATATTGGGTTCCACTCGTTCTTACCGTTATCATACGAAAATACCAGCAAAACATTGTTACTTTTAACCGATTGTTTGTGTATTGGAGTGAATGTCAAAGAATTACACTGGGGAACAGCGTAATTCTGTGCTCGTGTATTTCCAAGATAGTCTTTAACAATGTTTTTGAATGCCAACCAAGCATTCTTTTCATGCACGGTTTCGCGGAAAGTGGTCACATTCTCATAAGGTGTAGAGATAAAACTTGACGTGGTAGAAGAAAACTAACTACAGTTTTGAAACCAGCATCCCTAATTAACTATAAAACAGCTCAAAAACCAAACTCAACAGAAATTGTGTTACAAATTGTTCCCCAGTGTTATTGATGTATCCCAATAAAATAGCAAAAGTGGTTTTTTCAATAGTTTGTGTGAAAATGATGAAATTACCTATAACTGAAAGAATCGAAAGCCTTATAATGGTTGAATATGGTGACAGGCAACGTTCTCATAACGAAGTTTCCTTTCGACGTTCATCCGGACAGAACTCCTATAGCCCAATCAATGGTTTCGTGATTGGTTTCCAAATATAAAGAAACGAGCGATATTAAAGATATTCCTAAAACCGGCCTCAAATCAACCGCTAATGAAGACTGATCTCTAGATGTATTACTTACTGTTACGGATAATCCAACTATGTTAACCACTCAACTGGCATTAGAAAATGATATAAGTTCGAGATCTGTTGCTCGAATATTGAGAAAAAACAAATACAAGCCATATAGAGATACATCTTCTACATTAGCTTAACGAAGATGATCCAGACAGGCGAATGCAGCTTTATGAAACAATGATGGAAATATCTAATAATAATAATTTAACAGATCAAATAATGTCTTAACGGATTTATAAATAGGCATAACTGCCGTTATTGGTCGACTGAGAATCCACATTGGCTGATGAAACGTCATACACAGCATCCTCAAAAACTTAACGTGTGGGCTGGCATTGTCGAACAACGAATCATAGGTCCATATTTCTTAGAAAACAGGAGAAACTATTTTGTTACTTAAACTTACTGCGCAATCACATTGTACCAGACATTTTGAATATGTTTCCTAATGATAATCAACCAGATATTCCAAACCGTCACCTATAGTTTTAATGTTCAACAGTACTTAGATACAATTTTTCCCGGTCGTTGGATTGCACGTCAGGGTTTTATTGTATGGCCCGCTAGGTTACCCGATTTAAACCTTTTGGATTTATTTCTGTGGGGTCACTTAAAAACAAAAGTATACAAGGAGAAACCCCAAAACTTAGAAGATTTAACAATGAAGATTAGTCGTGAGATACAAGCCATATCACCTAATGGGCTTCAAAATACTATTCGCAATTTTTGGGAACATCTAGGACACTGTCAGGCCGTACAGAGACTTCAATTTGAACATTTAATTTGATTAATTAATTTTTGTATTTTTATTAAATATTAATTTTTGCTCCATATTTTTGTTATCTAACTCCACGAAAACAATACACATCCATATTAAGAAATTTATAAGGATCCCAAACCTGCCAAAAATGTTGCTGTTGCTATTTAAAAAAAAAATTTGTTACCATAAGTCAGTTGAAAAAAAATCACAAATGGTGGAAAATAATATAAAATAACGTGTCAGACAAATTTTGTTAATAACAGTTTTTTCTAAAATTTATATTTAGAGATATTAGACTAATGCGTTACTTTTGCCGAACCCTGTGTAATTCTCTTAATTTGTTTGGCTCTCCTACAATTATTTCAATCGCTGTAATATTGAATAGCAAAATTTACTCAAGTAAGTAATGGAAACTACTCTTTAACGATAGCCCAGCTTTTCTGCAATTACGTGAATTTTTAATACAAAATCGTTCCCATAACGTTGTTGCAATTATCTTCACAAGATGTTTTTCTGAAGACGAAGTTATTTGTACTATGTTAACATTTCATTTTTACCCGAATATAAACAATCAAATGTATAACTGCGGTGATCCCTATATAAAGGCCCCTATACACGGACATACATAGATGGCTCAATTCATGGACGGTCAATGCACATTCAATACTGTACATTTAAGGCCCCTACACCCTACACATGTACCTAAATTAGAAGCTTTTGACTGTATATAATAATAATATGTACTTTGTTGTCCTACCCGACTACAGGAAAAAAGAAAAAAGCACATGACTATGAAAAACAATTCATGTATGGTCTGAAAACTTAAAAAAATACAGTCCATTAAGGTAAAAACTTCGAGAAATAATTGGAAGCAATTGCTTGAATAATCCGCAATGGGTCAGGGTTAATGTAGCAAGGAGTGCGAGTAAATAAGGTTGACGCGACAGCTATGGCAAATGCATGAAATAATGAATAGGAATAAAGTGATGCATTTAGCAGATTTTATTGCGTTAAGCCTTTCTCTTGTGTTCATGGTGGCATGCTCCATTGATGAAGGATTCAAGGCACCACGAATGGACAATTTCTTACGATACGTTTATGGTAGCATGCTCCGTTTGCTAAGGGATTTCATGGTACCACGAATGGACAAATTTTTTACGAAGATGCGTTCATGGTGACATGTTCCGTTTGCTGAGGGATTCAAGGTACCACGAATGGGCAGATTACTTACAACGATATGTTTCTCTTGTCTTCATGACGGCGTGTTTCGTTTACTAAGCGATTCGAGGCACCGTGAATGAGCAGATTTCTTGTGACAATACGTTTCTCTTGCGTTCATGGCGGTGTGCTCCGTTTGCTGAGCGATTCAAGGCACCATGAATGGGCAGATTTCTTATGACAATACGTTTTTCTTGCATTCATGGTGGTGTACTCCGTTTGCTGAGCAAATTCAGACACCATGAATTGTCAAATCCACCATGACAGTAGATACTGTTCTCCTACAAATTGATACATTTATTACGACAATGCGTTTCCCTTGCTTTTCCTAGCGATGCATTTCCGAGCTGCTAATTCGAGGACGAACAATCATCAGAATAGCCGAATGTTACCGCCCCCGTATATTACTCGTGGGTCTACATATGTAGCTGATGTAGCAGAATGAGGGGAGCAGCAGTGGCATTATTCAAAGACTACACCATTCATGATTGATTCACATTGTAACAATAATCATAGCAGGAATTGTGGGGTGGTATGGCCAACAACACTAAAGTATCGGCACACTCCGCACCACACAAGTTATTAACTAATCCGGAGCAGCTGTATGATCGAATGATGTGAGAAAAAACTCTAACTCTTACATGGCTGTTCTATCCCTACTCTCGAGAAAAATATTTACAGGTATCTAGTTTTGTCGCCTATACACCCAAAAACTAAAACATACGAAATATACAGGAAAATATACGAAAGAATCTCTTGTCATTGTAGCACGAAACACAAAACATGTGCCAGCCTTACCCTAATCAATCAAAAAGACTTAAGTAAGACAGCGGTCCGTTCTCTTTATTCATCAAATTTGTGTTGCTTTTTACATATGTCAATGGTTTCATAAGCGTCTAATTTCTGCATTTCAATTTAATATTATGCCCGGTTTCGTTTATGTGTTGTGCTACACTTGACGATTCAATCTTCCCGTATCTGTAGCATCTCATGTGCTCATTGAATCTAGTACCTATTGCTCGTTTCGTTTGACCAATATAGGCTTTATCACAGTCACTACACGCAATTTTATAAATTGCCTACCATTCTTTCTTTTCCGGTTTATATTTCGGATTGCCAAGAAAGTGTATTTCGCGAATTGAAACATACGTTCATATATTGTCCCTTAAAAACTTTACTAATACCTTTCGATATTCTGTGGAAGGAAAATTTTTTATCGTGGGTTTCTACCGGAATTAAGGGCGTGGAATTTCTTACATAATCCCTACTTTGGGCTTTCTTAAGAATGTGATCGACATCTATAGAAGAGTAACCATTGTAAATAGCTACATGTCTTATGAATTTAAGCTCATTATTATACCTACTTTTACTCAACATTGTAACCTTCGCCAACTACGCACCACTAAATATACAATTACAATAATGTAGTTTTATGGAACCCCCAACACATACGTGACTGTCTTAAAAGGAATTTTAGTATTTTATTTCAAAATTATCCTTCGATGTAACTATGGTTATATTTAAGTTAATATACCACTAATGTCTTTACAATAAAGCTGGTTAGTAATGCAAAACCAGGCTATCAAGTCCAGCAGTGGCGTCGAACGTTATACCTCTACGCATACGTACTCTTTAATTTAATGTCTGGCTAGTTGAGTTATACACATAAATGCGTCGAGTTAGCGTTTATATTCGGTATAGTTTGGTAAATACATACACGATGCGGATCGATAAGCGAGCTTTAAACGTGCTTCCGTTCTGTTTGTTCGATAGATTCGATTAAATAACAGCAGGCGGAATGAATGTGAATAGCTGTAGACCGTTAGCTTTCTACTGTAATTTAATTTTTTGTACCGAAAAACGACCGCCGGTAAATATAGACGATTATTATTGCATTCCTTAGATGCAGTTACATAACAGTATATCCTGGGATTAATTGTGATTAATTAGATTGTATCACTATCAATAATTTTTTAGACGAAGTTGCGTTATTACGATTAGTCAGGATTCTTGGATCAAACAATAAATCAATATCTAATTTATCTTGTAGGTATGGCGCCTTGCATTGATATAAAGTAAATAAAATTACTACAATTCCTTACTTTGATTGTAACAAAACCGCTACTAACAGCTCAAAGTAGAAAGTAATATTTTGATGGATCTTAACCATGTCACACAAAATATTTTAAAATTGAAGCCTTACCAGGAATCATGAATACCTACTGTTCGAAATTTCCTAGTAGTCAAAAATTAAATAGTCTTCCCGTTTAATTTAATCTGGGGAAATATCTTGATATTTTTTTGTTTAAATAGTATTGTTACATGTTAGTTACTTTTGCGTCAAATGTTTTCATACGAAAGTAAAATAAGATTTTACTTACTTTACTTTTGCTAATTACAATTCCATATCATTCTAAGATGCAACGTTTTTTCGAATTTTCAGAGCTTCATTAATCATAGTGATTACAATTAGCCAGGAATTTAATTAATATATTTGCGCGAATCCAGCGACCTTTTCTGATATATTAATTATCAACCCAACTAAAACGTGCGATAATTTAGGAATTTTTTCTGACATGACAACCTACGTATCTCACATGTTTTATATTTCTTTGATTGTCGGGCCAAATCAAAATAAACGAACCTAAGCTCCTGAAAGATTAATATGTCAAAACGATCGCACTGTCAATAAATAATAGTTTATTCAGAGCATAGAAAAACTGGCAAACTTTGCTGATAATAATAATTTCTGAAGAAATGCAACTATCAGGCACTACCAATCTTTTTTAAGACCAATTCTGCCGAATGGATGCGAAATATGGACGTTAACGAGGTGAATACAAGAATAGTTGCATATCAGGGAAAGAAAAATACTACGCAGAATGTTTGGTTGAAGTGATGAGTTCTGGGAAAGGAGTTCCAACGCTTAAATTTACGAATTCTGCAAAAGCTATTTTGAAGTTTGTAAAGGAGGGTCGGTCACGATGGTTAGGACACCTGACATACATGAGAAACGATGGATTAATGAAGAAATGTGGTTGAGCAATGCCCAAAAGTGAAGAAAAAGGAGGCACCCCAAAACGAAGCCAGATAAAGGCTGTAACCAAAGACCTAGGAAACCGAGGAGTCATAAACTGGAAAAAAAGCAGCCCAGCAATAGAGCAGAATGGACCGCTATTATTAAGGCATGTGGACGTTATATGCATTACCAGTCTCTACGTTATTACACTTAGGCAGCACTCTGCATACCATCTTTTTGTTACGAATCTTTCTTAGTGTCCTAGAAAGATGAGATACTCAGTATGCCATACTTCACTATTTATTATCGTTCACAACTTTGGAAAAGAATATAGCTATACTGTAGCAGTAACTAGGTTTTCTTGAAAAGTACCCAACTTTGTTTAGCCTGGGATTCACTGCATCTCAAAATATCTCCTTTATTCTGCTAAAAAAATAACCCTGGGATTTCTTATAAGAAACAATGGATAACACATTTCCTTATCGCGGTTAGATTTCCAAATTTATAGAAAATGCATACTATCATCTAAAAAAACTTTATTCTTACAGGGCTACGCTGTAGGTGGTCTCTGCCTACTACACCGTGTCGAAGCCAGCGGTCCTGTGGTGGTGGCGGAGATCATCCCAGTAGCGCTTTTTGCCCAGGAAAGGAAGCGTGTATATACTAGGAAACATTAGTTGGGAGAGGTAAGGGCCGCCCGCAAAAGAAACGTCACATTGGCAGCATAGTAACGGCTCTGGAAGGCAGACGGGAGGGGGTGCTGGACGACGAGACTGATCCCGCTCCTTTATCCCTGAATCTCGAAAGGCCACGGGGGGGTGTAGGGAGGGTAGATTCTGGAGTATGCCTATATTGTCCCAGCGATACGGATGATGCCCACCACACCTTCTTCTTATGCGAGAGGTGGGCAGAACGGAGACGGGCACTTGAGATGGAGATTGGTGAATTTTCCTCTGATACCATCATACCAAAAATCGTAGAGAACAGAAACTCCTGAAGAAAATTGTCACGGCATGTGCATCACGTCCTGCGCCCTAAGAAAAGCGACCTAGATCGCAACAGGGCAAACTAATTGTAGATATTTATTTATTGTATTCTATTTATTTATTTATTTACACTATTTATTGGTTTTCCTTTTAAAACTATAATGGAATGTGGCCCCTATATAACGATTTAAATAGATCCAGCTGGAAGTTATATATTAAACGGTTCCGGGCTGGTGCCTAGGCGACAGAGGGGGTGTTTTAGTTGGTAGGGAACCCAGCATACAATACGTTTCACCTCCCAAAAGAAAATTCTTATAGATCACTTCTAAACAAAAATTTAAAAAAACTACTGTGAGACGTTTTTCGTTTCTCAATTTAACTTTTGCACACCACTGTACTATCCTGCTATTGATAGTAACCCCGCTTGCAGGATCCAAATGATTCCATTTTATTCACGGTATTTGGAAATTTCCTATAAGACAAAAGATACTCGGTGGCTTTTAATGGAGCGAAGGAGGAGATGCAACCTCACCTATGGTAACTCGCCAATTTGCTGTAACCATCTCTCGAGCTTGCTGAATGTTATCGTCGGTGGTCGAGGTTGACGGCCGTCCAGCTCCCTCTTTTTGTGTTACGCTTGTGCGGCCACTATGAAACATTTCGATCCACAAAAAAACGCTTTTACGAGATAAAGCACTGTCCCCGTATTGTGACAAAAGTCTCCGGTGAATTTCAGCACCTTTCACACCTCCTGACCACAAAAATCGGATCACTGCTTGTTGTTTCTCTTTGGTGCAAACTAATAGCGGAGCTGATATGTTTATGCTGTTGTAGCTAGCAGACAAATGACGCGATCGTGATGAAATTCCGCACACCTGACCACAGGGGCGCCAACTCAACGTATGCGCAAGGAGCCGCCACTACGATAACCTTCAAAGCTTGTTATAGCGAAAGTGTAGATAATATTTGACTTACCCTCGTATTATGCACAACATTTATTTGCCTTACTTTTCTAATCTATATGCAACAACCGAGATTTTGCTTATTCAGTTTGTATTACATATTTAGAAAGGTAAAATACATACATATAACCAAATTGTGAAATTTTAAGTAGATAGATCTTCAGAAACTTCATATGTATGATTGTCTGATCAAATTTTTCTTTTACAGCCAACACAACCATAATTTTGATGAAACGATCATTTAAGAAAAATGCAATATTTAATTTTCTAGAATTTTTTTGTAGAGAATTAATATTTTACTAGGCAAAATTCTAACAAAGTACCTAAACTACAAAAAATATAATTTCAAACTGTGAGGTATCAAAATATGCCATTGTGGTTAGGAAGAATTGAAAATGGTACTGAGAAATGCATTTCCTTAACGTAACAGCGATAAACGAAATGGTTCGAAATTCTAATTGAGTTTTCTTGTCTATGGTCTACAAGGTGAAAGAAAAAGAAGACTCATCAACTACTCAATCAACCAAAAGAAATCCAATCCTTAACCATAGAAATAATAATTGAAAATTGTAGAAAAGTAGAAAAACTATGACTTCCATAAGACGAACAGAAGATCAAGTTAAAAATAACAAAATAATTTATCTGAATTATGTTTTATGATTAGTCGAAAATTTAAAACGTGAACCAATTTGGCCAAGTTATGCAAAAAAAACTATGGTAGAATAATCCCATCATAATAGTTACTTTTATAGTTTTATAATAGTGAACCATCGACTTTTCTTTTTCTCCTTAAAAAAGGGGTAAAAGAAGAAAAGGAATTATAAAA
This sequence comes from Dynastes maya, assembly GCA_029619315.2. Classification (NCBI taxonomy): domain Eukaryota; kingdom Metazoa; phylum Arthropoda; class Insecta; order Coleoptera; family Scarabaeidae; genus Dynastes; species Dynastes maya. Next base: position 32,482,203 of record JAROYE020000006.1, on the reverse strand, counting down.
CTCAGAGTAAATATTTACTCCTGAATAACGGAGGCAGCTATCTGGATACGGGATAACTGTAATGACGGCGGCACGACAGGCGGTACCTTTGACTTTGAGTGCGAAATTCGATTTTCCTCTCTATGAGCTCGGGGCGATGTGAAATCGTCACCGCTTTACCATCAAAAGCGCCGACGGTTTATCCGCAAACAACGTCTGTATGTACACTGCTCTATACTACATAAATACATAACGGGCCCGGCGATGTTTGTGTCGATTCTATTATCTCTATTTATCCTCACTTTATATATTTTAGTTGTTCAATTGTTGGCTATTTGAAGATATGTACTTTATTATTTCTTTATATTTACATACATTTTCTCTATTTGATTTTATACAATATCATTCAATTCCACTTTACACATAGAATTAGTGCTATTTTCTAAGTGTAGATATTGTACGCAGATGCTAAATCCACGCTATACGTTTAGTATTAGCTGAAATAATCACACTGGCTTGATATTGACAAAAGTAAAAAACCCATTAGAATAGCAATAACTAAATACAATATTAACATAGGTACCACTGGTATTTTTACACAATAAGTGCTGAATAATTTACAGTACTAATTCTGTATCTTTCGAATTACGTCACAACTTATGGTATCTTTTTTTAGGATTAAAGAGTACTTAGCTGTAATTTAATATGACCGCAAAATTACTTACGTGGGAATTATACGCAACGATTGATATGGAGCAAAACCTTTTCCATAACCAGTTATGTAACCTCTGCAGACAGAGTTATTAGCGTTTGTCTTACTAGTATTTTTTCAGGTTGCGAAAGAAAATTGGATGAATTTCTGTTTCCGAAACCGAAAGGTGCTCCCGGATACGAATTTCGGGTTACAACATATACATATTCGGCAGAATTTCCGTGCGACTTGTGAACATGCTAGTGAACTCCCCTTCCAAATACTAGTTTGGTATTGTATTGGTATTCAACGGCTCGATGGTCCAATGGTAAAAGAGTCTGCTCCTGATTGTGGCAGGGGTAGGCGATGAGTCTTCGAGTCCTGCCAGGGTCGGTGGCAGTTTTTTGTAGTGTTGGGCATAATCGATATATTTCAATAATCAAATGAATCGAAATAATCGTTTAAAATAATCGAATGATCATTCGAAATCTACTAACGATTTCCATTATTTTCCACGATTATTTGACAGAATCCGAGTGACGAGTGAATTATTTCGAAACTCGAAACTTCGAAGTTTCGAATACAGATCTCAAATCGTAATCTGTTTGTGTGCTCCTGCGCAGTCGAAACGAATAATGAATGATTTCTGAACCATAGTCGAATGGTCGATTATTCGGGTGTAATCGATATATCTCGATTATATCATTCATAATCGTCCAACACTAGTTTTTTCTAATGGGTTCGGTACAATCCCGAGTCACCATTCGCATGGAATGATTAAATGCACTTCATCTTTTACAACGAAGAGGTGACAGGAATAAAGCCATGATAAACTTTATACACTAAAGGCTCCCGAAATTATGACAAGCTTTGAAGCTTATACAGGGTCATTCGCGACGATGGCATATTAAAGGTATCTCTGGAAATAATTAAAGTATCTTTTGAAATTAATATATTTGGCTTCCGTCGGCAATTATGAAATCTATAACTTTTTCTTGGAATTTTCCGACGTAATTGATTACTAAAAAAAACCGTCCACGGCGAGGAATCGAACCCCACATCTCCCGCTTGCCGGGTAGGCTTGATATCCACTACACCACGCGGACTGTGGAAGATTCGGTCACTCTTTAAGCCTAGATGTTACATGTTTTTTTTCAGTAATTACGTCGGGAAATTCCAAGGAAAAAAAAATTATAGATATCTCTTTGAAATTTCGGTAAATATTATGGACAATGACGTATTTCCTAAAAATATTTTCAACTTCATGGCACTCTTGATGAAACTGGAAACGGATATCAATTTCTTTATTTTAAATAGTATACACTGTATATTATGGATCCTTTAGACATACATTTCAACGACGAAGTTCAACGAGACAATATCCTAGAAGTGGATGTACCACCTTTGAGGTATTCATTTTTTTCTGGAAAATTTGATAATCACAGAGTTTAACTTAAGCATCAATATATTATGGTCGATACTACACAAGCACAATAGTTTTGAGACTTTTATTGGCAACATAATTTTCTCTTTATTGCTATAAATTCGGACCAAAAATAGTTGAGTTTACACATATATATATATATATCATATTTAATTTTTTGTATCAGTTTTACAATTTATCTTCTTGCTACTAATTAAACATTTAGTAATAATGAACTGAATGTTTAGTTTTAATTCAATATTTACTTTACTTTAACCCTGAATACCCTTAAAAACCCTTAAAAAAAACAAAGGCCAATACCCAATAAACTCTTTATATGTTAACGTAATGTCAGTGTTCATTTGACATTAGTTTAACCAAAACAAAGCCTACTCTATCGATTCTGGTTGTTTATTGGTAATAATCGATTTCACGATTTTTTAAAATAACTCAGAAACAAGAGAATTTAGCTATAGGAAGTAAAATATGTTTTAAGCTGCATTTTTTCAAGTAGAACATGTAGACATTTTCAAAGATAGGGATTGCCATTAAAAAAAAATTGAAATTCTTCTTGTTCTTATTTGGACAAGGTTATTGGAACACTCTAATTTTTGATATGTATTTGTAGCAATACGAAGATCGTTTTTCTAAATCACGGTGGCGGGACTAGGGACATGCCATGCACGGAATTCAAAACGTTATAACTTGATTAATATTGAAGCACAACATTTTCTTCTTGCGGCACAAAACGGCACAAAACGAACACAAAATGATAGCGCATACGAAATTTCAAAATCCGGTGGTAACGAGGCTGAGAACATGCCGTGCCCGAAATTCAAAATGTTATAACTTGATTAATATTGAAGCACAAAATTTTCTTTTTGCGGCACAAAACGGAACAAAATGATAGCGTACATGAAATTTCAAAATGCCGAAGTGGCGGGAGTAGTATATCCCCAGCCAGGTTGGGGACATGCCCCCGATAGCGCAGATTTCAGATACTGAGAAAAGTTATTTAATTGCCCCACCACGTACATTTCAGTATTTGATTCACGATAAACTTACAATTAGTAACCCTTCCAACATTCGCATACTTATTTCTTACTGCAATTTTAACTTGTTTGTCAAAATCTTACTCATCAATCAAAATTTAGAATTTCCAGGTTCTAAAAGCATTTAGCAAGAAGAAATCAGAAAAAATCTTATTACTTCTTGTTTGCTATCGGGCTACAAAACGTTCTTTAATTTAATGGTCATTAGTGTACATACGCACAACCACCTGTATAGCTAACATCTGTAGGGTTAATTTTAGACATTTTCCACAGAAGCGCAGAGGAGAATAAAATCGTGATCTAAAACATTCTGCTACTGTATTCATTTTCTAGATAAACGAGACACTAGCAATTCTTCAAGAGAAAAAGAGAATTAAAAACAAAAAGAATAAAGATCGAAATCAAAAAGTTATTATCAACAAAGAATACAACTTGCAAGTATCCGCCTGCAGTGAGGATTATCACAAAGAACAATACCATCCTCCTTTTTTTCTGACGCGCGTAAACGCCCGCGAAAAGAACGGAGCGAGAAGAAACAAAACACCGAACGACACACAGGCAAATACACACAAGCCAAAAAAAAAACACAAAGCAAGTTCGAGTGCATATAGAAAGAAATCGGCGACCGCGGCAACGAGTTTAAAACAACAAGAAGAAAAAGAACGGGAGAAGAGAAGAGATGCGGCCGACGCAAATGTCGCGAGTCATCAAAGCGGTTTATAATTTTTATGTCCGCAGAAATCTCAAAGAGACCGCTTTGTCGCCGGCAGATGTTTATTAAAGTACACCGCCTGCTTGAGTGCCGTCTTGCGTTAATTCCATGGCCTACTACTATTACCACTATCATCGCGAGGTCTTCCAGAAACGCGGCGGGCGATCGTGGGTTTCTTCGACCGCCATAAACAACAAATGTTTTAAAAAGTGTTTGCTTCTCGTATACGTGTATAATGTGAATGCTGTACGGGATGTTTCAACAGTAAGATATTCTTTGATACATATCTCTGGCTTTACTGAGTATTATTACATCAAAATTAAAGGTTTCTTGGAAACTCAAAGTAATCTATAAGTAAAACTTGTTTTTTATATTGTTATTTACAAATATAACAAAAAAAGGGGAAAATGAAGATGAAGAATTTTGAGTGTATACCTTTCATCGACTTTCCTCTTTCAACGAAACATTTTGCATATTAACAAATTAATTTGTTCTTTGTATCCTTTGTTGCATAAAATGTATGTCGTACATTTTATCACATTATCCTAGCATTCTATCAGCAAGAAATTTTGTTTTGGATCACCGCTATCACCGATCATAGCGAACAACTTCATGGAAGCTTTTGAGTAAGAAGCCATCGATTTCAATAATAAACCCAAGTGCTAATGTAGATAGGTGGATAGCACCTTTCAGTATATGACCACATGGAAGCACTAGATGAATTTCTTCAACATATTATTGTTCTAATGACAGCAAAGATCAGCGATGAAGAACAGAGGCCGGATAAAGTTCAAGACGTAAAGGATGCCCTACAGAAGAATGGATGTAACCAAAAGGACAAGGTAAGACCACAAAGATGAAAGGAGAAGAGGGTAGAGACAGGTCCACAACAACAACCAAAAACATATGCCTATTTGCCGTACATTGCCGGAGTTACCACCAATAGACTGAAGAATATTATTGCACACTACAACACAGCGAGAATATATAACTGATTCCACCAAAGACTTCCGCAACTACACACAAAGGGCGCATCCGAACTAAAATGCAAATGGGGGAAAGGCTACATTGATCAAACTGAACACTTTTACCAAAATGAAGATCATAACACCGACTATTACAACGTGAAATTATTATCCAGACCTACCCACTATCACCAGAGAATGGTACGCGAATCTTTGGAAATTATTAAAAGTCCAAAGAATTTCAACCGCGAGGATGGATATACTTAAAATCGGCAACGCCTGGAGGTCAACTCCTCGAGAACACCGACGAAGTAGCTACACCATGACGCAAACAGCCCATTAGACCGGAATGGATACGAACCAACAGAGCAGCACGGAAACAGGATATGTAACGGGAAGCACGAGGCATAAGCCTTTAGAAACCTTCAAAAGAAGCTGGTAGCATGATCAGCTATCCGGCTGATTATTCTACAGTAGACAGTGAAAGCCTACACCCAGAAATGTTGATAACGTCTCTTTAAATGTTTTAAAAATGTTATGCGAAATGATTTGAAAAGACTCACCTCGAGTTTTATTTGTAATTAAGAATCAACCACCTACACTCAGAATTGACCCCGCACAATTTAGGCCAAAGCTAAATATTCAATCCATTCACGTGGTAGCAACAACATTTATAGATTGGTGAACCATGGGCATAGCTCTTTTCTTACTGAAAAGTGACAAAAAGACATATGGACGCAAGACAATAGGGTGCGAGAACGAAAAGAGATTCAAAAATATATAAACATATATTATTACAAAAAATATATAAAGCCATGCATTAATTTCATAATTGTGCGATATCCCGCGAAGAAATTCAACAATATTTCTTCGGTGATACGTCTGAATTAAATATTTAATCCGGTGGTCAGCATCTGTGAAATTTCACTTTTTAACTGGCGGATTATTTCCACTGTTACTAACTGCTACTAACTGTTCGAAAAGTAGGTCTCTCTCTCGCTAAACTGTTTTCAAGCTGTTTCTATATTTTTGAATTTCTTTTTATTCTTGCGCCTAAATGTCTTTGCGCGGCAAATGAATTTAAAGAGTTCCATGACTGCTTTATTAATATCTCCGCATCTCCATAAAGGATGAAGCGTTAACTGTTTCCCTATACGCTAATCACGACTGCAGACCAAACCCGCCAGAAAAGTAGCCGTTATCCCTGGTACTCCAGCCGTTACCACCCATATATAAGACCTCAATGCTTTTCGATGACGTCACGCTGTTTAGGCAATGGATCGATATGAGGCTATGCGGTAAAATAATCGTCTTTTTTGCTTTTTTTTTAAGTTTTGAAGGGCTTCCAGTTTAAAGAAGATATCAGTTGTCAACTGCGCCCTTCTCCGCACCCCATTCGATTTTATTTTGGAAAAACGAACTTTCAAAGCAAAAATCAAACACGTAACAGAGCACCGTTTTCGTGAAAGATATATTTGTGGTAGATATTTAATCGACTAATTATTATTGTTTGTAATTTTACATGTATTTGGACCAAACTAAGGTTGAAATGATACAGTAATTGCAATTTTATTCGAAATTTTGTTCAATTTCACGAGAACATTTACAGACATGTTATTTAACCAGTCTTTAATTTCTTATTATATGGTGTTTTACTTAATATATCTTTCCTATTATGTGGTGTTTTATCTAATCTATCATTACTTTTCCCACAATCATTTTTAAATAGGGTATTTGTAGAACAAGTTATTATAATTGTTACAATACGTTCACTGCTGTGAATATGACATTTACATATATCAGTATCCAAAATGGCTAGGTTCGGTGATATAATTTAAAATATATTGTATTAGAACAGAACGTTTACTACACACATTTAAAAACATCTCTTCGTGTTCAAAAATAATTTTGTTTAATATGTATAACGTAAGAATATAAAACTATTTGAATAATAACATCTTCATGTTTATTGTCAAATACAACGGACAGTTAAGGAATTGAGTTGGAATAGCATTTTTTTAAGTCTAGGATTTTTTAACAATTATTTATTTACAATTATAGTTTCCTCGGTCCTTGAATCTGTAGCTGTTGAAAAATAAATAGTATCGTCTTTTATTTACAAAGAGTAACTTACACACAAAACACATCACGCCATCTTAGGTTAGGTTACCTCGTATTTATCGTTTCAGAAAAGGCTTTATCGTTTATACAACACTAGAAGAACATTGCGGGTATCACCAACAAACTACGGGAATATCACTACACAGTATTTTTTTTTAATAAAACCAATATAATTTGGATAAACCAATTCAAAACGCAGAGATGGTCCCAGCATGTAAACGCGTTTATATGGCCTAAATATAAATACGTCACAGCCTGCTGACGTCAAAGCCGTTGATCTTGTCTTAGCGGTAGTAACGCTGCAGCCCCCAACTTCTGAAACTATCGAAGTAAAAAGAACCACCTGACCGTTTTAAATTTTATAAATATATCCAGAATGCATTTTCAAAATCAAATATCTGATTATAAACAACCAACCTTCATCTTTCATTCTTATTCAAGTTGTTAAAGTATCGGTGTCCCTATGTGGCATTTACTGCATATTTTCAACGACGTTCGACATGTCTCTTGTTTTCATAGGACGTAGGCAGTTTGATAAACACCATCAAGAACAAATCTATTCTAATACCATATTTCCTATATTCCACGGCATATTTCCTATAAACCTAAACTCCCATCATTGCATATTTGCAACGATATTAAATGCTACTCATATGCAAGCCAATTATTCATGTACACTTCCTCTAACTATCTCCCTTTTCTTACTGTAAACGTTACATTCTTCACGTTAAGCTTCCCCAGAACGCAAAGTGGAAGCGAAAACAAACTTTTCCATGCATAGTTTAAGAAGAGGGAAGTAAATGTTAGGGTAGTTCTCAGCGCTCCATAAATATTTGAAGAGATCCAAGCATCGTGAACTTCAACCTCACTCTTCACCGGCGGAAAAAACTCTTTAATATTTGATTGTCGACTCATTCAGGGTTGAATGGGAGCGAGCGTAGATGATGTCGTTACGCGATTGTTTTATATAGACTATCCGTAAAGTGTTCTACGATGTCAGACGTCCTTAAATAATGCAGGAAAATAAACGAAGAAACTTGTACATGCTGGCGAGCACTTGCATAATTTAAAATCACGCTAAACTATTACGATATATCGCGAAATGGTGTCGTTGGAGGATGTAAGCTTTCTATAAAATTCAACAAGCTTCTAGTCGCAATTCGCGAAACCTAAGATGTATTTACTTTTTCATGATATAAGAATACATCTCAGACTCTCTTCAACTACTACAGGATTATATGAAAAAATAGAAAATATTCTTTGCTAAAAAATTCTTTAGAAAGGAGGATTCATTTTGAGCGACCTCCTCGGTGATCGAACGGTTAGCGTAACTTGTCTTTGGATCCGAACGACATGAGATAGGTTTCTAGTTATGGATAAAAACTGGACTATGCCTTCTTCTCGGATAAGGAAGTAAAACCATAAACTCCGTGTCAATGCAATGTTTACGTGTTAAAAATCCCTGCCGGGCGTTGGAACGCTTCCGGATGCGCCAAAATTCTAGTAGGGTTGGCTAATTATCACAATAATCGATGCCCAGAAGTGCGAGGTATATTCCCTGACCTCACGTCCGCCCAACAACACAAGAAAATTAACATTGATGTAGTTCAAAATTAGTGTAGTAACTCAATGTGTAAACCACATCAGAAGCAAACCTGGTCAGTCACCGTCAGATAAACTGCATTAGCGGGAAAACTATTGAATATTTTTAGATAAAACTTTCTGTGGGTCAAGTTGGCAATCTTGGGGACTCTTTTGTTCATTTCAAAATGTCGGCTCCTCTCGAAACGTGTACGGTAGAAGAACAACGTTCAGTGATAAGATTTTTGTTATCCAAAGGTGTGAAGCCGGCCGAAATTTACTCGAGAACGTTGAAACAGTACGGTGAAAAGTGTTTAAACCACGGAAACGTGTATAAGTGGATTGAACAGTTTAAATCGGGCAGATCAAGTGTCACCGGTGGAAATGTCGACGGACGCGCTACAAAATCGCATAAATGACCTTATTCTCGATGACATGCGAATAAAAATCGTGACAATAGCCGATTTGTGAGAAAACGCCAGGGTGCTCTCTCAAAAGGTGTGATTCTGCTGCACGATAAGGCCCGCCCCCATACTGCCCAGAAAACGCGAGAGATTATCGAAAATTTGGGCTGGAAGGTATTGCCACATCCTCCTTACAGTCCCGACCTCGCACCGTCCGGTTTTCATCTGTTCGACCCGCTCAAAGAGTTTTTACGCGGCGCCAAGTTCGAAGATAACGAAGCGGTCAAACAAGCTGTACACAAGTGGCTCGGACACCAAGGTCAAGAATTCTTCAGCACTGGAATTAGAAAGCTCACAAAGCGATGCGAGAAGTGCCTAAATGTTGGTGGAGGCTACATTGAAAAGTAGTGTAAATTTCATTGTCATTGAATAAATTGTTTTTTTTCCACAGCTATTTATCTCGTTAATTACTGAACGTCCCTCGTAATAGAGCCACAATTATATAACATTTATTATATAATTAATTGTGCCAACCCAGTGGCCTCAGTGGCCCAGTGGTAAAAGGGCCTTGTCATGAATGTAGCAGAGTTACGTACTGTGCGTTTGAGCCCTAGAGTCAATTGGTAGATTTTCCTGGTAGATTCAGTACAATCTCGAGCCACCATTTGCATGTTGAGGTATAATTAACTCGGCTTCACACTTTACGGCAAGGAGGTGATAGTAACAAAACCATGGAACACTTTATACCTGCCATTTACCCACTAAAAAGCTCCTGAAGTTATGACAAGCTTTAAGGCTATATATCCCGTAAGACCGTCCACACTCATAAAAATATCTAGATATTAAACAAAATTACGATATGTTGCAATCATTTTGAGAGTCTTAAGTCTTAAGTAATCAACAGAACTAAATTCTTTTCTTGGGGTTTTTCTAAATCTGCACAAAATAATTTCTGAATCTGTTGCTGTAGAAAAATAATATAAAATACTCCTTTTTTCAGAACCCCGACATACACTTCATATTAAAAATACGTCCAATACCTGTATAGATTTTGAACGCTTGATTACACTGAAGTTGTGAATATTAAATTCTTGCCTGGTCACCGAATGTTCATACATGAATTCGTCGAAATATGTAAAATTGTATAGTTTCAGAGATATATGAAATACTTTTCAATGTAAAAGGCGGAACTTTAGGAACACTTCAAGTTATACCCTCTTGGGGAAATGCAATATGCAATAAAACCTTTCTGAAAGAAAAGAGCAGCCAAAAACTAATTTTAATAGTTCACAGATCGTCATTACAGATAGCTCTGTACTAAGAAAGAAAGTTTAAATAAAAATGGTACAAATTAACTTTGAATATACATATTAGCACATGTACTTACAAGGGTAATTTGAAAAGATTCAAACCTCAACATGAATATGGCGTTACTCGTCAAAAATATTCTGGTAATATAACTGCACCTGCGTTAAGAATACTTTTGAAAATTTCAGTCGTTGGACGCTCAGTTCTTGTTTAACAGTCGTTTGTGTCAGTCGATGTTATTGTTTCTGTAAAAATGTAAAAAATCGAATATCAAGCCGTCATTAAATTCTTGCATTTGTAAGACAATACGCCTACGCAAATTAAAGCTGCACTATCATTTGCCACAGTGAAATTTTGGGCAGCAAAATTTAAACATGGTCGTATCAGCCTGGTTGACGATGAACGTCTGGAGTCGTTTTAATCGACTATCTTGAAAAAGGAAAAACAATAACGGTAGCCATGCATCATTATAAGCTGAAGGCAGAAATTGCGGAAACACGGCCACATTTGAAGAAAAACAAAGTTTTGTACCACCAAGGCAACGCACGATCTCACTTCAGTGGTCGCCAAAAATTCACGGCTTGGGGTTCGTGTTGATAGACCACTCATCCTATTCTACAGATCTGACTCCCAGACACTTTTTTCTGTGCCATACAAATACTTGTTTCTGTGTTAGGCTGGAATCTTTTCAGGCTACAGTCAGAGAAACGTTTACTTGTATCAAGAGTGACCGCCTCAATTCATGACAATGACTGTTTCAATTATCCACAGTACAATAATTGTTTTAAATCAAAGGAAATATTTTCTTAGCGTTTTTTTTCTCCGCTTATGAGAAGTATATACTTGTAATGAAATAATTGTATTTCTTTATTGAAGACATTTGTTAACTTGATTCAAGAAAATCTTGCAGAAAATTTAAAGAAAGTGATTCTTAGTATAAGTAAATGGCCATTATAACACATAGTTTTCTTAATTCCAGAAAGTGTTTAGGTATTGTTCATAAATCAATAGTTTCATTTTCTTAAGATAAAGCATTTATTTACTTAAAATTCTTGAAATGCGTATTATTTATATGCACATTATTAATTGCACTTACCTTGCTTAAAACACTACGACATATCCGTACACAATGCAATAAATTATTTTCATTGCTTGTGTCTTTAAAAATACTAAGGTAGAGGTTATCTACAGAATAATGTTCAAACAAAAGTGAACTTAATGTAGAAGTACACACGAAAAAAGTGGTATTGATAGAATCACTACCGGCAAAAACAATATGAAGAAAAAAGCACTAACGCTTTTCGCTCCTGCTCACACGTAGAGAAATGCTTTCTTGCATCAAGAAAATATTTCTATTTCAAGATTATAAATATGTACAATATAAGAAAATAATTTTCTTGAAATTTTATTTGGATTAAATAAGTATTTAAGTAAATCATTTAGTTTTAAGTTAAGAAAATATTCATATTAAAGGTAGGAATGAAAAAATGGTCCAGATCTCACAAAGTTCTATTGAAAAATTAGGCGACCAGTTTCGTGTTAAAAAAATACACGGATATGCAATAAAAAAAAAATTACAAAAATGGAAAAAACCTAAAGTTAATAATTAAAATTAGGAGCAAGTGAATGAGCTAATGAAAAAGTTTTTTTTATAGGTTACTGTATAATTAAATATCTTCTTCTTTAATAATGTAATTAAATAGAGGGATTATTTTTATGTAGTTTAATAATTAATGAGTTAATATTTAAGTTTATTTAACCCTTTTTTATTGTTATTATTACATATTAAAAAAAAAAATAAATAAACTCAATTTTGCTTGAATTATTCTGTAGATAACCTCTACCTCAAGCCTTTTTAAAATCACAAGCAATGTGAATAATTTACTGCATTATGTACGACTATGTAGTACTGTTTTAAACAAGGTAAGCGTAATTAATAATGTGCATATAAATAATATGCATTTCAAGAATTCTAAGTAAAAAATGCTTTATTTTAAGCAAATGAAACTATTGATTTATGAAATTATGAACAATGCCTAAACGCATTCTGGAACCTAGATAACTATTTACTACCCTTAAGAAAATACTGTTTTGTGTTATAATGGCCATGCACTTATACTAAAAATCGCTTTCTTCAAATTTTTGAATCAAGTTAACAAATGTCTTAAACAAAGAAATACAATTATTTCATTACAAGTGTATACTTCTCTTAAGCGGAGAAAAAAACGCTAAGAAAATACTTTTTTTTTATTTAAAACAGTTATTGTATGCAGATAATTTCTCGTGCGTGCACATTACTGTTCATCTCAATTTATGCCACTAATCTTCAAAAACGGCGCTGAAATATTTCCTGGCGCCACCTACTTTCAAGAGATATAGTTATGTCGACCAAAATAGTTACGATAGAAATCGGAATACAGATGCCATACAACGTTTCATAATAATTTTAAAAAAATACCGGTTAATGTAACATTTTTTTATTTTTGTTACTATTTACCACGTGTACTAATTTAACTATAGTTTTTTTTAAACATACCGTATGGAGATAGACGATTCGATCGCATACGTACAATATATATATGGGCATTTGCTTTGTAGTTGAAGAAACAAAAAAAACGTTAGTTCTAATAAAGTATGATTCCCAGGTCCAATAAACTCTATTCGTTTAAAATAAATAACTATAAAAACAAGAAGCCTTATAGTATTTAATAAAAACCTTAATTCAATGCATCATTAGCTCGAATAATCCTTCTTTTTGATGACTCTCTCACATTTAGATAAAAAATGCTGTGCGTGGCAGTTTCGCAGTGCAACATTCAATTATAGCGTTCGGGTCGTTTCCGATCAGCCGGTATATTATAAATAATAATAAAAAAGGGATAAATAAACTTTAATATTCACTCATTAATTATTAAACTACATAAAAATAATCCCTATTTAATTACATTATTACTGTAACATTAAAAAAAACTTTTCCATTAGTTCATTCACTTCCTGCTAATTTTAATTATTAACTTTAGGTTTTTTCCATTGTTATAATTTTTCTTTTATTGCTGGCCTGCTAATGTGTTTTTCGAACACGAAACTGGTCGCCTAATTTCTCAATAGAACTTTGTGAGATCTGGACCATTTTTTCATTCCTACCTTTAATATGAATATTTTCTTAACTTAAAACTAAATGATTCACTTGGAAGAAACATTTCTCTATCTTGGATTTTCTTGATTTTCTAACCCTAAGAAAATATCTATTTAATCCAAATAAAATATCAAGGAAATTATTTTCTTGAATAGAAACTGATTTTTACAAGAAAATCTACTTTCTTGATGCAAGAAACCATTTCTCTGGGTGTACTTCTCATATATACAAGTTATATCGCTTTCTAAATTCCATACATACACATACACATATTGAGTATGTCGTAGATATCTACCAAAGCTATGGTGTAACCTAAGATAAGAACCGCAGGTAGCGTGGCTACCGTGTTACGAATTATTCATTTGAATATACCGATTATGCATCGTCTTAATAGACCAGGTAGATGGAGGAAATAAATCCATCAAGTTTTAGGAGACATATTAGCGCAGGTAAAAATATTATCACTTCAAAACTGTATCACCACATCAAAAGACATTCGACGAAGACATAAACAATTTATTTACAGCCTCTAATATCCATTTGTAAATAACTTGCATTACAGTTTGGTATACCGGCTGGTCGGAAACGACCCGAACGCTGCAGTTGAATATTGGGACACCCAGCATTTTTTTATCTAAACGTGGAAGAGTCAGCAAGGGGAAGGATTATTCAAACCAACGAGTCATTAAATTAGAGATTTTACTAAATGCTAAAAGGTATTGTTTATTCTTGTATCTATATAGCTATTTATTTCGAATGAATAGAGTTACTTCTTCATTGAACCTGGGAATCATAATTTATTAGTGCCGACGTTGTTTTTTTGTTGCTTGGAGTGCGACGGAATAACTACAAAGTAAATGCCCATATAAATATTGTACCATGCGTTCCAAATGTTCTGACTCGAAATGTCGTAAAGTCTTCTAAAAGTGAGCCTTATTTGAAAATACATGTATCAAAGAGTTTACGTAGCTGGTCGACTGCTTGCAATAAAAACAGGCGAGTGCTGACACACCACCGGTCCCTTTTAAAGGATTAAACAAGGGAGCTTTTAATAACCAGTGATCCGACAAAATATTTAGTGTTTACTTAACCAAGCCGAACTTTGAAGTAACATAATATGTTCTATTGTATCTTTTCTTGTGAAACGTAGTTCCGTTCACACAGAATGTAGTGGCACGAGATGTATATATGATCTTTCTTTTTATTCTGTCGCGTTTTATCGATACCGCTTTACCTAGATAATGTTATGGACATAATTCGTTTATACTTTTGAATAACACAAACTAGAGCACTGCACGGGCTACGAAAAGCCCAGCTCGCTCAGACCCGCGGGCGGGCTCAGGCGGGCCTCGTCTCTTTTCATTGCGGGCCGGGCTTGAATTTGTACGGGCCTGACGGGCCGAGAATGTTTTATTAAATACATCGAATGGATATAACGTATGCAGTAAATGCTGTTTAGTTTTCACGTTATCGTTTGTATTAACAATTTTAATGTATGCAATGTCATCTTATGTTTTCTTTTGGTTAAAGACAATGTAAAAATGTTTAGAAATAAACAGTGCAGATATAATTACTTAAACAGGCTTAAATAATTTAGACGGGCCTAAATTATCTAACGGGCGGGCCTTGTGCGGATCGGGCAGGCCCACTCCATACTGTAACGGGCCGGGCCGTGAAAAATAGGCCCGTGCAGTGCTCACAAACTTAAAAAATAAAATTACATATCAATTAGTTTAAATATTAAATTGTCTAGATTGATATAAAATTTTTATTAGAATTTCATTCAGACATATTAGAATCTGTTATATTTCAATTTAATCTGTATATCAAAATAAATACAGAGAATAACTTTATGGCTTTCCCCAAGTTCTTGCTTTAATGAATTTTTATCTCAAACTTCAATGTATTTCTGTTTCATTCTTAAAGAGAACGCATTTTAGGAGATTTTAATAGTACTGCAGTTGCCCAGTGGAAGTCTACTCCTAACGACGTATGGGAATATGCGTCAGTAAAGACGACGGTGCATGAAGGGTGAGTCAGAACATTTGGAACGCATGGTACATACGTACCCGATCGAATCGTCAATTTCCACACGGTATATGTACATATTTGATTAAATATACATCGATAGACAAACGTATATGTAATAGTAAATCAAGGTCTACATTGAACTCTTTTCTGATGCAACGTAAAATTTGGGAAGATTTCTTAGTAAGTAGTTTAATTAATCACGCGTGAATTTATAATTCGAGAATCCTGGACAACAATCAAAAGAGACCTAGTAAAATATAATGCTCTCTAAGGATAAATCATAATCATTTTATAAGAGAATTAGACCATCATTACTAAAGCGTGACACACGGTTACACCCGCAGAGACGCCTGTACGTATGTGGATGCAGAGTTCAGTAATGCGGTAGACATTGAGGAGTTCGCCGTTCGATTATTTATCGGATTCTCATTGTGTGTTTTCGAAAATATGGGACGTAAGCCTGGTGTACCTCGTGCATCACATGTGAAGAAATATATTTGGCATTTCCCTGGTTTGGAATTTACAGGTTCGCACATTCGTTGCAAATTTTGCGGTATAGGATTGCTAGGTCGCACGACATTTGAATGTAGAAGTCATATTAAAAGTAAACGTCATGTATTGAATTTAAGAAACAATATTCAGTACTGGCAATTTTTGTATTACTTTATTTTCATGTTGAGCACGTGCAACATCCCACAACACCTAGTAGATAAATGTGTTCCATCATGGAAGCTACCAACAAAAAGACAATTGCGGTACAATTTACCACATGTGCAAAGTACAGTAAAAGACTGTATAAAAGACGAGTTGAGAAATCAACGAATCTGGCTCACTGTGGACGAAACTACTGATGCTCAGAAACACAGCGTGATTCATATTGTGGCGCGTCCTTTAAAACGTAATGGTCTAGCAGCTTCCTTGTTGTTAGCCAGTAAAAGAAAGAACTGATGCCGAAACCGTTGTAAACATAATAAAAAATATGTTAAGAGAATTTTGTATCGTAGGAGCCCAAATCACCATGTTAGTTTCTGACGGAGCCGCAACAATGCTGAAAGCTGGTAGGATGTTAAAAGTATGCTTTTCGACTCTTCTTCACATAACATGCCTCATACACGCATGTCATCTCGTAGCAGAAACAATTCGAAGCAAGTATCCTAGGGTGAATGATTTAATACCATCTGCCAAAAAAGTGTTTGTGAAATCTCCCAAACATATCCGCGTATTCAAGCAATTGTATCCGCAAATTCCGCTACCACCTCAGCCTGTATTGACGCGATGGGGAACATGGATCGAGGCAATATCTTATTATCGCAAATATTATTCCCAAGTGAAAGATGTCATTTTCAAACTTAATTCTTCTAATTCTCAAGCGGTTCGCGAGAGTCAGCAACTTTTTTCCGATTCGGATGTTCAAAAAGAAATAGATGACATTTCCATAAACTATTCTGTAGTGACAAAAAAATGTTTTATTTATCAATCTAAGATATAATCGCCATCATTATCTAAGATACTTTGCCATCTCTTCTGCAAATTTTCAATACCGCCTTTGTAGAAGTGCCCTGCCTGAGATGAAAAAAAGTGTTTAAGCTGACATTGAACAACGGCAATTGATCAAAAATTTTTATTTCTTAGTGTACGATCTAGAGATCTGAATAAATGATAATCGGATGGGGCGATATCTGGTGAGGTAAGACTTCCCAATCCAGTTGCGCGATTTTTTCTTGAGTCACTTTTGCTGCGTGAGGTCTTGCATTATAATGTTGAGGCAACACGTTCTTTCTGTTAAATAGAACAGGCCTCTTTCTCAACAATTCAACATTTAATCTTTGCAGTTATTGACAATAAATGTCACCAGTAATCGTTTCACCTGCTTGTAAAAGTTCATAAAAAATTACGCCATTGGAATCACACCAAACGCACAGCAGGAACTTTTTCAGTGTTAACGTCTGGAGCGATGGAGATTTTGATAAAGAATCTACTTTTCATTTCCAGTTACAATCCTGCTAAGATATGGATCATTTCTTAGTCTAGTTAACAGTGAACTGCAGATTGTGCGACGTTGATCCTTGTTCGCATCCGACAGTTGGTGTGCAACCCATTTACCTTGTCTGGACACCTTGCCAATTTCATGGAAATGTCTTTGCACTATCGACCATGTAGAGCCTAGTGTATCTGCTAATTCCAGTACACTTTATTTTGGATCAGTCTCGAGTAGTGTTTTTAAAGCCTCATTATCAAATTCCACAGGTCTTCCACTACGAGGTCTATCAGAGAGATCAAAATCACCCGATGCAAATTGTCTGAACCGTTTATTTTAAAACGTCACCATAAATATCGCAAATATTCTTAGTTGCAACTGTTGCATTCATTCCGATATGAAAATTAAACATCACGAATATGCTCTTCGGATGGTTGAAAATCCGCCATTTTAAACCACAGCAATAAAAAATGTTTTTTAATTGCGCAATATTATGATTACAGTCTAGGTTAGGTAAGAAACTCACAAAAAGCGTTTTAACACTTCCACTGTTGAAACAAAATTTAACACAACGTAGCGTCAGAAAATAATTTATTACTTATGGATATCCCTGATACATAGTCTCAAGGATTATGATTATTTCTCAAAAAAGAAATATATACGGGGCGATTGAGTACCGCGTTATATATTTTTCAACAAACACCTTGTGCCAATGCCTCCAATATTCATAACCTGAAACTGCTAGTAGTTGAAAAGGCAAATGAAACTAAGGCATTTAAGAGGAATCCAAACCTTCCCGTTGCGTACATAGACCAAAATAAGTGTTTTCACCAGTGCATCAAATGGAGTATACAAAATTACACACCAGATCATCACCTGTTACATCTACAGAGCATTAGAGATCAAGCGCGTTTAATACTAAAGTTTTGTTTAAAATAAATTGTTGTTCTGTATTTATAAAATTTTTTAATCCTCATTTAAAGCAGTTTATGTGAAAATGTCGCTATATTTGCTAATCCGAACAAATCACTAATCCGAAGATTTCCTTTCCCCAATTAATTCATATTAGCGAAGTGGTACTCTACTTACACTACCGGCCATAATTATTTTCCCGCTTACATTTTTGCTTGGATTTTAGAAAATTATTTATTTATTATTATTTAGGGGATATAATTGTTACTTAGTTATCGATTGAATCTCCTTAGTCGGATAATTAGGGGTCCAGGTGGGGCCATAAAAAGATCCAAAATGTAACACTCATCCTTCACTAATAAATATTTAATGTTGCGCAGGTAAAGATGACAATTCCCTATTTACCCCAACTAGAATTATTAATTTTGATTTAGTAGTCATTGTTCTTTTAAATAGCGAATATCGTTAATAAAATTATCTAAAATTAGTATTAAAATGCCGAAAACAAGAGAGTTGCCTTTAGAAATCCCCACAATAATTATAAAAATATCAAGAGACTGGCACATTATTAAATAGAAAACGAACAGGACAACGGAAAGTGACAACACCAGCGGAAGATAGTCGAATAATTACGACGAGTAAACAGAATAGACGAAAAACTGCACCTGAAACAACGGCTGAAATAAACATTGAGCGCGAAAAAGGATTAGTTTAACTACCGTGAAAAGAAGGTTAAGAGAAGGTGGTTTATTTGGCCGAATAGGGTTGCGTAAACCATTCTTACGCAAGCAAAATAAAATAAAACGGCTGCAGTAGGCTAGAGAGCATCAGCATTGGACAGTTGATGAATGGAAAAATGTTTTGTAGACCAATAAGTCCAAATTTGAACTTTTCGGTTTCAAGAAAAGAACGTTCGTTCGAAGGTCGAAAGGAGAACGAGCAGCAAAATCATGTCTAGTACCTACAGTCAAGCATGGGGGCGGATCGGTAATGATTTGGGGTTCCTTTGGCGCCGCATCCTTAGGAGACTTGGTTGAAATAGATAGAATTTTAAGAAAAGAGCGCTACCGGTAAATTTTGGAAACAAATGCTATACCATCTGGAATGAGAATAATCGGTTATTATTTTATATTTCAACATAATAATCCGCAACACACGTCTAAACTGTGCCGCGAATATTTAGAATGAAACGCGAAAGCAATATCAAAATAATGAAATTACCTCCTCAAAGCCCAGATGCTAATCCCATAGAGCTTCTGTGGGAGGAACTCGATAGGCACCTGCCTATCGAGTTGGATAGGCAGGTGGAAATAAATTCTCCAACTTCCAAGGAATCGTTGTGGAAACAACTACAAGAAGCCTGGCTTAAAATAGAACCTGCCACTTCGACGAAATTGATAGAGAGAATGCCGCAAGTGTATGCCGCAATTGTTAATAGTCGCGGTGGACATTTCGACGAAATGAAGATTTAATTTTTTTGTGTAAAATTAACTTTGTAATAGAATAAAGATCATAAATTTCTTTGTTTTAAGAGTATTTTATTAAATGCAAAACTACAATTTCTTTTTCAATTAGCACTTACTTTATGCGTATTTCTTTGGGTGGGCAAATAATTATGGCCGGTAGTGTACGTCATGTAAAACTTTATGTGTCTGCAATAAAAAGTAGTTTTTGAATAAAAAACATGTAAATCATGTAATCATAAGAAAACATGGCAAAATGAAATAGGTTTAAAAATAACAAACACATATACGAAGATATCAATTCAAACAAAAAAAAATAACACTATTAATTTCATTCCTGAATGTTACATATATTTTTTGTATTTTTTCAATTTCAACAAAATTTATTTCATCAAAAAGATACACCGTTACGCGTAGCGGTATTGTTAACGATTTCAAAAATCCGTGCTACAAAAGAAAAATAATTTCAGATAACAATAGCGCCCTTAAAACCACCCTCTTCACGGAGATTTAACTCTTAGGACAGACCACCTTTCAAGAACTAAATCCTATCGGGCAAACAAAACCTTGTGAAATGAAGTGAAATCAGGTCTATGTGAAAAAGACTTGAAACTACCACAAGAAGAAGAAAGTAATCTTAAATTCGTTCTAATTATACAGTAAATTTGGAACAATAATAAATCTGGGTATTTTACATTTTAATGATTTTAATTACTAATTCTCGTATAGTTTTTCACTTCTTTAAGTTTTAAGTGTTTATTTAATAATGATATATAATGATAGCAATGACTGTGGTGTAGTATGGCAAGCAAAATATTCTCGGCACACTCCGCACTTGGGCCATCCTCAGCCGAGTACCGATTTACAGTTTATTTAATAACTTATAATTAAAAGTCCAGGTTCACTTTTGTGCCATTGTATTTGTAGACAAACAAACATTTAATCGAAATAGGCAGTGACTATGCTGGGAAGATGTTAAAATGGGCCCAAGGTAATTCCCTAACTTTGAATGCAGCAAAGACAAACCTAATTACATTCGACTGTCGTAAAAAATGCGACTTGTCAGTGTTGATTCGTCTAAATGGAATGTCTGTATCAGAATCGCCAAGTACTAAGTTTTTGGGCTGTACAGTTGACAAACATTTACCTTGGGAACCCCATCTTGACGAGCTTTGTAAAAAAGTAGCATCATCACTAGAGTTGGCCACGCGCGCCAACGGACAGCGGCGTTGTTTCGATTAGGCCTCGGGTTCCACTAGAGCTATTGTGTATAGATGTTTGCCGTCATAAATACTTTCGCGTAGCTGTTAAATAAAAATAAAATAATGCGTGCTCAAACACTTACAATTTTAAGAGTTCGTGAAATCGCAGTGAATAATGTCTGTTAAATATCTGCATCATTAGATATGTTTCAATAGTTGCTTCGACAGACCGAGTGCGGCGCGAGGAAAAAATATGTTTATATGCAGAGAACGAACGTTCTACATCTAGTGACGTTATATTTGCGTAATTAAAATATTCTTTGAAACAACTTAACGGTTCTGTTGACACACCTTCACAAATGTGTCTTAATGTGCCAAAATCAGAATCTTTCTCTAAAACACTTTCATATTTTTCTAGGACACAAACATTTTTTGCGTCTTCTATCCCGCATAGCTGTGCCTGAACATGTTGCACTATTTGCACAGATTCCACTAACGACACCGAAGGATCTTGTAACTTTTCTATTGCCTCCGCTAGTCCGAAGTAATTGTAGTGAATAATTTTTAAATCCGTTTTAACCCGACTATCTTGAAATTTCGACTGGCTTTTCTTGATAGCGGCAGCTTCCTTTGGATCGAATTGTAAAACCACGTTCTTAATATTCTCATAATATTTATGATAATAAAACGCAGCATTTAACGTGTAAGAATAGGTTCTGGTGGCTCAGGTATACGGGGGCACAGTCTGTGAAATTCGCAAATACGTTTCGGGAATTTGACAAACACTGCTTTTGTATGCGCTATTAAAGCGTCTACCTCAGGATAACATTTTATGATACCATCTGCCACAAGATTGAGAGCATGAATTTTACACGTAATGTGTAACAAGTTAACAGAATGCTTTTCAAGAGACCGGCCTACAGAAACCATGTTTGCGGCACCATCATTCATAAACATCAACAGTTGGTTTGTTGAAAGTTCATACTTTTCCAATGTATTTAACACTAACTTTACAATTACTTCGGCAGTACATTGTTGTATTCGTCTGGAAGTTAGTAGAATTGAAGGTGACGATTGATGCGGTTCCATTTTACGTGCCATTATATTAATGACCGAATGTTTTTTACGATCTGTCGTTTCGTCCACACATAACCACATTTTTTTTTCTTTCAACTCCGATTTAATTCTTTTTTCAATATATTCACGAGCAGATGGCACTGTCCTTCGTAACTATGTCTGACTTGGTAATTTGTACTCCGAATAGTTATTCCAAAACAAAACAAACGCTTCCTTGTCTAGTAAATTAAACGGTATATTACATACAATAAAAGTAACACATAAATTAAATATAAATTTGTCATAGTCTCGTGTGCAAGTTTTTTTTGAAGCATGCCGTTCACTGTTTACGTGCCGTAAACAGTCCCTTTTGGACCAACTCATCAACGGCACATTACATACTACATATTAAATTTTAGCGCCATCATACTTTAAGTCAGGAATTTCAGCTAAAAATTCTCTAACTTGGTCCGCCTTGGGTCGTTTGCGCGACGTACGCAACATTTCTAAACAACACGTACCGCGCTAATGGAAGGTCGAAGCTACACTGAGGCTTGTATGTAACCGTATAGATACGACGCAGCTGCCTGTTGGCGCGCGTGGCCAACTCTAATCATCACTATTCGCGATCTGTATACTCAGGGAAAATGTATATATAGACGTAGTAATAACCTTTTATAAAGCATGTATTGAAACACGGGTGCGGTATGGTATAATTGCATGGGGGCATTCTACGAAAACAAAAAGACTCTTCATTTTACAAAAAAAGATTCTTCGTGCGATTTGTGCGTTAGACAATAGGGACTTGTGCAAACAGCACTTTATTCAACATAATATATTAACTTTAGCCTGTTTGTATATATATGAATGCGCCTTATATACAAAAAAGGATAGATATTTTTGCTTCGAACGACCAGTATAACCTCACATACGCGACTCGTGGAGCTAGAAACCTTAGTATACCACGTCACAATACAAAATTATTTGAAAAGTCCCCTTACTACAGCTGCATAAAAATTTTTAACAAATTGCCATCGGATCTGAGATCGATACGAAGTATAGGCTTATTTAAGTAGTATTAGAAATTATTTCATATCTAAGGCGTACTATATAGTATAGAAGAATATTATTCTGACTAACCTCACATTTTTATATGTACATTTTTTTTGACAAGGCACACATTTACAGTTGTAAATCCTTATGCCAATAAAATTATCTATCTATCTATAGGTTAAAAAGATATATTCTTTAATATCCTAAGAGACTGAAGAATTCGTTAATGGTACAACAAGGGTTGCAACTTTCGGGCATCGTGCCAGGATCGTAGCAAGTCTGTACATACATACGTATCCATAGCTCATTGGGCGAAGCGAATATTAACATCGACCGCCGATCGGAGATGCATGATGGACATACGCATACCTACGCACAACAGCCTGTCGCGCCGCCGCAAGTTGCAACTCTAGCTATAACACTCCATTATCACACATTTTCTTAACTGTACTTTTAAACTTGAGTAGGAAGCCCTTTGATGTCTGAAAAAAGTGGGTTATATAGCTTGAGCCGCCAGTAGTAGTCAATTGAATGTTGTTTGCGTTCTAATCTATGGGGAGTGCTCGAAAGTCATGTGTAATGCGCTTTGTGTAAGTGTAGTTATATCCATTTTCAATAAATTTAGTTTTATTACTAGGGACATACAGAATCACATTCAATACAAAAATAGACGTCAAGGTAAGTATACTCTCCTTCTACAAGCAATCTCTACACGTTTTATTACATTTCACAGGTTGCATAACGATCTAATTGCTCTTTTTTGGAGGATAAATGTTCTTGACGCATCATTCAAAGTACGCCCGTAACACCGTACCTTAAAAATGAATGAAATGTGACGAAGTAAGCAGTTCTCGCCGCGCTGTATCCTGTAGCCTGCTTCACTCTCCTCAAGGCATCTAAAGCCGACGACCATCCCAATGCCAATTCATCATGATTGCACACGTTGATTTCAACTTGGAACCTAGTGTCAAGCCCAGGAATTTGACACTTGCATTATGCTTTGTGGTAAGAATTAGGTTTTGGCCTTTTTCTCTATTCACTTTCAATTTGTTGGCAGCAAACCAGTCACATGCGTCATTTATCGCGCCTTCTGATCTTTTGCGTAGATCCAATTTTTAGTATAAAATTCCCGAAAATTCTTTTGTAGCGTAGTATCAATTTCAAAGGCTGTTTTGATAGAGTACCATTGGGTACTCTAGAGTACCCCTCCTAACCCCTCTTTGATATTGGCAAAATCTCCTTTTTTAAAAGATATCAAAAAATTCCTAGAAGCAATAACCAAAAATAATATATTTCTGCCTACCCGGCGTCATCAGCGTTGATCCGAGCGTTTTATCTACCTCGCACCACTACTTCCCTCTCGGCTTACATCATTATCCTTCGAAAGGACGAACCAGATATTTCTTGGCGCCATCTAGTGTCAAGAGATACACGACTGTCATCTAGAAATAGAAAGCAGATACCTGGCTCATCGTTTCGAAGGATAGTGAAACAATTCGAGAGACAAATAGCGGTGTTAGGTAGAGATAATGCTCGAAGCAACGCTAATGAAGCCGAGTAGATAGAAACATGTCCGTTGGCTGTTTTTTCTCTCGTCACATTGCTTTTGCCGTGAGTGGTTCCTTTAATACCATGAGAAACTATATTAACATTATTCTCATTTTTCAAATTGAAAAAATACTAAGAAAGATGTTCGCTGGGAATCAATTTTGCCAGCAAATAATATATCGTACAAAAATAATTTTAACCTTGTACCCTTGGTTATTATAGAATAAACAGTTCATTGAAATTGTGTAAAAAAAATAAATTGAAAATTTTGAAGTTTTCCGGGAATTCTTTTATTACGTTGTTTAAAATATCAACCATTTTTGCGCGGTAGCCGATAAATTTATGATTTATGACAAGTTTCAATTAGCGATTTGATTAAATGTAATGAAAATTAAATGTAAATACGCCGCCAAAAAGTATGTTAGCGAGTTATATTTGAAGTGTAGCTAATAAATAATTGGAAACGTAAATATTTAGACGTAGGCATTAACAAAAACAGATCGACATATGTATGTATGTAGGTATATACACAGGTATGTCTAAGATAGCATGAGTTTGCATAAACGTACAGTAGCACTTTGCATGAACAAAATTTACACTTACTCAGAACTGTTTACTTTCAAAAGGTACTTATCTTTAAACAGAAATATGTAAATTATTTTACTTATACTTATGTATCCAAACTTTGTAAATATGATTTCCGCAATAAGGAAACCCCTTATTTCAATCGACTTTAAGATATTTACTTAATTCGGAATTTGACAAAAATACAAAATCGAACGCATCTTCGGTTGACATAAAACTGCTTGCTGAAGTACTTAAAGTCTATCTGTTACTTTGAATACAATATGGGGGTTGTCTTTTTTGCCTGGTACAATATATAGTCGTATAAAGGGCGCCACCAATGAATTTCTGTCAAAATTAATTTCAATATTTATTGAACTCAAATCTACAGTTTCATCAAGATACGACAAGAGATTTAACCACAGCAAATGTTTAAAGCTAACAAGTCACTCGAAAAATGAAACTGAGCCGAGAAAACTTTCGGCGAGGATTATCTCAACGACGTCTTGTCAAGTTGGTTTCCAGCGGGTACTGCAAATTCCAACATGGACGCACCAGTCTTAACGACGATCCCAGGACAGGACCACCAAAGACAGCACTCACTCAAAAAGACATAGCTGCTGTGCGTCAACTGCTCAAGGAAGGTCAACATATGACACGAGATTAAAACATCCTTAGGCATTTCAAAGATTCTGCATGATGAATTGGTTTTGAGAAAGTTAATTTACCGTTGGATTCTACATCTCTTGATGGTTGATTGGTGTTGAAACAGTTTGAGCCGTAAGCTCAAAAAATTGTTATAGCATCATGAGTGGTGACGAATCATGGGTTTATTCCTATGAACCCGAAACCAAACGTCAATACGCTGTGTGGGTGTTTCAAGATGAGGAGAGGCTAACAAAAGTTATCCGTTCCCGTGTCGAAGAAAATGATCGCTATTTTTGTCTCAATTGAAATTACAAAAGGAATTAAATAAAAAAAAAATCCAAAATAACAAAAGGACACAACAATTTTCCCCCCGAATATTTAATAATTTAATGATTAGTGAATCCTTCATTCAGGGTGCCAGCCAGCTCGTCGGCGAGGGAGTGGTTCGGAACTTCTCAGGAGTACAAATAACAGATAATTTATAAGGCACCACCTGCTTGAATTAACCCTGTCAAGTGATTAGGGTAAATAGGAACACACAAGGATAGTAATAAAAATAAATTATCAGGGGAAGAGTAGACGTTGCGGGACGATTTGAATAATATAAAAAAAGTCACAAGTTAACGTATGAGAAAATTCGTTTAATAAAAAAAAGAAAGGTTGTAAAAGTTGTAAGTATCGACAGGTATTTTAAACTTGTATCGGTCAAACAAGAAAACAATTAAAAATTAATCACCATTTTTGTTAACGAAATAAGTAATAAGGTGTTACCGAATGCAATGGCCAACGCTTCGATTTATTTAGTTATTATTTAGTGTAGTGCGTTTTGATTTTTTTGATACAGACGTAGTTATTAATTGTAGTTTTTAGTGAACATGTCGAAAGCTAAAAAACGACCCTTTCAAGACATAGTAAATAAGTTTATTTATGACTTTCCTGATTTGTTTTACAACGGGAGTAAGATAATTTGTAAAGTGTGCAAAATACATTTGATATCAAATAAGAAGTGGAACACAGAAAACGAAAATTGGGCATGCCACCGAGAAGTGCATTTTTTTAATGTAATTCTTATGTTGATAAACTGTAATTTGCCACTAGGCTTACTCGATAAACAATCGTTTAAGGACTTTTGGGACAAATACAATCCCGAGTTGCGGTTGCCAACGGAGAAAACGGCGCGTAAGCATGTTGCATTTGTACGCGATGACGAGGAAAAGAAAATGAAACGCATATTGAAAAAACAGTTTTTTTGGTTATGTGTTGACTAGACAACAGACTATAAAAAAAATTCAATTGGAAATATTATGGTACGCATACTAGACCCTAGTAAACCTACATTACCACTGTTACTAGCTAGCCGAAGATTGCAAGAGTGTACTGCTGCAGCAATTACGAAGGTTGTACTTAGTACGTTGGAAAAATTTCAAATTTAAAAAGATAAAGTGTTGATGTTTATGAGCGATGGCGCAGCGATAATGCGTTCGGTAGGCCGTTCTCTTCTTGAACATGGTTGCAAATATTTACATGTTACGTGGAAAATGCATGCTTTACATCTTGTGGCAGAAACCATTCGATAATGGAACGGCGAACATCGCTCACCGAGACAACTGTGGAAACACATCTAATGGTGTCAACTTTTTGCCACTCTTATCCATATGATATTAATACTGATAATGGTGCTTCTAGTTTTACTGTTCCGTAGCTAAGGCTGCTTAAAAGGGTGAGTGTTTCACTACTTTTCACATATTATAATTATGTATTAGTTCTGTTATTTTTTTTCTATTTTCGTACTATTGTTTTTGTATACTAGGCAGGTACGGCTATGGTACAGCTCCCTGTTACCGGGCTGCACTAATGAAGGCTACGAAGGAAGGTTAAACCGATACGTTTTAAAGGAAAAAACAAAACAAAAGATTTAACAAATTAAGATAAGCGGAACTATACAGTGTGACTGAAATTTTTAGAGCTTGTCACCTAGGTTAAGAGAAAATAAAATGTAAAATTTCCAAAAGTAAAACTACAGCTCATGCAGACTGAGAAATAAAAGTCCCCACATACACTGTGCTTCAAACGAAAACGTAACAAGTCTCAAACTAAAACCCAACTCATTCTTCTTGTAATTATGCCGTTATGCCATACAGCATCGAACGCTCTCGCAACGTCCAGAAAAACAGCCCCAACAGTCTCCGCCCGCTCGAAAACATTCAGAACTACTCGCTTTAATGACAACTAACGAAACACCACTTTAATCTAACTATTTTAGTTTACGGTCTATATTTATGCAACATAATTATATCTGCAAATCTGTTTTAAATGTAACTGTGATACCTATTTCAGATTATAATACGGTTTTCAATAAACTGAGTAGGTTCAACTTAAATGCCCTTTGTATCTGCACGATTAGCATAATAATATTTTGTAGTTAATTGGTATTTTGTGTACAAAACAGTTCTTTTCATCCTATAACATAATACTTATGAAATAAATTACAGGCATATCTAGATAATAATACAATCACTGTGTTGTTTGAATATATTCCCATTGCCTTAACAAAATGGCTTTCCAATTTCTGTAAAATAGAATAGAGTATGAAAACAATACAAATGCTGGAAGTCCCAAAACTACATTGTATAGAGCGATTTAACTGAGAAATATCTAAATAAAACGCAGTGCGGTAGGAAAGTATACATATAATGCTTCTCAAAAAAAAAAAAAAACAGGAATGAACAATAAATTAGATTTACTTGTCAATTATAAACAAGCAAAATTTATGATGTAATAATTTGCTAAGTTTTAAATAAAACGTCTTACTTAACAAGGCGCTGGAAATGCGATAGAAACAGTTTATTTCCCTATCGACGTTTTTTTCGTATTCCTTTTTTAATACATCGTGCGCATTGCGCAAAAACCAATCGATGAAATTGATCATCGGCTTGTGTTATCTTGACATCCAATTGCTCAATTGCTGCGTACTCCAACAAATCAACCGAAGAAGATGACATTATCTAAGATTCTCAAATAAACCGAAATATTTAGCGGCAATGAAGCAAACACAAATACTTAGCATACGCTAGTGAAAAGAAAATTATCCCGACTTATATCACTCTGTTTAATCAGCCGAAATAAAAAAATACAATAACATCAAGTCTTCAAATCTATATAATTGTAAGATATCGAACCGTCTACAATTTGAGATTCTTATTTAAGTTAAAATAAAGTTTGATATTTCGAGAGCTGCTTTCTTTTGAAGTTTACTTAGAAATTCTTTTCTTAATGATACCATCTTGAATTGTCACGTAAATCGAACTATTTCCCGATATAAAAATTAATACAAAGTGATTTGTAATCAGACAAAATTACTTTTAATTAATGACTACTCGAAATAAAATGCAATTGATACATCTTTAATCTTGATACATAATATTCTTAGGAGATGTGAAATAATATTTGATACTCCAATTTAAAATGCAAAGTTAATAAATAATACACAAGAGTAAGAAAGTTACCCAGGAGACAAACATAAAATGTGCTAGGAAAATGTGTATCATTATTTTTTGACCTGACAATGAGTATGATATATATACATAATACAATGATGCACTCGCCAAACAGAAGGTCTGCGGGCCTTGATGTACCAATTCGTTTATTAAAAATGAGTACTTATGAAACATTAAAACATTTAGCTTATATCATAATCATGAATTCATCTAATGACGCTAGAAAATTTCCTAATGCCATAAATTGTTCTGCAGTTGTTTCTGATTTTCAAAGAGATGATTCTCTTTTAATTGAGAATTATAGACCGATTTCCATATTAAGTGTTTTTTCAAAGATTATTGCTTCTAATAAAATGTATTCTTTTGCGAACAAACACATCAAGTCAACATGGGTTTAGGGAAGGATTTTCAATAGAAACAGAGACTGTGGAGTGCGTTCAATATACAGCGTGCCCACCTCATGCGTGGACGGATGATAATTCTCTTCCTGTGCAATTTAGAGAAAAGGTTTTCAAATAAAAAATACTCGGAGACAAATGCTGCACAACATAAAATTACATCCAAGTACACAGGGTGTTCAATTTCCGCTGCGCATGATGCAGCTTTCGTTTTTTAAATGGAACACCCTGTGTATTATTAAAATTTCAGATGTCTCCCTTCAATTCATGTCAAGTTTCATCAATATTCCATATCTATCTTAGTTTTTGAGATAATTGACATAATTTGAGATGTTTACGGAATGTCGCTTTTTCTTTAACGGTCGATATCTTAAACGCCTTACACGCTAGGGTGGCTATTCAAATTTTATTCAATTGAGTATTTCTTGGAGTTTCAGGCAATACATCGGAAAGTGATTTATAGTCTGGGCAAACAGCGGTAACAGTCAGTGTAGTAGATATGTGGTGCAGAGTCGGCGATTATTTATTTCACGCGTTCACAGCGTCAGTACTAAATCGATGCTGTATGCGAGTAGTTCTGTGTATATGTAGGCTGTCGTAACTTATTTCGTAACTTTACGCTTATGTTTGCTTTAAAAATGTCGCAGTTAGGTACGTCCCGAAAACGACCAATGGCAGACACAATTAAAAACTTTATAGTGGACATGCCGGACTTAATTTTTGATGGCGCTAAAATTCAATGTCTGGTTTGTAAAATCCCTTTAATGTTATCACATCGAAAGCAAACAGCATTCTTCTGCAAAAAGTGTCATACGACACCAAGAAAAATTTACATTTGATTTATGTGTTACTCTTATTTTATGTAATCTATCGTTTCGTTTACTAGACAAAGAAGCATTTGTCTCCATCTGGAAAAAATATGCGGATATGAAAGATAAAAATCTGTGGTTGTGTGTGGACGAAACAACAGATCGTCAAAAACATTCTGTTCTTAATGTAATGGTACGTACAATTGAACCACATCGACCGTCATCCTCCTTCTTACTTGTTTCCAAAAGAGTTATAAATTGTACTGCCGATGAGATTTTAAAGGTGGTGTTGAACTCATTTAACAAATTTGTTTCAACTAAGCAACTTTTAATGTTTATGAGCGATGGTGCCGCAAACATGCGTTCTTCGGGCCGATCTCTTAAAGAACACAGTGGTAACTTCTTACATGTAATGTGTAAAATCCATACTCTAAATCTTGCGGCACAAACGATTCCTACATGTTTTCCACTAGTAAATGCATTGCTAGTAGAAAGGCAGTGTTTCTAAAGTCCCCGAAACGTACCCGACTATTTCACAAACTGTGTCCTGATTTACCTGAACCACCACAGCCGATTGTTACACGTTGGGGAACATGATTGCAGGCTGCGTTTTACTATAACAAATATTTTGATCAAGTAAAGAAGGTAATTTTAAAATTCATTCCGACAGAAGCTGCAGCAATCAAGAAAAGCCAGTAAATATTTCAAGATAGTCAGGTTAAAAGAGATTTACAAACTATTCACAACAATTACTTCGGACTAGCGGAGGGAATAGAAAAATTACAAAATGTTTCGATGCCGCTAGTGGATTCTCTTCAAATTGTGAATGATGTTCACGCACAGTTATGCGCTGTAGAAGGCGAAACAAATTGGTGTGTAATTCGAAAATTTGAAAGTGTTTTAGAGATTTTTGTATATTAAGACAAATTTGTGAAGGTGCGTGTGAAGATGCATTAAGTTGTTTCAAAGATTATTTTAAATATACAAATATAACATCGGTAGATGTCGAACGGTCGTTGTCGGTATTAAAAAACATTTATTCCGCACGTCGTACTCACTTGACTGAAACAGCTGTGGAAACATATCTAATGATTCAAATATTTAACAGATGTTACGAAGTTTGAGATTTCACGGAAGACTTTTAAAACGGTAAGTGTTTCGGCACGTTTTACAATTTATTCCTTACCTTCTATTTTATGTGTAAACTTTTATGCGCTCGCCACGCCTCTGGCTGTTACCGCATATTTGCCCAGGGTAGTGATTTATATCAACTGGGGTCTATAAGATGGATATCGAAATCGTTGCCCTGTTTGATTCTTACTATTTCAAGTTTTTTTTTTAATGGAACAGCATACTTTTCCGCGATCTGAGAAACTAATAGAATTGTTTTTATAGATATTTCCTTATAGCTAAAATGTGTTGTTCTTTAGTAAGTTAAATATGAAGCTACGCGGATAAGTTTTTTGCTAAAATTCACAGAATGCTGCGACGAAATACTACAAACTTTTGTTTCTCTAAAAATATTCATTAAAAATAAACGGCAAAATTTTATTTATGTATACAATTTTACATCTATTCGAAATGAACACCATTTGCATCATACAAAACAATAATGCAAATCCCTTGTATTCTATGAACATTTACTAACATCTCGGGAGTATTATTTTGTGTAATGTCCCATGTTATACATCGCCTTAAGAAATTAATCCAGGAAGTATTTGCATAAATATTTCTATTTAGCTAAATTGCGAAATTTTTTAAACTTTCAATATGTTCGTACTATATTTCTTACTGCTGAAAAAACCTAGCGTGCGGTGTTAAATAAATCCATTCCTTTTATGTTGAACTCTAATTAACATTTCTCAACTTATTTTCGCTATTTATTATTTATAACATGATGGTTAATTTACTAGACAATGTAGTCGAGTAGATGATGAAATTGTACCAAAAAATATAACGTTTACACATTTGTTTTAATAAATATCCTTAGCGAAACAAAAATTTATAGAATTTCGTCACAGCACCCTACGTTTTTAAACGAAAAGCTTATCTGCATACCATCATATTTAAATTACTAAAGAAGGACGCATTTTAGGTATAGGGAAATGTTTACAAAAAAGATTCTAGAAGGGGTTCTCGGTTATATTTTTGGAGAATATTCAGGGTGTTCCATTAAACAAAATTGTAACAACACGAATCATCTCATCAACGATATCGATGGCTATCTTGCAGAATTTGGTGAAAAATAGCAGTAACACACGGACATGTTTCGGGCATGATAGATGGTGGACATCTGCACTCCGGTTTGTCTTGCTATCCTCTGGGACGGCATGACCGTGTCTCTTAGCGCTAGGTGTCGCCGGAAGACATATTCAGTGCTGTTTTTGGAGATTAGCAACATAAACTGAGGGGCAAACGCATTGTATGCAGAAGAAAATTGTGTTCGAAATCACGCTGATGACGCTGGGTAGACAGAAACATGGCCGTGTGTTAGTGTTATTTTCTCTACTACGTTGTTTTTGCCGGAAATGATTCCACCAGTACCATGATCTATATTAGCATTGATTTTTGGTTATTATTACTAGGCATTTTTTTTCATGTGTAGAAACTCAAATTAAAAAAAAATGCAATGAGGAGTAATGTTCTAGCAAATAGTCCTCAATATCTCAAATACCTATATTGGTGCATATGTTGAGTCGTTCATCAAGGAATTACACAAAAATAACTTGTATACCACAGAAGTACAATTTACGACGACTATCGGATCGAACACGAACAATAAATCTCTAATACGATTTCAACTTGAATGTACATTTGATTTAGAAAGTAAAATCCTTTCGTAACAAAGAGAACAAACCGCCGAGGTTGAGTATCACTGGTACACCTAACCTAATATGGATTTAAACATTACCTTGACCGGTAAGCGATGAGATTTCATTTAAAAGACTACCGTTTCGAAAAGACAACGCCGATAAAAAAAGGTAAATGAAAATCAAGACGAACGACATGATACAGAATGCACAAATCAAGATATACCTACATGCGTATAATGGCATCATCCTACGGTAATGACAAAATAATGCTGAGTAGATAAAAGGATTTCGGTTATAATTAATTAAAGATTTACCTGGGCTTTTAACGTAAATGTGTACCGTGGTATCTTTTATTTCCATTTCTGGTCGTTTCCCTTTTTTATCTACGTTTGTAACCCTAAACCATCAGTTAGACGCCATCAACGTATTTTTTAGCTTAACAAAGCATACGAATAAAATTTATACGGAATCGTATACGAACTACAATAAATTTTGATGCAGGTATTTAATAGCAATAGTTTAAACATTGTAAGCCCAATGAAAAATCTTGTGACACACACAAACAAACGTAGTTGTTAATACCTTATGAGTAATGGTAATTTAATTCACAAAATTCAAAACTATATACCAAAGTGCATAGTTGAGGTTGAGGAGGGACATATTAACTGGCGTTTTATCTTTTTATCACCATTTACTTAGTGACGTACTTATATTGCAACATGTTGTAATTAACACGATATTAGCATACAAATTCGGCTTCCTTTAAAACGTTCCTTAAAAACTTGCTTAAAATTTAATCAAAACTCTTTTCAAAACGTGTTTTATTGGAGTAACCAGCCGATTTTACTTCGTTTCTGTTTAAATTTTCAAGAAGAATTTGCTGATAAATGTTGTATACCAGTTGCCAACCAAAACTGATTTAATAGCTATACAGTGCATTCCAGATAACACTGACCGTATTTATATAGTAAAACCTTTATGTGATGTTAATGGTTTTCCTACGGTGAGTGTTTGATTTATTTTTTGTCCACACGTAGTTGGAACGATTTTCATGACGTTTTGAGACACTTTATGCCTTGGAACAAAGGAGTAAAGTCGAAATTAAAGAAAAAAAGTAGCAGATTTAGCGACAATTTTAGGAATTTTTAACAGAAATAATGAGAGACAATTTTGCGGCTGGAAATCTCAGCCCGTGTTGTATCAATCAAAGCTACAGCTAGTATTATTCAAGCAGACATGTAATTCACAATGGCTGTTATTTATTTAAATAAAAAAACACACTCGTAACACATAAAGGAAACAAATAACTGTGAACAAAATTTTATCAAAAATTGGTTATCTACCTAAACTAAAACAACAAAAAATACACTCTTAGTACAACAAGATAAACAATAAATTACGAAAAAAATTGTCTCATGAAGTAAGTTAACTAAGCAAATGTTCAAACTGTTAACTAGCGCTACTAAACAGTGCCCTAATCTTTCTTGAAAGTGACGCTTCACATTCTGAAGATTTTTTACTATTATTTCTCTAAATACTTCCACTATTCCCTGCCTTAATTTGTTGATGTTAGGGGTCTATGTCGAATATTGTCAAAAACCTTCGTTGCAATGTAGCCCCAAATAGAAAAGTCCAACGGGCTTAAATCAGGACTTTTTGCCGGACACTTCAGCGGCCCATGACAACCTATCCATCCATCTGGAAATTCATTATTCAGAAATTCTGAAATGTCCCTGGTGCTACGTGGCGGTGCCCCATTGTGCTAGTAAATGATTCTGCCGTTTACAGGAATATTGTCAATAGCTGGAAGAATTGTGTCTGTCAGCAATTCCAAATACTTTTGGGCATTCAGTGAACCGTCGATAAAAAACGGACTAACAATATGATTACCTAGAATGCCGGCCCACACGTTGACCTTCTGAGGAGTGGGTTGGCCTTCTGAGGAGTTGATGTTTTAAAAATGTAAATGTTCCTCGTGGTCACCTTGTATATTAAAAAAAAACTATAATTAAATTAGTACACGTGGTAAATAGTAATAAAAAGAAAAAAAATTACATTAACCAGTATCTTTGGAAATATTTATGAAATGTTGTACGTTAAAGGTTATATCATTGTATGGATAAGTATTCTGGTTCCGTCGCTATTATCTAGGACGGCATGACTATAACTACTGGAACTAGGTGGCGCCAGGAAATATTTCAGTTGCTGTTTTTGAAGATTAGTGGCATAAGCTGAGAGATGTAAGAGCAATCTGGCCAGGAGCTAGAGCATTAAGGCTTTACGCTTCTCATATTGTTTTTGCCGGTGGCGATTCTATTAATACCAGGAGCTATTTATTAGCATTATCTTGGTTATTGTTTCTATGCACTTTTTTCAGGTGTACTTCTACTTTAGTTCACTTTTATCTGAACATGATTCTGTAGATAACCTCTACTTTAGCCTTTTTAAAATCACAAGCAACGTGAATAATTTACTGCATTGCG
Source organism: Dynastes maya (assembly GCA_029619315.2). NCBI lineage: Eukaryota > Metazoa > Arthropoda > Insecta > Coleoptera > Scarabaeidae > Dynastes > Dynastes maya. The sequence goes on along the minus strand of JAROYE020000006.1, from coordinate 32,446,376 downwards.
TTACAGATATGTTGTACTGTTTTAAGAAAGGTAAGGGCAATTAATAATGGACATTTCAAGAATTTTAAGTAAAAAATGCTTTATTTTAAGAAAATGAAATTGAACATTATAAACAATACCTAAACGTTTTCTGGAATTAAGGAAACTATTTATTATCCTTAGAAAATACTGTTTTGTGTTGTAATGGCCATTTACGTGTACTAAGAATCGCTTTCTTCAAATTTTCTGCAAGATTTTCTTGAATCAAATTAACAAATGGCTTAAACAAAGAAATATAAGTATTACATTACAAGTATGTACTTCTTTTAAGCGGATAAAAAGACCCTAAGAAACTATTTCTTTTGATTTAAAACAGTTATTGTATTGCGGATAATTGGAACAGTATTAATTGTCTTGAATTAAGGTGATACAAGTAAACGTTCTCTGCGTGTGTGTGGCACAATTCTTCATCTTTTTAACCCTCAATACGTTTTCACTTCTTGTGTAATTTTCATATTTATCACCCCATTATTATCTCTCTAAAAATGCTCGTTGATTAAAACGATCAAAACTGCCGGTTTTGTTGAAGTAATTGCATACAGAATTTAAGTTCAGTATCTGTTTCGTAATACCCCTAAAGTACTGTATGTATATCGAAATTTTCCATTTTTATAAATAAATGTTATTTTTAGATATTTAATTCATTATGAAATAGAATAGTGCCTACAATGTATTTTACAAAAACATTTTGTCGGTCACTGGTTGAAGGACGGAACATCAAGGCGGTCTCGGCCATAATGTTAAAGCATCAGAGAGGGAATCGTGCTGTTGCTGCGACCATGTTGGGTTTTTCTAAGAAAAAAGAAAAGAGAAGAAAAGAGAAGCGATCCCCGGGCGTTGGATTTGTGTGGAACGCGCCGGCAGCCGACAATTGTCGTCCGTCGACATACAAACAGCTGCCGAACTTCTGAGGTAATATAAAAATTACCGGCCGACTACTACCGCTCTTGCTGTTACCGCTGCTACTATAGCCATCATCCATCATGAATCGGCCCACTCTTAAAATCCCGGCGGTGCAATTATGGCAGAACGACGATTCCCCAAATACCGCGGCTCTTCCAGCAGCGCGGGCAGAAAAACTAGCACCTTCTGTAACTTGAAATAAATTCTTACTTCGGTGTTCCCCTCATCTAAGGGTTACTTTAGTAGCAAAACCGTACAACTTAAAAACCATTTAAAATCTAAGCGTAAAAGATATACGAAGGAATTTGGAGTTTATTAAAATGGTTTTGTTACTTTTTAGTAGTTTATGTTTGTAGATTGCAAAAATGTATTTGTCTAAATTGCATTAGATGCAATTTGAAATATCGTATCGGATGTAAACCATATTGCAGTAAAACAATTTTTTTAGCAAGGCAAATATTTCACGTGCAAATCATATAACTATATGCATTTAATTATGCAATTATTATTAGTAGCACAAACCAAATTAAAAAAATTATTTTTTATTCTCTAATTTTAAGGTTAATAGTACTTAGAGCCATATTTATTGCAAGTAGATACACGCAGAGAATCGTTTACTTGTATCAAAGCTGTCCGCCTTAATTCAAAACAATTACTACTTTAATTATTCGCAATAGAAAACTGTTTTAAATCAAAAGAAATATTTTCTTACTGTTTCTTTCTCCGCTTAAGAGAAGTATATACTTGTAATGAAATAATTTTATGTCTTTGTTTAAGACATTTGTTAACTTGATCCCAGAAAATCTTGCAGAAAATTTGAACAAAGCGATTCTTAGTGCCATTATAACACAAAACAATATCTTCTTAAGTAAATAGTTAATTAATTCCAGAAAGCGTTTAGGTGCTCTTCATAAATCAATAGTTTCATTTTCTTAAAATAAAGCATTTTCTACATAGAATTCTTGAAATGCATATTATTTATATGCACATTATTAATTGCGCTTACTTTATTTAAAACAGTACGACATATACGTACATAATGCAGTAAATTATTCACATTGCTTGTGATTTCAAAAAACGCTAAAGTAGAGGTTATCTACAGAATAATGCTCAAGCAAAAGCGAACTTAATGTAGAAGTACACATAAAAAAATGCCTGCAAACAATACCCAAGATAATGCTAATAAATAGCTGCTGGTATTGATGGAATCACTACCGGCAAAAATAATATGAGAAGAGAAAAGCACTAAAGCTTCTTGCTCCTGACTACATTACTCTTACATCTCTCACCTAGTGCCAATAGTTATAATTAACGCTGGCCACGAGCGGCACCGCGCATCGGCGTAGAATCAGTTCGGGCCGAGAGCAACGGTAGTATTACTTCGTCTGCAGAGCAGTACGGACATTTTCGCTGCCGGCCATTTGCGCAATTGTTTATCTGTCCTAGAAAAATTATGATTTCGTCAGCAAAACGACCGCTATCGGACAAACTTCGAAAATTTATTGCAGAAATTCCAGACTTAATATATGAAGGTGCTAAAATTAAATGTGTAATCTGTAAAATCCCGTTAATGTGTTGGTCCAGACAACATTGTCTACGACACGTAAATAGTGAAAAGCATGTCTCAAAAAGAAATTGCGCACGAGACAATGAAAAATTTATATTTAATTTATGCGTTACGTTTATCGCATGTAATATACCGTTTAATTTACTAGACAAGGAACCATTTATCTGCTTTTGGAATAACTATTCGGAGTGCAAATTACCAAGTCGAACATCGTTACGAAGAATTGTGCCATCTGCGCGCGAACATATTGAACAAAAAATAAAATCGGAGTTGAAGGATCAAAAATTGTGGTTATGCGTCGACGAAACAACAGATCGGAAGAAACATTCTGTTCTTAATGTAATGGCACGCAAATTGGAACCTCATCAATCGGCACCTTCAATTCTATTAATTTCAAAGTTAGTGTTAAATACATTGGACAAGTTTGAACTTTCAACAAACCAACTCTTGATGTTAGTGAGTGATGGTGCTGCAAACATGCTTTCTGTAGGCCGGTCTCTTAAAAAGCATTCTGCTAATTTGTTACACATTACGTGTAAAATTCATGCTCTCAATCTTGTGGCGGATAGTATCAGAAAATGTTATCCTGAGGTAGACGCTTTAATAGCGCATACCAAAGCAGTGTTTGTCAAATCACCGAAACGTATTCGCGAATTTCACAGACTGTGCCCCCGTATACCAGAGCCACCAGAACCTATTCTAACTCGCTGGGGAACATGGTTGCAGGCCGCGTTTTATTATCATAAATATTTTGACAATATTAAGAACGTGGTTTTACAATTCGATACAAAGGAAGCTGCCGCTATCCAGAAAAGCCAGTCGAAATTTCAAGATAGTCAGGTTAAAATGGATTTAAAAATCATTCACGACAATTACTTCGGGCTAGCAGATGCAATAGAAAAATTACAAAATCCTGCGGTGCCGTTAGAAGAATCTCTACAAATAGTGCAACATGTTCACGCACAGCTATGCGCGATTGAAGACGCAAAAAATGTTTCTGTTCTAGAAAAATTTGAAAGTGTTTTTGAGAAAAATTCTGATTTTGGCACATTAAGACACATTTGTGAAGGTGCGTCAACAGAATCGTTAAGTTATTTGAAAGATTATTTTACTTACGCAAATATTACGTCACTAGATGTAGAACGTTCGTTCTCTGCATATAAACGCATTTTTTCTTCATGCTGTACTAGTTTTGCCGAAACAACAGTTGAAACATATCTAATGTTGCAGATATTTAACAGACATTATTCACTTTGTGATTTCACGGAGGACTCTTAAAATGGTAAGTGTTTGAGCACGTGTTATTTAATTTTTATCTAAAAGATGAGCGAAATTATTTGCGGCAGCAAACATCTCTATTAGCAGAATAACTCTAGTGGAACGCGAGGCCTGGCCGTCTCTACGCTACTGCGCGATACCTCTCGTGGCCAGTTTTAGTTATAATCATGCTGTCCTAGAGAGTAGCAATGGAACTGGAATACAGATACCATACTTACCCATACAATGATATAACCTTTAACGTACAACGTTTCATAAACATTTTCATTTTCGGTTAATGTAATATTTCTTTTCTTTTTATTACTATTTACCGTGTACTAATTTAACTATAGTTTTTTAAAAACATAGAATAAATAATAATAATAAAAAAGGGAAAAGTAAACTTAAATATTGGCTCATTAATTATTAAACTACATAAAAATAATCCCTATTTAATCAAATTATTAAAGAAATAATTTAATTATACTGTCACCTATAATAAAAACTTTTTCATTAGCTCATTCACTTGCTCCTAATTTTAATTATTAACTTTAGATTTTTTTTCCTTTATTGTAATTTTTCTTTTATTGGATATCCTTGCACCTGGCCCGATGATGTGTTTTTTGAACACGAAACCGGTCGCCTAATTTTTCAATAGAACTTTGTGAGATCTGGACCATTTCTTCATTCCTACCTTTAATATAAATATTTTCCTAACTTTAAACTAAGTGATTTACTTGGAGGGAACATTTTTCTGTCTTAGATTTTCTAACACTAAGAAAATATCTATTTGACCCAAATAAAATTTCAAGAAAATTATTTTCTTATACATATTTATAGTCTTGAAATAAAAATATTCTCTTGAATAAAAAATGATTTTTGCAAGAAAATCTATTTTCTTGATGCAAGAAACTATCACTATAACCACATCGAAAGTTTTAAACACAAAATTATTATTTATAAACAAATGGGTTAATCGCGTATAATAAACTGTATTAGAACGAAGATCGACGAACAGCATCGATAGTTTCGGCCATTTCACCTTTTCTCTGGTAGTTTCGAAGCATATTCAAGCAGTTAAATTAACCTGGATCAAACAACATTAAATAAAACAAATACAAACAAAAAAATTACGCTTCTTATTATCCCAAGATTTTTTTAAATTGGGGTAATACATATTACTTTTCTTGCTTCCAGGGTTATGAATGAAAAATTTTGAAAATGTCACTTGAAAGCCTTTCTAATTGCCCACAAACTCAACATAAAAAATCAAACGATAATACCTTAGCAAAATCAGGAAAAAATTGTACACTTCAAGAAACACAATTTCTAATCGGTAAAGTTTATGGTAGACTCGCCACAAAAAAGAGAACAATGTAGTTCCTTCAGTAAAAGAATTTAGACAGTCATGACAAAGGTTCGAAACCTGTTGGTAGCAATGGATTTTTCAGCAGACCTAGTGTTTCTTCACAAATTTTTGGTAGCAAACGATAATTGTTTTACAACTTCAGAGACCTAACGAATTTCCGATAATTTAAGAATTGAGCTACAATATTTCTGTTTTCAGGCGTTTGAAATACAAGTTAAGTTAGACATTCTTTTATTTTCTAAACGTTAGAAAATACTATGAAAAGAACTTTTTTCTATGTTGATTAAAAGGATTATTATCATATCTTATCTTCTTACTGCTAGTTTTAATCGATGATCTTAGGCCATCGTAACACCATAAATAAAAAAAGCAGTTGTTACAATAAAGTTGCATAGTAATTAAAGATAATTTTAAAATCTTAATATAGACTAGGAAATTAATATTTGTCAATACAAGTTAATGAAGATGACATCTTTCTCCTTTTTATGAATATTTTTAACGAATAATACAATTAAATTAGTATCCAAGACAAACAATTTCCCTTGATTAAATTATTTTTTTTGTTAACAAATAAAGCTGTTTTTGATTTAAACCTTATTTTGATTAAGTTTGAAAACAAAAAGGGTTGGTTAAAAGGTACTTAAAGATGTAACTGACAACGTTTCAATGACTACTCAATTCCCATACATGTAAAAATAGAAAAAAAAAATCGCATTTCTATTCTAATTACGTTAAATAATCTTCAATACCGACCGGAATAATTTGATTTTGCAAGAATAAATAAAATATCTATTTATACGGTGTGCGAACTCCTTAGAAGTGGACTTCCTATATTACATATCTGTATATTGTTTTGCGATAAAAGTTAAAACGTGGGTGGATTCGTATATTCCCGTTGTTTATTTTTAGAAGTGTAAACCTTTAACATAAAATGGATATTTGCAATTCTTGGTTGATAGAAACATAAACTTTCGTTATTTCTATGAAATCCAACAATCTGTATAATGTTCCGCGAGGCCCCTTTTAACTGAGCTTAGTAGAGGAGGCTAGCCCCTGACTACAGATTAATTATACTATTAAAATTGAATTACCACTTTATACAAAGTGTCCCCGGATGGGGTACTCCATTCTTGTAAATCTTCTTACTTTTATTTTTGGAAAAAACGTCATTCTTGATCAATTGTTTTGCTTATTTTGGGATGTTAAATACGGTGGTCACACTTGCGAAAGAACGTATGGGGCGTTATAAAAATTGAAAAATGTGAAATCATCTCTTAACAACGTATCATCAATAATTTCATTTTTTATCAGAGACGTCACTTAAAAACGTGAACGGCTAGGTTATGGCTGTTGTATTTGAATTTCCATTCGTAATGCCGTCAAATTGACGGCTCTGGTTGGTTATTCTAGTGTTAATATATTTTTAAAATTGACAAAATGGTTAATATACAAGATTTAATCATATCAATAGTTATTGTGATTAAATTATCTCTAGTTTATCAAAGGTTGAAGAATTATTTTCTTTAGGTTTTCTTTAAACTCAATAATTAAGCTTTTTATCAGATTAGGATCAAGCTTCTTTAATAACACTACAAATACAGATTGATAGTAAGAGTAGTTTACTTAAGAATTTCACATTTTGTAATTTTTATAACATCCTATATGTTTTATCGCAAGTTTGAGTACTGTATTCAACATCCAAAAATAAGCAAAGCAAGGTGTCAATAATGATTTTTTTGAATCAAAAATAAGAAAGTTTACAAGAGTGGAATACTTCATCCAAGGACACATCGTAAATTCAAAATTAACCCTTTCCAGCCCAAATTATTTTGTTACTGAAAAATTGCTTCTGTTTTTTATGATTGGCAGAGTAAAAATATATGATTATAAACGTTTATTTTAAGAATGAAACATGAAATTTTTACATTAGGTACATTAAAAAAAAATAACGCTTATTAGAATTATACTGCTAGGTTTCTGAAAAGTAGTAGCAGAGAGTTTTGTATTTCACGTGTCGTCATATTTAAAAGATTTAAATTTCCAATAAAGTATGTATATTTAACTATTACAAAAGCCATCTTTAATTGGAGACAAAATCAATATGTTCATCTTTGTGCAAACATATAGAAAATTAAATGTAACAGGTAACAAAACGTTGCTTTAAAATGTGATAGATTAGGTATACGCAATTAACGATAATTATAAACTGAAGTATGCTTTTATCTCCAAATATATTTTTCTTGAAAAAATCCTCAGTAAACTATAAAACTTACCGGATGCTATTAACTTATTAAGTGTACTTCAAATACAAATCTGTCTCTATTTTGCAGTTCCAGAATTTGTTACTTTTACATAGAGAATTTAAAATCTAAAACAACTTAGAATTTACCTAAGATTTGTATTTAATCATATTTTATTAATTTAACTTTGAAAACACGAAAATATTATTCCATTCTACTTTTAGTGTATTTAGGTACCAGAATTAAAAATTTACACATTTTCTCCATGGAAAATACATCCTTTTCCAACATGAGTAACACAATACCGAAGTGTGGTATTATTAAAAGTGTTAATTAATCGTATTTGTAAATAAATTAGATAACGATTTTTAAAATGCTAAAAAACCTCATACAATATAATTTATATTATCTACTGGTTTAGTACCACATGCCGATGGGAACTTTATTTCTATTTGGATAAATCTCCAAAAAATTACATAAATTTATACCAAATTACGGTACCTCATATGTAGCTTAACATATTGATACCTGAAAAATAATATAATTTGATAATGAAATAAAAAGAGATTGTGGATTGTTCTTGTTTGAAATGTTTTAATTTTTTTTACACAACTGCATGCTGAGGTATCAACAAATTAGCAAAAGTGATATAAAACTGGAAATGAAGCAGTTTTCGTTTATTTGAAAAAATAATTTAAAAAACAAAATACGTTTCCCGCAACATTCCCTATACTATAAAACATAACCCCTGTGTGCAAAGGCAGCAAGACATTAAATTAACATAAAATCTGCATATCGCGACATTAGCATAAAATTATTTCCTATTTGCCCGTTTTTCTCGCCTTCGGACGACATGCAATTAGAACATTTAAATGTTTGCGGTAAACTATAGCAGACCGATGAAACCGCACCGAACATTTTTAGAGTCACAGGTACAATATTATAACCTAACATTATTAAACAACACAAACTAGGTAAAAGTTTATATTTCAGAGACGAAATCGGTTCAAAACATTGTTCACTTCTATATATTAATTAAATACAAAACATATTGCAGTCAATACAATCAGAAAATGATTAAATTTACCTTTACATCAAGCTTGAAGTCCACTAGTGTATATCCAAAAACTATTTTTGTACAATAAACATAAACACTGACCATTTTAACACTAAAACATCGTGTGAAATTATTTGAATGTGTTGATTGCGAAGTGTAAGGCGTTTTCGAAGGGCACACACAACAATAAATTAATAATAGTATTTAACGGATAACAAAAAATTATAAAATAGGCACTCGATTAGTATTATGCTAGTGTCGCCATGAGAGACTGTACTACCGGAGCGCTACCTGCCGACAGACTGGTAAACAACTGAATACAAGTTGGCCAATCACGCACTCCACAAAAAAACGTTTTCCAGTCCTTTGACTTTTTTCTATTCGACTTTTGTAGAAGAGACGAGAGCAATCACATGTACTCCAGGTCTAAGTACTTGTTATATGTACATACATAGATCTATACTTAAATAATGTATTAAAATGTAAATAAATTAATTAACAATTGATGAAAGTATGTACTTGTATTTCTTATGTTAAATTTAAAAAGATATTTACTGAACTCTCAATACTATATATGTGTATGTATTTATATAAATAAAAAATTTCACTGTCGCTTATTTTCTGTTTTAGAGCAATTAAACATTCAAGAATATATTAATTTTAATTGATTTACGAACAATTATAGTCCTTGAGGATTCCAATAGCTTTTATAATAGGGATAATAACAATCGCGCCGTGCCATTAGGCAGATTGTGCACTATACAAGGACGCCTGATCATAAGGGGTGTCTTTTTCGTTAATTATATGTAGAATTCTTGTTCCACAATCTTACATCTAGCAATTTTTTCAATTTTTGTTGCCTTTTTAGTCTGACTGCTACGCTTTACAATACAAACATTAAAATATATTTCAGTACATTTTTTTATTCGATTAATTCACAAAACTTATACAACCATTCTCTACAGAGCTATGATCGCGACATTTAGTCATCATTTAATCTAACTGATACGTTTCCAAATGGTGCTATTATATTACGCATTTATTTATCATTGCCTGTATCTGTAGCGTCAAGGAAAAGAACGTTTTTCTGACTGATCAATGATATCCATTGAAAATGATACGTAATGGATTCGTTAGATATACAAGAATTAATTGATTAATTAATTGAACAATTAACAAATTTACAAAAACTCAATAATGTCAAAAGTATAAGGACATTTTAAAATTTCAGGCTAGCTGTTCCGCTATTTCTATAGCAACGAACACAGATTTTTCACCATTATAGTCCTAGGACTGTATTGATTTCGTTATAATTTTTGCCCGATAAAATTCGCCATTATAATATTCAAATTAACGACTTATTACAGTAAAATATTTCCAAACTGACAAAATTTTGTAAGGAGTAAAGAGGATTTCTATTTTATCTTAACATTTTGTCAGGGGTTGGAAATATTTTTGACCAATTGACCTAATGGAAAAGTTGCCCCTGCAATCAATATGAGCCTCGTTCCAACACACTCAGAAAACCGTAAATTTACCATCCAGTACATGCGCAATATGCTAAATGCAGCTATTTTTTTATATTGCGCATGTACTGGACGGTAAATTTACGGTTTTCTGAGGGTATTGGAACATGCCTATGATGTTGCTTCAGCGATTTTGTATGAACAATAACCACTTGATGTGCGCAGTAGAAGTAACAGTTGATGATCTTGTATGTTACTTTCTGTACCTCATTTGATGTCCTAATAAAACCATTTCAGGGCTTTTTTATGCTGTACATATTTTGTATATGGGACCTTTTTTTCCTCATCTTCCACAAGCCATTGTTCAATTTCATTGCTGGTTATATTAGTTTGAAATACGCCGTTGCAATGTCGCGTATTTCGTGATCCATCATTGACTTTATAGGATTCAGTATCCTGCACATCTAATAAACTGCGTCATAAACAGGTTAACCGAATAGAATCCTCATTTTCTTCATTTGTTTTTTGTAGATCATTCACATTGGACCACAGTTTCCTCCACAACTGTTGAATAAGTCTCGACGATCCAGAATCCCAAGCTTCTTTAAGAGGTAGTATAGTATCGCAGTTCGGAAATCGAAATTCTTCAAAAAAGACGGCATATCTTGGACATTTTGGGATATGGTAGATATCAGTCTGATATTGCAGTTTCATTGTTGAATTACATCTTGATCCATTGACTGACTAAGGGAGGTACAATCTGGTGGTACAAACTTTATTTGAATACTTTTGTCTTCAGTACATAGTTCTTCTACATCGGGATGTTCAGTAGCAGTCTCCAAAATAAGCAATGCTTTGGGAAGCTAATTAAAATCCCTGAATTTCCTTTTGACTCTACGTACAAAAATCATGAAACCATTTACGAAAAACATCCACTGTAACCCATTCTCTAATTTTGGTCCATATACGCAGCGGGAAGGATTGGACTTCTCTACACAAACCGTAGGCTCGTCCCTTCCAGTTAATTTGTTGATGACATATCATCTTACCAGATGTTGGAATGCGCTACGCTCTTTGTTGTAAAGACTACGTAAACAGCGCAGTTTCGAATCTGGATTTTGACGCGATTTGTGTTTTTCTTTGTTCGGGACCACTAGTTGTTGATAAGACGTAGGCAATAATTTCATTCTTTCTCCTTTTAATGCCACTTATTGTGGATTTTCCGACATCGTATAATTTAGCAATTCCTGTCACATTTTGCCCTCTTTCAAGTTTGTTTATAATCTCACTTTTGTCCTGGAGCGACAACGTTGTAAGTTTTCTCTTTGCCTAAACTGAATTAAAGGATATGCACTACTCACGCTACATCTATCAAGACACTCAAAACCACAATGAATGCTGATTATACGAAAAGACAACAAACTCCCATATTCGAAAATTCTAGATCGTTCTGGAACATATTTTTTCCTAGAAAACAATATTATTGATATACCTATACCAGAAAAACGATTCATTATAAATAAATTACTTACTTGCCTAACTAATTTCATCTATATTATTACCCTAACATAATTCGTAATATTTAACTGGCTAATAAATATTTCTCGACCAAATAAAATTTGTTGCTTGAAATCATCGAAACCTTTTTCGAAAATAGAGCTCCCAAATGAAAGCATTTGACTTCTTAATTAGCAGCATTCAGTGAACTAATTCCGTGCGTTTCAGCCCTCTTTTCATTCCATTTACCCGTGTCAATGTTTTCTATTGTTTTCGCGCGCATAAAGGGTAAGAAAATTAGCTCTTGGTGTTGAATCGCAATGTTCCTCGCCAAACGCAACGCCTTTCGTCAATAGCCGTACGCATGGAGTTGTGCAATGCCTGCTACCACCTCCTGTCTGTGTTCCGAGTCCCATTTTCGCTTATTTTGCTACTTCATAAATATTAATAAAAGTTGGTAAGAATTATTGAAAGACATTTAGAAATGTCTCTTGTCGATAAAAACCTGAGTTTTTCTAAGATTGAATTGGCTGTATTATTAATTTTCGTATCTAAATTAAATTTAGAGACAAAACTTGATTTGACAAAATGGAACCACTTTAAAAATAATATGTGGTACTAATACAAATTCAGACAACAAATTTCTATAGCAATGTTTGAAAATTTGATATAACATTTTTGACTGCTATAGTACTTACACCTTAAAAAGATTAACAACATTATTACACAAGGTCAAATATATTTGGTACATTATATAAACAAAATAAACCTCAATACGTATTTGTATGCATAATTTTGAAAACAACCGATAAAACCAGCTATTTTTCGAAAGATTTTGACAGCGAAACAACTGCTCTTCGAAATCGAATAACAATTTCCGTCACTATTCCGAATCCTCGAAGTCTCGGTGATCAGAAAGGTGGGAGTATACAGCGCTTTCTTGGAAATGCTCAACGGAACATCTACTAAGGGATTTATCCTCCTCCTACAACATCGTCTCTCATCGGGCAAACGTTTAGCGCATACCATTTTGTTATAAAATGTATCACTGCTTTCTGAAGAATTTGCCGGCACTTTGTATTTGAGATCGCTATTCTCGGTGAGTGTTTCCATAGACTTGTAATTCGGGAAGTAATAGTATGGGATATTTTGGATATTATTTGCTGTATTCATTGACTTTAAGAAATCTTTGTACTCTTCAGTATTGATCGTTATATCTGTTGAGTCGCTAATATCCGGAATTGTTGGGTTGGACTTCAATTCTTGACTGTAAGAAATCTTTGAGCTTTGAGTGGTAGATGAATCTTGTTGCATAGTAGTGTTTTTCCATCCAACTACTTCGGATGTATTCTTATTGTTGGGTATAGCCATAGACTGCACGTTGGCGACATTCTCGTAGGTTTGATTTTTCATCTTATTCACGTTATCACTTGCAATTTTATCTGTATCTCTTACCGCCTGCACAGTTTCTTGTCGATTCTGGCTGGCATCCTTCAAAGTATTTTCATCGTTGACTTTGAATTTAACATTCGTTTTCGATTTTTCACGGAGTGACATGACAGATTTTGATTTTTTGACTGATAGATTGACGCTAATTGTATCGTTAGTTTCTTTCGTGGGTTCGCTAACTTTAGTATCTTTATTCGTAACGCAAGAACCGCTAATTAAAGTTGTCCACGAATTGGATGTTTCAGCTTTATCTATAAAACAAAATTAAGAATCGCTGTTTAAAACCGATTAGTGGTATTCTTACTAAAAATTAATGATAGTATCTATGCCAGTGGTACCAGATTTTGGCTAAAGCATTTGCCAATAAAATCTTCAACTTTAACCTTAATATTAACACAATCGGTATTTTTTCCTTTCAGATATACATATGTAGCTCAGGGGCCTCATTCAGACTGACAGTCTCATAGAAAGTCCCTGGTGATTAAACTCAAGAATGTCAGTGGAATTAATTCAGTCAGAACGTCAATCTAGTTGATCGTGTAAGGTGCGCTCAGGTAAAAGGACGATCCTGGATGCTCTAGAACAGATCAAAGTGGGTGCAATCCATCCAAAATTGTCCAGAGAAATCTTAGCACATATTTAATACACATGCATGGAAACAAAGCCTCGACAAGTTGCAAGACCTCAATGCAAGCATATCATCTCCAAACGATCCAAGTTTTGACAGAAGATTAGAAAGAATCACGAAGAATATTGCCAACTTTTAGCAGAACCGGTAAATATTCTGCGATGAACCAACTTTTTACCACGAGTGATCATTAGAATCGATTCAATACCCTAGAGCTGCCATGTCAAACATCGTGGAAATGAAAAAAGATATTTCAATTTCTTTAAAAAAATTGTTAGAACATAGGAATTGCATAACTTTGCAGTGAAAATTAAAGTTTATTGTACAAGATGGCGATGTTGTCGAAAGAATTTTATTAAATTGTATGAAAATTTGAAAAAATAATAGAGGAATTAAAAACAGCAGTTACTTACATGAACTAGGTTTCAAATCCAAAAAATGCCATATATCTTTTCAACAAAAATATACAGGGTGCTTGATAAAAACAAAAAGTGATTCCTTCAGTTGTTTTATGAATAATTATATCTTTGATGTTTTTTCAAGAGTTGAAGTAATTTCGAAGATACAATGTTTCTTAATTTACAAGAAATGGTGAAAATAGCTACTACTAACTAGTATGCATCTTCTAGCAACTCAAATAGCATATGCTCGAAAAGATGTCGATATACCTCACCTCAACGTTATCTTCGGGTCATACATCATTGTTGTGAGTTCTGAGGAACTTGCCCCATCAGCAAGCAGAATCAGCGCCAGTAGTTGAAGAATTTGAGCAAATGCTTGCAGAAGCCATTGACCAAATACATTTCTTGAGAGAAAATCGCCAGGAAGAAATGTTTGAACGCGTTGAATATGGTACCCTGGCTGATTTTCAGTAGTTCAACATTAACAGGATTTACACAATCATGTAATCAAAGTATATTTCTTTTTGAAAAACTTTATAACCCTGTACCTTCAAAATGAAGCGACTTTGAGAAATCATCGAAGATATAATTATTCAAGGAATCATTCCATGATTTTTTCCGTGTGTTTACCAAACACTCTGTATAAGAAAAGGAAAGCAAATGATACAAAAGTGCTGTTTTAACATAAATTTGTCCATTTACTAGCAAGTTGAAATTAAAACAGACATACCAGATTTACAAGATTCCATCATTGGTTTATTGGCTAGTTTATTGACACCAATAGTAATCTTTTGAGTAGCTTTGCATTTTTTCTTAATTCTGTGCGTTTTGTAATTACAGCAGCCATCTTGACACCTTTCCGGAGGATCAACCTTATTTCTCTTATTATTGATAACGATTGGTTTATAGCTCCGCATATCTTCACTATCATCTTTTACCGTGCAAGATTCTATACAGGTGGATGATTCGGTTTCTTCTTGTATGGTGCTTGCGTAGAATTGGGGCTGAGCGTACGAATTAAACAATCGTGCTTCCTTTTCTATGTTTCTTCTATCGCTGTAATACAAGTCGATGTTCTCCTGCACGTGTCTTTCGAATTTGCAGGGATCCGACACTTTCGTTGGTGCGTAAAACACCGGTACCAAGTATTTAGGTTTAAATTGATTATAGGGAAACGTATTTACCTCATCTGGTTTCAACATAATATTTCGCTTATCGCGATGTTTCCTTTTTCTAGCCAAATGGTACGGAATCGGAGGATCTTCGAAATAAAAATCAAAATCGGGTTCATCATACATGTAAAAATCGCAATTTGGATCGTAATCATAATACGACATACTGCTACTTTCAAAACGAATAGAAAAAGAGGAATTTATGTTAAGTTTCCAGCGCGTTTATATGATTTGAAAGGATCTGGGTGTCATCTTGAGAGTGAAAATTGACAATTTAAATGTCGTTGTTTGTTCTACCAACTATAATCAATCATTCAATCTATGCATTCAATCAACCAAGATTAAAGATGACTTTACATTTTTGTTCACGCCCTCCAAATGAAGCTGGTGCTTATTCTTCGCTTGCAGTTTATGCAAAATATCGATGGTCTTGACCAATAGAAAACATAGTACTTCTTCAATCTCTGTACGCAGAGAAACGTTTACTTGTATCAAGACTGTCTGCCTCAATTCAAAACAATTACTGTTTCAATTATCCACCATACAATAACTGTTTCAAATCAAAAGAAATATTTTCTTAGCGTTTTTTTCTCCGCTTAAGAGAAGTATTCACTGAAATAATTGTATTTCTTTGTTTAAGACATTTGTTAACTTGATTCACGAAAATCTTGCAGAAAATTTGAAGAAAGCGATTCTTAGTATAAGTAAATGGCCGTTATAACACAAAACAATATTTTCTTAAGGATAGTAAATAGTTTTCTTAATTCCAGAAAGCGTTTTTTTCTTAAAATGAAGCATTTATTTACTTAGAATTCTTGAAATGCATATTACTTATATCCACATTATTAATTGCACTTGCCTTGTTTAAAACAGTACGACATATCCGTACACAATGCAATAAATTATTTTCATTGCTTGTGATTTTAAAAAGGCGAAGTTGGAGGTGGTTATCTACAGAATAATGTTCAAACAAATATGAACTTAATGTAGAAGCACACATGAAACAACTACCTAGAAACAATAACCAAGATAATGCTAATAAATAGCCCCTGGAATTGATGTAATCGCTCCCGACAAAAGCAATGTAAGAAGAAAAAAGCATTAACGCTTTTTGCTCCTGCCCACATTCTTGTGTATCTCTCAGTTTATGCCATTAATTTTTGAAAACAGCACTGAAATATTTCCTGGTGCCACCTACTGCCAAGAAATATAGTCTTCCCGATAGTAGCGACGGAGCCGGCATACAGATACCATACTTACCCACACAATGATATAAACTTTAACGTACAACGTTCCACAAACGTTTTCAAAAGATACCTGTTAATGTAATATTTCTTTTATATATAATAAATAAAAAAATGGATAAATAAACTTAAGTACTAACTCATTCATTGTTAAACTACATAAAAATAATCCCTATTTGATTGCATGATTAAAGAAATAATTTAATGATAATGTAACATAGAAAAAGTTTTTTTCATTAGTTCATTCACTTGCTTTTAATTTTAATTATTAACTTTAGGTTCCTTTTCCATTATTGTAATTTTTCTTTTATTGGATATCGTTACAGCTGGCCTGATAATGTGTGTTTTGAACACGAAATCGGTCGCTTAATTTCTCAATAGAACTTTCTGAAATCTGGACCATTTTTTCATTACTACCTTTAATATGAATATTTTCTTAACTTAAAACTAGGTGATTTACTTGGAAGAAACATTTTTCTGTCTTGGATTTCCTTGATTTTCTAACCCTAAGAAAATATTTGTACTTCGAGTTGGTTTATCTTAGAATTGGAATCAACGTAGGTATTATCATCCGCATACACAGGAACCGTCAACATCCGGAAGGTCATTTACAAACAGCAAGAACAGCAAGGGCCCAAGGTTCTGCGCAATGAGCTTTTTTGTGTAGAAAATATCCAAGTGATAATAACTTCTCAAACATTTTAAGTCATATACATAAGTGTACAATGTCAATAAAAGCATGGTTAGTAAAAAAAATCCAAGATATAGAAGTACAAAAACCATATTAACAATGTTCCACGACTATTATAAAATTAGCTTTTTATTTTAAAGGAAATATAAAAAATTGCCGTGAAGAAATAGAAATGGAATTCGATCAAAAATGTTGACACACTCTAACCTTCTAATTGAAATGACAGCAATTTGACAACGATTACCTATTATTTGATCTTTCAAAATTTTAATATAATGTATACAATTCCAGAAATTTCTAAATTACTTTTTCGAATCTGTATTTGAAGCAATTTAACAAAACAATTGATAAACCCTCGTATTCGAAACAAAGTCGAAATAGTTAAATATCGAAAAATGTAATAGGATGAGGAACCGACCTTCAAATCAAAGCAAAGATAACCGACTTTTTTACCAAAGTTCCCACTCACGAGAAATAAGGCATGTTTCTAGGCCAGCAAGTGCAAATTGCAGAAGCAGTGGCAGTTCAAATCAGAGAGTAGAGGCTAAGCAGGAATCTTATTATGAATACGTTCCGTCAACGAGACCCAGTTATGAGAAGCCATCTTTACCTTATTATGTAGTACCTGTGCTTTACGTACCACAGAAGGTACTGTCATCCGAAGAGATTAGACCGTCGTCATCAATACCAAATAAAGCTACTGTAAATTTTTTGGTTAAGAATCAAAATCAATCAAGGGAAAGAACCATGATAGACGTAGATAAGATTCCATGCATTCCATGCGAAATAAAGAAAAGGTCCCAAAAGAAGGACAACTGCGAAAAGGAAGAAATTTTTGTAAACAACATCAATCTTGATCAACCATGCACAGGTTACATAAATGCCGGTTATACTCAAAGTAGCACAAGTGTTTTGGAAGACACAAGTTGCCAGAGTGATATACTAAATTGCAACATAAATAAATGTGCTAGCCCAGTATACGTTCAATGCGACAGCAAAATATATAAGGAACAGCAGCCAGCAAGAAGGTGTAAACCGCAGGTGTATCAGAAATTTCTTCAACAGCAACAAAAATTCTCCAACGTACAAGACAATGTTCAAGTATGTCAGATGCCAAGGTCTAGTATTCATTTACACTGGAATCCCGGACGTAATTGTTATGAAACGCTAGAAACAACATATACTTCTGCAAATGAGATTCCGGTTTTCGATTGTGAGAAAAACCAGAAAGTTTATATTAGAAGAAAAAAAGAATGTTCAGAACAGGCTAGTCGTACAACCAAACCTGAAGCTAGTTACATAGTCGACGGTACATATTATGATGCTTCTTGCTCTGGAAACATTAACTGTCGCAAACAATTTCCATATGAAGACCTTTCAAACAATTCAGGACAACATGGCTACGATGGTTGCGCTCCCGAAGTTATTGACTATCAAGATGACCTTGAGTATAGCTCTTGTGAGGATGTTAGCAATATACAACCGGATTCTACATTAGGTTGTACAAAAGCCACCAGATTGGTTAAAAAAATGTCGTCCTTTATCGGTGTAGGATATGATTGCGATCAACCTCCGGAACCGTGCTGTGCTGAAGCAATGCAGCAATCTGTCCATTTGCATGGGCCGCCTATCGAATTATTCACCACTGAACCACTACAAAACGCTCTGGGCGAATCATCAGTAGTAAGCGTAGCACCGAAAAGTAGAAAACCAAAGGCGTCCCAAACAACGTTTGACGATGTTATTATATATAGTACGTATGTCGCTACTGATCACCCTATACGAGACTCAAAATCTACTCAGACCATAGATCCCGCCACCGCAAACATCACGACTAGTACCCAAACCAATCGCGCGGTTAGAGCATTCGAAAGTTGTCCTCCATCGTACATCGATCGGATTCATGAAGAGGTCGGAATTATGGTTAGACCAAGAGCAAGAGAATCATCCCCATCACCCACAGTAAGAATATTTTTACTAAGCTATTTTGCTTTTACGCAACAATTTTTTGTTCTTGTTATTTAATCGTTTTTTTTTTTTCAGAGATGTAGAAGAAATAATTCTCCTGTAAAGCAATCTCAGTTCCCTCCTGGCGACGCAAAAAGACTAACCATTATGAAAACTGCTGAAATGTTACAGAAGCCCGCTAGCAATCAAAGCACATCTTTTGCTGCGAAAATGCAAAAAACCAAACGCAGGAAACCAAGATCGCCATTGTCCTCATAAAATAAAGCCTTTTTTCCAAATGAGTGAATATTTTTATTTGTGCACTGTCTGGCAATAAATTACAAGTCCTTTGTTTGTGTAACTTCATCTGTATAAAAAATAAAAGCGTGTAGTACTATATTATACGTTATATTCACTAACCCAAAAAAGTAGTCAGAAGTTTTTTTAATTAAAACTTGCAAATAAAAAAAACGGGTGTCAGAAAATTCAAATATAATAACAATAATAATACCAATAATGAATTTACCATCATCCACCATGCACAGACGCGTGTTTTGCATCAAACGGCTCATCAGTGTGCTTTTGTGGAAGGTAGAAGCCAATTGACAAATTAATCGAGTACTCTAAATTTGTGGCAATGGAACAGTTCACTAAAACCCTTACCACAATGCTTAACTCGTACTGGACGCAAGTTTCGATAGCCAAGCATCATCATTAGCAGTAAAACTGAATTAACAAAGTGAAAAACTAACCTTATATAGCAAATAAATTATGCAATATATAAATTTAAAATAAGTATAGTAATCCTTAATTATATACATACCCTTCTACTTTAAGTGTTTCTTGATGAACCGCTTCATTGTACAGGACTATAATTAAGCCTAAAATGCAAATCTAAAGATAAATAATACAACCTGAAATTTAATAAGCCCCCGGTTGAAGAAATTATAGTTGGCATAGAAAACGCGATCAGTAATTTTGATGATAGCAAAAAATTGTATTCGTACCGCTTGTAAAACTCAAATTTTGGAGAATATGCAAAGGAATGCACCTGACATTGCACGAAAAGATCAAATCATTGCTAGAAGACTAAAAAACAAAAATTATTTTTATTTAAAATCCGACAAAGGTAACACTATAGTCATCTTAGACAAAGAGGATTAATTTAATCGAGTCAACAAAGTTCTTATTTAAAATTATCAACAAATCCTTTGTCTAAAATGATTACAGGAACCAAAAAGACCATGTTAGAATGTAGCGCTGTCATTAGCGATAATTTAAGATTTAGACTAACGGTACCAAACCCAGTACTACCTAGGATGTATTGTTTACCTAAGATACACAAGCCCGGAAAGAGTATGAGACCCATTGTTTCAAATATCGACAGTCCAACTTACTTACTTTCCAAGTGGTTACCTAACAAATTGAACCAGTTACCTGTACAGTTTCGAGATTTGGTTATTAAAAATTCTTACGCGTTCATTGAAAAAACTAAGGACATTGAGCTTACTGACAAAGAAATTTTAGTATCGTTTGACATAAGTTCACTGTTCCCTAGTGTTCCGGTTGATTTAACTTTGGAATATTTAGAAACACTTTTGTTAGATAACCAAATGGATAGAGAGGATCTTACTAGCTTAATTTCTTTGACAAGACTGCATGAAACAAAACTTTTTCTAAATTAACAACACTTTTTGTTAACAAATGGAAGGAACGGCAATGGGTAACAGCTTATCTCCGTTTATGGCTAACCTCTTTACGGGTAAATTTGAAACCGACCTGAAGAATGCTTTGGCTTATTTCCCTCGTCTTTGGATCAGATACGTTGATGAAATTTTTTGCGTCTTTGACACCAGCAAATGTTCAATAACGGATTTCATAGAACAACTTAACTCAAAATTTCCCTCTATCAAATTTACCTACGAAGAAGACAAAAAACAACAGGATTCCTTTCCTCGACATGTTAGTGATAAGAAATAAAAGTAAGATAGAAATAGACGCATATAGAAAACCTACTAGTAATAATAGATTTAATTGGGGTCAATAAAAGTGGTTTATTACTTACAAAGTTTGTTTAATAATATCTATCAGCGCTACCGGTTTCGAGACAAGCTCATCCTCCGACAACAAACTTTAAATTTTAAAACAGCAAGAATTATGTCAACATTTAAGAATGCAGGTACTGACGACTGGATACATATGAAGTAACAAGCTAAAAATAGTAATAAGTTAAAATATTTGTAAAACAAGGACTATCACACACACTTTAAAATACCGACTTTGTCAATCTAAATTACAATACTAGTCTTATAATAGATTTATCTTACAGGATTCTAATCACTCATATAAACACAAAACTTCGGCTATTAACTTTTTGGTGCACTGGTTACTCAATTTTCTATAACTAAAGATAGATATCAAAATGAACTAAAAGAAATCATCAATATTGCTAACTTTAACGGATTCCCTGAAGATGTCGTCTATAATACTATTAGGAAACATAAGAATAGATTAAGAATTAGAAATATAAGCACACTAGAACGCATTGACGGCCCTAATAATAGGAAATATGTTATATTACCCTATTATCCAAGTTATACGAAAGGTCTTCAAAAAATCTTTTCTAAAGTTGACCGCAAAATTGTTTATTCTTCAAGCAATAATCTTTAAAACCTTATAGGAAGCTCCAAAGACCCAGTACATGGATAAATCAAAAATTTACAAAATTTTATGTAAAAAGTGTATATTGGGCAGAAAAAATGATCAATCAAAATTAGGTACAAAGAACATTTGGTTCATCTCAAATTCAGAAGGTTTGATAAATCTAGCGTTGCCCTACATATGCTTGAAAATAACCATAATGTTGATAATATAAAGTTAATTAAAAACGTAAAGAGTATTGTTCAATTAAATTGTTATGAAGGCATGGAAATTTACAAAAACAAAAATCACTTAATGAATTCAGATTTAGGACCACTAAATTCCGGCCTTTATCCTTTGTTACATCATGTTTAGTTAATTACAGTTGTAATTATAACTTTGTAGAATGAATCGTTTCATTGAAAAACAAGGATTTTAATAACTCACGTTATCCTGACCATTTACATTTTAATTTAGGGATTATTTATTTATCTTCAGCTTTGCATTTTAGGCTTAATTGTAGTCCTGTACAATTAAGCGGCTTATCAAGAAACACTTAAAGTAGAAGGGTTTATATATAATTAACATATAATTAAGGATTACTAAGCTTATTTTAAATTTACGTATTGCATAATTTAGTTGCTATATAAGGTTAGTTTTTCATTTAGTTTATTAATTCAGTTTTACTGTTGATGGTGATAGCTTGGCTATCGAAACGTGCGTCCAGTACGAGTTAAGTATTGTGGTAAGGGCTTTAGTGAACTGTTTCAATTGACAAATTGTCATATATATACAAAGATCATAAGTACATATATGGATGAGAGTATGTAATTAAAGAAACCCTCATCACATTAATTGTCGAAAGTTATGCAGTATACCAAAAGCAAGCAGGAGAACTTTATATGAAAATTTCCGGGCCAGCTTTATCCATGGATACAAAACTAAAAACTATTTTGACTCTAATGTATACGGCGATTTCAGATAAGAAGTAGGCCCGTAATAGGCCCACTTTGACAAGTACGGATGAAACTGGGTGTCAATCAAATTAATAAAACAATTTCAAAATAATTTGACAACTTACATTTCAATAATTACAGTTCGAGGGATGAATCTAAATTTTGGTGATACAGAATTGGTAAAAGTTAATTCTAAATAAAACGGCAACAAACGTACTGCGGTGAAGTTATCGACATGGCCGCTGCGGAGACAAATGAGGGATTTCAGTTCTACCTAAGATTTGCGAAACCCCTCGTCCTAAGCTTGCCATCAGCGAAAGGTAGGGACATACTTTGGTAGTTTCGTTTATAAAGTAAATATTCGGCGTTTTTTAGATCGAGTACTTGCCGCAGCATGGGTACAGAAGCTAAAAGATGAAAAATCCGGATCGGAAAAAGCACGCACTGATCATTTAAAATTATTATTGTTCGTTTTGCAGAAGGGCAGACTTTTCGGACCTTTCATTAACAATCCAGGCCAACATGATGCACTGGACGAATTTCCTATGGCTATTAAGGTTGAAAAATCTTCTACTTTGATGAATTATAAACCAATTTATGTATTATACGGGGCGTTACACTTTGATTGCATATTAGGGGAAAACCGGGATGCAACGAAACCGGGAGTCAACGAAATTTTCGCGTTATATAGACAACTACACGAGGGACTTCTACCCCTCGTGTTCACTCTTAAACTTAAAACTATTATGCTTAATTTTAACGTATTTGCCGCCCAATTGTACTCTTTTTTTAAAAATTACATTACACAGGTCTCAGCTAAATATCTTTAGTGTCCGCGCTAGCTGAGCATAGACTGGAAATTGGTCACCAAATGCAATTTAACTCTACCCGCATCTTATCTTGCAACCGTCACTATTGCAGTAGAAAAATCCGCGAATCAATAGAGATTTTCAAACATCCCAACAATTTAAATCGCGAAGATGACTACCTGTTACATCTCTAACAGATCTATTCAGTCATTCGGTTGACAGTGAGGTTGCCCAGGAGCCCTCTAAACGGCTGTTCCGAATTAATTAATTAATATTTTGTGTAGTGAGGAGTGCCGATACTTTGTGTTGTTTGCCATATTACCCCACAGTCCTTGCTATCATTATTTGTTGTTATTGTCAATGACTCACAGCCGTACATAAGTATGGGGGCCAGGATCACTTCGTATATTCTTACTTTTTGTTGAAGCATCCACTATAAAGTGCTCTATAAATTTTGTTTGTATTTGTAATTCGACTATTTAATTCTCTCTCAAGACCTCCTTTTGCTTCTACTATGGCACCTAGGTATTTTATTTGGCTAACTCCTTATTCCCGCGTCTTCCGCTTTTCTTTCTATGCACATTATCTCAGACTTTACAGTTTATCTTTTCTCTGTTCTTAATGACGATAATTAACAAAATAACTATCGATACATTAAAAAACACATGAAATCACACATAATTTGCACACATTGGCACCAATGGAAATTTCGATCCCGCATACGGTGGCTACGGATTGAATACTTACCAAAAATGATTGGCAATCAACTTGTTAATACTATTTCTTACGCTAGAGCTAGTGTCCCAACTCGGCATCCAAATTTAGTTCTCACAAAAACGTACTTTCGTGGAATTCGCCGCGTAAGCCAATCTACATCTATAAGTAACATAAAAGACAAAATAAATTGGTGTACATTGGGTCATAAATTTACTAAGAAAGTTCATGTACAGTACGATATACAAATCGTATCCACAGTTGTAGAAAACTTTAAGAATGTCGGGTCTATAGAAGTTAATAAAAAGGGTTAAGATTTTACATTTACTAGGAGTTATTTCAATGTGTACCATTGTCACAGCACTCAAAAAATGTCAGAATGAGCTCATAAGAGTTGTCCGAGACCTTTATAAAAGCTGTGGTACATTGTCCTTAAAATTGACAAAAGGCAATGTTAATTTAATAAAGTACAGCAAAGGATTTGTAGGAACAAAAATGATTGCCAATGACGAAACTTTTTTTTGTTATGTAAGTAGTTACCACAATGAATTTGCATAAAGTAATGCGTCGATTTACGCCAAGAATTTACAAAAAAAATAGGGCAGGTTCTAAATGATTTTCTATTAATTACACTGGGGAACAGCAATTTCGTTGTCTTAAACCTGTGACTTGTTTTCAACTAACTTTTGGCCTCTGGGTCCAAAAATAACCGTTTTTGTCAATCACGTCAACCTTTTAAGCTACAGTATACCCTCAAAAGTCATACAAATTGTGCATATAAAGGAAAATAAAGTAAAAACTTACCAAATATGCTGTTTATAAAAAATAATTTTATTCATACAAAGGCTATCATAGTTACTGCAAGTTAATTTGTGTTCATACAAATAGTTGCTTTTTATCGAACGGTAATTACATATTAAGGCAAAAATTTTCGCTTATAGCTTTTTCTGGAAGGTTTAATCTGTGGACATTCTCCCTTGATGCTCCAACAATAGTCAGCCATCATATGTACATCCCATCTACCTTGATACCGTGCCTCTATGGCTTTCAAATCCTGGTGAAATCGTTCACCCTGCTCATCACTGACTGCACCAAGATTTTCCGGGAAGTTAGCAAGATGGTTTTGTAAAAAATGCAATTTGGTACTCATGTTGCAACCTAGCAGTTTGAAGCTCTCCAAGAGTTGCTGGACAACTTTGGCGTAATTCTGTGCTCGTGTATTTCCAAGATAATCTTTAACAATGTTTTTGAATGCCAACCAAGCATTCTTTTCAATTTCTGACATTGTTCCGATGAAATGTTCATCTTTAACAAACTGCCGAATCTGTGTCAAAAACACCGGCCTTTATCTTTTCAAATTACTAGGCTAGGAAATGCCGAAATGAGATACTTGAAACAGTCTCCTTCAGTTGGCAAAGCTTCAACGAATTGCTTCATGAGACCCAATTTTATATGCAGAGGTGGAAATATAATGTTCTTTCTGTCGACAGGTGGCTGATGTACAATGTTTGGATCACCAGGTTTCAGGTCAGATCGTGGCAGCCAATTCGACTGCACCCAATGCTTCTCTCGAGCTCTGCTGTCCCACATACACAAAAAGCAGGGATACTTGGTATATCCGAGTGGTCACATTCTCATAAGGTGTAGAGATAAAACTTGACGTGGTAGAAGAAAACTAACTACAGTTTTGAAACCAGCATGCCTAATTATAAAACAGCTCAAAGACCAAACTTAACAGAAATTGTGTTACAAATTGTTCCCCAGTGTTATTTATCGCACAATACAATGCAGCCTACTTATACGCTTGCTACGCTGTAATTTTTTGTCCTTGAAAAATTTAACAAAATAATGTGTAAATTCTTGCATCGTTACAAACGGGCCTTAAAGAAAAATAAAAATCATTTTCATGTAATGATTACTATTTCGAATTTAGGAATATTATTTTATATTAAACTTTAGAATATTGCTAAAGGTCAACAATCTTCTAAAGACTCATTTTAACAAAGCAACGGAATTGCTATTTGCGTATTACTCTAATATACTTCATCCAATACCTAACTACTTGATTTTTACTAACTGTTTTACCCAACAATTGGAAATTGCAGTTACGAGACATCGCCAAACAATGGGTAGAAAGTGAAGATACGCGCAAGAAAGCCCGGCTAATGGAAGGATTGGGAGCTGGCGATTTTCCTCCGCTTACTACAGAATGTTCCGCGGACTTGTTAGAGTACGTAGCAGCTCAAGATATTCCAAATTTTGGTGTCCACGCTTACTACGCAATATCAAACGAACCAATAAACGCATGGGAAAATGTAGAAAAGGGAATATTTCCCAAAGGTAGGCAAAGTAAATTCTCGAAGACAAATTCTTACATACAATGGATTTACGTCAATTGTGATTTCTGTAAATCTGAGATAACCCAAAGGGTTTTATTTCAATTCGTTTTTTTCAACTCCTAAGCTGCGAGAGGAGTTTTTTATTATCTACCTAGTTATGAAAACAACGAGTTAGAGAACAAATAAAATTCATTTTTCAACTTAAGAACTATTAACACTAGCACACTTATTCCAATGTTTTTCTGTTAACACTACGCTTTCGAAAAGAATCTTTTGATAATTCTGCAAAATTCGATTCCACAGCGTTTTCCAAGCCATTGGAAAAAGATAATAGTCACAGGGGGCGAGGTCGGGACTGTAAGATGGATGTTGTAATTCCTCAAAGCTGCATTCGTTTACTACTGCTTGAACAGTTCGTGCTTTATGCACCCTGCAGCTGTCGTGCAGAAGCAGAATTTTTTGAGCATAATTGTGGGGTCTTCTTTCGCACATAGCCGCTTTCAAGTTCCTAATTGTGATTTTGCAGGCATTCTCCCTTATTATAGTCTCTTTTGGCACATGCTCAATTAAAAGAATTCCCTCCGCGTCTTAAAAAACTGTGGTCATCACTTTTCTCACAGAAAATTGCGCCGTCGCCTTCTGGAGTGGTGGAGAGCCCTTATGAATCCATTGCTTAGACTCTTGTTTCATGGAAGGGTCCCAGTGATGTCCCCAGGTCTCATCCCCAGTTAGAATTCTATAGAAGAAGTCTTCATCTTAGGATAAAGTGGACAAATTCTTCTGGCAAATTTGTCGTTTACACAGTTTTTGTTCGGAACTGAACAGCTTGGGAATTCATCGCGTAGAATTTTGAAAGTATTCGTTTCTAATATTCCTATTAATAATAGTAATAGCTGTCGTCCCCGTTTCGGTCGTACGCGTTGCGACCGCGTAAGGAGAGAAGAGAGGACGAAAGGGGCGTTTTGGGAAAAGTTATGCATCACTAACCGCTATCTAGACGTCTTACGAGCGGTACGAAACGCGATAGGACGACGAGACGCATACTTTTCTCTAGTAATGACTGAAACTTTTACTAGGCGATCGGTCAACACCAAATCTTCAACTTTGTTCGTACTTCCAGAGGTCTTCCATACTTTGGGTCAACATGATTGGATTTCCTGCCCCATTTGAACTGTTTACACCAATATTTGACTTATAAATAAATAGGACCTACTATTTTCTCTATGCACTGCCACCATTCTCTTATGAGTATTCTTCGGGCTACTGCTTTCTTTCGATAGAAATTTCATGACGCTTCTGTATTCAAGATTCAAATCACTCGTTTTCACTTCTTTAAACTGATATGTAAATGACAAATGTTTAGCGATTGGAACCAAATTTGGAGACGACACTGTGAAATGTCACAGAAGCTTGACATAAGAAAATCGTCACGAAAGCATATTGTTTTCATAGCTAGGTAGATAACATAAAAAAACTCCCCTCGTATTACTTTCTGCAAATTATAAGATATAAGATTTAACAATTTTGAATATAATTTGTAAATTATATTCAGCTTTGAATAGTTTAGGAACTCTGTTATAAATCCCAACATTTTTAAATGCAAACCACTGTCTTGTAGGTTTTTCCCCCATTTGAAATCTCGGTGTTCATTTTAACACTTTTTATTTGTTAACCACATCTGATATGTCTTCGCTAATAGCATGTTAATGTTAATCTTTTGCAATACAAAACATTTTATCAGTTTTACTTCATCGAGAACTTGATGTTATTTTCATGTGCACACATGCCTTATCCTTGCCTACAATTTCCACCAAACTCTAGAAGTTAGATCTGTACAGGACCAGTATCGTAGCGAATTCCATAGGTAATTCTAAAGCATTCGGAGTGGGAGTTACATGTTTCATCGGGAAACTTAGAACAATAATTTGTGTTTCATTGGTAAAGTGAGAGTAGTCAGAGTTGCACTCGGAGCAATTTTTATTGCTCTGGCTAGAAAAGCAAGAGTCAGTCTAGAATAATATGGCCGACTAACAACAGTTGATGTTTATAAACACAACAAAGACAGTAATAACCGATGTACGTTCCATTGGCACTGCTCGATCCAGAATTTTCAAAAGCTTCGAGTGCGCTCTGGTGCAGTCCCATGGCAAACGCTATCAGTCTTTTAAAGTTTCTCATTAGCTTTTTCTAACGCTTACGTAAGCATAAATATATCATTTACGACTAATAAAATAATAGCTATATATTTGTCTTTTTCTTCATACAGGAGCGCTTAACGTCATTCGAAAGGCAGAATCGGCCGATATTTCTGCCGCCAGTTCAAAAAGATCACGGCAAAGGTCTAGATCTAGATCAAGAACCTTAGGTGACTTAGATGTGTCGGGTAAGTAACCATTAACTGCCATCGTCAACATTGAATATAATTGTGATCTATTATTGAATATTAGGTCGTGATCGGAGTAATATGGCACAAGTTAGCTTCATGGACGAGATTGGGTAAAAATAAGTGCATAACATCCAGTGTCTTTGATTTTAAAAATGCTCTTCCTTACAGGGACAGGCCATACGCTGGTAAGCCTGAAAAGGAAAAACCTCTCTCACCACTGGGATCTCCCCTGCCGCCCGCAAGAACCAGCCCTACATGGGGCTCCAACCTTATAAGTGTCGGAGATCCGCCATCTCCAGAAGGAATGAAATTTGCACCCCCGAAGGAAAGCGTTAGTGGGACAGATAAAGCAGCATCTAAATCCCTATCGATGAAAGATCTTTCGGCATTTAGGTGAGGATTCATGGGGAACATTTTCTTTCATATTCAGAAAATCTTGTTATTTACACTATTGAGGTATCAAGCAAATAGGTTCATAGGTCGAATTAATAAAGTACACAGTTAGAACTTAGTCTAGGTGCACGCGAAATCGTAATCACTTTTGAAACGTTCACATTTTCACCCATAAAAGATGGTCAACGCAGCCATTAGGGTATATAAAACCTGATTTATTTTCGACCCTCACCATGGGGATCTCGCTTATTATTGGTCATAGCGGGTAGCTTTAAATTTGGAAGAATTGCAAAATTTTGTTTGTTATGAACCCGAAGAGAAAATGGACCTGTGACAAATGACGAGATTGAAAAAAAACGAAGAAATCTCTTGTTCTTCTTTTATCTCTAGCACATTTATTTGGCCTTGCAGAGAAAAACTAAAAACACATTCTTGAGGACACTTTTGATCTTTTATCGAATGGCGTACTCGAAAATTTTATATGACATTTCAGTTCTTTCTGAGCATTTTGTCAACCTTTTTACTTCTTATCGGCACCATATTGTATTTTGACCCCGTCACAGCTTTTTTCTGATTTCAACCATGTACAACATGACAAAAGTTTTTGATGTGCTTTAATTGACGAAGAATACGTTTTAAGATTAAATAAGGTAGCCATGAAATTTCTGTCACACTTCAATTATCTGGTCCTTAGGCTTCCGCGGTCGTCAATAATACTATACCCTTGAAGTGTTTCACAGTTCCAAATTTCAAGGCTACCTTATTTTATCTTAAAATGTATTCTTTGTCAAAAGCAAATGAGCTTTTACCGTTTAAAAAAAAAATTGCCAAAGGTCCATTTTCTACTTGGGTTTATAACAAACAAAATTTAGCAACTTTGCCAAATTTAAACCTATCTCTGATAATAAGCGAGATCCCCACATTTAGGGTCGAAAATGAATCAGTTTGTATATACACATTGGAAGAATGTGAAATTAGCTATACCTGTATATGTACGGCGAGAGAGCGAGAAGGAGATTGAGTGGAATCCGATCGATTTGATGCGGATCGTTAGTACGCTTGTAACAACATTGGTATGTAGACCTACTGTATGCAAGAACGCGCGTAATAATTTGAAGTCATGGTCGCCTGGAAATGAGAGCTTCGCATATTTATTTTGTTGTTGCTACGAATCTTAGACGAAACTAATAAGAAATTCTAATGACGAAAATAAAAACAGATTCTGATGAAATAAAAGAAAAGAAAAATAATACTCTAGAAATTCTTACTAAGATTGTCCGCACATAATGCACTCTACCTCGTAACGAACCACATCGGTAACCGTAAGCCGTCGACTGCCGCTAACCCCTCCGCTTGTGATGAATCACCCAGTCGCGTTTACCGTTGTGGCATGTACGCTTTTTCATATAGCTAGACATTTTCTTTCCTTATGTGCATACATAAAACAGAAGCCTCTATTATCTGTTCAATGCTTGTGATTGCTATTAGAGCTATTACAAATTTCATTTCATAACATCTTGCGGTGTAAAAGTTGAGAAGCAATCTTTTTTGCGTGTCTAGTCTGAGCCCCAAAATACTTGTGTTTGAACCACGGACGTAAGTAGTAAGACTTTGATGTGAATGAAATACTTCTGTTCCAGCCAAACACCAGTACGTCGTAAACTAGATTTCTCATATGCGGATACTACACCCATATCACCGATTACTTTACCTCCAATACCAGAGAAATTCTCTTATCCCGAGCCTTCGCCAAAGACTTCGACACCAATCGTTGGCCTGTATTTACCACCCATGGGAGAAGGAGAAGTTTCGGATCTCTTTGGAGAGGAGCCTCCAAGTTTTCTTGCTGGTGACGAATTAATGGTAACACCTCCCCCTGCGACCAGAGCTCGTTTAGAAGAAGCACCTAGTTTACCGTATCAGACGCCTACATGGGATATTACAGCACCAAGCTTACCCTACCAAACACCACCGTGGGATATGTCTGCACCTAGTTTACCTTACCAAACGCCAGTTCGCCGTAGATTAGATTTCTCAGATGCGGACACTACACCTATATCACCGATTATTTTGCCTCCAATACCAGAAAGACTATCTTATCCGGAGCCTTCGCCAAGAAGAACCACACCGATCATAAGTCGTAGACAACCATCTCCACCCTTACCACAAGAA
Source organism: Dynastes maya (assembly GCA_029619315.2). Taxonomy (NCBI): domain Eukaryota; kingdom Metazoa; phylum Arthropoda; class Insecta; order Coleoptera; family Scarabaeidae; genus Dynastes; species Dynastes maya. Next base: position 32,415,040 of record JAROYE020000006.1, on the reverse strand, counting down.
GAAGCAACGTTCTTGTTCGAGGAAGAAGCTCCGAGTTTCTTTGACGATGAAGATATCATGGCAACACCGACTTCGGGTATTTCTCCTTTCGAAGAAGCGCCTAGCCTACCGTATCAAACACCTCCGTGGGATATGTCAGCACCTAGTATACCATATCAAACACCGCCTTGGGATATGAGCGCTCCTAGTATTCCCTATCAAACCCCTGAATGGAATAGATCAGCTCCAAGCTTACCTTACAGAAGCCCAGACTGGGATATGTCAGCCCCAAGCGTTCCTTATAGAACACCTGATTGGGATATGTCAGCCGCCAGTCTGCCTTACAGAACGCCCCCGTATGATCCCGCTGCAATGGCGCGAAGTCAGTATGTGTCCTTGTTTGATTCTCCAGGAGTAGCTATGTCTTCACCCGTTCCTCAACGCAGAACACCGTTGTTGAGCGAAGATGACATGGATGACTTTTCACTTATGGAAGATATGTTTGATGCTGAAGATACGTTAGGATCAACAGAAGATTTCTCGGCAATAGAAAAATGGGCGGAAGCTTCATCGGAAACACCGCCAGCAGTATTTCCGAGAAAGAAGAGAACACCGAAAGCAGAAGTAGAGGAGGTTCTAGCAAAAGGAATTTCAGTATCGCCTGGGGCGGAAGATATTGTCGATGAAGCTATACAAGAAATGTCAATTGTAGGCGAAGAACAAGGCGATCTTGAACAATTATACGAAGAAGAAAATGCTGGTAACTCTTCCTAAACAACCTTATTTGTTTTGACGTTAACGTGTCGATATTTGTAGCTTTTCCCCACAGACACAGGGGAATGAAAACACCTCCAGTGTTTAGTAGATCCAGTCGAATAAGAGAAGCTGGAAGGCACATACGATACCGAGAGGAACAATTCGGTGTAAGAGAACCGATTGAATGGAGACCAGCCGAGGAAGCGTTATCATCAACAGCAATGCGTGAGTAACACCTCCAAATCCGAAACTTAATATATTCTTCAATTCAAATTAAAAATAAGCGAAGTAATATTTCCTACTTCCATTTCAGCAACCAGTCCTCCAGAAAATTTACGCGATAGGTTTAGACAGCGTCCATTCAAAGATATATTTCCTGGGATTGAGATGCCTGCGGATTACGCTCCACTTGATGAGGACGAAGAAATAGACCTAATAGAGGATGAAAAACTAGTGAGGAGTCCTAAGAAAAGGGATTTGCAGAAAAGGTATGTTAATTTAGTGCCCAACAAAATGTCAGCAAAAGTTTTCGTTGTTCATTTCGTACAATTAAGAATTGAAACAATACTAGGGCTAGATGTTTAAAATTTTATTTTTGTTCAATTTCGAAATATAATAATAATTTTGAACAGAAAAGGATTTACAAGAACTTAAGCAGATTACAATACGAACCCTGTCTCAGTGAAGTTGGCCCAACTAACAAAAATAGGTTTTTTGATGGAGTTTAATACGTTATCAAAAAAAAGTATCAAAATTATTAAAATTAATTTTTCTGATTACATAGGAAACATTTATTCATCTTTGACATATTAAACTATATTTTAAGTAGCAAAGAAAGGAAAAATGTCAAGCAATTCCAAATATTAGGAATAGGTATTTTGTTTACTAACAGAAAATTAACAAAAATTAAATAGAAGACTACCACTGCGTAATGCCGCCTTTTCGACTTATTGCCGCTTCGGCGCGTCTTGATACAGTGTCCATCAATGTTTGACAATCATCTGGAATGAATTTGTCCTATATTTCTTGCGGCACTCATGTTTGGAAAGGTTCTCGCGGGCTGTGATCGGAACTTCATCTTCATGGTACGCCACGAAGTTTCGATCGGCGAAAGAAGTGAAATATTGTTTCCTAAAATCTAATTGTTCACTTGTTTGGTCATATGACATGCGGCACCATTTTGTTGGAAAATACATTCGATATTATTAGAACACATTTCTTCAATTTGTGGTTTCAAATTATTTTGAAGGACGTTAATGTATTTATCTGCGTTCATGATGCCATTAACTTTCTTTTTAAGGTGGTCAGTGTGATAGATTTCGTATTATGTTCTTATGACTCTGCTTCGACTATCGTCGACACAAACTTCAAACGCAGATTTGTCACTCTATGTAACTGAGTTCCATTGATTCCGAGACGAAGCTCTGTGTTCTTTTGCCTATCGGGCAGTCCTGTGACAAATTGCTCTTGAAAAACATTTTCCCGTTGCCTGATTCCATAAAACTCTCAATTCTCCATAACTAACCCGACTATTTTTTGATGATAATGCTTCTCAAAGCAATTAAATTTGTATCGGAATAATGTGGGACTTCCGTGTATCTGTTTCTGAGCCACAGATTCAGCAGTTTTGTAGAGTTTAATAATATTTCGCAATTTACAGAGTCAGTAATTTGCGCAGCAAACTTGCCTTTTGAATGCAATTGAATCACCACTTGCCTTAGTTCATAACAAACAGCTTTACCACGAGACATTTTTATTCGGCAACAACAACGAATGCACAAATATGTTTTGAAAAGTCACTATCGCCTTGTTACACTATGTGTTGTTGTACACTTATTGAGATGTCAAATATTGCTTCATACTTGATTTCGAGAAAGCAACCATCTACCTTAAGCTGTTTTAATCGAGTGTTTTGTCAAATTATTCTACAAAACAGTCACAAAAAAATCGCATATTTTCAAAAAGTGTTTACTTTATCATGATATAAATTCACAAATTTTATATTTTCATCAGTTAGGCCTACTTCACTGAGACAGGACTCGTATTTTTTGTTTAATACCCATATGTGTATAGAAATGCATATGAAAGGAAAGCCATTTGTCTAATGGGATAAAAAAAGGATATCTACGAACTTCTGAAAGTTGGTCAATGCTGGAAGCTAAGAAGTTTGTGGAATGAAAGCAAGAAACAAGATTTGGTGGTTTAAAATGTCATCTATTTTTCGGCATACTTCAAGATAAATACCTGATAACTTTGACATAAAAAATGTAGTCTAGTGTTACTAAGTCCAGCGAATATAAAGGAGCGACAGCAAATCGAAGTTTTCGTTACCTTTAACCAGTACTAATTCCTATTTATGTGGGGTAGCGTATTATCGAGATGAGGTTTCAATAGGATAGCGCTACGTGCCATACTTTGACGGCCACCTCTCGACTACTTTGTGGGGTTACGTGAAGTCACTGGTTTATGTTAATAAACCAGCAACACTTCACGCCTTGTAAGCGAACATTGTTAGTATTATTCGTGGTATACAGCCAGCAGTACTCGAAAAAGTGATACCCAAAATTGGACGGCCGGAATACGCTTCGTCAAGAACAGCCGTGGTGGCCATATACCCGAAATCATCTTCGAATATTAATGCCATGAATAAATCTTTCGAATCATACCAAAAATTGGATTAGAATTTAATTTTTCGTATTATTTTTTACAATTTTAAGTTCTACCTAACTTTTCCAGACATTTTAAAAAGGCGGTCTTGTAACATCATAACGGGCATTTTTTCAACTTTTCTGTCTCCTTCATTCAGGAGAGGCAACAAAACAGCATGAAATCGCGCTATCTATTTATCATTCTATGACCTTTTCAGGCCCTGCAGGTAATATGAGTGCAGAAAAACTTTTCATCATTGCCGTTCTTTTTAGATTTCCCAAAATGCCAAAACGATCCCCAGAAAGTTACTTTTATTTACTCGCTTTGATTTTCTTTAGATTACACGATGTTATAGATGAAATTGATAGAATGGGCGACGAAGTGGCCGTCGCAGGGGGAGTTGGACTCACGACCCCTAAACGATCACCTAGTCCGGTTCGTCCAGACAGAGGGGACGATGACTTATTTTTCTTTACTGAAAAACCTCCAGAAGGATTTGGAATGAGTCCGGAAGATTATCTGTCGCCAGAATCCAGGGCAGCACTACAATGGGCTCAGTTGCAAAAGTCGCCTACTAGTCCTATAAGAGAAAGAACTCCTTCACCACCAAGAATAGAAACACCTGAATTCTTAAGAGAGCAAAGACGGCGGGCGTCACCAACACCAACTAAACAATATATTCCTCCGGCACCTCCAGAGAGTGAAACAGAACCAGAACCAGAACCGTTTGTACCAGAAAGAAAGAAAAAACGAGGAAAGAAGAAAACTAGAGCGACAATATCCGAAGTAGGGGTTAGTACACCAACTGACGAAGACTACGAGGAAGAGGAAATCATAGATGAACAGGTAAGGTTCTGCAAAATTTAATAAGTACACGCATATCCATGCACTTCATGGGAACAATCCACAAAATTGTTGTCCATGTGGTTGTATTTAATTTCTACTTGAAAAGCAGATTTTTATTATTAAGGAACGTAATTTTCAGTTTTCCGTTTTCATCGATGCTTGATTCCCAATTCAATTTTAATGTTAAAGATAACTTGCACCGAAGATTGTTGATCATATTTTAAGTAATTTAATATTCTTAACGTCGAAGCGAATGTCCTGGGCCTCAAAATTAACGCACCACTTGCAAATACAGCAATAGTTTAGAAACCAGCCAGGTATTTAAATATTTTTATTGAAATTTGCATTCTATTGTTAATTAGAGTTTGACAATTAGCTTTATGTATTTCTTACAATCAATTAATCTGCTTATAGAATTTCATTTTCTATGTGCAGAAGGTATTGTTGATGTAAGTTGACATTTGATCGATTATTTCCATAAAAAGGATAAAGTCTTTTGAATCTATAACACTTCGGTCTAGAAGGCTTATTGTACTAATCCCGTATTTTGTTTCACTTTTACTCAAATAGGTTTATTCCTTGGATTAGGTTTAGTAACCTATGCAGGAAATCTTTTTCGTAACATCAATGGATCAATTGTGCTTTACAAAGGGTATCTGCATTGAGTCAACACTATGCATTCCAAAATTATATGGGAGGCTGTTATTTCCTCTTGACTGCAATGCTTTGTCATTAAATTGGTTGTTAGTGGATGTTGATGTCCATTTATTCATCTCATTACGTCTCATATTCATGTTCGATAGAATTTACATCTACTCAACATACTGGCTAGTTAGCAGCCTGTCATTTAGATAATCACAAAATTCATATGGCAGATATTATGCTATTATCATGTATCAAAGGATAATATAAGGCGCAGAAGGCACTACAATGTCGATAATGTAGCGTACAGCAGTTAACCAACCACCATTAATTATCCCATAGCTCTGAATATACTGCCAAAGATACGAGGTGTGTCCGGGAACAAAGGTACACTCCCTTAGAAGATACAAATAAATTTATTAAAAAATAAAAAGCGTATTACAGGATGAAAGTGCGGTCCTTAAACTATTTTTCAACGTAGTAACATACCCTTGGTATAGAAATCAGGTCCCTGTCGACGCAGCCACTGTGTTGTGGTTTGGATGACGTCCTCATCCGACCGAAACCGTTGTCTTCCCAAAAAACCGTTCATGTCTCGGCACAACGCTTAAACTGAAGTAGAAGGACGCCTTTACAATCCCAAAAAACTGTAGCAAGGATTTTTTTAGCCGATGGAGTAACGCGAAATTTTTTGGGAGGTGGACTGTCGGGGTGCTTCCATGCCATATTTTGAACATTGCTCTCAGGCGTCGTGTGATCAACCCATGCCTCACCTCCGGTTACAATATCCAGAAGAAACGAGGGGTCGTTATGGTAACGTTGCAGCTTTTCCAAAGAGCATGCAAGTCTCGCTCCCTTATGCGCATCCGTGAGTTACTTAGGCACCCACCGTGCAGAGACTTTTCGGTAGTCAAGCTTGTTGTGGACAATGTCACGGATTACAGTCTTCGGAATGTATAGTTCGGACGCCATTTCTCAAATTATTAAACGTCTGTCGGTGGTGACGAGTTCTTGAACCCGCTGGATGTTTCGGTCCGCCAGAGACGTTCTCGGTCTTCCAGATCTTGGAAGATCATCTAAGTTTGTCCGACCGTTTCGAAACTCTTGAAATCACGCGATATCATGCACATACGCAGGAGTGTACCTTTGCTCCCGGACACGCCTTATACATCATCATTAAATCTCCATTATACATATAATGTCGTTTGTTCAGTGTTCCATTTGGCATACAATATCTTCACGAAACAATTTACCAATGGGTATGGTAATTTTGTTCAGAAAGTTATCTTCTAATTGTATCTATGCTAACCTTAATCTCATGACCACCAGTCATTTGTATTTCAAAACTTCTTACCATAGTAAATCGTTCTCGGACAGCTTGCAACAATGCAAAACGGTCTTCAAACGAATTAGATGCATTAGATGCACGTTTCTTGCTTTGCCATTACCTCCTGTTGTTATTATTTGTCTCAATAAAATGTTACAGTACCGAAATAATGGTGTGAGTTATACCGAACCTTATATCAAATTCGCGATTGGTAAATTCTTCACGAAACAATAATAATTCATGATTTCACATAACCCAACATTAAAGCAAGTGCGGACCTTCCAAAATAATATCAGTAGTGTATAAGAAATTTTGTAGATACCAAAAATAAATCCCAAAACTGCTGTGGTGCATTAGTTTAGTTATTTATATTTGTAGTAGCTTACATGTTTTAAACGCCATTATGTTCCATTATGTTGCAGACTCAAGAACTATATAAATCACTAATACAATCAGAAGAGGAACCCTTCCCTCCACCTCCGCGTACGCCACCTCCGCGTACGCCACCTCCTCGTACGCCATCTCCACGATCACCGGGTATGGAATACCCAGAAATACCGCCTACATTTAACATCGATATGTTTGGAACGCCACCTAGACGACGAATGACGAAAGAAGAATTTCCAGAAGGGCTGGAATTTGAAGAAGAACCATATTTCGAGGAGCCATGGTTGCAATCTCCGCCAACACCACCATCCCCATTCGAATATGAATCTCCTCACTATTCACCATTGGACGAGTCACCTCCTATAAAAGAGCTATTAGAAGCGCATGAGTTTACCGAAAATTTCTTCGATCCCGACAGACCGCAAATGCGTAAAAGTGTTTTGCTTCCTGGAGGAAGGAGGGTTCCTGTACGAAGGCATTCGAGGGCTCCTCCGCTTTCGCCTATACGTGACGAGCATCTAGAGGGACTTTTCCCATCACCTCCACCAGGCGACGCCTTTGAAAGGGCTTTAGAAATGGCTAGACAATTCGCACCTCCTACTCCGACCCCACCGAGAGCGCCACCTAGTGTATCACCAAGTGAACAGCCCCAACCTGAAGTCTGTAAGAAGGCACCGGTTAAAGGAGCTAAAAAGGTGAAAGGCAAAGCGAAACCATCTACTTCGAAGACCAGGGTCAGACCATCAGCGTCGAAAACTAAAGGGAAACAACCGCAACCATCGAAAACGCTGAAAACTAGAATAAAAGCTCCAGCAGAGGCGTCAACTAGACCACCTTCACCTGTACCTGGCCCTTCGAGAGAAAAAACACCTCCTGCTGCTGCTACCGAAAGGCCTATGTTTGATCGAGAGGTTCACAGGCCTCTGACAAGAAAAGAGCATTATTACCTTAAATCTTTCGCCGACTCTAAACACGAAGACTTATTGGCGAGAGTTACGCGCTTAATAGCAGATGTAGGGTTTCCTTTAGAATCTCCGCCGCCGGAAAGAGATGAATTCGAACATATAGAAGGAGCCGCTGATATGGATATTAGTCCGCCAGAATTCGATTATCCACCAGATGAGGACCTTCCAGAACTCTCACCAGAAAGACCGCCGTCTCCTATACCGCAGTTTGATTTCCAGTCCGATGTCAGAGATTTTATGAGCCCGCCTAAACCTACGAGACTTCCTATTGTACCACTTTCGCCAAGTCAACTGCCAGGGTAACTTTCCAATTTAATTCTAATATTTCGAATAATTTTAATTTATTTCTAAAACACAATTCAATATGTTTCACATAAGAAGTTCTTACGAAGACAAAGTTAGTGGAAAAAGAGAAAAACATGCATTTCATCTAAATTGAAAATAGATAGAAACGCTCCTAAAATTTAAAAACTGATTTATGTTTTTATTTTACTTACAATGGAACGTTTTCAACCCAGCCTTGCGCGAGATTCAATTGGTCGGTAAATGCACACAAAAAACTGTTTTCGCTTCGTGCTAGAAACGCATAAGAATTAAAATGCAAAGCGTTTTAATTTTTCCGGAAATTTTTAATTTTAATTTTTAATCGTCAATGTTCACAATCGTTGCTATACCGTCTCTCGAACATGAGATGAGGATTAATATTTAGAGTAGAGTAGAAAAAAATAACCACCTATTCTATGTGAACAAATACAACTTTATGCATTCTCGTTCTCTTCCTTTCCTTCACCAAACATCAGTCAATAACCCGGGTACAGGGTGTGATACAACATTTAGAAGAAGCTATTTAAGTATACATCAATGTTCTTTAAAGTTTGTTCCAAGAATTTAATCTTTCTTTGCTATCATCTAAAGATCTGTTAATAAACGCAGTGTGCGGTAAATGGCAAGTAATCTTAGAGATATGTGGCAGTTAGTATATGTGGGCAGGAATAAAGTATAAACTCTGTTTTTGTTTATACGATAATTGCTAGAAAGGAACTAGTAGTATGCAGGATTGTGATAAAGAAACGGATTAACCTTTTGTACGGAATACCACCTACTTAATCAAGAATCGCTCGGACTTTTATTTATGAAACACTTTGTATATTTTTACATTTTTAGATTCTACAATTAATTCTGGATATTTTTCGTAAAACATGCCCTGTACCTATCTTCAACAGTTTTCGAAATATTAACTTCAACATTTTTGAAAACAAAGTAGGCAAACAACAAAGTAATGATAAAAACTAATTTATACAATGTGTTCCGCTAACTACCCTGCAGTAGATCAAATGGTTTAAAAATTCCTGTTGTACATTTTTTGCTACTTACGGAGAAATTTCTCGTATTACTCGTCGATTGGACTGTTTAAGCGTATTTACCAAGTTGAGTTTAGATTTATGAACTACATGTTTAACGTGGCCCCACAAAAAAGAGTCTAGGAGGTTGAGATCGGGCGGCCTGGGTGGCTACTGGGTCCCTTGTCTACCTATCTATCACCACTGAAAAATTATACTTAAGTACTCCTTTACATGAGCTGCATAAGGCGAAAGAGCACCATCCTGTTAAAACCATAAGGTTGAACATGATAAATCAGGATCGTTATCATCTGGAAAGAGAATGGTGAAACTAGATCATTTTGAAGAAAATGTTGATATCTCTCTCCATGGAGGTTTTCATCAATGAAAAATGGTCCACTTATCCTATCCAGACATTAATCTTTTCATTATACTGGGTGTACTTTTCTTCTAGCCAGTGTAGATTTTCCTCCGCCCAGTACCTCTAGTTTTGTCTATTGACCTGATCATTTAAAGAAAAAGTTGCTTCATAAGAACAAATTCTTTGAAGAAATCTTGTGCTATTATCTGTTATCTCAATCATTATTTCACAAAATTGATCTCGCCTGTCAGGATCATCCTCTAATAACTCTTGGGCAAATTGTGCTTTATAGGCATGCCACTTTTCTTTTTTTTTTAATTTTTTTGGAGTGATCCTGTGAATATCGTTGTTACGTCCAACTTGGATGTTAGAGGTATGAGGATTTTCCCGTATTAGTAATAATCTATTTAATTTTATCTCTTCTGGCACCACTACTATCTTTAACAGTACGGGTAGTTCTTCAATTCCTTACTATCCTCGACACTGTCGAATGACTAATAAGCGGACGATTTGGGTATTTACTATTGAACATATTACTGACTTCTCGATGACTTCTATTTTTACCTTTGCAACCCAACATAATCAAAATTCCTATGCGTTCATCTTCAGCGAGACGCATTTTAGATGTGATAACACTGCACCAAATTCAAATTTGATTACCGATGTATTGACATTTATTTCACGTTAACTAGTTGGTAAAATTAAAATTAGAAATATTTTGGACGATGCTTTAAAAACTTAGATGTTAATATTTCGTTGTCGATGTTGAAGGTGGGAATAGGGCATATTTTATCAAGACTATCTAGAATTAATTTTAGAATCTAAAAATGTAAAAATATACAAAGTGTTTCATTAAAAAAAAATGATACGCGTAGAAATTTTCTGATCAAAATGGATTTCAGAAAAATAAAACTAACGAGTCCCAGCGATTCTTGATCAAGTAGAGAGTATTCCGTACCAACGGCTGGTCCGTTTCTTTATCACAACTGTATATGATTATTCTTTGTACAATCGGACGTTGTGATATTAATCCTCATAGTAACTTAAAACAATCCTTTTAAGCAGTTTATTCTCAACCACTTATGGAATAAAATTCAGAATCATTCATAAAATCGTTTGATTGGGTTAATTTATTTTTTTTTAAACGCGTGTTAATAATTGCTCATCGTTATTGGTTCGTTGACGGCACTATCAATGTTCTTAAATAATAACCCACACTTTTTCATTATGTTTGTGATAGCTGTAATAAATGTACTATTTTCGCAAAAACTGTATAGTGCCAACGTTTATGCAACACCATATAGGCATCATAAATTCTCGGCTTGACAGAGTTATACAGGTTCGAGCGTATTCAAACTCCGTTATTAATCCGTAGAGCTTCTGATGATCTGTGTGTTTTCGAAGTTTATAATGTGTTCATCCCGTTGTAATGAGTGTTCCGCGATTGCTGATTTATCGACATGGCCGAGCCTGCAACATTTTTTATGTTTTGTTATCCGGGTCGAGACACTCCGTTTTGTTGTATCTGCGTAGACGCTACCGCAACTGTAGGCAATACGATATACGCCTGCTGACGAAAGAGGGTCTCTACAATCTTTAACTGATCTAAGTTCCTCTTGGAGTTTCTTTGTAGGGCGGTAGATCGTCTTAACGCTGTGTTTCCGATGAGTTTTTGAACGTTAGATATACGGTGCTAACTGGTGTGCTCTGTCTCGCGCCGTAGTCTCTTCGCGGGTTTACTGCGCGTCTAATTTCGGTTTGCGAGTAACTGTTACCCATAAGTGCTTGTTCCAAGTGTCGCATTTCATCGGTTACCTTGTCCGGTTCACATATCCTACAAGCTTGCTCCATTAAGGTTTTGATGATGCCTCTCTTCTGCTCAGGATGGTGGTTTAAGTGTTTGTGTAAATATCTGTCTGTGTGAGTGGGTTTGCGGTAGACAGTGTGGCTGACTGTTCCATTGTCTCTTTTGTACACTAATACATCCAAGAAAGGAAGTGCACTGTTCTTTTCAACCTCTAAGGTGAAGCAGATGTTTGGGTAAACGCTGCTTAGATGCCTTAGGAAGCTGTCCAAGTTCTCCCTGCCATGGCTCCATACCACAAAGGTATCATCTACATAGCGAAACCAGGTGGTTGGTTTATGGACTGATGTATTCAGGGCGAGTTGTTCGAACTTCTCCGTGTAGAAATTGGCTAGTACGGAGCTTAGTGGGCTGCCCATGGCTACGCCGTCTGTTTGTTCAAAGAACGTATTGTTCCATTGGAAGTAGCTGGTCGTCAGACAATGGCGGAATAGCGTGGTAATGCATTCGGGGAAAATGTTGCTGATATACCGTAGGGCATCGGTTACAGGACCTTTTGTAAAAAGTGACACAACGTCGAAGCTAATATATCGTCCGGTCTGAATTTCAAGCTATTCAACTTGCTCACGAAATGCGTGGAATCTTTAATGTAAGACGGTATCAGTCCCGTATGTGGCTGTGATACCGAAGTCAGGTACTTCGCTAGTTGTTCTGTAGGTGAGCCTATTGCGCTTACTATGGGTCTAAGAGGAGTCCCTTCTTTGTGAATTTTTGGTAGACCGTAGAGACGTAGCGCTAGTGCCTCACTACTGATGAGTTTCTTCTTGTCCTCTTCGGTGATTGAAGAACTCTTTATCAGATTGTTTGTTAGTCGAACAATTTTACTGTTGGGATCCCGAGGTAGTGTCCTATAAGTAGTTAGGTCAAGTAAATCTAGTATACGTTTATCGCAGTCCGCTTTGTTTATAATGACGGTGGCGTTGCCTTTGTCTGCCCGGAGTACGAGAATGTCTTTGTTCGCATTCAGAAGTTTGATGGCGTCCCTCTCTTTGTTGGAGATGTTACTGCGGGGCGACTTGGAGGATCGGATTATTTTTGCAGCATCTCTTCGAATATCGTTAGCTGCTTCTTCAGTTATATAAATAACTCGTCTTCGTTATATTTTGTTTAGATCCTAACCATTCATTTTTAATATAATTTCTTTCTACAATCAAGTAGAAAAATAAATATTATTTGGTAATAAGTCTTTAAGTCCGGTAGTAAATGTCCAGTTTGTACGGTTGCCGATCCTCGCTAATGTCAAATAATTAAACGTTAAGTCGCGAACTCGTATAGTATATTGCAAGCTGTAATACAGTATTTTTAAAGCAAAGAAATTCAAGTTGATTGAAAATGTAATTGTAAGAATATGAAATGTTGTCTATTTGAAACGTGTATCGTAATAACAAATTTTGCTTCAAGTATAAGTTGAATTCAAGTTCTATTATTTAAAAGAATGCAGGGTGTTTCTTACATGACGCGTTATCAGAGAGCGCGTAAACGTCAATTTTGAAGGTCAGCTTTTATTCTATCAATTTAACTTTTGTAAATCGTTAACTGCCTGTCTAGGTAACACTTCTGGATCTACGACCGTAAAATTTATTTTTTTTTTTAATTTAGAGATAACAATTTTTAATATTTATAACATTACATTATAAATACCTATTCCTTTATGGTTCTGCGTAATAAAATACATACCCATATTTATCCCATTTCAAGCCCTCCGCCGTTTGTACCGCCATTTATACCTTTCCCTTATGACTCGCCTGATTCTCCTGGCGAGAACTTGCTGGATACGTCACCACCATTTGTGGAGTCCCCACCTGCAACACCGAGAACGCCGGAGTCACCCGACATCGACTATCTAACGTTCATCTCTGAAATAAATGCAGCACGAAGTCCTACTTTTTATGACTACATGAACGTCAGACAAGGAACGGGTCAGTTTAGATTAATGAGACGCCACAGTGCAGCACCAGGATTGAGAAGAGTTCCCGAAGCACCAGAAACGGCGGAATTTGAGGAACACATGCCTTTTCATGAGCGCGTTAGCTCCGCTGTACGCCCAGGTAGACGAAGAACAATACGAGCCGGTCCGAGGAAAGTGCGACCCTCCGCTGCACCTGGTTTGCCTACCGTTTCCGAACAAATAGATTATCCGGAGTCGCCTATGACTACGCGCAGTCCTGCGACACCTCCTCGGATCGTCAGTCCGCCTCGGCGACGTCCGATAGTCGAAGAGGGAGAAAGACTAATAGACGTATCCCCTGAGCCTCTAACACCCGAGGGGCCTCCGAAAGCCACTAGAATAAAGAGAAGAGTTACACGCAGAAGAATTGACTTCGATGCGCCGCCTCCTACGCCGGAACGGCCTCCTCCTGATAAAGTGAAAGGGGAGCGTAGACCGGGTAGAAGAATTGACTTTGGCGAACCACCTCGCCGGACGGACTATTTTCCTCAATTTCAAATTGAATTAACAGAAGAGGAACTTGGACCTCCACCGGAGGAATTAATGGGAGAACGTTATCCTATGGAATACGATAGCCCGGTAATGATCACTGAACATTTACTTCCGGAATGCGTTATATGATAATGTTTTTTTATTCTAATAGAAAGAATCTGTAATAGATTACCCTATACCAGATCTACCTTCACCTACAGTGAGCCCTAGACGTGGGGACACACCTTTTCTTTTCCCAAGACCCCCTCAACCTAAAAAGGAATTCGAATTTAAACTTTTGCCGCGTCTTAAAAACGTACTAGATTTTCAGTCGCCTATCGAGTTTCCTCCTTCACCAGAACCACTTCCCGAAGAAATGGAAGAATCTCCGCTAGCTACATGGATGCCCGGTTTCGCACCTTCACCGCCTCCCACGCCCATTTCACCATACGAATTGCCACCGAGTATTGAGAAGAAATTCGGAAGACAAGTAACTCCTGAAGCCAGGAGAAGGCATCCAATGGCGGCTAGATTAGTTACACCACCAAGGGAGGATAGACAATTAGATGCCGCGTTGTTAGCAGCTCACAGACAGTATCAAGCTTTACTAATGGATACGCCACCAGCGGCAACTATGCAAACTGCACATCCTGGGGCAATCGGGCCCTCCCCACCTAGAAGGGTACCGACACCTCCACGTAGGACTTCACCTGTTGCCGGACCATCAAGAAGTGTAGTAACGACGTCGGAAACGGTCATATCTCCTAGAGAAAGAAGAACTACTTCAACTAAAACAGAGACTACGGGATCTCCATTTACGCCCCCAATGATGATATTACCGCCTCCACACGTAGATCCATTCCTGGAGCCAGCTGATATAGATATTTTCTCGGAAGAGATGCCGGAATTGATGGAGCCTAGCCCAGAGGAGGTAACGCGAAGAGGAGTAATGAAAGCACCATTGAGATCAACCAGAAGACCGGTGCAGCTATATGGTTACGGCGAAAGGAAGCCAATGCAATTGCAACGTAAACAGAGGCCACCAGGATTAGGTAAGCGTCCGAAAAGTATAACAATTTTTCATAAGACGATTAGTTTGTATAATAAGTGAACATTTTAACTTTTTGGTGAATTTCACACAAATAGAAATATTCAAAAGAAATATCGTTCAAACTAAAAATAAATGCTATCATGCTCTGTGTACAGGCAAGGTTGCAACTAATCCATTTAGAGGATACCTTAGTAAATCTTTCGCTATGAAATTGTACGTATCATACGATCTGAGAATAAAGTGTTTTTATTTATTTTATGTATTGGCAATAATATCGTTGAACAAGTCCATTCATTAATACATTTTATGTATAACAACTACATACGTACTGACTACGTCCCCAAATCAGCGTTCACATTTGTTGCCAAATTAAACCTAGAGCAACTGTCCACACGGCGCCGGCGCTAACATTTTACATATGTTCCAGTGATACTCAACCGATAACACAAAAATGTATATATTTTTTCTTCATAAAATATGTATATACAAAAAGTTGACTTTTTTATATACAATACCCGATATAAAAAGCTCCACAAGACGTTCTGACTCATCTTGTATATAATATTAGCAATTCGTACTCCACTTCAGTATTTTACTTTTTACAGGTACAGTTGCAGAGGTAACCGACGAACCAGCGGACCAATACGAATATTGGCCCGGACCACACATCCCGCAAGTTTCTAAACCGACACCTATGTATACCGGTGGTAAATTAGGTCCCACGATATATCGCAACGTTCCTCCTGTATCCGGAAAAGGTGTCGCGGCGGAGGAGTGGGACACTACGAGAGCGTATGTGCCATCGAGACGTATACCACCTGAACGTCCTAGGATGCTATCTCCTCCGCAAACGCGACGAAAGCGAAGAGAACGAATGCCTAGGGCTGCTTTGACCGCTCGGAAACGGCTAGAGTTCGATGAACCTCCCAGCCCGAAAACCTACGAAGAATATTTAGAACAATTAGTTGCGGATGTTCCACTGCCCGAAGGGGATTTAGACGTTCCTCAGTTGCCACCAGCTGCCCACATTGAATTTGAACCACCAGCATGGTCTCCGGTGCCTATTGCAGCCTTAGAGCGACATGAAACGATGGAGTTAGAGAGCGAGGAGCCACTAGATTGGGAGCAATATGAATCACCCAGAACTCCAAGAAAATCACCTGAATTGCCATTCGTTGATATGGATGATATGCTGGGAGACGTTTCACCGCCTATAGACTTAGCAGCCGATCTTTCGTTCAGTCCCGTCAGTGATGTATCACCTCCACCTGGTATGGAAGAATTAGATGAATTAGAAGCACCGCCTCCCTGTGGAACCTGCGGACAGGGTTCCCCTGAAGAATTACAGCAGCGAATTAGAGAGCATGAATATACTATACACAAAGGGGATACTCGTAAGCGGCATTTAGCAAGCAAACGTATTCATGTCAAAGGCAGGCCATATAAAGTACGAAAATCACAAGCTCCTTCTTTAATACCCCTTCAAGAACAAGAAGAACCGCCCGAATCTCCAAGACGTAGACCTCCACCATATGTATCTGTAGGAACTTTGTTAGATATCACACCGCCACCTAGAGACGAAATACAAGACGTGATCGATATTACACAGAGACAATACGCAATGTTAATGGATAGTCCGGAAAGACGAAGTCCTGATGTCATGGAAACAACCGCAATGGAAGAATATATATTAGATCAGCCAATCGGAGCGCAGGCTCGAAGAGCGCTACCTTTACCTATAACGCAACAGGTTGATTTTGGATCACCGCCACTGCCTCCACCCAAGATTCCGGGACGGTATAAACCCCCACCTGCTACTAGTCCCGAACTATTCACTGCTATGGCACCATTGCATGACGACTACATGCTTGATTATATGGAGAGTCCGCCGTTTATAACAACACCACCTCGTGATATTTTCGCAGAAGGAGTGGAGATGGAGGAAGAAGAAGAGGAAGACTTAGAAGCCCTTTTGACAGGATCACCAGTGAGGAGGACTCCACCAGGTAGCATACTAATCGCATTAGATAAATTAATAACGCCGAAATTGCTTGAAAAAAATTCTCAATTTACAGATAACAATTGTATACCACTAAATACAGACAATGAAATGGAAGCACCAACAAAACAGAAACCTATAATTCAACATAATGCTACAGTGTTTTCACATTTTTACACAAAATATCCATATAACGAATTATCTTATTGCTTAGAGAAGGGATTAGACTACTTTCCGGTTAAAGAAAGTGACACCAGTTACGCAATCTTACCACTTGACTTTGAAACCAAGGAGTGCACTCCACCAGTAAATAATACTAATGGAAAAGATTCGAATTTGTTTGCAGAAACTAAATTTTCATCATACACTGATGCTATTATCGCACCTAATTTTACTTTTTTGTCAAATAACTTACTTTTATCAGAGTTTATTGTAGCTTTTCATTATTTTCTTCACCATGAGGAGAGTGTCGAAGAAACTCTTCCCCATTATAGATCTCAAACAACAACAGAGTCAGTACACTCGACATTATCGCCACAACAACAATTTAGGCTTGTAGCTCCCAATAGAGCTGCAGGAATAGCCACTCAACAATTCACATCTTTTAACAATCAGCGACGACCATTTCGACCTTTATCTCCTGAGGGGCGAATGAGTCCTCAACCAATGTGTCTTGATAACTCGCAACAACCTTTGCAAGAATCTCCTGATAGAAATGCAATGGAGACTATTTATCGGGCACCTATTAATGCAAACTCTAGTGGAAGTTTGTCGCACCTAGAAAGAGGACCCCGCGCATTAGAGAGTCCCCTTAATAGATCTGCCAGATTACGAGATGGTCTAAACATGCCAAGACGGCGGGGATTACCGTTGCAATTATCTGGAACCACGCCCAGTCCAATTCCGCATGTATCCCCTCCTGGTAGATTACGATACATGCCAAGACAGCGGACCTTGCCGTTGAAGTTATCTAGGACCCCGCCTAGTCCAATTCCACATGTGGCTTCTCCTGTTCGATTACAAGGTAGTTTAAACATGCCAAGACAGCGGGCATCGCCGCTGCAATTATCTGAAACCCTGCCTAGTTCAATTCCACATGTAACCCCTCCTATTAGACTACAAGGTAGTTTAAAGATGCCAAGACAGCGGGCATTGCCATTACAATTATCTGAAACCCTCCCCAGTCCGATTCCATATGTGATTTCTCCTGTTCGATTACAAGGTAGTTTAAACATGTCAAGACAGCGGGCACCGCCATTGCAATTATCAGAAACTCTGCCTAGTTCAATTCAATATGTGACCCCTCCTAATAGATTACAAGGTAATTTAAACATGCCACGACAGCGGGCCTCGCCGTTACAAGAATTTGAAACCCTACCCGGTTCAATTCCACATGAGACTCCTCCTATGAGATTACAAGGTAGTTTAAACATGCCAAGACAGCGAGTATTGCCGTTGCAATTATCTGGAACCCTGCCCAGTCCAATTCCACATACGGCTCCTTCCCAAAGATATCCTAATGTGGTTTATAATACGTTGCCAGCATATCAATCAAATCTTTCGAGGACTGCGTCACCTTACGCGTCTAGAACTCCATCTTTTGGAGGAGCATACGCCGAATCTAAGAATGTACCACAAGTGAACGCAGCAGCACCTTACGCAGTTCGCAATACCGAATCAGGTGTTGGTCCATACTCCTCAAGGCTCGCAACTATTAATTCTATGAGCGTACCGCCTTCGGCCTTCAATACCAGTGTAGTTAATAACCAATTACCCCAAAATAAGAAATGCGTGGAAACGGCAATACCGCTTTGTGCTTGCGTTACAGAATATATAAATAAAATCATAAGAAATTTGATAGCGCCTCCTACTTTAGCGGAACCAAAGCGAGTACAATACCCGCAACGACTGCAAGAGAGAGTTATAGCGAATGATGAAGCGCAAACGAACTTGAATATTAGCCCGTTTCTTGATATGCCTCGTCCTACTTCCCAACGTGCGTTTGGCGCCAGTGTCCCCCCTGGCTTCCCAAGTGCTCTTCCAGAAAGATCGCAAGTAAATTTTCGAAGGGATAGGACATTAACGCCTATTAGAAGGATAAGGAAGCGTCTTTTTGCAACATCTTCGCCTGCGAATGGAACTGCTGCGCAATATCTATCTCGCGTTGAAGAAGGTAATCTCGAAGCATCCTACGACTCTAATATCTCTCGTAATCTTCCACTAAGAAGACCGGAGGCGCAAAGTACTCCACAACCACCACGTACCTTTGCCGATTTGCAGGTTTTACGACGAGATACAACATCAACACCCGTCAGAACGGACAAGCGTTACTTTCAAGCACTTTCCCCGCATAATTCACATGAAGTTAATGTGGTGCAAATGCAAAGTTTACAATTCACATCCGAAGTTGAGGATGCTTCTACATCTTATTTAGATTACGCACCGTATCAGTCTTCACGAAGGGACGGTACACCGCGTCAGGTCTTTGTTAGGGAAAATAACGTAGATGATACTCCTCGTAGCTTACCACTCACTTTCCCGAAAAGCCCGAAACTAAAAAGTGCTGCGCAACAACCTCATACTTTTGCCGATTTTGATTACTTAAGAAAGTATAAAGCATCAACACCCGCCAAAAGGATCAATAGACGTCTTTTCGAAACTCTCTCATCAGACAATGAAGCGAACTTTGAGCCACCTCCTATTCAATCTCGCGTTGAAGAAGACGAAAGATCGGGCGATGATTTGCCGCATTCGTTCCCGAAACAGGAAGTGCCGAAACTAAAAAGTGCTGCACAACAACCTCATACTTTCGCCGATTTCGATTACTTGAGAAAGCATAAAGCATCAACACCCGCCAAAAGGATCAATAGACGTCTTTTCGAAACTCTTTCATCAGATAATGAAGTGGACTTTGTGCCGCCTCCAATTCAACCTCGCGTTGAAGAAGACGAAAGCTCGTGCGATGATTTTCCGCATTCGTCTCCGAAACAGGAAGTGCGAAGTGCTCCACCGCGACTACCTGAAAGTAGACGTAAACCATATCCCAGTGAGCTGAATGACAGTCTTGTAGATGTTGATGAATTACCACATCAAGAATTTGATAAAGAAAAAAGTACACCAAATGCGCAAATTTCAGGATATGAGTCTGACGTTGAAGATGAATCTAAGTCTTACTTGCAAGCTCTGCAAGAGGATGATAGTGCGCCTGAAAACAATACCCCATCTATACCTTCAGCTTCAGCGGATCGACCTGAAGAAAGTAACGCTCTTGACTACGAAGCTGTAGCGATCGAATCTCCAATTGCAAAAACAGATGCCACCAATTACATCACGGAATCCACTCCAAAAACAACGTCTATTCCCGTTTCGGTAAGATCAAGAAACATATCAAAACCCCTGTCTCCGACGCAAGTACGTGATGCTGATAAGTCTCCATCCAGTTCGGTGACTGATGCTGAACCACGCACTACAAGTGAGTTATGCCCAGGGTGTGGTCTCGACCCTGACCGTGATTTCTCTCTAACAACCAACGCGTTTCCAGAAGATATTTCCGAACCGAAAGTTAACGTTGACCGCAAAGAGCCTCTCAGTTCTACTCCTGAGCGTCGTTCGTCTCCAGTAAGCGATTCGTACCCAGAGCGTGATTCTGACTCAGAATATAACATCGTTCGCAAACAACTTTTTAGTCCTACATCTAAGCCCGATTCAACCTCAGGATCTAAAATTGATTCAGAGCCTGAATACAACACAGTTCGCAAACGACCCTTCAGTCCCACATCCGAGCAAGATTCACCTCTACAGTCTACAGTAAAACGTCCTCTACGTTCCACAGATAATTCCTGCCCAGAATGTGATTCTGAACCTGAATATAACACACGACCTTTTAGCTCTACACCTGGGCGTCGCTCACCTTCATTCAATGACGAATACCCTGAAGGTGACTCTGAACCTAAATACAATATCGTTCGCAAACAACTTTTCACTCCTGCATCCAAGCGTGGTACATCTTCACGATCTTCATACAAGCGTGACTCACGTCTTGCAGACGATTCATGCCCAGGTTGTGATTCAGAGCCTGAGTATAACACAACTCGCAAACGACCTTTTAGTTATGTACCTGGGCGTCGTTCACCTTCAACCTATGATGAATATCCTGAAGGTGACTCTGAACCTGAATACAATATCGTTCGCAAACAACTTTTCACTCCTACATCCAAGCGTGGTACATCTTCACGATCTTCGTACAAACGTGACTCACGTCTTGCAGACGATTCATGCCCAGGTTGTGAATCTGAACCTGAGTATAACACATTTCGCAAACGACCTTTTAGTTCTACACCTGGATGTCGCTTACCTTCAACCTATGACGAATATCCTGAAGATGACTCTGAACCTGAATACAATATCGTTCGCAAACAACTTTTCAGTCCTACATCCAAGCGTGATACATCTTCACGATCTGCTTACAAACACGACTCGCGCCTTGCAGACGATACATTCCCAGGTTATGATTTTGAACCTAAGTATAACGCAGTTCGCAAACGACATGTTAGTGCTACGCCCAAGCATGATTCATCGCCGGCATGCGATGAGTGTCCTAAATGTGATCCTAAACCTGATCACAACATCGTTCGGAAACAACTTTTCAGTTCTACACCCAAGGAAGGTCCACCTTCTATATCCACATCCAAACACGACTCGCGTTCTGCAGATGATTCATGTCCAGGTTGTGATTCCGAAGCTGAAGGCAGCATGGTTCCCAAACGACGTTTCACGTCTACGTCTAAGCGTGATTCCACTCCTGCAAATGTCCACGATTCAGCGAGTAATTTATCTCCCGGATACAATTCAGAACCGGATTACAATGTAGGCGGCAGACAGATTTTTATTTCAACGATAAAATCAACTCCAAGACGTTTTTCTACGGATCGAACAAGGGCCCCCAGCAACTGTGAATGTAGTGATAATAAAATTATTGACGATCAGCTCACTGCAGATATATCAAGACATCTTAATAAGTTACCAACAACCGACACTTCAAACAATCAACATGACTTTTTCCCTGCTCCCACGCATTTAATAATAAGTACATTCGGACCAGTACATCTATCAACTATACCGAATGTCCCTTTCAATCAAACTTGCGCAGGAGCTGTATCTAATGAAGTAAGTGCTCTGATTCAACAGACTGATTCGGATAAAATGAAAAAATTAGATGAAGAAACAGAAACTGTAGATGATAAAGCATCACAAGAGGTTGTAATTACACCGGTTTTGTTACCACAAGCACATTCAGAACCTCAATCTCAAACATCCCCATCATTTACATCAGATACAACTGCACCTGCAGATAAAAAAGTATCAATAAGCGGTTCGCCATCTAAATCAAAAAAATCTCCATCGGTTACTCCTACAAGTTCACATGTAACTCCCACCACCGAAACACCACTATTATTAGAAACTTCGGAGTCACAATCGAAGAAATCTCCAACGGTTACTCCTAAAAGTTCAAAACGATCTCGCTTGCCTACTCCTAAAGGCTCAAAAACTGCTTCAATCAAGAATGAAACTCCGCCCAAAACTTCTTGCGCCGCACTTTGTACGAAAACATCTCGGCCATCTAACAAAAAGTCAGACGGTAAACTAAATGATGAAACAACTGAAAAAACTGGATCTAATGTATGTCCCGAAACATGTACAGAGAAGTTTGAAAGAAGCAGATGTAAATTAGATGATACATATACAGTAGTAACTAGTAAACAGAGTGGAATATGTCCACAATTCTGCGCTGTAGCATCAACATGCAGTAAGCGTTCGTTACCGGAAAAAGCTGCAAATGTATTAGAAAACGTACGAGATGAAAATGTTTTACGTAACATTGTCCTTGACACTGAAATGTTCAGCAAAAGTAGAACACCGAGTATTAAATTAAAGGATAGCAAAATAAAGACAGACAGAGGGACTTGTACTAGTGAAATCTGTGCACATATACCTGCAGATCGCAAACTTTGTACGAATCCAACCTGTTCAACAACACTGTACGAAAAGCAATGCCCGTCGTCTGTTTGTGAAAGCGATGTTAGCAAAAACAGACCGCGATATACAGCAAAATATTTTAAGAATCCTCCTTGTTTAGATATTAGCATGCCGAGTCAATGCCTTAATCCGCAATGTGGAATGCGGGGAACATATCAAGAAACAGAGGAACTCGTTCTTGAGGACTGGGCAGATGAACTAGAAGTTTTATCCGATCCTGGCTACAGGTCAATACAAACCCAGTATTTTCATTCCGAGGTTACGAATAAACGCAGTGATACTTCCGGTTGTTGTTGTGGTTACTGCGACGGGGAAAGTTTTATATGATACTAGAAAAAATAATTCAAGAAAAGAAGACAATATTTATTCGGTATTCGATCGAAGACAGGGCATCAATGATGTAGGATAGAATTTGGTAACAACAATTAAATTTACAATGACCTAATAATTTTAAATATACATGTATTACTTACAATATCTTGACTTCCAAAATAACACGGCATATTCACTTACCCACAAAATACCTTTTATTTTCAACTATTTCGGTTTAATGTTAATTACACTAAACAAGATCGCGATAGTTATACCAAAAATTGCCTCTACCAGGTGGAAGTCGGTTTCCTGGAAGTCCGGTCTCACCGGACTTTATGAAGCGAATACGAGAACATCAATACACAGAGAGCTTCTTTGATCCAAAACGACCGATGGCTCGTAAGAGCGTAAGGAGTCGCGAGAATGTCGTTAGATTGCGAAGAAGGGCCCCATCGCCTCCACTCGAGCAAGTCTATGAAGTACCTGAACAACCAGTAATCAGCCCGGGCGCTAGAGGTCTACGACCAGCTATCTATCCTACTGATATACCATTAAGTGCCGAAACACATTATACACCACCATACTTCCCTGATTTGCCGCGAACAAGAAGAGTTAGAACACCATCACTGCAACCTGCAACATCGCCAATTAAATCAGTACAACGAGCCCCTCCAAGAAGACGTTTGTTATTCGATGAGCCGCCACCAAGTCCTGAAAGAACTCCAGACAAAGTAACAACAACAGAAACGGTGACATATGATGATCCGTCTACAGGTGCTCCTATTACTGAAACAACCGTCAAAGAAACTATATATGAAAGGGGTGGACCAGGAAGCCCGATAAGGAAAACTCCGACTCCACCCAGAAAAAAGAAATCACCATGTGGCCCTTGCACACCGCCGCGTCTGTCTCCAAGGGAATACGATATTTCGGGAGCGTTTGGCGGTCGAACTTCTCCAGAAATTTTAGACACCAGCGATATTCCTGAGGATGTTGATATGGAACCATTTACCTGGTTGGATCGTTAATGAAAACAACAAAAGTGATGATTAGTGCTAAAGTACGTTATACGCTTTTGTATGTCCCGATTTTTGAAATACAGGTTATATTAAGCTTGTTTCTATTCTTGTACAACATCAGAATGTATATAGAGAGAAGATGTTAACAGTAATACGAAAAACTTAAACGCACACAACTACAGGATGAGTCGATCACCACCATATAAGTGTTCAAAAGATTCGTTTACATACATTTCAAAAGATGCGGGTTCGACTCTTAAGCTGAATGGTGAATTTTTAATTGCTAAAAAAATTGCAGCATATCTTCTCCGATATGAAGAAAAATTAATCAATATGATGTTTGGTGGAAAGAATTTCTACTTTCATTAAAGTTGCAGACTATCACCATTTAAATGTATCTACACAATGTAGGAATTTTACAGTAGAAAGGGTCTGCTGCAAATCAACAGTAGTAAAATATTCTTTTCAATACAATTTTAAATAATTTCCACGTAGTTAATCTATTATATCTTGTGCTATTATTTACATGTTAGGAGATAATTAGCTACGCTACTCCTTTATATACAAGTACTAACAGCGTGATAGTAACAAAGCCACCAGCTTTACATACATCACGGAAGGCTCTTGCTGTTATAATAAGCTTCAGGTTATTACCCCGTTGGTATACAAATTAAAACAAAACCATATGGGACACAAAATATTGTAAATTTTCATTTGAAAAAATTATTTTATATAACCCTAGATAAACTGTAGATGTGTTCAAATAAAAAGGATTTGAATTAAACATGTTAAATCCTTGGAAATTTAAAAGCGTACATATCCTTTGTATAGCAACCGGCACATAACTTGGCGAGCGGTGGGAGTACGCTCTAAACGAATTTAAACCCAGAGTTCTCGGTTAGGTATAGATTAGTGCGTTACAGTGGCGCAACAGAATGAGTACAGTGGCGGACAAAATTCCTCACGGTCAATCGTGTGAGATTGTGTTTAATGTGTACACGCACTTTTGTGAACATAAGACTGAAGAATAGACACTAAAAGATATAAATGCATTTGCTTTTCAAGGAACGGGGATGTCCGTGAGAACCACAGAGAGAATTGTACAAGAAATGTACGTAGAAACAAATCCTGGAGAAAAGAAATTTCGCAATCCTGGAAAAAAACGACAACGAACAAGTAACTAATCTACCGGAACATGAAATTAGAAATGTTCTATAATTGGGATATAATTTAAATATAACTTTGACCGCACGGAAGGATGTCGTGTAAATGTGTCAGCTTTACGTGCGAAAATTAAAAACAAGTTAGGATGGAAAGGATCAGGCAAATGGTTGTAAAGAATTTTAGAAAACATCGGTTTTAAATGCAGGTGAAAGCAAAATAATAGAAAGGTTTGAATTCAGCGCATGGACATCTGCTTGAAGAGGATAGATTATTAAAAAAAAATTACATATTTTCGGGAAAACAGACACCTGATGGCTTATTTAAACGAAACATATATTCACAGGGGATATATATTTTCGAAAAATTGGAGTAACAACAGCACAAAAGGTTTGTTTAAGAATATATTTAACGGGTACAGGTACATTATAGTGCATGCAGGGAAATATGGAGTTTATACTACTATGAATGTTTAAAACTGGAGATTATTATCATGAAACGAATTCAGAGAATTATGGAAAGTGATTGGAACAGAAACTTCTACCAAAACTGCCAAAAAACTCCGTGGTTATCATAGATAATGTTCCCTACCACAACGTGCAAATTAATAAGCCGCCAACCAGCTTTAGTAAAACAGAGGGTATGATAAAGTAGTTGACAGAAAACGGAATTCATACACCATCATACAAGTCGGTATATCTCATCATTCTCATCAATTTGATGAACCTTTTAAAACTGAAAAGCACATAATATTAAGATTATCTAAATACCACCCGGATTTAAATTCGATAGAAATGATATGGACTACTGTAAAAAATAATCCTGCCGCTAGGAATGTGACTTATAAAATGGATGATGTGAGAGTGTTAGTGAAGGAAGAATTTGATGAAATTTCTGTTGAAGATTGACAAATGCGATGTCAACATGTTATAAAAGCTGAAGATAAACACTTAACAAACGAAATATTAGTTGACATGCATACAAAAACTAATAATTTCCGTTAATTGTGATAGTGACAGTGACGATTTCGATGAATTGTGGTATGAAGAGAAACAGTAGTTTGTGTTTTACTGATGTAAAAGCAGTACTTTTACCTTGATTATAGATGTTTTGTTCTTCAATTACATTTCTAAATTAGGAGTATAATTTAATTACATATTTGTTGATATCGTTCTGAATAAAAATCATTTATCAGTAACCGCACATTCATATAATACATTGTATTAAAGAAATTGACTTGAAAAAATATTAGTTGAAGAAATAAATAAAATAGAATTTTCTCGACGCTACTGATAGTCAGAAGTATGTATATTCCACTATTCCAGAACCAAACGTTTCCATCAGCCTACCTGCGCACAAGCTTCCCCACCGCTCGCTAAGTTATATGCCGCTTGCTGTGATTTGGTTCAATCTGAATGTAGGTGTTATTAAGGGTTCATTGTGGTTCATTGAGTGGTGTGGAGAATGGAAGAGCATTTTCATAGAGTATTTTGCAGTATTTTGTTGTCCGTCATGAAGGCAAATTGATGAAGATGGCGGATCATTGCATTAATTCTAATGATAACAAACAATCCTTTTTAATGAATGAAAACAAGCAATGGGTGAAGTTAAACGTTGGTGGTACCTATTTTTTAACTACGAAAACGACACTAGCCCGTGATCCGAATTCTTTCTTGTATAGGTTAGTACAAGAAGACAGTGATCTTATATCAGACAAGGTAAATCAAACAATGATTATAAATATAAATATTATTTTTTTATATTTTTAGGATGACACTGGCGCATTCTTAATTGATAGAGATCCTAGTTATTTTTCCCCTATATTAAATTATCTTAGGCATGGGAAATTAGTTATAAATAAGGGACTTGCTGAAGAAGGTGTTTTGGAAGAAGCAGAATTTTACAATGTAGCAGAGCTTATAACATTAATTAAGGAAAGAATATTTCATCGAGACACAAGACCTTCTAAAGATAGTAAAAAACATGTTTATAGAGTTTTACAATGTCACGAAGATGAACTAACACAGGTATATTGTAATGAACATAAAGGAACTAATTCTTGATATATATCCCTATTTATTTTAGATGGTTTCGACAATGTCGGATGGTTGGAAATTTGAACAGCTTGTTAATATAGGATCACAATACAATTACGGTGCAGATGAACATGCAGAATTTTTATGTGTTGTCAGTAGAGAATATGGAGCACCAGAAGGCACCGAGGTAGAACACAGCGATAGAGCAAAAGTATTACAACAGAAAGGTTCACGGATGTAAAAGGTAAACTAATCTAATATAATTGTTTACGGAATATATAATAGTTTTTGCGAAATACGTTTATAAGTTTGAAGATGCGGGCTCTTCATGAAGCAAAGATGTTCAAAGGTCATTGTGTGAATAAATAAAATTGTATTGTAACTTGTGTGTACTTTGTGAAGTGTCCTCAATTGCATCCTTGCAATGTCAAATATGTATGAAGTACTTGTACAGATTCGGAATATTTTAAGAATAGTTGTGTACTCCTTTGGTTAAAAATATTTCTCCATTCTGAATTGTTGCAATTGTAAGAAGCAAAATGATATTAGCAATGTTATCATTATTATTATCACCATCATCATTGACAATGTATGTATAGTTTTATACATTTATCGATAATCATAGAGAGTTAAATGGAAGGTCTATATAAAAAACGCACAATTAGGATAAAAAGGAATGATATCATCTGTTTTGTAATCCTTCATTAGTTAAAAACTAGACCTACTCACTAGAAATTAAATGATACAAACTTGGTTTGTCGGTCAATGTAATATTAGTTGTAAACTGTTGTAAATACAAAAAGATTCTAAATATTAAAGAGTGAAATAAATAGCGAAGTATTTGTTGAAACTTAGTTAATAATGAAAACCTAAAAACACTTAGATATTGTTTTTGAATATAATAGTATAAAATTATGCGTCAAAACAGGAAGTTAATTAGCATTCTTAATGTAAGATTAAATTGTGCATAGTCATTCAAATATGTATAGGCACCATTGCTTTTATTAAAGTCTGGGACAAGCGATACTATTATGACATTATCCATTTTAACCCTAGAATACTAATGTGTCGTAAATTTACAACTAAAATTAATATGTATTCTTTGGTTCTTAAAGAGTGTATTCTACTAGTTATGTGAAAAAATATTCCTAATTCTGTTGGCATCCTGTGTACCATTTTCTGCGATGTTCGCCGCAAATGGAACGATTGCACTGAGGGCAATATGTGGTTGTCATCCGCCTTAATCGACTTGGGCAGTAAAAACACATGGCACGTTTGCCTTCTACTCGAAGGGTACTATCTGACCTTGAGTTAATTTTAAGAATCCCTTCAATACTTTGGCGAAGATTACGACGTAAGTTACTAATACTTAATTGATGCTCCATCCAAGGTTTGGCGAGCTTGGCGACTTAGATCAATCATGAATTCATATCGGCGAAGAGGTTTCTCTCGATTTTTTATAATGTTACAACAATATAATATATAAGAATTGATACAACCCCCGTCGATCATTCCATAGAAAATATGTAACGGCTATCGTCTAATTTTTCTACTGCAAGACATATTTGAACACATTTGGTCAAAGCAATCTACTCCTGATTTTGTTTCGTTGTAGTGTAGAACTATTGTTGGTTTATTATTTGTGTTTGAAATTTCAGCTACCTCGTGCATTGTGGAAAGTAATAACAGTATTTTATCCTTCCTAGGCATGTAAGACACCAGAGTTTTATTTTTGTCAAAACAGAACATTGATGAATGAGGTTCTCTCCTCTAACTTCAAGCATTTCACGAGGAATTTCTTTTTTATTCTTTCTTATTTTCCCAATGATGGTAAATTTGTACTGATCACCTAGAAGTTCATCTGCTAATTCAACAGTGGTGAACCAATTGTCCATTGTTATATTTCTATTGCTTCTGTGGACAGATTTCGTCAACTCCTTAACGTAATAATTTGACAATGGTAAACCTCCTGTATGTGTGGATTTGCCAAAATAAGGACTGGCGTCGATCATATACTTCGAGGAAGAGTCGCATAGCATTACAATCTTAATTCTCTATTTTGATGGCTTATTAAGAATATACATCCTAAATTGACATCTCCCTTTAAATCCTAAAAGTTGTTCATCTATCGTCAAATACGAAGAAAGAGTATATTATGTTCAGCATGTTTGGATAAAAGTGTCCCATATTTCACGAATATGAGCAAATGCATCGCTCTTCAACCTTTCTTGTCTTGTGTCTTTGCTGTCAAATCGTAGGCAGTTAATCAAAAAAATAAATCGCTCACAGCTCATGCAAGCTTTATAGAAGAAATTGTGCTATCAAACATTTGCTTCGCATTCAAATGGTTATCTTTTTTGACGCCAGACGTTACCAAAATTCCAAATAATGCCAGTAGTTCCTTTTTAGTTAGTTCCGATGTGATGAATGGGTTTTCAGCATAATTTTTAGATTGTTTGGCAATTTCTTCGTTAGTATAGACTACAATTTTATTTAAGATGTCGTTTGAGAAAAAGTGTAGGAAATAGTCAGCAATTGTTGTACATGTCTCAGAGCCAATTTTACTTCCTGATACAAAATGGGTAATATTTTTTTGATAGCAGTGGCATTTTTGTAGCCCATTTGTGTCCATTCTTTCCTCGAAAATTCTTCGATCTCGGTTCTACTACATACCTTTTTCGTTTTCTTGATGTCAGTGGGCTAGATAACGGTATATTATCATCAGTTTCATCGACATCGCTCATATCACTCCAGCTAGACTCATTTTCAGCTTCTAAGTTGCCTGCTTCTTTCATGCACTTCCATCATCCTCACAAGGTTCTAAATATAAATCATCCTCACCTTCACCGTTCATTATTTTTTCGATTTCGCTTTGTATTTCTTGGTCAGTTAAAGGTCTTTTGTTGGACGCCATTTTCTGTTCAAAAAGACGTTTGCACAAAAGAAGCAAGAAATAAAAAATAGATTTACCTATTAAAGAATAATAATCCTAATAAGCTATATGAGCGTTAATACTAAACACTCGTAAATTTTACAACGTTCACTCCAGTACACACATAAGACAGAAAGTTTGCAAGATCCCTTTTCGCATAAGTTAAGTACATGACTGGTTATGAAGGTAGACAACCGCAAAGCCTCACGTCACTAATTTACGATATATTGGTATTCTAAGGTTAAACATGTCTTGTAAAACAATTAAATAATTTAATGTCAAATTGTCTGTCAGTGTCAATCGTAAATCGACAAGTGTTGCGCAGTACTTAATTATTGAAGTATAATAATAATACCCCGTCAATGTAATATAGCTTTCAATAAAAAATTTTATATTCAAAAATAATCTTTGATATATAAGCTTTTAAAATAAACGGATATAACGTATAACTTTTAGGGTACATACAAAATATTGTCAGTTTTAAAGTAATTGTTACAACGCTCAAAAAACGTCAAAATGAGCTCATAAGAGTTGTCCCAGATTTTTATGAAAGCGATAGTAGACACATGCGTTTATTTTTTTAATCCCGCAAATTTGAAGGTTTTCGAAAATTAATGATTACTGTTGAAATAGTTTCTTTACACTTTCTTGATTTAATTATTTAATTAATAAGAGATGATTATAAATAAAATGATTATGTAACTTAAAAGCCGTTACAACACGTAATTCAATAATGTCATTTTTATTTTATTGATTTCCTCCATATTGCCTTTCACTTCGTAGTGTGTTGCTTTTTGATTTTTAGTGTCTATTTGATGTCGATAGTAGTTAATAGGTTCAGGATTCTAATCATTGCACTCCAAGCAAACGTCATCATTCACATCACCTTTGGTCAGCCCCACATTACAAAAAATTTTTAGTGTAAATTTACACAAATGGAAAATTTATGTAATGTGGAAATTACCAATCACTTTAAAATTATCTACCACTCCTAAAATTTTCACTTTGTATTTAAAATTCCATTTCATTAAGTAATTTTCTCTGTAGTTTTTACACTTCATGGAGATTTCTAATTGAAAATTACCGAAATAATATTTAATATTACATTTTAATAGCTATTTTTTCCTGTAAATTTTACATTGAAAGGTAATCCTACCCAGGATTTATAACTTATAACCTGCAATGTGCTTTTATACGAGATTTTTACGTCTTCAGCGTTATATTAAAGAGTAATTTTCCGAGAATGTATAACCTTACACGTACTTTTGTACGGGATTTTCACACATTAGGATAATTTAACAAGAACTTGGCCGTTTTGGGATCTCCTCAGTACCGATACGTTCTTAGCGAGGCTAATGTGTATATAGATATCCGTTAACATGATAAATCAAAGACGTTATTGTGTTAATATCCACATATTCATATACAATATACCGCGGGTGGTTCAACTTTCATATTCCGATGAAACCGAGCACGAAGGTTTTGGTTAGAATTGATCAACCAAAAGTATAAACTCTACTTGGATGATTATAATTTTTTTTGAAACATTTTAGAGAATGATTCCAACAATTTTCTTTAGAGGTGGTATATTTACTGCACTTTGCAAATGCTACTACAACTTGCGATCTGTACATTTCAGTCACTTCTGTCAAATAAAATAAATGCTATTTGACCATTTTAATATTTTTCGTTAATGGATTTACTTCATTGATGAATTGGGTCAAGACAAAACGATAAAATGTAATTAACCATAGTTTACTATGTTATTACAGATTATTATATTACCATATAAACTTTCAAACTAAAATATTTGTAGTTATATAAAATACACTCTATTTCTGCGTCTTTAAAAATGTAGGAATTACAAGATTTTCTATTTCCATAAATCTTTTGGCACCGACATTAAACATAGCTGAAAAACACAATCCACAGTTGAACGAAGTTGAAACTATTTTCAATCTAAGTATATACCTTTTACCTTTTATAAATTTATTATTTTTTTCTTCATTCCGTTAGATTTGTCCAATGCAAAAGTTTAAATAAAATATTATTTAAAACACAATATTCCTGTAAAAAAAAATGTAATTGATTTTTTACTCCTACTCTTCAATTGACTTACATTCTTTTGTGGAGAATTAGATTCTTAAATATCATGAAGCTTGTTCATTAAAGAAACGATTTTGGTTCTTCTGCTTTTTAGTTGCCTTCTTTTCCAAAACTAATTTGTATAAAGTGGACTTGGTGATTTCCGAATGTTGTTTTCTTTTAGAAATGGTCACTGGTTTTGATGGTTCAGTTAGTGGTAAAAAAATATTTAAAAGGGGTGTCTGGCGCGATAGTATTTGATGGTGGTGTTTCGAGTTTTAAGGGTTGTATCTCGTTCACTAGTTTTTGATGGCCCTGATTTTGGAGTTCTTTCGCGAGTTGCAGTAGCTGGTGGATGCTTTTCTAATACGTTGGAGTCAATAGAATTACTATGCTCGTTGTTTCCCAAAAAAGCATCGCCTTATTATCCTCTTCATGAAATATACCTCGATCTAGTGAAAATATACCCGTTCTTCTAAATCTATTGATAGCATTTTTAGAAGTTGCTAGACAGGAGAAAGCTTTATTTACAAGTTTTACAATTTCATATGGTGAAAGTTTTTCATGTAGATGTGATTTTAATTCACATTCTGTGTCATAAGTACTTTTAAGGGAAGAACAGGGAGACGTATCTAAAGGCTGCAACCTATGAGATGTGTAGGACGGAATAGTCAGTAATACAATCCGATTCTCTTTGCGAAAGTTATATGCTTCCAAGGTGCTATGCGCTGAATGATTATCCATGACTAAGGGAACTGGATTCTCTTTGCTACAATAACCCATTTTAGGAATATCTGTTCGATTATCCACCCTTTCCCTGAGCAAAAATACTTGTTTCCAGATGGACCATTATTTTTCAATGCAGGTGCTTTCGTGGATAAATAAATATTGTCAGTACATAAATTGCAATAGTTTTCCCTCGCCCCCAACTAATAGCAAAGCCAATTTGTATTTGTCCTTTTGGAACAAGTATTTTATTTGGCTTTTGGACAATAGTTAACCCTGCTTTGCTCATGTTAGAAAACCTTGTAGGCAAAATCTTTATCCTGCAACTTAGCCAAATTATCAAAAAAGTCGGACACCTCATATGTATAGCTGCGTATCATCTGGGTAGATGTAATTGCGACAAAATTGAAATTGAGAACAGCAGCGATTTCAAAAGCTGAATACTATTAAGGGTCTTTTATTAAATGCCAAGTCATTTTGTATCTCTAAATAGTATACATATTTATGAATTCAACATTTTTCAATGAACAACTGAATATAACAAAAACTTAAAATAAATGATGTTTATATTTGACCTATCGATCCTATTGATAAATAAACGGATATTTGTGAATTGTTAACAATAAAGCGCAATGTATATTTCTCCATTGTCAAAATTCTATAATAGCGGCCAAAGCTCATCAATTCTAATTCTTTCGTTTTGCGATTTTACGTTTAAAAATTACATTTAACGTATTTACAGTACACACAACCGCAAGAATTTAATATAATAGCTTGACTAAACAGTAAACATATGACACATTTCATTTCTACTTAAAGAAATCCTTGTTGCTATCGTAATTGTATTGTTTGAAAAGTTAACAATGGATTGAATTGTTTAGCATGCAACTTCCGTTTATAACGTGTATACAATAAGAAAGCTAATTAACCATACACGCATAATGTATGTACCTAACACATTTTCAGTAATATGTCAAAATTCCCAGCACATTAATTTAAAATATTTTGTTTTTCTTTTCGTTTTTCAGATTAAGTAGGAATTATATACCAACCAATATGATTCCTACCTGACATTCTAAAAGTGTAAGAATTGGAAATCATTGGTGTTAATTCCAACAGAACAAATCGCTCATCAATGTTATTTTAACATAGCTGGGAAATGTAATATTGTCAAAGAAAATATTTTTTAAAAGTCAAGATAGATTATTTAAACTGATATTATCATTAATTTCATGACAGTAATCATTTTTACGTTCTTTATAATAGAATAATTGGTTGTAATTTGTTTTTTTTTTTTTACGATTGATATATCAAAATGTATTTGCAATTTCGCAAGTGCGGGATACAGTTCCTGGTTTTCTTACTTAAGTTACATACGGACACGCGGTACTTGAAGTAGTAAAATTGTATTATTGTGACATTATGTTCATTTGCATTTAAGTTAAATCAGATAAAATTTCTAAAGTAACCGTAACTCAATAACCTAGAACTGTATAACTATTACAACTTTAAAATTATATCAAAGTAACACTGTTTTGTTATTTTAATTGTTAGGAGGATAATCATTACCTTAATATTGTGTTGAAGAACTTACAGTTTACTGCCATCATCTCCAATAACTTACTATTGGTTTACAAATTTGTTATTCTTTTACCTTTAGCTATTTCACCATTTCTACGTCTCTAATATCGTTTTATAACGTGTAGTATTTATTGTAAGAATGAAATGTACATAAATTAGAAATACTTATTATTGAATTCTATTTTCTCGATTTGTATGAAAATTTCATTACACAATAGTACTCATGCGTAAGTAATTATTTGATAAGAAATTTTATATGGACTGTCCTAGATTAATCAAAAATTGTATGTATTATAAATTATGCCTTTGTTGCTTATAAAGTAAATTACAAACTATCTAGGTAATTCTTTTTATTTCCAACCTTCCCTGAAAGTTAGTATTAAGTGTACCCTACTCAGGTGCCCCGCTGGAAATTGTAACTATATTTTAAATTGTTTTAATTGGTAGCTCTTTAAAAGGGAAAGAAAACATACAAAAGGAACTTTAATTGCTAACATAAATACAAGCGAACCTCGATGCAGAAGAGGAACGTCAGCATGGTACGGGGACGGCTCAAGAATAGAAGGATGTCCCCACTCATGTTCTCGAGCCGTTTAGGCATAAGCATCCTACCACCTAAAAATGCTTATGGGGCTCCACACTCCATATTTCAAGGAGAGATTTCTTCTTTAAACTTATGCACCATAAAGAACCTCGTGAAAAGGATATGAGGAGCATCCATAAAGATATTAACTGAGAGTCGGATGGCACTAAAGGCTGTTGAAGCCTATACATACAAATCTGACCTGATACATGAATGTGTACATAATCTAAGACAATTGGGATGCAATAATCACGTTACTTTATGGTGGGTTTCATCAAGGTATCAAGGGAAATGAAAAGCCAGATATGCTGACCAAAGAAGCAGCGAACATGCTTTTCAAACCATCTTAGATTACTGGCAGGTGTGCCCCAAAATACCATTTATGTAAACTAGGAAAAGCTGAAGATCAAATTTGTAGTCTAGCAAATTTAAAAACTGTTACTCTGCAGTTATTACATTTTAACATCATTTTTTCGGTATATTTTGTTTTTAACAATAAAAACATTTTGGTAAACATCGGGAGTTTTATGATGAAAATCCTTAGATCAGGAGAAATTTAGGAAAATCAGGAGATCTAGCAACGCTGTGTAACTATCATTTAAAAAGGCATCAATCAAAAAAATGTTAGTGGTTTAATAATGTCAGTAAGAAAGGACAATTCCAAATATTTTAACGTGTTTTGTACTTTCACTTAGTCCGCTAATCGACATCACGGGTGGGACTGCGCACTATTACATTATCTATGTCGCCTTCTGCAGTAATATTAGAAGTCGACACCTCGATCAAATGGTGATCTGAATGCGTATAGGGTGTTGCTAATATTGCAATAGAATTGGCTCCATCCCAGAGTTAATGAAATGGGTTGTTGACTTTTTCCTACAACTCAATTTACGTTTGACTCACCTACTGTTAGGCTTTCCTTGTCTAATCGATCTACAATCTTTTAAAGCAAGATGTGGAAAGGTATCGGTTTCTAACCAACATATCGGTTATGCTACGGAGTGTCCCACTAAAGAACTAAGCGATTTGATATCTTAGCTATCAGTTTTACTCTAATTTGCAGAAGGCGTATTTGGTAGTAAATGCGCATGCGCTAGTAAGTATTTCCAAACCATGCGGTTTAGAATTTCATATTATTTCCGTTAGTTTTGCTTTCGATTGACAAATCTACTTCTTATTTATTTTATCGTAAAATAGTTTAAAATCAAATTCAGAATTTTACAAATACTCAAAGGTAGACGACAGAACCTTCAATGTCAGACCACAATTAAATTAAATTTAGCATGGGGCTGCGGTAAATATCTGGTCGACGGAGTCGTAATTCCAGAAACACTGACAGGATTGCGAT
This sequence comes from Dynastes maya, assembly GCA_029619315.2. Taxonomy (NCBI): domain Eukaryota; kingdom Metazoa; phylum Arthropoda; class Insecta; order Coleoptera; family Scarabaeidae; genus Dynastes; species Dynastes maya. The sequence goes on along the minus strand of JAROYE020000006.1, from coordinate 32,378,636 downwards.
TCAAAGACACCCCACTGATCTATTTTGTAATGAAATAGTATAGGCTTGTTCCAACATAATTAAATCATATAACCAGTCAGACGCGATTTGATTAGCTCAAAAAAATCCGAAACTTTTCGGACTGATTTCAGGGTATATCATTAACTCTGACTTGTGATTTGTGTTGGAACAAAGCTTATATCACATTATCAATATAGAATAATAAATATTTTATAGGTATACTTCATTTTACTTTTGATTTTCCTAATATTATCATATTTTATCTATAAAATGTGATTCATTTGCCATTTCCACTGTATTGGAAATGAAAACAATCTGCATGAAAATTTATTATTCTTGAATATTTATTTTGAGAAGACCGCCATTCATTTCACAAAATTCAGGCGAGTGTTGAAATTAAATTGAAATAGTCCTGACTTGTGTTATGGGCCAATGAGGATACGGGAAATGATCGGCTAAATTCGGTAAGAAGACGAAATTCAAAATTTGAATGTTGGTTTTGCAGTTGTAGAAACATCTGTGACCTGTGGATGTAAGTGAGAATTTTTCCAGAATTATTTATTTGGTTATTATTTATAGGTGTTAGCATAATGGGTATAAATAATTATATCAAAGTACGTGAATATAAGATTTAAAGCTACAATTTGTATATATTTATAATTTAATTGTAGAAAATGGTGCCAATAAATTGTAAATTTAAAATAATACATGGAGATCCTTTAAAGGTTGAAGTAACTTTAAACAGTTCTATAATTTGTAAAGAAGATATAAAACTCTGGATTCGTGTTTTAGAAGAGAGAACGCATTGCACATACTCGATAAGATGTACTGAGAATTGTACAGGCAGTAGAGAATGTTTCAAACAAGGATTACATAGCCACCATAGCACAAGATGTAAGCAAACTTACTCTATGGCTTCAAAAAATATAACTAGAAACACTTAATTGTCCATCCTCTTTAATTAATACGTTAAAGCAATGTATAAAAAGTATAGTCGCATAGCTAATGCTCCAGATCCAGAAATGCCTTGTATTGTTCTTTTGCTTGTTAGTCACAACCACAAGATCACAACATATCGACAGATGCTCTTAGATTTAAACTAGTGCATCAAGATGTTAAAGAAAAATTGATGAATTCACAATACAGGGCATTCTCTTGCAACAGCTCTAGAACATTTGAAATTAGAAATACTAATGTATTTCCATTACTGTATCAGCACATGTATTCAAATATTTCAAATGATCGTCGTATTTGCCCTGACAATAACTATTTTAATTATTTTAATGACAACGGAAAGGATTTCTTAATAAGTAAATGAATTGAATATAACAAAGCAGTTACTGACCAATGTGTAAAATATAAATAATCCAAATATTAATGGATCAAATTATGTAATAAGGAAGGCTAATAGCAATAACATATTTACTACTATACAACGACGCGGTTCCGACCCGGAAACCAAGAATGTAGTACTATTGACGACCGCAGAAGCCTACGGACCAAATATATTTACTATATTAATGATGATGCAAATTAAAATAATATACATATTTTTAATATTTATACCCCACTATTCAAGAGAATTCATGAAAATATAAGCACATTTGCAGAAATAGTATTCATGGACTCCACTGACACAGTAGATCACGATGGCAGTAGGAAAGCAAAGTTTCTCACAATATTGCATTCTATCGAAAATAAAATTTATAAAACTTAAATGTGTTTGCTTCTCTAAAACCCCAATCTCATACATTTTTAAGTAAATTTTAATTTAACTACGAGATAATCTCTACGCCTATACTCAATTACGCAACACAAGTGAAGCCGGGTAAAAAGTTATATTAATATGGCCATTTGAAGTATGACAAATTGGCGCGAATCCCGTAAGCATTCTTATTGGCTTCAACATGGTCCGAGTTATTTCAATACTCCCGAAATTCAGAATTTGGAACCAGAACAAACCAGAAGTGCATGTGAAGTTGTCTATCTTTCTATCTGACTTCGTATTTTGAACAAACCACTTGCATTTTTATAGCAATAACTATAAAAAATTAATAGAAATTAATCTGTACTGCATAAATTAATAGTGCTAATATTTCGAAAACGCCGAGTATACATCTACTTATTTTGCAAACCTTCCTGTTTTGTTGTTTGAGTTTACAGATTCACTCAATCTACTATTTAATTTTTCGACGTTGGTATTCTAACGCAGTGTTTGCAATTAACTTCATAATTATTATTGAAACGTCAGTGATTGTTGAAGTAGGTTAGATTAGTGAATATTACTCTTAAATCTCCATCTCACACCGATGGAATCGATACCTAAAGATTTGCGAGGATTGAGGGCATGCCTAGTATGTTCCATAATTAAGGTTTGTATTTATAGACACTATTGTTCCACAAAACTTCAAAGTTTATTTTGTAGACGTTCGAGCAATTTGAATATGATGGATGTGATAATTGCGAAGAATTTTTGCGAATGAAGAATAACAGAGACAATGTATACGACTGTACAAGTTCTAATTTTGATGGGTAAATTATTTTATATTTGCAGTTCGATAATATATTTATATTGTTTCTTATTGTAGGATGATTGCAGTAATGAGTCCAGAAGATAGCTGGGTATGCAAATGGCAAAGGATAAGTATGTGAAATATCGATTCTGTAGCTTTTTTGTGATTTTAATATCTTTCAAGCACAATTTTGCAAGGGAATTTACGCGATCTCCGTGGCGGGAAGATTACCAGCAGGCATTCAGAGGGAAATGAAAAGTAGAGGAATTATTTATAGACCTAGAGATACCAGTCAAAGATAATACTTTTGTTTTTATGTTTTGTGTTAGCTCAAGATAATTAAATAAAGGAAATAAAAGCGTTTTACAATTTGACGTTTCTGTACTTAATATGTAGTTAGGCAACCCAAATTACCGTTTCTTCAACATAACCTTTATCCGTTTATTTTGACAAAGATTTGACATAAGCATTGACGGACATTTCGAAATTTTTAAAAAATTATAAGACCTTATTTGTTTATTAAAATTCATCAAAACGGATCACACTCCGAAGATGTTAAAACCTAAAGCTCTTTCGCAAGTGTTAAGTCAAGCAAATACGGGGGGTATAGAGAATACGCTGTAAGTATAAACATTGTCTTGTACTTAAATGTTGTCACTATTGCTTTATTATTCTTTGCTATATTGAATTACTTTATGTAGGAAAACTATAATAACCAGGCGAAGTAATAATTCATGGTTTGAAATTTGTGATCATATTTTAAGTTTTCCTTTTGTTTCTTCATTACAGTTTGCTAAATCCAGAGGGTGCTCTATTAGCATATAGTGGTTATGGAGACAAAGATGCAAGAGTCACAGCAGCTATAGCTAGTAATATTTGGTGTGCCTATGATAAGAATTGCCAAAATGTTTTTCGTGATGATCATCCGCAAATGATTCTAATGGAGTGTATGGAAGGAAGAATTGCCATAACACAAGTGGGAAATGTATTACTTTGTTTGTATGCTAGAAACACAGTTGGATTTGGCATGTTGAAGCAGAAAGCGAATGCTCTAGCTCTATACTTAGAAGGTCCTCTAAAGCAAGTTGCCACATCATAATTATCGTTAATATCTTGCTGCTATATGTATATAAATTACTATTCTTTATCATATATGGATGATAATTTCCTTCCTGAGCAATATAGAGAAAAAGTTTTCAAATAAAATATATTCAAAAATAATTGTTGCACAATATAAAATGGTACTCAAGTATACAAGATGTTCAGCTTCCGCTGCGCATGATACAAGTTTAATTTTTTAACTTGAACATTCTGTATATTATTACCATTTTAGATGCCTCTTGTCAATTCAAGTCAACTTTCAACAATATTCCCTATACCTATCTATCTTCGTTTTTGAGATAATTGACGTAATTTGAGATTTTTGCGAAATGTCGCTGTTTCTTTAACGGCCGATATCTTAAACGCCTTACACGCTAGGATGGCGGTTCAAGTTTTGTTCGATTGAGTATTTCTTGAAGTTTCAGGGAATACATCAAAAAGTTTTTTATATCAACTGGAATCTACAAGATGGCCATCGAAATCGTTGTCATACTTGATTTATGTTATTTCAATTTTTTTAAATGAAATTCCCTGTATATTTTTCCGCGATCTGAGAGAGAAACTGAAATAGAATGTTTTTTGTAAACATTTGTCTGTACCTAAAATGTGTTGTTGTTTAGTAAATTAAATATGAAGCTATACAGATAAGTTTTTTGCTGAAATTCATATAGTACTCTGACGAAAAATTATAAACTCTTGTTTTTTTTAAAGATATTCATTAAAAATAAACTGCATAATTTAATTTATGCATACAATTCCATATCTATTCGAATTAAACACCATTTTGCTTCATACAAACTAATGCGATTTCTTGTATTTTATTGAACATTTACTAACATCTCGAGAGTATTATTTTGCGTAATGTCCGTGTTATGCATTGCATTAAGAAATTCATCCAGGAACTTTTTTCATAAATATTTCTATTTAGCTAAATTGTGAAATTTTTTAAACAACTTCAGTACGTTCTTACTCCTGAAAAAACTTAGTGTGCGATGCTTAATAAATCTATTCCTTTTATGTTGAACTCTAATTAACATTTGTTTACTTATCTTCGCTATTTATTATTTATACATGCTGGTTAACCTACTAGACAATGTATGTATGAAAGTGATGGTTACTTCGAGTAGATGATGGAATTGTACCAAAAAAGATAACGTTTACACATTTGCTTTAGTAAATATCTTTAGCAAAACAAAAGTTTATAGTATTTCGTCACAGCACCCTATGTTTTTAAACGAAAAGCTTATCTGCGTATATATATTTACAAAAAAGATTCTAGAATAGCTTCTCTATTATATTTTGTCAAAATGTACAGGGTGTTCCATTAAAAAAAATTAACTTGAATAAAATTTGGCAGCGATGTAGATGGACATCTGGTAGAAGCGACATTTCGTAAAAATCTCAAATTACGTCAATTATCTCGAAAACTAAGATAGATAGGTATAGGGTTAGGGAATATTGTTGAAAGTTGCCATGCCAAAACTTGAATCGTGCGCAGCGGAAACTGATCACCCTGTGTACTTGAATATAGTTTTATGTTGTGCAGCATTTGTCTCCAAATATTTCTTATTTGAAAACTTTTTCAAAGGACATTCAATGGACTTTTTCCATCCATGCATTAGGTGGACACGTTGTATACAGAAATAATAATTCATATATTCTTCTCTATGCTTATGTGGTCTGAATACAATTATAATTAGATTGTAAAAACTATAAAACTGATTAATTGTAGTATCAATATACATATTTGTAATCAAGATCTTTATATTATTATTTTGACTTACAATTATTACATTTTACCATTTTATCTTCTAGAAAATTTCCACAATTACGCAAATCTTGCTATGTTCTTTAGTTCTTAATTTTTTGTTTTGTAACATCGGTTCGCAACATTTGTTGCGTGACGAGAAGCGAGATTTAAAATTAGAGGTGAGCAGAACCTCGTGGCGTATCGTCAGCGCATAACATTATGCCATTATATCAGTTCATATTTTTCCAAACATAATAGTACTGACTAAACGCTATGATGTTCGCATGCACGAGTCTAAACTTGTAAACATTGGATGCAACGTGAATGCGTAACATTTCTTTGATGCGACGACGAAAGACCGAGAATTGATGTGCAGCGCTCCATGTTACACTATAGCGGAATAACGTCCACGCTTGATACGCAATGATGTTACGTTAAGTTGTTCTGTTGCATGTCTACACGCAGCTTTAAGATGCGTATGCAACAGAACACAGTAATGTAGTATCAAGTGTGGACGTTACTTCGCATCAGCGTAAGATCTCGACACCGCAACATCGCAGCACCCCATCAGTTGTTGATCTTTCGCCGTCGCATCAAAAAATTGTTACGCATTCAAATTGCACCCAATAGATTTGTTCCAACAGACGTTGGAATCAGTTCGAAACCGTGTGAAGTATGCGCAAAGGAAATTGGCGCTGGAACAACCGTAGAACTAGTTTCGAATCAATTCCAAGATTGTTCCAACAGGTACGAAATTATTTCTGAACCGATTCAAGAACGGTAAAATCAGTTGCTGGTTCTGAATAAGAACTGAGAGAACTAGTACTTTCATTAGGTTTGTTCCAACAGAAAGTTCGCTGGAGTTAGGAACGCGATTCAGAACTGCTGAGAACCCAAAGGCGAACTTACAATTCTAAAATCAACTCGATCAGTGTTGGAACGATTTAGAACCACCTGAGAATTTTGACAGTTTATCCTAGCCTATAAAGTCACAAGATAAAAATACAGCTGTTAGAAAACTTGCCGTTTATTAATGTATTTAACGCAGAAACGGAAGGATTGGAAGGTAAGCTCTTGATTAAATTAAAATAAAGGTTTGAGATACAAAGGCCTTGAGTCTCAAAATTAGTAGTACTCCGTGCAAGAATTGTAAATATTGAAGTAGTGACAATACAAGAACCTTAATTGATTACTATGCAAAATATAAGAAAAAAATTGGAACTGTTGAAATCAGAAGTATGAAGAAATTATGGGAAATTATTGCGACCGAAATGAAACAAATTACAAATGAAAGTAGAACCACAACCAATTGCAAAAATCGTTGGAAAGTTATAAAGCATGTGTCGATAACAACAAAAAAACCGGATGAGGAAAGAAAGTGTTTGAATTTTCACAAGAAATGGATCAAATTTTCGGGAAAAAGAAGAATGCTAAACCAGAACTATTATTAGAGAGTGAAACAACAGATAAAAGTAATAATGTGAGTAATGAGACTGAAGAGATATCGCCGTTTACAGAATCGCAACAAAATGTAGGTAATGAAACACCTGAAGCCCAAAAAAAATAAGTAGAAAATCTACTTTAAAAAGGAAGAATTCTATATTAGAAAGAATTAGAGAAGAAAAACAAGAATATTATCAAAAGAAACTGAATACAGAATCTGAAGTTTTTTGCATTTTTACCAGAGGAAAACTTCAAGAAATGATTTATTAGAAGAAAGAAATAATATTCTGAAGAACGACGGTGTTACGTGGAGAACCAGAGTTATTGAAAAAATATGTTCATTTTTGTTAAGAAAACGTAATATCTGTTTGAATTAGGCAACATAACTCTGTTTTTATATGTTATTAATGTTAAGAGAAACAGTTTTCTTCGTTATTTTTTTTTTGTTAATGATTTTGCTGTTCACAGTTTAATAATAATCAACAATTTTAATTTCATCTTATTTAAAAACAAATGTACAATATGTTTTATTTGATACATTTATTTTAACATACTCATTACATTATTTCGCTATCTTGTTCCATTATTAATTTAACAAAATGAGGTAAGTTAAATTAGTATAAGTTAAACTGATTCAGAACTAAATATTCTTGTAAAATCCTAGAACTTTAAGAACGGTTCAGAATCGGTTCGAAATACAATTCGCTCATTCTTGGAACACTGCACTATACGTTCTGAATTTTTAAATCGGCTTGTTGGAACGGTAAAATGGCTTTGCGCAAACTCGGTAAAGTTCTGAACGGTTCTGAACCTTCGTCTCTGTTGGAACAAACCTTATGTTTACAAGTTTGGTCCCGCTCATGCGAACATTATAGCGTTTAATCAGTATTATTATGCTTGGAAAAATAGGAAAAAAGAATTAACTGATGGGATGGCATAATGTTATATTCTGACGATACGCCGCCAGGTTCTGTCTCCGTGGATTCAGGAGATTGTGCTTTTGTGAATGGGGATTTTTTAGAACGGTTTTCTTCTTATGAGGTCTGATTGGGGACATGATTTAAAATTCTATTGATACCTGGAAGATGTCTCATAAGTGCGTAGCTCTCCAAAGTTGTATTTTTTATAACGGAACATCCTATATATTATTTATTTTTGATATCATCGTTAGAGTCTGAGGCACAAAATAATAAGTTAGACATTTACAGAAACCGCTATTTCTTAATTGCACATTAGAAAGATATACTTAGATTAGACATAAAACACAAAAGAGACCTAACAGACACATGTTTATGTGATTCCGAATTACTAACGACATGCGCGTAATATCGCTGTAAATTTGTGTAACATAAATTTTGCAATTAAAAAAAAAAAAATTATGGGACACTCTGTGTATTATCTTAGTTTTGAATTTCTGGCAAAATTCTAGACAAAAAATTACTAACATGTTAGTAGTCTAAAACTAACCATTTTCTCATTATAGCTATTTTTGAAACTGAACAACCGTTAATATTTATTTTGTCAGTATGCCATGACAGAAACAAGTAATAATATTTCCTATTATTTATTATAAGAAATTCCCTCACATATCCACAATTTTGACACTGGATTTGTTCCAATATTATTCAAATTTAACTTTTTGGGAATCATATTTAGGTGAAGCAAAAGAAAAAGTTTGAAAGGCAATAAAATTACTTTGACATATACAGGATGAACCAAAAAAGTGACTTGTTTTTTAAAGGGAACATTCTCTACATTTTTAGAGGATCTGACAGACATTGTTCTAGATTTCTTTAGAAACATTTTCACCTTTAGTAAATTAAATATGAAGCTGTGAAGACAAATTCTTTGCTAAAATGCATAAAGTGTTGCGACGAAGTACTATAAAATTGTGCCTTTTTAAAGATATTGATTGAAAATAATTTGTAAAATTTAATTTATGCATACAATTTCAACATCTATTCGAAGTGAGCAAGGACAATTTTTTTTCAAACAAACAGTAATGCAATGCTTTGTATTTTGTCGAACGTTTATTAACACTTCAGGGGTAATGTTTGATCCAATTGCATTGCCTTAAGAAATTTATGCGGAGAATTTTTTCATAAACATTTCTATTTAGCTAAATTGCGAAATTTTGTAAACTTTCATTATATTATATTTTTTACTGCCGAAAAAAACTTAATGTGCGATGCTTTAAATAAATCTATTTCGTTTTATGCTGTACTCTAATCAACATTTGCCTGCTTATTTTCACTATTTATTATTTATACATACGTGTTCATTAACTTGTTAGGCAACGTATGCACGAAAATGATGGTTACTTCGAGTAGATGCTGAAATTGTTCCAAGAAAAACAACGTTTACACATTACTGTAGTCTGGGCAAACAGCTGTAACAGTCAGTGTAGTAGATATGTGGTGCGGAGTCGGCGATTATTTATTTCACGCGTTCACAGCGTCAGTACTAAATCGATGCTGTATGCGAGTAGTTCTGTGTATATGTAGGCTGTCGTAACTTATTTCGTAATTGTACGCTTATGTTTGCTTTAAAAATGTCGCAGTTAGGTACGTCGCGAAAACGACCAATGGCAGACACAGTTAAAAACTTTATAGTGGACATGCCGGACTTAATTTTTGATGGAGCTAAAATTCAATGTCTAGTTTGTAAAATCCCTTTGTGTTGGTCCAGAGGCCATTGTCAACGTCACATCGAAAGCAAACAGCATTCTTCTGCAAAAAGGGACATACGAGACCAAGAAAAATTTACATTTGATTTATGTGTTACTCTTATTTTATGTAATCTATCGTTTCGTTTACTAGGCAAAGAAGCATTTATTTCCTTCTGGAATAAATATGCGCACTGTAAATTACCTAGTCGGACATCGATACGAAATATAGTGCCATTTGCTCATGAACATATAGAAAAAAGAATGAAAACGGAATTAAAAGTTAAAAAACTGTGGTTGTGTGTGGACGAAATAACAGATTGTCAAACATTCTGTGGTTAATGTAATGGTACGTACAATGGAACCATATCGACCGTCATCCTCCTTCTTACTTGCTTCCAAAAGAGTTATAAATTGTACTGCCGATGAGATTTTAAAGGTGGTGTTGAACTCATTGAACAAATTTGAAGTTTCAACTAAGCAACTTTTAATGTTTATGAGTGATGGTGCCACAAACATGCGTTTTTTGGGCCTCTTTTGGGCTCTTAAAGAATACAGTGGTAACTTCTTACATGTAACGTGTAAAATCCATACTCTAAATCTTGCGGCACAAACGATTTCTACATGTTTTCCACTAATAAATGCATTGATTGCTAGCACAAATGCAGTGTTTCTAAAGTCCCCGAAACGTACCCGACTATTTCACAAACTGCGTCCTAATTTACCTGAACCACCAGAGCGGATTGTTACACGTTGGGAAACATGGTTGCGGGCTGCGTTTTACTACAACAAATATTCTGAAGTTGTTTCAAAGATTATTTTTAATATGCAAATATAACATCGCTAGATATCGAACAGTCGTTTTCGGCATTAAAAAACATTTATTCCGCACGTCGTACTCAGTTGACTGAAACAGCTGTGAAAACATATCTAATGATTCTAATATTTAACAAATGTGACCCAGTTTGTGATTTCACGGAAGACTTTTAAAACGGTAAGTGTTTCAACACGTTTTATAATTTATTTCTTACCTTCTATTTTATGTGTAAACTTTTATGCGCTCGCCATGCCTCTGGCTGTTACCGCATATTTGCCCAGGTTATACATTAGTTTTAAGGAATATCTTTAACGCACACTCTTGTTTTTAAACCAAAAACTTATTTGCATCAATTCATACTTAATTTACTGCAGAATGAAAGATTTTAAGTATAGGGAAATGTTTATAAAAAAAAAAAACTACGACGGTTTCGGGATTTTTTGTCTCTGTTAGAAAAGGATTTGTTTGCATCGGATCCTTGACACCCAAGGAGATTGTTTGTTTTTTACTTTTTAAGAGAAGTTCTATCCTACAAAAGAAATTTGAAAAATTGATCAATTTCTCTCCTTATTATGACGGTATTAAGGCACATCATGTATATATAAACTGACGCCTACATGGCTGAATCAATACCATGTTATGCCGAGGTGGCTAGCAGTAGAAAATAGTCGTTCAACACACGCTAGTAAAGCAGAACATCCAGTACCAGCCGCCAGAAACGTACGGACCAACCGGCACCTACTACCTATTTTCGATCTTGGAAAGGTCAGTGCGAAATCTTTCTGCGCCACAACCTGAAACCATTGCGACAATACGTATTGTGTGTTTTCTAGCGTCACCAACAAGAACATTTGTTTGTTTTTAGTGAGATTGTCAGTTTTCTCTTTGGATATTCGTATTTTTCGACGAGAATTGAAAGTTCAGGAAAATGTTAGGTAAGTACGCAGTAATATTGCGGGGGTTTTCTGGGCTGTGTACTGCGATCGATTTTCTTCAGGCGCATTTAATCTTGGAGACTAGGTCAATACAGATATTCGTGTCAATATTTATAGAACGCTTAATTACATTAAATATGTACTGCACCTCTTTCGATTTGACAATCAGCATTTTTCAAATGCAAGTTTTGCGCGTAAGGTAATGGGGAAACTACTTCAGCGAGATTTATTTTTAAACGATTACTAAAATGAAAACATCGCAAGTTACGTGTTTTTTGCGTCAAGGTCGAAACATGTTATACGCTTTTGTATACATATATGTACGCCGCATTTTATTTACCTTTCAAAAGTAGTCACTTTTAAAAAATACCGGTGACAGAATCAAAGGAATGTTGAGCTTCAGCATTTTGGTCTTATTTGGGTTAATACGTTACTTCACATGAAAGAAATTCTAAAAATCGACTTTCCAGTTTTTGACAATTGTTGAAAGTAGGTAGTTTAGTTTTTGGAATTTACGGGGGTGTAGTATCCGTTTGGTGTAACTTAAAATTAAATCCCTGCTTCGGGATACGGGCCTCCAGTTGTTAATTGAAATGCTAACTAATTCCACTTTACATTGTAATCTGCTGAAGTGAATGCCATTAGAGGCAGAAGCAAAACTATAAATTTTTTGTTGGTATACATATGAAGAAATCTAAGTAAAATTCTGGAATATTCCCAGCAAAGTATAGTATATTACAAAAAGATCTATCGAAAAAAGCTTATGTCTTCTGTCAGAGAATTCTGCATATAAAAAATATGGAATATTAAATATACTTATTATTACGTAGTCCAATAAGATACGTGGTCAACAAATTATGTTGCATCTAAAGTACCTAATAATTGATAATGAAACAAAACGAAAATCAAAAATTCTTTAATAGTAGCGTACAATTTGAAATTTCAATTAATTTTGGTATCGCATTCAAATTATTAGAATAACTTGGTTGGCAAATTTATTTGTACCATTAGACGGTCGATAATACGTCTGTCATATATATTTTCTTTGGCATATGTGCGTGTACTGATGCGCGCTAGTATAAACTGCACACTCTACCACTTCTCACCGCAATTACTAATACGCATGGCAGTTAAATTATTGCGCATTTGTGCAGTTGCCGTTAAAATACGTTATCCAAAAATAAATTTCTAGTAATGCGTCATTCTCCAAAAGTTTCCAAAAAGATTTTCACTACAGATGGATTTTAAACAAATTATCTCCGAATTAAAGCAAATTTTGATACTACAGCTTTGTATGTTCTATCCCCGACATCCAATATATTAACAGGTGTTTCGAGCAATTCATATTTCCCGATGAACTTGAACTTACTAGAATTTTATCTGATTATAATAAATTGTCGACTCATTTCTTTTTTTATCTTTCGTCTAACACAAAAATGACTTGATTTCTATATGCAAAGCAAGTCCTATCGACAGCAGTATGGGTTTCTAGGCAATTTTATGCCAAGTGAGAGCCTACGGCACTTTAGGATATTTGAGAGAAATTTAGGATCGGTGCTATTATTCGAAAGGGCACAAAGTAAGGAAATTTTTAAAGGAATTTTAACATTCGAATTGCTTTATTTAAAAAGAACAAAATCACCACAAACTTGAGAATCATAAATTTTCTCGATAAGTGAGATATCTAGGCCTATATTTTTTTTCTGAATAACTTCGGACTTTAATTAATTGCCTCTTTTCAAAGGAAGATGCACTAAACTTCCATAAAAAAACAATTTAGCGTGATCCCACAAAAATAAGAGTTATTAATGTTTAAGGGTGAATTTTTGCCGGAAAATCAAAATTTACTAAAAGTTCAAATATCTTAAATCCATTAGACTTTGGACTGAGGTAAATGTGGTTAACATGATTCCTAAAGACCTCGCCTATCGGCTATTCAAAACTTTACATCGTTGTGCCAAACATCCTGTATAATATAATTTATTTTTATATTTGAAAATTAACAAACAAACGCGAACATACATACCTACCATATAGTACGTAGATACCCATACCGATGCAAGAGGTACATTTCTAGATTTTTGATTAGCATAATCATGATTGGTTTCTTCAAAGTCCTATCTCTTTAGGCACATTGCTCTCAAGGGGCATCAGCGGCAAACTGTTTAATCTTTCTTGAAGCATTGTACTTTTCAGTTGGCTTTCGATTCTTTTCAACTTTGAGAAGGAGCGTTTTTTCATTGCAGTTAGTGACTATCATGCATATAAAGATTCTAATTGCTGTTTCTATATTCGGAAACGCGTCTTCGATATTATTTTCTTTTAAATTATATAGTTTTGAACTAGTACTACTACGACACACCTTTCAAACATCCTGTTAGATGCATACATTCCATCTCTAACTCTTTTGCACTAATGTAATTGTGCAAATTCCTTACAGCTGCCGAACGGTTGACTGATTTCCCTGTATGAATCCATTCTTTGATTTAGATGCATGGTCAGGGTATCAATAATAGGAAAGAAAGTTTCGAGTTTGAATTTTTTTTTTGCGTTAGTTGTATAGGTGGCGCAGAACCGTCAAAGTACACTACCGGCCATAATTATTTGCCCACCCAAGGAAATACCCTTAAATAAAGGAACTGTTAACTGAAAAAGAAATTCTAGCTCTGCATTTAGTAGAATACTCTTAAAACATAGAAATTAATAGTCCAATTAATAGTCAATTATAAAATTTATTTGACACCAAGAAAAAAATAATCTTCGTTCCGTCAAAATGTCCATCTCGACTCTTAATAATTGCGGCATTCTTTCTGTCAATTTTGTCAGAGTAGCGGGTTCTATTTTAAGCCAGACATCTTGTAGTTGTTTCCACAAAGTTTTTTTGGAAGTTGGAGGATTTATTTTCACCTGCTTATCGAGTTCCTCTCACAAAAGTTCTATGGGATTAGCACTTTGAGGAGGGCATTTCATATTGCTTTCGCGTTTCACCGATTCTAAATATTTGCGGCACAGTTTAGAAGTGTGTTTCGAATCATTATTGTGTTGAAATATAAAATAGTCAAGGATTATTCTGATTCCAGATGGTATAGCATTTGTTTCCAAAATTTACCGGTAACGCTCTTTTCTTAAAATTCTATCTATTTTAACCAAGTCTCCTAAGGATGCGGCGCCAAAAGAACCCCAAACCATTACCGATCCGTCCCCATGCATGACCGTAGGTAGGTACTACACATGATTCTGCTACTCGTTCTCCTTTCCACCTTCGAACGAACGTTCTTCTCTTGGAACCGAAGGGTTCAAATTTGGACTCATCGGTCTACAAAGCATTTTTCCACTCATCAACTGTCCAATGTTGATGCCTTCTAGCCCACTACAACCTTATTATTTTATGAGTGGTTTACGCAACGCTATTCGGCCAAATAAACCACCCTCTCTTAGTTTCCTTTTCATGGTGGTTAACCCAACTCGTTTTTCACGCTCAATACTTATTTCATCCGTTATTTCAGGTTCAGTTTTTCATCTAATCCGTTTACTCGTCATAATCATTGGACGATCCTGCGCTGGTGTTGTTTTCTATTTAATAATATTCAAGCCTTTTGATATTTTTAACGTTATAGTCAACAGTTGGACGACCTAATTTCAGTTTTCTTGCGATATCTCTATTACTTCAACCAAGATTATGTAAAGCAACAATCATTGTGCGGATTTCTAAAGGCAACTCTCTTGTTTTCGGCATTTTAATGGTTATTCTAGATAATTTTATTAATGGTATGCACTGTTTAAAAGAACAATAATTGTCATATTTACCTGCACTACATGAAATATTTATTAGTGAAGGAGAATTGTATTACATTTCGGGTCTTTTTATGACCCTACCTGGACCCCTAATTATCGGATTAAGGAGATTCAATCGGTAACTATCAGAGGAGTCTTTTGCGGAATTGTACAATGTGATATCTTTATTTGACTTGTAGGTAAATAATTATACCCTCTAAATAACAATAAATAAATAATTTTCTAAAATCCAAGCAAACATGTAGGCGGGCAAATAATTTTGGCCGGTAGTGTATGTCATACGTGAGTTTTCAGCTCTTATTCTTTGAGATTGGTCCTTGTACTCAGCTTCTAGATTTTCCTCCTTATCGGACGATTCAAATTCATCAAAATTATCTCTGACAGCATCAATAAAATTACTAAGCGAAGTTAAAAAATTTATTGCAACGTCCATTGTTATGATTTCCTTCTGAAGGTTGTTACTGGTCTTGTCTATCTTTTCCAATATGGCATTCCACATTTCTGATGAAATAAACCCCGGTTTTTCTATTTTTCTGGATTTAAGTTAATGGTTTCGTTTCTAGTTACTTGCGACTGTTCAATATGTTGAGTAATAATCGTTAAAGCTTCTAGAATTTTCTCATGACCTCGATGTAACGCGTTTACTGCATCAGCTCGAGAAGACCATCTGGTTTTAGAGGCTTTTAAGAACTTTCTTTGCACCTAAATATTTTGTTAATTTATTCCACCGATGGGTGGAATTCGAAAAAAAATTGCAGTTTCTGAACCATTTGAAAAAAAAACGTGTTGTCTCCCGTACACACTCAGCAGCACGAAGACCTACCAACTTACGAGAATGCAAGGATGCATGGTGCAAGGTAGCAAATTCACATTTCTCCTTGATTCTCGCTTGCAAACCAGAGTATTTTCCCGACATATTTGATGCATTGTTGTAACTTTGTCCTCTACAGTTCTTAATAGGAATATTGTAATTTTTAAAAAAATAAATTTCAAAAACCTTTCAACGGGACCACTTATCGAAGAATAAAGGTCAACTGGATATGATAGGTTGGGCGCACTATCAACGTCAATCGAAAAATATTTTGGTGATTTAACTTCGCTTATAATTTTTAATAGGATCTGTTTTTCCATTACGTCAATAAACTCATTGCATATATTTGCTGAGAAATAAGAAATGTGTTCCTTCCCAGGATTTCCAAATTTTTTTAAGTAATCTGCGAGAAATCTGGATCAAATTCACGTAATAACACTGTACATCTCAAATAATTGCCGTTATTAAGAAATTAGATTCCGTTTTTAGGATATCGATACTTGATTGTTTCCGATGCCATATTCACACATTATTATTATATTAACTACATATGTAGTAATCCAAACTCCAAGAATTTGGCAGGGAACGGTTATCGAGTAGTATACAAATATCACTCTGATAAGTCACGCTAAAGTCCCATGCAACACCCTCATTCCTTTGAGGGAGAACATTGAATACTGTTCTTAAACATAATTATATAAATTAAGCAAATAAACAGATTTCAACGCATACTACAATACTAAGAACACGTAAACAAATTCCTGTCATTTCATTACAGAGCCATAAGTTTCCATATCTAATAGTGATATAGAATGACCAAACTAAGATGTACAAAAGCTACACTCTAAAGGCTGTTTTACACGATGCATAATTCTACGCAAAATTGTTCACATAAAAATTATGCATCGTGTAAAGTTTTTCTTTATTTTATTTTTTTTTTACAAAATGAAGGAAAACATGGAAAAGCATTTTTGTCAAACTCTATGAGTTTGTACATATTTCTATCTAGTTCCGTTATTGGGAGATCGAAGGGTTTTGTTGTCACCGCAAAATGGAAGTCCACTCAATGCCAAAAATTATCTAGAAACATCTAGAAGGTTCTATTCTAGAATGCTGATTATCTACGACCTTTTTTAACACATCTCTTTCGCACACTATTGCTATCTGTGTCTACCTAGTTCCACAATGTTCTAGAAACAGAAAGCAACATGAAAACACTTATTGCGATTGAGTAAACCGATTTTCAATTCAGAGAAAAAAAAACGTATAAACAAGTATAAATGAAACAATTTATCTCTGTTAATTACTTCCACCTTATATTTAAAACTAACTCTTGTTCTTATCTACTCTTTATTTTTTACCTTTCCTTATAATATAAACATATTTCATCTATATCAACAATCTCAGACGAGCTAAGACTAAACTAGCTTGTAAATCTCGTGATTGTAATTGGATCTTGTACTGATTGAAAAATTAATCATTGGTTTGACTGCTGTCGTGGGGGTTATAGTTATGTTTTTGTCCTGGGTTAACTACTAAAGAAATAATTTCCTTAGTTCTTTCCCTGTTGCGAAAAATGATTTAAATTCTGCTTGGCCATAATTAATTTTCAAATTTTACCGAACTATAGCATACACGAGTGCTATTAATAACAATCGTATATTTTTGATTCAAAGAAACTATTCAAGTTCTCTTTAGAGTCCAAAAAGTCCATAGGACCCTAAATTACTTTCTAAAATCTCAAAATTTACATTTATGCAAGTGTTTGTCAAAGGAAACCTACACAGCAGTGCAAAGCAAGGAACATTGATGGTAGAGCCTTTATTAGTAGTCTTACGAGAAAAAGTTCTGATCGAAAGTTGAAAAACTATTTGCCATAATTAGGAACTTTTTATTTTTTTTGCCTTGTTAATTCAGTCTACGACGTCATCGGCAATTTTTTGAAATAGTAACCCATACGTTTTGTGTCAAAATTGAATAGTATTTTTACTTCTCTTTGTGGCTGTATAAAAATATCTTAAGGTTGGATAAGAACAAATCACAGAAAAAACGCCTCAAAGATCATCTTCGATCGATCTATTTAAAACTTCTGATCGGAACCTTTTCTCGTAAAAGTAACAATAAAGGCTTCACTATCGATGTTCCCTACCTTGTACTCACGCTGTATAGCTGAGACACGTGAAGTTTAAGTACCTTGAAATGGGCTGTAGATATAGTAGACAACAGCGCAGACATGTTGGGAGACGTTTGGGCATGTACCTTCACAAAAATGTTTGAAATCACGTCTATATGTATCTACCAATACTTAAACAAAATTTTACGAATACTGTTGATGCTTCATGAGTTATGAACCATGACTCCATATTATTAAAACACAAATTTAATGTAATTATGGAAGAAAGATGGAAGAAAAAATAAAGAATAGAATAAGTAAATACGGAAAGGAAAAAATAATTTTATTTCGTTGTTGATCAACGAATATCATGCAATATTACTAATTATGTTAAGTTTGTAGTAATAGTGTAATTAGAGGGAAATATTTCATATTTATACAAACATATTTTGATGCATTCGCTCTAAACAGATAACTTATAATGTTATTCAAAACTATTAGATAACCTTTGCAAATAGATTTCACATATACTTATCAGGGATTTAGATTAAGGTTACAATTCCAGAATTATCCGCTTATGAACAGAAAAAATTATGAACATCCAATAATTCAAACATTCCGTTTATCTAATCGCGAGTATGGGATAATCCTTGTAGTTTTTAGAAATGATGGTGTATTAAGTAGAACAAGCTAACCTGGCAAAACTTGCATGAAACTCATTTAAAATCATTTCCGGAAAATGTAAATAACCTTTTGTTCACATACTTAACAACTTATACCAAACAGTTATATACATTAATTTGGAGCTGAGTTCATTGTTTTTCTAATAGCAGCAAGTCATAACATTAAAGTATCTTCACGCTCTCATTTAATACCTTTTATTTTATCCTTTATATCAAATTAGTATCACAAAATTGATTGAAGCGCTAAGAAATTATGAAAACAGCAGCTTTGAGAAACAAAGCAAACTAGATTAAAATTTGAAATCATATAAACATCAAGATGTAAAGAAACAGAAAAAATATTACAAGGTTTTTAATTATGAGAGCAGTGGATTTAATTTTATCTTTCTGTTTAAATATTCAGGGAAAAGCATTTGGAAAAACTTATTGGATACGAAAATGTTTATGTTCATTAGTCATTACTCATTACTCTTCAATTTCAACGCAAAGAGTAATACTAAAGTATGTTAATTAAATGAAAAAGGAGTTAAATGGGTGAAATTCTGTTGAAATGACGTCATTTTGCTTGAGTTCGCGTGTATCGACCAAGGTCGGTTAGATTTCATGATTATTAATTCACTTCTATTCTGCCGCACAATGTCATGTTGCTTTTTAGTGGAATAACAAATAACTATAATAGCGTCTTCCTCCACATAACATAATGCCATATTTTTAGTTTGTTGGTGTCAGTTAAAAACCTGTTTGGTAATTCGTTAATGAAGAATTATTACGATTTAAGTTTGAAAGCGCCAGAACGATTACGCCATAGCTTTGCCTTTCGCGATTTTCTTTGTAACTGAGTTAGTCATCACTATCTCATTTCGTAATTAAAACTTTATAATTAGATATGATTTTTTTGAATTTGTGTGAAGGTTATTCGTTTATTTATAAACACATTTATTTGATACCAACTTCGACAGTATTAGAGGGGACGAAAAGGAAAATTGTCCCCATTTTCGTTAAATTATGATAACTTGTAATAAATTCTGTCTTTGTTTGGAATGCATATACAGCGTGTTCACCTGCTGCGTGGGTGGAGGATAATTCTTTCCTTGAGTAATGGTAAAGAAAAAGCTGCACACAAAAAAAAATTATATTGAAGTATACAGAGTGTTTAGTTTTGGCGGCGCACGATGCAAGTCTGTTCTTGTTAATGAAATACCTTGTATATTATTACCTTTTTAAATGTCCTTCATCAATATTCCCTGTATCCATCTATCTTAGTTTTTGAGATAATTGACATAATTTGAGACTTTTGGGAAATGCCGCTCTTTCTTTTTGTGGCTGATGTATTAAATGTCTTACTCGCTAGGGCGGTGATTCAAATTTTATTTGATTGAGTATTTCATAGAGTTTTCGGCAATATATGGAAAAATGTTTCATATCAACTAGCGTCTACAAGATGGTTATCGAAATCGTTGTTATGTTTGATTCTCTTTTTTAATGAAACACGCTGTATATTTTTCCAGAATCTGATAGAAAAAAAAACATTACGCGTGTTTTCCACACTGTGTATCGTAATTGCATAAAATGATCGGGATGGGTATTAATAGTTCTATGGTTTGCTTCGTCGGCTCATACACGCAGAGAAACGTTTACTTGTATCAAGACTATCCGTCTCAATTCAAGACAATTACTGTTTCAATTATCCACAATTGAACTGTTTTAAATCAAAAGAAATATTTTCTTAGTGCTTTTTTCTCCACTTAAGAAAAGTATATACTTGTAATGAAATAATTATATTTCTTTGACATTTGTTAACTTGATTCAAGAAAATCTTACAGAAAATTTGAAGAAAACGATTCTTAGTATAAGTAAATGGCCGTTATAACGCAAAACAATATTTTCTTAAGGATAGTAAATAGTTTTCTTAAAATAAAGCATTTATTTATTTAGAATTCTTGAAATGCATATTTATTTATATCTCACATTATTAATTGCACTTACCTTGTTTAAAACAGTACGACATATCCGTACATAATGTAATAAGTTATTCCCATTGCTTGTGATTTTAAAAAAGCTAAGGTAGAGATTATCTACAGAGTGATGTTCAAACAAAAGTGAACTTAATGTAGAAGCACACAAGAAAAGAGGACCTAGAAACAATAACCAAGATAATGCTAAATAGCTCATGGTATTGATGAAATCACTCTCAGCAAAAGCAGTGTGAGAACAGAAAAGCACTAACTTTTTTTATTTCTGCCCACATTGCTGTTCATCTCTCAGTTTATGCCACTAATCTTCAAAAACAGCAACTGAAATACTTCCTGGCGTCACGTAGTTCCAGTAGTTATAGCTATGCCATTCTAGAGAGTAGCGACAGAAACCGGAATGCAGATGCCATACTTACATCCATACAATGATATAACCTTCAACGTACAACGTTTCATAAACATTTTCAAAAGGTACCGGTTAATGTAATATTTTTTTTTTCTTTTTATTACTATTCACTAGGTGTATAAATTTAACTATGGTTTTTTTAATATATAATAAATAATATTAATAAAGGGATAAATAAACTTAAATGTTCACTCGTTAATTATTAAACTACATAAAAATAATCCCTATGTAATTACATAATTAAAATAATTTAATTATACTGTAAAAGAAATTCTAGAATTCTCTATTAGATTCCGGAAAAATATACAGGTGTTTCGTTTAGAAAAATTGAGATAACATGGATCAAACCTGGCAACGATATCCATAGCCATCTTGAAAAATCTAATTGATATAAAAAAATCTGCCGTGCATCGCCGAAATCTCCAAGAAAGTACTCAATCGAATAAAATTTGAATCGGCGCTCTGGCGTATAAGGCATTTAAGATATCGGTCGTTAAAGAAACAGCGACATTTCACAAAAATCTCAAAGTATGTCAATTATCTCAAAAACTAAGATAAATGAGTATAGAGAATATTGAAGAAAATAAGAATTGAAGAGAGGTATCCAAAAACATAATCATATACAGGCTGTTATCTAAATTGATCAGGAAAGGAATAATCTTCCGCTCACGCACTATGGCTTGATAGGCCGTTTTGTTAACATCCCCCTTAAATCCCTTTTTTATTCAACTACACTAATTAGCCATAAATTAAGCTTCAGATAAAAAATAAAGGTTATTTATCGCTATTTAAATGGTTTTAGTAATACTTCGCATTAATTTGATGCAAAGCTGATTTAGTTTGTGTAAATAACTACAAAGCGTATTTCATTGCATTTTTTTTACAAATAATTAGACATATGAATGGAATTATAAAAAATATTAACAAACAACAAATCGAAATTACCAAAAAAAATCAACTTGTACTGGAGTATTGAAAACTGCCAAATTGGAAAAAAGTTCAAAAATAAGCAACTTTTTCCTTTCACACTAATTTTATAATTTTCAGGAGAAAGTGCAAAATTTGGTAGTTAAAAGGTCACGTGATTGCTTATCTGCATGTGATTTGACATGTTTTTACACAAAAATAAATGACGAAATCAACATTTATTTATATTAATTAATCATAGGTTTTCCCATATGATGCGGAGTTGTTGATGTGCGACACTGTATATTGGGTACATGTTAATCCGCCAACATCGTGAAATCATTCATAGCCAACGGCGCCGACTAGGTGGGTGTTGCGTGTCCTGAGCACCCACAGGAAAAAAGAATTATTTTATTTTTCTTGGGCACCCATACATATTTTTCTGTGGGTACTCAAGCCTCGGAGTGTCCACGTAGTCGACCCATAGTCAAAGTTGAGTCAATATTGTGTAATAGCAATATCATATATTAACCAATAATGAATCACCTAAGCCTTGCTAAGATTGGCACTCTATTAGAAGGATAATGTCGATGCAGCTTCAAAGCCGACGTCAGGCCAATATCTAAATACCAATCGCGATTTACAGCCAATTGTACTATATTGGCCCGATATCTAGCCGTTGTTTAGCCAATAATATGTGATTCTACTTGGAAACGAATTACTAAATCGGATTAAAAGAGAAATTATCATTAAAACAATGAAAATAGATTACTAAACAATTCTTGGAAAATATTTTTATGGGAGGGATATTTCACAAGTTATAGGCACGGTGCG
Source organism: Dynastes maya (assembly GCA_029619315.2). Taxonomy (NCBI): domain Eukaryota; kingdom Metazoa; phylum Arthropoda; class Insecta; order Coleoptera; family Scarabaeidae; genus Dynastes; species Dynastes maya. The sequence continues at coordinate 32,355,891 of JAROYE020000006.1, read as the reverse complement.
CTACTTTTTTTTCACCCTGTGTAATTTACTTATTGTTCTAATCCATTTGAATATAGCATGCAACATGCTTAAATTATTGTTTCAAGTTTAATCTGTTGTTTTTAATATTTTCAGCCGCTCTAAGAAGTTTTGGTTCAAAAATTAGTTCCTTATTTGAAAGGAAAAAGAAAGAAACTGACGAAGCGGTCGATAAAGTCGAAGAAGTGGTGCAAGATGCAGCGGTAGGTGCAGCAGATACATTGAAACAAACCAAGGAAGAAGCTGCTTCGGCTGCCGAGTCCTCAGGTAAGCATCAGATGAAAGTCGTCAGCATTTTAAAGATTTAAAGTCTCGTAATGTACTCTTTCTAGTTGTTGAAGCAAAAGAAGCATTCGATGCGGAGCTAAATAAAGCGGAGAAAACCATCGACAACAAAATCAAACAAACTGCACAAAGCGTAGATCAAAAAGTTCATGATGTCAATCAATACGCCGAGCAAAAGCGTAGCGATGTAGCTCAAGGTATAAAAGCTACCGGAGAAGCTATTGACGCTTCCGCTAAACAAACTGCTGATTCAATTAATAGAAAAGTGCATGATGCTAATAAATATGCAGAAGATAAGAAACAAGAATTGGCACAAGGTATAAACCAAGGTATTCATAATATTAATATTTATGCTGACGAAAAGAAGAAACAACTTGGTGAAGGTATTAACCAGGGAATTCATAACACGGCACAACTTGTTGAGGAAAAGAAGAGGCAAACGAATGAAGGAATTAACCAAGGAGTACGAAACGTAGCAAGTTTCGCTGAAGAAAAGAAGAGACAAGCTAACGAGGGTGTCCAACAAGGAGTACAAAATGTAGCCCATTTTGCTGAAGAAAAGAAGAGACAAGCTAACGAGGGTGTCCAACAAGGAGTACAAAATGTAAATCAAAAAGTCCAAGATGTGAATAGATTTGCAGAGGAAAAGAAACACGAAGTTGCTCAAGGTATTAGAAACACAGGTCAAGCTATTGATAGCAAGTTAAAAGAGACGGCAGAAGGGGTTAACAAAAAAATCGATGATGCAAACAAATTGGCGGAACAGAAAAAACAAGAAACTGGACAGGGTTTACAATCAACAGCCGAAGCTATTAACCAAAGGATTCACGACGCTAACAAATATGCCGAACAAAAGAAGCAGGTTGCACAGCAGGGATTAAGAAGTACAGCGGATTCAATAAATCAAAAGATCCACGATACCACTAAATATACTGAACAGAAGAAACAAGAATTTGCTCAAGGTATCAATCAAACCGCCCAAGACACTAACAAATATGCGGAAGAGAAGAAAAAGGAATTTGAACAAGGTGTAAGGACGACGAATGAGAATTTGCACCGATTTGCAGAAGAGAAAAAGCATGCGGCAGAAGAAGGTTTGAAAAGTACGGGTCAGGCTGTCGATAATAAATTGCGGGAAGGTATGAACGTATTCGGTCAAAAATTGGATGATGCCAATCGAGGTGCTAACGAGAAAGCGAAAGAAATCGAAGGCAACTGGAAGAATTTCGAAAGCAGTGCCGCGAGTAAAATGGGTCAAGTTACCGGCGCTATCAATCAAGGAATCCATAATACCGGTAGCTATATGGATAATAAGCGAAACCAAGCAGCAGCTGGCGTAGAGGATCTCGAGAAAGAAACGGAGAAAGGAATGAAGGAAGCTGATGATTTTGCGTCATCTCTGTTTAGTAAAACAAAAGGAGTGTTATCTCATAAATAAGGTAATGAAAATGAATCTTTTAGTTTTTTTTACACTTTTAACTTGTTAGAATTATTAACATAAAAAGAATTGTTCTTTATTCGTGGCTCTCTATTGTTAAATCAAAACAAATTACCTGCTTATCATAGTTAATTCCAGTATATCTCATATCTCTTATATAATACACTTCCTATTTGATAAAGTATGTTAATGCAATGTGTTATATGAAAAATAGTCAAATAACGATCTAACTAAATCGAACAGGGAAATTGTATACAATTTTATTTGTGAGCGCTATGCTATAAATAATAATACTATAAACAATAATGCTATGCTAACAATATAGATCAATGATTTTCAAGAAATGTCCATTTAAATTCCACTATTTTGAAAGAAAAAAGGTTTTGAATATATCGCCTAAGCGTAAATGCAACCACATAATGTATAAACCAGAAAACCATTATTATTTCAGCGGGATGACGTCACGAAAAGCCTGACTAGATTAGCGCGGGTTTCATCTATGTTCAAAATGAAAGATTTGTTTTTGAATTTTTAGGACGCAAGTAATAAGTTAGTATCAGTATAACATGCCTCAAAATCCTTAATTTTTTATGTATTTTGTTATTATCATGATAGTGTAAAACGTGTAAATTCTTATTAGTACTGCCTAGGATACGGTAGCTGTTAGCATATTGATTTGATTAGCATACGTGCATACTAAACTGTGTTAAAAATGTGAAGGAACACGTTCTTCTTTTATGCTTCTGCTTATCCTTCATACATATCAATATAATATGTAATTTCGATTCTTCAAAGTTTGAATTCAATGGGTAACAAATTTGTCGAAATTTTATGTTGGTTTGCTCCTTTTTCAAATCCTCTATCTAATTGTGGAAAACGTACTTTTCTGAATGACTATCGTTTTTGTGTTGCTGTTTTTTTAATTTGTATCGTTTTTCTTCGAGTAGATCGCAGTTCTCTTTACCGAAATTAAAAAATATGTGGTTAAAATCTATTAAAGTATTTAAGAGTATCAATAAATTAGTTAAATACTTTTAACAGATTGGAAAACATTTTAATTTCTAATAGTTACGCCGGATTATTTTGAATAGTTGTCATCTATTTTAATACGTGATACATAGTGCTTTTCAAAATCTAACGTAGTTATGCTGGTTTTAGTTTCGAAATCGAATAGGAGCAAAAATAATTAATGATCAAACTGTTTGGAACCAATGAGGTATTATTCGAATCGAAACGGTAACCCGCTAACCATAGATAAGTAATATTTATAGATGTTGAGGTCCTATATTACCGATGTCAACAATAGCAAAGACACAAACCTAAGAACTTCAGCGCTTGCAACGTCAGTTTGCCGATATTGGTTTCTCTTCGCGAGAAATTTAATTCGGGTACTTCGGGTATTATTCAAGAAATTGGTTTGATTATGTTTCAAGTCAAATGAATTTGCAATTTCTTTCCACAATTACTTTGTTTGAAACTGTTTTGTGTTCGAATTGTGTAGTTTGTTGAGTTTGTTTTAAGCAGTAGATTGCAACTATCCACCATACCCAAATAATGCAATACTACTTCATACGAATTTAAAAGTTACAAACAAAATAAGATATAGAAAGAAAATATAAATTTCATTAACTTGAAAATAGACCTACAATATTTATTCTGTCTACTATAGCCTAATGTGTGCGTTATAAGTTATACAAAGCAGGGAAATGGGAAAATATATTGAGATATTTTAAAACAATTAAAAGTATTAAATTGGGTGACAATCTGTTCCATTTATTATTTCTGGTGCTTTACTTACAAAGATAATTTCTTTTATCAAATTACTTACAGTTATTCGTGTGTAGTGTATCTGATCTACTCTTTTCAAATGAAACTTGATATCCTCTTGAATAAACCTCCCCAATCCCCTTCTATGACTTGTTCGGTTAGATCTTGCTTGATTTACTTCTTCAAACTGTTGTTGTTTAGTTTTAGCACTTTTTAGCTTATATTTAAGCTTATATTGGGCTTTTTAAATTAAAATTTATAAATGAATCTTCAAAATATATCTGTTTACTGTCAGAATTTTCCGTTTCTTCTTCTTGTTTATGCGTTGTCGGTGCTGCCAATCCAACGACTTGATACTTTTAATTTTGATGTTGTGATGTTCGTTTACGGTACTGTAGATTCTTGCTTGGATTCCAAATATAGTGTTTCGTATGTGTGTTTATGTCATTTTTACAAATTATATTTCCAAAATGTAAATTATTTAAATTAATCGGAATTTTGATTATCCCCTGTAAAATAACGTTAATGGAGTATTTTTTTTTTTTTAATAAAAGTATCAATCATCAAAATGCCAGAATTCGAATAATAACCCATCCGAATTTTGCAAATACTACGTTAAAATCTAATATTTTACGAATATTGATCGAAATTAATGTATTGAAGTGTGAACGCGCGCACTTCAGGTGAGATGTCCCACTACAATATATACTTGTAATATTTATTATCGCCCTTTTTTCTTAATATGATCTATGAATTGTAATTCAGTACTCTTTTAAAATAGTACACATTTTTAGTCCATACATTACATATAAATACAATACTGTAATTAACAATATCATCAAAAACTTGATGTTTTACAGGAAAATAAAAAGGTTACCCATACATTTACAATTTCTTTAGAGATGTGAAATATATACATTTCTTTTGCAACTTGTGGCAATGATGTAATTATTATGTGCAATATCTGTCGAAATAGATAAGAAAAATATGTTGAAGGCAAGCATAGCGCATGGTGCAAGTAGTTTCTGGCTTCAATAATGGAGTGGATTTCGCCTTCTGGGACTGTCGTTAATTTTGCCCTAGATACACCACAATTTTTTAAGCGCTTCAGCAGTTTCTTGCCAATGAACCCTGCCACATACGTTTTTGAAGCCACTGCCGCTTGATTTGCACTAACACCACAGGACCACAGTATAGTCCAGCGTTGCCAGGGGTACCAACATAAAAGTACTTTAGCTAGACGAACAGAAATCAGAAAATCCGTAAATTGTACTAATTTCACTTGCTGCTGTATATCACGTACTGCCAATTACCATCCTTTTATAGATGCCACACGCAGAAAATAAGAAAATACTAAAAAATAAAAGAAATTAGCTTGCCAATGGACTGATTTAGTTCTATTCAATTTTTTTTGCACCTGAAAGTTTTAGTTGAACGACCGAATGAAAAAGGTACCCTCGTTTTCTAAAAGTAACACTTTGGTACTGCAGCACTAAAAATGCGCTACACATAGTGCTTTAGCACTACTTCTGGCAACGCTGGTATAGTCTACTATACTGTGACTAACACTCACAAATGTACATTTTTCTCTAAAATAACAGGCGGTATCAAAACTGTTTACTTTATCGATCTTGTGTTTGAAAATGGTAAATACGTTGACCAAGACCAATGGAAATTACAGTAGAATTTTTGGACGAAAATTTGAAAATCCTTTTACCCAATACTCAACCTCTTTAATCCAATATTTAATCAATTAAATGCAATTAATGACACTTTTTTCTAAATAAGGTTGTATGTTAGAAAATTAATCATGTTATATCTATTTCAGATATATTCTAAACCGAATTTGACGAGAAAATCTTCATCACAGGAGATTCATCTAGTCTGATAGTTGGATATTTTACTTTTACATAATATACAAATAAGTATGTATGTTGTTTTTCATGAAATGGAAATAAAAGGTACTGCAGCAGTGAAAATACTAAAGGGCCAGTTGTACGAAAAGCGTTCAATGTTGATCGCCGTTCATCAATGGCTTAACACAACGCTTGCGTTGTAGAAAAGCAAATCGCAGTTCAACATTCGATCTAAACATCGATTTACTAAACGTAGGGTTACCAGATGAAGTTTACCCATCTCTTGACATTTTCTTTTAAAATCCGGACGCTATGATATTGTCATAATAAATTAAGTCTTTTCTTCAAAAATCACTTATATTATTAAATATCGCAAAATTAAATACTAGAATTGTGAGTTTTCAAGGCTTTATTTTATACTGACAACAGCTTCTTCATTGTGCTTGCTTCAGTAAGTGACCTAACAAGTAACAGCACAAAAACAACATAAACTTGTACGATTCCCTCAAGAAGCTAAGTTTATAGCACCAAACATGGGTGGCACCCGGTGCGGTGTTTTCACCCCATTAAAATTTAAATTTAACACTGAATAAAATAAAAAATTCAATAAGCGTAAAGTATAATTTTAATGGAAAATGGAAAAAAGTGGGGAAATTTTACTTTTAAGATATTTTATTTCTGACTTTAACAACTGCTAATGCAGAAATCACATCTCCAGAATTAATATTTTGTGTTTCTTTGTGTTTTGATATTCAATATGATAAGATAATCTCCTATCGCTAATTGTAGATCTTAGTAGTTTTTAGTTAATTTCAATTTGATAAAACTCCTCTTACACGGAGCAATTAATACGCAAATTGCCATAAACAATTTTAGAGCGACCGTAACATTTGGGTTGGATTAAAAAAAATCCTATTCCACAATGAATTTTAAAAAAATTAAAGGTAGCCAATCATTTGAAAGTCACACTGGCTGCTTTTAAATGCCTTCTAAATGTTGGAGAAAACATTATTTCTTTCATACATTTTTTAAAGTTTTTGTAAGTTTCATTTTTTTTTTAATCGCGGGTGGGTGTCACCTCAAGCCCCTGTTAGCTATGGCACTGGCGCCAAACAGTAAGTAAACGAAAAATGAAATTTTCACTCGCTTTAATTTTACTTCCCAAACAATAAGTAAACGAAAAACGAAATTTTCACTCCCTTTAATTTTACCTCACCGTAACTATTATCATTTGAATGGGTACTAATTTTTTCTAGTTTAAATTGATTATTTGATTAAAAGAGTGTTTCAAACTTTTCGTTAATAAGTCTGGCAAATTTTTTTTCTTTGACAACCCAGACGGATTTTCCCCGAATGGCCGCATCATCCCCGTACTGCCGTACAATCCCCGGCCGGACGACCCCGGATATGCTAAAAATCTCGACGCCTGGTAACTAACTAAATGTTAATTTGTGGCCGTTCAACAGTCGATCAACTAAACTCCTTGTCATTTTTCGACAAACATAACCATTATAGATATACGATGCATGTTCTGTACAGTTAAACTGCCTTTTGTAAATAAGCACTACGTACCTTTTAAAAAATTGAGTTTAATGGTAAACAGATAATACTTGTGTACACTTTTCTGTTATTGACGTTTATGAGAATATGACGTAAACATCACTTTTTCGGTATTGACATTTACGTCATATTTTGGAATTACACTGTTTGCACGGGAATATTACACATTACGTAACACTTGTCTGTACAACTATACAGTGATATTAATTCCTATTATTAGGCGTTCTACTGAACTAAGTTAAATTAAACTGCGTTTACCCTTGATCCGTCGATTAGTTAACATAAACTTGAGTGTTTTTTGAACAATTGGCCCTTAGAAGAACTACTTTATTGGCCGTTATTGGTACTTCGACGATTCGAATACAGCGATAACAGCGAAAAAACAAGATTGTCATAAGCAAGTATTGCAATTTTAAAAATTTGTGTTGGTTACCGATTTAAGTAGTTTCGAGAGAATTTATTTTGTTAGATTTTTATTACGATAAGGCTTTGCTGATGCAATTTTATCTACATCGAAAAGTAGTGTATATTCATTTTATTAAATTAATATTGCAAAAAATATTTAACACTAAACCACGACACCGCATTAGATTGTAAAAATAAGTGTCTATATACTATACCGTCAATTGTGTTACAGTGGTTGTAATTGCTATATAATGTAAAAAGCAGCACATTTCAAATTAATAACTAGCATTTAGTTTAGTTTGTTATATGTTTTTACTACTGATGATATTTATGTTTCATTTGCACGTGATAATTCAAAGTCAATACGAATGTAGTGCTGAAATGGTGTGCCTTTGTAATGTATTTTGTAATTGAATTGCTATTCAATGCAGTAATCAAAACATTATTTTGTACCATTTTTATATATAATGAAAGCACACTATATGTGTGTGCATAATTTTTATGTGTATTGTATAGTGTGAACTTGATATAGACTACAGGAACTCCATGTATTTTTGGCTTAATTGGTGAGAAATAAAATTACTTTAAACCTATTTGCAATTATATTTATTATAAATGTCTGTCCCGTTTACGTAGTATATTTACATTAGATGTAACAGTTCTATTGTCGAAGTGGAAGTATATACAAATACACATATCAAGAATTCGAGTGCGCTTTAGGTGTGTAGTAATTTGATAAGTAAATAAAATTTAGGATAATATATTTTAATACCATTATTCACATTATTTTGTGTATACAGGTGTTTCACAAGGAACTGCATCGATTAATATATGAAAGAGTACACATTGGAAAATTCTGAAAACTTAGTAATATATATTAAAGCCTACATGTACTACTGAACTAAAATATTTTTAATAATCTAAGACTTCCGGTTATACCGGAAGTAACTTGTCTGTTATTTTATTCATTCTATATATTATTACATTTTTAAATACCTAGTTCAATTTTAAGGTTTATTTCATCAAACAACTATGTTGCTATATCTAACCATATTTGAAATATTTGCATTTTTTGAAAATTTTTGACGGACAGCTTTCCGAAATACAATTTTAAACTAGCAAGTGTCCGTCAATTTTTGTTGTATTATTGGGCGGAGCGTTAAGTTACGGAATACATTTCGCACTACTAGGCATCGATTACTATGATCTTTAGCTAACCCTATTAGAATTTTGCCGAATTCAGAGGTGTTCCAACCTCCGGTAGGTATTTTTACCCTGCTAAATAAGAGACACACGGTTGGCCTACGGCTTTACTTCCTTATTTGAGAAGAAGGCATATGCTCCGATTTTTATCTGTAATTAAAAACCAATCGTCCCGGTTAATGTATGTGCAACAAAATGGAAAAACTGCATGTAGCACACAAAAAAAAAAACAGAAATGTGCGAGTCAGACGGATTAACGTTTGAACGTTTTACGATTAATGTCGCAAACACACAACGACAGCGAAAGTGAATAAAGAATAAAATTATACTCCCTCCGTCCGAAAATATGGTATACATTTGAAATTTTTTTGAAAATTAATGAGACATTAGTAAAGAATTATAATTAAATATACTTAGTTGGAAATTCTGATGCTAGGCAAACAACTAATACATAGTTGGCTGTTGTCCGATTTTGTTTGTGTCAAAAACGTCAATAGAGTTAAAACGTCATTTCATGAAAATTAATTTTACACACGCTCTGTTCACAAAATGGCAGATATTGTTATAAATAATGAAGTAAGCTTGTTGAAAAGGAATTCCAAGTTCAAGCAATTAACCGGTGAGCAACGTCATGGTATATTACAAAAATTGTTGCAGTTGAACGAAGGCCAGAAGCTGAAGCATGGGAGTATAAATAAAGTTGCAGCTAAATTTGGGGTAACTCGTTTGTCCGTGTCTAGAATTTGGAAAGTGGCTCAAAAACAGTGCAATGACGGTAAAATTTGTGCTGATGTTACTTCAAAAAAGAAAGGTAAATGTGGACAGAAACGTAAAGATTATTCTGAACAGTTAGCCAAAGTTAAAGACGTTTCTTTCAATCGTCGAGGGTCAATTCGTAGTCTGTCTTTTGCTGTCGATATTCCAAAGTCTACATTGTTCGACATTTACAAACGAGGAAAGAAAATAAAGCGTATATCTTCTACTGTTAAACCTTTGTTAACAAATCAAAACAAGTTAGAGAGATTAAAGTTTTGTTTGTCGAAAGTGAGACCGAATGGACGTTTTGAAGATTTGTACGATTATGTCCACATAGACGAAAAATGGTTTTATTTAACGCAAAACGAGCGCTCTTATTACATTATGATAGACGAAGAAGAACCCTACCGAAGTTGCAAGAGCAAACGTTTTATAACCAAAGTGATGTTTATGGCTGCTGTCCCCGACCACGTTACGATTCACATTGAAAACAATTTTTTAACGGAAGAATTGGTATATGGCCTTTTGTTTATCAAGAACCGGCTAAGCGACACTCGAAAAATAGACCTAAAGGAACTTTGGTAAAAAAAAATGTGGAGTCCCTCAATTCAGCAGAATGTAGAAAAATGATTCTTGAGAACGTCATTCCGGCGATCAAATTAAAGTTTCCCATAAGTCATAAGCAAAAACCGATATTTATACAACAGGATAATGCAAAACCTCATGTTTGCGACGACGATGAAGAACTTCTGGCTCATGGTTCTGCAGATGGTTGGTCCATTCAGGTTAAATCACAACCACCAAACAGTCCCGATTTAAACGTTTTGGATCTTGGCTTTTTCAATTCCATACAATCTTTGCAACATAAAGCTTTGCCAAAAACAGTTGACGAATTGATCGAATGTGTTGAAAAAACCCTTTGACGATTTAGACAGAGAGACCCTTGACAATGTTTTTCTAACATTGCAGACCTGTATGGAATCAATTATGTTGGTTGAAGGAGGAAATTCGTATAAGATTCCCCACATCAATAAGGCCAAACTTCGGCGTGAAGGACGCTTACCATCTAGTTTAGTGTGTTCCCAAGAAGCCGTAGACAAAGCTAGATCCCTTATTAATTAAATTTTGTTCATAATTATATTAAATAGTACACCAATTTAATAGGAGTATGTAATTGATTAAAATTGTAAATGTATACCATAAATTCGGACAAAAATTCCAAATGTATACCATATTTTCGGACGGAGAGAGTAGTTTTTTTCACATTTAGCATTGCAATCATTGCAATGCTATATACAACGTATACAGTGCAGGACTGAAGTCCGAAACGAACTGCCCTAACAGAAGATAATATGATTTAAATTATTGTACAATTTGTTGCGCAACCACGGCAAATAAGGTGATAATTGTTGCCAGATTTACATAATATTAAAATTGACCCAGCAATTTTGAATGGTTCGTGCCGTCATAAAAGTAATAACACAAAAAGCCCAAAAAATAGACATATTGTCTATCAAACTAACATATTTAAACAAACTTACCATAATTAGTTAATTGCAATAATAATAGAACAAGGTAAAATGAGAGAAAATAACTAGAACAAAGAAGGATCATATGACAAATGCAGAATATAATAAACAAGAATAATTTACGCTTTTGGAATTGAGATTTGACAGTTTGGCAATTGTTAGATTACTTTACTTAGCAATGAGCTCTTTAGATCAGTCTGGTGTCACAAGAAACAATTTGGCGCTCTTTTCTAGCCAACTTTGCGCAATAACAAAAACAGATTACTAAAACATTTACTGCTTCATATCGTCATATTTCATAAGTTAAAGTATAACATTCCCTTATATCGTTCTTACCTTTCCAAAAACGTAAAAATATACAGGCTGTTCTATTTAAAATAAGATAGTTGACGTCACTTCCGGTGAAACCGGAAATACAATTGAAATGCTGATAATGGCAAAAGTTAATTTACAAATAATATAAATCGACCTATTTTTTTCTTAATGCTAGCTTCTGTCGTTCAAAAGTTAGCATGGGAGGAGGGACACTAGGCCCGCACTGTATAAATTACGATGACATGATTTTCACAATAAAGTGTCATAATCTGTCACCTGTATTTTCAATAGTGTATTACTCTTGTATTATGTGTGATTACGATGGTTGATAGTAGTAGAATAAAAAGCAATTTACTTTTACGCCATTCATTTAATTACTCTCCTCTCCGTTACATACATTCATGATGTTGTCTCAGGTTATTACCCATACCGGTTAATATACATACATGTTAACTTAACCTACAACTATTAACCCTACACCACATCCCCTCTTCTTAGCTGTAGCTCTCCAAATATTTGGGTCTTCTAATGGTTCTTCTAGGTCTGCCATGTATGTAGTTTTGTTTTCCCTGTTCAGTTGTATCAGTCACTAACTTTTCCTCGCTGCGCTGTTCTCTAGTAGGTGTTTTCTTGGTCGATCCTTCTTCTCCGTTGTTCTTCTTGGGTTTCCCATCTCCAAGCGGCTGAAGATGTTTTCTGTTTCTTCTTATTATCCCTGTAGGCGTCTCTACATCGTATGATCTTGGTTCGGTTCTGTCATTAACAATAATTCCTTCCGTCTTCTCGTTTGTTATGAACACTCTCTCTCCTGGCTTTAGCGGTTTTAATGACTTAGCTCTGTGCCTTCTGTTGTAATTCCTTATTTGTTTCTGTTTCTGCACCTTCATGTTCGCTTGCATTTCTTTGTGGTTTGGAAGTTTCGGTTTTAAGTGTTTGTTGTGTATCGGTATTCTTTCTCTCAGGTTTCTTCCCATGAGTAGCTGTGCTGGTGATGCCCCGCACGATAAAGGCGTATTTCGATATGCTAACAAACCTAAGAAAACGTCTTCACTTCGCTTTAATATCCTCTTCAGCGATTTAACGGCGCTTTCGGCCAAGCCGTTAGACTGTGCATAACGTGGACTGCTGGAAATCCATTTAAAATTATACTTCTCAGCGAATTCTCTAAATTCTAGGCAATTGAACTGCCTTCCATTGTCCGATCTTACAACTTTAGGTATTCCGTGTCTCGAAAATGTCTCTTTCAAGCGTTGTATCACCGTCTCACTTCTTGTGTTTTCCAATTCATAAACTTCTGGGTATCTGCTATAATAGTCTTGTATTGCTACATATGTTTTAGCGTTTATTTCAAATAAGTCAACTCCGATGGTTTTCCAAGGTAAAGATTGGTTTTCTAAGGATAACATAGGTTCGTTGCCTGGTTTGGAGTTTTTCAGACAAACTTCACAGTTCTGCACTAACTCTTCTATATGGTTTCTTATGTATGGCCACCAAACAGAATTTCTTGCTCTAAGGTTAGTTTTTGTTTGTCCCAAGTGTCCTGAATGAAGATCTTGTAGTATTCTTCTCCTTAGTTTTTTGGGTATGATAATTCTGTCCCTATATGTCAAGATATTGTCACAAATCGAGATGTCTTCTTTGTATTTGTAGTACTCTCGTACACTATCATCACATCTTTCTCTTTCTGGCCAACCATTAGTCAAATATTGGGATATCTTCCTCAATATTGGATCTTCCTTTTGAGCACTTAAAATGTTACTTAAATGATCTACCTCATGGACTATCGATTGTACGAGTTTTTTATCGTCGTTAATGATATCCTCATCGTTGTAACCTTCATTCAAGGGTGCTCTAGAAAGTGCGTCCGGTACATGGAAATCTTTCCCGGGAACGAATTCCATTCTATATTGGAACTTCATGAGTCGCATACGAAATCGTTGCAATCGTGCCGTTAATTCATTAATCGGTTTCTTTTCCAACAACGACAATAGTGGTTTGTGGTCTGTTCTTATCACATATTCTTTGCCGTACGGAAATTGTTCCAATCTCTCTGACACCCAGGTAACAGCTAGAGCCTCTTTCTCTATTTGAGCGTATCGACGCTCTGCATCACTAAGTGTTTTAGAACAGAAATAAACAGGTTTCCACACACCCTCCGGGTGTAATTGTTCAAGTACCCCGCCTATACCATAACAGGAAGCATCTACACTGATTCTTGAATCATAATTCGTATTGAATTTCGCTAAAATTGGTGCGTTGGAAATTTGCGATTTCATTTCCTCAAAACACTTTTGGTGTGCCTGGTTCCATATGAAATCATTCTTCTCATGAAGCAATTCTCGTAAAGCTTGTGTTCTTTCTGACATATTAACAATAAACTTTGCGAAATACGTGAATAGTCCCAAAAATCTTCGAACTTCCGTTTTATCCTTTGGTGTTGGATAATCTAAAATGGCTTGAACATTTATATCATCCGGTTTTATACCCTTTTGTCCGATTATATAGCCTAAATACTTTATTTCGGTAGTTCCAATCTCGCACTTGTCCGCGTTCAAGGTAATATTGTGATTCTCTAGAATTTTCAAAACCTTTGTAAAATTTTTATTGTGTTCATTTACACAATTTCCTGTGACCAGGATATCGTCCGCGTGAACTACAACTGTGTCTAGTCCTTCGAACATATTTTTAAGAGTTCTTTGAAATACTTCCGGTGCACTGGAAATTCCAAATGGCAGGCGCTTGTACATGTATCTGCCAAAAGGAGTTATGAAAGTTGTATACTTCTGACTCTCTTTTGATAATTTCAATTGCCAAAATCCCGACGTACAATCTAGTTTGGAAAAATAGATGGCGTTTTGAAGTTTGGCAATTGTCTCTTCTACAGATGGTAGCTGGTACCTCTCTCGGATTACATGTTTGTTTAGATTTGTAAAATCTGTACAAATTCTTACCTTACCATTTCGCTTAGAAACCACCACCATCGGCGAACAAAATTCTGTAGCTTGGTTGACTTCAGTAATTACTCCGTTCTTAACCATTTCCTTTATTTCCTTTCGTACTGGTTCCATTAAGTGAATGGGTACCCTTCTTAACATTACCTAATCCTTGAAATATCTTAGGATATTGATTTTCAATTACAGCCTTTGTTAACATTTCTGTTTGCACCTCCTCAATTTTATACTCATGATTCCATTTGATTATATTGTTTTTCCAGAACTGGTCTACCTAATAGGTTCTCTGAACATTCGACAACATAGAATTTTACATTGGTTTGGAGATCTTTATAATGAGCTACCGTTTTAAATTTTCCTAACACTTTCAATTCCCTGTTGCCTTTCCCTGGACCTAAGAGTTTTGCTTTGGTTTTCTTTAATCTTACATTTGCTAACTTACTGTATGTATCTTTCGTCATAATAGTTTCATCTGCACCTGTATCCACTTTGAATTTTATTTCCGTTCCAAATACTTTTAGTTTCACAAACCATGGCGTTGACACAGCATTAATACTGATGATTTCCGAAATTTCATTCTCATCTGATGTATATTCAGATGTGTCGCTCATTTGAATACTTGAGACTACTTTTGTACGACATTGTTTAGCAAAATGCCCAATTCTTTTGCAACTATTACATTTCTCTTTAATTGCCGGACATTCTTTAAATCTGTGTTTAGGGATCTTGCCACATCTACTACATTTATTACTGTTTCTACCTTTTTGAAACTTTGATTGCGATGTTATCTGCTCCTGTTTTTCTACTTTCTTGAATTTATTCTTTTGAATTCTATCAACTTTTACTGTATTCTGTTCACGTAATTCTTTGTTCTGTTCCTTTACAGATTCTGATTGTGTAATTTTCTCTATTGCTTTTTCCAAGGTAAGTGCTTCGTCTAATTGTAACGTTTCAGATAGTCTATGGTCTAAAATTCCTACGACCAGTCTATCTCTGATTAACTCATCTGCTAATGTACCGAAGTTACATGTTTTTGCTAGAGCTATGACATTTGCTATATATTCTTTGCACGACTCACCTTCTTTTTGGCCTCTCATATTAAACTTTGCCCTTTCGTATATCACATTGCTGCGACTAATGAAATGCCCATCGAACAAGTCTTTTGTTCCTTTGTAAGTTCCTAACGCATCTTCTTTCTTCTGAAGAGTGTCTAAAACTTTTGAGACCTCGGGCCCCATATGCAATAGCAGATTGGTCACCTGGATTTTATCACTTTGAAAATTTAAGCCTGTTGCTATTCTAAATCTTTCATAATGTGTTATCCACTTTTCCCAATCAGATTTCTTAAAACTGAACGTTGGCGGCGCGGGAACAGATCCTATAACTGTATTATTAGGGTTATGTATCTGCAATTGTGCCACAATTTTTCGTAAATCGTCGACTTGCTTCTTTAATTCAACTTCAGAATTTGGGTTTGTCGCATCCATTTTCTCCTTTTTCTTTTTCAAACACCTGACACCATGTATTACTCTTGTATTATGTGTGATTACGATGGTTGATAGTAGTAGAATAAAAAGCAATTTACTTTTACGCCATTCATTTAATTACTCTCCTCTCCGTTACATACATTCATGATGTTGTCTCAGGTTATTACCCATACCGGTTAATATACATACATGTTAACTTAACCTACAACTATTAACCCTACACCACAAATAGTTAAAAAATATTTTCAATTGATTCATAATAACAAATGAAAAAGCAAGAAATACAATTTTAGGTACTATTGGTACTACATATTTATAAAAGTAGAATTCTATTAGGGATAATTTTCAAACATTGTATGAATTTGTTGAATTAATTTCTATATATTACTTGATAAATGTAGGTACTTTCCGCACATAATATTTCAAATTTGTTTCTTATGTGTAAACCAAAATAATTCTTGTAAAACGTCAACAAATTCATACGGAGGTTATAGTAGGTAAACGGGTTATGAATTCGAATTAGCAGTCATCCTCGATCCTCTTTGTTCGGGATTGTCGTATGCCATTCAATTCTATGCGTGTCGACTTGTTTTGTTTTCGAAACAAAGTATAGTTATCAGATAAGGGTTGCTGCTAGCTGGGGGGTAGGCAACATCAATACTCAACTGTTGTTTGGGTTTCCCCCACCTTGACTCGGATTTCAATTTAGTATGCAAAGACTAAATTATACACCCGTTGCAACACTTCACTTCTAAAATTATAATTGTTTTTATGTATCTTTTGCTTGACACAAACTTTATCACAAAATTGCTGAAAACAGAAGCTTGCTGGATACCTTTAAGATATTTTCTATGGTAAATCATTCATAAAAACATAAAAACATATCCCTCATTCAATATATTCAATATATTCAATATATTAAAAAATATAATGCAGTACAAAGTATGTAACAATGAATATTATAATTAAAAAAAACATTGGTATCGTGATTTAATGCTCTTTGAATATGTGTATGCATGACATACCATGTATGACAATTTATTGGTGTAATACCAGGTACAGATCTTGTTCATTCAGGTACATTAAAGACAGTCATGGTATATTTTATATTCATCTCCATAAAAATAATGGTAAACTGGGCCTTTACAGTAGAAACATGAAGCACATGGTTCGTGATGCGCTATTGGTTTCTTGAAGTGGTTCCGCAATCCAGCTACATCAGCAGCAAAAGGTAGTTTACAGGTATTGCAGTAATAATATCTTGTTCTTATGCAATTTTCTATTTCTTCTGCCGTTAGCGGTTTTGCAAATCTTGGATGGACCGAGTCATATTCTGTTCGTGATCCATTAGGTTTCGACATTTCTCTTAGACATTACATAATCAACTGAGATATCAGTTTCTTTGCGGTTTCCCATACAATAATATTCGCATTTCATGTTTATACTGTAATTAGAATACAATTTAAACGAATCTGATAATTTGACAATAAATTGACATATAACTACAATTGCGACATCTGAAGATTTTTATTGTAAATCTAATAGAGTGCGTACTATATATACACGAATTATGCCCCTACTCTTTTAAAAATTAAATATGTAACCAACAAATTCATACGCGAATTAAAATTATTTTTTCATTATAAACGAAAATTATCCAATTTTAAATTTCACCAATAAGAATATTAGTTGTAATAATCCCAATATAACAGGAGTCACTTCTAGCAGTTTATGATCGCACTCTACAATTTTCAAATTCTAACCAATTCTAACCTCTAGTCTGCGCTGTAAACATAAATTATAAATTGTAGTTTTATTAGAACTGGTTAGAACATAGAACGTATTTGTTCAATATGACCGATGAAGTTAATACAATTTTATCAAAAAAAGCAGAAGTTGACGAAAATTGTTCTAATGAAAAAATTGCGGAAGATAATCCTTACGCGTATTTAGAACGAGATTTTTCTTCTGAAAATTTTAAGATTGAAGTAAAAAATTTACCTAAGTACTATGGGATAAATGTATGTTTCAATAATACTTCAATTGGTTGATTTATTACTCTTCTTTTTGTTTAGGAATTTCGAAAACTATTAAATGATAAATTAAAGTTGGCTTCAAATAAAATAAAAGTTATCCGTAAAAACAGTCCTTTTATATTTGTCTGTTTCCGTAGCGACGAAGATAGAGAAAACGCAATTAAAGCTATTACAAATTTTAAATGGAAAGGGAAATTATTAACGGCAATAGTAAGTAACTTTATACATAGCCTACATTTTTTTATTGTATTCGTTTTAATAGAAAGCAAAACCAGCTCCAGATCCATTAGTTAAAAAGCGCAGGGATATCGAAAACAATGCGTCTAATAAGAAGTTTAAGCATGATGGTCGTTCCTTGGTTGAGAGATTAAAATCATCAACTGTACCATTATGGAATATTTCCTATGAAGAACAGGTGACCTACATTGATTTAATGACATTTCCTTCAATCCATAAAATTTTGTTAATGTGTATTTGGGTAATCCCGTACTTCACAACTCCCATTTCATATGATCATTGTTTATATACAAAAAGCAACGCAAAGTTGCAAAATTTGCATTGGCTATTTTAGTTGTCATTCGAGAATCATTTATTAGAAATATTTTAGTGTTTATATTTATTAGTTTAGTTTAGTTTTCTTTATTAAAAATTGTAGGAAAAATTAAATCATCAACGTTGCTATAATGCCATAGGTCACACTGTAAATGATAGGAAAGACATTTTGCAAAAAGCCATTGGATACTTGATCACATTTTAACAACCGTATATGTGTCGTGTGGTTTTAATAAGGAAATGAATAAATATGATTTTAATACTGATATAGTAATCTGGCAACATCGTTTGTTTACGCGCGTGCGCAGACGAGCCACATGAAGTGAGACCCGTAAATTGCAGGATTACCGTGTATCTGTTATCGTAATTATGTCTATAAATTTTAAATTTCAAAAACATGAAGTTTAAGTTGAAGAGAAGTATTACGGCTGTACTTATTGGGTCCACAAGGGTTGGATACTGGGTAGGGCAGCCAAAAATAAAACGATGAAGCAATAAACTAATTGCAAAAGAATCTGAACTATGTGAACAATTGAGGGAGTTTTATTTTTGGCTGCCCTACCCAGTATCGACCCCTTGCAGACATTATGAAGTTTATCATTCATATCTTCTGTGGAAATATGTAATTTAAAAGTTCAATTGTCTAATATAAAAAATAATAACTGCATGAATTTGAAATTTTTCCTTCTGTTTATTACAACATGCAATAGTAGACACAATTATTGGATTCACATATCTTTAAATGTTTTCCAGTTGAAAATGAAGGAGGAGGAAATTAGAAAAATTCTAACAAAGTTTGGAAATGATTTGGCACACCAGAATAGTGAACTGCAGGAGTGGTTGCAAACACAAAAAGAGATGTATAATGGATTACCCTGCGAGCTACTAACAATTAGACATTCAGAAAATATTAATGGGTAAGCCAAATTTGCTTGTTATAGAGAATGAATCTCTTATTTGTCAGTTTGTTATAAAAGAAATTCCAAAACTGCATTCAAAGAACATGAAAGTGTTTGTGGGAAACTAACACTTTTTCTCAAATCTTTAATTGAACCTCAGTACAAAGAATTGTATCTAAAATTAATTTAAAACTGTAAGTAGAACTCAGAAGTGTTTGAGAATTTCCACTGAAGCTTCAGGAAGGTGTACTTTTCTTCCTTCCTAAACAAAATTTGTCTCTGAAGTTTAGTTTTTTCATATGGACCTAGAGGGCCGTTGTGCAACTACATATCCATTGAAGCTGATCCATTTCCGCAGATTACAATAAATAAAATGTAAATTTCAACGAATTTACTATTTTCCACCGCACATCCAATGAAAGTTCACCTGCTATTAGCATGGGTGGCTGCTAGATTCCTTTTTGGGCAATCAAATATTTCGGCGCAATTTTAGGTTAAAGTCTGAACTCAGCAATAGACGCAGAACTGCAAAACTTGAGCTGTAGCCAGATTCAAGGTTTTTAAGCTCGAACATATAAAACCGAAGACTTTTGGAGAAATACAAATATAAACCAATTATTAGGCTTGTAGAATATACTAACTGCAACAAAAACTGTTCCTAAGAATATTTAAGATGTATGAAATTATCATCAGAGAGTTATGACGCGTCTAACATACCTTGTAAACCCTCCCTAGAGTCCAAATATTGTCCGTTACCAAAGAATTGGTGTTACTCCCCTTTCAACAACATTTGGATTTCTTCAAGCCAAGTTTTCCTTGCACCCTTACGACTTCAATTTCTTAGACAATTATAAACAATTTAGACCCCAACTGCACAAAATTCCATGTACAAGTACAACGATTTGAGAAGTCCCTTGTGAGTTTAAAAAGGAGAATCAGTAACGGCCCCAACTTCAAATGTTGACAAACATTCTATTTCTGTGTTTTTTGCGTACTATATACATATATTAGCTTTGTTCCAACAGAAATCACAAACTAGTCAGAGCCAATCATACCGCCTAGGAAACCAAATTTTTTCGGTACCTAATGCAATATCAACAAAAAACGGAGGAATATTTGAGCATTTGATTTAGCTTATTGATATAAATCATTCCTTAGAAATTTTAGTTTTGTGTATGAAGAAAATTTTTCTGTTATTGATTGTTCATAATAATAGTTCCAGCAACTGTTTTTATTGGGTGAACGATATAGTTCGATTTAAATTTTATTTAAATAATCCAGTTTTTATTTGAAATGTTTAGTTTCCCATTTTAGATAGTAAGATTTAATAAGTAACAAACGATTGTTTACTTTCTCGCTCTGTGTTTTCACTTCAAACATTTACGTTTTTTTTTGTTATAGGCAGTAAGATTCTTTAGCAGAATACAGTTATTTACTTTATGATTATGTAATTCTAGTTGATAGGTCGCAAATATTTTGAGTTAATTCTTTTATTAATTAAGCTCAGATTTTTGCTATTATGCGAATTATCAGAATAAACATTTTTTTTAGATCTCGAACTGGAATAAAGCATAGCGATATACTCGGTACCACTAACTAGTCGCGACTGGCTTGCATGCCAATCACAATTGAACTTATGAACTGACGAATATGGTGACGGAAGGGGCGCAGCACGCCGGTTGCAATCCGATAACTGTGTACGTTTAATATATTGCGATAGGCACCGCAAGAAATTAATTTCCTGGGCGGTATACTCTGAAATCAGTCATAAAACAGCCACGAATTTTTTTAGCCAATCAAATCGCGTCTGACTAGTTTGTGTTTTCTGCTGGAACAGCCTACTGTTTTTTGCAAACAGGATTAATGCTGTAGATAGCGATCGATACGACAAAATGTTTCACTCACATTAATAGATTTGCCCGATCTACTCACCCAAAGCATCGACAGTTACTTTCTGATGGGACACGATGGTTTATTATTTATTTATTTGCATGTCCAATTTTGTAATTATTATTTTTCGTTGTTCAATACTTGTGGAGTTTCCAGGATCCCCGTTTTCTCACTAGGGCAGACCATAGTCTACATTCCCCGTATTCCTCTTAGTTGTAGCTTCGTCTCTTTGTTGCTGGTGTCAGTCTTTATGAGGGCTGTAGGGGATCGTGATGCTCCTCGAGGCTGGTGTCACATCCACATCGTTACCGGCCGCTTGGTCTTGAAGTCTTCGAATCCTTACTTTTAGAGGAGGAGCTAAGTCATGCGGGTGTACCAAGTTCTTTACAAAGGAATGGCTGGACTCGTCGACTCTCTTCCATCGCTAGCTGTTTAATATGTTCTCTTAAGGACAGGTCGGTTCGGATTTGAATATTTCTGTACCATTGTGCCGATGCAATTGTTCTTAGTACACGGTTTTGTAATATCTCCAAGTTTTTAAATTGATAATTGGAAATAGTACACCAAGAGAGTGTCCCATAGGTTAATATTGGCCTCAGTGTGGATGTACGTATCCAGTAGGAGTTTCTTTTCTATATGAAGAAGGCTGTCCCTGCCCATGAAAGGGTAAAGCAGGTTTTTAGCTATAACGAACTTTCTCCTAATTCCCTCGACATGACCGACCCATGTTAATCTTCTACCTAGAGTTACGCCTAAATATTTCATCTGTTTGCTCCAAAGAATTCGAATGTTGCCAATGTTAATGTAGGATCAAGCATCTTTTCTGCTGTAAGTGAACGTGACATACTCATCTGGATTGATCGTCAGTATACATTTAACTGTCCTTGTTGAAAGTTGTTCTATCGCAGATTGAAGTCGTCATGTGAACAGCTTTTTTCGTCCTTACAGGCTCCATAAATGGCAACATTATCGGCGTAAATAGTCAGATCTGTCCCTGGGTGTTTTGGGATGAAAGTTCTATTTAACTAAATACAATGTTATTTCAGTTACATTTACAAATGTGATTAGCAATAATAAACGCTAACGGCATATTAATAAAAGCCAATTATGGGAGGGTGTATCAAACATAAACGGGACTCGTTTTTTAAAAAATGCTAACTTTATTTGACTAAGCTTACAAATATATATTATTTTTCTACATACTCTCCCGCTATACATTTTTCCCATTGGATTGGGAACTCTTCGGACGTTCGTGTAGCCATTGGAGCAAAAACGCTTCCATCGCTTCGTTGTCGTCGAAACGCTGGCCTCCAAACGCTTCTTGGAGGGGTCTAAAAAGATGGAAGTTACAAGATGTCAAGTCTGGACTATAGGGTGGATGTTCCAGCGTTTCCCATCATAATGCATTCAAATTTTGCATCGTGGCGTTGTCATGCAGAAGAATGATATTTCTGGCCGATTGCTTCTTCCTTTTCCTTCGAAATGATAATTTCGCGGCATCCAGTACTTCACAATAATATTGATTTCCCTCTATGAGATTTCGGACCGCCTCGATGTTGGCCTCGGTCACACTTGTCCTTGGGCGGCGATCATGGCTCTCGTTCTCGACCTTTTGACATGGTGTTGTCCCCATACTGTATCTGTAATCGCCGCAAAATTTCGGTTGGGTTCACCCCCTCCTTGGCCAAAAACTTGATGATAATTCGTTGCTCCACAGAGGCATGCACTTCTTTCTCGCTCATGGTTTCTTTTGATGCTAAAGGGATCCGAGAGAGTTGCGGTCGGTTCTCCCCTCTCTCTAACTATATAGGCTACCTGCGCATCAACCCCTTCCAGGTCTAGAAGCCCTCCGGAATTTTTAAGAAAATCAGTCCCGTTTATATTTGATACACCCTCGTAATTTAATCTTTGACACAATTTGGGATTTGTGACGAATATTGTTATAAAACAATCCAATATTAACGCTATTGGAAATAAAATATTGATAACTTGTTTTACTTTATGTCTTTCTTACATGTTTGAGCTATTGGATTAAACTTATGAGCGGTAATGTAAAATATAACCTTCTCATATCTATTTATAGGTACAGAAATAAATGCGAATTTACTGTTGGTTTAAATGAAGAAACGAAATTACCAACGGTAGGGTTCAGAATTGGTAGCTACGTAAATGGAGTAACTGGCGTGGGTCCAATTGACGATTTACCTCATATACCAGATTCGATGAAAATTGCTGTTAGGGTATTTGAAAACGGCGAGTTAGTGTTTTCAACTTTTCAGTATAACGTTTTTAGCTATATGAGAAATTTGTTCGTTCTTACAAATTGGAAGTTTATAATCCAGAACTTCAAACGGGACATTTTAAACAGTTAACAGCTCGGTCCGCAAGAAACCAGCTTATGTTAGTATTTGGAATGCATCCGCAGGATTTAAATGCGGAAGCAATTGCAAAATTCAAGGAGGATGTAGTTGAATATTTCGCAGAGGGCGAAGGAAAGGAAGCAAATGTCACGTCCATGTACTATCAAGAGTTAACAAAAAAGTAAGTTGAGCTTTATATAATTATATATTTTAAATAAAACATATCCACAAACCGTAATAATAAAAAATACATGTTTAAAATAAACTTATAGTGAATAAACTAGGCAAATAACACGAAGTATCGGCACACTCCTCACCACACAAAATATTAATTGAATTAATCCAGAACAGCTGTTTCGAGGACCTCATTATCAACCGAATTAATATTTTGTAATATGTAATACAAATATAACAGGTCCACTACTCATAAAATTATTTAATATATAAAAACAAAGCGACCGGTTTCGAGCTATACGCTCATCCTCAGGCCAGCTAGAAGGTACAAAACTAAATTACAAACTGTAATATGTAGATCTTGTTATTTTCATTTTTTTTAACAATTATATATAAAATAATATATACATAGTACATATATACACGTTGCGACACAGATCGGCTGTACATACAACATGAAGAAAACAACACAGTTCGACAACAACGCATATAACGATTTTTTTACAAAATATAACAAATGAGAATACAATGCTTATAGCAATTGTTTTTTTTTTAATTAAAATAACTTAAGATATATATTGTTGTGATATTAGTTTACCTTGTTGAAAGTAGGTTGAGATGTCAAATTTTGTATTATTTTACTTCATGATTTAGACGAGGCGAAGCAGTGTTGTTGCCCTCTTCCCTCGAAATTCCCCTACTTCATAATTTTATCTTTGTCTTACACATTAAGACTGTTAAAAAAAAAGAGGCCAGTGAACTAGGTACTCAGTGATACACTAAATTTACTAATTAAAATTTAAATTATATTTCTTTTTAAACAAATAATTCAAAATGTACTTAATTTGGATAGGCAAATTGCCATACACATACAGTTAAAGGATTTGTAAATACATCGTTTACATGGAAATGACATTTTATTGCACTACCGTACCTACAACATTAAACCACCGTAACCATGGAAGCGAATGGAATTTCAAATGGACATACAAGAGTCAAGTCAAAACAAAAAGGGATCAAAGAGATATATACAAACTTTCGACACACAAAATTCTTCGATAATTTCTTTAAATGTTTCAATAAACATGAAACTTTATTGAGAATAAACTGTAATACTACTTGTCAAAAAAAGCTCATTCACAATTATAATTTGTAAAAATCAAGACCCGAGGATCAAGCTTCCAGTCCATCTATTGAAGACTGGTTACCATCCAAAGAAAAGGATACCGAAGTGATACAACAGTGCACATGAACTAAGAACTTAAACTATTTGACCAAATAAACAAAATAGAAATAAAAATCCAATTATTTATTCTAAAATCCAAATTTCAAAATTTAAAACTTATTTTTAACAGTTCAATTATTAATTTGCTATCGATTAGGGTTTGCGATAGGTCTTTGTACATCTATTATTGTTAAAAAGAAATATAATCTATCTTGTTTTAAATTTTATATCAAAATTACTAACAATAAATCACTGTCTCCCTTTAAAATTATTAAATCGTTTCTTTTTTTCATTTAATTTTCTAATTTGCAAAAAGTCAATAAGTGAGATCCTCCACGATTTACTAAAAGGTAAACCCTGAGATAATTTAGATTAATTTTGATTTATTTAATTTATTTAAATACAGTTTCATTATTATTTACTCAAAAATGTCACTACAATATATTACAGTTTGTATTTTAGTTTTGTACCTTCTACCTGACCTGAGGATGAGCATATAGCTCGAAACTGGTCGCTTTGTTTTTATGTATTAAAGAATTTTGTGAGTAGTGGACCTATTTTACTTATACTATATATTATGAACAACTCACACGGAGCCATCATCGAACATTTAATATTTTATGTGGTGAGGAGTGTGCCGATACTTAGTGTTGTTTGCCATACTACTCCACAGTCCTTGAATAAACTATTTCAAAAAACTTTAAATTAAATATATAAAAGTAAATTGGGATAATCTCAATCCACATTTTCAAGGTGTCAATGAGGGTTTTCATTTTTTTTAGAAAATAATTTGTGATTATATAATTCTGCTCTATAATTTTTTTTTCCGGAGTAGTTTATTTGTTAAACATAAGTAATAATATATTATATATTAAATATGTGCGGTTAAAAATGGAACACTAAACTTAATTTATATATTTATAACATATACTTAATTACTACAGGTGATTTTTAATAAATGATAAACTAAATTTATACAGCCTTTGTTTATTGTACATTTAATATAAAGTAAACCATTTATAATTATCTCTGGTACAAACAAAGGCACTTATCAGTGTGTAGTCTTTATTATTTTCTCAAATTTCAATGCGCAGGAGAAATAACACACTCGTTCTCAATATGGGCAATATTGTTTTTCTTGTCGTATGTTAACGCATTACTACGGAGTGTCGACCTTCGAAATAGATAATTGAATGAAGAACAGATGCAATCCATCGCATTAATCTATTACACCTATCTTAAACGGATAGTTTAGAAATACAATGGCAAGGGTTGATTAAACAGGTGCCTTATATTGCCCGGAAAGACAAGGAAAATAATACCTATAACAACTGATACTGATAGCAGAGATTGACGTGCTGTGTCATGGATTAGTATAATAGTATTTAACGTTACTAGCATGGTAAAAGGGTTTTTACTGGCGGATAGAAGGATATGACTGGTGAGCCGAAGGCGAGCCAGTAAAACCCGTTACCTTGCATGTATTGTTGAATATTTTATTTGTTCCTCACTTGTAAATAACTATTATAAACTATTAAATTTCTAGAAATTCCGATATTAAAAAAAAAAATCGTATGAGCTTTAGACGTATTGCAGAGAGCTACGTGGATGATTCAATTAATAACAAGATTGATTTGTCAAAAAGAATGTTCCCACTTAAAGAATTCACGCCATCCACTTCTACAGAGTATACACGTGCAAATACAAGTGACTCAACATCGCTTGGAGATTTCAATATTAGTGGAAATAGCAACTGCACTATGATATTTAATGTACGAGCCCTAACAACTAAATATTCGGCCAACTCTAATATTTAAAATTTTAATTTTTTATTTGAACATAAACTAATTTCAAGAGGAATTTGGTGAATTGATTGCAATAATTGACCCTTTTTTAACAAATCTCTTTGCACAAACTATAAAACTTTTAGTAGTAAACAAGAAAATTATTTTTAAGAACTGTATAGTACATATTATTTTTGACAACTATATGTTCGGCCATCACTTGATTTTCTTTATATTACATACGATATGTGTGCCATGAAGTAAGTAAATTAAAATTTTCACAAAACAAACGTCAAAAGATTGCAGTTTAATTTCATTTATATTTAAAATAATGCTGAGAGAACGGTTAGAGGTGTTGTGACAAATAAGCAAACACGAAAAATTATTTTATTTCAATTTCACCAAGGATAGTCAATGCGCCAAATTGCACGAGATTTGAATATGCCACGAACTACAATTCAAGACCATTAAATACTATGGTGAAACTGCAAGTCTTGACGTTAAGGGAAAAAGTCCAGGACGTCCAAAAGTCGTTACACCAAAAAATCAAAGGCAATTGGTTAAAATATGCAAAAAAGGCAGACGAAATACTCTCCGTGAAATTACAGCACAATGGAATGCAGAAGAAAACCTACACGTATCGAGAGAATGTTGCCGAAAATATATTCATAAAAATGGACTTAGTTTTTATAAAGTAAGTGATAGATTTAATTTTTTAAGATATCTAAGATATTTAAACTATAAACTTTAGGCAAAAGAAAAGCCTTTGCTTACCGAAAAACCAAAGAAACAGCGGTTAATTTGGGCAAAATCAAAACGTGATCGGATCGTTGAAAAAGTAATTTTTAGTGATGAGTCCAAATTTGATGTATGTGTTGGTGATTTTAGAAAACGAGTAATAAGAAGTGGAACTGAAGCCTTTCATAAAGATTGTATCAAGAGAACAGTAAAATATTCCAAATGTGTTGATGATATGGGGTTGCATGTCTTCGAAGAGTTTAGGAATTTTAAAATTTATTGATGTAACGGTCAATGCTCAAAAATATATTATAATAAATTTTCAGCAAGATGGTGCATCTTGCCATACAGCTAAAAGCACCATAAAATGGTTTGGAGAGCATAACATTAATGTTCTGTTATGGCCTTCTAGCAGCCCCCATTTAAATTGATTTTATTTTTCATCTTTAATCATTGGCCGAATATATAGTTGTCAAGCAAAATCTGCAAAGTTGATTCTTTAATTTACATTGTTCTTGTTAAACCAAAAATATTTAGTTTAAGTTAGGATTTCTTTCATAAAAATGTTTGTATCTACAAGGTGTTTAATAAATTTAAAAAAAAATCTTTACTTGCGACAATAGCTTCAAAACTAAATAAAACACAGATGGCCGAATATTTAGTTGTTAGGGCTCGTATACGATAGCAATCAGACACAATTTTCAAATAATAATAAATTGTTAAAAACTTTGGCTATCATTTCAAATTATAATAGTATGAAATATATGGGCACAGGTGTAAAATTTTACTGACTAGCCAGTAAAATTTTTACAGGCTAGCCAGTTCAGACACATTTTCAAGGTGAATACAGTGAGTTGATAAATTGATGAGAGTTAAAGCCAAGTGGGAGGTACAGGGAATTCTTCAAAAACAAAAGGGATCCAGTCGACAGAAAATATCGACTCCCGAGTAAGATGAAAATCTCTTAGAATTCATAAGAAATCATCGATTTGATATGGCGGTAGGTGGTGGGTGTGTTTGCGCTGCAAGGAACCCCTTTCTTACGGAGCAGAATAAAGAGTAAAGGGTTGGTTTTGCCCTGGAATTTCTTTTCCGTAACTTAATGTTTTGAGAGAAAGTAAGTGTCTCTGGCAAGAAGATTTTTTAATCCACTTACAACGGAAGCATTTGAGTATACAGACGACCAAATTCAAGATTACAAGAAACTTACATCCAAAAAACTTATAACAGCGGAAAATCCTCGGTAAATGCAGATTTATTAGCGATACACATATTACAATCTTACAAAACGTTTTCCTGCTGTTTGCTGAAATTATATTTGTAGATAGAAATTTTATATATCAAGATGATAATTGTCCGTCCATAGTAGTGCAAAGTTGATTTCGGGAAAATAATGTATGGGGTTTGTTGTGGCCTTCTAAAAACCCGGATTTAAACTCAATGAAGAATGAGTTGGGTTATATCACGAAGAAAATATACACCATTAACTGTAGACCTGCAAATGACCAGGAGTTAGCAGACAAGATTGAAGAATTTGGAATGATGCATACATTCAATGCCTCAGCATTTGCAATGGAGCTGCTATAAAATATTAGCTTTAAATTTGTTAAATATGTGTGTTATATACTTTTATTAGAAACATAGATTGTAACGTTTTATACGAATGTTTAACTTCTCATGTGATGATTTGATCAGTCAAACCGCTGACCTGACGCAGTTTGAACACAACAATGACTCATCAATGTATAAAATGACATTTAAAAGCAGTCAATAGCAGGAAACGCGCTTCTGTGTCACATGCAGCCTATCTGTGCCGTTTGTGACGTTAACAGATCTCTCGAGTTCACGGAAATCGCCCTACGTGCTCTGCTTGAGCTGGGAATCACATTGGTACATCTAGTGCATACCGGCGACAGCGACGTGCGTGAGCGCGCAGGAAACGCGTAGAGAGTTGTACGTGTTTTTTAATTCTCCAACCGTACTTAAAAAAATTATTAGCGCAGTATTAAATGAAGTTCACGATATTGAACAAGAAACTTTTAGAAACCTTTGACAATTCGCTGTTTCTCTAACTGCCGTGGTTAATGTATACATGTATAAACATATAAAGCAACTTGTTTGAAAAAATCAAAATGTGGGAAGTTCGTTCGTTAAAAAAAAGACAGATTTCAATATGTATACGTATACTAAAATTTAAGATAATCCGTAGGAAAGTGTTTTTTTAAAGAATCCCATAGTTCCTAACGAATACGACGCTACATAATAACCAGAGAACGGCAAAATTATATGGCATGACGACAGCCGCAGCAGAGCCGTACGCAGAGCATGTGATGTGCGTGGTGATTATTTCAAGATCTAGGAATCAGTGAATGGTATGCAGTCGTAGTATTCACATCGAGCTTTCTTCTACAATGTTTCTATATATATTTACTAAGTTCTCTATTTCGTTATTAGGTTTATAAGGTATTTATTTTCCATGTTATGTTAAACACTTAACAGCAACAATACAATACTTCGAAAGCCGAAATTTAAAATTGAGAGACGCGTTCAATACATTAAACGACGTATTAATTTCAAAAAGAAGCCGCTTTACTGCAGAAAATATAGAAAAGTCTGTTGTGGTAATGGCTAATTCCCTTCTGTTATTTCCTACATGAAACAAATTTATTATATATGTACATATCTTCTATTTCAATTTATAATTAATATATGATTCGTTTAAATACATTTATAAAAACTTAGCGTCTGAAATATGCAACATACACTTAGTACGTCTCTGTATAATGTTTACGATGCGCGACTCTGAGTCCTACCTCTTACGATTTTGCCGTTCCCTGATAATAACATACCTAATAATTATAAATCCGTTATTACAGAATAATATAATGTTTTATGAAAATATTAAAAACATATTGGTGAGGCACACGTTTTCTCAAAGCACCAATTAATTCATTTTAAAAAATCGGTACATTGACTGTACGTGATGAAAAAAGATATGCTTCGTAACTATTTGAACAATTTACTTCTTATTTTCTATGGTGGAATGAAAACTTAATTCTTTTCTGGCTACCGATTAATTAACAGGATGATAATGAGTGGTTACAAGTATTACTCACTATTCATTTTTCCTTTTAAACATTTTCAATAGCGCCTTCGCAATTCAGCTATAGAACTTTCGAAAATTAAACAATCTTCACTATTTCGTAAATTGTTCGTATTTCGCTATATCTTTAAAGGCCGCAGTACCATATTTTAAAGACTTATTAGTATACATATATACTCAAAAAAGGTTTAAAATCTTACAGCTTTTTTTTAAATCATTATACCTGTGGTGTACAATTATACACTACATGTTTTTGGCACATACAGCATGTACCTATAATCAAATACAACCTGAACTCAAGATTATTATCAATTAATACAGTGTTCGAGATTCAGAAATTCCCTGGTTGACCTATTCAAAATATTTGAATACTTGTTTGGCGTAGATGGCATCAATGCTTAATAAAATGTTAAAAGATATTATAGGTGTTTAGTGTTTAAATATTTTATTTCTTTTCTTGACATGACATATATGTACAAGAAAACAGGTAGAAATATGCAACAATTCATTTCAAGCAGAGCAATTTATGATTAATGTTAAAAAAATGATGGTTCAAATGGTGCAAATTCAGTTTTATATCTCAAAATTATTCTTTAAATCGGATATTTAATTTGAAATCTCTTTTAATCGAACTAAATCTTGAATGTCAACCGTTTTTATTAAGTAAGATCTCCCCAATTGTTTCTCTTACCGATTCAATTTGGAGAGAATCAACTGTGTTAAATGTAATTAATCGGGATAAGTAATTTCATATGATATTCATGCTAGTGGCACTAATAGTAATATTTAATTGAATAGGGGCATTTTATTTGAGAACACTTATTTAACAGTTATTAAGCATTTAACAAATATTCAATTACCTCTTAATATATAAATGGACAACATACATACATCTGATCTTCGGAATCTCTTTTTCACTGTACATCAATTTGATTGAAAATATTGAGAAGTATTACAAGTTGCAAATCTACACAAATAACACTTTTAAATAATATAAAAATATTAATGATTATACCCTCAAAAAATTACATCATATAAACAGGGTATCAGAACTGAAATATATTTTCATTTCTCACATTAAAACTTCTTATAACCCTTCTTCTCAGGTGTTTGTTTAATTGGTCCTTTCTTGTAGCTGCAAATTCTAACTTCCGAATAGCAAGTGTTTTGCAATTTGTGTTTTGTTTTCAAAATCACTTGAGCGTGTTGAAAGGTTGGTAGTAGTACTTTTAAAGGTCGTCTTTTGGTCGGATTAACTTTACCAATACGTTCAACGCCAACTTCATTTAGGGACAGCGTAGTGAAGGTTTTCAGTATAGCTTTTATCTTGTGGAGGTCTTCCAAGCCGTCAGTCCACTCTTCGTTTACATTATGCATTATGACTTTGTAACGTTTTTCTTCGCCAAATACCGATTCAATATCGTTTTCATCCGGACTTTCCGTATCAGAATCGTAAATAGAGTCGTCATCTTTTACAAAAGAAGAACTTACATTCATAGTGCTCACACCTACAAGGCAAGAAAATACTATAGATTGTAATATTGAAAACTTAAATTAGGTAGTAGTGACTTAAATTGATTTGTAATATAACTAGTAATAGCCAATGGACTTTGATTAAGAAATCGTATTTTGAATGCTATTGAAATTAGAACAGCTACATTGGTGCTCGGTGTGATATTTTAGCAATCTAGATGGATTGGATTCAAAAAATTCAGTGCACAGATGTACAATATCAAGTTATAATTTTTTAATAAAAGCTTAAATAGATAACATATTGCAAAATATCGCCTTTAATAGTAATTGAACGGCGGTTGAATATCTAGATAACTGCAATACGTTATAACTAACGCTGGCCACGAGCGGTACCGCGCATCGGCGTAGAATTAGTTCGGACCGAGAGGAACGGTAGTGTTACTTCGTCTGCGGAGCAGTACGGACATTTTCGCTGCCGGTCATTTGCGCAATTGTTTATCTGTCCTAGAAAAATTATGATTTCGTCAGCAAAACGACCGCGGTCGGACAAACTTCGAAAATTTATTGCAGAAATTCCAGACTTAATATATGAAGGTGCTAAAATTAAATGTGTAATCTGTAAAATCCCGTTAATGTGTTAGTTCAGACAACATTGTCTACGACACGTAAATAGTGAAAAGCATGTCTCAAAAAGAAATTGCGCACGAGACAATGAAAAATTTATATTTAATTTATGCGTTACGTTTATCGCATGTAATATACCGTTTAATTTACTAGACAAGGAACCATTTATCTGCTTTTGGAATAACTATTCGGAGTCCAAATTACCAAGTCGAACATCGTTACGAAGAATTGTGCCATCTGCGCGCGAACATATTGAACAAAAAATAAAATCGGAGTTGAAGGATCAAAAATTGTGGTTATGCGTCGACGAAACAACAGATCGGAAGAAACATTCTGTTCTTAATGTAATGGCACGCAAATTGGAACCTCATCAATCGGCACCTTCAATTCTATTAGTCTCCAAACGAATACAACAGTGTACTGCCGAAGTAATTTCAAAGTTAGTGTTAAATACATTGGACAAGTTTGAACTTTCAACAAACCAACTCTTGATGTTAGTGAGTGATGGTGCTGCAAACATGCTTTCTGTAGGCCGGTCTCTTAAAAAGCATTCTGCTAATTTGTTACACATTACGTGTAAAATTCATGCTCTCAATCTTGTGGCGGATAGTATCAGAAAATGTTATCCTGAGGTAGACGCTTTAATAGCGCAGTATTTGTCAAATCACCGAAACGTATTCGCGAATTTCACAGACTGTGCCCCCGTATACCAGAGCCACCAGAACCTATTCTAACTCGTTGAGGAACATGGTTGCAGGCCGCGTTTTATTATCATAAGTATTTTGACAATATTAAGAACGTGGTTTTACAATTCGATGCAAAGGAAGCTGCCGCTATCCAGAAAAGCCAGTCGAAATTTCAAGATAGTCAGGTTAAAATGGATTTAAAAATCATTCACGGCAATTACTTCGGGCTAGCAGATGCAATAGAAAAATTACAAAATCCTGCGGTGCCGTTAGAAGAATCTCTACAAATAGTGCAACATGTTCACGCACAGCTATGCGCGATTGAAGACGCAAAAAATGTTTCTGTTCTAGAAAAATTTGAAAGTGTTTTTGAGAAGAATTCTGATTTTGGCACATTAAGACACATTTGTGAAGGTGCGTCAACAGAATCGTTAAGTTATTTGAAAGATTATTTTACTTACGCAAATATTACGTCACTAGATGTAGAACGTTCGTTCTCTGCATATAAACGCATTTTTTCTTCATGTCGTACTAGTTTTGCCGAAACAACAGTTGAAACATATCTAATGTTGCAGATATTTAACAGACATTATTCACTTTGTGATTTCACGGAGGACTCTTAAAATGGTGAGTGTTTGAGCACGTGTTATTTAATTTTTATTTAAAAGATGAGCGAAATTATTTGCGGCAGCAAACATCTCTATTAGCAGAATAACTCTAGTGGAACGCGAGGCCTGGTCGACTCTACGCTACAGCGCGGTACCGCTCGTGGCCAGCTATAGTTATAACGGCATGGTTGGCATTTTTGTAGCAATTACATGAATTGAAATTTGTTTTATTTACTCTCTGTTTGAAATAATTTTCTTTCTAGAGGATATATATTTATTTTTGAAGTACAGACAGATTTTTATAATGTATAAAAAACTGTCACTTTAAGTAGAGTAATAAACTATTTAACGTATTTAAAATGATTTCGAACAAATCATGACATCTATTTCATCTCCGTCTTAAAATGGCCGATAATTAGCTTTCCAAAGTTATATCTTGAAAACTATTGAAAGTAATAGCCATAATGCATATACAGTGCGGTCCTAAAGTCGAAGACTGGAACGTTGGCATAATTGTACCGATCTATAAAAAAGGGGGACACTAAAGAGTGTGGTAACTACAGAGGCGTGCTAACTTTGGAACAATAGAAGCCAGCGTTTCTAGAAAAAAATAGGTCGATTTCTACTTTTTGTGAACTAACTTCTGCCGTTATCAACATTTCAATTGTATTTCCGGTTTCACCGGAAGTGACGTCAGCTTTTTATCTTAAATAGAACACTCTAAATATTTTTACGTTTTTGGAAAGGTAATCGAAAGACGAATCCAACGATACCACATATGTT
Source organism: Dynastes maya (assembly GCA_029619315.2). Lineage (NCBI taxonomy): Eukaryota > Metazoa > Arthropoda > Insecta > Coleoptera > Scarabaeidae > Dynastes > Dynastes maya. The sequence goes on along the minus strand of JAROYE020000006.1, from coordinate 32,321,386 downwards.
ATACTTGAACTTAAGAAAAAGGTTTTGGTAATTTGTTTTTGTTGTTAGGCAAAGTTGGCTAGGAAAGCGCGCCAAATTGTTTTATGTAACGCCAGGCTGATCTAAAGAGCTCGTTGCTAAGTAAAGTAATCATAACTATCTCAATCTCAAAAACGTAAATTATCCTTGTTATTTATTGTTATTATAACCTGCATTTGTCATACTTTCATTCTTTGCGCTCGTTATCATTTTATTTTAACTTGTTTTTTTTAATTGTTTCTCTACTTTATCGAACTTTATTGTAATTAATTGTGGTAGATTTGTTTAAATTTATTAGTTTTTGACAGGCAATGGGCTTAAGTTTCAGTTTTTTATGTTGTTGATTTTACAATGGCCTCCGCATGGACCGCGTAAGATGATCATCAAGTACCTGATTTTAATATTTAATAATTTTGGCAACAATTACCACGAAGTGGAACATAATGAACACTGCCCTTGTACAGCTGGAAATATTTGAATTTTACGCTAAGCATAGATAGTATAAAATTTATAGGGCGAACTGCTTTAACAGAAGATAATATGATTTAAATTATTGCACAATTTGTTGCGCAACCATAGCAAATAAGGTGATAATTGTTGCCAGATTTACATAATATTAAAATTGATGCATGGTGCGTGCCAAAGCCATCATAAAAGTAACAACACAAAAAGTCTAAAAGACATTGTCCTTTAATGCTGCATATCGTCATATTTCTTAAGTTAAAGTATAACATATGCGGTATCGTTGGATTCGTCTTTCGATTGCCTTTTCAAAAACGTAAAAATATATAGGGTGTTCTAGTTAAAATAAGAAAGCTAACAACACTTCCGGTGAAACCGGAAACACCATTGAAATCCCGATAACGGCAAAAGTTAATTCACAAAAATAAAAATCGACCTATGTTTTATAAAAGCGCTAGCTTCTGTCGTTCAAAAGTTAGCATGGGGGAGGGGGATATTTTAGGACCGCACTGTATATTTGGAATCAGGAAACAATTCTACATCAATCTGAAAAATAATGTACAGCATGTCCCATTTAAAAAAAAATACAACTTATACAAAAATTTCAAATTTCTAATTCTCCTTCAGTTGTTTTAGCATTGAATTCGAAAGGTTCAGACAAAAATACTACTACTTTAGTAATTTAAACTATTTTGTAGGACTTACTTGTCGGAGATAAGCTATTGATTGTCATATAAAAAAGTAGGGACTGTATATACATAATGGTCCATTGAAAACGAAGCAGGCTAATTGTCTTCAGGTTTTAAGTAAAAAAGGATGCTGGGATATCTTGGAAAGTCGCGTCCATTTTTAAATAAGGTTTTAATTAACTTATACAACTCTCCCACCTATTCCCTATCAGAATTGGCGAAGTGGTTGCTAACAATTTTGGAGGGATGAAGGTTGAAAAACTATACTTGCGCTATTTCAACTATTTCGTCATAATCTATCAGTTTTAAAGATAGTCCCGCTGTTTTGTTTTCAATGAGGCACCCACTATGTTTATACATATGCATATAAATTAATATTTGAAATATGACGATATGCAGCCATAAAAGTTGCGGTAATCTGTTTTTGTTGTTACGTAAAGTTGGCCAGGAAAGAGCGTCAAATTGTTTCTTGTGATGCTAGACCGATCTACAGACCTCGTTGCTCTTAGACAACTTTAGCGCTTAAGGACTGTACTGTATACACTGCTTAAAATAATTAGAGGAACACTTGTCTACATCTCAATAACTCTTAAAGTTGTAATATTTAGATATCTTATAAAGCTTATCTTAAGAACTAGCTTTGTGTTCGAATAAATTTGCAAAAACAAAATAATATCAATTCAAAGGAACTACAAGAAATAAAGTAAATGAAACAACTAAAATATAAATTAAAAACGTAGTTTGCTGTGGAATAATAATAAATTTTGACAGTTAAGTTGTCAAGCTGGACACCAGTTATATTGAAATGAGACATCTAAATGAATTAGATGTACGTTAGCTTTTCTGTCATCCGTCGTATGTTGAATCGTTACTTAGAAACCGGAGAATATAAAAGACGTATTGGATAAGGCTCTAAGAGTCCTATCCTCCTTGCGTTCTCGCACATCCACAGCAAGAGATCTTCAAATCAGGCTCAGAATGACCCATGAATCAGAGATTTCCGACTAGACAGTAGATTGAAAAAAGCAAACCTGATACCAAAAAGGTCCGTGTGAAAACCTGTTTTAACTGCGAACCACATAAGGTGTCGCTTAAATTTTGCTGGTGGACATGTTGCATGGCAACTTCGAGATTGGGAGCTAGTACTCTTTACAGATGAGTCAAGATTTCATTTAACTCGTTGCGGCGATCGAGTACGTGTAGCCCGAAGCCCATATAAATGCCATTCTCCAGCTACTGCAAAAGTCAAAATATTTAGTGGGACCTACGAGATTTGTGGCGGAATTAGTCTTGATGAAAGAACAGATCTCGTAGTAGTTCCAGGGAAAATAACCGCTTAACGTTACGTTGAGCTCATTATGAAGGATTATGTTATACCAGGCGCTTATGGTATAGACCCAAATTTTGTGTTAATGAAGGACATACACGTTATTAGTGACCCACAATTCTTCATAAGAACTTTACGTTATACAAACAGGATACTTGTTATTTACTTTATTTCTTTGAATTGATATGTGAAAAAAACACGGAAATTTTTTTTTTCAAATTTACTGAAATAAAATGTGATTTTTTAAGATACGCTTTATGAAATTTCCATTTTATTACAACTAAAAAGTTATTGAGATGAAAACAAGTGTTCCTCTAATTATTTTGAGCAGTGTATTTATTACAATTTTAGTACGTAATTATAAACTGAACATAGAGGGTTTTGTACAGTTTATAGTCTATTTTTACAATTTTTTACTTAAACATTACTTAACTGTATTCCATTATTTAAAGGCCTATTAATAAAAGATCTCTATAAGTTTAAATTAGAAAAAAAAATGTACAAATTAGATCACTTTGCGTATGCTTTCAATATTGTCAAATTTTTTGTTTTATATTTACCAGAAAAGTATGCTTAATCGTTATTTCTATCGACTAAAGGTGCAAAAATCTACCAGAATAGATTGTTAAAATATCGCATTGTGTGGTGGTCAAATATTAATCATTTCATTTTATTAGTTATTTCAATAAACAAGCACATACCTGCAGCAGCGCATTGTAGCATGTCCTTCATTAAGTCATTCTGCTGTTCCAACAGAATATTCACAATTTTCTCATAAACTGGTTTCTCTACAAAAGTTCTGGAAGACTTTTCTAGGTTTTCTAAGTCATCAGTATATTTTTGTAGATGCTTTTGTGTTTCGGTCAAAGCTTTTGTTATCGTACTAACTAATTTAGTTGTAGAATTTTTCATTTGCGATGTCATTTCATTTACTTTGGTCTTCTTTGCTAGATATTCCATTTGTACTTGCTCTTTCATTTTCTTTAAATTTATTTCAGCTTGTTGCAACTCATTTGCTCTGACTTTTTTATTAATCCTTGCTCCATTTTGCTTTAAATTTATTTCCAGTTCCAAATTTCTTTGTTTGTACTCTTCAACCTTTTTATCTAGTGCACGTCGTTCTTGGTACACCGGATCATTTTTTAAGACATTATCAACTTTACTACGAAAATCTATTAGTTCCGAATACAAATCTAGTATACCTTTAAATTCCGGCACTGCTTGGTACTTTTCCAATTCGCTATTCACCTTCTTTTGTTCACCGTGCAGCTCCATAAATTTCTTCTTCATATCTTGTTCTTTTGCTTTGTTATCCTCCTGCATTTTCTTTACTTGTTTTTTTAATTCTTTATTTTCCTTTGTTAAATTGTTTATTGTTGTATTATTCGTCTCAAGTGTTTTCTTTAACATCTTACTTTCCTGCATCTTTTCACTAATCTCTTGCATTTCAGCTCTTGTTAAAGTAATGGTATTGGCCATATTGTAGGGATTCATACTAGGAACTAAACAGTTACTCCTTACACGCAAACAATTTCAAAAATCAATACAGATTACAATCGAAATGATATTTTCTAGAAACAAATATTTTAAATTAAAGTTGATTGCTCATATACTCATATCTAACCTTTAATATTACAAAGCGACTATATCTGTTTTCAAGCACAGCACGGCGGCGGACTTGAGGATTACTCGATTACTTATCAATCCCTATCTGTAGATAAGTATGTAAGATCAATGTTAGGAATTATATGTGTTGTGTAGAAATCGGGTATTTACATAAATGTTGTTTGGGTTGGTACTGGTATTCAGACTTAGTTCTTTTCAATATTTTTGCGGATTTTCGAAACTCGCAATGGCAGGAAATTCAAGACACTAAACTTAAAAATGTTTACTAATAAGCAGTGTTAGTGAAAAATATGTTTTGTACTCCCACTTACTCACGTGACTCTAGACTATATGATGAGAGAGGGGACCGCTGCGCTGAGCTCGGAACGCGTGGTGTTATATCTGATCTGATTAGATTAGTATTACTATCGTTAAGTGTTGCGTACAAATAATTTAGATTGGATGTATTTATTGTTTTTTACTTTTCAAAGCGATTTCAGTTTCATTTATTACATCTTTTCAAATAATATTTAGTGTAGTTCTAGGTATTTTTTTTTCATTGTATGTTTATCGATACTTTGATAAACTCAATGAAAAAAATATTCTTAAAATCACCCCAAAGAGTAGCCACATATAAAGAACTGTGTCCACATCTTCATTTACCTCCTACACCTACCATCACACGATGATGTACGTACATGGTTAGAAGCGGCTTCATTCATTCATAAAAAACGATGCTCGCAGTATTGTCGAGTGTAAACAAATTCTCGAAAATCCGAAATTATATCGATAACTACAATATGTCGAAAAATATTTCCTTCATTTGCCATCGACAATAAAATATTTTGAAAACGAAAATTTATCTTTAAGTGATGTTATCCCTAAATTAGAATCCTATATTGAAACGTTGTTAAATATTCCCCGTGAGATTAGCACTGAGTTAAAACAAAAAATAGTAACATTTCAAAAAAACTCTGATATCGATAAATTGAAAGAATTTGTTAAAAATACCGGTGAAAATGAAATTAAAAAATATTTTGATCCTCCGTTAAGTAGTGCAGATGTTGAAAGAACGTTTTCACAATTTAGAGATTTTTTTCTCATCAAAACAATGTCGTTTTACGAAAGAGAATATCGAGAAATTAATGATTATTTACGCAAATAATTCATTAAATACATGAACGCGTTCTTGGCCGATGTTGAATCTAAACGGCATTGAACGGCATATCGAACTAATGCGCCCCACTATTTCATTGAACGCGGAATGGGCGGAAGATTAAAAAGTGGTGGGGCTACTTTTGTGACGTAGTACATATTTTTCACTAACTCTGCTAATAAGTAATAAATCAACTTCAATAATATCAACTACTTTTCTATTTCTAAATTTAATAAAAGGTATATGCTTCTGGTTTAGAAATGCTTAATTATTGATGAATATATAAAAATTCTTTTGGTACCTACTTATTGTGGTAGATACCCCGAATTCCAAAACATTATCATTTACTGCTTGAGTTGAATACATATTTTTTTTATCGCATATTTTTCTTATGACAAATGTGTATGTTCGTGTGATACGGTTCAAGGCATCCGGTAATCTACCGAATTGTTTTTGTAGTACATAATTATAATTATGAATTTACAGCTGCAAAAATTTGTTTAATCTTATAGGCTTTCGGGGGAGGACTACGTAACAGAACACCTTCACGGCGATACTCACATACACGAAAAAATTCTTGGCTTAAACTTTAGAATATCACCCGCGGCATTTTTCCAAATTAATACTGATGCTGCTGAAATTCTCTACAAATCCGCAATAGAACTTGCTTGTCCATCCCAATCTTCAACAGTTGTTGATATTTGTTGTGGAACAGGTACTATAGGACTTTGCTTTGCTAAGGTAATTTAAAGCAACGTCTCCGCACTACTTTTTCTATGTGAGCAATGCATTTTTAGAGCTGTGAGCAAGTATTGGGTTTGGAGTTGATTACGCAAGCTGTCGACGATGCCAAGGAAAATGCTAAGGTAAACGGAATAGAAAATAGTGAATTTTTCGCGGGTAAAGCTGAAGATATATTAAATTCAATCTGCCACAGAGCTAAATCGGATGATGTGATTGGTATTATCGATCCACCAAGGGCTGGACTTCGTAAGTTTAAATATTTATAGAAAAAAAACGTAAATATATCAATTGGAATATTTTTTAAATTTCGCGGATGATTTAAGTTTGAAGTTTCGGTAATAAAGGACATATTTGCATGCATTACGCTAGAAATTGGCGAATATGTCCTTTATTTCCGCAACTATCAACTTAAATCCTTCGCGAAAACTTACAGAAATGCCAACGATATATCTATATTTTAAATATATTGGTATATTTGAGAAAATATCGATATTTTCTCGATATATCAAATGATATTTTCTCAAATATAGCGAACGTAATTTGAGTCATTAAAACTTATTTTTGAATAAATATTTTTATGGAACTACCACCTCCTGGCGACTGCCATAATTAGTGCATACAGTAATCTGCAATTTGTAGGTGCCCAGTGGGTAATATAACATTCGTAAGCTTATTTTCTGTTTTATAAAATAAAGTGCCTCCATTTTATACGTATAAGATTTTCTTTCTTTTAAGTATGTACTTATTCTCCATAAAAAGGTAATGCAATATTTTTTAACATAGTGACAATATTGGCAATGGTTAAGTATATTAAATTTGGTAAGTGTTACTACATCACTTATTTACGTTATTATTGCAAAATTTAAAATCCCCATCAAGTAACAAAAAGAAAATATAATTCAGGTATTCTAATATATATTAATATATTATGATTGTAATTGTTAAACCCAACCAAAGATATTAAATTAGTAGAAAATATAAAATTTGAACATAAGAGTGATTAATATAACACATAGTAAAGTTACATTGTTAGATAATCAATAATTAGAATTAATTAAACGGTATATCCATATATTGGCATCGATATATATCGACGATATCGATATAATATTGCGATATATCATATGATACGATAAATCAATATATCAGTCCGTTTTGCCATCGCTAATGCCAAGTCGAATTGCACATACATTATTGAAAAAAATATTTTCTATTTGATTTAATTTACTCGAAACCATCACACCTGTCCATAGGGTAGTTAGTGTCTTGTAGTATATTGTTAAGAAGTTTTTCCAATTGTGTATATCTACGGAGTATTTAGTGAAGATATTTTACTTTATTCTTTAAATTTTAGATCAAAAAGCTATTACGCATTTGCGTAAGGTACGCAAAATGAAGAAATTGGTATATATTTCTTGTAATCCAGCTGCAGCCTCGAAAAATTTCGTTGATCTTGGCCGGCCTATATCAAAAACGATGCAAGAGGAGCCATTTGTGCCTATAAAAGCTGTTGCTGTGGATATGTTTCCGTATACGACGCATTGCGAATTGATAGTTTATTTTGAACGATGGGATGCAGTGGGTAAAGGTCAACCATCTTATTGATTGGAGATAAGTTTATTACAAATAAATAAATATTTAAATTTTACACTTGTTTTTGATTCATGATAGAATAATTGAAGTAATATTATAAAATCTTTTTTGTTAATAATTTTGTACAAATTATGTTGTGTTGTGCATGGTAACTGTAAAAAAATCCAAGTAGATGCATTTTGTCAGCAAAAGAAGAATCCACAGTACATAAAAGATTAACTGCTAAAGCGTTAGACTCTGTTCTGGAATCAATATACTAGTCACTGACATTGATATAGGTTCACAGATGTTGAGTACTGATGTTTTCTTAGGCGGAACATCATATAGTTGTCTATGTAGTTTGTTATAACACTTATAACTATAAAGCACTGAATTACATTTTGTTTGAGCTTCGGAGTGATTAGTAAATTCAGCTTTGGGTCGTTAGCAATAAAACACTGTATTGTCAATATGATGAACACTGTATTTGTAGTTGTTGAAAAAGCACAAATGATACTTATAGAGAATCCTGTTATTATACAAAGAAAAATACGAGGAAATTTAATTTGGGATACTGGAAGATGGAAGGCACTAAAATTACAGAAATGATGTTTGCCAGCTGTTCTGGCTGAATCAGAAGTACACCTACAACATAACTTAAATATCCTTATAAGGGAATTAGAAAAAAAAATGAAAATAAACATAAAAAACAACATTATAATATCAAAAGAAAATAAAACACATGATATTAAATTAAATGGACAAACAATAGTACAGGTTGAGGATTATAGATATTTAGGGACAATTATTGAGAAAAATGGAAAATTGTACAAGAAGAGAAAGAAAAAGGCAGGAAAAATATTCAACACAATAAAAACGACATTCTTAAGTCTGTTTTACACGTCGCGATTTATTGGCCAATTAATTGAACAAGTTTTTGACCAAGAAATCGGTAGAAATATGCGGTTTTACATTCTGCAATAAATTGGACACAAACGGGGGAATTATTAAATAGGAAATTTTCATCTGCATATAAAAATAGATTGGCAATCTGCTTTTGTTCAATGTTTTGGTCGTTTTAGTATAGGCACAGACAGATATAGGTTTGCTTACTTCCGTTTCGGTTAGTTAATTCAAATTATCCATTACATCAATCCCCATAAATTTTCGAAATTTGATCTCGCTTTATTTTAAAAACACTAAACAAAATTCGTAGGTGTTTTTCTGTTATTGGGTTGGTATTAAAACATCAAAGTTAATGAAAAATCGTCGGGAGATCGCCGCAAAAATACAGCATGTTCTATTCAATTCAATTCAAATCGTACCATAAATCTTAGACGGTGCGATAAAATCGAAGATCGACTTGTTCAATTAATTGACCAATAAATCGCGGCATGTAAAACAGGCTTTAGGCAAAAGGGAAATTGATGAAAAGATAAAATCCGAGATAGTAAAGAAAATAGTCAGACCAGTGATATACAGCAGCGAATCGTGCTGAAATGCCAAGAGCTAAGAAAACATGGCAAGAGGGAAGAAAGGACAAAGTCTAAAAAAGGAGAGTAAAATGGTAAGGAGTAAAGGATCACATAAAGAACAGAATGTTATGGAGGGAAAACACCAAAGAAGAAAGGAATGAACTCAACTCAGGCCATCATACACCTTATGGTAGAATGGCATAGGATTGAGAAGAGGGATGATTGTGCAATGACAAAGTATAATGGAAGGAATCCAAAAATGTCCAGAAAGAACAGAAGTTTCCAATAACGAGAAGGCATGTTTACTAATTTTTGACAGAAAGTGGATAATACAAGGGGATGAAATAGTAAACTGGTGCTAAAAAGGGACACGGAGCTGCCAAATAGTTTTATTAAAATTCACATGATTTGAATTTATTAATATGAGATTACCAAGAAAATATAAGTAACAAATTTTTCGGTGGAACTACAATGGTCTGGACGGCCAACAGTAATTACGGAAAAACTTTCAATATACTGGATATTTACACTACTGACGTCACATGCATATACTCAGCTGTCAGGTGAAGTGCTGATAGAATTTACAGAACAAATGCCAGACTAGTAAAGGAACGTAACAAAAAGAAAATGAGAATTTGTATACAAAGTTTATGAAAATGCAAAAAAAAATGAATTCCATTTAAAAATGCGATAAATATATAGGGTCTACAAAGTGATAAAATGTAATAGTAACAGAACTCAATATTAATTTTCTGGCTCAGTCTTTCAATTTTCGGAGGAGATTTATAGTAATTCCGCATATTTTGTGTCACTTATTTTTAAGGGATTAAAACAAGTTTCCACGTGCTTTTATTATTGGTGAACATGTAGGTGAGTGGTATTACAGTAATGCTGTTTTAACATTGATTTTACTCAATAATTACTTAAAATTTTTGGAATTCCTAGAGAAAACATGTACTTTAATGTTTATTAAAGTTTACATACCGACTGTCAATCACATTTGATTTAATTCTCCAGTGCTGAGGCCTCACAGACCCCGCGACGCATACGATCCTGTACTATTCTTTTTTCCCCCGCTCGCTGGAAATATACCCAACAAAGAAGAAAACGTTTCATAGGTATACATGGTAGATACTACCACCACAATATTCTTTTTTCTGTTAGGCACTGCGGTGTTGCAAGTTTGTAATTTTTTTAAAATAAAAGATCATTTTCACGGTCGTAGATCCGGCAGTATCACTTGTTTCACAAATTAAATATTACTTGGTAAAAAGTCGTTAGGTGCGATAGCAAATGTGCATATTGTACCGTTGTCGATCCTAGCTAATCTCAAGATGTTAAATCGTGGACTCGTATGGCATATCACAGGCTGCAATATAGTATCTCTAAAGAAAAGAAATTTTGGTTGATTGAAATTTGTAAGAATATAAAATATCGTCTATTTAAAATATGTAGTGCAATTGGCTGTGATTTATATTTGACAAATGCTATCGATAACAAAGGAACAAAGAGGCGACAAGACAATCTGCTCCTTTTTGTATGAACAATTTTAAAGCGCAGCTCTATTTTACTCGTTTGTTGCTCAAACTGGTCAATTAAAAATTCGAGCAATTAGAAACACATCCTTTAGTTCGAGTGGCCTTTGAGTGAAGGCGTATTTGGCCAAGTGGTTAATTTCTAAAAGCAATTTCAAGCGTAGTAGTGTTCAAATTTTACTTCAAGCACACGATTAATTCAAGTTTGATTATTCAAAAGAACGTAATGTGACGTGACGCGTTTACAGCGAGAGGGCGCGTAAACGTCAAATTTTAAGATTACTATTTTTATTCTATTAATTGTAACCGTCAAAACAGAGAAAATTATCTTAAATTATCAAATTTATAACATTGGAGTAAATAGCTATTAAATCAGTGGTGCTTGGTAACCGGTATGTCTTTTCAAGGATTAACGAAACTGCTTCTTGAAATATAGCAAATATAGTCTATTGTAAGAACAAAACACACTTGTATAATTGACCTAGATCAGCTTTTTCTATCACCAAATATCTACTCTGTTTCTTGAGCTCTAAAACAGAAATATAGATTTTAATAAACACATTGTATTGAAAAAGTATCTCTGCATACTTGTTATAAATAGCTTCTAAAATTTGTTTTGCCATATTATACCGTGATTCATTCTTCACAGATGTAGCAATCCATTTCTTTTTGATATTGACCCATCTTTGTAGATGATTTCGAATGAGAACATCTTTGGCCACGGGTGTACATTCATCCTAGAATATTTTATGTAATAGAATTTAATTTCCAACAAATAGGTTAATACATACATAATTTAGATTAATTGCATTTTTGTCTTGGAGTTTTTGCTCTGGTGTTGGAGAAGGTATTCTACTTACAAAAGGAAGAGATGGTGGTGGTAATCGTGATACTTCCGATACATTATTATTCATGTTCCAATAGGAATTTTCAGGTTCTGGTGTTGAATTTCTGCGCCTGTGAAGAAATATTAAATTAATTTCATATGTTTATGGTATTTTCAAGTTCATTACTTTACTATTAATTGCGGATTTCTTGGTTGGTTTGCCATCCAAGCTCTACAAATAGGGTATAATGGTGTGTCCTCTTCAAATCTGGCTAAATCGACGCTTCGGTCAAATAGTTTCATTACATATGTGTGATGGAAAGCAGTAGGTGCATTATCTGATTTTCTTCTACGTTCACCACTATAAAAATATGCTAAATTTTTAGCTTAGTTGTTTAATTATTTACTTACTATTTTCTATTTCTGTAGCCTCCGCTATCATCAGAAGAATCTGCGTCAGAATCACTTTGCTCAGTCAATTGTCGAAGAACGCCTTTTAAGCGTCCTTTAGCAACTAGATACTCGTCGCCCATTATATTCTCCTCTTTAACTTCAACTTTAAAAGGGCTTGATCCCGAAGATGACAGTTTTCTTTTTTTAGTCATTTTTTACTTTAATTAAAAGTCACACTTCGGTTTTACATATTTGAACGCATACTCTACAACCATCTATAGCACAAATATATTTATGCACCACTCAACTTGAAAATCTGTCAACACTCAGGTTGGCAATATTACAATAAAATAATTTACTAGGGTATATTAATACCTACTTATTTATTTATTCCAGAAACTGTGATTATGAAAGATCTAAGATAATACGAATTATGTGTGTAAAATTGCATAGTAAGCATACACAAAAATACAAACATTATTTTATTTATTAAAATTTCAAGGGAGGGTAACCAGAACATTCGACAACCTAAGAGAATAAAACTAACTAATTGATATGTAATGTATTTTCCTGACAATTTATAAATTATTTTCTTTTGTCAAATGTAAATTTGTGTTTTAAATAATTGTGTATGTGCTTATGTATGCATTACTATTGCTTAGTGTTTTATGCCTTATGTAAGTGGTGTTTGTGCGTATTTGCATTTTACATTAGGCATTTCAGAATTGAACTAACCTAATTTTAAATCTTGACAGGTAGGTGGTGAATTAATTATTTTTGTTAGCTATTGCTATGGACTGGATATAGAGAAGGTAGTAGTAGATATATAATATATTAAGAGAATTGCGAAGTAATATCTGATAGTGTATGATGTCGAATATATTGATAGACTGTTGACAGAAGAAGCTAAGCGAGAAGGTATCTTCTTTAAACTTCTAAAATTTATGCAGAGATTTGGTCATTTACCCACACTTAAAATCCAAAACATCGCGTAGAGCTGTTTCATTCATTATGAGTGATAATTTATTACATTATATTTATACACTAAGATGTACGTCAAGAAAGCATGTAAAAAAAGATTGACGATTGATTTGACTCTCTGTAGTAGAAGTGAGATAAATACAACTAAGGCATACAGTCATCCTGCGGTGGATGTTGTACATCTTCTCAGATTAGTAAATTTAAATGTTGGCGTCGAATATTAAAAATTAATTATGTTCTCAATTTATTATGGTTAGTTTTTGTGTAGCTATTTTATTTGTTTATATTTCTTTTGTCAGTTTTAAACACCTTGAATTTCTAATGTGGTATCAATTTATTTGAAGGCCACTACAATTTTTTTTACTATCTACAAATATGTTCCTCAATACAACTTAATTGTATCTTAAATTTTTTAATTCAGAATTTTGGGTCAAGGTGGAAATTCTAAAATCTATATCCAAATTAAAGTTACATAGATACATGAATAAATATTACATGAATAATGTTTAATAGATCAACTGTTTTTCTTTTCTTTAACGTATGGTAACGGCCCAACGGTGTAAACCTTACAAGTGTGTCATAACCTCAAGAGCCTTTATTGTGTAAATGGAGCGTGTAAAATGTTCAATGGCTTTGTTTCTATCACTCCCTCGCTGTAAAGGGTGAAGTGGTATTTTCTTTGTTTTATTCCCTACCTGAATTGTGTTTCTTTTTTTGCGATCGTTAATTACTAGAGCGAGGTAATCGTCTTTGCGATACATGGGCATTTCACCGGAGTAGCGAGCTGTGTGCAAAAATTGATTCTCGCATTGTCAACGCCCGCTTGTTTATTTTTCGTTCAGTTTAGGAAACGAGAGTGTTGTGTTTTGCGTTACGTGTTATTCGTTATAAATAAATATATAATTATTAATTAAAAATGTATAATGTGAACAAGGCTAAAAAACGGCCCTTTGCTGGCACAATAAATAAGTTTATATGTGACTTTCCGGATTTGATCTACGATGGTGCTAATATAATTTGCAAAGTGCGCGAGAAACATTCGATGTGTTGGGACAAGGCGGACTGTAACAAACATGTAAATACCGAAGAACACAGGAGTAGAAAAAAGGGCGTGCCAACGAAAACTGCCTTTATTTTTGATTTACTTGTCATGATGATACCCTGTAATTTGTCACTTCGCTTACTCGAAAAAGAAACGTTTCAGAACTTTTGGTATAAGTACAATCCTGAGTTGAAGTTGCCAACTACGAAAACGGCATGTACGCGTGCGCGAAGACGTGGAAAAGAAAATCAAATCTACACTAAAAAATCAGTTGCTTTGGTTATGTGTTGACGAGACAACAGATTGTAAAAGAAATTCTATTCTAAATGTTATAGTACGAGTACTGGACCCTCATAAATCGAGATTTCCACTGTTACTAGCTAGCAAAAGAGTGGAAAAGTGTACTGGTGCAGCAATTGTGAGGGTCATAGTACGTTAAAAAACTTTCAAGTCCCACCATGTCAAGTGTTGATGTTTATGAGCGATGGTGCTGCGACAATGCGTTCGGTAGGCCGTTCTTTTCTTGAACACGGTTGCAAGTATTTACATCTTACGTGTAAAGTGCATGCTTTACATCTTATGGCAGAAACTATTCGACAATGTTCACCCGAGGTAGATCCATTAATAGCAAGTACAAAAAAGTGTTTCTCAAATCTCCAAAACGTCTTCGATCATTTCACGCACAGTGTCCTGGTATTTGTAAACCATCACAGCCGATTCTTACACTTTGGGGCATGTTGCAGGCAGCTCTTTATTATGCTGAATATTTCAAACAAGTAAAAGCTGTTATTCTACAATTCAATCCTGCGGAAGCTGCAGCTATTAAGGAGAGCCAGACAAAATTTCAAGATAGTCACTGCAAATAGCGGAAGAAGTACATACACTGCTACGCACTACACATGACGCAAAATATAGTCGCGTTTTAGAAAAGTTCGAGAGTGCGTTGAAGAAAGATTCCGATTTTATCACATTAAAATAAATTTGTGATGGTGCATCGACTAATCCATTAACTGAATTCAAAGAGTGTTTTAATCATGTATGTATTACATCAGTAGATATCGAACGATCTTTTTCAAAAATAAACACATTTTTTTACCAGGGCGAACATCGTTCAACGAGACAACTGTGGAAACATATTTAATGCTGTCAACTTTTTACGACTCTTATCCAGTGGGTGATAATACTGATAATGGTGTTTCTGCTTTTAATGTTCGGTAATTCAGATGCAGCCCGCCAACCTACTTGATAATTCTGGTTAAGAGGGTGAGTGTTTCACAACTTTTCAGATATTATAATTCTTGGTTGGTTCTGTTATTATTCGATTTATTACTTATTTTTTGGTATTGTACTTACTGAAGGAAGCGCACGCCTATGCCGCGCAGAGGCATTACCTCGCTTTATTAATTACTAATTCTTTTTATTCATAAAGAGAAGGGGCATTTTTGTGCTGCAAGACATTGCAGGAATAGCAGCTAAAAATCATTCCCTAGACGCATCCATGCGAACAATTTCCGTATGAATAATATTTAAAGCGTGACAAACGGTTGTACCCGCTGTGTTTACAACAAAACAAAAAAATATATAACAATGCTAATAAATAAAAATAAAAAGGCAAATTAAAATCAATATAGAAAGAAACGAAAAGAAAATAATTAGTATACAGTCCACAATAGAAAACACTTCGTAATAGATACATATAGTAATAATAATCCATGCCTCCACATCATCTTGAAATATTATTACGCCTGCGCCCGCAGAGCGTCATAAGATATTCACCCTCAGCATTCGCCAAATTTGGAGTAAGGAAAACTACAGAAAACCTTGCTCTGAGAGTGACGGGCCCGGAGTTCGAACCCGGAGTCTAAATTTTGTATACACATAAAATTCTTTTGTAAGAGGGAGTAACTGATAAAACAATATAATTCCTAAATTCTGAACTCCAAAAAGTATTTGCATCGCGGCGTGTGTAAGTTATCTTTGTCTGGAGTGTTATAATTAAAGCGTGACAAACGGTTGCACCCGCTGTACAT
This sequence comes from Dynastes maya, assembly GCA_029619315.2. Taxonomy (NCBI): domain Eukaryota; kingdom Metazoa; phylum Arthropoda; class Insecta; order Coleoptera; family Scarabaeidae; genus Dynastes; species Dynastes maya. Next base: position 32,305,531 of record JAROYE020000006.1, on the reverse strand, counting down.
ACAAGGAATCGAGTGGACGTTCGGTTATTATCGGTTGATCGGTGTGTGTGTACCCATCAACCGAGTTTCGGGCACATGCCCATCCTCAGGCCAAGAATTCTTGGCCTGAAACCGGTCGCAAGTTAGGTTTTTCTTATTAAAGAATTTTGTGAGTACAGGAACATTCATTTACCTTTCCTGATATGATTTACTCACAACGAGTCACCATTGAACATCTATTTTGAATTCGTTCCCTTTTATGTATATTCTGGTGTCAGAGATAAAAGCAAATATGGGGATACTGCGATTTAACGTTACAGGTACAAATTTTGAATAATGAGCACGGCAAACGTCATGAAAATAACATGTTTAGGCTTTCTTGGATTTAAATTGCAAATTAATTTAATTGATTTTTACATTTTTTTCGCGGTATCGTGGCATACTGGTTAAAAATCGCAGATACAAAATATTGGAACAATACTGATGTTCAGCTTTAGTGGTCTATTTAATAGCGAATTCGATTTATTTGCAGTGAGCTTTAACTAGAAACACTCTGCTTTGCACTTTGTGAGTGCAACTATCAAAAACAGACGATGATTTTTTTTCAGGCTTATTTTCCGCCATCTTTGCATTGAAAACCAAGGTTTTCACTGAAAGCAAAGTGTATTTTACGTGCAAATTGTTTGTGTTGTTCAATAAATAAAACATTTGTCACACAAGTTGCACTCAAATGTTTTCAGTGCACACGCAGAAGAACGCTTACTTGTATCAAGACTGTCCGCCTCAATTCAAAATATTTTCTTAGGGTTTTTTTCTCCGCTTAAGAGAAGTATGTACTTGTAATGAAATAATTGTATTTCTGTGTTTAAGATGTTTGTTAACTTGATTCAAGAAAATATTGCAGAAAATTTGAAGGAAGCGATTCTTTGTATATGTAAATGGTCGTTATAAACACAAAAAATATTTTCATAAGGATAGTAAATAGTTTTCTTAATTCCAGAAAGCGTTTAGGTGTTGTTCATAAATCAATAGTTTCATTTTATTAAAATAAAGCATTTACTTACTTAGAATTCTTGAAATGCATATTATTTGTATCCACATTATTAATTGCACTTACCTTGTTTAAAACAGTACGACATATCCATACATAATGCAGTAAATTATTCTCATTGCTTGTGATTTTAAAAAGACCAAGGTAGAGGTTATCTATAGAATAATGTACAAACAAAAGTTAACTTAATGTGGAAGTACAAATGAAAAAAGTGCCTGAAAACAATAACTAAGATAATGCTAATTATAAATAGCTCATGGTATTGATAGAATCATTCTCGACAAAACCAATGTGAGAAGAGAAAAGCATTAACGCTTTTTGCTCAGAAACATCACTGAAATATTTCCTGGCGCCACTTTGTATACATATACAGATGCCATACTTACCCATACAATGATATAACCTTTAACGTACAACGTTTCATAAACATTTTCAAAAGATACCGATTAATGTAATATTTTTTCCCTTTTATTATTATTTACCACGTGTACTATTTAACTATAGTTTTCTTTTTAACAACAGATAGACGTAACATATTTCACAGCTTACATATACGTATTTTTTTGGGTGTCTTCATGTTACCTATGTAAAAAATAGCATGAAATATTTTTTTTTATTAAAAAAATCTTTGGATGTAACACTATTACCTACAAGCGTACAGAAAAATAATTTACAAAAATAATTCACATTTATCATGATAATGCAAAAAGAATTACGCGTTCCAAGCTGGGTAACAACTTTTTGTACTCCAAAATGCTTCTAGGTCATTGTACACTTTAGTTTCCTTGCTGTTGTAATTTAAAGCTTCGCATATTCTACAGTAATGATACGATTTACTCTTAAAGTAACCGTGTTCATTGGCTATCGTATACTTCGATTTCCAGGCAAAGTAAGTTATTAATTCGCTTGGGGTGCTATTCAAGTATAACAAGTATGTAGCAAGATCTCTGGGTGTTGCAAAATCTTCTACAGAAACGTAGGAGCGATGAGGGAGAAGTTGCTCTAAATTGCTTCTTGTCGCACCCATGATGACAGGTATCGCACTTTTGTTGTATGCATTCCACCATAGCTTTTCCGTTAAGTAATCATCACAGTTGGAGTTCTCGAATGCTAGATAAAATAAATAATCGTTAAGTTTTGTACAATCCGTGTCGAAATGACCGGGACATCTGAAACAAGGTGATAAATGAATAAAAACTAATACTGATTAGATCATTTCATACTTTAATTCACCACAACCACCGTACGCATCCACTTTGATATATTCCTTCAATTTTCTTACATACCCCCATCTATTGTTGTGTCCACCACAATTCGAACCCAATATTGCGACTAGGACATCATTGCGTTTACTGCTTCTCCAGGCGATGAATTCGTCTATCATAGGAAATTTTGCTGTAGAGTCTTTTATAATAGCTCTACCATAAGGAACTGGTATATCAGAATTCATTCTAAAAGAAAATGGTTATCAAATAGATTTCATACTTTATTTTCCGCTATTACTTATAGGTCATAGACCAATTAAAAATACCATTAAAGTCTTTCAGCCTGACTTTTGACGTTAGAAACGTATGGAATGGACTTTCATCCGTGAGAAATGCCCATATCTGAGCGCTTTTTCGTTTTTCGCGTGGCGGAAGCTCATCTACTTTAGTAGTTCTATGTAAGTGTATTATTACAATGTCAGATGATTCGAAATCTTCAGTTTTATATGTTAAGATACAATTTTGAACTGAACAACCTTCAAATGGATCCTGCCTAAAAGTGTACCGACCGCATTCCTTACAACAAATTAAGAGCTTACGTTGAAAAGCTTTACTTACTTCGTTTTACCAAAATGGTAGATGTGACGTTTTTCTATTGTTGAACCATATTTCCATATGAGGATTTTGAAAGATTTGTTCACTGATTGGTCAATGTTTGGAAACGGTTCATTAAGATACAATATTCTGCCTAGTGTTGAAAGAGACTGTGTCTAAAAGGGAGTACGTCATTAGTAACTGCTGTTAACGTGAATATTAAACGGATACTCTAAAACTGTGGCACTGGAACACTGAAACAGTTCACTAAAACCCTTACCACAACACTTAATTCGTACTGGAGGCACGTTTCGATAGCCAAGCTATCATCATCAGCAGCAAGACTGAACTAACAAGCTAAGCGAAAAACTAACCTTATAAGGAAAATAAATTATGCAATATGTAAATTTAAAATCGTAAAATTTAATGAGCCGCTTCATTGCACAGGACTATAAATAGCCTAAAGGTAAATGAGCCGAATGACGTGAGTTATTAAATCCTAGTATTACAATGAAGCGGTTCATTGCACATGGTTAAAATTACAACTATAAATGATTAAACATGATGTGACAAAGGATAAAGGCTGGAATTTAGTGGTCCTAAATCTGAATTCATTAAGTGAGTTTTGTTTTTGTAAATTCCCATGCCTTCATAACAATTTAATTGAGAAGTACTCCTTACGTTTTTAATTAACTTTATATTATCAACATTATGGTTATTTTCAAGCATATGTAGGGCAACGCTAGATTTATCAAACCTTCTGAATTTGAGATGAGCCAAATGTTCTTTGTACCTAATTTTGATTGATCTTTTTGTCTGCCCAATATACACTTGATCACAATCTTTACATGAAATTTTGTAAATTCCTGATTTATCCATGTTATCCACTGGGTCTTTGAAATTTCCTAAAAGGTTTTTAAGGTTATTGCTCTAAGAGAAAACAATCTTGCGGTCAATCCTAGAAAAGATTTTTTGAAGACCCTTGGTGTAACATGGATAAAAAGGTAATTTAACATATTTCTTATTATTACGGCCGTCAATGCGTTCTAATGTGCTTACATTTCTAATTCTTAATCTATTCTTATGTTTCCTAATAGTATTATAGACGACATCTTCAGAGAATCCGTTAAAGTTAGAAATATTGATGATTTCTTTTAGTTCATTTTGATATCTATCTTTCGTTAAAGGAAAATTGAGTAACCGGTGCACCAAAAAGTTAATAGCCGAAAGTTTGTGTTCATATGAGTGATTAGAATCCTGTAAGATGAATCTATTATTACTAGTAGGTTTCCTATATACGTCTATTTCTAACTTATTTTTATTTCTTATTACTAACATGTCCTGAATCCTATTGTCTTTTTCTTCTTCGTGGGTAAATTTGATAGAGGGAAATTTTGAGTTAAGTTGTTCTATGAAATCCGTTATTGAACATTTACTGATGTCAAAGATGCAAAAAATGTCATCGACGTATCTGATCCAAAGCCGAGGGAAATAAGCGAAAGTATTCTTCAGGTCAGTTTCAAATTTACCCATAAAGAGGTTAGCCATAAACGGAGATAAGCTGTTACCCACTGCTGTTCCTTCCGTTTGTTACTAAAAACTGTTGTTAATTTGGAAAAAATTTTGTTTCATGCAAAGTTTTGTCAAAGAAATGAAGCTAGTAACTTCCTCTCTATCGAATTTGGTTATCTAACAGAAGTGTTTCTAAATATTCCAAAGTTAAATCAACCGGAACACTAGGGAACAATGAACTTACGTCAAACGATACTAAAATTTCTTTGTCAATAAGCTCAATGTCTTTAGTTTTTTCAATGAACTCGTAAGAATTTTTAATAGCCAAATCCGGAAATTGTAGGTAACAGGTTCAATTTGTCAGATAACCACCTGGAAAGTAAGTAAGTTGGACCGTTGATATTCGAAACAATGGGTCTCATGCTTTTTCCGGGCTTGTGTATTTTAGGTAAACAATACATCCTAGGTAGTACTGGGTTTGATACCGTTAGTCTAAATCTTAAATTGTCGCTAATGACAGCCTTACATTCTAACATGGTGTTTTTAGTTTCTGTAATCATTTTAGACAAAGGATTTTTTGATAATTTTGAATAAGAACTTTGTGACAAAGTGGTGTTGACTCGACTAAAATAATCTTTGTCTAAGATGACTACAGTGTTACCCTTGTCGGATTTTAAATAAAAACAATTTTTGTTTTTTAGTCTTCTAGCAATGATTTGATCTTTTCGTGCAATGTCAGGTGCATTCCTTTGCATATTTTCCAAAATTTGACTTTTACAAGCGGTACGAATAAAATTTTTTGTGTTATCATCAAAATTACTGATCGCGTTTTCTATGCCAACTATAATTTCTTCAACCGGAGGCTTATTAAATTTCAGGTTGTATTTCAAACCTTTGTTTAATAAGTCGATCTCTTCTTTGCTAAAAGACTCATGTGACTCGTTTTTAACTAATGCAGTTGGGTTAATTATCTCGGCAGGTTTCGGTTTGTTAGTGATGACTAATTTGGAAAACTTTTTCTTGAGAACCTTTTCTTTATCTGAAACTTTCTTAGCAATAACGTCTTCAATCCTGTTGAGATAATTAATCCATTCAAAATATTCTAAAATACATAGGTTGTTACAAAGTTGTAAATGTAAACTATATGCTTCTAACTCTAGTTGACTAATTTTAAAATACTGATACTTAATTTCTGAATTTAACCAACAACTTTTGGCCGAAGAAATAGCTCTATTAGCCGAACTTGATTTACTCTTGCAGTTAATTTGAATGAAATTCGGAAAAACATTAAATTTTCTACAATCTTTCAGAAATTTAATATCAGCATTAACTAGACTAATCTTACTTATTACCTTAAAGAAACGGTTGAGTAAACTAGACCGGGAAGCCATCACACTAAACGGATACTCTAAAACTGTGTCTAAGTCAAAAACTAACCTTAAGGTTAGTTTTTCACTTAGCTTGTTAGTTCAGTCTTGCTGCTGATGATGATAGCTTGGTTATCGAAACGTGCGTCCAGTACGAATTAAGTGTTGTGGTAAGGGTTTTAGTGAACTGTTTCAATGAATATTAAAGTTTCGTATGTTGTTACATAACAAAGTTAATTAATGCATAATTACTGTACAAGTCTTTTCTTTTCCTTGAGTTAGGAAAACGTATTCAGAAAACAGTTCTGCCCCTGTTCTAATCTGGAAGTACTAAGTTTGTTAAACTTAGTTAGGGGTCAACAAGTTTAATTCACTTACAATTAATGATTTTTTTTATGTGAGATACGTTTTGGAAGAACGTTAAACGTTTTAAAAGAAAACTGTGTACAGAACTAAGAGAAAATGTTTAATGGATGTAAAAAGTACTTTTGTACATACTTCATTCTTAGCAAGACGTCTCCAATTTTTATTATTTATCTCTAACTGCTTAAGGATATCTTTATCGTCGTCTAGTATAATCTTATTTTCCATTAAATCTAAACTTGGTTGGTAGATTTGGAGATTAATTAGTAATACATATATAGCCACCAGAGCCGGTACAGTTATGGCTAAGCATCGTTTCTTGATTGCCATTCTAAATCCATCTGAAACAAAGAAAATACATATAAGTATATATTGAAACTTTGCCTGCATTATTGTGTTGTAGAGGGGTTTTTAAAATACAAGAGTCAAGGTATACTAGCTTGGAAAGCATTCATGGGGAAGCGTTCTTGCCATGCATATAACGAATAATGTTGCTACATGTGTTAGATACGCACTCCCACTCAATTTTCCTAGACAACCTCGCACACTTACAAATTACAATCAGTCGGCTACTATACGTGCTCGACATCAGTGCAGACTTTAACAAATATTAAATACATCGTATTTGATCATTTTTATACTATCGATGGACTCGAAAATGATCATAATCCATGCCTTCGCATTCTCCAACAGCTTTTGCTAATTACAAGAGGGATCGGACCGCCCTAAGTTATTTTTACGCCTGCGCCTGTCGAGCGTCTTAAGGTGCGCATATGCGTACTCGTGTGTGTGATCCTGCGCAAGCCAGGCTTTCGAGCCCCACAGGTCGACCGAGTAAATGCTCGTGCGCCTGCGCCGCGAGTCGGTAGATTAAAGAAAAGATCGCTGTACTCGCAAGCCTTGTGTACGGGAAAAAGCTTCATTCAATAGGTTAGGTCATGCTCGTGCTCGTAAAACGTGGAAAATGGAATAGACGGATGATAATAATCTAATTTACAAATAGGCCTGTGCTGCAGGACACTACTACTAATAAATGTTACAAAATAATAATTGGGACACGCTATTGTAGAAACAATAAAAAGTTGTTTTTCAACTTAGTGCTAGAATTTTCTTTATTTTTTTTATATTAGGATTGAATTATTTTGTTTTTTTTTTTTCAATTATGTGTTGGAATTTCCCATATATTTATATTTATTGTAATATGTAGAGTTGGTTTTGTTATAAAATAATAAATAGAAATATCTAATAGAGGAAGGAAGAAAATACAGTCAACTATCACCATCTGAAGAGGATAGAAGGAGAGAGGAATTAATTAAAATACCAAAAAACTCAGAAAACCAAACGCCATCACCAGGGTGGAAGTAAATAAGATAGGAACAAAATACAAACAAATCCAGGCAATGAACAAGGCTAACGAGACCGGAAAGAAGAAAGAACAAGACTATGAAATAAATGCAAACAATAACAAAAATACCAGAAATCTATATAAACAAATAGCAGCCAGCGTAATAGTAAAGCAAAATAAAAAGAAGGATAAGAGTTATGAAAAAAACAAGGAAAAGAATAAAATGAAAATATGTACCTGGAACATTAGAACAATGCTAACAGCAGGCAAAATGCAGGAAGTTGCAAAGGAAATTCAAAGATACAAGCAACAAGATGGATGGGACAGGGAGAAATAAAAAAAATCATTTACGTCACTCTATTCGGATGGACAAAAGCAAGGGCAATATGGGGTTGCTTTCTTTATTACGGGAAAATTAATTGATAATATAATAGAATTTAGACCAATAAGCGAAAGAATAGCTTATGTTAGACCGAAAGCTAAACCTTTTAATATGTCAGTTATAAACGTATATGCTCCAACTGAAAACGAAGTGGAAGAGCAAAAAGAAAAATTCTATGAACAACTGGAGGCAGAAACTGAAAAATTACCTAAAGTAAATACCGTTATGGTGCTAGAAGACTTTAATGCGCAAATTGGCAAGGAGGATTGCATCAGCCAAGTGGCCGGAAAACACTATACATGAAAAGACTAATGATAATGGACAAAAATCATGTAATCTAGCGGCAAGCACACATATGGTTATTAGTAGTACCAAGTACAAACATCAGAAGTTACACAAAATAACATGGATATCGCCGGATCAAAAAAAATGTAATCAGATAGACCATATACTAATTATGAAGAGACATCGATCAACAATGAGGAATGTAAGATCGTATAGGGGAGCCTGTGCGGACACAGATCATTTTATAGTAATGGCTACAATGAGACAAAAAATAAAAAGAGTTAGTAAAAACAAAGAAGTGCAGAGCAAATGGGACGTCGGAAAGCTGAGGGATGAAAGCATACGAGAGGAATACGCAGCAATAGTAAGCAAAAAAATAAATGAACGATGGTCAGAAACAAATAATGTAGAAACTAATTGGAATATCATAAAGGAATGCGTTATTGAAGGAGCAAAGCAAAATATAGGGACGAGAAGAGAGAAACACAAAAGAATGGTTTAATCAAGATTGTCAAGATATACTCACACAGAAAATACAACCAAGACTTAAATGGCTAAGAGCAAGAGTAGAGGAGGATGAAGAAGAATATAAAAATATAAGAAGAGAGAGTAAAAAAGTTATGAAAAACGTGAAAAGAAAATGGATAGAAAACAAATTAGAAAAAATAGAAAATGAAAACAAAAACAACAACTCAAAACTATTTTATAAAAGAGTTAGCACAGAAACCAAAACATGTAAAAGTAAAGCGAGACAAGTAAAAAACAAAGAAGGAATAATAACAGAAAATGACGAACAATATAAAAAGGCGTGGATAGATCACTTTAAAAATATGCTAACTGACGAAGATCTAAGGTGGGAAATCGAAGAGGATGAAACAGAAGGAGCAGAAGAAAATATAATAGACGAAATAACATTGGAAGAAATTAAAGAAGCAATCAGCAAATGCCGAAATGGGAAAGCTCCGGGAAGAGACAATATAAACACATAACTTATAAAATATGGAGGAGAAGAGGTGCATGAGAAAATACAGAGTACTATCAAAAAAATATGGGATGAAGAAAGAATGCCTGCAGAATGGGAGAATGGACAAATAATAACAATCCACAAAAAATGAGATCAATGACTGAATACAGCCTACAAAATAATGTCAACAATATTACAAAGAAGGCTGACAAGCAATACGAAACACATATTAGGGCAATATCAATGTGGATTTACGACAGGAAAATCTACAATTGATGCTATTCACATTGTAAAACAAGTCGTGGAGAAGTGTTGATATTGAATTTGTATTCATTGACTTTAAGCAATCCTTCGATTCAATCAAAAGAAATGAACTAATGAATGCATTAAAAGAACTAGGGGTGCATATAAAGCTAAGGAAACTAATATATATGACAATGAAAAGGACGGTAATGACCATAAAACGCGAAAAGGAGAAACCGAAGAATTTGAAGTTAACCAAGGAATTAGACAAGGGGATGCGTTATCGGCTACGCTATTTAATCTAGGACTAGAGTATGTTTTGAGAAGGATAAATAAAGGGACAGTGAGAACAAGAAGAGGACAAGTGGTGGCATATATTGATGATATTGTAATAATATCTAAGAATAGGAGAATTATGGAAGACACAGTAAAAGAAATAATAAAGGAAGGTGCTAAAATAGGTTTGAAAATTAATGAAGATAAAACTAAGATAATGAGAATTGGGAAACAACTGGAGAATAACAAGATCAAGATTGAAGAATACAAATTCGAAGAAGTCAGCCGGTATAAATATCTAGGCGTAATGATAACAAGTAACGGGGAAAGAGAAGCGGAGGTTAGAGAAAAAATAATGAAAGTAAACAGAGCTATACATGCCAACAAAAAGTTATTAAAAAGTAAAATACTTGGAAGAGACACAAAAATAAAAATATATACAACAATAATTTGACCCATAATAATGTATGCTGCCGAAACCATGAGTATAACGAAGAAACAAGAGGAGGATTTAAGGATATTAGAACGAAAAGTATTCAGAACAATATTAGGACCAATAAAAATACAGGAAAATGAATATAGGAGAAGAACAAATCATGAACTACAGCGAGAAATTAAAGAAGATATAGTAAGAAAAATAAAACAGCAAACAATGAAGTGGTTAGGGCATGTGTGGAGAGCGGGACCATCAGCCACAATATATGCAATAATGGAATGGGAACCAGCAAGTACCATTGAACGACTTCCTAGATTATAAGAACATAAACAAAAAGAAAACTATTTCATAATATAAGTACGAGATACAAACAAAATGGATAAAAAATAACAAAGAAGCCAGAGATCTAAAGAGGCAAAGACAACACTGAGCAACAATGAAATACCCAATTGTGAATGAATTTAACGTGCCGAACACGAATATCACTTTAAAAAAAGTTGATTGGCTCTCGTTGCAGAGAACGTTTTGTTCGTTAAATAGGTGCTATCGCGTAATAAAATGCAATTTAATAAGATAAATACATATTATTTTTTAATCCTGGAGAAGTGATTGTACAGCACCCACCAACACCAACGGTAGAACCACGTAAAATCATCATTCCTCCTTTATATATCAAGCTCAGCCTCATCAAAAACTTGGTAAAAGCCATGGAAAAGGATGGACTAGTATTCAAGTCCCTTCGACTCCGTGAATCCAAAATTAACGAGGGCGTTTTCGTGGGGCTTCAGATTAACCAACTCTTCAGCGACCCTAACTTCATCAAAGTAAAAAAAATACAGGTTAGGGATGCATTCTGTCAAGTGGCAGAAAACTTCCCTGGGAGAAAACTACAACGAACATGTTGGCTTTGTTTCATGAATTTGGCTGCAATATGTGTAAAGATCCACTTACTTCACTCCCACTTAAATTTTTTCCCTAATAACGGAGCAAGTCAGTAATGGGCACGGCGAACCCTCTCATCCAGACATTGCCAAGATGGAGAAACGATACCAGCGTAAATGGTCCATGTCAATGCTGGCTGATTATTGTTGGATGCTCATCAGAGATCCTCCCCTCAATTACAAACGACAGGCCAAAAGAAAGCAGATTAAGGTTTTCTTAACATGTATTAGATTATTTACAAATATACATTTTTTCTCAAAAATGCGTACTCATTACAAATAAACCGTAGCCAATTTAGCTTTCTCTTGGTCGCATTGAATTAATTAAGAAATGACAATTTTAATCTCGGGAGCATAAACTTTCCGAAATTTTGTTGCCCAGCGTAAACAATGAAATAAATGAAGTTGGTATATGACGCATGATTAGAGATTAGCGCAACCCGATCACGGCAACCGCTTGATTAAAACTGATTGATTCCCGTCGTCATGCATCATGTGATAACAGATGCGGGCAAATTTTGCAACAGTGCTTATGTATTTTAGTCGCCACAGAATTCTGGGACTTACTAGCCTGGTATATGATTATTTATTGCAATTTTGTGAACATATATTTTGTCGTAAGCTTGAGCAGTTTCGTATTTATTTTAAATATGTACAGGTTTGATGTTTTTACGTAGATTATGATTTCGTTAAACGGGTGTCGAATAAGATAAATTATCAAGTAGGCTTTCCGAGATCAATTGATCTATTTAATCTTCATAGATTACTATTAATAAAATTAAGTAGTGAAAAGCTTGTCACAATAGCTATTTCAAAGAGGTATTGTAATCACATGTTTTCGTCGAAAAGTATTAAGATCATTTAAGTGCTTTTTTTCTAGGAACAGTATATAGTTTATACACCATTACTAATTGTATGTGATGACAATAATTTTGGGAGATATTCAGACTTGATGTCTCAGATTTTCATGATTTTTGGTATGCAGCAACAGGCTTATGAAAAAACACAAAATTTCAGTTGTGTAGCACAATTACTTTTGAAGTTATTAATTTTTAAAGATTTAAATTTTTATCAAAAAATTACACGTTTTGGCACCTTTAATTGACTGTAGGCTGACATCCAGTGTCGATACAAACCTGGGAGTGGTCTCATTTTAAAACTGTTGAATGGGGCTTTAAGGCCACAAGATAGGAGTTACAATTTAAAAAATTTTCGAAAATTATAAGTTAAATTTTAAAATTTGAATTTCTCAAAAAGTGGCAATTTTAAAAAATCCCAAAAATTATCAAAATTAGTTTGGAACGTCTAAATACATATAGTAAAATTCCATCATGAGATCTCAAAGGGATCAGGAGACACGGGGCATCAGATACACGTGTTTTGTCAATATTGTACCAAATCTAGTAGAATTTTATTTTTAAATTACTAATTTTGCTATGCAGTGTGTAGGACATTATAAAATGAATGAAATGCAATGATTACCTTATATTACCATGTTTGGAAATCCCTTTTTAAAAGAAAACTGAAGCTGATTGGTCTACAAGTATGAATGTAAAGGAAGCATATAGAGTTTTCCTTGAAAAATGTCCAAGTGCAAAAGTGGGATTCTCTAAGTTTGCTGAACGTAGGCATAAAAATTGTGTGTTGGCAGGCCAGAGTGGAACACATTCAGTCTGTGTGTGCACCACTCATCAGAATGTGAAGCTTATGTTTGAAAACTCAAGAATGAGTTCAATCACGAATGGTGAAATTAAAACGTACAAGGACTGTCTGCAAATGATGGTTTGCAGCCCACCATCAATTGACTGTTTCTTTTCAAATTGTGTTTCATGTCCAGGTACCGAAAGGATTAGAGCACTTTTGGAAAAAGCATTTGAAGACAATGCAATTGAGACTGTCACATACAGACAGTGGATCTTTGTGGATCGATGTAACTTGGAAATAATTCAAAAAGAGGCTAGTGAATTTGTTGATGTATTTTGTGAAAAACTTCCTGTTCTACTTCGTCATCACTTCACGGCAAAAGAACAAAGTGCATTTCTAATACATACCAAGGAAAATCTGGAATGCGAGGTGGCTGTCATTTATGACTTTTCCGAGAACTATTCTTTCATTTTACAAGATGAGACACAATCATATCATTGGTCACAGAGTCAGGCAACCGTTCACCCTTTTGTGGTGTATTTTAAAGAAGAAGAAGAAATCAAACATTTTGTGATATCAGACTGCTTCAACCACAGCACTACTGCCGTCTATCTGTTCCAGGCAAAGTTGATGGAATATCTGAAAAGCAAATTTCAAAGACTTCCCAAAAAATCTTCTATTTTTGGACGGTTCTGTGACCCAATACAAAAATAAAAAAAACTTTATTAACTTGTGCAATCACAAGCAAGATTTTGGAGCTGAGGCTGAATGGCATTTTGCAGCAACAGCACATGGAAAGAACCTATGCGATGGGGTGGGGGCCACAGTAAAAAGACTAGCAGCCAGATCAACCTTACAAAGACCCTATGAGGGCAAAATTATGATTGTAAGGCAACTGTTTGAATGGTCACATCAGAACATATCTAACATAGACTTTAAATTTGTGACCCTTGAAGAATACATTAAAACTGAAGAACAACTGGCCAGCCAGTACAGGACAGCTGTAACCATATCAGGTACCCAGAAATTTTATGCCTTCATACCTCTCAGATGTGGAACCAAAGTAAATGTGAAATTATTTTCTTCTGTAGTTGTTTCAAGTATATTTCCTGTTGTAAATGACATACAGCAGATAGTATTTGCACATATTAGTGGGTATGTTACTTCAATCTATGGTGACACTTGGTGGTTGAGTTATATTGTGGATAAAGCTGAAGATTCTAGTAAAGGGCAAGTTACATTCCTCCACCCTTTAGGTCCGTCACCCTCATTTACATATCCCACACCACCTGATACACTGTGGATCCCTTCTGCAGATGTAATATTCAAAGTGAACCCCATCACACAAACTGGCCGAACATGCAGTTTACCGGACAGTGAAGTGAACAAATGTGTGGGTATCTTCCAATAATTGAAGTTTAGACAAAAGAAACATAAATGAAGTACTGATTTTGTTAAGCCATAACTTTACTCATGTAATAATGGATTTTTAATGGTAAGTGTCTGTGTGACCTTTCTCCATTTTACAATAAATCTAAAAGTAATAGCCACTGCTTGTTTCATTCAATGAACTATTCACAATTTTCTGAAACGGTACTAATTCTGGTATTTTTCACAAAACATGTGTATTTCTGATGACCTGTAGCTCCTGATCCCATTGAGATTCAATGATGGAATTTTGCTATATGTATTTAGACATTACAAACTAATTTTGATAATTGTTTGAAGTTTTTAAAATTACCACTTTTTGCGAAATTCAAATTTTAAAAATTAATTTAAAATTTTCGAAAATCTTTAAAATGTAACTCCTATCTTGTGGCACATCATATTAAAGCCCCATTCAACAGCGTTAAAATGAGACTACTCTCAGGTTTGTATGGTCACTCGATGCCAGCCTACAGGCAATTAAAGGTGCCAAAACGTGTAGTTTTTTGATAAAAATTTAAATCTTTAAAAATTAATAACTTCAAAAGTAATTGTGCTACACAACTGAAAATTGGTACTTTTTCATAAGTCTGTGGTATATTGCTGCATACCAAAAATCATGAAAATCTGAAACATCAAGTCTGAAGCAGTGTGTTGATTTCACATGGAATGACCCAGGTACTAGATTCAAGGAATACGTCAGATGCTACAGGTACGGCAAAACAAGCGTCAAGTGTAGCACAACATATAAACGAGACCGGGCATAATATTAAATTAGAAAACCTGAAATTGATTAAGAATATAACTTCGCCTCGTGAGCTAGACGCATTTGAAACTTTATATATAAAATAGAATTGAAACCTACTGAACAGAGGCCTTCCACCTCTTCACTACTCCTGTCTTTTTGATTTACTATAGTAAAACGACCATATGCGTGCTACATTGACAAAAGACTATATTGTCGCGCCCTGTACATCTTGCATGGTTAAAATTAAAATGTATACACGGAAGAAAAATACATTTGACGAGAGGGCACGCATCGGTGTCTTGCCCTATCTTATAAGGGTGGGACGGACACGGAGTCAGACCTTTTTCGTTCCGTATATACTTCGCGTGTGTTTAATGTCAAACGGTAAATAGCAGGTACTTGTAAATACATATATCTTTTCCCGTGAGAGGGCTAAACAAGTATGTAGAATTAGATTTATATTAGATTTGTTTTGTTTCTCGCTCAGATTTATTCGGTCATTCTGCCGTTCCGGATTAATTTAATTATTATTTTGTTAGGTGAGGAGTGTTTCGATACTTCATGTTGTTTGCCATTACTAAATTACATGGAGACAACCTCCGTGTAACACGATAGTTTTACGTCTTTGTTTCGGTATAATCGGAAGCGACAGACGTATCAAACTATAATTTTCAGTTTTTTCTAAATCGTGCTTTTCTAGGTATCAATAATTGTAGTTCCGGGTGGAGCACCCTACTATATGTTATAAGGGTATTAACGTAGTATTTTTTAATTAATAAAATAGAGCAGTTAAAAAAACTTTCTTTCAAAGTCGATGATCCGTTACGCATATATTAGCTTAAATAAACTATATAGTATATGTATGTGGTGTTAGTAATCATTTGTATCATTACTGGAAATTTTGTACATTCATTTAACCTTGGTATCTTTTTTAGTGAATTTTTTACGTCAGCATTCTCAATAACCGCCAGTATCGTGAATGTCAGAAAGAAATATATGTATTTTATGTAAAATGTATTATGAATATACGTATATAAAACAAATGTGACAAAATGCACAGCATAAATATGGATTTCCATTGAAATCCTTTAATGCAACAGAAATAACCTCAAATATTTTTTCTTGGTATTTGAATCTAGTAACACTGGCCATCAAGATTTTTTGTCTATAGGTAATGAGTTCTTTGAAAAAGTCGACATTTACAGAAGTCGTTATTTCTTCGGGAATAGATATTAGGCAAATGAGATGTTTGGTAGGTACCTAGATTAGACAAAAGGATGCAATATACTTGCACTTCTGTTGCTCTCAATTCCTAATGATCTGCGCTTAAAATTGCATTGCTTAAAATTGTATTAATGCTAAAGATATTAATACCATGACCTAAATAGATCTATTGTAATATTGCCCTCGGGTGTGTTGGAATAGTTGGAGGCTTTTAACGAATTTTAATAATGCTCTAGGATCTTCTTCCTATCATTGTCGTATTTTCTACATTTGTCCATCAAGTTCTTCAAACGGAACTTCTCTGAAATATCTCCTGTCCAATAATTTTGTAATTATAAAAAGAACATCTTAAGTAATTATAAGTAGTGGTTGCGGATTTAGCATGCGTTTAACCTGTTCTATGATTTTCATAATTAATATTGCGTATGTAAATATTCATTGGACTTGTCCATGATATAGAAACAGAATAATGGGAGGTCAATATCCTAAATGTGTTCTGTTAAAATACAACGGACATGAGTTTAAAGATGATTGTGTAATAAGTCAGGTTTGTAACAATATTCACTGATTAAGGAACGTACGTAATAGCATGCTGCCAGTGATGTCTTTGCGATTATATTTTGAAGTCGGTTCATTTAAGAACAGCAAGCGAAAGTATGTCGGACGGTAATGCGCCTACCTTAGTCAGAACTGAATTATTGTACGCCTATTAATGATTTTAGGGCGTTCGTTTTAGAAAAGAACATTTCTAATGCACTATGATGTAAATCTTATTGGACCATTATTATAATACCTCATTGCGTAATCGCTATACTGATGAAATAGGGTTACAAATAAAATAGAAATTATCTTTATTCAAAATATCTTTCCAACTAGCACTTTAATAGTCTGTGCGTGTCATGTAATTGTAATTAGAGCTACAATAAACTATTTAATGAGAAAACAAAAGAAATAGGTACCTATTAAAAATAGTTTGATGTTGTTCAGTAAATTAACATGCCCGACGTAAAAGTATTCTACAAATTTTCCAGTTCATCCAAAGGTATATGTATAACGCAATATACTTTAAGTAGAATTCGAGAAAATTGTGACAATATTACGAAATTATTTCAATAAATAAGGATTCATTCTTATGAAACTCTATTCTGCTTCGTTAATAGAATGTCAAGAATAATAGTGGCAAATAGAAATAGGTTGTCGTATTAGATGGTTATTGTTAAGTAGAAATTGCAAAATATGTGAAATGCTTGCAACATACTGAATAACAGGCACAGAATAGATGCTTTCTTATTTTTAGAGAAGAAAGCATCTATTTATGAGCACGTAGGGTAACAATGTGTTAAAAATACACAATCTTTCGAAAAACTTTATTAACATTGTGGATAAACTAACAAAAGTACATAAAGAATAGGTATAATGCCGAAAATTAATCTCCATTTTATAGTGACGTGGTGTTTTTATTCTTGTAAATAAACCCCAGCTCCCTAAAATATCATTAACTTCCCCCATTTCATTAAGGTGATATCAAGGCCTTCCTAAAGATCTAGGTGGTCGTAAACAAAAACGATGAACCTTAAATCTTACAGATTTCCTTCAAGTTTCTTCGAGATTACTCACATTTCCCAGGAACCTGTAAAGTAAATCTGGTTAGGTTAGCTTAGGTCTCGATGTCGAAGTTGTAACCTGTTTCTAACAATATTAATATCAAAGTTAGGTACAGTGCGCGGATAACTTTAAAGAGACTGTAGTATGTCCAAATTGTTATAGTATATAGCCATAAAAATACGTCGCCGAAAGGTTAGCATACTTGCCTTTCGATCCGAACGGCGCGGGTTCATATACTGGACGGTTGTTTTTTAATTACGAATAAAAATCAAAGTGTGTTTTCTTCTCGGATAAGGAAGTGAAACCGTAGGCCCTGTGTCAATATGATGTTTGGCATGTTAAAAATCCCTACCATAGGTTGGAGCACCTCTGGATTCGGCAAAATTCTAGTGGGATCGGCTAATGATCATAGTAATCGATGCCTAGAAGTGCGAGGTGTATTCCGTAACTCGACGCTTCGCCCAATATAACAACAACAACAACGTCGCCGAAAAAATTGTTAAAAGGTATGCACTTTTATATAGGTATCTATAATAACAGTAATTATCCATGTATACGCAATTTTGTAAATGTATACGTACAAAACTATTTCTATGAAGACGACATATGACATAACCTATTTTGTGGTTATGTCGTCTTGTGTGTTGTGTGTACAGATACATAAGATTGATACTTGCACTGCTTTTGTTTGCAAAGAATATTACAAAACTTACTACCTCGGTAATCTCGTAGGAATCCTGAGAATCGCGAGCGAGTGACGGAGATAACTGTATGGTTAGGTGCTAGAAGGACGCTAGGTATTATAACCAATAGGATAGGAAATACCACAACGGACTTATGCATGCAAGCATGTCTTATCGCTTGCCTTTTCTGAAATACCTGTTATATCGAAAAAGGAGGAAACATACTAACAATTAGTGACAAAATATGAAAACGGAAAGATCAAAACATTGTTAAATGTGTGGCGAATTGAATCGCAATTTATTCAAACTACTATAGAGTGTTTCACTCTGGTTTCGAAGTATTGAGTCTTATGGAGTATAACTCTCTTTTCCTAGTTTAAAATAATTTGTATAAAACTATCTTTGTCTGAAACCAGTGCTGTTGCCTCGCCTTTCGGCGGGATTGCTCCTAGGGAGATTACTGATCAGAGTGATCAGCTGATCGGTAATATTTATGTCACCTGTCAGTTTCAGTGTTTTATTTATACATTTTTTTCCGATTAACAAAGAAATCAGTTGTTTATAGAAACTACTGCATCTTATAGTGTTATCTATTACCATAAGTAGTAAGAATTATGAATTATGATCAACCTAAAAATCGTGAAATGATAGCTCTGACGTTTTTTGACCATTCTATGTGCAAGAAAAATACTACAGATGCTCACGATGAAGCTTGTGCTGGAGAGTATGAAGAGGTACCAAGCAGCTACCAAAAAAATGACACTCCTTTGGTTGAGAAAAAATATTCCTGTTGGAAAGAAGTTAAAACGTGATCTCTGAAGCATTGTTTCTACAGAAGAGCATAAGTACAATAAATATATACTCGATGAAGCAGCTATTGAAATGCGACATACTTATTCTATGTTTGCCACTTTATTACTATGTGTAAACCTGATTGAGATTGTATCGGAGCACATGAAAAACTTTGTAAAGCACAATAATATAAGCTTTAAAATAAATGTGAAACCTATCTTTATGGATCAAGAATATCAAACCATTGAGAACTGACAAAATTATATCAGACATGTTATGAAAGGTATAATGTTTTGCTACATGTTTTCTGATGACTTGTACTCGACTTTAGGAAAAGATATGGAAATTGGACGAAATGCAAGATGACCCAATTTATTATACATTTACCAGGTCAATCTTCATCATCCTCACTATCAGACATGTGACTGATTAAACCGATTTTTATAAAATTGTTTTAATAGTAAAGAGTACTTGTTTTATTAAAGGTTGACATGTGAAAATTATTGTAATTTTTGGTAAATATACCTGTTTAAATCATTTACGCTGTATATTAATCTCTGAAGTAATAAATAACATTTAACTACACTGTTTCTTATGAATATTATTTTGGTATAATCTGTTGAAGTTGTACATATTTGTGCTTCAAAAAAGAACAAACTAGATGTTTTCTTTCCACATATTTATTCTCATGTGAATTTTAAAATAAGATTAACAGCTAAAATTTCTAACCTTTTAATAATAACAATGAAGCATACATAAGCGCAATACTTCTAAACTAGGGCGAAACTTGCTATAATATATTACTTCGCTAATCCCAACAAACAGGAATTTTGATATTCACCAATCTGTGGCAACTGTTTTATTATGTTTTTTATACAGAAATTTTAACGTTAGCTTTCCAATGGTAAAAATATATAAATCCATTATCTTACAATACTTACCTATTATTTTCTTCATTTAGATCTCACCGCTTATAAACCACCATCTCACATAACCTAAACTAGGGTACAATTGCGATTGTCCTGCATTCTCGCAATGACGCGGGAAGCGCATGATTCTAACGTATTTGTTTGACTCAACAAAATTATATTAAATAAAAACGTTTGTACATTCAAACAAATTCAATCTTTTGTTCTGAAAAAATGTGCTTTCACTCAAACAAACCTTTGTTGAATTAAATAAATAATTTCAAAGATATCTATATATTTGTTTGATTCAAGAACGTTTTTTCTCTGCGTACATTCACTCGAAACACAGAACTGCCTGTGCTATTTCAGAGCGTAATATGTTCGAGCATTCAAAAACCAATAATTCGAAAATTATCACAAATAGGCATTTAGTGCTTGATATGAAATTAGATTAATTCTTAACGTACAATGTAACCCTGCAACAACATAAAGGATATCTTGTTAAAATAAGAAATTATGGCAAAGTTCATCAATTTGTGGACATTTTGTATAACTATCATTTCCATGAATGGTGTAAGTCTGCCAAAAAAGAAACTTAGGGCGAATTTCAGGGGTAGATTGCACCCCAAATACACAATGGAGAGTGCGCAACGCCTTGGGTCACTGACTACAAACTGACGAGTTTGAACACAATCGGTGATTCACGCTTCGAGTCTCTTCCCTGTGAGCAATCGTCTAATAACGATATCATCGTAAAATATGAACAGTTATTATTGGGGAATTGAAAATCAAAGAATTCATTGAAAAAACATGCTGCAAGATTCAAAAATAATAAAAAGGAAGACATATTTAAGTCATAATTGACTGCCAAAGTCGATGGATCCTAATCGAGTTTTGGGTTAGCATCATGTCCTTACAAGAGTGTAAGTTTCCTGAATGGTGTTTACGCAAAATTGCTCCTAATTGGCTAATAGACGAACAATTTGCAATTGATTGATGGCAGATAGTCGAAAAATTAGTTGAACGAAGAAAAATAATCGACTTCTATCAGAAAAGATCAAATAAAGGAATAAAGTAAGTCAAAGACTGTAGAAGATGCAAATTTTCATTTACTTTAAAGTTCGCTTAGACAGGCGATTCTCGCTTTTAAGTAAACTCAATTTCGAAAATATACGCATTCATTGACACTTGTAAATTGTAATTATTATGTAATTATATTGCGGTAGGTTATTTTTACAACAAAAAACGTGGGCAAATCATAGGAGGCGTATGAATGCAACTACTCCAACGCAATTATACATTTTAAACAGTTGTAGGAATCGTTGGATAACTTTCTTTATTTTCTTGAAATTGTTCTTAAATAAGGCAATTACATGCTTGATAGTTCCATCACGAACACAAATAGTAGCATGGTAGCGATTGTGTGATGCCTCAAGATGTACCGAACGTAAAATTATATAGCAGGTACTTAATTTAACCCTTCCAGGTAAATATGTAATTTCCATTGTTTGGCTATCTTTTAAGTTATTACTAGAGTTTGTTAAAAAGGTGGTACCGGCAGTGGCGCACCGCATAAAAGTAGGTACGTAATATACAATATTAGTGAAAAATAATATTGTTACCTTTTCCTGTCGTCTTTGATGTCCACTATGGCAATTGGCAACCTAGCAATTGATAAGCTGCGTAGAATTGCAATATCAGCAACGCTTCCATTGTTGATTCATTCAGTCGTCGACGGTGTTGTGAACACGTTGTCGTATACTTCGAAAATGATTGTTCGACATCCAGTGAAGTAAGATTTGCAAATGTCAGATATTCCTTTTCCTCATCTGGGCACTCTTGATTTTCAGTTATAGACCGAACCTTTTGTAAATCAGGATTTTTCGTTAAAATTGCACCAAATTTTTGAGCAACATCGACTCCTATAGTGTTCGTCAAGTTTTCTAGAGCGACTTGTAAATTGTTTATGCAATTTAATGCGTCTCGTGCAGATAAGTGACTGTTTTCTAATTGCTCAATAGCTTGTGCAACTTCAGAATAGTTCATGAAAATTTCATCTATTTGTTGTTGAACGTCCGAATTGGAAAACAATTGCTGACTATCTCGAATTGCTGCAGAATCATTTGAATCAAGTTTCAAGATGACATTTTTCACTTGTGAAAAGTATTGGTGGTGATAATTTCGGACACAATTGTTTGAATACACGGATGTGTTTGGGAGATTTGATGAACACTTTTTTGGTAGATGCTATTAACTTATCCATCATCGGATACTTCTTTCGAAAGGTTTCTGCTACGAGGTGACATGCGTGTATGAGGCATGTTATGTGAAGAAGAGTCTGAAAGCATATTTTCAACATCCTACCAACTCTCAGCATTGTTGCGGCTCCGTCAGTAACGAACGTTGTGACTTGGGTTCCTGTGATACAAAATTCTCTCAACGAATCTTTTATTATTTTGACAACGGTTTCTGCATTAGTTTTCTGAATAATTTTACTGGATAATAACAATGAAGCTGGTGGACTATCACGTTTTAAAGGACGCGCTACAACAAGAATGACGTTGTGTTTCTGAGCATCAGTTGTTTCATCCATACATAGGCAGATTTTCCTATTTCTCAACTCGTCTTTTATACATTCCTTTACTGTACCTTGCACACGTAGCAAATTGTATCGCAATTACATAGATGTTGGCAGCTTCCATGAGGGAACGTACTTACCCCAAAAAAGACGAAAGTGTTCATTAGATACTAGATGTTGTGGGATGTTGCACACACTTAACTTAAAAATAAAATCACTTTGGGCGTCCCATCTCCGCGTACTTATTTGGCGTGCAATGTACTGTCGCTTTGGACTCTCTCGCGGTACTGTCGAGATCGACTACGAGTTGAAAATTACCCCTACCCACGCCACTGCCGCTACGCTACTGCCATCCGGTACCACCTTTTTAACAAACTTTAGTTATTACTGTAAACATGATACCTGCGTTTCTTAAACTATGAAATAATGTTATTCTCTGCAAAATTGTAAGTACGTTCATTAAGAACATTTTACAGTCAAAAATGTCAATATACGAAGGAATACACAAAGTTCCCAAAATGTAGCGATAAATAAAATTGAAGAATACCAAGATTTCATTCACCTCCGTCACCTTCAAAGTAATACCTTTGGAAGTACAAACATCGATCCCGGCCAGCGCCTCTGCTACGAAAGGAATGCATTCTGGAAGTCTTGGTCTGTTAATGGGTTCAGCACCGTCCGTGATTCAGTTTCAATCTCTGTCGTCAAATCCTCATCCCTTCAACGTAACAATTAGCAGGAAGCCGAGTTAGGTGAGTATGCTGGATGAGGAACAACGGCCATCTTGGTTTTTGCCACTGGTATAGCGGGCAATGAAATTGCACACCGGCTAGAGAGAGAAGGCTCAAAAATGAATTATATATACCCGAGCCGGGTCTAGGTATTACCAAGAGTGCAGTGCGTGGTGCAATTAATGAGTGGATCATAACGCAACACCAATTAAATTGGAAATATGCAGCTGGACAAAAGCATAGCAAACGGATGATGGGAAGACCATCGCAACATCTGACTGCTTACCTGCTTAGATTAAACAAAATATAGCTTAGGGCGGCAACATGTCTACTGACAGGACATGGCTGTTTGAGAGACCACTTGCATAAGATGGGGATCTACAAAGATGAATCTTTTTGTAGACTTTGCAATGCGGAGGAGGAAACAGCCCCTCATATTATTTTCTAATGTGCAGCGCTAGCTCAACGCAGATACGCTATGCGAAACGCAATTGAACTATCAATGGAGAAAGATTTACTTCATTAGGAATGTAAAGACCAATCCTGCTCTGGTAGAAAATCAATCAAGCAATCAATCTCGTAGGAATCCTAAGAATCGTGAACGATTAACAGGCATAACTATATGGTTATGTGCTGGAAGAGTGCTAGGTATTATGACAAAAAGGGTAGCAGATAGAACAGCAAATACCGCAACGGACTTATGCGTGCAAGCATGTCTTATTACTTGCCACGTGCCAAATACCTAATATCAAAAGAGAAAATATACTAACAATTAGTTACAAAATATGAAAATGGAAAGATCAAAGCATTGTTAAATGTGTGGTGAATTGAATCGTAATCTACTTAAACTGCTAACATTGGTGTTACTGGCTTTGAAAACGATATCAGCGAGATTTTTGTAATTTTCGCTAATTCCTAATACGGACAGGAATTCTGATATTCACCAATCTACGGCAACAGTTTTATTTTTTTTATACAGAAATTTTAACGTTAGTTATTAAATGGTAAAAATATATAAATCCATTATTCTATTTACCTATTATTTTCTTCATCTACATCTCACTGCTTACGAACCACCATCTCATATAACCTAAATTAGGACTACAATTGCGATTGCCTGCGTTCACGTAACGGAAATCGCCGACGACGCATATGTTGTTTGACTCAACAAAATTATGTCAACTAAAAACGCTTGAACATTCAAACAAATTGAGTTTGTTCTTAAAAAATGTGCTTTCACTCAAATAAACCTTTGTTGAATTAAATAAATAATTTGTGATGAACTGGTCACGAAATTCATTTCTCTCTATTGAAATTATTAAATAAATTCTTACCAGAACACCTTCATTCCATATCATTGGATAAAGTAAGTAAATATAAAACTTCATTTTATAAATCCGGCAAAATATGTTTCGCATATAGATATGTACAGTTTGCCATTTATTATGGTGTGATAACATTGAGCTTGTTTGGAATAACCAAATACTAGATGATATACTGCATGCACTCCTGTACACTGGGATTTGCGTATAAAAATGTATATACTTGGATTTTGAAGATAGAATAGTCAATATGTTATATTTTGCTGTAGGAATTTATTTTTGCACAAGGAAGATACACCGAAGCAGACGCCTAGCGGCATTGTTCTTCAAACCAGGAGAACGTAGCACTATATTTGCTATACACAGAGTTAAAACAGTATCTGGAAATATTTTATTGGCATATTTTCAAATACAAAGTAAAACAAAAGAAATCTTCTACGTTATGGTCGATGTACTGCATGTTACGTTCATGTTTTAATATTTATATTAATGTAGACATATTAAAATAATTTAATCATAAGCATTTTTGAACGTTCATCAGTAGGTTACGAACTAAAAAAATCTAAAATATGGAGATGGAAGAAATTAATGAATTTACCGAGAAAGCTATAACCCATAATAATCAAAGTAATAATTAAATAAATATACCTAATTAACACAGGTTATCTTTTTGTACTATTGTATATACATATTAATTTGTATTAAATACGTATATTTTAGATTTCATAACATTCATTAAAAAAATCCCTAAGCTAGTTGTTATGTCATTGTCATCGATCAGGAAAACCAATTGTTGCGTGCAATTGAAAAAATTTGATGTTGGGTGCCAAAATTTGTTACCGTTGTCGAGGTATGAAAAATGGGTGAACTTCAATATATAAAATGCTAGCTCGAAAATACTATTGTTTCTAGAAACATAAGGGTGTAGGTTCGATATAGAATAGAGGATAGATTAGAGTATATAATAGAAATCTTTAATTGCAAGTCGACCAGGCCTCGCGTTCCGCTAGAGTTATTCTGCTAATAGAGATGTTTGCTGCCGCAAATAATTTCGCTCATCTTTTAAATAAAAATTAAATAACACGTGCTCAAACACTTACCATTTTAAGAGTCCTCCATGAAATCAGAAAGTGAATAATGTTTGTTAAATATCTGCAACATTAGATATGTTTCAACTGTTGATTCGGCAAAACTAGTACGGCATGAGGAAAAAATGCGTTTATATGCAGAGAACGAATGTTCTACATCTAGTGACGTAATATTTGCGTAAGTAAAATAATCTTTCAAATAACTTAACGATTCTGTTGACGCACCTTCACAAATGTGTCTTAATGTGCCAAAATCAGAATTTTTCTCGAAAAACACTTTCAAATTTTTCTAGAACAGAAACATTTTTTGCGTCTTCAATCGCGCATAGCTGTGCGTGAACATGTTGCACTATTTGTAGAGATTCCTCTAACGGCACCGCAGGATTTTGTAATTTTTCTATTGCATCTGCTAGCCTGAAGTAATTGTCGTGAATGTTTTTTAAATCCATTTTAACCTGACTATCTTGAAATTTCGACTGGCTTTTCTGGATAGCGGCAGCTTCCTTTGTATCGAATTGTGAAACCACGTTCTTAATATTGTCAAAATATTTATGATAATAAAACACGGCCTGCAACCATGTTCCCCAACGAGTTAGAATAGGTTCTGGTGGCTGGTATACGGGGGCACAGTCTGTGAAATTCGCGAATACGTTTCGGTGATTTGACAAATACTGCTTTGGTATGCGCTATTAAAGCGTCTACCTCAGGATAACATTTTCTGATACTATCCGCCAAGATCCGCAAGATTGAGAGCATGAATTGTACACGCAATGTGTAACAAATTAGCAGAATGCATTTTAAGAGACCGGCCTACAGAAAGCATGTTTGCAGCACCATCACTCACTAACATCAAGAGTTGGTTTGTTGAAAGTTCAAACTTGTCCAATGTATTTAACACTAACTTTGAAATTACTTCGGCAGTACACTGTTGTATTCGTTTGGAGACTAATAGAATTGAAGGTGCCGATTGATGAGGTTCCAATTTGCGTGCCATTACATTAAGAACAGAATGTTTCTTCCGATCAGTTGTTTCGTCGACACATAACCACAATTTTTGATCTTTCAACTCCGATTTTATTTTTTGTTCAATATGTTCGCGCGCAGATGGCACAATTCTTCGTAACGATGTTCGACTTGGTAATTTGCACTCCGAATAGTTATTCCAAAAGCAGATAAATGGTTCCTTGTCTAGTAAATTAAACGGTATATTACATGCGATAAACGTAACGCATAAATTAAATATAAATTTTTCATTGTCTCGTGCGCAATTTCTTTTTGAGACATGCTTTTCACTATTTACGTGTCGTAGACAATGTTGTCTGGACCAACACATTAACGGGATTTTACAGATTACACATTTAATTTTAGCACCTTCATATATTAAGTCTGGAATTTCTGCAATAAATTTTCGAAGTTTGTCCGACCGCGGTCGTTTTGCTGACGAAATCATACTTTTTCTAGGACAGATAAACAATTGCGCAAATGACCGGCAGCGAAAATGTCCGTAATTGTACGCAGAAGATAAATTTTACAGACTTAGCAACAATTTCCATGGCCATCTTAAAATCTAATTGACATAAGAAATTTGTCGATATATTCCTGAAAACTGCAAGAAATATTCAATTCAATAACATTTGAAGATGAATTAATTGAATATCGTTTTATGCTCTGCAGAAGTTGTCTCCCAACATCTTTTATTTGAAAACTACCTCGAAATTATTCAAGGCAGGATATTCTATTAAACATTTTCAAGTAAAGTATATAAAAAAAACAGAAAAAAGATATTTGAGCGTGGTAAAAGGTAATGAAGTAAAATTCAGTAAAATACCATGCGTACACGACATCGTAATTAACTGTCGACGAATGATTCATTCACAAAGCCAAGGATTACCAAGCAGTTATTAACTTTTGCTTCGAAATTGTTACTTGCTTTTTTCGAATAAGCAACAATCTATTTGAGAATCATGATTTCTCAAAGTGCATAAAGGGACACAAAATTGCATGAGTTACATATCTGAACCAAATCAGTGTATTGTCCACAGAATGTACAAAACAATGTGTTAAATGTGTCAGTAAATCATTGTATTGTGCATACATAAAGTATGAGAAAAAGATGAATTTCTGCAAGGAAACAAGGAAAAGATTGTAGATTATCTTCTTTATAGCAAGTAAAAATTACCTATCAATAAACTGTTTGAGCTAGAACATTATGATAAATCATTTTTAATCGTTAGTAATATTGAAGATTTACGAAATAATATTCTCCTTCATAAATTGTTTAGTTAATTTTTCGATTCCACAAAGTAAGGTAATTGGTCTAAAGTTGCCCACTAGCGCCTATGGACAGTGGCGGAGGTTCGATACAACCCTTAGTATAACTGCGAGTCTCAACCAGATCTGTTGTGTATACATGTACGCTGCCGTAAATACTATTTCGTAGTTCTACGTTTGTTTTAAAAATGTTGCCTACGTCGCGAAAACGACCAATGTTGGACAAAGTTACAGAATTTATAGCAGAAATGCCTGACCTAAATTATGATGGCGTTAAAATTCAATGTGTAGTTTGTAATATGCCTTTAATGTGTTGGTCCAAAAGGGTTTGTTTACGTCACGTAAATAGTAAATAGCATTCTTCAAAAAAAAAAATTGCACACGACACTATGACAAACTTAAATTTAATTTATGTGTTACCTTTATTGCATGTAATCTACCGTTTAATTTACTAAACAAGGAAGCATATTCGGACTGCAAATTACCAAGTCGGGCATCGTTACAAAGGATTGTGCCATCTGTTCGTGAACATGTTGAAAACAGAATTAAATCGGAGTTGAAAGATAAAAAACTGTGGTTATGTGTGGACGAAACAACAGATCGTAAAAAACATTCTGTGGTTAATGTAATGGTACGTACAATGGAACCACATCAATCGCCACATTCAATTCTGTTAGCTTCCAGACGAGTACAACAATGTACTGCCGAAGTAATTTCAAAGTTAGTGTTAAATATATTGGAAAAGCTTGAACTTTCAACAAACCAACTGTTGATGTTTATGAGTGATGGTGCCGCAAACATGCTTTCCGGTCTTTTAAAAAACATTGTGCTAACTTGTTACATATTACGTGTAAAATTCATGTTTTCAGTCATGTGGCAGATAGTATTAGAAAATGTTATCCTGAGATAGACGCTTTAATAGCGCATACAAAAGCAGTTTGTCAAATCCCCAAAACGTATTCGCAAATTTCACAGACTGTGCTCCCGTATGCCTCAACCACCAGAACCTATTACACGTTGGGGAACATGGTTACAGGCCGCGTTTTATTATCATAAATATTTTGAGAATATTAAGAACGTGGTTTTACAATTCGATCCAAAGGAAGCTGCGGCTATCAAGGAAAGCCAGTCGAAATTTCAAGATAGGTTAAAACGGATTTAAAAACTATTCAGAACAATTACTTCGGACTAGTGGAGGCAATAGAAAAATTACAAAATCCTTCGGTGTCGTTAGTGGAATCTCTGCAAATAGTGCAACATGTTCACGCGCAGCTATGCGCGTGTTTATGTTCTAGAAAGGTTTTGAAAGTGTTTTAGAGAAAGATTCTGATTTAGGCACATTAAGACAAATTTGTGAAGGTGCGTCAACAGAACCGTTAAGTTGTTCCAAAGATTATTTTAATTACGCTAATATAACGTCACTAGATATAGAACGTTTATAGGCGTTTTCTGCATATAAACACACTTTTTCCTCACGCCGCACTGGGTTTGCCGAAACAACTGTGGAAATATATCTAATGTTGCAGATATTTAACTGGCATTATTTACTTTGTGATTTCACGAAAGACTCTTAAGACGGTAAGTGTTTGAACACGTATTATATGTTATTTCTGCCATTTATTTTGTGTAAACATTTATGCGCCCGCCACTGGCTGTTGGCGCAAATTGAGCAACCCTAGAATTACTTTGAAAATAGCGCCTAAGATAAAATTAGAAATATGTAAAATACCATGTATTGGCTAGCGGTACTTACTGTACTCTAGAAATTGATTCTTTTGAAATATGAGTCGTAAGTTCTAAATTTACTGGTTTTAATAATAAATAATATTATAATATTGCAATTACTTAATTAAATCATGTTACTCTTCTGATTATCATATTCTAAATATTTATTTTTAACACCAGTTTAACATCTTCATCAATATCTTCATAATTCCTCTGTTGTTAAAAATAGAAAATGACATTTACTTTCGTTTGCATTAACTGCATTATTGATCAATTCTTTTAATATTTTGTTTGGAGTTTGGACGAGTTCAGTTTGTTACACCACTACATTACCAATTATAATTTTTGTAATAATTTCCAAAGGTTGCTGTGAAGTTAAAAATAATGTATAATGCTTTAATTATAGGTATAGACTTGGAAAAACATTTCTTGTATTGAAAAATTGTCTGAAATAATTTTAATAAAACGTGGTTATCTTTGGATTAAATTATCTTCTGGCTATGTTACGCTTATCTTAATCGGACCATGTGTTATTATAAGCAATGTTGAATGTGTACCTACTTATGCAGTTTTAGTAATATTATTGATTATTAGTATCATATATGCATATAAGAATACGAAAAATATGTTAAGTAATATATAAATTAAATTCATCCAATAAGTGAGTTGGTTTCTTGTCTAATTAGCAAAACCTAAGTTGTTGGGATTGTTTTGATATAAACGCCTGTTTATACTGAATTCGATATTTTATATTTTTACTTTCAATACTACACGAAAGAAAAAGTAGACTTACATTTCAAATAAAAATTATCCTTGACCGATACAACTTTACCTTTTCATATGCAACACGTCGTTGTTAAATGAAAGATCGATATATAAAACACTAATAATATAACGGATTCTTTAAACCGTCTCTCAAGCGCGGCTTTTAGCAAAACATTTTATCGAATCTACCGCGGTTATGGATTTACTACTACTAATGCGTGCAACTTTAAGCGCGATTAGTACAAACGTGATATCAAAACCAAGCTGTGGTAGGGAGCTATATATATATATATATATACAGCTGGATATGGTAACAACAAAGTTTCTTAATATTCCATAAATTTTGGCTTTATGTACGCAACATTGGTTAGTTGAGATTAAAATTAATGTATCGTGATTTACTCGTTCCAATTTTAATATAATTTGATCTATTAAGAAAGTTGATACTCAATAATTTAAACGGACTATTCTTACCAAATCTTCTGTCGTAAAGTTAATATAATACACATTATCCATACTAAAATCATCACTCATGATATTCATAAATTACATTAACAAGAGTTATCTTATGTGTATATGATTACATAAAGATAGATACAAATACTACAACAAAATATTAGTTCTAGAACATAAACAATGCCACAACTGTAAAATTGCCAATTCTCCACTCAAAAAAATGAATAATATATATTTATTCACTCCAATTACAAGACGAAAAGAAACAATTGAAAAAAAAAGCAAAGAATACTCATGCGTATGTTATAAAAAAAATAATCTCTAAATTAAACACGTTTATCCCGAGTCGTTCACTCAGCTAGAAAAATGTCTATAAAATAAATTAAGTTCGCATGTACGCACATGTGCTGCACTGGTGTGACTTCAAAAGTGAATTAGTTCGAGCTGGTGAAGTCCGGAAAGAATGTACATTGCGCACAGATATACAGTGCCCGAATTATGTTTCTGGACAAGCAAAAACCCTTAGTGCGCAGCCCGCCTCTAACGGGAGGAGTGAATATATGTCATCTTTATCATTCTGTATTTAGTCTCATTTCAACGGCAGAGTCAAAGTAAAGCGGGTCGTCTTTGTAGTTTATATCTCCTAATGCCGAGCTTTGTTCATAACCAGGGCTCGGCAAACGTACGGGATGACTCACACGCAGCTGGCAAATATAAATGAAATACGTTATTTAGAAGTAACGCTGGCCACGAGCGGTACCGCGCATCGGCGTAGAATCAGTTCGGACCGAGAGGAACGGTAGTATTACTTCGTCTGCGGAGCAGTACGGACATTTTCGCTGCCGGTTATTTGCGCAATTGTTTATCTGTCCTAGAAAAATTATGATTTCGTCAGCAAAACGACCGCGGTCGGACAAACTTCGAAAATTTATTGCAGAAATTCCAGACTTAATATATGAAGGTGCTAAAATTAAATGTGTAATCTGTAAAATCCCGTTAATGTGTTGGTCCAGACAACATTGTCTACGACACGTAAATAGTGAAAAGCATGTCTCAAAAAGAAATTGCGCACGAGGCAATGAAAAATTTATATTTAATTTATGCGTTACGTTTATCGCATGTAATATACCGTTTAATTTACTAGACAAGGAACCATTTATCTGCTTTTGGAATAACTATTCGGAGTGCAAATTACCAAGTCGAACATCGTTACGAAGAATTGTGCCATCTGCGCGCGAACATATTGAACAAAAAATAAAATCGGAGTTGAAAGATCAAAAATTGTGGTTATGTGTCGACGAAACAACAGATCGGAAGAAACATCCTGTTCTTAATGTAATGGCACGCAAAATTGGAACCTCATCAATCGGCACCTTCAATTCTATTAGTCTTCAAACGAATACAACAGTGTACTACCGAAGTAATTTCAAAGTTAGTGTTAAATACATTGGACAAGTTTGAACTTTCAACAAACCAACTCTTGATGTTAGTGAGTGATGGTGCTGCAAACATGCTTTCTGTAGGCCGGTCTCTTAAAAAGCATTCTGCTAATTTGTTACTTAGGCAAATATTACGTCACTAGATGTAGAACGTTCGTTCTCTGCATATAAACGCATTTTTTCCTCATGCCGTACTAGTTTTGCCGAAACAACAGTTGAAACATCTCTAATGTTGCAGATATTTAACAGACATTATTCACTTTGCGATTTCACGGAGGACTCTTAAAATGGTAAGTGTTTGAGCACGTATTATTTAATTTTTATTGAAAAGATGAGCGAAATTATTTGCGGCAGCAAACATCTCTATTAGCAGAATAACTCTAGTGGAACGCGAGGCCTGGTTGACTCTACGCTACTGCGCGGTATCGCTCGGTTATGTGTCGACGAAACAACAGATCGGAAGAAACATTCTATTCTTAATGTAATGGCACGCAAATTGGAACCTCATCAATAGGCACCTTCAATTCTATTAGTCTCCAAACGAATACAACAGTGTACTGCCGAAGTAATTTCAAAGTTAGTGTTAAATACATTGGACAAGTTTGAACTTTCAACAAACCAACTCTTGATGTTAGTGGGTGATGGTGCTGCAAACATGCTTTCTGTAGGCCGGTTTCTTAAAAAGCATTCTGCTAATTTGTTACACATTACGTGTAAAATTCATGCTCTCAATCTTGTGGCGGATAGTATCAGAAAATGTTATCCTGAGGTAGACGCTTTAATAGCGCATACCAAAGCAGTATTTGTCAAATCACCGAAACGTATTCGCGAATTTCACAGACTGTGCCCCCGTATACCAGAGCCACCAGAACCTATTCTAACTCGTTGAGGAACATGGTTGCAGGCCGCGTTTTATTATCATAAGTATTTTGACAATATTAAGAACGTGGTTTTACAATTCGATGCAAAGGAAGCTGCCGCTATCCAGAAAAGCCAGTCGAAATTTCAAGATAGTCAGGTTAAAATGGATTTAAAAATCATTCACGGCAATTACTTCGGGCTAGCAGATGCAATAGAAAAATTACAAAATCCTGCGGTGCCGTTAGAAGAATCTCTGCAAGTAGTGCAACATGTTCACGTACAGCTATGCGCGATTGAAGACGCAAAAAATGTTTCTGTTCTAAAAGTGAAAGTGTTTTTGAGAAAAATTCTGATTTTGGCACATTAAGACACATTTGTGAAGGTGCGTCAACATAATCGTTAAGTTATTTGAAAGATTATTTTACTTACGCAAATATTACGTCACTAGATGTAGAACGTTCGTTCTCTGCATATAAACGCATTTTTTCCTCATGCCGTACTAGTTTTGCCGAAACAACAGTTGAAACATATCTAATGTTGCAGACTTTGTGATTTCACGGAGGACTCTTAAAATGGTAAGTGTTTCAGCACGTGTTACTTAATTTTTATTTAAAAGATGAGCGAAATTATTTGCGGCAGCAAACATCTGTATTAGCAGAATAACTCTAGTGAAACGCGAGGCCTGGTCGACTCTACGCTACTGCGCGGTACCGCTCGTGGCCAGCTTTATTTAGAAGTGACATTATTAACATATTTCATTCATACCTACCAGCTGCATGTGTCATTCCGTACGTTTGCCGAGCCTTGTTCATAACTACAATATATATACAGAGTGGGGCACCACATCGCGTCGGTTTATATACGAAAAACGGCAAAATATTTTTAAAATATTTTTGTTAGATGCTATGTAGGTACATTGGGAGCAAGTTTTAAAATTGTTTTGAAATATACAGGATGACTCAAAAAGAAGTTACATACCAAAGTTGTGAGAATTTAAATGGAATAGCCTGTATATTATTGCATATTTTGATAGCGCGGGCTAAATAATGGCAAGTTACTGTTATGTTTCCTATACCTAACTGAAGCCGATTTTAAGATATTTAAGTATTCTTAAAAATGTAGACCAAAATTTAAAAGGCACGCCTATCTTACGTATTTAAGCTAGATATTTCTAATTGTATTTATTTTTAATCAAAGCATTAGACTTGATGATAAAATAAAAATGATCCCTAACTTTCTTATGTTAAATGGAACACCCTGTTTTCATTGTCGTATTTAGATTCTAATTTTAACCATTTATAAAATTGTATTAAGGTTTCCTATACTTATACCTTATACGTTCTTAGTAATTTAACATTTTCGATTTCGAATATTCATTTCTTGCCAGTTTATTTTTCGAAAGTAGGCTTTGACGGAACTGACGTTATTATTACTCGTAAACGAACATTATTTGACAGTAGTCGTTAGTTAAACCATCCTCGTTCTTTGAGATTGTTTAAAAGTCGTTTTAAAATGAGAACTTACTCCCAAGAAGAGAGGATTGATATGATTTTTGTAATTGGGGAGTGTTTAGAAAATTGCTTGTTAGCATCAAGGGTTTATACTCAAAAATTTCCTAACAGACTTCATCCGGGCAAGCGTTCGTTAGAAAACTTGCTGCAAGTTTTTTCGAAGGACAGGAAGTGTGTCTTATAAAAAAATTGAGCGACATAATCCAATTACCGGAAAAGAAGAAAATCAATTTTTCGTTACGGAATCTCTAATTGAAATTCCGCATACAAGTCAGCGAATAATAAATGAAACTACAGGAATAAGCAGACGAAGCATCGGAAGAATCATAACGAAACACAAATTTTATCCGTACCACATAAATTGCATCAGGAACTTTTTGAAGTAGGTTACGACCGACGACTGGAATTTTGTTTATGCATTCTAGAAAAGTTAGGAGATGACGAGCATTCTCAAATTTTGTACTCTTTTCAGATGAGTCAACTTTCCATAACAACGGATTAGTTAACAGACATAATTTTTATTACTACAGTGATGAAAATCCCAATTTCTTTAGAACCCTCGATCGTCAGCACAGATGATCTGTTAATGTAAGAATATGAAAATCATTAAAAGGACATAAATGTAGCCCTTTATTCAAATTACATAAGAAAGGCTATCTTTTTCCGAATTTCTGCATGTGTATATGCAGACGTTTATGTGTGTGTTTCTTTTCATATCTACTGTTTAGTGACACTAGGCAACTTTTTCGTTTCATTCTTTGACCGTATTAACTATTTTGTTCACCGCATATTTCGCATCTGATAGCTTTTACAATTTTAAATTAGCAAAATATAAAAGGTTGCAAAATTATCTACTTTAAAGCAAGGATGAATTCGTTTATTATCGTTTATTACTTACTAATTGAAATATTTACAGTAAAATCTCATAGTTAGAAGAAATCACATTTTAAATTCTAACATATTTTTTTTTCCATTTATGATGTTTAATGTTTCAATATACATTCAGTAAATATTCCATTTGCATTTTTTCCGAACAAAGCATGCTTAGCGCGACTGACAACAAACGCATGATACAACGTCCTCAGAAGTTGTGGATTCGTAAAGTATTTAGAGGATCTGATTACAAAACCCAACATGGCAGCACATGTTGAATACAGTTGGTGTATATAAGTAATAGTGTCACAGGTCAGAGCTTCCAGATCACCCTAGAAAAGGAGAAAACAGCAACGGTCCCAGTTTGGATCCTTGTGGAACACTTAATGTAGCTGTGGAACACTTGATGTACTGTAGGAGCCAAACCCATTGTAAAACACGTAACATATTCTGTTGTTCAGATAGGATTGAATTAGATCGCGCCAACGAGGTGACATTCCAAAGGAACTCAATTTGTACAGCAACATGCAGTGATCTACTTTGTCAAAAGCACGGGATAACATCGACCTGCCCTCATCATCTACAGTGTCACTTATAAATTGTATAATTGTCGCCAAATTCGTCCCTGTTGATCTGCGCAATATAATAAATTATATTAAAAGGTACGATATTTTTCATACCTAATATTATTCTTATTTTTGAGCGTTGACGCCAGAACACCTCTCTCCGCTCCACCTCTTTTCGTTTTCGACACACCCTGCAAATTCTTGACACCAACAGACTGCCAGCGATGACGACAACTTATGTCTCTTCGCAGAGGATCAGAGACCAAGGAAGAGATTGCAGCAGGAGTATACAAAGAGGAGCTACCTAAAAGAATCCTGGTTGCTAGGGACGGAGACCACAGTTTTCCAGAAGAAAATCTAGGCGCAGATACTAGCAGCATATTGCTTAATGTAAATCAAAGTATATTTTTTGTTGATGCATATTTGGATATATCCGATGTGCGGCCGCGTCTTTGTACCAAATGGAAATTTCCCCCATGTAAGTGGAAATTATTTTTTTGAATAGCTTATAGGGTAGGGCTATTTGGGGAACTATGTAAAACGACATTTGGGACAGAAACTCTGTTTCCAAAAACATTATTCTCAGGTTTTAGGGCTAGGATGAACCCTCAAATTTATCTAAAAAACATAATTCATAATAAACAAGTTCACTTTATTATTATTGTTTATTCCAAGTAACTTATCCTTATAATATTATTTATTCCAAATAACTTATAATATTAATTAGTATATTTGGCTTCCATCGGTGAATTATGAAATATATAATTTTCCTTGGAATTTCCGACGTAATTAATTAATGAAATTAAATTATGTCCAC
The DNA here is from genome assembly GCA_029619315.2 of Dynastes maya. NCBI lineage: Eukaryota > Metazoa > Arthropoda > Insecta > Coleoptera > Scarabaeidae > Dynastes > Dynastes maya. The sequence goes on along the minus strand of JAROYE020000006.1, from coordinate 32,268,556 downwards.
GGCGAGGAATCGAACCTCACATCTGCTTACTAGGTAGACGTGTTAACCACCACACCACGAGGACTATGCAAGGATCATTCATTCTTTAATGCCTAGCTATTATTTAATTTCATTAATTAATTACGTCGGAAATACTAAGGGCAATTATAAACATATAATACTCTAAATAACTAACAAATCTAATGGGTAGCCCCAGTTAGAAACCATATTAAGGTGCTGAATTAAGATATATTCTTCACCGCTAAGAACACGTGGACATCCAGCTGTCGGCTGAGTCATATTTTGTTTCAAAACTCGTCTGCCAATAGTCGATTTTGGCACTGCATATTTTTTGGAAGCTTTTAAAATTTTCAGCTTCCCACTTTTGACATCATTAATAGCTTGCTGTAGCCCAGCTTCGATATATGATTTATACGTGGTATAGTTTTTACCCTTCCAACAGTTGGAGATGGTTCTTTTATAATTTCGGACCATTACCATTTTAGAAAAAAATGAAACAATTGTAAGTATAAGCACTTTTTGAATATTCCGTCTTAGCGTCCCAAATGGCCCCACTTTACAGAAAAATTGCCAAAACCAAAAGATGGGATTAACGGGAAATCTATCATGCAGAGGCTACCAAGCTGAGGACGAGACGGTGTAACGCTTCTTGAACAAGTTGGTTGAGGACCTACAGTATTCTTCCGTATAGAAAGAATGCGCAAAGATCCATCCAACTCTCGTTCATAACCATAACTGTAAATGTGTTAAAATATCGCTATCGCCAAATATCACAGTGGCTACACTCATTCACTTATAAAACAATTGAAAATCTTGGTCTGACGTTCAAGTTGAATTCAAGGAAATTCGCAGTTTCTGTAAGGTTTTAATAAAAAATATTGGAAAGATATAACTGGTACAAGGATTTAGTTGGAGGAAACAACCATTAACTCAAGATTTTGATAAATTACAGAACGGCTGTAATACGGTGAAAGACTTTTAATACAAGACTGGGAGAAGTTGTTATAGAAATTAAGAAAAACTACGTTGATGTATTTCCATATGTATATTAGAACGAATAACTTTCGACCACTAAACTTTTTTTCTAAAATTCTATGTTTCCACAAAAGACCAAGGCAATCTTTAATAGGCAAATGTTTTAAGATGCTGAGATAATTGGACTAATCAAATAACGTAATCTTGTAGTGATAAGAATTGCTAATTAAAGACCTTTCCATAAGCTGTTGCGCTCAGAAACGAATTTTCGAAATTTGAATATAAAATGTAATTTAGAATTTTAAGCAACTTTCGTAACTATTATTATATTAATTTTCTGTTCCACATAAATCATAGTACCGGGTAAATGTTGAAAATTTAACAGTTCTATATTTGTTGAGAGTTTACACAATCTTCTCTAATGGTTTTCACTAGTAAATATTTGCCCTCGTTAAGTGTTACACAAACGATGTTAAACTCTTCAAAGCAAGCATCGGGACATTGTAACTATTTGTCTCAATTAGTCTTATCGCAACAATATCCTTGAGATTATGTATAAATTGTTTTGTTTCCAGTTTAATAGCTGACTTCGTAATTGTGGTTAAATTTGCATTTGCTTTTTATGTTGTGTTTTGTGACATGGAATTTAATATAACAATCAAATCTAAATTTAGATCTAGCCTTTTGTGGAGATCCAATTTATTTTATCTTCACAGGTACAAAGTTAATGTGTTCATATATATTTGATGCTCAAAAGCATTTCGAGTAAAAGACTTAACATTTATTTCATCATATAACTATTGAGGTTATTAGGGATAAGCTATGCTCCTTAGTCCTCAATTTCACTAGTTGGAACATACATTTCTATCGAAGAAATGGAGTCAAATGTCATTCAAAATTATCCTTTACCCACGGTTTTTATTTTGCCCCCCCCATGCTAACTTTTGAACGATTAAATTGAATTAACTTTTGCCTATCGGCAGTTTAAATGTATTTCCGGTGTCACCGGAAGAGACGCCGACTTTCTTATTTCAAATTGAATATCCTGTATATTTTTACGTTTTCGGAAAAGTTATCGTGCCGAAGCCATCATAAAAGTAACAACACAAAAAACCCAAAAAAACAGACATTGTCTATTAAAAACATAATACATTTAAACAACCCTATCTTAATTAATTAATTGCAATAAAGTTCGATAAAGTAAGGAAATAACAATAATTAACAGAACAAGTTAAAATGACAGAAAATAATAACAAGGATAAAGAAGGAACGTATGACAAACGGCGGTTATAATAACAAAAACAACAAGAATAATTTACGCTTTTGGAATTGAGATTTGACAGTTTGGCAATTGTTATGATTACTTAGCAGATGCTTAGCAACGAGCTCTTTGGATCAGTCTGGCGTTACAAGAAACAATTGTCGCTCTTTCCTAGCCAACTTTGCGTAACAACAAAAACAGATTACCAAAACCATTATTGTTGCATGTCGTCATAATTCTTAAGTTAAAGTATAACATATGTGGTATCGTTGGATTCGCCTTTCGATTACCTATCCGAAAATGTAAAAATATACAGGATGTTCTATTTAAAATAAGAAAGTTGACGTCACTTCCGGTGAAACCGGAAACACAATTGATTCACAATCGATCAATTTTTTCTAAAAACGCTAGCTTCTGTCGTTCAAAAGTTAGCATGGGGGGGACACTTTAGGACCTCACTGTATAGATGAGATAGAATTGATTATTTTAGGATGCAAAATAGAATTTCGTGACGATGCCACTTACCGTCTTTATCTTTAAAGAAAGAAGTAAAATAGGTAACTTAATATATTGAAAAGAGATACGCTTGAAAAATACATCTTATGCCAACAAATGCCAATTCTGTGTTCTCGTTCTCTTTCTTCGAACCTCGCTGTGCATTTTAAAGGTCCGGTTACGTGGTCCGCGGTTCGAGAAATCACGGAACTGGAGTTTCGGGAATGGAGTTTCGTCAATTGACAAATTGAAAGCGTCGTCCATAGGCTCGTGAATATTCCGCAACTTTGATAATTACGTTCAATTCTGGACACCATGGATACAAGTCAGAAAACTATAGCAGCCGCTTTATGTGTTGTTTATAGTGGGCCATTTTTCAAGTAAATCTACATATTTAGTACTTTAAAAAGTATGTATTTTTCAAAATTCATCTACTTTTGTATATGTATTAACTGTCAATTAACTGATTTTCGGGGGAAATGGAAAATGCATAGTCCGTAACTCGACACAGACTCTTTTGTTCTGCTTAAATTTTACCAACATTCGATGGTACCATCAAGACCACGAACCGTGAACCACAGCAAAGCGCATAATGTTACACGGTCCGCGATCCGAGGTTCGTCGAACTACGGGCCGTATAACCGGGCCTTAAGATGACAAAATCTGTATATGTACATGACTTTGATTCTTACTCTACCTTACATATACATACATCTGCGTAAGAATGTTGCGATGACCTAGTTGCAATTTAAGCATGTATAAGTATTGTATCTGCTTATTGACTATGAAAAATTTATAAACTAAATTTTGTTTGTTCTGCATTGCAATGTTCAATACAGAAAATCAGCGTATTTTAGCACTATAGAGAGAGGAATGCCATATTTATAAGTACGTCCAAAAATATCAATGCTAATACGTTTAAATTTAAAACATTCACGTCAGTAGTTGGAGTTGGAACAGTAATGTTGCAAACCATAAAATGCCGACGCATTTTAATCTTCTTTTTAAGTATACTTGTTCACAGTTTATACTAGGGTACGTAAGGATTCATTTATAGTCGCGAATCCCATACATATATCGAATAACGTTGCTGCTTCTGCTAGGAGCGTCCTCGATTCGCTTCGCACGCTCTCCACCTTATACTTTCATAGCGGGCAAACGTTGTAACACTGTCCATATATTTTAGCGGTTCACTTTACTACGGAACTTACGAACGCGGTATATGCGTTTTTTGAAAACAATAAATGAGTATTATTAAATGGCAATATGAAATATTCAATGTTTCAAATTTTATAACTATTATATAGGCGATCATACATTTACCCAACCATTTTTCTAAGCAATGTTTAAATTCGTTTAATGGAAGGTGTGGTGAACGATATTTTTTATCCGTTGTTCAATGACCTTTTTATATTGCGCTATTATGTTTGTAGCAACTTATCTCAATCATCGCCTGTTTTTTTTTTATCTGGTTTCTATAACTGAAATATGTAGATTGAGTAACTTTGTCAATAGGATATTGTTTGTTGTTTGCCACTAAGTTATTGGATATGTTCAAAGTACCATTTTTGAAAAATGATCTTTCTAACAATTTAATAATATGTTGTTTGTTATTAAGTTATTGGATATGTTCAAACTACCATTATTGAAAAATTATCCGTCTAACCAGTTTTGGATAGTCAATTTCATATTGCCAGGAGAATTGTTAATAATAATAATAATAATATAAGTTATTCCAAAAGCCCACATACATGATCTTAATGAAAGAATGCCGAAAAATAGATTATGTAAAACGAACTAATAGAAAGGTGGACAAAGAAAACGAATATTTGTATAATTAAAATGCGTAAAAAATGAAATTAGCATACTTGCTAATCTATTTACTAATAGATAAAATAACATAAGTACGAAAACATATTAAAATAAAGTAAAAATACAAATCACAGTGACAATTATAATTTACAATGAGCTACAAAGAGCAAAGTACCCATCCATACTGTATATTGTTCGTTGCAGTAAAAACCCTTTCATATTATTTCTGAAAGCCTGATGTGAAGTACTCGTCTTACATTCCTGTGGTAAGCTATTATACAGCGTGTCCACCTAGTGCGTGGAGCGAAGATAATTTCTTTTCTGAGCAATTTAGAGAAAAAGTTTTCAAATAAAGAGAATTCAGAAACAAATATTGCATAACATCAAATTATATTCAAGTATACAGAGTGTTTATTTTCCTCTGTGCACGATGCAAGTTTGGTTTTTTAAATAGAACAACCTGTATATTGTTACGATTTTAGATACCTCTCTTCAATTCATGGCAACTTTCATCAATATTCCCTATCCCTATCTATCTTAGTTTTTGAGATAATTGACATAATTTGAGATTGTTGCAAAAGCTCGCTGTTTCTTTACGGCCGATATCTTCAACACCTTATACGCTAGGGTGGTGATTCAGTATTTCTTGGAGTTCTTGGCAAGACACCGAAGATTTTTTTATATCAACCACATTCTACAAGATAGTCATCGATGTCGTTGCCGAGTTTGATTTTTACAAAATATAATAGAGAAGCTCTTCTAGAATCGTAAACATTTCCATATACCTAAAATGCGTCTTTCTTTAGTAAATTAAATATAAAGCTGTGCAAATAAGCTCTTCGTTAAAAAAAAAATAGTACAAACTTCTGTTTCGCTAAAGAAATTTATTAAAGCAAATGTGTAAACGTTATCTTTTTTATCATTTTCCTACATACATTATCTAGTTGGAAGTTAACCAGCATGTATAAACAATAAATACCGAAAATAACTAGACAAATGTTTGAGTTCAACATAAAAGGAATACCTAAATTTATTTAGCACCGCACACTAATAATAAGTCTTTTTGAGCAGTAAGAAATATAATAAGAACATACTGAAAGTTGTTTAAAAAAATTCGCAACCTACACTACTGTCCATGGAAGTTCGGGCAAGCAAAAAAATGTACGGAAATCAAAGAAAATACGAGAAATATTAAATGGCCATGTATTTAATACTTACTTACATGATTTTACATATTTTCAAATACAAATTTATTTAAAAGAAAAAGTTAATGTAATTCAAATAATTGAAATCCGATTTTCATCTAATGCGTACTCTTCCTGATGCAAGGTAATAATAGCAGATCGTTTTGAAACAGCTAGAGGCAGTCAAACCGAAATTATTTTATTTTTCACTTGCACAACCACAAATACTTTCACAATAACAATCTCTGCAGAACTACTGCGTTTACAAATGTTATAATACTTTATAAAGGGTATACGAATATTTCCAGGTAACACGAGTGAATCAGCTAACCCTCCTAGGGATTATTATAAAGCCTTATTGTCACTGTAATTATTGGAGATTTCCAACATAATTATATATTTTATGATAACGGTCTTATAATAGACAAATACTACCTGGAAATTGGTAAAAGGCTTCCAGAAAAGGTTAGTTTTAATAATTCCTCACAGAAATGTATATTATATAATTTTAAAATTTTTTCTTAAACAGTTAATATAATTTGTCAGCTTGCCCGAACTTCCATGAACGGTACTGTAGCTAAATAGAACTATGTATTTATGAAAAAACTTCCTGGGTGAATTTCTTAAGACAATGCATAACATAAAATACAAGGAATCGTATTACAGTTTGTATCAAGCAAACTGGTGTTGATTTCGAATAGATGGGAAATTGTATGCATAAATGAAATTTTACAGTTTATTTTTGATGACTCTCTTTAGAAAAAAGTTTATAGTATTTCGTCACAGCACTCTATGAATTTAAGTAAAAAACTTGTCCGTGTAGCTTCATATTTAATTTACTAAAGAACGACACAAAAAAATGTTTACAAAAAAAATCTATTACAATTGATCTAATACGGCTCTGTGTGAGGAATACATAATGGAGTTGGAAGAAAAGAAAAGACCACTTTCTCACAATAACTCAATTTAATAGGAAAGAACGACCGGTTTCGGGACTAATGTCCCATCTCCAGGCTCGAGTTAATAGTAATAGTAGGAAACTGTTAAATTAATAAATAAAAATGAAAACTACACATTCTATATATCAACAATTGTTGGACTAGTGTGATAGGTGATTAGAGTAAATGAGTAAATTTCATTTTACTTCCAACTACGTCAAAATCTATTACAGTTTCTCCATCAGATTGTGGAAAAATATACAGATATTCCATTTAAAAAAATTGAAATAGCACAAATCAAACATGGCAACGATCTCGATGGTCATCGTGTAGACTCCAGTAGATATAAAAAACTTTTGAATGTATTGCCTGAAACTCCAAGAAATACTCAATCGAATAAAATTTGATTCACCACCCTAGCGTCTAAGGCGTTTAAGATATTGGGCGTTAAAGATACAGCGACATTTCGCAAAAATATCAAATTATGTCAATTATCTCAAAAACTAAGGTAAATAAGTACAGGGAATATTGATGATAGTTGACATGAATTGAAGAGAGGCATCTAAAATCGTAGTAGTATACGGGGTGTTCCATTTAAAAAACTAAACTTGTATCGTGCGCAGCAGAAACTGAACATCCTATGCTTGGATATATTTTTATGTTATGCACCATTTGTCTCCGAATACTTTTTATTTGAAAACCTTTTCTCTGAATTGCCCAGGATGGGAATTATCGTCCGTTAACGCATGGTGGACACGCTGTATAGTTTACATGCATTATATCGCACGGCCTTTTGATATAATGTAGTTACATGTTGTTCGGGTAATAGTGTAAGTTGATTACTCCTTGTGTTATAATTATGGTTAGGATTGTCAAATTGTCTTTTTCTCGGTACGCAAAACACAAGATTTCATATGTAGGTATATATTGATGGAACGGTAAGAATGTGTAAATCGGTAAAAGCCCGCTTGCATGAATCTTCCACTAACCTTGTATAGATCTCCTGTTACCATTCTTTGCATATGCATAGATGGCACTTATGGAGTGTGGAGTATTGTGTGGAATGCGTTATAGATTTCAGTGACGTTTGCTGAAAATTTCCAATGTATGTTCGTGTTATTACACGGAATGCCAATCTTCATTGTCATTAGTTCTTTTCCGTTTACGTAGTTTGGTCAAAAGTTATTGCTTAATCGGAAAATTCTTTACAAACACGTAGTTGCACTGTTTGACGATATGTGCGTGTGTTTTCCTTTTGTTTCGTGTGTAAGTGTAAGTATGTTAATGTTCCAAAGTATTCATCATATCGCTCTTTTATCTGTACGCCCTACATTTAAAGGAAGCCTTGTAATATATGCGTTTACTTGCACTTTTTTGCTTATATACAGCTTATGTACAGCATTGTGCGAATTAATGTGAAGACAAGTGATAATTTGAGACAACATTTATTTATAAAAGAATACAATCTAAATTGTTTTAATAGGAAATATGTCCTCCCTTGGCTTTTAGAACTTCTTTAACGCGTTTTTTTACAGTTTTCTGATATTTGCTGGTCTCGAAACCATATCTGGATTACAGCCTCAATCAGTTTTGTTTTTGTTGTGCAATCTAATTTACGAAGTGTAGCTTTTACAGTAGTCCACAGATTTTCTATCAGAGTAAGATCCGGTGAGTTTCCTGGCAATTCAAAGTATGATATGTTTTTGTCCTTGAAATATTTCTTCATTACCTTGGACACGTGACATGGAGCCGAAACTTGTTGAAAAACTGCTTGACCGTTGACATCAACTTTTCTTAGTTCAGTTTCCAATCTCTGTTCTAGCAAGTCTCTGCATTTTTGCGAGTACATCATGCCTTCGATCGGCACAAGGGATCCGGTACTTTTATAAGAAAAGCAGCCCCAGAACATCTTCTTTAACGGATGTTTAACTGTTTGATCAATATGAACTGTTGTAAGTTTTTCGTTGTCACTTATTCTAACAAAACGAGATCGCTGTCCTTGTACCAAAACATGGCTCTCATCTGAGAACAATACTTTTCTCCAGTCTTCAACAGTCCAGCTCACATATTTTTTTGCCCAATCATATTTTTTTTTAAGGTCTGATTGTTTTTCTTCCACCTTCTATAAGTCGTCTTCGTACAGTGGAGTCATGAACAATAACTCCAGCGTGTGCTAAGTCTTGCTAAAGTTCTTGGCTTGTTTTCCTAGGATTTAATTTTCTTTCCCTTATTAAAAAAGCTTCATCCCTTACTGTTGTCTTTCTCCCACATTTCCCTTTTCTGTTCATCTCAATCGTCCCAGTGTTCCTTTTTTTGCTTAAAAATCTTGTTTACAGCCCCACACTCCTTGGCAATATCTCTTTGAGTCATTGATGTGTGTTCACTCAAAGTAACAATCTTAGTGCGCTTTTTGGGAGTAATATCCATCTTCAAAAATAAGAAGCAAATAAAGCTTACTTCGGTAAAAACACAATAATTCTAAAAAAAAAACAAGAATGCAACACGTCTGTAGCGTCTTATTACTCACTGTTTGTCAGAACAGTAAAACAAAATTGTCGTTACTTTGACATAAACGTATTGCCAACCGCTAAAAAAAGTAAAATTGTGAAAATTATGATTTGTTCACATTAATTCGCAAAGTACTGTAGGTATGCATATGCTAGTAGTCAAAGGCGGTTACATGACGTAATTTCATTTGGATGACTATCACGTGTATACGAGGAAAGTTCAAATTCGACCTGATTTTTGTTTCGTTCTAATGTTTGAGACAGAATTTTTAACATTTAATCTCTTTACCACAATGCATCGCTTTGTTTCTTCATTATATACAAATTGCCTATATTTCGAGAGGGCAGTGAGTCTATTCCTAATGTACTGAAGTAATTTTATTTATTTTATTGTTCAGAAACTTTGGTGAGTAATATTATTAATTACTGAATTCTGAGAAATCTAGTCTAGTCTGAATTCGTTTATATTCAACTAAAATATTCTCTTTTTTTAACCACAATACTTATTATTATTATTAATATTTTATTCTATATGTTTCACTAAAAAAAAAGTTACTTCCTACAGCTACATTCATAATTAGAGCCCGGTAACAGGGAGCCGTGCCATAGCCGTACTTGCCTAGTATACAAAAACAGTACTAAGAAAATAGAAAAAAAATAACAATTATAATATGTGAAAAGTAGCGAAAGACACCCTTTTAAGCAGCCTTGGCTACGGAACAGTAAAACTAGAAGCACCATTATCAGTATTAACATCATATGAATAAGAGTGGCAAAAAATTGACACCATTAGATGTGTTTCCACAGTTGTTTCGGTGAGCGATGTTCGCCGTGGTTAGAAAATGAGTTTATATTTTGAAAAAGAGCGTTCAACATCTACCGATGTTATACATGCATGATTAAAATACTCTTTGTACTTAGTCAGTGGATTATTCGATACACCATCACAAATTTGTTTTAGTGTGCTAAAATCGGGATCTTTCTGTAGCACACTCTCGAACTTGTCTAAAACGCGATTATATTTTACGTCCTGTATAGTCAGTAGCTGTGTATGCACCTCGTCCATAATTTGCAGAGACTCCAATAATGATAACCATCTATTGCGTCAGCTAATCCTTTATAGTAGCTACGAATATTTTTTAAATCTGTTTCAACGGAAATATCTTGAAATTTCGACTGGCTCTCCTTAATAGCTGCAGCTTCGGCAGGATTGAATTGTGCAATAACAGCTTTTACTATTTTGAAATGTTCAGCATAATAAAAAGCTGCCTGCAACCATGTTCCCCAACCTGTAAGAATTGGTTCCGGTGGTTGACAAATACCGGGACACTCTGTGTGAAATGATCGTAGGCGTTTGGGAGATTTCAAAAATACTTTTTTTTGTGCTTGCTATTAATGCATCTACCTCGGCTGTCGTACTATAAGAATATTTGACGCAAAGTTTCATTCGCTATCGAATAATTGAAAAATATACAGGCTGTTCAATTTAAGAAATATAAACAGTTCAATGAATGCGATGTGCAATTGTTTTTTTTCAACACTATTGTGATCAGCGGAAAACCCACTATATCTTTGCTAATTCAACCAACATCGTAGCTACAATAATTACAAAGTTAGCAACAGTGGCCCAATATCTTTGAATAACCTGTGTAGATAAGAGCTACTTATTGTGCACATGCTTTTGATTTGCATAAACATTTTCTTTACCTATTCAATTTAGATTTTTTTAGGATATCTAATTTGCATTTAACGTAAAACATACGACACGCCTTTCTAAAATATCAAATAGAAACGAAAAAATAACACGGAAGATACTCCATCGTTTAAAGATAATCCCTTTATTTGACTAATTTATTTTGAAGATCTGTTCTAAACACATCACACCATCTCAAAGAAATTAGAATGTATGCCTGTTAGACCTGAAAAAAAAGAGAACTAATGAGTAGGGAGATGTGAGACTGACGTATGTATAAATACCATTTTTCAGATTGGTATTTTAAATCCGTTGATTATCTGCGAATGAAACTTACCAACTTGTTTGCGTAGGGGCATTTAATTTCTCAGGCTTTTTAAAACATAACACAAGTTTCTGAAAGTGGAAAAAAAATCGAAAGCCATTTACATTAAAGCAATGCCCTTGTTAATTGCAAAATTTAGCATTGGATGTATTTGTTTTGTATAAGAAGCTTAGTGGTTCATTTAGTTAACTTGTTTGACCAGTGATAATTAGAAAATCTTCTCCTTCTTCTTCTATGGATGCTTTTGTATTAAAACAAGTATAGATGGTTCGTTCGGTTTTGGCAGTCACGTGACAAATGTTTATGATTGGCTGCAATCCTAACCTAAGAACTCATTGTCATTTTTGGCTATAGACGTGGTTTTCTATTTACATAATTTTAAAGAATTTAGATATTTAAATATTAATAGATATAAAATTAATTTTTCTAGCGATTTTTCTATAGTACATTTCATATTCTCAACTATGATTGAAAAAAAAAACAATAGAGAAAAAGAATAAGGGTTTGTTATTTCCTTAATTCAATTTCTTCATATCATAACAAGAAAGAAAGGACTTACATGTTAAATTTATTTTAAAGTACGAGGTAGACGCCATAAATTCTCGGTTTGATATAGAAAAAATAAATTTGGTAAAATATAACAATTTTTATTTTTCAATATAATCAGCCTTCAATACATTTATTACAACGATCAATTAATAATTCTGTACCCTTCTAAAAATAGTCTAAAGTTTTCCCCTCAAAATGTCATTTTGGGACGAGGTTCATTGGGTCGCCGCCATTCCATCGATTCCTTTTTGGATAGAGGGTCATAATACAGACCATTGTTTCATCTCCTGTGACAATGGACTCCAAAATCGGTTTCGGGTCGTCTCCACACATGTTTAAAGACGAGCGCGCACAATCGACCAGACGTTCACGTTGGAGAGCAGAAAGAAAATGCGGTACCCATCTTGCACTAATTTCATTCACACCAAAATGGTTATGGAGAATTGGGCGTATATTTGTTTCAGAAATGTTAGACATCACTAGAGTAAGATAATCGTTCGTCGCGCCATAGGCGTGCGGTTTCTTCAATACTTATAATACCGAAAAAGAAGTAATAAAGCGAATAATAATAAAAAAACTAATCAAGAATTATAATATATTGAAATATCTTTCTCGGGGGTTTTTCTCAAATTCTGTCAAATTTTCTAATTTAATTTGAATAAACGATTCTTGTAAGTTCGGGGGTATCCCTAGATACCCTTACGGCAATTTTTGAATGTATTTCCAACTCAGTAAAATGAAATTAACGAATTTTAAGATTTGAAAATTAACTAACCTTTAACTTTTGAACGATGCCAATGTATATAAACCCTCTGTTTATATACCCACCACAGGAAACTGCCTGCTCTGGATATTTAACCCTTTTTTCTTCGAATAAAGACTTTAAATACACAAACTAACACTTATATTGGGATTGGATTTAAGACACACTTTGATTCAACCAAGGCCGAATAAAGATTGATGAAAATGTATGGCGTCGTTCATCTTTCTTTTATTTTAAATCGCGAAAGACCAGCGATTGTTTTATTTCACAGCCAATTTTGATAATTTAACCCAAATTGAAACTTTTCGATGACTTTCGATGAAATGATATTAGCATACGAGAACGAATGCAGTGACTTAACCAGGAGGTTGTATGTTGATGATTCTGTGGTCCGAACTGTCACCAATGAGAAAATCCACTGCTAATTTACAGAAACCTTTCAGATAAAGATTCAATTGATGAAATATTATTTGTTGTACTTTGCAATTTATGCTGTTGCTTATTCCAGACGACTTCTACATTAATTTGGACGAAATAAGTGAATAGAAAAATCAACAAACGAGTAGATTTGTCCATACTACCCCACACTCGTCATTATCTGGACCTATAATTACATTATAATGTCCTCGCTCCAAAGACGGTTGGCTGAGGGGGGATGGCAACGAAGAAATTTCCAATTTTCCCCGCAAGAGGGATATTCAGTTACCAACGAGTGGCCAGCCTGACATTTTGTCAGTATCGAAGTGACAACTGAGAGAAGTTGTTGTTGTCGTAGATACAACGTTGAACATAACATAATAATATGTAAGGCTGTGAAACACTCACCCTCTTAAGCAGCGTAATCAAGTAGGCTGGCGGATTGCATTGGAATTACTGAACATGAGAAGTAGAAGCACCATCATCCGTATTATAACCCAGTGGATAAGAATCGTAAAAAATTGATAGCATTAGATATGTTTCAATAGTTGTCTCGTGGAACCATGTTCGCAGTGGTGAAAAAATGTGTTTATATTTGGAGAAAGATCGTCCGACATCTGGCGATGTAATACATGTATGATTAAAATAATCTTTGAACTCAATTAATGGATTAGTCGAAGCACCATTACAAATTTGTTGTAATGTGATAAAATTGGAATCTTTCTCTAACATACTCTCTCCAACTTTTTTAAAACGCGAATATTTTTTGCGTCATCTATAGTGCGTAGCAGAGCATGTACTTCGTCCACTATTTGCAGTGACTTCATTAACGACATGCGTTGTGTAAGCATTTATAGTAGCTATGAATACTGTGTAAATCTGTTTGTTTGAAATAATGCAAACATTAAAAGGTTGTGAAAGCGTCACAAAACAAGATGTTGCACATTGGGATTTAGCAGATTACATTGTAGAAATAACGGAGGTATTTCGGGAAGCCGAAGAAATTGATGATGATGATGACATAGAAGGATGTGTAGTTGATGAACAACCTACCTCCCATCAAGAAGGTTTCACTGCTTTGGAAAAAACATTGATTTATGTAGAACAGTAACCAGAAGCAACCCTAGCGGATCTGCTGCTTCTGAACCGATGGAGAAACATTGCAGCAGCAAACAGGAGATCAAATATGAAGCAAACGCGGATAGATAGTTACTTCTCAGTTTCGTAGTGTAAAATATATACAATGTTTCATATACCACTTTTATCATTCCATAATTTGTACGAATAAAAAAACCTTAATAAACTGTTCAAAGCATACATGTGCCTAATAACATTTTTAATATACAATTGAAAATAAAGTCCCGATTATCCGAGTTTTCAGTTATCCGAGTCAGGTATTTCCTACGTTACCTCGGATAATCGGGGTTCTACTGTATTTCCTATAGGTTTTCGATGGGATTCAGATCGGGGGATTACGATGGCAATTTTAAAACTGGAATTTTTTCCTCTTCAAAAAGGGGTTTTATTATCTTTGAGGAATGCTTTGGGTCATTATCGTGTTGAAATGGAATCTAAGGGGTAAATTGTGTTCAACATAAGGAACCATAACATTCTTGAGGATATCTCTATACAAAATTCTGTCCATAATACCTTCAATGCGGTAAAGAGGACCCATTTTAAAGCCGGAGAAGCAACCCCAAACCATGACGCAACCTCCACCATGTTTTACTGTAGGTCTGGTGTACTTTGGATCTAAACCATCCGAATTAAAAAGGTTGAACTTTGATTCATTACTCTAACATGTCCTTTTCCAATCATACATTGTCAAGTTGATATGGCGATGAGGAAATTCTAGTCGGGCCTTTCTATTTTTCTCGGAAAGCAAAGGTTTTTTGCCGGCCTACTAGCAAGAAAAAGTTTATTTTCGAACATTCTACTTCTAATTGTTCTCGAGGATACATTACAGATTCCCTGCTCGTCTAATTCAATCTTTATCTCTCTTGAGGACATGAATGGATTATTAGAATTAATATGCTTTAATTTTCGTACAGCTCTTTGATTAATTTTTCTAGAACGTCCAGTTTTATTTCGGTGTTCACTGGAACCAGTTCTTTGGACATTTTTTATAATCGCCTATACCGTAGTTCTGTTAAATTCAAATCTTCTAGCAATATCAATTTGGCGGTCCCCTTTACAAAAGGCCTCAATAATACGTTGCTTAAGGTCCACTGAAATTTTTATTCCACGCGGCATACTTAACAGTTTCACGTCTCAACTCAAAATAAAATATTACTAAATATTTCAGAACCAATATAAAAGAATGCTGACTGGAATGTTTTGTCTATCTACTTTGATCCAGACATATTTTTTGTTTTGTTTATTTTCGCAAGATAAGAGAAAAGTACACAGAATTTATTTAGTTGCTTCAGCAGCATTGGCAAGAGATCCTAGAAACATAATAAGTACCTAATACATTAAATAAAGAGTATTTCTAGATATTAGAGTTGTTATCTGGATCCGGATAATTTTGGATCCGGATAATTTACTATTAGGTTATGAGCGGTAGTGTGTGTGTAGAAAATCCATTATTATGATAAATTAATTCGAACATATTAACACAACGTTTGGCAGTACATGCTCAGACACAACACGTGTTACGTACACCAAGAACGGTGCAACAAATAAACAATAATTGACACTTGATTTCCTACTTACCGTTAAAAACTTGTATCATGTGAGGAAAACCCCATTTTATCAGTAACTTTTCGATCACTTTATCCCCAGTTTATAAAGCCTGTTATAATCCCAATTCCAAAACGGCGTTAAATAACAGGCATAATAAACTAATACGCATTAATACTTATGAAAGCAAATTTGACAGTACTTTTATCTGCATTATGTTAACTCCTGCCTGAGGATGAGCTGATATTGGCTCGAAACTGGTAGCGCTGTGTTATTAAAGAGTTATTGTGTGAATTAGACTATCATTACACCTTTTCCTACTTATGAAAGTTATGAAACAACCGTAATATTCAACAGCCCAACAACCCCCAACGATGCGTGACAATGTCACACGATGCTGATGTCAGTATATTTTAATCTAATACGAATTTCGGATATGTCCGTAAACTTAAAAAAACAATAAATGTTAGTTCAATGTTTGATTAACCATAGATATTTGTTAGAACAACTGTTACGAAGCTTAGTGTTGATCATTACATTTTAGTAATTTTAAGAAAATTATTTTGGTTAATATAAACAAAAAATTTATTTCATTTATCAAACAACAAATATTTTTCTTTAATTCACCAAAATTATGTTAACCAAAATAAATTGTTACTACCTGCCTAGTATACAAAAAAAATAGTAAGAAAATAAAAAAAAAAATAACAGAACTAATACATAATTATAATATGTGAAAAGTAGTGAAACACTCATCCTTTTAAGCAGCCTTGGCTACGGAACAGTAAAACTAGAAGCACCATTATCAGTATTAACATCATATGGATAAGAGTGGCAAAAAGTTGACACCATTAGATGTGTTTCCACAGTTGTCTTGGTGAGCGATGTTCGCCGTGGTGAGAAAATGAGTTTATATTTTCAAAAAGAGCGTTCAACATCTACCAATGTTATACATGCATGACTAAAATACTCTTTGTACTTAGTCAGTGAATTATTCGATACAGCATCACAAATTTGTTTTAGTGTACTAAGATCGGGATCTTTCTGTAGCGCACTCTCAAACTCTTCTAAAACGCGATTATATTTTTCAACGGAAATATCTTGAAATTTTGACTGGCTCGCCATATTAGTTGCAGCTTCGACAGGATTGAATTGTGCAACAACAGCTTTTACTATTTTGAAAGGTTCAGCATAATAAGAAGCTGCCTGCAACCATGTTCCCCAACGTGTAAGAATTGGCTCTGGTGGTTGACGAATACCAGGACACTGTGTGAAATGATCGTAGGCGTTTGGGAGATTTCAGAAATACTTTTTTTGTGCTTGCTATTAATGCATCTACCCCGGGAGAGCATTGTCGAAGGGTTTCTGCCACAAGATGTAAAGCATGCACTTTACACGTAACATGTAAACACTTGCAACCATGTTCAAGAAGAGAACGGCCCACCGAACGCATTGTCGCTGCGCCATCGCTCATAAACATCAACACTTTATCTTTTGAAATTTGAAATTTTTCCAACGTACTAAGTACAACCTTCGTAATTGCTGCAGCAGTACACTCTTGTAGTCTTCAGCTAGCTAGAACAGTGATAATGCAGGTTTACTAGGGTTTAGTATGCGTACCATAATATTTTCAATTGAATTTTTTTTTACAGTCTGTTGTCTCGTCAACACATAACCAAAGAAACTGTTTTTTCAATATGCGTTTCATTTTCTTTTCCACGTCATCGCGTACAAATGCAACATGCTTACGTGCCGTTTTCTCCGTTGGCAACCGCAACTCGGGATTGTATTTGTCCCAAAAGTCTTTAAACGGTTGTTTATCGAGTAAGCCTAGTGGCAAATTACAGTTTATCAACATGAGAATTACATAAGAAAAATGCACTTCTCCTTGGCATGCCCAATTTTCGTTTTCTATCTGTGCGAAATTTACGTGTCTTGTACAGTTCCACTTCTTATTTGACATCAAATGTATTTTGCACACTTTACAAACTATCTTACTCCCGTTGTAGAACAAATCGGGAAAGTCAGAAATAAACTTATTTACTATGTCTTGAAAGGGTCGTTTTTTAGCCTTCGACATGTTCACTAAAAACTACAATTAATAACTACGTCTGTTTCAATAAAATCAAAACGCACTACACTAAATAATAACTACAATTAATAACTACGTCTATATCAATAAAATCAACACACTATCCAATGCTAAACTGAACTGAGTGATGATGATTTGTCATGTCGTATCATAATTGACCAGCCCTCCCCGCCCACCTAAACACAGTCACATCGCCGCTGCGATTGCTCTCCAGTTACCGGGCACTATAAGTTGTTTTATTGAAACTTAAAGGTGCTATTTATATGGGTATAAGGCATGCGATCTTAAGTAGCCAAGAAAATAAGAAAGCACTAATTGCAATAGCGATTTAACTGAATACCTATAATACAGGTATTCACTTAAATTCTATATATAGTAACATAGAAGGACTGGCGTCTACTTAACTTTCAACAATTATAAGAATATAATTCCAGGTAGGTGTGAATCGCATTTTCATAATAATTATAAATAATGCATTTATTAAATTGCGACTAATTGTAAGTCAGTACGTAATAATAGCTTGAATACAAATTGCGCTCAATTAGCATTCTTATCTGTATTAAGCGCAATAAAAATTGTAATTCACTGAATTTGCTTTAATCACGGGCAGAAACAAAACAAATGTGCTATTGCTTGACACAAAGTGATTAAAAAATTATATTCAGGGCTTCTCCATTATTGTTTCCATTTTTATATCGGTATTTTCCCAACTTTGATATGGAAAACCATGATTATATTTCTTGTCGTGGGAGAGAAGTCCATATAACATATCAAATCGTAATTATACAACAGTTTAAAAACGTCACACTCGCACAAGACTTACAACTTCTTTCGATTTAATAGTTATATCTAGGTTAGGTTAAAATATTTTCGTTCGTATAATTAAATTTCCCAAAAAGTAGTCGTCATCTTGTGTAATATTCATCTCTATACCTCGATGATGGAAGTAATTATTAAGAAGTGTTATCGTGTTATTCATTTCGTCCATATTCATGTGTTGACTCGTTTATGAGTGTGTTCGATAATTAAATGCTAATTGCTTCAAGATTAATGGATTTGTAAATTACGAAATCATGAACGCTTTTATATTCTGAATCGTCGTAATCATCTTTGTCATTTTCAGCACGTATCAAATTGTGTATACTGTCTGCTAGAAATAAGTATACTTCATCCATGCTTTGAAGAATGTTGTTATAACGATTAGAACATCCTTAACACTAGAACTACCGAGACCGTCATTTTGATGGTTTTCAAATTTCATGCTTAAAAATTTCGATATAATTTATGTATTTTTCTAGAACTTCATGACAAATTTTAATGAAATATGGGAACAATTACATATTCCTATTCAATTTCCATTCAGCCGTTTTAACTTCCATAATCAGTATGACCTATACCTATTTATACCAAGACCCGTCAAAATGACGGCTTTAGCAATTTCAAAGTTTATAATATTTTATGGATCATCTATGCAATAATGGACATCGATACGTATTTACATTCCTTTATACATCGCTTTCAGACATTTCCTGGAAAACTTTGAATTACATTTTCCATATGAAATTATATTGATGTGTTCGGCAGCCGTTATAACGGGATCTATTTTATTCCGATTATGATTCAGTTTAGCTGGTAAATGTAATCAGGATGCAATCATTATCAGTTGTACTTCTGTAAGAATTACTTGAAAAACAATGCGAGTCTGGTAAGATTATTAGAACCCATGTCCTCCGATCTTTGGTGCATCCGCAAATGCTCTAACCACTGGAGCCACCGGGATCGTTGCAAACTGATCAACTAATTCTGATTCTAACGAGAGCGCGACTCATCACCCTACACTGCTAATGTGATAAAGTTCTTGGTGAAAAGTGCAATCTGTGTAAAGTGTAATCTGTGAAAATTCTACTCTGGGAAAAAAGTATGAACATATCTTTACAAAAAATTAAAATTTATTTTTTGTAAATCTTGGGCAACAATGAAACGATTTCCAGGAAGCAAAAAATTATTCGAAGAATTCAAAGAACTCACTAATATAGATGAAGACTGTTCGGACACTAATTCAAGTAATAATGATTTAGACATATCTTGCGTAGAAAATAAAACTGATTTTTCAGACTCTGAAGAAGAAGCTGCAGATGAAATTGTACGAGATATTGAACAAAGTGAAGAAGATGAATATGAAAGTGAAGATTTAGAGAGTGAAGATGAAATTCCCCAAAAGAGCCACAAACGCAGAAAGCGATTGCGAATATGTTCAGATACTGAATCGGATAGCCAAACAGAAACCGAAAAAAGACAGCAGAAGGACATTGCTGTTGACGGTACTGAATGGGAAGAATTAGGGAATGGTTGTGTTGGTAGATATTCAAGGATACTTCGGGCCCAACTGGTTATGCGAAGCGAAACATTATGTTTGGTAATGTAAGTAGCGCATTTCGACTTATAATTGATAATCGAATGATAAGTCACACAAAAGCTTGCACTGAGCTACAGGCCAGAAACATTTTACAGGACGACAGGGAAATTACTATAGACGAATTATATGCTTTTATAGCCATTTTGTTTGCTCGAGGAGCCTACGAAGCAAGAAATATGAAGTTATCGTATTTGTGGTCCGGGGACCTTCTTTCTTTCACGAAACTATGAGTAGAAACAGATTTTCAGAAATTATGAGATTTATTCGTTTCGACAAGAAAAGCGAGAGTAGTGTTCGCTTACGTACTGGCAAATTTGGATTGGTTTCCGAAATATGGAACTCATTTATTGATAACAGCCAAGCTTGTTACAAGCCAGATCAGAACATAAGCGTAGATGAACAACTGTTTCCCACAAAGGCAAGATGTAGATTTTTACAGTATATGCCCAATAAACCGGACAAATTTGGAATTAAGTTTTGGTTACCCGTAGACGTGCGAAATAAATATCTTATAAATGGCTTTCCCTACTTAGGCAAAGATGAACTTAGACCATCAGGAGTACCTTTGAATGAATTTGTGGTTTTGAATCTTGTAAAAAACTATGTAAATTGTGGCAGAAATATAACAACAGATAATTTTTTTACAAGTATACAACTCGCAAAGAAGCTACTGGCCAAAAAAACAAGTCTTGTTGGAACTATGCGAGCAAATAAGAGGGAATTGCCGAAAATAGCTAAAGTTAGAAAAGATAACATGGCTCTTTTCTCCACAATGATCTACAAATCAAATGGTATTGTTCTAACAATTTACAAAAGTAAGCCTCGCAAAAAGGTACTACTTCTTAGCTCTAAATATAAATCCGTAAAAATTGCTTCTAATCGAAAACGAATTCCTGAAACTGTATCGTTTTACAATGAGACTAAGTTCGGAGTAGATGTAGTTGACCAAATGGCCCGTAAATATAGCGTAAAAGCAGGGTCACGTAGATGGACTTTGCAGGTATTTTATAGTATTTTGGACTTGGCAGCAATCAATTCGTGGATATTATATAAAGAGACTTGTGATGAAAATATAACCAGAAAACAATTTTTGTTTCAATTGTCCGAAGAACTCTCCAGTGAATATAGATGCTGCAGAAAAGAAGCCTCTTCTCAACAAGAAGAACCGAAAGCAATGGATTGTACTGCAAAAAACTCAAAAAAAAAACACTTGTGGACGCAAATCTTGCCAAATTCGATTGTGCAACAAAAACAGGACGATTTATACCTGTAATGAATGCAACAAATATGTTTGTGGCAAGTGTTCATCTAAGATAACATATATTTGTAAAACATGTGCCTCATAGTTATTTCATACATATCAAATGTGCTATACTATAAATGCAAATAGAAACTGTTTTTGTTTGTTTTTTTTTAAATTATATTCTTTTATTTACATAAACTAAGCCAAAAGTTACAATGAAAGCCACGATCAAAAAACCGTCAATTTGACGGGTGTGGTAAAACTAGGTATATATTTAACATCGGTAGTTCTAGTGTTAACATTAGAACTGCTGTGATTTCCTCACTGTGCTGTAGGGAATCACTAAAGGGCTTGCATACCCAGTATATTTGTTGATACATCAATGAAGCTGCCAAGGTGAGTGCTGTAACATTAGCGGCGCTGTTGGTAAGCCAGTACGCATAAGTTAATAGTCATTTATGTGGAACATTTACCCAGTTAAAATAAAAAATCCACCACAACGAACAAAACAACAGCTTCAGTCACAAACGGCAGCAGAGCACTGAATTGTTTACACATGTGTTAAGTCTGCACGACAGCACATCGGCTGCGTTCGCCTTGCCCGAATGTAATACACTGCTGTAACACTCACTGGTGGCAGCTTTATACATCAATAAATATTTGAGAAGCAAAAAATGTATTTAGAAATTAATTTTAAGATAATATATAAAAATGTTGTATGTATTTATAATCAAAGGAGTAATATACAAAAGGACATTTTCTAGAAACTTAGAATTCTAATTCATAGTAGCATTGGTACATATAATGGAAAATATAAATTAACTTCTAAATCCGAATACTATGATGCTTCAATACTTCGTATACCATTTGCTTCATACTTCGTATACTATTTGCCTACAAACTATTGAGCATCGACGTTATTAACTTTCAATAATGATAGCAAGGACTGTGGGGTAGTATGGAAAACAAATATTCTCGGCACACACAAATTCTTAATTTACTCGGAAAGGCCGTTTCGAAGACACAAGAAGGTATGGCGATGGGTAACCCGCTGCCCTCTTTCATAGCCAACTTGTTCATGAGTAAATTTGAAACCAGTTTGAAAAAGGACAACGTGTATTTCCCCAGAATTTGGCTTAGGTACGTAGACGATATTTTCGCATTTTTTGATACGTAGAAAAGTACTATTCCGGATTTCCTCGCGACACTAAATTCAAAATTGTTAAATTCACAGTGGAAGAAAAAGTGAACAATCAACTTCCGTTCTTGGATAGTTTAGTAATTAGAAATAATAATAAACTGGAAATTGATATCTATAGAAACGAAACAAACACTAATACGTAGATACATTATGTCCGACTCCAACTACTGTGGACCACACAAAATGGCCGCGATTAATAGATTGGTGAAGTTCCCCTTGAGTAAAAGTAGGTACAATAAAGAGCTAAATTTCATAAAAAATGTAGGTATTAGCAACAGTTACTGTTCTATAGATGTCGATTGCATCCTTAGGAAAGTCCAACATAGGCTCTATGTCAGAAATTCCACGACCTTAATCCCAACAGTACCCCGCGATAAGAAATTTGTGAAACTTCCCTTCCATAGAGTATCGAATGGTGTTAGTAGAGTTTTTAAGGGATAAGAGATAAACGTGTGTTTCAGTTCGCGAAATATACCCAAAAACCTTCTTGGCAATCCAAAAGATAAACTTGAAATGAGAAAAAAGTCGGGAATTTACAAAATTGCATGTGGCGATTGTGATAAGGCCTATATTGGTCAAACGAAACGAGCGATAGGTACTAGATTTAATGAACACATCAAGTGTTACAGGTACGGGAAGATAGAAGCGCCAAGTATCGTACAACACAAAAACGATACCGGGCATAATATTAAATTAGAAAACCTAAAATTAATTAAAAACGTGATTTCGCTGCGTGAATTGGACGTCTATGAGACTGTTTACATAAATAAGAATGCAAACCTAATCAATAAAGAGAAGGGACCTTTACACTTTTCATGTCTTTTCGATTTATTACGGTAAGCGGTCATTTGATTTATAGTTGTGCTATAGCAGAGATGTCGATCCTCTCGTACATTTCGCATGCATCTTTAGTTATTGAGGGTAGAGAGGAAAAGAACACAAATTTGACAAACAGAAAGGACATAACCGTTGTCTCACTCGATTTTTGTTAGGGCGGGACATGTCTCGGTTCGTGATGACAGACCTTTTCCGTCTTTTCTCTTTATTTTAACTTTCTAGACTACACGGCAAAAGTAAGTACTTGTTTGTATTTTGTTTGAAAAGTGGGGATAGAGCGGGTTCGTTAGATTTAATATACCTATGTTCTCTCACATCAATCGGTACGCGGCTGAAGATGATGACCCAAGTGTCTTCGAAACGGCCTTTCCGAGTTGATTAATAATTTGTGTAGTGCGGAGTGTGCCGAGAATATTTGTTTGTTATTAACTTTGACTTTGTTTTCCGCGAAATTTTACTCTACTCTTCGCTCATGCGATTTCTGAGCTATTTCTTTTTTCATTTCATTAATTACCATTTTGCCATTTTTGCTGTTGTGCTTTACCGGGAAAATTATTATGACAGTTCGATGGTAGACAATCCATCACTATTAAAAACGGATTCCACACAACAACGCCTTCTTATTGTTAAACGTTATTTAAAAAATGGCGAAAGTTTGACTGCCACCATTCGCAAATTGCGTCTATTTTTTTATAAACAAAAACTCGAGGAGACAGGCTCAAGAATTGAAAATTTCACGAAGTATTATGCAGTGTATTCTCACGAAAGATTTGCGTCTTGCTTACAAAATTCAACTGACTTAACAATTCAAGCCTACAGACGATGCTCAGCGAAGGAAGTTCGTCAATTGAGTCATTGAACAATAGGTGAACGGCGAGTTTTCCAGGAAAATCATGTTCAGCGATTAAGCCCATTTTCATGTTGGTTGTTTCGTAAACAAGCAAAACTGCCGTATTTGGAATGACGAAAACTCACATGTGTTTCATAAGAAAGAAATGCATTCCAAACGTGTTACTGTTTGGTGCACATTTTGGGTCATCATTGAACTATTTTTTTTCGAAGACGCTGCTGGAAATGTACAAACAGTCAATGGCGAACAGTATCGGGGCATGGTAATCCAGACGACCAAAATTGGCCGCCTAAATCGTGCGATTTAACGCCTTTGGACTTCTTTCTCTGGGTTTTTTTTTTAAGTTAAAAGTATATGCCAACAAGCTCATGATCACCCAAGCCTTGAAGGAGGAGATTAGATGCGGCATCACTGAAATCCGGTCACAATTATGTCAAACCGTGATTGAAAATTTCGTCAAAAGAACGCAAATATGCCAGCATTCCCATATCTCTGCTTTATGATTAAATCAAAATTTCGCTATTTAAAAAAAATGTATTTTATTTAAAATTTTAATATTCTACTCTTGTTAGGACACCTTTATATCTCCAATTACTGACTGTACCACTGTAACACAAGATTCATTTTTGAAGCTAAAATAAATATTTCAAAACTGATATATACATAATTAATACTAGGTTGTGCATTTTTGAATTTCTATGGTTTACGTGATCGATACATTCTTTGAATTGTTAACTTTTCATGATATTGATAAGAATGATAAGTAATCGATGGCGTCTAATTTTAGATGGAACAATAAATAAATGAGAGTCTCATATTTTATTATTATATTATATCCTAAAGCCATATCACAAATTATACAGCTGCCAAACACTCTGGTGGTGCTTTTGATATTTGTGGTTCAAATTTTATGACCTTGAAGTATGTTGTTAGTGGCATGCGTGTGCGAAATTCAGATTTACAGTATACAAAATCGATTAAATGACAAAGTAGACATACCTACGAAGCAGGTAATTTAACGAAGTGACACATTTCCTAAAAAAAAAATTGTCCACACAAACACTTGCTGCACTGGAAAAAGATGTGCATTAAAAGAAACACAGAGTGGTTACAATTTATTTATTTTTAAATATTTTAAGCTTAGATTGCTTTTCCTTTTGTGAAATTAAAGTTTGATTAGTAAATTTCGAAAGAATTCTAAATAAATTTAATAAATATACATGTGGAAAATTGTTTCAAGGATGATCACTTCAGTAGTAATTTTAAAGAAACTGCTTCAGACTTAGAAACTAAGTTATAGGAGTTTTCAAGAAATAGATTGTATGATGTCATAGACACATCGTCAGAAATAGAATTATTTAAAAATGGGTGCATGAAAATAACATATCCAATTGTGTCGGCGCTTTGGAAAATGATATATGTAGGATGCAACATAAGTATGTCTTTGTAAGCATTTGCGTAAATGTCAATATACAGTAGTCTCTACGTCTCTATGTAAATGGTGAAAAAAAAGAATATAAGCGCGATGTGCGTTACTCATGCTCCCACCAGTATTCCCCGTTTCATATATTTACGTAGCGGCTTGAGCAGTACGGTATACAATATCAACACTAAAATATGTTTAACAAATTCGAAATTTATAAGGCCTTCAAACTTACGTGATTTGCAATTTTCAAAATTTGATTTGCCCACTTCCTTTCCAAATCATCTATAATTTGCTCCTTGTATAAAAAGGTATAAAAAGAAATTTGTACAAAATAATTTTTTAAAAGCCCTCTGGAACTGAATTGCCGCTGGATTTTTTGTGTTTTCACTTTGTTGTCTCATCCAAAAAAGTTTTCCACGCACTGTTGATTTAGTCTCCTAGTGTAGAGAATGTGTTTACCGAAATACTCCCAAAAAATACGCTCCTACTATAATAAATACAAAGTAGCGAAATATTGAAACAAGCACATAAATAAAAGCCACTGATAACAAGTTGGTTATGTTTTTGTTATGGACACCTCTAACAACCCCTGTGCCTAAATAAACTTACGTGCATAGAAATCGGCCCACTGCACGCTTTTGACTTTAACTGTATTTCTTTTAGAAAGTTTTCGTCAGATCAAAACAAAACATAGGCAGTGTGAAAGAAGATTTAATATGATTTGACATATGTATAAATTTATCAAGAGTGCTTATTGTTTATGAAGTGTAGCGAGCGAAAACAGAAAAAGACCCATATAAAGTGATATTACCATGACTATAAACAAACTTTTGACAAATGTACTTAGTGTCTCTGTAATTGTTTAAACATAATTTAGTTTTTATAATTTAGTCAGTCTCAAAGTGTGTTAGTTTAATGCATACTATACCGGAAAAAGCCGCACAAGTAATTGCTTTAATCGAAAATGGACATAGCCAGCAAATTGTTGCTGGACGATTGAATATGACACGTGTGACGGTTCGAAGGGTCTGCGAACATTATGAGGAGACTGGATCCTTTAATCCGCGACCAGGAACAGGCAGAAAGCAATGCACAACGGAGCGTGATGACTAAAGCTGGCCACGAGCGGTACCGCGCAGTAGCGTAGAGTCGACCAGGCCTCGCGTTCCACTAGAGTTATTCTGCTAATAGAGATGTTTGCTGCCGCAAATAATTTCGCTCATCTTTTAAATAAAAATTAAATAACACGTGCTCAAACACTTACCATTTTAAGAGTCCTCCGTAAAATCACAAAGTGAATAATGTCTGTTAAATATCTGCAACATTAGATATGTTTCAACTGTCGTTTCGGCAAAACTAGTACGGCATGAGGAAAAAATGCGTTTATATGCAGAGAACGAACGTTCTACATCTAGTGACGTAATATTTGCGTAAGTAAAACAATCTTTCAAATAACTTAACGATTCTGTTGACGCACCTTCACAAATGTGTCTTAATGTGCCAAAATCAGAATTTTTCTCAAAAACACTTTCAAATTTTTCTAGAACAGAAACATTTTTTGCGTCTTCAATCGCACATAGCTGTGCGTGAACATGTTGCACTATTTGTAAAGACTCTTCTAACGGCACCGCAGGATTTTGTAATTTTTCTATTGCATCTGCTAGCCCGAAGTAATTGTCGTGAATGATTTTTAAATCTATTTTAACCTGACTTTCTTGAAATTTCGACTGGTTTTTCTGGATAGCGGCAGCTTCCTTTGTATCGAATTGTAAAACCACGCTCTTAATATTGTCAAAATATTTATGATAATAAAACGCGGCCTGTTACCATGTTCCCCAACGAGTTAGAATAGGTTCTGGTGGCTCTGGTATACGGGGGCACAGTCTGTGAAATTCGCGAATACGTTTCGGTGATTTGACAAATACTGCTTTGGTATGCGATATTAAAGCGTCTACCTCAGGATAACATTTTCTGATACTATCCGCCACAAGATTGAGAGCATGAATTTTACACGTAATGTGTAACAAATTAGCAGAATGCTTTTTAAGAGACCGGCCTACAGAAAGCATGTTTGCAGCACCATCACTCACTAACATCAAGAGTTGGTTTGTTGAAAGTTCAAACTTGTCCAATGTATTTAACACTAACTTTGAAATTACTTCGGCAGTATACTGTTGTATTTGTTTGGAGACTAATAGAATTGAAGGTGCCGATTGATGAGGTTCCAATTTGCGTGCCATTACATTAAGAACAGAATGTTTCTTCCGATCTGTTGTTTCGTCGACACATAACCACAATTTTTGATCTTTCAACTCCGATTTTATTTTTTGTTCAATATGTTCGCGCGCAGATGGCACAATTCTTCGTAACGATGTTCGACTTGGTAATTTGCACTCCGAATAGTTATTCCAAAAGCAGATAAATAGTTCCTTGTATAGTAAATTAAACGGTATATTACATGCGATAAACGTAACGCATTAATTAAATATAAATTTTTCATTGTCTCGTGCGCAATTTCTTTTTGAGACATGCTTTTCACTATTTACGTGTCGTAGACAATGTTGTCTAGACCAACACATTAACGGGATTTTACAGATTACACATTTAATTTTAGCACCTTCATATATTAAGTCTGGAATTTCTGCAATAAATTTTCGAAGTTTGTCCGACCGCGGTCGTTTTGCTGACGAAATCATAATTTTTCTAGGACAGATAAACAATTGCGCAAATGACCGGCAGCGAAAATGTCCGTACTACTCCGCAGACGAAGTAATACTACCGCTCCTCTCGGTCCGAACTGATTCTACGCCGATGCGCGGTACCGCTCGTGGCCAGCGTTAGTGATGACCGCTTTATTGTGTCAGAGTCATTAAGAAACCGTGGACTTAATGCGGTTCAAGTGCAGCAAGAGCTCCGTGAAGTCCGAGGAGGATTATTAGCGAGTGGACAGTACGATGAAGACTGCTGGAAAGAAACCTGATTCCTAGAAACCCTGCAACTGGTCCAAAACTTACCCCAGCCCACCGTCAAGCACGCCTGCATTTCGCACGGGATCATCTGAATTGGACATTGGAGCAGTGGGGGTCTGTTCTGTTCTCTTATGAGACCAGGATATGTCTCTATGGCAGCGACTGAAGAAAGAAAGTTTACCGGAGACCAGGAGAGCGATTTGCAGAATGCTGCATTAACGAGCGCATTGGCTACGGCGGTGGTTCATGCATGATCTGGGGTGCAATTTCTATGGAAGCACGAATGGACTGCCAGGCCTGGCCGTGGTCGCGAGAGAGGAGGGTTAGCAGACGCTCGGTATATTGAGGAAATTCTAGCAGTTCATGTGGTACCTTACACTGATTATATCGGAGACAGTTTTACTTTTATGCATGATAATGCAAGACCGCACACTGGTAGAATTGTCCAAGATTACATTAGAGAAGTCGATTTTCGGGTTATGGAGTGGCCGGGATGCATTTCCGACTTAAACCCGATTGAACATTTATGGGATGAGCTGAAACGAAGAATCCGAGCTAGGATTCGTACTCCAATGTCGATCCCAGACTTCATTATTGCGGTGGAAGAAGAGCGGTTTAACATTCCATAAGAAACAATATCTAACTTGATTCGCTCTGTACCTAATCGTATGCGAGATGTTATTAGAGCAAGAGGGAGTCATACCCGTTATTAATAACTTTATGTTGTTATTGCTATCATCTTAGTAGATTCCCAAGAAATCATGTTACTTGTAGCAATAAAATGATAATTTGTTTCATTCATAAAATTTCATAATTTTTATCTTAGCATTAAAGAAATTTCAATAAATTTATATACATGTCAAAGCACATTAAATCTTCTTCCAAACTATATAAGTTTTGTTTTGATTTGAGGTATAATTTCTAAAAGAAATACAGTTAAAGTCAAAAGCGGGCAGTGGGCCGATTTCTATGCACGTAAGTTTATTTGAAATTCAGAATTTCATATTTGGATAATCTATAGCTATGTTAATTCATATAAGTTTTGTAAAATATACTACTCTTTTATATTTATCAACATTCACGCACCATTACATAAAGTTTTATAAACAGCATGGCACACTTTCACCCTGGATAAAATTAACAAAGAATATATTAGAAAAAGTGTGCAATAAACAATTTCTACATTTTATGAGATAGTAATATTACATACAGCTTGTAAATCTTGATGAACTTATTATGTGTTATATTTCACATATTTTTCCACTTTCAACCCCATTTTCTAGCAATGTTTTAATTCAAATGTTTATGTGACTCATGTAGAAACGGTAACTATTATAATATAATAACCGGAAGTACTCTCAACTGTTTTTTATTTAAATGGGACATGTACATTTTTGCATATTATAATAGACCTTGTTTTTCCGGATTCGTCCATACTGGTTTTAGTACCATTATATGTAAAAAATAGAAATGTAAAGCACTTCACATTTACTGTACAATTAATTTTATTTATTGTAAATTAATGACAAAATGAGAATCATCCAATATAAACAAAATAACTTCAAATGTTCAAACTGTTCGCCGTTTACCTCCTGACAATGTACTATCGGCCCATAAAGTTATGTCGTAGCCTCGTCAAAGGGAGATCTCCCGAAGATTCCCGAGGTTGTACCCTGTAGGGAGGCTTTTGCCGACCTAACGTTCTTGTAAGACGAATGCGTACGGCGAAAAATGTGAGTCTGGGGCGAGCAAGTGAGAGCATACATACTTACGCGCGTGTAGGAGAGGGCGCGAAAGTAGTGTCAAGAAAGCAGTACGTATGTTTACATTAAGGGATAGATAATAGGTCGAACAATGTATAAGAATGGGATGAAGAAGATTCCCGAGGTTATACCCTGTAGCAAAGGATTGTAACTCTGTGAGAAGCTAGGCGCTAACGTAAAGACAAGGATAGGGATGGGACTATTCAAGAACCCCTGCCAGATATTATCCAGATGTTCATATGTATATCCTAAGAAAGTTGCATCTTGAATAACAGATTATTTTTGGTGTGCAGTTCTATGAGCGACAATCTCCGAAAAAAAAACTGAGTTGTTGGTTTAGTTTCTGTTGGTTTTTTCTATTTTTTAATTAACTTCCAACACAACAGGTTTTTAGTTGTAATTTATATTTTAGTTTCTACTTTAATATGTAGTGGTAGTAATTAGTAGTAGTATACAGATCAGTCCGCTCAACTAAATATACCCGCGTGCTGCGAAATCATCCAGCTGCATCCGACGAAAATTGACAAATTCCGAGTGGGTACGCGAGTAGTTTTGACAGTTCGTAATGACATTAAAACTTTAACGATACGTATGTAATTATTAAATTGTAAAGTTTTATTCAAATTAGAATCATTACAGCTTGTTGTGAAATCCGGTGTTTTCTATTTCAATGCTAACAAATATTTTATTAGCCGCGCCGGATCGATATTGGGTGACAAGGCAAGCAAAGATATGTTGGATATTTTCAGTTACATTTCATCAGTTCTTCACGCTTAATTTCAGTAGGCGTAAATGGATGTATGTGAAACAGCAGAGAAAGTAGGAATTATTAAATGGTTTTATGCAAATCATCACAGAAATTCAATATTTATTTCATAATGCATTAAACTGGCATTAAATAAGTTTCGAAACACACGGTTGTTTATCCCCAAGTAACCATAAGAAAGAGCCACAACTGGTTAATAGTAAAGAACAAGAATTACGAGAAATAGGAATATCTGCTCTTGCAGAACAAGGTTTTACTCAGTCTAGTTAGTCTATTGCCAAACAGTTTAAAATATCGCCGAGACATAATAATTAGTGCGCCAATATTTACTTAATATATTCAGAAACCGTCTTACAAGAACACTAGGACGGCAAAAGCCTCGCTACAGGGTACAACCTCGGGAATCTTCGGGAGATCTCCCTTTGACGAGGCTACGACATAAGTTTATGGGCCGATAGTACAAGCCTGTTAAGAAATTCCGGAGTTGCTCAATGAATCCTTTACGTCCAATCCATCTATTTGGAAAAGTAGCATCCAAAAGATTCCTAACTCGTCTATTATAGTGGCGAGGCACTCCATCCGGTTGAAACCAAAAATGTTGAGGTAACTACGCATTGTATTGAAGTGCAGTAATAATTTGATTATTCGATAGATCCAAATATTTTTACCCATTCAAGTTTCCGTCCATAAAATATGGGCCTATAAGTCTGTTTTCTATAATTGCCATCCAAACATTCCAGTTTTGTAGATGTTGAGTATGGGCTTCATGAACCCAGTGAGAATTCTCGAGAATACCTTGAATTATTGCGATTAACTTTTCCATTTAAACAAAAAGTTGCCTCATCAGAAAATACCGCATTAGTTGCAAAATGTTCCTTTACATTACAAATTTCCATCATTCTTTCGCAAAACTCCAACCGTCGGTGAAAATTATATTTTGCGTCATGTACAGTCAGTAGCTGTCCATAATTTGCAGAGACTCTAATAATGATAACGATCTATTTTGTAATTGGTCTATTGCGTCAGCTAATCCTTTATAGTAGCTACGAATATTTTTTTAATCTGTTCCAACGGAAATATCTTGAAATTTCGACTGGATCTCCTTAATAGCTGTAGCTTCAGCAGAATTGAATTGTGCAACAACAGCTTTTACTATTTTGAAATGTTCGGCATAATAAAAAACTGCCTGCAACCATGTTCCCCAACGTGTAAGAATTGGCTACGGTGGTTAACGAATACCAGGACACTGTGTAAAATGATCGTAGGCGTTTGGGAGATTTGAAAAATACTTTTTTTTGCTTGCTTATTAATGCATCTTCCTCGGGAGAGCATTGTCGAATGGTTTCTGCCACAAGATGTAAAGCATGCACTTTACACGTAACATGTAAACACTTGCAACCATGTTCAAGAAGAGAACGGCCTACCGAACGCATTATCGCTGCGCCATCGCTCATAAACATCAACACTATCTTTTGAAATTTGAAATTTTTCCAACGTACTAAGTACAACCTTCGTAATTGCTGCAGCAGTACACTCTTGTAGTTTTCGGCTGGCAAGTAATAGTGGTAATGTAGGTTTACTAAGGTCTAGTATGCGTACCATAATATTTACAATTGAATTTTCTTTTCCACGTCATCGCGTACAAATGCAACATGCTTACGTGCCGTTTTCTCCGTTGGCAACCGCAACTCGAGATTGTATTTGTCCCAAAAGTCCTTAAACGGTTGTTTATCGAGTAAGCCTAGTGGCAAATTACAGCTTATCAACATAAGAATTACATAAAAAAAATGCACTTCTCGGTGGCATGCCTAATTTTCGTTTTCTATGCTGTGCCGAATTTACGTGTCTTGCACAGTTCCACTTCTTATTTGACATCAAATGTATTTTGCACATTTTACAAACTATCTTACTCCCGTTGTAAAACAAATCGAGAAAGTCAGAAATAAACTTATTTACTATGTCTTGAAAGGGTCGTTTTTTAGCCTTCGACATGTTCACTAAAAACTACAATTAAAAACTACGTCTGTATCAATAAAATCAACACGCCCTATCCGGTATCCAATGCTAAATTGAACTGAGTGATGATGATTTGTCGTGTCGTATCATAATCGACCAGCCTTCCCCGCCCACCTAAACACAGTCACACCGTCGCTGCGATTGCTCACCAGTTACCGGGCTCTACCTATCACACTCAAAAAATAGATAATAAAAATGAATTAATAAGCTTTATCACCATGTTAATAGGCTTTACTATAATTATCTTACCTTTTCCTATCTGGTGCGTGCTTTTTAATGTACATATATTGTTATGCAGTTTATTAAAAAAACCTGGTCGTCCTTACATAATGAAAGGCATAATAAATTATATTTCTCATACCTAGTATTATCTATTTGTTTGAGTGCATATCGTTATTTTATTATTACGTGCGCTTCCTTTAGATTTTCATGTAAAGCCAAGTGGCAATAATGTAATTTTACTTTACAGCAGTGTCACCTGTTTTTACACCATGCAATAAATAACAGACCATGTCATTTTCAACATTAGGCCGAGTTTCTTTACAAGTACTGAATAAATAGGATCTGGACGAATAGGTATATGTAACCCTAGGGACTGTACTGCATAACAAGTGAAAGTCGAAGGCACAAACGCCGTGTGCGTTAAAGATTATATCGAGGTACGGGATATGGTCGGGAATAATAAAAACTTCACAGTTCTTGTTTGATGTTTATATAACCGTCATAAAGAACTTTTAACTCTTCTTGTATAAATACAGGGTAAGCGAAATTATAGCTGGCTGTTAGTTTAGAATAATGCCAAGCTAATATTGTAGTAGTAAATTGTGGATGTAATGAATAAATCAATCCATTGTATTATATTCCATGGTTAATAATAAAGTCATACCATCAGTACATGAAGTAATAACGTGCCCAACTCGGAGATTTCCAAAGCATACACATATGTTCCGAATTTGTGCGGTGCAGTGTGTTCTTCACAGTTGTCGCCATCATTAATCTGAAGACATGGTAAAAGTGTCTGTCATAATTTTCTATCACTACACACATAAACATGCCTTGTTAGTTGAAAAATATCATATACTCAATTCAAATATTCAAGTTCCAAGTTACGTATCGTTATTTTGAGTGTTGTATTCACATAGAAAACATGAGTGTGCTTCATTTAAAGCTACCTTGTACGCAAAATATATCTTCAAACGGAAACAATGCTGTTCGAATCAAGGATATACATAAAAAAGTGCCTAGTAACAATAACCAAAAATTAATGCAAATATAGCTTATGGTATTAGTGGAATCATTCCCGGCAAAAAACAAAGCGAGAAAAGGGAAAGCGCTAACCCACGGGCATGTTTCTGCCTACCCGGCGTCATCAATGTGGCTCCGAGCACGATCCCTTCTCCGCCGTTGTTTTTCACCTCTCGGGCTTATAGTCACTACTCTCCACGAACAGTACCAAAAATATTTCTAGAGCTATATTAGTATCGAGGATATGGGATACTTTTGTGAATTAATCTAATATTGCTGTAGGAAGTGTGGAATATATTCAACTTAAAGTTACGGTAATTTTATTAAAACTATGCATTCTTAAAACAAGTAAAATGAATACAGACTGTTACTTGACTGTTTATTCTAATTCCAAGTAAACGATTCTTATTCTAAAACCAGCATCACGTCCTCTGTATAGTTCTTTGCGTAATTAATTTGCATGTTTGATCGTACACGATTGCATCAGTCTAACCAAGGCATTTTGGGTGAGAGGGTGAACGTTGCGCAAATTATTTTTGTTGTTAAAATTTGAATTGAATATTTACAGTTTCAATGTGGAAGTTTCTGTTAAATCACAGCAGTAAATTAATTGTGTTTAAATGTTACAAAGCGGCTGCATAATGAAGGGGTTCATTCAGGATTTGGCAGTGTGTCGTTTATGGTGATCAACATTTAGTTGTCCATCTTACCAGCTACCTCAAATTGTGAACATTGATCATTATAATGATGTTTGCGAATCAACGACGGAAAAATATCTGTTAATTGCATAAAAATTCAATTTAATAACATTGTAGTACATGTTTGTAAAACGTTGCTTGACACACAAACAATGTAATTGTTCCAGTTATTCATTGAAGGCGACAGAAAGGATAACACAAACCAACGGAAGTTATGGCTATTGTTAATGTTTTGAAATTGAAAGCGTAAAATAAGCGAAACATGCTGTAATAAAATGTATGTCAACCCGCATTTTATGTATGTACATATATCAATGAAGCATAAACTATAAATGGTAAAGTATCTTTTATGTTTAAAGTTGTGCCGTATTTCAGAAGAATACCAATATACGAGGGTAGTTTTAAAAGTTTCAAGCTTCGACATGAAGATGGCGTTGCTCGTCAAAAATATTCTTGTACTATAATTGCGCATACGTTGAAAGATACTTTCAACCATGGTGGATGCTCAGTTGTTGTTTGACAGTCGTTTGTGTCAGTCGATGTTAGTATTTCTGTAAAAACGAAGAAAATCGAATATCGAGCCGTCATTAAACTCTTACATTTGAGAGGCAATACGCCTACGCAAATTAAAGCTGAGATGGACGCTGTTTACAGGTCTGTACCTGTATCATTTGCCATACTGGCATTTTGGGTAGCTGAGTGATCGTACTAGCTTGGTTGATGGTGAACGCTTGGGACAGCCAAGAATCGCAACCACTACCGATAACATCGGAAACGTTCTCCAAATGCTACTAGATGACCGTCGAATAAAGGTTAGAGAGCTAGAAGAGGCTGTGGGCATCTCGAAAGAGCGTGTTTGTGATATATTTACTGAAAATTTAGGCATGAAAATGTTAATCGCGCGTTGGGTGTCGCGTTCATTCAGGACCAAAAACGCATTCGAATAAACATTTCCAAAGCCTTGTTGAAATATTTGAAGTGAAATAAGTTCGAGTTTTGGTAGATGGAATTTGGATGCACCAGTACATTTCTGAAACCAAGGCACAATCGAAACAGTGGACTGCGAAGGGGCCGGCCGGGAAAGAGATGGCGGCTGTTTTTTAGTGGGGACATACTACGCATCATTATTTGACAAGCTTAAGGCAGAAATTGCGGAAAACCGCCGCACTTGAAGAAAAACAAAATCTTGTTCCACCAAGACAACGTACATGGCAAAAATTCACGATCTGGAGTTCGAATTGATAAACCTATTCACCAGATCTAACCCCCAGCGAGTTTTTTCTATTTCCTAGGCTCAACGTTTCGGTCGGAGGACAGAGATCTGCATTGAATGAAGAGGCCATCATATTTATAAACGCCTATTTTGCAGAACAAGGTGCCAACTACCATCTAGACGGATTAAAGAGATGGAAACATCATTGGGGAAGGTGTATAGACGTACAAGGAGACTATGTTGGAAAATAAAACTGAATTTGAATAGGTATGGACTTAGAGAATTGTCTTGTCTTATACCTCTGCCGATGTTAAATTCTCTATCTAGCGATTGTCCCGTCTTTATTTTTGTTTTGCAGTTCGTTGCTGCTCGTGTATTTCGGTTCTAAACCCTCCATATGTAGGTTTATTATGAACAGTTTTTAAGCTATTATAACAATACATAAATTAAATAAATCAGATAAAAACAAATAATGACCAAGTTGGAAAATAAATTGAAATGTTTCTTAAAGAAAATACTCAAATTGTTACACATTTACTTCATGACATTTCCGAAGCCGAGAAATTATTCCTTCTTGGACATTTTCCAACGTTGCTGGAGAAATTAACCGAATCTCGTCACGTATCCGCTCTTCTAAATCATTTAAATTAT
This sequence comes from Dynastes maya, assembly GCA_029619315.2. NCBI lineage: Eukaryota > Metazoa > Arthropoda > Insecta > Coleoptera > Scarabaeidae > Dynastes > Dynastes maya. The sequence goes on along the minus strand of JAROYE020000006.1, from coordinate 32,231,569 downwards.
TCGGCCTGTTCAAATACCTTTTGGATTTTAAATAACCCCGCAAGAGAAAGTCTATCGGGGTTACGTCAGGTGACCTAGGTGGCCACTCGATTGTTCCTCTCCTTCCGATCCATCTGCTAGAGAGAGCCGTATCTAAAAACCTTCGAACATTGATTGCATAATGAATGTAGAGGTGCATCATCTTGCCGAAACCAAATTAGGTTATTTGGTAGATCATAATCCATTGGATTGGGAAAGGCGACAACTAAAGCGGTAATCGATCGAACTGAAGAAGCTCTAAGCAGCGTTCCCCGATATAAGTAAAAAAAAAGCATAAATTAAAAATATAAATCAACATGTTCAAGCATTTTTGTCAAAAAAGATTGCTAGGATTTTATCGAATTTATGGCTTTCATCGAGAAAGCAGTGTATATACACCTTGTGTAAGGAACGGAAATGGTAACAAGTAATTTTTAATGCTAGCTTACTGATATTACATCACGACGTACTTGCCAATGTAAAGTTTTATTTGTAAGGCTAGTATTAAATGAAACAAAGCAGTCAACTTTCTATGAAGGACGACATGAGCCTTAATACGTATTTTAAACAACGTACCCAGTTTACATAAAAAATATTTCATCAAAAATATGCTAAATACGGTATTCATTATCGCTAATTGTGTATGCGTATGAGTCATGTTTGCGTACATATTTTTATCAGTGGAACTTGAGTACCAGGTTAATAAATTAGTTAACAAATTCATATCCATAAAATTATATAGTAATTATTTTAGATAAGGCAACGTACTCCTAATTTATTACTTTTTCTGAGAATGCAGATATAATAATTTGCAAATTGTTTTTGAATGTATGTGAAAGCGTTAATCTTATTATATCGCAAGTATCGATCCATACGTTCTACTCTTAAAAATAAAACAAGTAGTGCTTTAAGTATTTGAGAATCAGCCTTAACTAATCAAGCGTATGAGTTTTATTACTTAATTTAGAAGCTTATCATTTTACTTGAAATAAATAGTCAACTAAGCTGTTATTTGTAACTAAGCCTGGCATAATCTTTCCAATAGAATCGGATCAGTCGCATGGGCTGCGTAGAAGTGCAACTTAGAAATCAGTACCCCACGGTAATAACTAAAAACTGACGCAATAAAAATTTTTGGTAAATAAATCGAATATATGCACACGTTGAAGTATTTTTATTGCCATTGTTTGTTTTTTTTTTATTTGAAAACGGCATTTGTTATGTATGTAATGTAATAACCGCAGGTGTTCCCGCCCAAACTTTATCAGTCCGCGGTGCACTTACAGGCTTAGTATTTTGTCCCAGCACGCTTTTCAAAATATGTGTACAATGACATAAATCAGGCACAGAAATGAAAACAACTCTTAAGATAAACAATGTGAAGCTCACGTTTATTAAAATTGAATCGCAAGAATCATCAAACTAAAACATGAAAATACAAAGAAATATGAAACAAATGGTGAAAACCTTCAACGTTAATGTGACGGGTGAGCTTGCAGATCGCCACACATTTTTTCAAAACGCGGAATAAGGTTTGACACTGCCACTCTCATTTCTTCCACATCGATTTTTGAGCGATATTTGCTTCTTATTACAGCTACAGCTGAAAATCCGGCTTCGCATAAGTAGGTTGTCGCAAAGGAATGAGGATCCTTATAGGTTTTGAACTCAGAGTTGGATATTCATTCTTGATTGATATCCAAAACTCCACTAAATCGGAAGAAGCAAATTTTGTTTTCAGGCTGTTGTCGCAAGAGAGTTCAATTAGACTCTTTTCTTTCCGCGAAGTGAATACTGGTGGAGCTGGAGCGCGAAAAGGATATTGGATCCATGCAAATTTCTTGACATTGTCTTCCTCAAAGTATTTTACAAACCAGTCAGTGAGTTTTGCGAGGTGTTCCTTGAAAAGGGACAGCAGGTCTTGTGAAACAACGACTTTACAGGCCACGTGCTTGTGCAATTCAGGGAAACAATGTTGACCGCCATCCTCATTGATTTTTCTTATCCACAACTGCAGCTTTTTCCTAAACGCCGCAACCTCCTCCAAAAGTTTCAAAATGTGTATATTATTGCATTGCAAAGACAGATTGAAGGTATTCAGCTTATATCGCACAAATACGAAAGTTTCAGCAAAAAGTCGGATTCGGCAAAGCACCTGGAGTTGTCATGACTTTCCTCTTGTAAAAAGTGTGCATTTCTTGACGTAGCTCGAATGCACGGGATAAGATGCTGCCACGTGAAAGCCATCGTGAACTACAGTAGTATAGCAGGGCCGTGTGTTCAGCTCCCATCTCTATGCATAGCTTTTTGAAAAATCTGGTTTACTACGTCTATAATACGTTCTAATACGAAATTTAATTGAGAGCTCATCGACTTTGATGCAAGTGCTTCCCTATGGATGATGCAATGGGTCCACATAGCATGCGGTGCTTTGCTGCGAATATGCGCCTGCAATCCTCCATGGCGACCAAACATGGATCAAGCTCCATCAGTACACATACCGATGCACTTTTCCCAATCCAAATCATTTTCGGTTATAAACTTGCCAAGCATCTCAAATGTCTTAAGCCTTTGCGCTTCCAATGATGTTTTTGCAGAACAGAAGGTCTTCAACGATAATATTATCATCCAGGAAGCGTACGCAGCAAATAAGGTGTGCGACTTTGTTACTGTCAGTAGCCTCATCAACTTGCAGACCAAATTCCGTGCCTTTCATTTTCTCTATTAATTGATCATTGAGATCGAGAGCTATATGATGGATTCTTCGACTAACAGTGTTATTGAACAAAGGTACATTTGAAATTAATTTTCCCGCCGATTTCCCCAGCATAATATTAACCATATCAAGAGCAGCTGGTAGAATAAGCTCTTCTGCGATAGTGTGCGGCTTTTTGCACTTCGCCACTTTGTATGCGACCTTAAAAGATGCTAGCAGTGCTTTGCTTGGTACTGAGGCTTGTTTAGTAAACACACCTTTTTGCTTTTGTAAATCTTGCAACTTGCTACTAAAGAATTCGCGAGATTTTTCAACCATAGATCCTGGATTCAACCAGTGATTGGTCTCGAGATGTCCCTTTAGCTTACTTGGGAGCATATACTCGGTCACTAGAATTTTTAAACAGAGCACACACTTCTGTCTCTCTTCATTGCTTACTTCTACTGAAGTAAAGCCAAAATTCAAATAACTATCATTGTATTTATGATATTTATTACTTATTTAATAAAAATCTTTCAATTTTCCTACGACTTTACAAAAAAAAAAAAACACAAAGCGACATACTGAAACAAGGCGGGTGCTCTTCTGGCAGGGGGCGTCTTTAAACCGTTTACTTTTCTTCTCAGATGTTTAGTCTTCGATTATTATTTAGGAACTGAACTGGTTCGCCGAAGTGGTGCTGTATTTATACTAGCTGCCCCACCCACTTAGAACTTTCGCGAAACTTCGACAATGTTCGACAGTATGCTATATAAGTCTACTACAAAGTTCTATAAACTTCACGAAAGTTCCATACTTTACTGGAATATTCTGTGCTTCGAGAATGGTCCATATCTTTCTAGAAAGTTCTACAAGCTACAGGAACGATCTAGTTTAGATGTTCTATAGTGTTTCATTAGTTTCGAAGCCGTTTCGAAATGTTCATTCTAGAATGTTCCAAGCCGCTATGTCTGCCCGCGTTCGCAGGGGTGCCTTTACTCTCCACGGCGTCGCGGCGTACACTTAGGGAACCCCTGCAATAACTGTAAAAAGTATATAAACACTTAATATCGTAAATGTATGAGTAACTATAGGCATGTAATAAAACACTTTTATTTTTCAAAGATTACGAATATATGTACATACATACATTGATTGCTTTTTAAAATGAAGGTTATGTTAATTTTAATACGCCACACAAGAAGTTTCACTTCAATAAATAATATAATATAATAAATAAATGTAACTTCTTAACAGCGAGGATAAGATCGGTAAAGATTCGAACCGTCAGGTATGTTTCCGCATTTGTCTCGGTGATGTTCACTGTGATGAAAAAATATTCTTATATTTCAAGAAAGACCGTTCAATAATTAAAATAATTTCTAATTTAATATTTATATATCTTTTACAGTCGTTTTTGTTCCAGCACATTAAAGGTATTTCGTAAACTTTACACAATATTTTAGCTCCATTATAATGCAAATCCGGAAATTCACTGATAAATTTAGTGACTTTATCAGCCAACGGTCATTTATTTTCCTTGCATACGTTAGACATACTTACACACATACATTTATCTTTATAATTACATGTAACGCTGGGAAAAGTTAAGGAGAAACTGTTGCAATAAATCAATAATTTCATTCGCTGAGATAGCTCGTGCCGATTCGTCTGCATACATACGTCGCGTCGTGGGCCGGGCAATCTTACTTTTAACTTGGCGCTCTGCGCCAGGCTTAGTTGTAACTGCAGCCACTACCGATAGCATCGGAAAAGTTCGCCAAATGGGGCTAGATGACCGCCGAATTAAGGTTAGAGAGATAGCAGAGGCTGTGGGCATCTCGAGAGAACGTGTTTTCTATATTTTGACCGCATATATGCGCATGAGAAAGCTAAAGAAAGTTTTGTTCCACCAAGACAACGCGCCTTCACACTTCAGTGGTTGCAATAGCAACAATTCAAGAATTTGGGTCCGAATTGATAGATCATCCACCCTCTTCACCAGATCTGGCCCCCCAGGCAACAACTTTTTTCTGTTTCCCAGGCCCAAACTTTCACTCGGAGGACAGAGATTTTTATGGAATAAGGAGGCCATCACATTCGTAAACGCCTATTTTGCAGAACAAGATGCCAACTACTACTTGGAAGGACTAAGGAGATGGGACCATCGCTGGGAAAAGTGTGTAGACTTACAAGGAAACTATGTTGAGAAATAAAACTGAATTTGACAAAAAAAGAACTTTTTTCTCTGTTAGGCTGGAAACTCTTCAGACTACCATCGTAACAAACTCTAATTTTGGTGTTCCACTTTTCCTGAACAAGAAAAATGTAAATGTGCCACTTTTATATATTTTGGCTTATTTTTTGAATCCTTTTTTGTTTTAAAATACTAATATACTACATGGCATCTTTTTACTTTACAGTCTATTTTAACGAGTATCTTTGGAGAAACAAAACTTGGGAATATCGGATTTTTTTTTTTAATCAATATGTGTAAAATATTTTACCGTTTATTTTTGCTTAAAAAATTATGTGAAAATCACGTGGCATTTTTAACCACCAAATTTGGCATTTTCTTCAGAATCAAATGTTGATTTTAAGGGCCATTTAATAAAAACTAGTTGATATCGAAAAAATTCCATGTGCTTGATTTTTTGTTAAAAATCAAGCACATGGAGAAACAAATTGGAAATAGACATTTAAAAATGTAATGTAAAGTACGTATTTAATTCGAAAAGATAAACTTTCATGGTGCAAAACATCCTGTTTACTTGAACATGGCTGTATGCTAAGCAGAATTGAAAATCAATGCAGTAGTTCTAGTATAGGATATAAACATTATTGAGTGATTCTTTCTTGATTTTCCACACCTTTTTAGCAAAAATTAAAAGCTTGCCTAGCTATCTTCCAATTATAATATTTCTTTTCGCCTATTGGAATGACTAGCATTGATTCATTAATCTAAAGCTTAAATTGGCAATTTACCAGATAATTTTTCATTTCACCCTGAGCAGCATACCTTAACATATTTCACGTGAAAATAATTATTGATTAACAAGGACGATAAGATTTTGCTTCACGATAATTACAGGAAACCACTAATCAAAATTATCGAACAAAAAAGAAACAATTTATATTCTAGCTAGAAGACCCGTCCGGATCGAAAATCGTAGATTAAAAAAACTCCTACATACGTCTCTGCCCCCTAATTCACGGGCGATTTTAATTTGAGTTACGACCACTATAAAAAAAGCGCCACCACCTTGTTAAGAGAAGATTAAATAAACAAACTATGCGACGCAAGGAAACTCTTGAACATCCCTCTTCCCTCGTTCCCCCTCCTCCGGCCCGTCTTTCCCCGGCGCAACCTCGAAAACCAGCGGATAATAAGCATGTGGAACCGTCGGCATTCAGATGCAACTGCTTTTTTTCTTGTCGCTACGATTCTTCTCGCACGCACTTTTCGACTGTTCCTCTTTGGTTCGAATCGGTCCTTGTATCGGAGAACGAAACGGAAGATGAGGAGATTGTGTGGTTGGAATGAAGAGAAGCGAAACAGTAATTGTTTGTTTACACGGCTGTTTGGCAGGTCCCTGCCTTGGAATGCCGAGTCTTATTGAGAGATTGGAGGTGATGCAGTTTGTTAGAGCGAAAGAGAAGTGGTATAAAGAAAGAAAGAAGCTCGTTAGCATGGGCTATCACTACCATAGGCGGGTAATATGGGTCTTCCATGATTTATTTTATGCAATAAAAAAGATAATATTCAAATTTAAGTTGGCAGTATAAATTAGTTAAACAATAACAGCTACAACAAATGTTTTAAGTGAACTTCATTTCTGATACGTAACGCAACTCTTCCCTTCGTGTTCTTGAAGATATTCCTTAAATTTTTGAGTGCAATTGATTCACAGAAAGCTTCCGTAAATTTTTCTGTATTGTGTGAGGAAGATTTGTATCTTGATCTTTGAAATAATTAATCAGAGTCAAATTTGAAGATTGTGACGGAAAGTTTACCATGTAAAGATTCCATGCGTTGTCTTATGGCATCTTATCGTTGAAAAATGTTGATGATAAAAGCGTTCGTAATAAATTATTTAGAGATCTTTCTGCATTCTTTACAGTATTATTGTCGTTACAATAACAAATTTAGGTTCCTTTATTCAATATGTTTGCGATTTGATTTATCTCACACTTTTAATATGATTGGGCACAGATTTCTTTTTAACAAAGTTCTTTTCTTTGGTCTACGCTTATTAAGATCATATTCAACACGGAGATCGGACTATGTTTTCTATAATGGCTTTGAATCATTCAGTTCTGTACTCACAAGCGGTGTCCCGCAAGGATCAAAGTATGGCCTTCTCCTTTTTCATTCATTTCTAAGTGATTTCTTGCAATCATTTACCTATTTCGTTTTCCCGTATGTTGTTTGCCGTAGTGAAACTGATTTATTGCGGCATAATGATCTTCTAGTTAACTGGTCAGTGGGTAATAACCTGTTGTCCAATACCGTTCACGTTCCTTATGAGAAAAACCAGACCAACTCACAGAGTTGAAAATCACACTTTATCAAGGATGTAATTAAAGATATAGGTATTTGATCTTCTAATTATTTGTTCGTCTGCTACAAAAATGCTGGGATTTCTTATGAAAACTTCACGACCTTCAACGATATCTAACCACATAAAATAGGTTTTTTATGTTTTTGTCGTCAGCATATTAGACTACGTTTGTGTTGTTTGGCTTCCTTTTTATGCGTCTCAACAATTTCTGGTTAAACGGATTCAACGCTGTTTTTTCCAAGTTTTTGTAATGGAAAATCGACGAAACTTATTCGGATTGTAGCATATCTTACCATGATCTACTTTGTAGGTATAAAATTGCGATCTTCATAACGCTCGGTATCTACAAAACTTTAATAACAAAGCAGATTGTCCTTGTTGTCATGTATATGCTTAAACGTTCTGCGTTTAGTATCTCGTTATGCATCCACTTCCAACATGTCAACAATTACTTCACTAATTTACTACTTTGAGCGTCAATTTACCACGTGACTTGCAAAACCAATTTATATCGGTTTAGTTTGACAAAAAATTATTTCAATGGAATAATTTTCTTTTTGCTACAATTTTTTGTATTTACATCAATATATTTATTTTTCTTAATGTATTGTTTTCTTAACCTTTATATTATAAATATTAATGTTGGGCAAAAATATTATTATTATTATTATTATTATTATTATTATTAGTATTATTAAATAGTTTTGACCAATAATTGATCTGTGTGACATAGGAAAACAAACATATTTATTTAGGAATGTAGGGGTGGTGTCAAGGAAGCTACAATTTATGAAGATCTTTCTAAAGAATTAGCTGATATGTCTCATCTGAAAGTTAGTAATATGTCAGTATTATAATTTTATAGAAGATAAAAGTATTCGATCAGCTTATTTTACCTACATTGTATATCTCATTCAAAAAACAAATTTTTTGATTTTATAAAATCCAATGATTTTTTACTTTATTTTATTTTAGCTAAGCTGTTTCAGTTAAGTTCTAGAATTTCTGCTGAATTTCATTGGCTTTAATGGGTAAAAAATTGTTGGTTTAGAAACACAACGCTCTTATGTCAGGACTATTTCAATTGAAATAAATTCCTTTCTATATAAAAATATTGATAAAGAGCACTTACAAGCAAAAACTCTATCACTTACGAAATAAATAGTGCAAAATCGTTCTAACACAGCAATTTATCTTATTAACACATATGTATATTTCTCAAGTGTTGTGTTGCCATATAACTATTATCTACTATTACTTTTATGATTCTTGAAAGTTGGATGTTTACGTCAATTCGGAAACTTCAAATTTTCTACAAAATATATAAAAATGAAGGTGTAACTGGTATAATTTTGTTTACGAAGTTCACAATAGCAATAAAGATAGGAAAAATGTACGTTAGTTTTGTTACATAATAGAAACCTTTACCCTTCCATTCCAATAGGTTATGCTGTTTCTATGAGGGAAACTTATGTGGGATTGGGAGGGTAAAGGACGCAGTAAGAGAAGGAAGGAGAAGAGAGAGTAATCGTGAAAGACGTAAGATGTAAGACGAAGGGTGTAAGACGGTATAGTCTAATACGTAAGATGTATTGTGTGTAAAAGACGTAAAGTGCAAGACGAGAGGTAAAAGACGTGCAACAGAAGACGAAAGGACTTGTATTTTTTCCGTTTTATAGTTTATTTTATATTTTGTATTTCAATATTCAATATTTCAATAATAAAACCTACACTTATAAAAATTTGAATATTTTAAGAAGATAAAGTACGAAGACCATATGAATACACAATCAGGTTACACCAAATACTGCTGTTCTTTACGACTTTGGAATAGTCGTGACAGAGGAAAACCATTACATTTAGCAGAAGTGGCCACTACGAAAGGTCTTTACATTAGGAAAAGGCAATGTACCACGTCAGCTTTTAGTGGGAAAGGAAAAGATCATAATACCGCCTCTGCATATAAAATTGAGGCCCATGGTAAGTTTGTTAAGGCATTGGATTGCGAAGATGACGGTTTTCAGTATCTGCGAGAAAAGTTCCAAAAAATAATAGGAAAACTAAAAGAAGACGTTTTTGTTGGACCTCCGATATGAAAAATAGTAAATGATAGAACATTTGAAACCAAATTAACAGCACGAGAAAAAGCTGCGTGGGTGTCCATGGTACAAGTTTCTACCAGTTTCTTGGAAAACAAGAAAGCAGAAACTTACAAAACTGTAGCAATAAATATGATTCAAGCATTTCGCGCTACTGACTGCAATATCTCCGTTAAAGTGCAGCTTCTCCATTCTTACTTGGACTTTTGTCTTGAAAATATGGCCGACGTTAGTGATGAGCACGTGAACGCTTCGAAGACATGTTGGGAATGGAAAAGCGGTACCAGCGCAAATGGAATCCTATGTTGGCGGTTTACCGTTGGACGTTAAAAAGGGAGGCTATGGTTATTGTTTATAAGAGACAATGGAATATTTCGTTACATTTCTAATTGTAAGCATTTGAAATAATTTTTAAAGTATGTTGTAAGCAGAACAATCTTTCAAACGAAACTGGAGAATAGAATGCGGCTTATGAAAGACTGCGACTTGTAGACATTCACGGAAAGTACTTTTTAGGTAATCCATTCGAAGATTTTTTTATGTTTAAAACTTTTTTAGTAATAGGGTTTTGTTAAATACCTACATAATTACGGAATTTACATATACCTACCAAAATAATTATAATCTTTAAAGTTGTAAGATATATAAAACTACCTATTTCATCTTTCTATAACCATCCATAAATTGTCCAAATTTTAAATATAAGAGTATGTTCATTATGTATAATTTTATTTTACTGCTTAGCATATATAGGTACTGTAAATGGCTTTTGGAAAGCAAATTAAGTAACGACTATCTAACCACGCATCCGGCTTTCCACTATCGGTGTTTATTCCATGAAGTTGAGATGGTAAAGTTACTTTTTGGTGAGCGGTTTATAAAAGTATGCAGCTTAATAGAGAAAAAGAGTCGAAAAATTGAAAAATGTATGACATTTTAAAAGCCCCGGCTTGTAAAAGGGGGTAATTATAGTGGCTAGTGTTATCTAATTATCTAGCGCAAATTTACAACTAAATGCAAGTATTTAGTTTAGCATACTCAAAAAACCTTTCATCAAAACAAAAAAGATAAATTTAGACAATGCAAGCAATTTAGTATCTAGTAACTTGAAAAATATGAGAATAAAGTAGAGAAAAATTATTCCAGAATAGCAGATATCTGTATACATTTCACTTATTGTACATTGCTTATCTATAGAGTATTTAAAACATAGATATCGCATGTAAGAGCATAAGTATGCGCTCACTTATCTCTTTTCAGATTTTTGTAATTTTGCATTTTTCGTGTTGGCTGCTATTTGTGCCATTGAATTATTTACCTAAGACTGATTTCCAAATCTTTAAGTATTTCGTATTTTCTGTAATATTATTTTTAAATACTTAATAGTCGGTTAGCAACAGTCATATACTCACTGTTTTCTTCTAGTAGCAAACAACTTTTACAACAAGCTTGGGAACTTGAAAATCCTTTTTGGCCTAATCTGTGATATTAATTCATTTTTGATCATTACTACAAATTAATTTTCCCCTGTTAAACTTTATTGAAATGTGTTGTGAAAAATAATTAAAACTGACTATTTATTTTATAGTATATTTTCCGAAAATACACAGAGAAAAAAGTTCTTGACTCAAACAAATATGCATTCAGTCAACCAAATCGTAATTTTAAATGGCGGCAAAGATATATTTTTTTAATTTAAAGAAATAATTTTTTTGACATACTTTGACATTATTTGATTCAAAAATATGATCTATTGAAAAAAATAACCTCAAGTTTGATTTGAAAGTATATATCTGTTTGATTTAATATACGTAATATGTTTGATTCAACAATACAGTTCCTTCTTTTAAAGAACTTCGTCAGTTTGAAACAAATATATTTTTCTTTACCATTTACTTGACTTCACCTTTTAATGGCGAACGTTCCCAAAATGGGAACATATTAAAAAATCGAATTTTTATTGAATTTGCATAAAATTTTTATGTTTTAAAATATACAAAGATGTGAACCTTTCTGATTGTTAATTATAACAATTTTATGCAAACAATATGATTAATTTAATAAAAATTCGATTTTTTAGTATGTTCCCATTTTAGAAACCTTCGCCATTAAAAGGATAAATAAATATGTAGTTGCTTAACAAAATATTTCTGCGGTTTAAAGTATGCTGACAAATATATTATTCTGTTGGTATTATTACTGCACTGAAATGGTTAGTACGATAGATGCTTTCTTTTTTTAGAGAAGAAAGCAACTATTTATGAGCACATGTGTTAAAAATACGCAATCTCTTGAAAAACTTTATTAACATTGTAGATAAACTAACAAAAATACATAAAGAATACGTATAATGCCGAAAATTAATTTCCATTTTGTAGTGACGTGGTGCTTTTGTTCTTGTAAATAAACTCCAGCTCCCTAAAATACCATTAACTTCCTTCATTACGTTAGGGTGATACGTGGCCCCAAACAAAAACGGTGAACCTTAAATCTTACAGAATTGCTTCAAGTTTCTTCCAGATTATTCACACTTCCCAGGAACCTGTAAAGTGAATCTGGTAAGGTTAGGTCTCGATGTCGAAGTTGTAACCTGATTTTAACAATATTAATATCAAAGTTAGGTGTAGTGCGCCGATAACTTTAAACAGACTGTAGTATTGTTATAATATATAGCTACAAAAATACGTCGACAAAAAAGTGTTAAACGTTACCCGCTACAGAGATATCTATAAAAACAATAATTATCTATGTATACGTAGTTTTGTAATTTTATACGTACAAAATTATTTCTATGAAGATGACATAACCACAAAATAACTTGTGTTGTGTGTACAGATACATACAGATTAAAGTGATATTTGTACTACTTTTGTTTACAAAGAATATTTCAAAACTTACTACCTCGGTAATCTCGTAGGAATCCTGAGAATCGCGAACGAGTGACAGGGATAATTCTATGGTTAGGTGCTAGAAGGGTGCTAGGGTAGGAGATAGAACAGCAGATACCTCAACGGACTTGGATTGCAAGCACTCTTGTCACTTGCCTTTGCTGAAATACTTGTTATATCAAAAAAATAAGGAAATATACTAACAATTAGTTACAAAATATAAAAACGGAATGATCAAAGTATTGTTAAATGTGTGGTGGATTGAATTGCAATTTATTTAAACTGGTGCTGCTGGCATTGAAAACGATATCGGCGAGATTTTTGTAATCTTCGCTAATCCCTAATACAAACAGAAATTCTGATATTTACCAATCTGTGGCAACTATTGTATTATTGTTTCATACAGAGATTTTAACGTTAGTTATCCAATGGTAGAGACATATTATTCTTGACTTACATTTGCAACCACAAATATGTGATAAGTATAGGTACAAACACGACAATTGCATCAATTAACAGACAGTTACAACAACGCTTTAAACACCAACATACAGATACCTACGAATTCGTTTAATCGATTTGATTAAGACTGTTTAGTAGACTGTTAGCGATTAATCGGATTCTTATTTCTAATATGAACATGTAGATGTCATTAAATCCATTATCCTAGTTACCTATTATTTTCTTCATTTACATCTCACCACTTACGAACCACCATCTCACATAACCTAAACTAGGACTACGATTGCGATTTCACTGCGTTTACGCAATGGAAATTGCCGACGACGCGCGAAGCGTGCAATTGTAACATATATTTGTTTGACTCAACAAAATTATGTCAAATAAACACGTTTCTACATTCAAAGAAATTCAATCTGTTATTCTTAAAAAATGTGCTTTCACTCAAATAAACCTTTGTTGAATTAAATAAATAATTTCAAAGATACATATTTGTTTGATTGAAGAACTTTTTTTTTATCTGTGTACATAATTTTCGTCTTATTACACTAAGCTGGTTGGATTTAATTGAAAACGTAGTAATTATTGCAGTACCAGCAAGTATTCTTAATAAGATAGGAACAGACGCAAAAAATTTGGAGAATATATTTACTAAAAATTATATTCCATGGCTTACTGACAATTTAAGGTTAATGACGCAATTACGCAACACCGCCAAAAATTTCACAGGCAAAAGTGTACCTCACTAACGCTTTTACAAATCCTTGAGAAATCTAGTGAATCGCTCTTTAGATCTTGAGAAAAGGGCGTACTTCCATCTCATATTTCGTTCAAGCAACAATAGGATTGTATACAAGCAGTTGAATTCGCTTGGTATAAGAACAAAAATACCTAACATTCCTTCCACGATTTCCCACCTTGAATTAAAAAAAAATCATCCCAAGTAATCAGACTAATAATGTCTCATTACTTATCTCAACGGTAACTACTTCTTATTTGTTTACCGTTTCTCTAGTAGACAATAACGAAATTATTAACACTAGATGCACTCAAGTTCACAGCCACAGTCTGTGACGGCATCAATGTTAGTACAATCCGTTTCACTTTTTGTGCCTTTTATAACTCATAATGTGAATACGTGTATTCTGGAGAACGCTTCTCCTGGCTAGTGAAGACGCGTTCTGGTTATTCTACGCCCTAAAAAGCTAATGTACAAGATTTTAAAGGTTTAAGATGAATAAGTATCTTACCTACGTTGTCCACAATTTCACAATTTTAGAACGTAAAATTTGGGAGCTCGTGTCCAACTGTGGGCTGCTTTCAGATGTTCAGTCTGTTTTGCTGGCGAAATACATCTGCACTACTGCTTCGTTGTGTAGCAGACGATATTCTTAAGGCCTCAGGCCAAGGGTTAATTACAATTCTTGTTCTTAATGATTTCTCAAAAGCCTTCGATACTGTAGTTCACATCACATTTTTAAACATTTTAAGATCAAGGGGTTTTGGCAGCATTGCTCTGTCATTACTTTCTAGCTCCTGTTTCATAGATCGCAGTCAGTGAGGTTAAATGGTGTAATTTCGTCGCCGTTGCCAGTGCTACAGCTCCACAAGACTCAATTTTAAGTCCGATTTTGTTATCACTACTCTTCGTCAATAATACATCTTCATTATACAAGAGCTCATTTCTACGCAGACGACTTTCAGTTATGCTATTCAATTAAACCATCAGAATATCTGGGAGCTGTTTCAAGAATCAATATCTTGCCAATATCTATCACATCTCCACTGAGTATTCTTTGCACATTAACTCTTCTAAATCGCAGGTCTTAATTTTTGTCCTTACAAGATATTGTTCAAATTCATATCAATAACACTATGATATCCGTGTTTACAAGTGGGACTAATAATTGATAACATTTATCGCTTTCGTGAGCATACGGACAAGTGCGACAAATTCGTACTCCGTACTAAAAAAGCTCTATCCCCATCGTAAAAGCCTTAAAAAGATCATGTTAGTCGTGGGTTCTCTTCCGTTTCACATACAGCACAGAATTGTATCATCCATGTTTGGATGGTATCACTACATTCAAGAAATTCAGAATGCGTGCCTCGGATACATTCACCGCATCAAAAAATTTGAGCGTATATCACATCAATTAAAGGACAACGGATGGTTGAATATGGGGAATTTGGAGAGAATCACAGTGATACAAAATACTTACCTTTAAGTGTTCGCCTTATTTATACCGTAAAATCAAGTTCAGAATAGATGATAACAATGTCACTACTCTGTTCCACCGTTCCTACCATCTTCACGCAAAACTCCTTTTTTTTCAATATCTATGAAAAATATAACAATTTAGCTACACATTTTAAGTTGTGTTCAATATGATTGTTTAGAGAAAGGTTGCGTGCTTTATTATGGAAGATTCAGTGCAGTTGATTTGTGCTATGATTGTGATTACGAATAAACAGAAATATTTTGTTTATATTTGTAACTGTTGTATTACCTTAACTTTTTCTCTTTGCTTTTGGATATGCTCGTACATGCAGAACAGTATGTACCTTTAGGCATCTTTTTTTATTAATTTATATTCTGTGTATATACAGTTGAATCTGGCCCTGAGAATGCATGGCACCTTTTTTTGTCTTTTTTTATATACATTATTCTGATGTATTTTTTTTTCTGCTAGCAATAAAGATTTATAATTATTATAATATAAAATAACCAGAAAAATACAGAAAAAGGTATCTTAAGTTTACAGAGGTGGATGAGAACTTTTATCTATTCTATTCGGATTCTATTAGAAACTTGTATAAGTGAATTTAAACTCACAGTTTCAACGTATCACATTTATCGGTATTAGCCTACATTGAAAATACTGTATTACATCAATTGCAACGGAACGCCACTGTCCTCCAGATGGACCACGACCAGGCCAAAAAGAAATAAGCTAGGAGGCTGGGTTAGTCAACTGTTCCAGTCGGCCACCTACGATCCAAACTAAACACATTTCCACACTCTCAGAGCTACGGTCTGCTCGAGTACGTACGTCTTAAATCGCATAAAAACATAATACGATTTCGTATTCTAGATCGTAGTGAGCCGGTTTTTCTACTTCTACGCGCATCGCGTCCGCAAAAGAGTTGCTAAAATTTCAATATCACGTGTAAAAACGTATTATTCGATAATTCATTGCATAGTTTGCCCTCTCTTACGCTCGACAAGGACGTAAAATACCGACGGGCATGTGAGTGAGAGTGTCTCAAACGTGACGTATTGTGTCGAGAAGAATTGTTTTTGCCTCCTTGACTGAATTTAAAACGTCAGGAATGTGTGGAGATTTATAACGACCGAGGTAAATCGCAGTCAGCTGCTTTTGGCTCTGTATTCTACTGGTTCTTACGGTATAATTTGTAGTGTAGTTAATCGCAGAGCAACTGCACTCAAGTTCCTCTTTTTTGTTATTTCAAGGAATATATTTTCATCTTCACCCGTGCATTGTGGGAAATAAAATGTCATTGTACTGTTTTCCGGTTTTTTTTTTTGTCGTATATGTAATAATATGTATAATGCATTCGCTAGAAAAGTTAGGTATGAATGAATACACTAACAGATGATACGCTTCTGTAAACATGAAAATGCTTTTTTTTCTATTGTTGTACTCTCTATAAGAATTCGAAGTATTCGAGGTTATTTTATCTTGCACATTTCCAATCATAATTATTATAGTAATGATGTAGTTATATGCTACTGGGCTGCACAATTGATAGCATTCTATGAATGGTACGCATTGATTATTATTACGCAAAAAAATGTAGAAGACCTTTTCTTTTAGATTTTGTAAAAATATACAGGTGTTCTATAAAATTAATTGAAATAATATGAATCAAACTTGGCAATGATATCGATAACCATCTTGTAGAATTTAGTTGATATAGAAAAAATCTTCGATGTATTGCCGATAACTCCAAGGAATTGAATAAAATGTGAATCACTGCTCTAGCATGTAAGGCTTTAAGATGTTGGTCGTTAAAGAAACAGCGGCAACTCGCAAAAATCTCAAATTATCTCGAAAACTAAGATAGTTGGGTATAGGGAGTATTGAAGAAGGTTGTTATGAATTTAAGGGAGGCATCCAAAAGTGCAGTGCATACACAGGTGTTTCATTTAAGAAAACAAACTAGTATCGTGTACACCGGAAACTAAACATCCTGTATACTTGAATATAGTTTTATATTGTGCAGTACTTGTCTTTGAATATTTTTTATTTGAAAACATTTCCTCTAAATTGCCCAAAGGAATTATCATCCGTTCACGCACTAGTTGGACAAGCTGTATACAGGATGTGTACAAAGTGGCGAAAGAACTACACGTGGTGATGTTCTTCATGAGATTCTCAGTGGATTTTCTTAATACGTAAATGTTGTACGATGATTCCTCTTTATACACGAAGTCACGAAAATTTGAAATTTTAGTAAGTTTAAAAGCATTTTTTTAGTATTTGTTGGTTAAAAAATGCTGAAATGTGTAACAATGTATGATTTTAAAGGTTAACTTTGACTAAGTGTTACCGTATTGCCTTAGAATTTGTTTTAATATTTCTTCGTAAAAGTTCTGTATAAAGGAAAAACATGTGGCAAACTAGTACAATATTCGTGATAATGCAATTTCACTAATTTTGATGATTTAACTTGCTAGCAATTGTGGTTATTCGTTAGTTATTTTTACTTCATTAGTGTTTTCTGTTTTTTCGTTTCCTTGTTTTGTTCATTTAATAACTTTTGTACCTCTTCTTCGCTTCTTTCTTTTGCCCTTTTAGGGCGTCGAATACTTTTGTACTTAAATATCCATTATTATTATGAATTTCACATTTAATGAGTATGCTAATATGTACAATGGGACAAAAGTAAATCTGGACGATATGCAGTAAACCTGTACGAAAGCGAGCCTTGTTTATAAAAGATATTTCGCCCATATACTAAATGCGGTCTCTTAAAAGAGAAAGGTCATCATTTTAAGCAAACAGAAAAATATAATACCCCGGTAGGATGTTTCTGACTAAGTATAAAACATTTATTAAAGTTCTGTCTCCTAAAAGAAGTGTTTTATTGGAAATTCTTACTTTTTCTCCAAGGAAAGTACATTATATTATAATGATATAAGTTGTATATGAACCGGATAATAAATAGTTTTATTTTCCTTACCTACATTTTCAAAATACATTATGTAGTTTAGGCCAGGCTCTCGTTAGGAAGTTTTAAGTTTATAATAATATTAACATCTAATGTTTTTATTTTTTTTAAACCTGAAATTGTGGGATTATGAAAAAGTGGGATGTCACTTGCACAAATAAGCCCTGCACGCAATATACCACTAAGCAGTTTCGAGACACTAGTACAACTGACGTATCAATTTCATTTTACAATGATCATCAATATTTAGTATTATTTATTTATGTGGCAGCAAGATTTAGTAGATATACTTTCTTTCCATACATACAACGCCGAGATTTAAGAATTCGAGGTAATCTGAATAATGCCGTTCAAGGAATTTGGAACACACCTTGTAAGATGTAAGTATATGTTCAAATCTGGTATCATCAATGCAGCGAAGGTTACGTCAAACAATATAAATGCGGGTCAACTTCGTACTAGAGCTACTAGAATTTCTGGTATTTTGAAGTACTAGAATTCAGTTTTAATTTTGTGTGATATTTTTATTACCCTTAATCGATACATTTGATGATATAATCTCTGTTTTTGTATATTATAAAAGTTAAATTGTATTGATATTAACCACAGGTCAATTAGATTGAATAGAACACTTAGAATGTAGGTGACTCGATCAACTCAAACATATGTATGCCGGGTAAAGAAAGATACCCTTTCATTTTGTTACCTTCTCTAATCGATTCTTAGGCTAACACCACATATTTTACAATTCCAACTTCTAGAACATAATAACAACTTTGGTCATCAGTGCAGCTTCACCCATAATATGGTTATGTTGAAGCTAGTTGATATGTGACAGCTTTCATGTGTATTTGCATGTTGTAAATACAATGCGCGAATTTTAATTTTTTGTTCTAATTAATAAATTATTATTTTTTATGTTGCGCCTATTGCCATTCAGTCGTCAACTTTAAATGAAATAAGAAACAAATTATAAATGGATTTGATTAAATATTCTTTTTAATGTAAACATAAATCAATAACTGTAGCAATGTTTGAAAATATTTACAAAATATGTAGACAGAGAAGTTTAATCACCCACTCTTTTCACAAGATTCTGAAAATATCATTCACGAATAAAAAGTTCGATGTCTAATATGAATCGCATTGACATCGGAATCTATCTCTCAATATAGAATCGTATTTCCCAGTATTCTCAAATGAATTTTATTTAAGAAAAAAACGAAAATAATTTTTATCACTCAATATAAAAATACAAGTTTACAACCTGCATAAGCTATGTATTAAGACAATAAGAAGGTGCTGCAAGGTTCTTTTTTTAATGCTTGCGCAAGCGGCAGTTGTACGAAATCGAAAGTTTTTTTTTTATAAAAATACGGGTGAAATAGCTGGACTTTTATTTTAGGCGAAACCGAACACAAAACCTGTGGTTGATTTAAATGTAAAGTTCCTTTTATAAAAATCTCTGATGAATTGAAAACGAATTGAACATATAGGAGATAATGTTACGTAGAGAAATCAATAAAAACTCATGATTAAAAAGAAAACTTTTTAACAACCCATCGCATTACATTGTATACTAATTATCTCTTCCTACCATCTACACGAGTCGCGCGGAAATACTGCCGAATCTGTAAAAGTCGTAATCCGCGTATCCGGAAGCACCTCTCTGTTTTGGAAACAAAAATTCATCCAAATTTTCTTCCGTAACCCGAAAATTCCGTAGCAGGATACTATCGTGAACCGAGGTATCACTGTACTATATATGTATAAAATATAACTTTCTTATATCACATTTTACTTTTGCTCCGCCAATGGTTAGTGACTAGACTTCACTAAATAGCCGTCCCTGTGAAGCTTCCATAGTCCCCGGCTATGAATATAAAAAGATGTTCCAACAAGAGTGGAGAATTAAAATTTAAAAAAAAAGACAGTTTTTTTGAGAAAATACCAACATTTTGATTTAATCATAAAGTGGGAATTACCAGGGTAGATTGAAAAGGTTTAGGAATGACAATGACAATAAAATAAATTGGATTCAAGTTATATTTATTGCTGCTTTCAGTTTGTCCAAAAGTGTTGTGTAATATTGGCCAGTAACAGTTTTTCCTTTTTCAAGATAAGCAATTAGCAAAATTCCTTAAAAACCGATGCCATCCAGCCGAGTGAATAGTCTTTGCCTTCTTCGGAACCGATTCACCGCGTTCAATCCATTGTTTGGATTGCATTTTTGTTTCTGGTGTGTAGTGATGAATCCAGGTCTTATCCATGGTCGCCAATCGTCTCTTGAAATCCGTTGGATTCCACGTAAACACTTCCAAACAATCGGCTGAAGTTCGAGCTCGAATGCGTTTTTGCTCCGAATGGAGCAAATGCGGCACCCATCTTGCAGAAAGCTTTTTTAAACCCAATTCATTGTGTAAAATATGAACTGCTCGTTCATAAGAGATGCCCACGGCTTCCTCAAATTCACGCACTTTTATTCGGCGATCTGCCAAAACCATGTCATGGATATTACCCACAATTTCTGGCGTGGTAGCTGTTTTCGGACGTTCTGAACGTGGTTCATCACATGTATGCCTGCGGCCACGCTTCAATTCCGAAACTCAAAAACTAACAGTGGAAAAGGAAGGTGATGAACCCCCAAGAATGGCATCTAACGTTGATTTAATTTCCGTTGCGGTTTTCCCTTCCAAATAGAGAAATTTGGTGACCGCTCGCACGTTTTTATCCATAATTGAAAACACAAAAAGGTACTTAACTTCAATGCTTGCCAAAACCAGACTATTTGACATATCGATTTGACATTTGCAGTCAATTAATATGAAAGAGATGCCAACACAGCGACATAAAGTATTTGGAAAAAAGTAACCCCTTAGTAGCGATTCTGGAAACTTGTCAATCTACCCTCGTACGTGTAGAACAATACATCTGATAAATGCCCTCCTTGGCTTTGCTGGCACATTGCTTTCTTTTGACGAAATTTTCAATCACGATCTGGCATAACTGTGGCTGGATTTCAGTGATACAGCGTCTAATCTCCCCTTTCAAGGCTTGGGTGGTTGTGGGCTTGTTGACGTAAACTTTCAACTTTAAAAAACTCCAGAGGAGGAAGTCTAAAAGCGTTAAATCGTACGATCTAGGCGGCCAATTCTTGTCATCTAAACAGGAGGTTACACTATCAGGGAATATCTCGTGCATTATTTCACGTGATGTGCGGCAAGTGGCACCGTCCTGTTGGAACCACATGTCTTCGAGATCCATACCATCCATTTAAAATACAGAAACTAGGTTATCATGCCCCGACACTATTTGGCATCGATTGTTCGTGCATTCCCAACAGCGTCTTTGGAGAAAAATGGTCGAATGATGTCTCCAGCCCAAAATCCACACCAAGCAGTGACACGTTTGGCATGCATTTCCTTTTCATGAAATAAATGTGCGTTTTCGTCATTTCAAATGCGGAAATCTTGCTTGTTTACGAAGTCATCAACATGAAATGGGCTTCATCGCTGAAAAAAGTGAAGTACTGAAGATCGTAATGCTATAACTACTTTGCATAAAGAACAGTTTTCTTTAAGAATAATAGCATATAAATTGACGTTGTCATATCACACAGTTCAAGGAACTGTCAAGCAATACAAAACTGATATAACGGCACCAAGTAAGCTTTCTAGGTGGCCAAAAGTAACCATCACACAAGTTGATTTCAGAATGGAAATAGTATTTAAACGAAATTGACGTCTTACAGCTTTACAAATTTGAGCGGAATTTAATGGGAGCTTTTAAACTTTGGTATCATTGACTACTGTAAAAAGATAAGAGCAAGTTTAAAGGACGAATTGCTGTCCGAAAGCCTTTAACGCAGCATAATTTTGAAAATAGACTAAATCCATCAAAATTGAATGAATTGATGAAACAAGCAGTATATTGTGCCGACAGTTCAATACGAAGGGTGTTCTGTGCCTATTTGAGGGTAATTTTCCTTCAATGGAGTTAGAGTCTTGCTCTCAATTATTGGCATTTTACGAAAATAAGGTTTTTTGGAAATCGTACAACATATAATTCGATCTTGGCGTAGGATTGGGGTAGACTTTCTTTTACAACAAGATAGTAAGCCTAAGCATAACTTCAAGTCCCAAGCTGCAAACATTATTTTAAAACACAATAAGAAGAGAAAGGATTCCTGATAGATTGTGTGGCCTCTACAATGGATCAATATTAATTCAAATTTAAGTGAATGAGTTGGATAGAAAAGTAAAAAAACATTGTCCCCAATCGCAGCAATAACTGTAGGAATACTTTACAAGCACTTGATACAACATACCCGCAGATACTGCGCAGGATCATTTAATGCGAAGGTGGTTATATTGATGTAAGTATATTAAAATAAAAAATACGATTTTTATAAAATTTTAAAATATTTTATTAGGATTATGATTTCTTTTTCAACTTCATCATTTATGGAGGTACGTAGTGTATTTATTAAGGCTGGGGATAACATTCGAATAATTCGAATATTCGAATTGGTACATGCCTTAAATTCGAATATGTATTGGTATATCCGAAAATGTATTCGAATAGTCGAATACTATTCGAATAATGATGAAATTTTATCGTCATTTATGTCAGGAAGTTTTAGGATTTTACGGTTGTCGTTGAGGTTTTGGATCAAAGAGTAGTCTATTTTGAGTCATCAAGTAGCGTCCCTACAGTCATTCGATAATGGTACTTCTAAAAATAACTTTATTTATAAAAATTCCTCCTTAAATTATATTTGGATAGAAGTCATCAAAATTCGATGTGGATTAAAACAATCGCCATCGCGATTAAAATAAAGCAGAAAAGGGACGCTAAGTAAATTCATCACTTCTGGTCAAGCTTTAATCTCGTATTTTGGCTGCGCTCCCAATTTAAAGTGTCTAATATTCAGATCATAGAATAAATTAGGTAGAAGAGAAGGTTGGAGGTTAGAAGAGGCAGGTTTCCTGTGAATGTCATAGGAACATAGAGTTTACATCTTCGAAAAATCAAGGTTTGTTTCAATTTTAACTTTCATTAATTTCTATTTACTGATATCAAAATTCGTTTAAAATTACCGAAGGAGTGTGTAAGAATACACACGAATCCCACAGTTCATTTAAAAATTTAATTAATTTATAAAAATTATGATTTTTTTGAACAATTTCCCTGAATTAAAACATTTCAATACATACATATACTACGAGGGTAAGTCAAAAATTACTTACACTTTTAGTTCCACAACTGTATTAAACAAAGATAGGTGTACAACAGAACATTATTTTTCGATATAGTCTCCACATTTAGCAATGCATTTGGTCCAGCGAGCAACAAGCTTCCGTATGCCTTCCTGGTAGGTTTTCGGTTGGTCGTGAAGCCACTTTTCCACCGCATCCCGAACGTTTGTGTGTGAGGCAAATCGACGACCTCTCAAAGCAGAACCGTGACTGATGTTTAAAGAAGATGCAACCTCACCTATGGTAACTCGCCTATTTGCTGTAACCATCTCTCGAGCTTGCTGAATGTTGTCGGTGGTCGAGGTTGACGGCCGTCCAGATCCCTCTTTCTGTGTTACGCTCGTGCGGCCAACATTTCGATCCACAAAAAAACGCTTTTACGAGATAAAGCACTGTCCCCGTATTGTGACAAAAGTCTCCTGTGAATTTCAGCACCTTTCACACCCTCTGACCACACAAATCGGATCACTGCTCGTTGTTCCTCTTCGGTGCAAACTAATAGCGGAACTGACATGCTTATGCTGTTGTAGCTAGCAGACAAATGACGCGATCGTGATTAAATTCCGCACACATGATCACAGAGGCACCAACTCAACGCAAACCTTCAAAGCTTGTTATGGCGAAAGTGTAGATAATATTTGACTTACCCTCGTATATACAACTAAAAGAAACATTCCTTTAATACAATTTCCATTATTTATGTAATAATTTTCGCATTATAGTTTATTTCAAATTATGAGAATATAACTTTGAACGGCTTAAATGCTGTTATTGCACCATCTGCGGTAATAACTACCTGGATACGCAAACAAACTGCGGAGGACCGTAATGACAAAATTTAAGTGAATTGAATAGAAATGGAATTATGATTTGCGATATACGTAACTACCTGTTTGTACATTTAAATATCATTTAATATGTAAATTCTTTAATTACTTGTAACATCAAATTGCTTACTATGTAAATTTATACTGTTTGCAAAATATATATACATAAACATATAATTATCTTATAGGGCCGTAATTTATAGTCAATACGGCCCCTAGATTCAATATGCATTGCCAGGTTATTATCGTCACAGAAGGTGCAATAAAAGTATTAAAGGCCTTGTAAGTCTACAGATATGTTTAGAGCGGGCCAAGAGCGCCACGCGCCAGGTTCGTAATCAGGCTGCCGGGCGCATATATGTATGTAAACATAGGTAATTTAAATATGTAATTATTAGGACGAGGACCAAAACCACTGTCTATTAAATCGTGAAGACGCGCAAATATACACCTGCAGTTTGGGTGTTCGTTGATAAATAGGGCGTTGTTCACAGTGGGCCACTACAAAAAAAAAGTTCATTCATCGACGGCTACGAACTAACAGCGCGCTTATTCATTTACGGATGACGCGCTCTATTCATCAACAAATGACGAGTCTGCAGATGTTACGTTTGCACCACTTCGTGGCATACTAGAAACAAGCGTCGGTGTGCTCGCTTTAGTGATTATGTCTAACGTAACTATTAAAAATAAACGGCCATTACCTACGAAAGTTAATAAATTTCTTAGTGAATTTGTGGATTTACACTACAATGGGAGTACAATTTTCTGTAAAGTTTGTAAAAAGAAACTACTGTGCTGGAGCAAACGTGATTGTGAAAGACATATAAATAGCGCACACCACAGAAATAAAAGAAATGGTGTGTCACAACAACGTCAATTTCAATTAGAATTGCTTTTAACGTTTATGGTATGTGGTCTACCACTTCGTATACTTGATAAAAAAGCATTTCGAAAATTCTGGGGTACATACAATACCGAGTGGATACTACCATCTCGGACAGCGTTACGGAGAGATATTCCACGAATACGTGAGAACATTGAAAATCGAATTAAAGCCGAATTAAAAGATAAACAGCTGTGGCTATGTCTTGATGAGACGACAGAGTGCAAAAAAAAATCTATTTTGAATATAATAGTGCGCGTATTAGATCCTATTAAACCAAATTTTGCAATTCTATTAGCCAGCAGAAGATTAAAACAGTGTACTAGTAAAGCAATTACGGTCGTAATTCTCGAAACGTTACAAAAATTTCAAGTGTCAACCAGTCAACTGTTGTTGTTCATGAGCGATGGTGCAGCAACAATGTGTAGTGTAGGCCGTTCCCTTAAAGAAAAGTGTGAAGGACTTTTACATGTTACATGTAAAGTCCATGCTTTACATCTTGTGGCACAAACTATTCGAGAGTGTTACCCGGAGGTGGATGCATTAATAGCAAACACAAAAAAAGTGTTTCTCAAAAGTCCTAAGAGGACTAGGGCATTCCACAGGTTATGCCCTGGTATTCGAGAACCACCACAGCCCATTCTTACGCGTTGGGGAACGTGGTTAAAAGCCGCTTTTTATTATAATGAACATTTTCAAGAAGTCAAATCCGTTATTTTGCAATTCATCCCTGCCGAAGCTAGAGCTATTAGGATGAGCCAGAAGGGATTTCTCGATACTTCTGTTGAAACACATCTAAAGAATATTAGCAACAATTACAAAGGGTTAGTAGACGCGATAGAAAATTTGCAAAATTCTGGATTGTCGTTGGTAGAATCAGTGCAAGTCGTGGACGAAGTTAGTACATTGTTACACAGTATAAACGATGCAACAAGTGGACGAGTTTTAGCTCAGTTCGATAGTGTTTTAAAAAAGAATCCGGACTACACGAGATTAAGACAAATGTGCGATGGGGCATCTGCAGATTCCTTGACTAAGTCTAAAGATTATTTTAATTACGCCTGTCTTACTTCGGTAGACGTGGAACGGTCGTTTTCGAAATATAAGAACATTTTTTCGTCTCGGCGAACATCCTTCACCGAGGCAAATGTGGAAACTTATCTGATGGTGCAACTTTTTAAACAAGCCTATCCGCATTATTAAGAAGGATAGAATTTATTTATTATATCTTTATTTACAGTTACATTATTAAGTACAACAGAATAAAAAAAGCGTTCAGTTTCTCAGTTATTTCCTTATTACATCCCATTTACAACGCATACCGTTTTCAATCAAATAAAAAATCATAATGAAAATAAAAACACCTCAGCGTGTACATATATATATATATATATATATATATATATATATATATATATATCCGCTCTAATTACTAAACATTATTATTGCGTCAGCTTTTATTTTTTTACTCTTGTGTATTAATTTCGAAATATCACATATCTGCTGTGACTCACATATACGCTATTTACAATAAGCGGCCGTTGCGCCTGATTCCGATTCTGTTGGATGGCGCAATTTGGCCCGCTCTAGTTATGTTCTTATAATTTGAAATAAACTATACATATAATAAATTAATATATAAATATCCTAATAAAATTCAAATATTATTCGGATATTAGAATAATTCGAAAATTAATCTAATAATTCCAATAATTGGATAATATTCGAATAAATTTCTAAATTACTATTCGAATAACATAAGTTAAAAAATTCCCAGCTCTGATATTTATTGCATTCTGCTGACCCCCGATGTCCAATGTATTGGATGCAATTGTTACTTTGCATATTATATTTGCAATATTATTTACGTTTGTCTCCCATGGATCAATCATACTTGGATCTTTAACTATTATATACCACAGTTTTCGATGCCAATCATCATCCGCTTAATATTCGGTAATGTTTTGAATATAATTACCTTTTAGCACTGTCAAATTACGAAACCTGGTAATAATGATTTAATTTCTATTATTAAATCGCAAGTAATTTGTTACGCTATCACTGGGAGATTAATTTATGCTCTATGTATTTGTGGTGAATACAAATGTTGGTTTGTAGAAAAGCATGACCATTGGTATATGACTACACAGTCTGATTATTCTATTTAAAATTACCTATCCAGAATTAGCCGTAACTTGTCACCTGTCTGGAAGTTGATAATTTTAGAGAATGCGCATCCCCTTGCTGTATTATTTTTATAACTGAACAAAGGATGTAGTGTTTCGTATTTCCGATGTTTTAAAGGAACATTGTTTCTCAGAAGCCAGCCTCAGATAATTGAAATTTTCTTGATACTGAAAAGTAGAAATGAAATAGGGTCCAGTTCCACAAAATTCTGTATTAAAATTATTAGACGACCGGTTTCGTATTAAAAAAAAAACATTAAATATAACAATAACGGATTATGTCAGAGGTAAAATTAATACTTGTAGTTGTGCGTACTCCAACAAAGTATCCGTACGGACTTCACTTTAAATATTTAATATAAGAACTTTTTATTATAAAAATGTAACATTTTTCGACGTATATTTTAAACTGTTCATGTTGTCCCATTTTTATAAATTTTATATTAAAAAGTTCTTAATTAAATGTTTAAAGTGAAGCCTATACGGGTACTTTGTTGGAGTACCTACAATTACAAGTATTAATTTTACCTTCGACATAATGCGTTATTGTTATATTTAATTTTGGCCTGAGGATGTGTTTTTAAATACGAAACCGATCGCCTGATAATTTGAATACAGAATTTTGTGAGAACTATACCACCAGAACTATAACATTATATATTTTGGGTCAATTGTGTACAATAAAACTTTAAATATCACAATACACAATCATAGTTGTCTGTCCAGCTTCCGCTTCCATGCCTCTCTATCTTGTGCTGACTTTTCCTCTAGGTTCTTTCTGCCATACTTTTTCGTATCCCATCATACCAGGACCTTCGCGGTCTTCCCCTTTTTCGTACTCCTGGTGGTTTCCACACAAACAGCTGCTTCGGCCATCTCAATTCCGGCATTCTCAGTACATTGCCAAACCATTTTAACCCCTTTATTCTTTAGATTACTTTTGTGGGGTTATTTGAAATCTATGGTCTATGCCAGGGGTCTCCAGCTTTAGGGCCATACTGATTACTCCAGTAAGTTCCAAGGGCCAAAACCGTTTTAATTTTCCTGCCATTATCTATAATTCCTAGAGTAGTCGCCGAGTACACGCCCTGAGCGAGCATACGCTTGCTAAATTTGCTAGTTCAGTTACTATCGTGTATTGTTGCGACCGTGACACTTGACGACATCTGGTGGTCAAAAGTGGAAATAAATAGTGGTAGAACCCTCTATCACTAACAGATGGCGCTAGTAGTACTTTCGATAGCGCGATTGGTTCGAGAAAGTTCTGGTGTATTCCACTCACTTCGATATGGCAGTAATTGGTGTATAAAAAGGCTAGTGGCGCGACCGCTAGTCAATCTGCCTAGGGAAGGCGAAGGAAGCGAAACTGTCTGTTGTGAAATAAAGTAGTGCGTAAAGTAGTGTTGTAAATAAAGTAGTGCGTGATTTGACTTGTTGTTTTTGTGTGTGATTTACTAGTATGGAGAAGAAGCGAAAAATAGACAGCGAATGCAGAACATTCAAAGATCAATGGTAGTATCAATATTTCGTGATTGAGTCCAGTAATAAGGCGTTATTTTTGATTTGCAATGAAACCAAAGCCGTTCCCAAAGAATATAACATTAAACGTCATTATGAAATGAAACATTTTCAGAATTACTCAAAATATACACGAAGTTTGCGGACAGAAAAATTTGAAGCTTTGAAGCGTGGATTGAAATCGCAGCAATCTTTGTTAATGAAAGTTAACACTGAACAAGAGGCTGCAACTCGTGCCAGCTTTCGTGTGACTCTTGAAATCGCAAAACGTGGAAAACCATTCACCGATGGAGAAATGATCAAAGAATGCGTAATTGCAGTAGCCGAAGAAATGTGCCCCGAAAAGGTAAATTTACTTAGAACTGTCAGTTTGTCAGCAAACACCGTGGCTCGGAGGGTACAAGACATCGCGGAAAATATATCATCTCAACTGTCTGACAAAAATGGACGTCTTGAGTGGTTTTCTCTGGCCTTGGATGAGTCAACGGATGTGTCAGATACTGCTCAGGTGTTGATTTTTATTCGAGGAGTAGATAAAAACTATGAAGTGTATGAAGAACTTGATATTGATAGTATTCACGGCACGACTATTGGGGAAGTTATTTTTAAGGGAGTTGAAAATGCCATTAATAAAAAGAACCTTCGATGGAAAAACTTGAAATCTATTACAACTGATGGAGGCAAAAACATGTGTGGTAAAAATAAAAGAGTGGTTGCACTTGTGTTAAAGCCTATAGAAAATGATGGTGGTTCAAAACCATTAATCTTACACTGTATCATTCATCAACAGTCCTTGTGCGGAAAATGTTTGGATATGTCTGAAGTTGTAAAACCAGTCATATCAGTTGTTAATTTCATCAGATCCACTGGGCTGAATCACCGACAATTCCGCGAGTTTATTGAAGAGATTGGACAAAATGACTTACCACATCATACTGCCGTACGCTGTCTTAGTTGCGGAAAAATCCTTCGTCGCTTTTTTGAACTTCGAGCAGAGATCGAAATTCTTTTGAATGAAAAGCATCGCCCTCTTACCGAATTACAAAATCGCGAATGGCCGTGGAAGTTAGTATTCTATGTCGATTTGAGAAAACATATGAAACCAGCTTCTCCATGATTTATACACTAATATCAAATCGTTCCGGCAGAAAATAATACTGTTTCAATCACAATTATGTAAAAAATGTTTCACACATTTCAAAACATGTGAAATATTCAGCCACACTACTGAGTCTGAGTTTCCCGTCGATTTTGCAATCGAAGCTTTGAGTGCTTTGAAGATACATTTTGATGCTCGTTTCTCAGACTTTGATGTCATTGCGAATGAAATTAAGATTTCTCAAAATCCTTTTGATACTGACATTGAAACCCGAGCCCCGGAACTTCAAATGGAAATTATTGATTTACAGTGCAGTGATATATGTAATTAAGAACAAATATCAAAACTTATCTTTGTTGGAATTTTATCAGTCTTCCACTGCAATAATTTGCTAATTTGCATAAATTTGCTCGTGGGCTGTTTTCTGTTTTTGGTACTACTTACTTGTGTGAGAAAACATTTTCCAAGATGAAGTACACAAAGAATGTTTACAGATCTCAGTTAACCGATGAGAATTTTAAATTTCTTTTAATAATTGGTACAAGTAAAATTGGTCCACAACTACAAACTATAGTCAGTGGAAAATCCCAATTACATAAATCTCATTAATATTTTTTACAAAACCCAGTTCTTATCATTCTGTGTTTTTTTATCCAACTTATCATAGCAACAATAACAACAATCAGCCATTAGCTGTCGTGGGCCCGATTGATCACATTGGCGGGCCGGATTTGGGCCGCGGACCGTAGTTTGGAGACCACTGATCTATGCAAATAAACCACGAAGGCTTGATGCATCGTGACATTAGGCCTGAGTTATTGCACAAAGTCCTCGAAGATTGGGTTCATCAAATTCGCCGGTGTGCACGAAAGTCGATGTAGATATTTAAACGATATGTTATTCAAAACATAATGTATTTAATCATCTGCGCTTAAAAATAGTATAAAAACTTTGGTTTTATTTGAAATAGTTTTTATTTCATTCTAAAATCATATCGTTCTTATTGGAAAACGTTTTATTTCGCGACAATTAGTATTTCTTTCTTTTATGTAGATTCTTTTATAAACTTCCTTAAAGAAAGTGTTAGTCTATTATCAATTTTCCTCATGGACATGCATTGGGTGCATTACCTTGCTTGTTAAAAATATTCTTAATTATGGCTATGTAAATCCTGCGACATTCTGGCACTGTACAGAAATTATATCTAAATCTTGCTGTAATAAATACATCATGATTTGTAGTGATTTGCAGTTAAGATAAAAGCGATATGTTTAGCAATATTTGGGCTTGTCAATACGATTTAATATAATTCAATTTTGTGTACAAATAAGGTATTTGAAAAATCAAAAACAAATATTAACACATCTTCGTACATGCTGTAAACTATGCATAAAACAATAATAATAATGCACTGTGTATACAGATTAGTAACTCTTTACGTCATGTAGCTATTAATTTACATGTACAAAAAATTCTATTCCATGAATTAGCTATTATTATTGGGCCATTAATGGAATTGGTCACGAAGAGTATCCATTGAATTGATTATTGTTTAGTCTGAGGTAATACGCATGCATCTTGCGACTATTGTTATTTTAATTCTTTTATTAGATTTTATGCAATCTTATGAAAGGCAAGCATGTTTATTTTAAGTAATATAATGACAATGACGATGATACTAGTTAATAACAAATTCTCTTAATGCTTAATCGTTTGAGATCAAAATTGGTGAGAAGGATTATCCGGGTTTAATGTTTATACTTTTAACTGCGTAGAAGTACAGGATGTGTCAAAAGTAACCTACAACATTATCACAGGCAACGTATGTAAACGTTTACTAGACGTAATTAAATCTTATTTACCAATTCAACTTTTACTTTAATGAACCGGTTGCTTTTGAGATGCAATTAGGAAGAAGAATCTTTGTACTTCATAAGTATCATATGATGTCATTATATACTAATGCTTAAAAAACAAATCCGCAAGTAATTTTGCATGAATAATTAAAACCTATTCATTTTGTTATATTTCTGTGTTTAAGCGTTGAAGCGTTGAGCTTTAGCTAGCAGCAGTGGTTATTTTTGTTTCAAATAAGATCACAAAATTGTTTTTACTGAAGAATTAGTAAGTAATTTCTATTTTAATATTTGTGGTATGTGTACTAGGGTAGTGGTACCGCTTATAACCACTGAACCACTTTTAGCCATTTCTCATTTTATCGTCTTATAAATAGAACAAATAACGTATAGTTAGGAAAACAATATTTGAATTTACCATTTACGTAGTTTCTTTACCGAATAGAAATGGCGCATGCGCGTTATCCTTCGCCCAGTTTTCAAACTGATGGCAAGCAAACACGTAACTGCCTCACGATTTCTAGTTTCTGTTACTAGTGTACCTAAGGGACCTAGGATAGCAAATTTGCCTACAATTTACAGGGATATTTTCCACATTGCATAATTTTAAGTTAACCATTATGTAATTACGCTATTCTTTCTATTTTAACTCCATTTACCGGATTTATTTAATATAGCCTACAAATATAGAAGTGGCTATAAATGGAACATTAAAATAATAATTACTCCATCTTTAGTTACAAACTGACCAAAAACGGGATCTTGGTTTCATTACACTTGGTTTCACACACCTCGCATGTTTTGAAGGACAAATTTTAACTAAAATGGCATTTATTACGATTTCTATTGTATTACAGACTTTTTTGTTTCTAAAATGGCGTCAAGAAAATGTAAAATAAAAGTTGATAGATCTCAGATCAAAAGAAAGTCTATAGTACAGCAAAGAACAAAAGGACCTATTCAACAGTACACACAAAATCAGTTTTTAAAAGCACTAACAGAGATGAAAGAAAATGGAATGAAAGTTGCTACTGCTAGTAAAGAATTCAGGATACCTAGAACCACTATAAGAGACAAATTAGCAGGAAAGACAGCGGAAACAATGAAAGCTGTTGGACTTGCAGTGCAAAAGGTATTGAAGTCTTAAATTTTGCTAACAGAGTATGGAACATGGACGAAACTGAAGTTGTTTTAGATCCCAAAGGTATATTGCTTTTGGCAGAAAAAGGGAAAGCACAAATGTGACAGAATATGGTATGCATATCAAGATATCATGCAGAAAATTTCTCCTCCAGTGACCTTAAATTCAAGGGGTCTCTACAATGTTTCAAAAATAGACTTTTACAATTCTGTACAAACATAAATATAAAAATTACTTGGTTAATATAATTATATATCTGTATATTTCCCTAATAAACGTATGTGGTTAATGTGGTATCACTACTATAGATACAATTATTTACTTGTTCAAGAATAAATGAGCAGTAGGTAGATATAAAATATCTACCTACTGTTCCTGTACATCCATGTGTGGCTATAATCGGTTAGATACTATGGCTAAATATGGATAGAAATGGCTAAAACCGGCAGATAGCGTATTTAAAATGTTATTTAATTATTACACACATCGCAGCATTTTCTATTCCTTTCTATCTTCCAAATTTAAATAGCTTTATATATTACCTATATTTATTTTTGTAAGGCGAGTAAATATTCAAGTAAGTTGTAAGGAAACTTAAAGCCAAGATAAAAATTCCCGTTAACCGGTAATTTTACCCTATATTATCTTATATACGCAATAAAGTAGTCAAAATATGGTAAATTAGGGTAAGAGTGACGGTGTCGGGACAGATGCGACCGTGGACATTTGCGACCCTATTCTTAAATTTCAAGAAAGTGGTGTAAGTTAGGTGGGAGGGTCTAATTACAAAGTATATCTTCCTTACCCACACTTCAGCTTAAGAGTTGTTAAAATGATATATACGCATCTCTTAAGTTACCTAATTGATATTTGGACTGCTGAATTGAACTTCCATTCACATTTTTCACAGGCTTAGGACTGTTCATATAACTACCGGCGTGTTCTTAAAAGTTCATCCATGGGATGTCGAGATTTTCGTATTTTTTAATTTTTTTTATTGTTTTTATTATTTTTGTTTGTTCTATTTTTTGTTTTTTTACCATATTAAAAAATATATGTTGGCTATTGGATACACATTTTACTCTAGCTTCTATATGTACCCAAGTGTCGTTAAGCACTTTTTAAAATCCTTTGTAATATTATACTCCAGGAGGATACGTTCAATTCTTTGAAGTCGAATGTAACTTCGTTTTCTTCGTTTTCCTTCTAGATTTAAATGTTTTGCTAAAAGATTAGAGTATGCAGCTTCGTTTTTTAAACATTTGATAAGGTCTTTTATCTGTGGAGAGGAATTCTTAATAGCCGTATTAAAACGATGATTCCAACCTTCAACAGAGTTGTAGGTCTTATGTCTCTCTCCGTAGACGTTCCACATACTAATCTGAATTATTTCATTTGCCATCCATCGTTCAATAAAATAATTAAGAAGAAGAAGAAATCTTAGGATCATTTGGGGCATCTTCCATAATCAATAGCCAACCATATGTCTAACATCTTTGGGAGGGATGCGAGCCAATTCGGCATTTAGATTTCTTCTACTTCCTTATACTGTACAATTAATCCTAGTTGTTGTGTCTTTCTCCAAATGCACTGATTGAAATAATAATTGCATTCACTTATTGAAACACTTGGAAACAAGTTTGTCAAAGATAATATTGCGCTCGTTTCGAAGTCGATTTTTATAAATTTCGGTGACCATCTTGGCAGCTTGTCTTTTATGATTTTAAATAATTTCTCGTAAGTACCTTCCTTCTTATTTTACAGTAATGCAAACATTACAGGAATTATATTTGTTTCCGATGGTCACTACCAACATCCACATAGGAAGAAGGAAATTATACCATGAATATTGCTTTCATCTTATGACTTATTTGATTAATCATTATCATAACAATAGACAGACTATTTAAACCTCTTATTGACTGAAAAGTGATATTTAAATGGTATTCTTAATCCCTTACTAGTAAAATTGAAAAATTAATTGATCACAATAAGTTTTATATTATACACTAAATAATGCACTAATAATACTTTTAAACTATGACTATAGAAGAAGAAATGAATAAAAAACGTATGAAAATAATTGGTTATCTTCCAAAATTAATTTTTCATTTGTGTTTTGAGTGTTTCCACGAAACCAGCAAATTGCAATAGATACTTGTTTTCGAATTCGAAAGCACTTTGAACAATATAAGATATTTTCTGAATTAGCACCTGAATGACTTAAGACTAAGTTTATTCGACTACGAAATTAAATGTTCCTTTTGATACGTCTAGAATAGTTACTTCACTTTTAAGTGCAAGTAAAATTATGCAACATTTGCACGTTTAATATTATGCGCTGCTAAAAGAAAGGAACATTCTAAGCATATCGAGGAGAAATTAATTTGTGGTTTATTGACAAGTGTTAAGTGAATACAAAAACAAGATTACCTATCTAATGAAGAAGTAAAAAAGATCCGAAGGATGAATATCTTGTGAAATCACTTTTGTAACTAGCTAGTGTATGTCGAAATAACAAAGTCACTACCGATTACAGTGTCATTATCACTTTTCGCATGAACACAATTTTAGTTAAAAGACGGATTATCCATGTACATAAACATACATGTTCATTTGCGTACCGGTAATAGCCGTACTGAATTAAAATAATTAAAGCACTAATACCTCCTCTATAGATGCATGGTTTAATTATTCGACCTATCGACCAATCGACGAGGAGGACGTCGCCTAAAATCAGCGTTTTGTAAAATCAACGCTATTGTGCACACAAACTATATACCTATTATGTAAAACGTGTCAGAGAATTAAAAGCGAATAAATGCTGATGCCTATAAATTTCATTATCAGTTCACGTAATGTTAATAAATTAAAATGCACCAGTATTGTTTTGTTGTTCGTACTTTTACACCTTTCAACTTTTTATTTTTACGATTATAGAGGCTGGTTCATTTTCGAGCCTCACCATGGGGATCTCTCTTGTAATTGGAGATAGAGGGTTGGTTCAAATTTGGCAAAGTTGCGAAGTTTTGGGTTTCCGAAGAAAAAATGATGCTGTGATGAATGCCGTTTGAGATTAAAAAAATACAGAAAAAAAGATAATTTCCCTCTTTTATCCCTAGCACCTCTATGCCTTGCAGAGAAAACCCAAAAAACACATTCCCAAGGTCACTCTCGATCTTCTATCTAATGGTGTAATTTTTTATATGACGTTTCGGTTCTTTCTGGCCATCATCAACTTTCTTATTTCTTATCGGCGCCATATTGGATTCTAACACCGTCAGAAAGTTGTTTTTTTTTTCTGAAATCAACAGTTATAACATGACAAAGGTTTTTGATATGCTTTAATTGATGAAGAATACATTTTACGATTAAATAAGGTACCCACGACATTTCGAACCGTCAAACGTTTTAATTATCGTTCATTAGTAATATGTATGATTGAACAGAATCGAATATAGCCGTGCAATTTGAAGGTTACAGACACTGATCTCGTAGAAAGCATTAATTCTTGTCCTAGTCTTCATGTCTATTTTGTTCACAATTTAATCACCTTACAACTAACATTATTATTTTAGACAATTGTGAGAGAATATAAGAAAAACGGCTTTAGCCCTTAACTGGTGATGTGGGGTATTTAAGTCATGCATTTCTTTATGTTGATATCGCCGTATAGTTGCTTTTGTTGTCGATCTTTGATTTCAACACTTTAAAATTTGGTGTTCGTTAGGTTGTGGGTACAAGAAAAAAAGACTAACTTCTCTAACACCTCTTTATTCCTAAAGTCGATCCACCTACTTGCAGGATTATACACCGTTTGCTTACAGTATCTCGCGAATGTTCTTTCCCTTCAAAATGCTTACTGTACAGAAAAGAATATGCGACGTGCCTTGACCAATGAGAATACAATAAATATGCAATGTGAGCTGAAATAAGAAACGAATGTTTTATAAACAATATGATACGTAATTTCTGCTGATATGTCAAAGCAGGTCACCTTACAATAATGTGCTTATGCGGTATTTACAAACTAACCATATCAACGGGAAAGAATTTAATATACTGTTTGCTTCATAATTCATAAGTCATAACTAACGCTGGCCATGAGCGGTACCGCGCATCGGCGTAGAATCAGTTCGGACCGAGAGGAACGGTAGTATTACTTCGTCTGCGGAGCAGTACGGACATTTTCGCTGCCGGTCATTTGCGCAATTGTTTATCTGTCCTAGAAAAATTATGATTTCGTCAGCAAAACGACCGCGGTCGGACAAACTTCGAAAATTTATTGCAGAAATTCCAGACTTAATATATGAAGGTGCTAAAATTAAATGTGTAATCTGTAAAATCCCGTTAATGTGTTGGTCCAGACAACATTGTCTACGATACGTAAATAGTGAAAAGCATGTCTCAAAAAGAAATTGCGCACGAGACAATGAAAAATTTATATTTAATTTATGCGTTACGTTTATCGCATGTAATATACCGTTTAATTTACTAGACAAGGAACCATTTATCTGCTTTTGGAATAACTATTCGGAGTGCAAATTACCAAGTGGAACATCGTTACGAAGAATTGTGCCATCTGCGCGCGAACATATTGAACAAAAAATAAAATCGGAGTTGAAAGATCAAAAATTGTGGTTATGTGTCGACGAAACAACAGATCGGAAGAAACATTCTGTTCTTAATGTAATGGCAGGCAAATTGGAACCTCATCAATCGGCACCTTCAATTCTATTAGTCTCCAAACGAATACAACAGTGTACTGCCGAAGTAATTTCAAAGTTAGTGTTAAATACATTGGACAAGTTTGAACTTTCAACAAACCAACTCTTGATGTTAATGAGCGATGGTGCTGCAAACATGCTTTCTGTAGGCCGGTCTCTTAAAAAGCATTCTGCTAATTTGTTACACATTACGTGTAAAATTCATGCTCTCAATCTTGTGGCGGGTAGTATCAGAAAATGTTATCCTGAGGTAGACGCTTTAATAGCGCATACCAAAGCAGTATTTGTCAAATCACCGAAACGTATTCGCGAATTTCACAGACTGTGCCGCCGTATACCAGAGCCACCAGAACCTATTCTAACTCGTTGGGGAACATGGTTACAGGCCGCGTTTTATTATCATAAATATTTTGACAATATTAAGAACGTGGTTTTACAATTCGATACAAAGGAAGCTGCCGCTATCCAGAAAAGCCAGTCGAAATTTCAAGATAGTCAGGTTAAAATGGATTTAAAAATCATTCAGGACAATTATTTCGGGCTAGCAGATGCAATAGAAAAATTACAAAATCCTGCGGTGCCGTTAGAAGAATCTCTACAAATAGTGCAACATGTACACGCACAGCTATGCGCGATTGAAGACGCAAAAAATGTTCCTGTTCTAGAAAAATTTGAAAGTGTTTTTGAGAAAAATTCTGATTTTGGCACATTAAGACACATTTGTGAAGGTGCATCAACAGAATCGTTAAGTTATTTGAAAGAGTATTTTACTTACGCAAATATTACGTCACTAGATGTAGAACGTTCGTTCTCTGCATATAAACGCATTTTTTCCTCATGCCGTACTAGTTTTGCCGAAACAACAGTTGAAACATATCTAATGTTGCAGATATTTAACAGACATTATTCACTTTGTGATTTCACGGAGGACTCTTAAAATGGTAAGTGTTTGAGCACGTGTTATTTAATTTTTATTTAAAAGATGAGCGAAATTATTTGCGGTAGCAAACATCTCTATTAGCAGAATAACTCTAGTGGAACGCGAGGCCTGGTCGACTCTACGCTACTGCGCGGTACCGCTCGTGGCCAGCTTTAGTCATAACACTTTGTCCAAGATTAGTTGGAATGATTGTTTGCAATTTTTGTCAGAACACGTTTTTTTGGTTACGTGCTGATGTAAATCGTTGGTAGATATTAGAATCTTGTTTCTTTGCAATTTTATTGTTTAAAATCTATTTTCAAAATTTAAATAAATTATAAGTTTGCCTGTCTACATTCTTTTGTCGTGGTTAAAGCAGTTGCATCAAAATGTAACTGCTAACGCTGTAATTGAAGAAAAAATTACATAGGATATTTCAAAATGAATTCATAAAGATGTAAGCATAACATCATTATTTTAACTAAGTTCGTTAAAGTTTTTTTGTTAATATCACTTACTGAGGTATGCTTGACCCCTCGTCACCATTTATGTTAAAAGTTACTTCTAGACACCCTTCCTCCTTCTTGTGCATTAATAAAATTGAAATAATCCCAGGTTTTTCTAACATTCATTGCTTATCGCAATGGTTTAATATTTTCTACAGTTGCTTGGTTCATAATAACGTATTTTATCAATCTAGCATGTTCGCTTTGTTTTACTGATATGGATTTTATTACATTTTACTCGACTCGATTAAGCTGAGGGAATGGAAATATCATTTGTGCTGCATAATTTTCCATCTGACATCACTTTCCTTTCATGCTCGGCGGGTTCCTAATAATAGGTTTTGAATAGGAAATGAGTTACCAGAGTCATGCATCTAGTTCAACTGTACACGTTGTTCACAGTTATCGGCGCACTATGTTGATGACTTTTTCATTATTGAAGATACAACGTCGTTGTTATTTATAGTGTTTTCTCCATTATGTGGAGTAACATATGTAGGAAAATGAGGAAATATGGAAATGAGAATTGATCCACACTAGAGAAATGGATCCAGAAAGCTTCGAAAGAAGCGCTGCAACTCCACTTTATATATAATGGTGTTATAATCAAAAGATCATTATGCACTGCCAATGAAATTTAATATAGGATTACCCCAGTGCCAGAAACTTAAAATAAGTTATGTAGTTTGTAAAAGTATCAAATGTGCTTTCCTAAAATTAATTGACAGTTTTGCAAATTTTACTTTGTAATGTGATTACTAGAGTTGCTCAATTTGCGCCAAAAGCCAGTGGCGGGCGCATAATGTCTTAAATATCTGCAACATTAGATATGTTTCCACAGTTGTTTCGGCAAACCGAGTGCGGCGTGAGGAAAAAGTGTGATCATATGTGGAAAACGAACGTTCTACATCTAGTGACGTTATATTTGCGTAATTAAAATAATCTTTGGAACAACTTAATGGTTCTGTTGACGCACCTTCACAAATTTGTCTTAATCTGCCAAAATCAGAATCTTTCTCTAAAACACTTTCAAACCTTTCTACAACACAAACATTTTTTGCGTCTTCTACTGCATATAGCTGTGCGTGAACATGTTGCACTATTTGCAGAGATTCCACTAACGACACCGAAGGATGTTGTAATTTTTCTATTGCCTCCACTAGTCCGAAGTAATTGTTCTGAATAGTTTTCAAATCCGTTTTAATCCGACTATCCTGAAATTTCGATTGGCTTTCCTTGATAGCCACAGCTTCCTTTGGATTGAATTGTAAAATCACATTCTTAATATTCTCAAAATATATATGTTAATAAAACGAGGCCTGTATCCATGTTCCCCAACGTGTAAGAATTGGTTCTGGTAGCTCAGGATAACATTTTCTAATACTATCTGCCACATGACTGAAAGCATGAATTTTACACGTAATATGTAACAAGTTAGCACAATGTTTTTTAAAAAACCGGAGTACAGAAACCATGTTTGCGGCACCATCGCTTATAAACATCAACAGTTGGTTTGTTGAAACTTTTCCAAGGTATTTAACACTAACTTTGAAATTACTTCGGCAGTACATTGTTATACTCGTCTGGAAGCTAATAGAATCGAAGGTGACGATTGATGTGGTTCCATTGTACGTACCATTACATTAACCACAGAATGTTTTTTACGATCTGTTGTTTCGTCCACACATAACCACAGTTTTTTATCTTTCAACTCCGATTTAATTCTGTTTTCATGTTCACGAGTAGATGGCACAATTCTTTGTAACGATGCCCGACTTGGTAATTTGCAGTCCGAATATTTATTTCAAAGGAAGACATATGCTGCCTTGTTCAGTAAATTAAACGGTAGATTACATGCAATAAAGGTAACACATAAATTAAATTTAAATTTGTCATAGTGTCGTGTGCAATTTTTTTTTGAAGAATGCTGTTTACTATTTACGTGACGTAGATAATCCCTTTTGGACCAACACATTAAAGGGATATTACAAACTACACATTGAATTTTAACGCCATCATAATTTAGGTCAGGCATTTCTGCTATAAATTCTGTAACTTTGTCCAACATTGGTCGTTTTCGCGACGTAGGCAACATTTTTAAAACAAACGTAGAACTGCAGCGTACATGTATACACAACAGATCTGGTTGAGACTCGCAGTTATACTGAGGGTTGTATCGAACCTCCGCCACTGCCCGTTGGCGCTAGTGAACAACTCTAGTGATTACTTTGTGATTGCAAATTTACTGGATTCAACAGTTGTGACTCCTGAGGCTTTACTTTTAACTCCTTATCTTTTCTTTGTTTATGTTGCTATTTGTTCATTCAATTGGTTGGTTATTCAGTTCTTTATTTTGTTTTTATTTTGTTGTAATGTCTTATAGTTATATAATGAAATGTGGCAAACTCGAGTCATATTTTAAATGCAAAAAGAATTGTGACCAGGGCTCTGCATTGTTATCGCTAAATATTTCAAAATAAAGTGCTGCTGGATAGATGGTACTTTCTGCGACTATTTTGAAAATTTTGCCAGAATGAAAGCACATGACGAAACAGAAGTGAATGTTTTGGCTCATTTTGTCGAATTTTTGCTGAATGGCTCATTCATTTTGCTGATTAAATGGGAATAATTTTAATTTTGAATATAAGTTTAAAAAAATGTTAACAGTTAGTCTTTATGTGAAAACCTAAAAAGATCCATCATGATTTTCACTTAGTTAAAAAGTCATGTTTTCCGAAACTGTCAAAATCGAGAAAGTACTATTTTACAGAAAGTATGAGTTTTTTATGACTCATTAGCCTTAGCGTACCGAGTAACCTCAAGACTCGGAAACGTCTCTTTTGTTATCTTTCTTCGCAAATATAATATCTCTCAATTTTCGAAATATTTTCAACATTTTATGTACTACAACTTAATTTTAAATAATAAATATCTCTGAATACAAATTGTTAATTATTCTATTAGATTTCCTATAGAAAAAGGAAATATTTTGATACAAGTATTCAATATAAGTACGTTACCAGTAGTGAATATATCTTCAAACACTATGTATAGAGAGTCATTTACGATGATGGGGGACTTTAAGACGACACTGTATACTAATGCTGTAGTATTTCTATGAAGATGTGCATGTTACAACCGTTCAAATTGTAGTACGAGTGAAAATAAAACGCATTTCTAAGTTATGTTTGTATAATATTGTTTTTTGCAGTAGGTAATACGAATAAATCTTCGTAAGCCTGATATCCGAGAACTAATAAATTTTAATACCACCTCCTTACTTTATCTGCTTATGTTTTTATATTTATACATTTTCGTTGAAAGGGAAAATATTTTAGTTATCTATCAACATTCTTTCGAAGTGAGTAGAGGAGCAAACAAGATCGAAGTGATTATGGTGGCAAGAAACAAATAACTCTCGTAAAACGGGTAAAGATTATTTCACACCAATCGCGGGGACTGCATCAGAGAAATTGCGAAAAAATGCAAATTTCTTACAAGGGTGAGCAAAATACAATGAAAAAGTATCAGAGTACCGTCAGATTTCAAGACAAACTACGATCAGGGGGGGACATGTAGAAGATTTCACAATTACTGTCAGCTAGACGATAAATAGACAAAAAACAGCATCTGAAATCCGTGCTGAGTTTATCAGACTTCAAAATCCGACAACTACAAAGAGCGGCGGTACTTATGGGAAGTGTAGCAGTTCGCAAGCCGCTCTTATGTCCCAAATAAAAGGAAAAGATTAGAGTAGTCCAGAACACATACCGATTGGACATTAGAAGATTGTAGTAGAGTTCTGTAGACCGAAGAATTCTGGTATGAAGTGTTTGGTTCTACACGCCGGATTTTTGTCTGAAGATTTGCTGCAGGGAAAATAGCACCACAGTGTGTAGTGCCCACTGTAAAGCATGGTGATGGTTCCATTATGGTCTGGGGATGTTTTTGTCTATCTGGGCTAGGTGACATTGTAAAGCTTGACGGAATGTTGACAAAGAGCTATCTTCGAACACGGTACCGT
Source organism: Dynastes maya (assembly GCA_029619315.2). Lineage (NCBI taxonomy): Eukaryota > Metazoa > Arthropoda > Insecta > Coleoptera > Scarabaeidae > Dynastes > Dynastes maya. The sequence continues at coordinate 32,188,705 of JAROYE020000006.1, read as the reverse complement.
GCCATCCGATCTGCGACTGATGGGCAAAAACTTTATGTTGATGCAAGATAACGGCCCAAAGCACGCCTCTAAATTATGTAAAGCTAATCTGAAATCTCCGAGAAGTGGAACATAATGGATTGTTAATAAACATGATTTGGCCTCCGCAATCACCGGATCTTAATCTGATCGAGCTTTTGTGGGAAGAGCTCAATCAGAAAGTGGGTGATCATTGTCCGGCGTTTAAAGAACATTTATGGTAACTTCTTCATTATGCGTAGGTAAAAATAGTTGCTGAAAGTCTTAGAAAATTAGTGCCTGGATTACTCTGATTGTGTGCAGCCGTGATTAAAGCCAAAGAAGGATATCTCGACGAAAAATTGGTTTAATAAAAAACAAAAATTCATCAGTTACACTAAGATAAATTATAAATGTACCTCGTTGTACCGGAGTTTTAATTAAAATATACATTACCGCTCATAAGTACAGTCCCTGGCCAAATTACTTGAAACAATCAATATTTTGTAGTTTCTTCATAATAAAATATAAACTATACATGTATTATATTTTTTATTTATAAAATATATTGTAAAAATATGTAACATATGTAAATATTAAATAAGTAATTAATATTTAGTCGATAACCCATGATTTTTAATAACACCCTTAATTCTTCGGGGCATACTTTCAATGCAAGATATGATTGTCTCTTTTATATCTTCATCGTTCTCCCATACATCCTTTATATTCTTCATTAATATTTCCTTTGTAGGGTTTTCAATTTCATAAACCTTACTTTTTAGTCGATTTCATACGTTCTCGATGGAATTGAGGTCCGGTGAATTTCCGGGCTAACGTAAAAGAGGTATGTGATTGTCTTCAAAGAATTTCTTAACCTTTTTTGCCACATGGCAGGAAGCATTATCTTGCATAAATATACGCCCTGTCGGTATGCGACGTTCTGGCTTAAAATACGGTAATAACGTGTTTAACACATTTATGTACTGCTCTTGACGCATTGTACCTTCTACAAAATACAAAGGGCCGGGTCCGTCTCCACTAATCACTCCCCAAATAATTACCTGCGGAGGGTGTTTTACAGTTCGAAGAGCCGTGGACTCTGTGAGACGTTCGCCAGGTCGTCTACGAACAAATTGTGCTCGCTGCACTAACACACAGAGCGAGCACTCGTCACTAAAGAAAACCTATTAAATAATGCAAACATTAATTCAGTAAAAATCATGTTGTTAAGTTATTCACCTTTTTCCAATTCTCGTCTGTGAAATGTCGGTATTCTCTTGCAAAGTTGAGACGAGCAGATTTCATTTTTTCTGTTAAACGCGGCTTTTTTACAGGTCTTCGGCCCATTAGGCGATTTTCGCGCAATCGGCGCCTGACAGTTCTGCTCGAAATCTCTATTCCTCTCTCTTGTAAATTTTTTTGAATCATTTTAATTGTAGCAAATCTATTGCTCAAAGCCTGATGAACAATTTCACGGTCAGATCTCTTCGAAGTTTTTCTTTTCCGACCGCACTTTGCCCGGCTTTGTGTCGATACAAAAGAAGGAGATACTTTCTGTAATTTTGCAATTTCTCGTTGTGAATGTTTGTTTGATTGTAGAAGAGCTTGTATAGCGGCTTTTTGTTCACTTGTTAAATCTTTCCCGGGCATCTTCTACAAAAAACCCCAAATTTTACCTTTGCAATGACGATATATCAACACAAAATATTTTAAAAAATATCGATGCATTCTCTAAACTGTGAACTCGCTAAATGTAAGTTGATAACTGAAATATTTATATATACGTACTTTACTCTTCTAAATATCATTTCTCTGGTATTTTTATTTATTGATACAATAATCTAGTCCTCCTATAAACGATCGGATTCAAGGCAAAAAAATATCACTATAATAGGATGGGAATTTCCAGGTAAAAGGGTTGATTTATGACATGTTTCAAGTAATATGGCCAGGGACTGTATTGTATCCCGACGTGTAATAGAACCTACTAATAAGACACAATTATAGTATGTGTCTAATTTCCTCTAAATTGAGATTTTAAATTTCATATGATCAATTTTCTTCAATAGTTAGTGTCCTGTGCTGATTAGCGTCAATACACCTATTCAAATATATTTGTACGCTGTTAAACAAATTTGTAATAATATTTAAACTTCATGATATGTATACAATATAAGTGTGTGTAAGTAAATTCAAACGAATAGCTACTATTTCATGAAAATTATAGTTACAGTCAGTCACAAAAGTGTTCGCAGACCTACTTAATGTTAAAGAACATCAAATCTAAACATTCCATTATGATGCATTATTTTTATTTCTTTTTAATAAAGTTAGAAAACACTAATTGCAACATGAAAGCAAATATTATTTAAAACTATGACAGAATATGATAAATATTATAATATGAAACGTCACGAAAGTCTTCCTACACTGCGTTTAATGCAGTGACTCACCGTTGTTGTGTTGGGAAATCAGTAAATCCCTTTTCCAGGTCCGCGTACTTGCAAAAAATAAGCATTCAATTTATTTGCAAGGATGGATCGTAAAGGAAAACGCATGCCCGTTGATACGGATGAAACAATAATAAAACTACACAAAAAAGAAAGAAATCATTGTTCCAAATAGTTAAAATTATTGGTAAACTGCGACTGCATCGCGAAGTGGACGTCCGAGGATTTTAGAAAAGCGCGTGGAAAACTGTAACACACAGTGAAGATAAATCCACGGCTAAGGGCATCGGATATAGCCGCACAGATGGAATTGGACACTGGCATCCAGGAAACAAGAAGAATTTTAAGAAAATACAAATATAATGGAAAAGTACCGCGAAAAAATACTAGGAACTACATTAGCATTAATGTCACTAACGAAAGGTTTTTTGGAGCGCGGTTTACCAATAATTTTAGCTATTTGGAATAATGATTTCTTTTTTTGTGTAGTTTTATTATTGCCATCTTTGCAAATGAATTACATAAATGCTTATTTTTCGCAAGTACGGGGACGTATAAAGGGGATTTGGCGAATTCCTTACATATTTATTTTCCATCAACTGCATTAAACGCAGTGTACAGATTTTCGTGACATTCCATTTTATAATATTTATTATATTTTGTCACAGTTTTACATAATAATTGCGTTCATGTTGTAATAAATGTTTTCTAACTTTATTAAAAAGCAACAAAAATACTGCATCATAATGGAATGTTTAGATTTGTTCTTTAACATTAGGTAGATGTATGAACACTTTTGTGACTGAGTGTATATGGAGAGTTTACTTCATTCCGTTATTATTTCGTACATAACAGTAGATTACAAATTTCAGATACAACAATAAACACTTGTCTTGATGACAGAAGATTATCTAATGGCTTCCAGTAAGGTGGTGATCAATCTTCGGTTGGTTAATGAAATCTTGCAATCAAGATTTCATCAAGCTGTAAATCAAGCTGTTTGCAATTACTTCTATAGATAATTTTGCGACCTTAGCAGCAGTTAATTGGCATAAACACAGTACCAGAGGAAGTAATTATTCGTGCCATTATCGTTGATTTTAAGAAACATACCTTATTAAATTTCACGTTTAAAGTAAATAAATTACATGATATCAAACAATAGCGTTCTTTACCTTTGTGAAGATTCACCATACATATGTTTGGCTATCTATTAAGCAGTGTTTACTTTTCTAAATAAATTAAACATTTCCTGTATTTGGTTGATAAATATCATTATGCCGTGATCAACTGATATAATTATTGTCTAGGAATGTATAAGGAACACGTTTAGTATTTTTTTTTGCTATAGGAAACGAAGTTTTTCAATTCACTTACATCTGGAATTACTTACAATAAAATATGTGTAAGTAGGTAAGGGGTCACCTGAGCGTGGGAAAAAACCGGAAGTAGGCAGCGAATTCCAGGAAGCGGCTCCTTTGGATAGTAGGTAGGCTACACCGTTTCTGGATCACTTTCAAGGCCATTCGCGTCCCATAACTTCATGCATCCGCGGCTAATTTCGCCGCTATTTCAAGGTCGCGCTTTTAATCCGCCGGTAATTTCGCGGAATCGAAGTTTGATTAGCGCCTCGCGCTTTTAATCCGAATGGAATCGAAGTTTGATTAGCGCCTCGCGCTTTTAATCCGAATGGAATCGAAGTTTGATTAGCGGCTCGCGCTTTTAATCCGCGGGAAATTTTGCGGAATCGAAACACTCACAATCATGTCGTTTTCACATACTGAACAGCTTCTGAACGGCTTTTGAACGACTCCTGTACAGCTTTTGAATGGCTCCTGAACAGCTTCTGAACAGCTTTTGAACGGCTCCTGAACAGCTTTTGAACAGCTTTGGAATGGCGTTTGAACAGCCTTTGTACGGCTTCTGAACAGCTCCTGAACGGGTATCCGTTCAATGACTATATCGCTTGGCACTAGGTGGCGCCAGGAATTTATTTCCGGGTATGATACATTCCGAGTGTCATATGCCGTATGGAAGCTATTGCTTGTGGAGGTGACTCATGTTTCAAATGTGTTTGGGGGTCAGAGAGGTAGTAAGTAAGGGGTCACCTGAGCGTGGGAAAAAAAACCGGAAGTAGGCAGCGAATTCCAGGAAGCGGCTCCTTTGGATAGTAGGTAGGCTATGCGGGTACGGGGAAGCGTGTCATCTTCATTATCTATTTACGATCCCACTCAGGTGACCCCTTACCTACTATCTCTCTGACCCCCAAACGCATTTGAAACATGAGTCACCTACACAAACAATCGCTTCCATACGGCATATGACACTCGGAATGTATCATACCCGGAAATAAATTCCTGGCGCCACCTAGTGCCAAGCGGTATAGTCATTGAACGGATACCCGTTCAGGAGCTGTTCAGAAGCCGTACAAAGGCTGTTCAGGAGCCGTTCAAAAGCCGTTCAGAAGCTGTTCAAAAGCTGTTCAGGAGCCGTTCTAAAGCTGTTCAGGAGCTGTTCAAAAGCCGTTCAGAAGCTGTTCAGTATGTGATAACGACATGATTGTGAGTGTTTCGATTCCGCGAAATTACCCGCGGATTAAAAGCGCGAGCCGCTAATCAAACTTCGATTCCGCGAAATTGGACGCGGATTAAAAGCGCGAGCCGCTAATCAAACTTCGACTCCGCGAAATTACTCGCGGATTAAAAGCGCGAGCCGCTAATCAAACTTCGATTCCGCGAAATTACCCGCGGATTAAAAGCGCGACCTTGAAATAGCCGCGAAATTAGTCGCGGATGCATGAAGTTATGGGACGCGAATGGCCTTGAAAGTGATCCAGAAACGGTGTAGCCCACCTATTATCCAAAGGAGCCGCTTCCTGGAATTCGCTGCCTAGCGCCTTTGCGAGCGCATGGATAGACAAAAAGTGCGTAAAATAGGCCTCTCAGAGCTACGGCAGTTGCGGCTGGCCAGCGGGGATAAATGCGAGTATGCCAGATCGCGCTATGTACAATATATCTCGCACCCCGGTGAGACCTGATCCAATGTGTATATACAGCAATAAAAATATGTGAAAAGCAAGTTACTTTAAGAGTAACTCTTCTACATTAATACTAATGATGCTGGATATTTTATTCGATTCCAACAGTGTTGCCAACCAACGATTTAAACTTTATCTAGATATTAAAAAATGTTTTTTTTTTAATTTAAATTGTTTTTATTTTTTGGCACCACGAAGGGGACCTTTCGATTACAATAAGGTCTTGGGCTGCAATGACTAAAAACCATGACTAAATCCGCCCTTGAGCAAGATTCTGCTTAGTTTCATACGAAAATGGAAATTAAGTTTCTAAAAACTTGAAAACGTAATTTTTGTTTGTAATTTAAAAAATTATTTTAAAATAATGTCTAACTATGGGGTAACAACAAATACATTACCTACATGTTGTAATTCAAATTTATTATTTTCATCAATCAATCTAACCACTTATCGATCAATACTTAGACAGTACAGTCAATGATCGATAGATTATATACCGGTTGACAACCAAATCTAATCTAATAGCTACATTAGCTTTATTTCAGTAATTTCAGTAGGCAGTAATTTCCAGTGTCCCAACCACAATATTCTTTTTCTCTATAATAGCTATACATGACTATTAAATCATGTTTGGCTGTCAACTGGTGTAGATCAATTACATATTAAGAGTAAACATTTAATATTTATTAATCTGGTATCTTGAAATATATAATTTCATTGTAGAATAAAATTAAACATTAAATGTAATTCTAGTAATTATAAACCATTAAATGTAATTCTAGTAATTATTAACCATCACCGATGTTCAAGTTGACTTGACCTTCATAAATGTTTAATTGCTTCATTATAGATATTTTGTTAGAACAGGAAGACTTCGTATCGAGACAAACCTTGACTACATTTTTGCACGTGATAATTGCAATAACGGTTATTATATTTCTCGTAGATGCTCTAAAAATAAGTTTTAATTTACATGGTTAGCAAATACGTATGTGTCACATTTATACCAATTTAGCTTTTTTGCTTCACTTGTTACAGAACACTCGGAAATGGTGAGGCGCAGTTCAAATGTCTAGACATCTGTCTTACCGTCAGTGGATAACCCCCACTTCTGAGAATCCCTATAAAGTACGTAATTTTGGTTTTGCTTGCAGCTTTTATAATTTGAGGATTGATTATTTTTAGGCAACCACAGTTGAGTACCCTCTTCCGCACACTTACAAGCTCAAAAATGGTAACGTACCACCTGATCCCAGGCTAACAGGCAGCCTATATAGAAATCATCAAACTTACCTAGAAGCGAACGACACGTGTTTTTCAGAGGAAACATTCTCTGAAAATCAATACGATTACTACAATGATCAAGACAATGGATATCAAACTGCATTTAAGAAGGACTCTAGAAATACCGATTACAATAGCTATTCAGACGAGTCTGCATCCACAAGGCTACCGTATTACGAATCGGAAGAGCCCTACGGGGTGAAGAGGCAATCTAGAAATACTCCCTCTGATAGGAGTTCAAGAAAAACGCATTTCTACAAAGAAGATAAAACGCATGTCTACAGCGATCAGAGGCGTGTTTATCCAAATAAAGATAGCGGTTGCGAGATATTATTCTGCGATAGCGGACAGCAGTAAGAGCATGTCATTAAATTATTCTTCTAGGAAATAAGTTATTTTTTGCAGTTGCTACAATGAAGTTAGTGTAGTACCTGCTAGTCTACCAAGAAGCATTCCTCTATCCAGAGATTCGGATCGACCGCAAAGCTCTCAAAGTTCAAGCGTAACCAGCGCTGTCGTCCATGGCTGTGGTGGCAGATGCCAAACTTTTGAAAACGTCTGTTATTATTTTTTACAGGTAAATACGCAATTTTCATTCGAAATTTGCTTATCTAAGTACAAAATTGTCGTTTTTAGGTCGCTTTCACTATGGGCATTCTCATTGGAGTGCCATTGAGTATAGCTGGAGCTGTTTTGCGAAAATCCGCTGCCAGAAATCTTCAAGTTCTCGTTTATATTGGCGCTATGCTTGCTTTGGTTAGCGCATTGTTGCTGAGTGTGCAGTGTAATGCGAAACGTAACGCTAAGAAGCGTAGGAAAGCCCACACAAAGAGACCTATAGTCTTAGAACCTATTCCTCCTAAACCAGTGCCTTATCAACAGCAGCCATTAATGGGAGAATCTCAAAGGTAGATCAAATAATTTTTAGTTTAATAGTTATCTGAAGAGTGTTTATTTGCCTTTTGATTCCAATGAGTACAGTTCGATCTTTCGTCCAAGCATATGGTTAAAAACAATTGTTTACATATTACTGGCAATTTTCAATTTGAAATATCAAATTAAAAAATAATCAGAAGTCCTGTTTATTTTCAGTACCTTACTTACATATGATTTTGACTTACTTGCAGTAAAGTGTGGTTTGTGTTTCCTTTGAAATTTGTCTTATAAATCCTGTTTTCTTCCTTTTTTAGTTAACACTACAAGTTCTTTTGTTGTCGATCCCCTCCATTTGTTTTTCTTAACTTCTTGAGTTTATTTTTCTTTCTTATTTTCTTCGAGGTGTTTTTTGGTTACTTTTAACAATTTCTAAATAAACATAATACTTCTAATATTGTTTTGAATTGAGTTTCTAGATGAATGTTGCCGAGAAACGTCTGTTGTCAGAAAAATATTTTGTCTATTGCTGTCTGCTTGCTTACTCGTTGTCACCAATCCAACGACTTGATACCTTTTGTGGTTGGCCTAACTATGATCATTTTCGATGTTATAGATGACATGAATTTTGACTACTGGATTCCATATAATTTATTTGTGCATGAATTTTGGTTTTGACAAATTTTGGTTTTGACAAGATGTAAATTATTGAAAATAACTTATGACTCTATCACCCATATAATATTAATGGAGTTTTTTTTTCTTTTAAAACAAAAATTTATTAAAATGAATTATTTATTATCAGAATTCGAATAACTAAAAATAATTTGAATTTTGCAAATATTAAATTAAGTTTTGATAATTAATGAATATTGAAATTAAAATAATAAAAATTAAATTTAGGTGTAACTGCACACACTTCTCCCCAATGTCCCACTATACTACATATTAATTGCCATATCAAACTTCACGTTCCGACAGAATTTTGCGCATCAAATATTACTCGATGTTCAACGGATCGTCTTTTATCCTATGACATGGACTCAAATGATGAAAAAACTACCTTGCTTACTGCAGATTACGGGATCGTGAAGCAACAGAAGTACTTTTTTAAATTAATAAGCTGAAACAGCTCGCCAATACCGTATTTTTCGGACGATAAGACCCTAAATTTATGAGACGACTTTTACAAAATTTTACTTCATTTTTATTTATTGTTATAATAACTTGTATTAGCAGTTTTCAGTTAATATCACTGTTCGTACGAGTTATTATTTCCTTGAAAAACTGTATTCTGTACCATCCATCGTACTACTTATCTCTCATTTCTTAAATCACGTTATAATCATTTTATCTTTTACACCTTTTTGAATGATTTTTTGGTAGATTAGACTATTAATTATCAATAATTAATTACGAGTTAAACCAGCTCAAAATCTATCCCTCGGTTTACAGAACGCGAATTGAATATTTAGTCACGAATTAGCTTTACAATTAACTTAATATTGTGACGTCACTAATAACGATTAAGTAACTTTAATCATGAGATGTCCTCCTTTTACAAAATAAGTAAGTGATTATAATACTAATCGGGTACTCTAAATCTGTGGCGCTGGAACACTGAAACATCAGTTCACTAAAACCCTTACCACAATACCAAGTATTGTGGTAAAGGTTTTAGTGAACTGTTTAAGTGATTATAAACTGAGTTGATTTGCATGTGATTAGAAAGTGAACCAGCTTAACTGAAAGTGAAGTTATTAGATGTTAGGAAAAGGAACAAGAACACATATTTTAATTCACGTAACTCACCAACACAATAAGTGATTACGATTTGAATTTGTTCAGTATTTTGGCAATTGCACCGAATCCCAATAGTTGTAAATGGAACCCTATCAGCGTCAAAGTGATTAGATTATATGATGATTTTGAATCAAGAAATGTTCAGGTAATAGGGTAAAGGGAGGGAGGACGCATATGAAATAAATTAATTCGTTAAATGTCAATTTAATATCTATCAATATTAACGTCAAAAAGGGCAAAATACCATAGAAGTAGCTGCTACTTGCATAAATGTAGTAATTTATTTAAAAAAACAGATAATCATCTAAATATAGTTATTAACATATTTTTGCGCTTCTGATCGACCCAGTTGTCATTTTAATTCCAATTAGTTATTCAAGAATTAAGCCGGATATGTTTATATATAAAAAGCTTACTAAAAGCAATTAAATTAATTGACAATCATAGAATATCTGTCAATATTAACCTGAAAAAAATTAAAAAAAGGAAATAGCTGTGATTCGCACAAATATTACAATTTTGTTAAAATAAATGGAAATAATATTGTTGGTGCATGTTGAGTGAAACTCTTGCTTTTTGGTGTTGAATAAAACACTTACGCTTATTGAAAATGCGCTCTCTATTAGTAAGATGCACTTTAAAATGTGTATATTCACAGGAGCTGGAGCTGAAGCTGGAGAAGTTGCCGAAATTTCTAAATAAACACACTTTTGGAGTACTTATTGCAACTAATATCGAGCATTTCCACCTCGGGCCCTTCTGACAGGTTGCATACGTCTCGGCATGAATTTGATTAAATTTTGAACATTATTTTGGTCCAATTGCTCCCATTCTGTTCAGCCAAGTTGTTTGGACGTGCTCGAATTTGCTTCTTAGTCTGTTCCTGAGATGTTCTATTGGGTTGAGGTCGGCACTGCAAGTTGGCCAATGCATATGCACAATCCCAACCTCATTTAAATATTCGTTGACAATCCGAGCATGGTGTGGACTCGCGTTATCGTCCATAAAAATTAGGCCCTATAAATGCAGCAAAAGGAACCACGTGCTCTTCTAAAATTGTGTTTATGTATCTTGCAGCTGTCATGGAACCTCCATCAACCACCAGTCATTCAGTACCGGCTTTGATACTTATGCCAGCCCAAACCATAACGACGCCTCCGCGGTAGCAATTTTTTTTCATAATATTGCATTTAGCAAACCGCTCTCCCTGTCTTCTCCAAATTCTTTTCCGGTAATCCGGTGATCTTAGGCAAAATCTGGATTCATCCGAGGATAATACGTTGCTCCAATCAGCGTGATTACAGTTTTCGAGATCTTGTGGAAAAGCTAGTCGAGCTCTACGATGTTCCACCCAGCTGTGGACATTGGGCTGGTCTTCTAGACAGTAAATTAGCTTCGGATAGTCCTCGATGAACCGTCCATCCGCTTACATGCACATTTCTTACTTCGCTCAGTCGATTTGCTACCTCAACCGAAGTCAGATAGATGCCTATCAGTCAAAACTAAAGAAACCACAAATCGATCGTCTCGTTCGGATGTTGCTCTTCTACGGCCTGATCCTAGGAGACTAGGATCAGGTCGTAGAAGAGTTGCCAGTTTCATTAAAACGCAGAACGGTTTTTTGGACTACTGAACGAGTAACGACTAGTACCTGAGCAGCATAATATTGGCTACGGCCATCTTCGACTAAAGCTATTGCCGTGGCTGCATCCGTTGAAGTTAGACATTTTTAAATAAGAAAACTGGAGAAGTTTCCCACCTCAAACACTTTTTAACTGTCAAAATGTCTAGCTCTAAAAATAAACACAAGGCACACTGAATATCTTTTCGATTATTGACCACAAATTTGTTAACAAAAACATCATTCCTCGTTTGTTGGCGAAATGCAAAATAAAAAGTCTGAAAACTGATACCTCTTAAGAATACGAATGTCAAACTACACCATGTCGCAAGTCCAGAGTTTTAGAAGTACAAATAAAGATGAAACAAATAACATTCGAATTTTTTGCACCTGAGTGTATTTTGTGGTGTCAGCTCTTCCAAAATGTCATATATTATGTTCGTCCCTTTTTACACCGAATATTATAATATTTAACACTATCTCTAAAATAAGTAATTCTCTTAGTACTAATGAAGTATATTAAAAGAATTTTTAATGTTTTATCAAATATTGACAACAAATTTATCTGCACTGTATTAAATAAATAAATATGCCCCTGTCTGAAGATGAGCTGAAATTGGCTCGAAACCGGTAGCATTGTATTATTAAAGGGTTTTTGTAAGATTAAAATTAATAAAACTGCGAAGAACCTATGTAAAACGCAATCTTTGCTTACCCACCTCACGTTGTGTGTCAATAGATCATCGTATTGAGTACTAACTTCGTCAAGAAATTCTTTTTAATTCACCATGATTCATCCATAGCCAAGGCATACATTTTGCAGTCATTAACTGACGTTTTACATCACAATGGTTTCCTTCTGTCAAAATATGTGTACTTCTGTATTAATAGACGTTGATATTGGAATACGAATAGTCTCAATAGGTAACATCTTTTTTATTCACAAAGAAAATGTTTCCTTCTGCAAGCATACATTCTCTAACTATGCCTCCATCTGTGGATGGTTTCATATGCTTATTAAGAATCCAAGACATGCGCAAAGAAGGTTCACCACTGATTGGGTCTATTGAATCAATATACATACACTACTGCTCATAAGTATTTGGACACCTTTTGGATTTTGTATACAAAAAGTGTATTTAGGAATACATTCCAGCATTATTGAATAGTATGCTAATAACACTGTTCTACAAAATTAAATGAGTTTCATGCATTGGCAATGAAGTCAATTCCTACGTATTTTGGCCTGCTAAATTCGAAAATGACAATAAAAAAGCTCAGTTCGCATTTTGTAAATATCTTGAACTTTTAGTTTAGAAAGTAGTAGCCTAGTCATTCCATAATTATGAGTGAGACATTAAATAGTGGTACCAGAAGGCTTCAATACAAATTGGTGATGCTATACCTATTTTAATAAGTAGCATTAAAACCAAAATACCAATTAACATATAAACAATTTAAAAAAATAAATAATTTTACATAAAATTGATAGGCCTAGGCGTACATTTTAAGTTATTTTCCATTAAAATGAAATCACTGAGAAAAAAAATATTTCACGTACCTTACTGACGTTTTTTGGCCTTTTTTCGGTATGTTAACTCAGGGGCATCTCTTATCACCGACCAACAGTAATCAGCAAGCATAGTTGAACTCCATTTGCTCTGATATCGCCTTTCAAGGGTAGCAATATTCTGATGAAAGCGTTCCCCATGCTTACTGCGCTAAGGTTTGGAGGGAAGAAGTCCAAATGAGAATGGAGAAACTGTATTTTAAGTGACATGTTGCACCCCATCTTCCTGTATGATTGCAACAATGTGGTCACTATTGTTCTACAGTTCGACGCTCTTGTGTTTCCAAGATAATTTCGCACAACTGACTTGAAGGCATTCCATGCAGTTTTCTCTTCGCCTATCAAAATTGCATTGAAGTGTTCATCAGACATCAGGTTTCTTATTTGGGGACTTATGAAAACTCCTTCTTTGATTTTGACTTCACTTAATCGGGGGAATTTATGAAAAAGATATCTAAATGCTTCTCCATTGTGGTTCACCCCTTTCACAAGATTTTGAGGGGTTCCAGCACATAAATAGGAAGCAATAAATATTTCTACTGCTCCAGTATAGGGCGCACCATAAATATGTATTCTTAAATGCATCCGCAAGTTACAAAAATAGCGAGGAAACGCATGATATATAAATCTTCGCAACGAGAACCAATCATGCAAAATCAGTGTGATTTTCGTGTTTAGCACATTAATATTACTAAGAACTCATTAGTTTTATCTCCGATGCATTTTGGCTGAACAGTGATAATCAGTAAGATTCACTTAAATTCATTAAATAATATCGGTCTATTTACCTCTTTTATCTGTACGAGAGGTAATACCGTCATAAAAGCGCAGGTTGTTTATTATGAAACATGAAGCTATAATAAAGCCACTTGAAGTAATATTTTTAAATTACAGTCAGTTATCGTTCCATGTTAGTAGCGACATCCCTTAACGAATGGTGTTTATAATTTCGTTTAAAATTGTAAAACGAGCCGAAAAGGAAAGAAATTAGTGTTGAAACGCGTGCTCTGATAGTAGGACAACATAACTTAGGCATAAGCAATCGTCAAATTGCTAGAAAATTACATTCAAATCCAACTACTGGTGATTATAACTTCAAGAATACAGTGAAAGTGTCAGTTTTCTAAATAAAGTAAGAAGTGGTAGACCAAGCGCGACAACATCAGCTCAAGATATTGGCAATCGTGGTGTCCAGCAAGCGAAATAGAAGAAAAACAGCTCCAGAAATTGCCACAGAAATCAATATTGTACTTCCGAAGCCGATTAGCATGTCTACGGTTAAACGCCGTCTGCAAAAAGCCGGCCTTCCTGGACGAATTGCGATGCGAAAGCCCTTGCTTCGCCAAATTAATAGGAAAAAAGAGGTTACAATGGGCACGTAAAGATCGAAATTGGATGATGGAGCAAGGTATTGTGAACCGACGAATCAAAATTCGCCGGTGGTTCGGTAATGATTTGGGGTTGTTTTGCTGGTACATCCGCAGGTGATTTCGTAAAAATTCAAGGCATAATGAAAAAAGAACAATACAAACGCATCTTAGAGGAAAATGCAATACCTTCTGGTGCAAGAATTTTGTATTTCACCAAATGACCTCTGCTCCAAACTAGATGTAGATTTAGCCCAAAGTGCAGGCGAAAATTATCAACTAAATAGTCTGGGTATTCAATACCCATCATCCAGGTAGCGAAACCTTTCGCTATGTGTACACCCATGTCTCCAGGCTAATGACTATTGACGTGATTCACCCACAGGCAGCGGGCTAACTTAAGTACCTATCTTTAGTGGCGCACTTACTAATTTTATTAACACACTGCGCCAGTAATTGAACTTCACTGACAGCTTCATTATAGTGTAGACGTTCGTATTTTAATGTTTCATTCGCACCATAAAACGCACCTGAATGTTAAGTTAATTTTTCTATGTGAAAGGATGTGTCTTATTGTCCGAAAATTTGGTAAATGCGATGTAATCCAATATTTTGTTGTATCTTAATTAATAGAATTTACGTACGTAATACTACGTTCTTTTTTTTCAGGGGCTTACCAGTGACAATAATTCCAATGTCTGCTTCCGCCACTAGACACGTTGAACAAGCGCAGATGATCGAACAGCCAGGTGTACCTTGGTGGCGAAGAAAGGATCTTATGCAAAACCGATAGCTTACTTTACTCGTGTATTTTATACATTGTGATATAAGAGAGTTAAAGTGTCAATTTATAATTAAGACTGAGCATTTATAGAAGGAATTTACCAACGATGCCTTTTTATTCTCCGTATGGATTAAATTCCTACCTCAAGTGATGTATGTGAATTAATCGTTGTAAGATATCTGTTCACATTCTAGTCTAGCATATTTTCGTAAGCGAATATTATAGCTCGTGTATATAATGTGTTAAAAGTAATAAAATTCAACTAATGCGACTTAATTTTTTCCATATTTATTTTTATAATCCTTGTAAAGTATCGAATAAGCTGACTTATTTAACGTAAGAATCTTTGTTTTAAAATATCAAATTATTACTTTTATAGTCATTATTAAATTATAATGAATTCTTGTGCAATTTTTGAATAGTTTGTTGCTGTTATGTTCCTTTTAACAGAAAAAAAATACAACAGGCTAGGAATATATACTTTATTGTACATAATATACACAACCAATTTGATATCTTTTAACATGTCTAACGTATTTTGTTGTAGTTGATAAATTTAATAAATTGACAAGAATAGTGTTGTTCATTCATTTAATATTTTACTTATATACCTAATTTCGAGAAGACAAAGCAGATTCGGGCATATCAATATTGAGATTCCTTAAACAGCGGAATTTTGTGTTTATATTTCTTTCAGCAGTTAACAATAGATATATATGGGCGTCTTCCCTTTAGACGCAAATCTCTAAGCAAGCATATTTTCTTTTATAGGTACCATAATACTGTGGTTTCAATATTATATTAACAGATTTTCGACTTTAGTTCAACAAAAGTTATTGTCGTTACTTCAGAGTGAAATAAATTGAGAAAGTGAAAAATGTGGAGTGCTTTACCAGGTGAATACCAACTTGTTTGATAACTTACAAATAATATGCAAATTATTATAAAATTCTACTAACAATTTGAGTATTGAAGACAATTTTCCACATAGAGGCTATTGGAACAATAACACATACTCTTTCGAGTAGGATATGCTGAGACTTGAATTTGTTTTGTAAGTATACAGCAGCTATTTAAAAGAAAAAATAAATTGTATATAAGAGGAACAATAATATTATAATGAAAATAATATTACGTCCAGATAGGATCATCAAAAGTCTTTCTCAGACACACTACTAAAGTCAAAAATGTGAATTATGATTTACAGTTTTGTGTAGTAGCTGATTTTATAATATAAAACTTTATATGAAATCTACATAAATGTCACACGGCCTTTACAGGATAAAAGATAAATCAGTGAATGTTGAACTGTATGTCAGATTTGGAGCAACCTTTTAGTTGTTCATAAAACAAAAGACAAGTTCTTGCTCTTTTTTCTTAATCTAATTCTTGATAATCGAGATAAAATTTAAAATAGCTTACTTGTTGTAAGATATGTTGATGCAATTAATTTTAATATTTGTACAGAGTGCCCATTTGAGCGATTTAGAGGGAAAGTTAAAAAAAAAAAAAAGATGGTAGACAAGTGCTCCACAACACAAAATTATATTCAAGTATACAGGGTGTTCAGCTTCTGCTGCGCACAATACAAGTTTGGTTTCCTAAACGGAACATCCTGTACATTATTACGTTTTTGGATTCCCCTCTTCAATTCATGTCAAGTTTTTTCAGTATCCCCTATAACCATCTAGCTTAGTTTTTGAGATTTTTGCGAAATGCCGTTGTTTCTTTAACGAATCAAGAATTTTTTTTATATCCTCTAGATTCTACAACAATCACCAAACAACAAGAAAAGAAGAACAAAACAATCACAAAAAATAAACACAAGAAACCTGAATCAAATTCTTCTTTGGATGATGAAAGCCCTGTCTTAAATGACAGCAGTGGAGAAGACGTACAAGTAGATGAGAATGAATGCGTGGGCTGTGGGGAAAACTATTTCGAAATGAAAAAAAGACTGGATCTAACGTTTTGGACATTACACAGTTAGTAAATGTTCAACAGAATTCAAGAAATCGCATTACAGTTTGTATGAAGGAAAATAAATAAATAAATGTTGCAATTGTATGCATAAATTAAATATTACAGATTATTTTTTAAAAATATCTATAGGAAAACAAAACTTTATAGTATTTCGTCACAGCACCCTGTGCATTTTAGCAAAAAAGTATCTGCATAGCTTCATATTTAATTTATTAAAGAACGACACATTTTAGGTATAGGGAAATATTCATAAAAAAATTCTAGAACAGTTTCTCTATCATATTCTGGAAAAATATACATTTATTAAAAAAAAATCGAAATAGCATGTATCGAATGTGGCAAAGATTTCGATCGCCATCTTGTAAACGTTAATTGATATAAAAAATATTTCAATGTATTGCCGAACCGAAAACTGCAAGAAATACTGAATCGAATAAAATTTGTATCACCGCCCTAACGTGTAAGACGTTTAAGATGTCGGCAGTTATAGAAACAGCGACATTTCGCAAAAATCTCAAATTACGACAACTATCTCAAAAAGAAGAAAGCCGACATGAACTAAAGAGAGGCATCCAAAAATGTAATAACATATATTCCACTTAAAAAGCTAAACTTGTATCACGCACAGCGGCAAACGAACACCTTGTATATTTGAGTATAATTACTAAATTACTCAAGGAAGGAACCATCCTTCGCTTACGTAGTATGTGGGCACGCTATATATTAAAATGTTAAATATGTTTGACATATATAGGTATCTTGATAGTAAGTGTTTTAAAATCTATTGTTTTTTCCGATAAGACAATGTGATGCTTACGTTCAAATAATCAGTTAAAATCCATTCGTTGCTTATAACAACTTCAACACATTCGCTGCAACTAATTTCGCGCTATACTTTTTCAGTGGCCCTTTACAACAATCCTCTCCTAAATGTCTACATTTGCAATAACACTATAGGTTCGTTCCAACACGGTTATGAAACCGTAAGTTTACCCTCCGGTACTTGCGCAATATGCAGTTCTTTTTTTGTATTGCGCATGTACTGGACGGTAAATTTACGGTTTTCTGTGTATTGGAATAAGCCTTATATAGCAGTGCCAGGCAGACCGGTTTGCCTTGAAGCTGCAGCGCAACGGGCCACCAAATGGCGACGAAGGCATCGAAAATGTTAAGAACGTGTTTTTGACATACCTGAATGAAAACGATTTAATTTCAAATATTTCTCGACAGTTAATTTATGTAAAGTAGTATTTAAAACACTTTTTTTCCTTAAAGGTATAACTAACATTAATGTCATGGTGTTAAAAGAGGCAGCCTTCTAAAGGTATTATTTTGTTGTAATGAATTTAAGTATGACATGAATAGAAAAAAGCTGGTGACCTTAAAATTTTTACTGCATTTTGTTGCAATTGAATTTCACAAAGCCTTTTGAAAAAATTTATTTACAATTAAAATTTTATTTATTGAGCATGTCTTGTTTTAAATCTTTTTGACAACCTATGTTGTTACTTTGTTACCAGCTCCCTCTGTTATGTATTATCTCAGACGATAATATCGTAAATTTCTATTGGTAACCTATTGAAATGATGTACACATGTAAAGATACTCAACCAACGCCTGTTTTACACGCCGCGATTTATTGGCCGATTAATTGAACAAGTTGATCTTCGATTTTATTGTACCATATAAAACAGCAAAAATCGGTACGATTTCTTGAACAATTTACAGTACGATTAATTGAATTGAATAGAACATACCCTATTTTTGCCATTATTTTCCGACAACTCTTCACTAACTTTGCTATTTTAATACCAACCCACTAACAGAAAAGTACCTACGAATTTTGTTTAATGTTTTCAAAGTAAAGTGAGGTTAACTTTCGAAAATTTGCGACGATTATGATGTACAGGATAATTTGAATTAACTAACTGAAACCGAAGTAACCTAACCTATATCTGTGACCAAAACATTGGACAAAAGCAGATTGCCAATCTATTTCTATAAGCGGATGAAATTTCTTATTTAATAACTATTAACGAAACTAAATGAATGATCCCGATAATTAAAAAATTGTTCAATTTATTGTAGAATGTAAAGCAGCATGGTTCTATCGATTTCTTGGCCTAGAACGATTAATTGTCCAATAAATCGCGACGTGTAAAACAGACTTAAAAAACATTTCTTATCCAAAACAAATAACTTCAAAGTACATACTCATAACAAAGGTTCGTAAATCATAGTTCCTGATCATAGGCGTCCGAGTGGAAAATGCCTAACTTTGTTTAAGTAATAATTTACGTTATAATTGAAGCCCTTGGCGCAAGAAGGTGTTAATTCAAAATTTAGTTGCGAGAAAAACAGAGTTTTTTTGTTAAACAGTTTTCCCTATTTCTAGTGTGTTATAATATATTAAAATGTATTCAAAAATATTGTAATTAGCAAATAATTTTAACATATGTTACCTAATTTTTGATATATTTCAACTTGTATCATTGGATAACTTTCAGCCTGCCTGATGATGAGCTGACTTGCTCGAAACTGGTAGCATCGATTTATTAAAGGAGTTTTGTGAGAATTTAGACCATTATTATACCGGCTCTCAGTTATGAATTACTCACACAGAGTCACCTTGGATCGTTTAGCAAATTTTGTTGAAATATAACCCTAGTTAAAAAAAAACTTGGAAATAAACACCAACAAGTGAGTTAACACCTTCTTGCACCAAGTGCTTCAATTCATAACATAATACATATCGAAAAACGCTTACCTAGTAAATATTAAAATTCCGAATGTGTTCGACCAAACAACCGAATCATGGTGTACATTTTCACTGTTGTTTCCTTGAGCCATATTCGCAGCGGTGGAAAAATATTTTTATCTAACGAAAACGACTGTTCGACATGTAATGACGTAATGTTTGCATAATTGTAATGGTATTTGAAACAAGTAAACGTGTCTGTAGCGGCACTGTTATAAATCTGTCTTAATCTAGCCAAATTTGTATTTCTTTTTGTAGTACTTACATTTAAATTTTACTCTAACATAACTTTTCTGATCACTTTTCTAGCCCTCTGTGTACGTTATTTGCAAGGATTCATCGAAAATAGTTTTTAAATCAATTTCAACCTGATAGTTTTCAAATTTCAATTGACTTGCTTTGATAGCACCAGCTTCTTTTGTATCAAGTTGTAATGTTAAGGACCGGAGTGGATGGAAAATAATACAACCCAGCTTTCAACAACGTTCTCCATCGGGTCAAAACTATCAGTCACAAACCTTGCCGAAATTTCGAATTTTTATAGTGTCTTACATCACGTTTCTAACGACTCACATACGGCAGTAGACGGTTGAAGTCTTATAATGGCGATTAAATAACTTAGTTTTAATATTTGAACTATAGCTTGTGATTTTGACTTCTTCTTTGAATTCGTTGATTCATTTACGGGCAGCCACGATTTTTTACCGTGCACTTCGCGTCGAACTATATTCTCTATTCTTTCACGCTCATGCGGTAAATATTTCGCAATGTTGATTCACTTGTCAATCTCCAGTCGAGGTTATACTTGTCCCAAATCTTACGAAGCTGTTCTTTTTGGATGTTACTCAATGGAATGTTACAAACACTCACCATAAACATTAAATCCATTACAAATTTGGCATAGAGTTTTTGACCGCGTTTTTTCCGTTTGTGGTTTTTCGCATCGTGATCGTTTCCAAATCAAACTACTCCACACCAAACAGCTCATACGAGATCCGACGTATTTGAAGTCTGGATACTTTGAAATAAGCTTTCGAACATTGGTCACTAAGCAATAATTTTGACTAATTACTATTTCGATCATAGTTCCTACTGAAACACGCCAACGTCGAACTAACTGAAATGTTATCTGCAGATTGATACTATTTACGTGATCGTTAAATTTCTCCTCTCTTGGGTATGTACGTAATAAATGTTTTTATTCGTACGGCCCATGATATTACCGGAATATCACCCGCCTCTCTACACGCCCATGATCTGACACCAGCTTTACGAACCTTATTCATGATATATTGGAATAAGTACATATTATGGTATATATTCAATATATTTAAGTAATTATAAATAGTGCCCTTTATTCAATTAATTAATTTAAAGGAATAAGTAAATGTAATCAGTAGAAAATCTTAAAGCGATTAATGTCATTCTAAATTCAGTACAAAAGCTAACTTAATTAATAAATAATCAATACAAAAAAGGATAACAATCGTAACACAGGAAGCGGAATGTTTAAATCACAGATGTGTTTAGAAAAATTAATATATGTCAATGTGATGATTTCATTTGTTAATTTTCTTCTAGTCGCGATAAATGATGAGTTTTATATTATATTACGAGCTGAGAACTTCCATTATTCAATAATATACCACAACCTATCACCCTTAAACATATAAATCTAAAAAAAAAAACAAAGCTTCGGGAATATAATAAAAAATTTAACGGTATTCTAAATTGGTGCAACAACTTAATGATTAAATAAACTATTATTACAGTCAAAATCTCACTCTATGGTTTCTGTTCTGATTCTTCATTCCGTAGCGATATTGAAAGAGATTGTAGGGAAAGCGGCATTTTCAAAAAATTATTTTTGTTCTTCGGACAAATTTAAATTTTACTTAAAACCTACTTGATATTTCTTTATCTGTATCTTAACGCAAAGAACGGCCTCCTAGGATGGAATGGTATGTATAAGGTCTTCGTAAAATTCCTTTAACACTCTTCGTGGCCTGATTTCAAAGGACGGAGTACTATCCGCGGATCACTTTCAACCATACGATCCGCATCTTCATTACTGTAAAATAAGATAATAAAATGAAGGTTAATGAATTCGAGCAAAAAGGACAAGTCAAAATGTGTTATTTATTCAAAATACGGATGGTATTTTTATGACATTGGCTTCGAAATCTTTTTTGAGTTGTATAACACTATTTTTTCAAAATGGCATGACTTACGGTTTGGAAAATGTTGTGTTATTGTAGTTGGTCCAGTGGAATCTAAAATTAGCTAACTTAGGAATTTAAACAGATTTTGAAACAGACACTGTTAATACATTCTAACTACTTCATGAGTATTTTTGCTGCATATTACAAGAATGGTAAGAGGAATAGGTGTGAGCTTTAAATACAAACTTTTGATTTTTTTATCGCAAAATTGCTTATTTAACTATAGCTAAGCGATCAATGCTTGCAATTAAATCTTAGTTGCATTTTTATTTAAAGAAAATATTGTCTTGATGCTTAAAAGATCGGAATAATCCACAAAAACTCGTGTACTAATTATCAGTTACTACACAACTGGTAAAAACAGTAGAAAAATTACCAGAGAATATATAGGAAAAGACCAATTGACTATATAAAAAAATGCATAACAGGCACATTATCTAAAAAAAAAAAACAACTAGAAGGCCTCAAGTAACAACACTTGCTGAATATCATGCTGTTATATTAATAAATAGAAACAAGAGAAAACTCCACCGAAAAATTAATCAGTTCCCGCGTCAAACGGGGTAGAATTTACCATGATTTGGGGGTGTTCGGAGGCCACTTCTGTAAGAAATCCTTACAACATAATCAGAATACCCAGAAAAAAGGTATACAAATATAAACAATCACGTCATTCCATCACCATTGGGTATTATTGGCCAAATGATCTCAAATATAAGACAAAAGTATGCCATGGTTATTTAGAACTACAGCTTTGGTCACACGTCTTAGGCACCTCTAGGAAATTTGAAGATTTTAGGAACAAACAAATTTATACATACAAATATACACAAATACACAAACACAACCACGCTTGAATAGATATTATCGGGAAAAGTGCATATCATTATAGGATTACAAACGAAAAATGTTCTTTCTCATCAGTGTGTCTCTGTGTGAAACTATTCTTGAGATAACATGCGTTAGTCAGTCGGCGTAAGTTTGCAGAGACGTAGTACGCGCACGGGTTCTGTAAAGAAAGACGGAAGATCAAGTAAAAGATGAGATGCAAATAAATGCGTTGGAAGCGGCCTCGTTCAAAACACTTACATAGGTTCTTAAATTAAAGTAAAATTGAATGTAATTTCCTACCAATTTTATTATACAGTGAAGCCCTAAAGTATCCCTCCATGCTAACTTTTGAACGACAGAAGCTAGCGTTTTTAGAAAAATTAAGTCAATTTATATCTTTTGCCGTTATGGGCAACTCAATTGTATTTCCGGTGTTATCGGAAGTGACGTCAACTTTCTTATTTTAAATAGAACACCTTATATATTTTTACATTTTGGGGTGGTAATCGGAAGGCGAATCCAACGATATCACATATGTATGTTATATTTTAACTTAAGAAATATGACGATATGCAGCAATAAAGGTGTTGGTAATCTTTCTGTTATTATGCAAAGTTGGCTAGCAAAGAGCGCCAAATTGTTTCTTGTGGTGCCAGACTGATCTAAAGAGCGCCCTGCTAAGCAAAGTAATCATAACAATTGTCAAACTGTCAAATCTCAATTTCAAAACCGTAAATTATTCTTGTTATTTATTGTTATTATAACCTGTCGTACTTTTGTTCTTTGTTCTTGAATATTATTTTTTTTTCTTTTAACTCCTTTTGTTAATTGTTATTTCTCCTTTACTTTACCGAACTTGTAATTAATTAATTATTGTAGGTTTGTTTAAATTTGTTAGTTTTTGATAGACAACGTGCTTAAGTGTCAGTATTTTATGTTGTTGATTTAACAATGGCCTCCCCATGGACCACGTAAGATAATCAAGTACCTAATTTTAATATTCGGTGAATTTGGCAACAATTACTAGGAAGTAGAACATAATGAGCACTGCCCTTGTACAGCCAGAAATATTTAAACTTTCCGCTAAGCAAGGATAGATATAGGATAGACAGCCTTACTTTCGATGCAGGTCATGTACCACCACTTGCATAAAAATCTGGGACAAGCGTCATTACCCATTTTAAACATGTCTTTTGTAAACTATGAAAAAATTTGTCAAATTGTCTGTCAGTGTCAACCGTAAATGGAGAAGTCATTGTCACAAGATTGAAAAAACATCAAAATGAGCTCATAAGAGTTGTTCCAGATTTTTATGCAAGTGATAGTACGCTGTATCAATGGCGCAGCACTATCAGTTGTAAAATACGAATTTGTCACTTTCGAAAATACATGTCGACTGAGTTATAATCAATAGTTATAGATTACTCCAGTTTAGCATATATTACCATTTATCACAACTAATTAATTATTTTAAAGCGCCTATTATCGGTTAACGCAACTGGCCTTTCTTACAACTATTGGTATTGAAGTACATCATTGGCGATATATGCTTCTGTCAACATTATTTGCTATTTGTGCCGTTCCTTTAAGTTATTGCTTATTCAACGCCTATTTCCTTTTACATTATTGTGTATTACTTCCTTTATTAGAATCAGTCCTTATCAGGAATATAGTAAATTAATCACATTTCATGGTGACTTTATTACGTTAAAATGCCGAAATCTTTGCGCAGTGATAACTCAGTAGTAAAGTATGCAACCAGAATTGCATAACTATTATAGTAATACTCAAGTGAATAAAGGGTTACTTTTTGTAAATGTAGTTGCCTATCTCTTCATCCAGTTTCGACGTTAAGCTCAGGATGATAAATAACATAACCTAATATTTATATTCAATGATAGATGACAAATCATATGGCAACAGCGCCGTATATGATGGCATTAGCGATCAATGACGTGTATCGAAAGTAAAGCTGTCCTGACTAAAGTATAAAATTTACAGGGCGAACTGCTTCAACAGAAGATAATATGATTTAAATTATTGTACAATTTGTTGCGCAACCACTGCAGGTAAGGTGATCCAGCATTTTTGCATGGTTCGTGCCGAAGCCATCATAAAAGTAACAACACAAAAAAACCTAAAAAACAGACATTATCTATTAAAAACTAACACATTTAAACAAACCTACAATAATTAATTAATTGCAACAAAGTTCGATAAAGTAAGGAAATAACAATTAACAAATTTTACTTAAAACCTACTTGATATTTCTTTATTTGTATCTTAACGCAAAGAACGGCCTCCTAGGATGGATCAAAACAACTGAGAATGAGAGAAAATAATAACGAGAACAAAGAAGGAACGCATGACAAATACAGGATATAATAAGAATAAACAACAATAATAATTTAGGCATTTAGAATTGAGATTTGACAGTTTGGCAATTATGATTATGCTTAGTAACGAGCTCTTTAGATAAGTCTGACGTCACAAGAAACAATTTGGCGCTATTTTCTAGCCAACTTTGCGTAACAACAAAAACATATTACCAACAGCTTTATTACTGTATATCGTCATATTTCTTAAGTTAAAGTATAATATATGTGGTATTGTTGGATTCGCCTTTCGATTACCTTTCCAAAAAAGTAAAAAATATACAGGGTGTTCAATTTAATATAAGAAAGTTGATGTCACTTCCGGTGACATCAGAAATGCACTGCTGATAACGGCAAGAGTTAGTTAAAAAAATAGAAATCTACCTATTTTTTCTAAAAACGCTACCTTCTGTCATTCGAAAGGTGAGGGGCGGATACTTTAGGACCTCATTGCATGTACAGAGCTGTGAGTGTACTTGCATGAATGTATTTGCTAAGTACAATTAAAAGCCTTTCAAAGTATTTGCAATTGTATTTAGCTTATTTTAAATTATTCATGCATTTGTATTTGTACTTATAAGAATAATTACAATTGTACTTGTAATTGTATTTATTTACATTTCTACTGTACTTGACCTTGCTGTGTTAATATAAATATTTTAGTAGTGATATTAATGTTTGGTGCGGGGTCATTGGTTGAACAATTCTTAGTACCTACATTTTTGATAGTACATTAACTGGTGATCGTTATCTTCATTTTCTGCGGAGCAATTTTGATAATATGTTAAACGAATTACCTTCATAGACACGCGGCATGCTCGAATGGTTTCAACAAGACAAACACCATTTTTTTTGTTATATTTCAAAAATTACAGCTTAAATAAAAAGTCCGGTTAGACTGTTTTATTAAGCACATAAATACCTACACTTTTCTTCTAAAGTCAATAATAACAGAGCTATAGGCAAACAAAAACAGTTTTTTTGAGATATCTATTTAGCGGTGCATTCCAAAAAACCAAAAGGCTCATTCAATTGAGCTCGTAAAACTGCGATTTTTCCCCATTTGATCGTCTCTATATCTCTAGTTTTCGGAATTCCCATTCTAAACATTGGAAAAAATTTGCTTTATATTTTATTGTATTTTGGTTCCCTATCAAATATTTTTTTATCTTTCACTTAATGTTTCTATTTTACCCATTATCAAGAGTATATAAAACCTAATGACTAGAGTTGCCCACTAGCGCCACCGGGCAGTGGCGGAGGTTCGGTACAACCCTCAGTCTCAACCAGATCTGTTGTGTATACATGTACGCTGCCGTAAATACTATTTCGTAGTTCTACGTTTGTTTTAAAAATGTTGCCTACGTCGCGAAAACGACCAATGTTGGACAAAATTACAGAATTTAAAGCAGAAATGCCTGACCTAAATTATGATAGCGTTAAAATTCAATGTGTAGTTTGTAATATCCCTTTAATGTGTTGGTCCAAAAGGGATTGTTTACGTCACGTAAATAGTAAACAGCATTCTTCAAACAAAATTGCACGCGACACTATGACAAATTTAAATTTAATTTATGTGTTACCTTTATTGCATGTAATCTACCGTTTAATTTACTAGACAAGGAAGCATATGTCTTCTTTTGGAATAAATATTCGGACTGCAAATTACCAAGTCGGGCATCGTTACAAAGAATTATGCCATCTGCTCGTGAACATGTTAAAAAAAGAATTAAATCGGAGTTGAAAGATAAAGAACTGTGGTTACCACATCAATCGTCACCTTCAATTCTATTAGCTTCCAGACGAGTACAACAATGTACTGCCGAAGTAATTTCAAAGTTAGTGTTAAATACATTGGAAAAGTTTGTACTTTCAACAAACCAACTGTTAATGTTTATGAGTGATGGTGCCGCAAACATGCTTTCTGTAGGCCGGTCTCTTAAAAAACATTGTGCTAACTTGTTACATATTATGTGTAAAATTCATGCTTTCGGTCATGTGGCAGATAGTATTAGAAAATGTTATCCGGAGGTAGACGCTTTAATAGCGCATACAGAAGTAGTGTTTGTCAAATCTCCAAAACGTATTCGCAAATTTCACAGACTTTGCCCCCGTATGCCTGAGCCACCAGAACCTATTCTTACACGTTGGGGAACATGGTTACAGGCCGCGTTTTATTATCATAAATATTTTGAGAATATTAAGAACGTGGTTTTACAATTCGATCCAAAGGAAGCTTAATTACGCAAATATAACGTCACTAGCTGTAGAACGTTCGTTTTCTGCATATAAACACACTTTTTCCTCACGCCGCACTCGGTTTGCCGAAACAACCGTGGAAACATATCTGGTGTTGCAGATATTTAACAGACATTATTCACTTTGTGATTTCACGGAAGATTCTTAAGACGATAAGTGTTTGAGCACGTATTATATTTTATTTCTGACCATTTATTTTGTGTAACTTTTATGCGCCCGCCACTGGCTGTTGGCGCAAATTGAGCAACTCTGGTAATGACTTTAATTGTACGACTTAATCTCGTAGGTTTGTGCATTAGGAATAATGGTATTTTGTAATACAAAGGAATAGTAGAGTTATTGGTTTTACTCTAAGCGGTAGGATCACTTTAAAGAACTATGAACTACTTTTTGCTATATTGCTTGTTACCTTATGGTAGTAGTTCCTGTTTCCTGTGCCATCAATCTACTATTCTCGGTATCGCCTTGATTTTGCTGATAAGCAACATCAGAAACTGGAGGGTAAGTTGCAGAAACGAGCAGATCTGTGGACGGATTAGTTGAAACATGACCACCTGCTACATTCAAATGTGTCTTCTTATTGCACCAATATAACAAACGTCCATTTCGTTTTAAGTACCAAACTAGAATCATATGTTTGAATAAAGTTAATATATTACTGAAGATATAAATGATTGCTATTACTTGTGAAGAAAATAGATATGCCAATCGATATAATTCCAGTTACAACAATTATACAGTTTACATCCCTGCCATTACCAGCTACCCCTAATGAGCCCGTAACAATGAATAACAAGCTAAAAAGAAGAATACATTGCATGATGTTTAGATTATAAGTATGTAAATTATCCAAACCATGATAGAAACTTACCCTATTATAAAAAAGCTGATACTAAAAACTACTATTAAGGTACGTAAGATCTGAACTTTTTTAGCCCTTGATAAAGAAGTTATATATCTTAGATTTCCAGTTATTCCGTCATTATTGTCGCAATTTTGGCGATCTATTGTTGTGGGACCGTATACAGCGGACATCTTTCTCCTAGTTTACTGGTAAATTTCAAATTTTAATACAAATTCCTTGATGTTGAAACCTTTGTGAATACCTACAAGTGAATATGAATCATAGGATGAAATAAGAGCGTGTCACGCGAAATGCACATGCTATTTTAAGCGACCAGTAAAACGATCGGCATTGTAATTAATAATTGGAAGAATACGGTAGATTCAAATCGCTTACCAAATATGAACATTTGGTTGCTCGAATGTCCTTAAATGTAGGCGTATGCTTCTTGTAAGTGATCCGTTTTTGACGTAGATTATCTAATACTAATAAAATCGTTGTCGCGCCTTATATCACTTTTGTTTTAACCGTAATAACTCGAAATAACAGGAAATTAATATTTAGTACAAATAACAATAAACAATTATTGACAACCGTCTTCTGAACGTTGTGAACAACGTACGAAAACTAAATTCACTATAATGTTGGCTTTTCTATGCCCTGTGTTCAGCCAACAGCGGTTGATTTGCTTTCGACTTTCTTCTATACTGAAACAGCTTCAGACAAAATTTGAATGAAGTAATATTATATGCACTCCAAATTATATTCTATGTACCTATATATGATTAAAGAATTTATATATAACGTATTTGTATAACGACAACACATTTAGTTAATTCTATAAAGAACGCAATGGTGCAGACCCCCTGGCTTTACCTATTGTGCTGCATAATAACCCGGTATTTTAGTTTTAATTTATAAATTTAAATTATTGTCTAAAATCTATTAATATTAAGAGAAAAGTACTTACTTAATAGAAGGAATTTTTTATAATTTTCCATATAAATTATATCTACTTGAGGGTTTCATTTATTTACATAAAATATACACAGGAAGTTTAATAGACAATGCATAATAAAACATTATCCTTAATTTTTCATTAATAATTTACTTTTCAATTTCTCCAAATCTACAAGGTCAGGACTACATAAACAACTTTAACAAAAAGGAGAAGTTCTCAAACTTTAATGGAAGTTCTACTTAAAGGTAAAGATTTCTCGTGTCCAGTAAATGTAAAAGGTCACAATTCACCAAGGAAAAGAAAAGTACGAGGAAAATCCTTTTAAAGTTGAATTACTTTCGTAGTATATTCCGAAGAAAAGCGACACTAAATTTTAATGCTTAAAATTTCTCTTAGAAAATTGAAATATCTATCATGGAATGTTAAAAGATATTAAAATGGTTGAATGAATAATTTATTACAATTATGTTGGATTAGTTGGCAGAATAGGTAAATGAGCTTTATTTTCTTTACGAATTGATTAAATTATTAAATTTGACAGCTCTTGTTTTGTAATGAATCCGTAATCCATACGTATAAATAATCGGGTACTCTAAATCTGTGACACTAGAATACTGAAACAGTTCACTAAAACCCTTACGACAATACTTAACTCGTACTGGACGCACGTTTCGATAGCCAAGCTGTTTCAGTGTACGTATAAATATTTACATTTATTTATGTAGCTTGAAGTTGACTTATAAATAATATTGAACCCATTCAAAAACGTTTTTTAAAGTACTTACTATTTAAAACTGATGGAGTTTACCTGGAAAGAGGACTTGACCACAATATTATGTTATTATTGTTTCATTATGGAAAAGGCGTAATATGTTAAGCGTAAAGTTATTGTTTGGGTTGTTAAATAACAATATTGACTGTCCATGGTTGTTGAATAGAATTAACTTTAATGTTCCTTGATTAGAAGCATGTTATGAGTGTTTGATTGCCTAAGAAGTAGTACAACCGTTTTAGTTAAGTCATCTGTGTTTATAATGTGTAATAATTATAACCTTATTTCTGAATTGTGTGATGTGCATTGTAATTCATTTAAAGCAATAGCTGAAGTTATTACTAATTTGTAGATTGTTTGCATGATTTTTTTCTTCCAGCGCATTTGAATTTCATTTAGTTTACTGCATTTTTCTTGTATGTATTTGCAAAGTGTAATATTTGGTTTATACATTTCCTGTACTTGGATTAATCCTGTAGGAAATCATTATTATTAGGGATCTGTTTTCTGTGTGTTCATAATAAAATCTGATGTGAGTGTATCATGACTTATTCCTGGATTACTCAAACCGCTTAATTTAGTCTTTTATGTCTCTATATGCATACATTTGTTGCTCTTTTGTTGTCGTTGCAGTAGTCTTCTTCAGATCTCACTTAACTGCACCCATTTTCTCGTGTTGAATATTATAGTGCTTTTCTAGTTCCACCTTTGATTAATCTTTGATGTTAGTGCTTCCTTGTGGCGAAACGGAATAATTTGTCAAAATCACCGCTCTGTTCTTCTGTATCTGATATTTCTTTCGTGTTCTTTTGCTCTCTGCTGCATGGTTTTTTGTTTGTACACGTCTCCTTCTTCATTCTGAATAGTTTGCCTTTGACTAATGGTAAGGTTTGTTGGATCTTCATTTACTCCACCAATTTCTATATAGTCAGTGTGGAGATGGATACGGTGATCTAAATTACCTAATCCTGGGATGCAGTACGTACAGTCAAGAAAGAGAAAAACTGTTGCAAGAATTGAGAGATCTACGTATTGAGCAACCGACGGATTTTAAGAACAAAGACTATTAAAATTTTTAGATCGCTTCTGAAGTATTTCAGAGAGCTTAAACTGATGTAACTGTTGAGTGTAACATCTCTGCTTATAGTTATCTCTCGTTTTTCTCCTATGCGGGTTTTCCTTTTTTTCCGTTGGCCTGCCTTATGTATGCATTGAATAAAGTCGTTTCGATGGGTCCCGACACGTAAAATTTTGTCTTTGTCAAACTCAAGGTTATAGGTAGTCTTGTATATAAATATGTAAAATTTAAGTAAAACAGTTCTCGATGGCTAATGGGCTCAGTCCCGAAATACCGAAGAAAATTCTTCCTTGTTAGTTGGTACTTCAGATCGCCGCATACTTCATTTTGCATGGTGTTAATTGGAGGAAGATTAGATTGTGACATGCTTCTCTCCATTATTGTTGACCTATGGCCCTTTACAGCGTAATTTTTCCCCAATCAAATGGAATGAAATGTTTAGCTCTTTCTATAAAATCAAAGGCGTTAACTTCGTAATGAGAGGATTTTTACATCTCTTCTGCTTTTAAAGAAAGGCAACCAAATGAAAAATGGTTGTGATAGATTTTTTCATGTGCTTCTCTACTTCTCACATTTTCAAAAGTTAAAATTAGTTAGCATGACATTAGACGTTTAATGTAAATCACGTACTTGAACATCGTGGTACCAGAACACTGAAACACCACACAACACCCTTACCAGAACACTTCACTAACACTGGACGCAAGTGTCGATAGTAAAGCTATCATCTTCAATAGTAAAATTGAACGGTTCGGCAGTATAACTGAGCTGATAGTGAAATACTTCAATATAACGTTAAGTGGCGAGTGCAAGAATCACGGCACTGTTTTTGATTTTGTATGCTAATAAGCATACCATATAATGTTTCTGGCTAATTATGTGCACTACAAAAGAAAAAATAATAAATTTAGAGATACACATGAAAAGAGTGCATAAAAACAATAAACAAAGTAATGCTGATATAGCTCATGGTATTGATGAAATCACTCTCGGCAAAAACAATGTGAGCAGAGAAAAACATCAACCAGCGGACACGTTTCTGCCACCCGGCGTCATCAGCGTTGCTCCGAGCGTTTTTTCTGCTGTTCGCATTGCGTACGCCTATCAGTTTATATCATTAACCTCCAAAAGCAGCACTGAAATATTTCCTGGCGTCACCCAGTGCCAAGAGACATAGTCATGTCGTCCTAGAAAGTATTTCGGTTTCTGTCGTTACTTTCACATGACTTTGGTTAATTAAATTTAGGTTAAGTTATGATAAAGGAAATCATTGGTGTCAATTGTGAAATTATAGTGCAATATTTTAAGCTGCTCTATATGAATGTAGCCTTAAAGTTATAAGTAATAAAACTAACCGCGTCATATCTAGTTGTCCTTTTTAAGTACCAGAAATGTTTAGTTACTGTTATGCATATGATGCAATTTCTCATGCTAATATGCGTAACTTCAATAAGTTTTATTAAATGGATTGCATTGAAGCACATGAATAAAATTAATAGGGGTTCAATGTATAGGAAATAAGTTAAGCGTGTAGTATTCTCCTTCATGGGAAAAGATGCGAAAAGAAGTGATTTCAATGTTTATAAAAAGCTTGTCTACTTGCAGGAAATTATTTAGGCCCTGTTTTCTTAGAAGAATCGCGATTCCTTTGCGACAATTCAACCCGATACTACGAGCTTACCGATGCTGCATGACTTGTAGATTTGTTTCGTTATTGAAGATCAATCGTTTTGAGAAAAAAATTGATTTTTATGTTTGCTGTTTTGATTACTCTCAATGTTTAAGGCTAAGCTTCATCAATTATATTTTCACCGGACCTTTTAAAGAAAGATATCATTTTGGAAAGCAAGTTTGATTACTAGCACCATTACGATTCAAAACTCCTAGAAAAGTTAAGCTATTGTATATGAATTGTTCTGACAATTAATACTGCATTAAGAGAATATTACACATTTCATCTGTAAGAACATGCTTATAGGCGCTAGAACTTTTTAGTATGTAAGTAATATGTCAATTATTGGCAAGAATAAAAAAAATTATGAAGGAAGCTTATTCTGATTGTATTATTTCCTTCAAACTGTGTAACACTCAACCCATTTGTATTTTAATATTTAATAAAATCTATATAGTTTTCTCAATGCTAATTATATGCTATTTGCAAAAACTGTAATGTTTTGGAACACTTTCTTAAGAGATTAATTTTGAGATCATATCAGAGTCAGTCACCATTTTTATTATATTTACTTTTTAGAGCATTCGATTTGATATCATCTTTTACATGATTTTACATTGCAATCGTTTCTATATCTGCGACGATCATACTTCAGATGGATTTTTAAAGTTTTATAGAATTCGAGATGAATCCGAAAACACGTTACCCAGATGACTTAGAGGTATTATTTCATATGATCATGCATAAAGGAAAAGAAATTACGCCTTCGAATATCCTTAAATATTTATTATCTTAATTTTAATTATAACAATTATTTTTTGTTGCTTTATCGGTTATCATAATTTGAAATTCTTTTAATGATATACAAGGTTATCGTAAAGTAAGAGAGGGATGCACTCCAACTCATTATACAACTTCAACAAATTAAGCCAACAATAAAAATCAATAGAAACTGAATTTTTTGAATAATAAGATTTCTTACGTCTCACGTTGTTTACCGTGACTATGACTTCCATTTTGGTGGTATAAAAGCACCAACCTTTTCTCCAAGTCACATACCGCATTATGCAACATTTTGAGTTGAATTGCAGCAATTTGCTCCATAATACTGTCTTTAATTCTTCTAGCGTTTTTGATCCCATTCTAAACACTAACTTTTTTAATAACCTCAAAGCCAGGCGATCTTGGTGGCTATAAATTTTCGAAAAGTTTGCTTATAACACGATCTTGAAAAATAGCAGTCTTTAACTGGTTGGTAAATGTGCGGGGGTGCTGCATCTTGCTTAAAAATTATGTTTTCAATAGCGTCCACGTTTTGCAACTGTGAAATTGCATAATCTCTTAGCATTTACAGGTACCGTTCACCAGTAATAAATACAGTTACGACTGCGTTATTTTGTATTCCCTCGAAAAAATACGGACCAATGATGAAATTAACTGCTTGAAGACCTTCCTGATTAATTGTCTGTAGATTTTCTGTTGACCATATTCGACAGTTCTGTGCATTGACTTCATCATTAAGAGAAAAATGTGCCTTATTTGTCCACAAAATACGAGATAACCTTTCGGGTTCAATTTCAATCCGAGCTATTATCCGCAAGGAAAAATCGTACCAGGGCGTCCTCCTTTAACCCTATTAACTAAATATTTATTGATTCAAAATCACTTCGACGCTGATAGTTTTCCATTTACAAATATTCAGTTTCGGTTCAATTGCTAAGATACTGAAAAAGTTCAAATAGTTGTTTTTGATACTAAATTGCGAAATTACATTTCTGCAAGTTCGAGAAATTAAAAAAAATGTCTTTGAAGGTATGATATTCGCCCATCTTAGATATAAAATTAAGAAAGTGCGGCCGAGATTATGATTTATTTATCTCATACTGAAGGGGACACTAAACGTCGAACAAAATATAGATATAGGAAAGTACCCCAAGTTAGTGGCTTATTTGAAAAATAAATGTGCAGGATATTTTCCAAAAAAGTCAGAAGTTTTAAGAAAAGCGGAAATTAAGAAATTCTTACAAGAGGCACTAGATGAAGTCTTCTTATTAATGAAAGTAAGTTGTATTAATTCATTAATATTTGTATATGGTTTAATTGATAAACTACTGATATTGTTTCAGGTTATTTCAATATTAGGCATATATGGGGCGTGCAGAAGAAGGAACTATTGAATTTAACAATAGATGATGTTGAGGATAAGGCTTCAATAGTAATTGCAAAAATCTAAGATTCAAAAACACCCTGATGAGCGACTCACCATCCTTGACTGCAACCAGTTTCCACAATTGTATAATTATGAATTTAAATTTAAACTTTAGAAGTAATGATTGTTAAATTGATTGCTAATTATGGCGTTTCTACTCATAATAATAAATAAAATATCTATCATCTTTTGATCTTTGTGAGTAAAAGAATTCTATGTTCTGTAGAAAAAAATATCATTATGACATTTTATAAATATGTAAACGTCAACTTTCAATGAGCTTTTGAAAAATAAAAGCGTGCTCCTTTTCCTAACAATCATTTTAGTTTCGGTTGAGCTGGTTCACTTTCTAATCACTTGCAAATCATTTCAGTTTATAATCACTTAGTTATTTTGTAAAAGGAGGACGCCTCTGATTGTCAACTCTGCCACCTTCAAATCAAAAAAAGTCGTTGCAGTCTATAAGGATACACTTAGGATTTTGCATAAAATTTTCCAGATCGTGGTATATGGTAGTTGTAGTCGTTTACGTATTGCATTAACACTACTGATTTTTAGCGGATTAGTGTTGGCTACGTTCTGATTTTCCTGAAGAACTTCTGAAACTTGGGCGTCACTAATGCTTGGTCTTCCTAATCTCGGGAGGTCAATTACAGACCCTGTTCTTTCAAATTTGCTAATCGAATTACGGTACGCCTTCATTTTACAGGGGCTTGCTGTCAAACCCATTCACGTACGACATTTTCGTACACTAACAGTGTAGTTTCTATCACATTCATACTAACATTGTGCTAAACTTATTCTTGTTTGCTGATACATCTTTTTTAAGTACAACACGTTTGAAATTACGTTAAGATCAGTTTTATTTTGTGAATAAATTACTAAATTGCAATCGCTTTGTTTTGACACTTATGGCAGTAGTTGTCATGACGAAACTTTTGTTTTATACAGATACACTAAAGTTCTATTATTGCACCAACTAGGATCTAATTCCTACTTGCAATTATCCTAAAACCGTATAAGAACTTAAAGTACATGCCTTACTTTGTGGTAACTCCATACATAGTCTATGCATCACCTACTGCAAATGTACAGTTACCAAAATAAAATTGGGGTGATCTTGTATGCTTAGATTTTCTTTCACAATTAAAATTAGGAAATTGTGAATTTTTGATTTCCCGAATATTTCTGTTGCCCAATTTTACATTTTAAGCTCAAAATCATGTACAGATCATAACAAAGATTACCAAAACTGCATTATTTCGATTCTGCATAAAATGCAGAAAATATCAAAAACTTACAGGTTTAATATTTTGTTCCGGCGCCCTTTTCAAAATATGTGTATAATGACATAAATCAGGCACAGAAATGAAAATTACTCTTAAGATAAACCCCACAATGTGAAGCTCACATTTATTAAAATTAAATCATAAGAACCATCAAACTAAAAGATGAAAATACAAAAAAAATATGAAACAAATTGTGAAAACCTTCAGCGACAAGTAAGTTAATGTGATGGGTGAGCTTGCTGATCGCCACACATTTTTTCAAAACGCGGAATAAGGTTTGACACTACCACTCTCATTTCTCGCTCCACATCGATTTTTTAGCGATATTTGCTTTTTATTACAGCTACAGCTGGAAAATTCAGCTTCGCGTAAATAGGTTGTTGCAAAGGGAATGAGGATCCTAACAGCTTTTGAACTCAGAGTTGGATATTCATTTTTGATTGATATCCAAAGCTCCACTAAATCGGAAGAAGCAATTTGTGCAATTCAGGGAAACAATGTTGACCACCATCCTCATTGATTTTTTTTTTTCTGTCATGACCTATCATAGGCATTAACGTTGTCAATATAAATGTATATATATAGTGATACATAAATACGTAAATAAATAAAATCTGTGTAGATATAAAAAGTATATAAAAAAGAATAGGACAAAACGCACATGTAAATGTATAACCCAGACAGGTAAAGTCAAACAGTGTATAAATAAAATAAGATAAAGTTTATCGTATGGTGTTGAAATACTCGTCGAGTGTGTAAAATTCGCCGTGAAGGAGCAACCTTTTCAATTTCAATTTTAATTGTTTTTCATTTAAAGATTTGTACATTTCGGGTAGATTATTGTATAACTTCACAGCCAAATAGTTGGTGGAAACTTGCGCCGTCTTTAGCCGATGATATGGTATTACGTAGTTATTCCTGTGACGTGTATTATGCTCATGCAGCATACTGTGCGTTACGTACTTTGATTTATTGGTGTGTACATACAGCGCACACGACATTATGTAACAACACGCCAGAGTAAGTATACCGTTTTTCTTAAACAATGATTTGCAAGATGTTCTGTAGTCTACGTTGCTTAAGATTCTTACTACTTATTTCTGTTTCAGGAACAGCTTTACGGCCTCAGGTGAATGTCCCCATATTAAAATACCATACGTAGCTTTGCTGTGAAATAAAGCAAAATATGCTGCTCTTGCTGCGTCATATGCTGCTACCCCCATGATCCTTCTAATAGCATATATTGCAGTGGACAACTTTCTTGAGGTGACGTCAATATACACTTTGTAGTCCAGTTTATTAGAAATATGTAGGCCAAGGAAGCAGATACATTTCTTATCAGGTAGTGTTTTAGTAGATAGTAATAGAGTTTGAGTTTTGCTTTTGTTTAAACAAAAAGCGTTACTCATGAACAATTCATCTGCTTCTATTAGCGCTAATTCGGACTTTGCTTGCAGATCTCTATGCATATCTCCTCTAGTTAGTAGCGTTGTATCGTCAGCATATAGACATATTTTATCACAATGTATATTGCGTGGGAGATCGTTCGCATATATTAGGAAAAGTATTGGGCCCAAAACAAATCCCTGAGGAACGCCATTACGAACTGGACGCATGTTGGATTCTGTATTTTGCTATACTACTAGCTGTTTCCTTTCCGTCAAATATGACTCAAGTAATTTGAGTGCAGGCCCTCTTATCCACAACTGTAGGTTTTTCCTGCAATCTTCTGCAAAAGTTTCAAAATGTGCATATTATTGCCTTACAGAGACAGATTGAAGGCATTCATCTTGTCAAATATATCGCACAGATACGCTAGTTTCAGCAGAAAGTCGAGTTCGGAAAAGTACCCGGAGAAAGTTCGCGGGGGAAACTTTCAAATGAAGCTCTGTATAATGAATTTTTTGTATATATATATATCTTTTCGATTTAAGATGTTTCATAAAGGCTACTACTAACAGCTGATATGATACATTCATAAAATGCTGCAAGTTTTCAAAAAAAAAATTAATGTTTCATATATCTCCTCTTGCCTTACCTATATGAAATTCCAGTTTTTGTTAAAAAAGTTAATTATTAACATTTCAAAGATTTTTTATTTTGACGTATAGGATTACTAAAAAACTTCCACATAACAATATTATATAGTTTAGTTTTATAATATGTGTGGAATTGATAATTAGCAAAAACGTAAAAAAAGTTTTATATATCCCCGGGTGACCGTATCCAATTATTTGTAACATTTTAATTTCCACGCTTGCACATACAACCATTATGCAGCTACGATTTTCGGTCGGAAAGGCTCGCATTCGAAAAATCCGCCCTGTTGACATTCCATGTTCGAATCGCAGGCGCGTAGTTCGGCCTGCGAACGTTGCCACCCCTACTGTATTTACTGTCAGTTTGGCGCCCTCACCCTACATCGGTCACAGCCTACTTCCTTCAAAGAACTGTCTATAATTTCTTACTGTTATACTGTTGTTCTATCTATCACTCAAAAATTATCAATCGAAATAAACGCCATACAGAGCAGAGAGAAATCAAAATTAAATTACAATCTTAATAAGAAAACGGTGTGCTTTTTTATACTATTATTCCGCATATAAAATTGACTGACCCCTAAAAATTACTGTGTATAGTTCTCAGTGAGTGTTCCGTTCTCCTAAAAAAACTGCATTGATTTTTTTCTTAAGTACTTTTTCATTTCGGCGATTGATTTGAATTCAACAGAGGTAAATGTCTTCTTTTGGTAGCAGGCACCGTTAAGAGAAAAATTGCTTGTCCCTCTATTAGTTTAAATCTCCCTTTAATTGCTTGGCTTTTAGCAAATTAGAAGAGAAAAATTGTAGATAATTCCCTTTCTTCGGTTGTTTAGCACTAATTTACCCTTTTAATTACACAATTAATTTTTTACATAATCTTTTATTTTATTTTTAATATAGTACATATTGACTTGGTTTTGGCATGGCACTTAGTTTGAAATCATATTATAACGTTGATCTAACCTCATTCCTGCTAATCGTATCAGCTGTAGCAGGAGTAGATAAGAAAATTGTATAAAGTATGAGTAAAAATGTAAAATCAATGATTTAGAAATGCTGCTACGTTTTTAAATAAATTTGAACTATTTCTTTATAATTTTCCGTAGGGTACAAATCACATGGACTAACAAACTACTTCTTATTTAATACTACATAATTCTCGAAGTTAATTCTTTGTTAATTCATTAATTAAACTGATAAAAAATAGAATTTGTAGCTAAACAAGGAAAATTCCAAACAAACTTTTTCATTCATAAATA
This sequence comes from Dynastes maya, assembly GCA_029619315.2. NCBI lineage: Eukaryota > Metazoa > Arthropoda > Insecta > Coleoptera > Scarabaeidae > Dynastes > Dynastes maya. Next base: position 32,149,362 of record JAROYE020000006.1, on the reverse strand, counting down.
CACTTATAAATAATAAAAATAAATGAGGTTATGTTGTGCTATATTTATGTTCATCGATTCGTTTAAATATACAGCTGGAATGCGAAAAATTCAACCACTCCTACATGTTTAACTTCGGTACGCATTTGAAAAGAATTCTGCATATATTTCAGAAATTTTCTCTTAGGAATACTTTCGTAGTGTACTTTATTTTATATATAATGCACTATATTTAAAATGAAATCGTTAGATATGTTATTTTTTAAATTTAATACCGGCGCATCCGTCAAAATTGTATATCGAATTTTTTACGATCTTTAGAATTTACAGCATTAACTTTGGGCCATAATTTATTAAAGAAAATCACCTACATTGACATTATGTTCATATACTCATTTGCAGTTGTGCAAAATGCTGCTATTTTTAATGCGTTTGTTCTTATTTCATAGTTTAAGTAGAACTCTACGACTTTTAACTAATTTTCGAAGGTAGTATATATAAAGAAAAGTGGTAAGAGTTAAACACCAAGCAGGAATTATCAAACACGAAGAAATTATTACAGAAGATATGATCATAATTTCTAATCTTTTATTGTTGGTTTAGCGTTTGCTTTAGCACATGGGTCATTAATTTATTGTTCGACTGATTACTACAAGGACCATATTAAATACGACTGCCTTTTTGCGTTTAGCTAAAGCAATTCTCAGGGAGATTAGCTTTTAAAACTCTTATTGACGGAAGTAGGCTTCATCATTCATCTTTTAGCTGGAATCTTTGGATCTTTGTGGATCTTTCTTTTAAAGTTTTATCTTTAGCTATATTCTTCTGTTCTGTAAACAAATATGTCTCCTTAGGTAAAAAAAAACTATCACATGGTAAATTAATAAATCATTGTCAAGGAGGTAAATGACAACCAATATAATCAACACAATTTAATAAAGGTGATGCAATAGTTGTAGTAATCATATAATTTAAAATGTACTGGAAATGAAAAATATGATCTTAGAATATAATATAATATATATCTTAATAAGATTGCTAATAGTGACTGCAAGCATTAACACAGCATCAACTAATTGGATACCTAATACAAATATTGCGTTTGTGGGACTTAGAGCGGAATTTATAACAGTCCCTTGAGTGTAAGAATATAGTATATACTTTATGAATAAGAATTCTCATTGGAGTAGTTAAGGGAAATTGCTTAAATAAAAGAAAATATAAAATATATCATACGTCATTTTTAATTTTGATTTAATCTTTGACTAATTTACATACATATGTACATGTTTTAACTTTTCCAACAGTTTGCGATTGATTCTTTCTACAACAATAATATCTCCAAAACATGGTTGTTAAAGGCTTCAGCGGCTTTTTGAAGTGATAAAAATCGCTGTTCATGCATTTTTTGTTTGACATTCGGGAAAAAGGAAGTCGTTAGGTGATAAATGGGCAATGCGACATTAATTCATTATTTGAGGTGCTGTGTGAGTATCTGGCATTGTCATGATGTAGGATGATGCGACGTTGTCGATTGTTTTTCTTGATTTCATTGATGACTCCGGGCAAATAAATTGTTGTATATCATTCAGCATTAGCTGTTCTTCCTTCAAAGCAATGCTTGCGACAAGTCCAGTATAACGAAAGAAACAAGTAATCATTTTCTAGGAAGTACTTCGTGAACGAGCGTATTTTGTTGGATTCGGTTCACCTGGGAATATCCAAACAGTTGATTGTTGTTTAGTTTCCGGAACGTGGGAATATAACCAAGTCTTGTCACCTGTTACGATGTTGTATACGGATTTTGAAGTTCTTCTGTTGAATTTCTTGAGCATTTCCTTATACCAATTTACACGAGCCTTTTTTTTTGTGCTTGGGTCAAATTAAGTAGAGCAAACAAGACGAAGTATCGGCACACTCCTCACCACACAAAATATTAATTAAACTAATTCGGAACAGCTGTTTCGAGAGCTCCTGGGTAACCTCATTATCAAACGAATGGCCGAATAAATCTAAGCGAGAAATACAAAACAACTCTAATATAAATCTAATTCTATCATACTTGTTTATTCCTCTCTCGGGGAAAGATATATGTATTTACAAAAGATATATATGTATTCACAAGTACCTACTATTTTGCCGTTTAACACTAAACACATACGAAGTATATACGGAACGAAAAAGGTTTGACCCCGCGTCCGTTCTACCCTCATAAAAAAGAGCAAGACACAGATACGTTCTCTCACGTCAAATGTGTTTTCCTTTCGTCTATATATTTTTAATTCTAACTATGCAAGATGTACAGGGCGCGACGATAGTTTTTTGTCACTGTAGCACGTTATTTAAAAAAAAATATGGTCGTTTTACTCTAGTAAATCAAAAAGACAGGAGTAATGAATGGGTGGAAGGTCTCTGTTCAGCAGGTTTCGATCCTTTTTTATATATTTAGTCTCAAATGCGTCTAGCTCACAAGGTGAGGTTATGATCTTAATCAATTTCAGGTTTTCTAATTTGATATTATGCCCGGTCTTGTTTATGTGTTGTGCTACACTTGACGCTTTTGTTTTGCCGTACCTGTAGCACCTGATGTGTTCATAGAATCTAGTACCTATTGCTCGTTTTGTTTGACCAATGTAGGTTTTATTACGGTCACTACATGCCATTTTATAAATTCCCGACCTTTTCTTCATGTCCGGTTTATGTTTCGGATTGCCAAAAAGGTTTTTGAGTGTATTTTGTGAATTGAAACATACGTTCATATCTTGTTCTCTAAAAATTTTACTACTACCATTTGATATTCTGTGGGAGGGAAGTATCACAAATTTCTTGTCGCGGGTTTCGTGGAATTTCTTACATAATGCCTATGTTGGACTTTCTTAAGAATACGGTTTATACCTGAAACTATTGGTCTCACGGATTTCCTTGGTTTGTGGATTTTTGGTAGACAATACATTTTTGGAACTGTCGGGTTTGGGACTGATAGTTTTAACTCATGGTTCGCGTTGATAAGTTTTGGGCAATTTTTCAGAACATCTTTTGTTTCTCTATTCATGGATTATGTCTTAATTCTTTATAAAGTGCTGATGTTAGCAAATTATTGGCGCGATTTAAATAATCCGGCTTGTCCAAAATGACTATTCTGTTTCCTTAATCTGCTTTTAAATAAAAACAATTTTTGTTTTTGAGACCTTTAATACTCCTGAGATCACCTGTGTTATTTCTCAAACTTTTCTCAACGTTCAAGTTTTTCGAAATCATAATTTTGCACGCGTTTCTTACATAATCTTTTATTGTGGCATTTAGGTTCTTAATAGACGTTTCTACTGACACAATGAGGTCTTCCGTCGGGATTTTTCAGTCGCGAATACAATGTTTTAGTCCCTTGTTTAACAGTGCAATTTCAGTTTTATTGAAGATCTCTGTTGATTAGTTAGAAATCAGTAGTGTGCTCTCCACAGAACGTGCGGTACTTATGACCTTTTTGGGACAAATTTTGCGGAACGTCTTGTTGAGGCAAAGCATATTTAATTTGAACTTACGATTACTCCGGTGAATTACGCGTGTTTGGAAATCACACCATTATTGAAAATTGTTTTCGTCTAAAAAACGGGTTATTTTAAGGTGTAGTTTATATAATTCTATTTCTAATTGATTACGCCTTGCTTACTGATATCTGATTTCGTTTCGCTGCCATTGCTTTTTAGCATGGCTTATGACGTTTTGTGGTTTTTTGCAATTACTGGAAATGTTAACCTTCATAAATTTTGGGAAAGCATTATGTTTTTTAAGCAAAGTACCTAAATGTTCATGCAAAATCGAATGTTCTGCAGTTTTAGATATGCCTCTATTTGACGGTAAGTCACCTGCTGATCCTCTTCAATCATGTTGCGCACAGCATTGGTGCTTTTTGGTACAACAACCAATTTTGGTCGACTTTTACGAAATTCATCGCTAACGGAAGCACGACCACGACGAAATTGCTATAAAAAAATGAAGCACCATCAGAGATGCGATTCGAGGCATTGTTGTTGTGTTAGGCTTTTATTAAAATCGTAAAAAATTATCCAACCTTCATGTGAAATTTCCATTTTTTCACGAAATTACTTTCTTTTAATGTTCACTGTAAACAAACCATTCGGCCGATTTCTGCGCTGTTATTGCTTCAACAATATCAAATGTCAAATTTTACAAATATAGTAATGTCAGGTCTCAACAACGCCATCTAGTGGTCATTTGTGAAAACTCAAGACACTATCCTCGTACTACTAACTAAAAATATATTTTTATAATACTTTCGAGAGAGACATACCTAAAATATAGTTTAGTAGCACTGGACACATGTAATTGTAAAACATGTAAAACGTTTTGTGATGTACCTGCAGTGGCGGACAAAATAATTGCAGAGTGACACAAACGTACAATAAATAAAGCCTTTTTTCGTAATTTTATAAAGTATTGTGCTTACCACCCATGGGCAATTGAATAATAAGAGTGCTAAATGATTTTTGCTACCAACGTGTAAAAATGTACTAATTGATTATAATAATGTTGTTTGTTAAACTGCAGCTGGTACCTCTATGAGTATAGGCCTAGAAAATTTGCTGGGGTGGGTAAATTGTATCTGGTACCTCCATGTGCGTACTCGATAACTGTTCCTTACCCAAATCCTTGAGGTTTGGGTTTTTCAGCTAGTAAATAATAACAATAACAGATTTAAATAATTATTATTTTACTTAGCAACGAGCTCTTTAGATCAGTCTGGCGTCTAAAAACGTTAGATCCTGTCGTTCAAAAATTGACATGGGGAGAGGGGAGGGGACACTATGGGACACTAGGATCTCACTGTATATTGGGCAAAACTTAAAAATCAATCAGAGTTTGGTGAAAAGCTGGCTCGTCTTCAATTTAGGAAAACTTAAACAGCAGTGCGCAATAAAATTGAAGGGATGGAAATTTACAAAAACAAACACATTTTGATTAATTCAGATTTAGAACCCTTAAATTCCAGCCTTTATCCTTTGCTGAATTGAGCATGAACACGGTTAGTCTACCGTAACTTTACATGTGTATAAATACTGTGGTTTATTGCTGAAGATAATAGCGTAGTCTACATTCATGGCCTGACAGGCTTATACAGGTTTTAGCGTGTTCAAAGCGCGAAGAGTAGTAACGAAAATTGAGTACCGTGTGGTCATAAATTTTCAAAAAAAGAAGAGCATACGCCTAATCATATTCAATAATGTTTAGACGGCGTTTACAGTGATTTACCCCCTTCATATTCCACTGTAAAAAAGAGGCAAAAATGTTTCCGTTAGGGATAAGAATCCCTTGAGGATGATGAGCGCCCCGGTCGGCCAATTGAACTGATAACGCCTCAAAACATTTCAATTATTGAAGGAATGGTATTAGCAGTTCGCCGTTTGAAAGTGAAGGAATTAGCAGTGATGTCTAACATTCCTGAAAAAAGTATTCGTCCTGCTCTCCAACGTGAACGTCGAGTCGAATGTGCGCGCTCGTTTCTAAACATGTGTGGAGAATCGATGGAATGGCGGCGACCTGATGAACCTTGTCCCAAAAAGTTGTAATACTAAATTTTGAGGGAAAAAGTTTAGATTATTTTTACAAGGGTATAGAATTATTAATTGATCGTTGTAATAAATGCATTGAAGTTAGGGTAGAATATATTGAAAAATAAAAATTGTTATATTTTACCAAGTTTATTTTTTCTATATCAGGCCAAGAATTTATGGTGTCTACGTCGTACTTGATTACAATCTTTATATGATATTTGATGAATTCCTGTTTCATTCATGTCATCTACTTGATCTTTGGGATTTCCCAAGATGTTTTTGGGGTTATTATTTGACGAGAATCAGTGTTGGGATCAAATTTAGAAAAGATTTGTTGAAGACCATCCGTATAATTTGTCATATTTCCTATTAGTATTGACAATCCTCTCTAGTATGCTGCTTACATTTCTAATTCTTATTCTAACCGCCAAGGGTTTGAATTTTGATGAATTCTTTGAGGTCGTTTTGATACCTGTCTGGAGTTAATGGGAAATTAAGCAAAGGAAGTGCCAGAAAGCTTTTGGTCTCATAACTGTTTAAAATGAATCTCTTATCACCGGTAGTTTTTATTATACGTCTATTTTCGAGAAAAGGAATCTAGTTGTCTGCTTTGTTTTCGTGGGTAAATTGAGGGAAGGATTTTTTTTTTTTTTATAATGGAAGCTTATCTAACAATAAGTAAACTAGTGAAAGGATAGCAATCGGTTAAAATGGCAATTAAGTGCTATTATTTTCAAAATGAGCAACATTTATCGAAATATGAAACCAGTAGCTGAGTTTACCATACCTAGTCGAAATAATTAGAAAATATTACCTCGAATAAGTAAAGTATGGAGAACAAGTAAAGTATAACGTGACTCTCTAGCAGTTAAGATAAGAGCCAACTATAGATATCACCGTTAAAAACGGAAAACGACCTGAAAAAACTGCTAGAACATAACTGGAAACTGGGCATTAGTACCCTATGATTCATTCAAACCGCGTCTGGGTCACACGGACCCGTCGATAGCTGTTATTGGCTAATTGAGATTTATGTGCGGTATAAAATTTCCGATTTCTATTTGGGAAAATAAGTAGGTTATGATGGCGAGACTTATACGATTTACACCTGGTGGAGGCGCCGTCTTAACTCAGCAATTATTATAGCAATCCGCAATGCTCATACTGAGCGAGATAATTCGGAAGAATTAACGAAAGTATATACGGACGTATTCTCTATCGCAGCACGTTTCTGCACATAATTGAAATTCGTGTGTAGAAATTGTTATAAATTCATTTCCGCCCACCGTCGTACTACTAGTTATTTCTTCATTAACATGGGACTTGGTGAAATTGTTTTAGCTAAATTTAATCTAATTAAGAGATGAAAACGAATGTGTTTGCTTTACCTTCCTCTATTCTGATCCTCCGATCACTTCGATAAATCGCCTTCGTCGAATTGATTTAATAACACTTTGGCAAGCTACCCGATAACAATACAGGAGCGCATAATGGTTACTTTGTAGGTGTCTAATTTTGTTTAAATGGGCGTGTGTATTGAACGCGATTTTCGACACTATAATAGTTACCTTTTTAGATGGATAGATGCGATTGAAAGGGCGTAATTGATTGATAAATGGACAAGTAAATCGTTTAATTAATTGATTACTAGAATGCCATTTGGAGAGTATACATAAATACATATACACACATGTAATGTCGTAATTAAATTACTATAAGCACATTTACGCGAACGTAAATTGGGGGGCGAAATTGGTATTTTGTGTTTGTTCAATTTCTAGCAGGGTGGACCTGATTTGAATTAATTGATTTAATGAATTAAAATGATTGATTTAATTTAACGGTTTCAATTTCGCTTGAGAAATTCCTGTATATATTAAAAGCAAAATAGGGCTGTTCCATGCAAACTATAACTGACAAATATAACAAAAAGCAAGTTATTTTCAAAATTAACATTCTCCACATTTTAACGGTAATTTTGATCTTCTTTCGGTTTTCTTTTTTTTTGTAAACGTCTTCAGTATACTGGCCTTGTTTTACAAAATTAAATCGGGTCACAATACATTGTCGGCCCTGGAGACTGGGACGAACAACATTTCACCCCTTTTTGTCTACGACAAATCCTACAAAGTGTTTGATACACCAACAGACCGATGTGTGAAAGACAGTGATGAAGACAGTTTATTTATGTCTTTTCATGGAACCAAAAAAAACCAACAACTCTACCAAAAAGAATCATGGCCGCTAGGAATGGTGATCACCGCTTTCCAAACGGGAATCTCGGTGCTGACGCTAGCAGCGTACTACTTAACTGATCTCAAGGTTGTAGGCAGAAACAGCAACCTTTTTACCGACAGCAAGCAAGTAGTATCAGCACTGAACCGACCAATAATGTTGAATCTACCACTAAACTGCCACAGATTTCTATCCTTAGTCTCTGAAACAAACAGTATCAACGCAATATGGCTGAAGGGCCACAGTGGAAACACAAAAATTTCCTCCAATGTCGGATTAATTATCAATATTGTAATTTGCCACCTCATTGTTTCTGTGGATTCTTGTTTGTCACATTTCTGACGTCGCATTCAATTAACTTTAGAAGAGAAAAATTTGTTAATAATGTTAGTGAAGTCATAAAATGGTAATAGAAAACATAAAAAGACGAAAGCGACGACAAATAATGAAAAAGCGGCTTGTTGGAAAAAGATTGCAAATAAATTTAATTCATTATTACCGACAAACACTTACAGAGATGTTTCTTCTTATTCAAATAATGAAAAAGGCAGTAAGACAGTAAGCAGCAACTAAAACTGGTGGAGGACCTGAAAATGTTGGAAAAATCCTAACCCTGACAGTGTCAAAATGATCACTTTTCTTATATATATCTCTACCATGAAACAAGAACAACCAGTGTCAATATTTTTAGTTTTGCGGAAAAGGCTAAAGAAAATTAACAACCATTGTTAGTTTGGCTGTTCTTGCATTGACATTTCTTCATAATCGTGGTTGATATTGAGGGATGTCTTTTACAATAACTCAGAAAATGATCAATTTAAGACATTGGCTGTTCTTCATATTATACAAATGTAATTTTCCAGTTATTAATAATATCTAGGTATATTAAGTCTATTAAATAGTCATTAAATCGCAACAATTCTAAATCTTGGTTCATATTTTGGAGTTTAACACTATTACAATACGTCGTATCAGTTAACATTTTCACTTATACATCACACAGATCAGATTTTATAGGTTAAGTTCCGATTTAAGTTATCAATGGCCAACACTTAAATTTAGAAGCCTTAAGTAGAACTTAAATGAGCTGTGCACCGTAATAGACACTACTTTAATATTATAAGCTTTGCTTAAAATGTAAAACCGATCGATGAGATTGGCCTTAAGAGACCTTTTTTAATCACTAAATACATGCTATTATTTGTTCTCTACCTTGTTGCTAAGTAATATCATTTGTGATTTACAATTTGTCAGTTTGACGTCTACCTGTCAAAGTGAAAATGTTACGTTTAAGCAAAAAGGAAAAGATTGAATTACTGAACATGGTGGGGCGTGATGATAGGCCGCAAACCCACGAAGAAGCGTGTACATTTTTTAACAAGAAACACCCCGAAGACGTCCAATAATAACAATCAACATTCACTAATCAACTATGGTCAAATTGTTTCGAAACAAACTTTCTTCAAAACGAATTATTGTCGGACTTAGCTGGTAATGTTTTTTTTGTTTTTCATGCATGTTTTATCAGTAGCAGTAGCAGAGTTTATGAAAATAAATAATTATTAATTTTTTCTAATAATTGTTTATCTTTTTGCAACAAGTGACGTAAACAAATGCATACGTTGTCATTTAAAAAATGGTGACATAAAGTCACTGCGTCGTCATTATTATTATTATTATTATTGGCCTCGACTGGAAATCATTACCCACATATGTAATTTCCTAGCCACCCGAACGGACACCAGCACAAACAGAACACACGCTTCACATCTGGGGCCGATCACTGCGTCGTCATGACAACAGAAATGATTGCCACAATTATTTTAAAGTAAAGTTTTTTCAATTTACCATCTCACGTATTTCTGCATTTTTCCTTATTATGACCATAAGCCCTTATTTTGAATTTTGTGCGTTACTTTATAATAACCCTGTATATCTGTTGTTAACCATCATCGCTGTTTGTAAGTCTAAGTATTTGTATTTTCATGTTGATTACTGATAAAGTAATTATTATTATTATCATATAATGAATAAAAATTATCAAATGGTGGCCTAGATGACGTAGTTATAATAGTCAGAAAATAACAGAAGGAATTGCAAGTAGTGTCGAGAAAGCTTATAAAGGTATATGAGATGGGACTACAACTAAATCAAAGCTAGAGCAAAATAATGGAACAGGTGATGTGTAAGAGGCAACGATAAACTTGAAAATGAAAAAAAACATCCGAAGATTAATGTAGATACTTATACGTTGACAACCAAATTTGCTGTAATAAGTACGTACGTATCGAACACAGCAGAGTATGTATTTTTCGCAGATGTACACCGCATGGTAGATGATACTAACCAGCGTTTCTACTAGAACATTCTTTTCTCTATTAGATACGCAGTTATTAAATTGATTTGGGTGGCCAACCTGTACATCAATGAATATAGCAACTAATTAGTAACACCTTCTGAAGTGTAGGAAGTAGCAACAGGAAAACTAAATCTTTCTTGTTGTAAAGTGAAATAATAGGAGGTTTTAAACAATTACAGTTTTGAATGTACGACCAAATTATCATCCTGTACTACTTTCCTAGGTTTCCATTAGGTTTGTTTGCTGTTTTAATCTTGTCTTCCGTTTAGTGATCTTGGGCGGTTCACTTCTATTGTTTGCACTTCATTACTCTTTAGAAATTGTGCTAAATTGGATAAACGTGTAAATATTGAAATATGAGTTTTCCCAAGTGAGGGATATACTTATACAGTTTTAGGAAATTGAAATAATTGCAAGTAGGAATTGGATAATTGATAGGGTGTAATTTTTCCCTTAACGATGGAATCAATACTCAAAACTGTCGAATATTGCCAACGGCAAATCCACAGGCAATCATTCTGGAAGGTCTTTATGAGAAGAAAGCCATGGTTTAGTGCGGTTTCACAGCTAATTTCATCATTGGTATTTTTTCAAGGAAATACGAAATGACGAGATCGTAATTGTAACTGTTATTGATGAACGGTAACTGCAAATGTTAAAAGATTATGCAATTCCATAGTTACAAAACGAGGACGCAATTAAAAACATAATTTTTATGCAGGATATATCTTCGCACATTTACCGACCAGCTACAGACTTGTTAACTGCTGTTTTCAAGATCGTGTTATAAGCAGAGAGTTTGAAAATTCATGACCACGGATTTTTGGTTTTAGGGTTATTTAAAAAATTTAGTGTTTAGAATACGAAAAGGCAGTATTAGGGAGCAAATTGTTGCAATTTAACCCGTAATGTTGTATAATGCGGAGAAGAGGTTGGTGCTTTTATACCACTAGAATGGAGGTATGTTAAACAGTTGCGGTAAATAGTGTTGGACATAAGAAACTCTGTTATTCAAGAAATTCAATTTGTATTGATTTTTGTTGTTGGCTCACGTCTAATATACTAACGTTGAACTGTATTTTTATTGTAAAGATATAGTATTGACATTTTAACGCGAACATATACATTTTTAACTCACTTTTTTAAATAAAAATTAGATATCAAAAGTTGCTATTTGAAAGGAATATCAGTCATCCCTTTCATACCATGTCGTTCAGATGCCATTTTCCGTAAGGGGATAAAGTTGAATAAGATATGATGGATTATCCGCCTTCAGAATGGATAACCCTCGCGTAAGAGTAGACATATTTTACATGTCGAAGGTTTTATTTTTATTTTCCAATACGTATGGCGAAACTCCTTAAAAGTTTATAGTCTTAAACAGGACTTCGATTTTTTCCAATTTTGTATGATCGTAATCTTGTTTCGTATACTATATTGAAAATTATATACTTTGGATAAAATGCAACTGCATGCTATTAATTACGTCTTCTATTATTGAATAGGTATAAATGATATCACAAGATTTTTCCAATAAGCTGAATATACAGCGTGTCCCACTAAGAGGGAACCGGCGATATTTTGGAAACTACAATAGCTACAGTGTTGGGAAAAAAATTCATGAATAAGGTGGTAAAGGGAAATTTAATGAAAATATTTTCAAAATTCCAAACATGACCGCTAGGAGGCGTGGTTGCTAGGGTTAACAGTAAATTTTAAATTAACCGGTAAAAATTCCAGGATTAACTATGATTTTAAATGCTTTATTAAGAAGTTTAGTTAATTACGCAACACTTTGGTTAAAGACGTTTTGTCATATTGTAAATAATAAGTGTAGTAGGCGTTGCCGAATCATGTAAAACTAAACCTGCTACAACTTCTGTGGTTTTTACCCGAATTAATGAAATGTGGACTTGTTTCAAAGGGCATTCAGCGTTGATTTAGACGTCGCAATTCGTGCCGCCCGTTAATGTTCAAGAAATGTACCAGATTGTGTTATTCCCAACTCTATGAGTTTTTCTTAATTACCCCTAAAAATTTAAATGTAACAATATGCTTTTCTTTTGGCAGACTAAAATAGTGACGAAAACCTCGTAGCGATATCTTTTTCGTTTTTCCAGATAATAACGAAAACGGCCCATTATCAGTAACAATTTTCCTATCAATTACAAATACGTACTTAATAATATCGAAACCTAGTTGGCTATGAAGCAAAGGAATGATAACTTTTACTCTTTTACACACAAAATTGTGTTGGTATTAGTTTAATATGAATATTTGTTTTTGATCACTTTTCAAATTAAAGTAACAAAGTCTAGTCTGATTTGGATACAATAGCAGAATTTAGCATGCTATGGAAACAATTATTTATTTGACAAATGTGACAAATGTATGGAATTTTACTGTGCACTTGCCTTTAAAGATTGCTGCTTAGCCGTCGAATGATACAGAAAATGTCGTTGTCTATTGAAGACGCATATGATATGCTTACAGTGTATTTTCAATGTTTTGAAAACGCGTGTATCCCTGAACGTGAATATGCCGTTAAGTATTCAAAAAGAAAACATCTCAGCCGAGAAGTATTCTAACGTTTGATGACACGATTACGTGAAACAGGGTAATTTCAACCTCGTAGAAATCCTACCAGAGCACGTGTAGCTAGAACTGAAGCTAATGTAATAGTTGTTCTTGTAGGTATAAATAAGTCATCAATTCATCGCGTCTTGTGGACTGATACTTTTGTTAATGATGGGCAGGTAAATTTACATAATATGCATTAGTGGTCCAGTGAAAATCCTCATTAGATGAGAGAGGTTGATCATCAACATAGGTGGAATGTAAATGTTTGGTATGACATTTTGGGTGGTAAGGTTATTGGACCATTTTTGAAGGCAACTTAAACGGCGAAGCGTACTTACACTTTTTACGTAACGCATTACCAATGCTTTTAGATGATGTTTCATTGGAAATTCAAAAAACATGGTGATTTCAGCATAACGGTTGACCAGCACATTATTTATGAATCGTCCGTGCCTATCTTCGTAATACGTTTCCATATGAGTGGATTGGCAGAAGATCTATTTTTCCATGATCAGCTAGATCCCCAGATCTGACTGTGTTTGACTTTTATTTATGGGGAAGCATAAAAGGTCTGGTTTATCAAACACGTCCGATTCATAATGCTGTCGCCAGCCTACCAAGAGCAGAAATCCAAGCAGCAATAAAATAAGTTTAAATTATTGTTTATTTCCATTTCTAATGATACTACATTATGTACTGTTGGTACTGTTTTCGTTTTGCATTGTTCATTTATTTGTTTATTTATGTCTGCTATATTTCCTTATTATCATTCCTTTGTTTCATGGCCAACTAAGATAAGTTTCGATATTATTAAGTAGGTATTTGTCACTGACAGGGAAATTATTACTGATACTGGGCTGTTTTCATTATTATCTGGAAAAAGGAAAAAATATATCACCACGTTGCTTTCGCCAATACTGTAGTCTGTCAAAACTCTTCGAACATAACGTAAGAAAAGCATATTCTTACCTTTGAACTTTTAGAGATAATTGAGAAAAACTCGTACAGTTGGAAATAATGCCATCTGGTACATTTCTTGAGCATTAATAGGTGGCACAAATTGCGTCGTCCAAAACAACGATGAATGCCCTTTCAAACAAGTCAATTTTTTTTAATTCGGTTAAAAACTGCAGAAGTTTTACATGATTCGGTAACGCCTACTACAACTATTATTCACAATATGACAAAACGTCTTTAATCAAAGTGTTGCGTAGTTAACTTTAAGCTTATTAATAAAGCACTTAAAATCATAGTTAATCCTGGCTAATTTAAAATTTACTTTCATTAAATTTCCCTTTGCCACTCTAGTTAATAATTTTTTTTTTCCCATCACTACAGCTACAGTAGTTTCCAAGATATCACCGGTCCCCATTCTTAGCGGGACACGGCGTGTAACATTACGAAATGTATTGGTTTGTAAGAAAATTCTTTGAAATGGCGTGTGACTGTGAACAATGAACTCCCAAACCGTTTTTAGAGTACCACGAAATAAGTAAGCGGTTTATAAAAGTCGAGAACAGAGTATTAGAACTCCAAGCTAAATTATAGCATGAGCGACGAAAATTTAGTATAACATCTATTAAACATTGCGTGTTACTTAGTACCTTATTTATTGTATAGACTGACTCATTAGGGAGTTGTGACGTTACATTATTATAGCACAGTTTGTGTAATATCTTAGCTTTAATGTAAATGTGATGTATCAAGAAAAGAATAATCCATATATTAAAAGTACTATGATGCATATTGGATGTAGTACTGAATTATTTGTAACAGGGACAAATTGTACAAGCAATAAACTACTAACAATTTATTAAATTAAATTAAGCAGCGTGAGAATCAAAGTTTATTGGTGAAGATGCTTTGTAATAAAACATGAAAGTAAACATTTTTTAATTATAAGTTATCAAAGTGTTCAGAATATATCAGTTAACGTTGTAGGATAAGAAATAGATTGCCATTTCATATAGGAAAAGTCGGTTTTGAAGAAAAAAGGCAATGATGGTCTTTTTCTTTTAACAGTAGTGTTTTACTTCCTTAAATACAAAAACGTTTTAAAATTAAAACGATAAAATCAATTTGTTAAATAGATAATTTTGACTGCGTGATAGTTTCTACCTCAAGTTTTAAACTGTCAGTTCCAAGAGAAGAATTTTATGTTACTATTTAAAAGTACGGGCGAATCAATTTGAAATTTCAAAGTAAGATTGAAATGTCGAAATTTCCATTTTAGTCCTCATAATTTTACTTATAAGTACTGTATTTCATAGTAAAATCTATAATATTATTGGTGATACCAGGATGTACAACTTATTCTCCCGCCTAGCTCATCATCCCCAAATTATACCAATCTCCACTCTAATGTCTGCATTAAATACATTGACTTGTATAAAATTTTCCAAACCAACTCATCTATAACTAAAGAATTCTTTATTATTCATCAAATAGTTAATCATGCAATTGCTCCAAGGAACACATAGACAATACTCTTTTTGTTTAAATGTTGACAAAGGATTCAAAGAAAGACCATAATGGACTAAAAGAATCTCCCTGAAAAATTGCTTTATTATATATTATGTTATAACTTCTGTATCTTATGTATTATACGAGGGTCACGCTATATATTTTGAGATACAAGAAAACTAAAAGTCTTTTTACGAAAATGATTTTATTTATGTTCAAAATAATCTCCACCTGCATCAATGCACTTTTGTAACCGAAGTTTCCACAACGTAAAAGCGTAAAGCCAGTCATTTCTTGGAATGCTCTCAAAAAACAGATGAATTGCTTCATCTATCTTATTCTCCGTCTTGAAACGTCGACCACGTAAATGTTTCTTTATGTTGAAGAACAACCAGAAATCACACATGGCCAAATCAGGCGAATAGAGTAGATGTTAATGACTTTGACCTTATTTTCACGTAAAAATTCAACTGTCTGCTGTGCACTGTGTGACGATGCATTGTTGTGATGCAACATTAACCCGCGAATGTTGGCTGACTCAAGAACTGGAGGTAAACATTTTGTGGTATACCAGTTTGCTGTGACTGTACATTGATTTTCCAGCTTCATTGCTTTTACTAATCCGGTACTACGGAAGAAAACTGCGTACATAACTTTCTTGACAGCCCTTTGCCTTTTGGCCATTGTTGGTGTTGATGCATCTTCGTGGATCCACACGCGGCTCTCCTGGCGGGTAGGAATATCGTAAAATGGTATGTAAGTTTCATCACCTGTTACTATTTTTGATAGAATACGATGTCCACCATTATTTAACATTTCCAATGTTTCCCGAGCGATTCTTACTCGCTCTGCTTTTTGGGAATCGGTAAGCGTGTGTGGCACCCAACGAGTAACAATTTTTTTCATCCGAAGATGATCATGTAAAATTGAATTTACTGTTGCGGATCCAACACCAAGAGTTGCCTCAATCACTTGATAGGTGCATCTTGGATCTTCGTCGATCATACGTCTCACACTCTCAATGTTTCCAGCGGTAACTGAAAAACAGGGCCTGCCGGTACGTTCCTCATCACCAAGCGATATCCGTCCTCTTTTAAATTCGCTATACCAGCGAAACACAGTTGCACGTGAAGGACTTTCATCACCAAATACGAGTTCCAATCGTTCAAGACTTTGTTGTTCACTTAAATCGACCTTAAAATCGTAGTAAATCATTGCACGTACATGTTCTCTTGACAAGTCGATGTTTCGATGACAAATCGTACCTACCACGTTTACTCTATGACAGCAGCGACTCAACTGACAGTCGGAGTTTACTACTTAACGATGGTGGTATTTAGAAATGCAGTGCTGCCAGCTCTAACTTCTCTACTTTTGTGGCATCTCAAAATATATAGCGTGCCCCTCGTAGATATAAAGGTGGGTCAAACGCTTTTGTATTTTCTGTACCAACAAAATCAAATCTCTAACGAATTTTTGTTCCTACAATTTTGCTATGATTTGAATGGAAGATAATTAAAGAAAAATAAAAAGAAGCTAGATTAAGCTTTTACTTTTTTATTCTTTATTTTTTAACATATTCCAACTTTGACGTCCGTAATGTGTTGTATGTATCTATTGCAAAATATTTTGTAATATTAAAAATATATAATAAAAATAATTTAAATTATTTCAAATTACGTATATGGTATAGTACATCCAAACGCGAAATACTACAATTTAAATTCAATGATTAGATTAGCTCGTTGCTGTTTTCAGTTCATTAATGCAGCTGCTCCCACAGAATAGACATAGATAGTAGTGAACGCAACTGCCTGTGTATCCCTAGCCAATAACCAACGGTAATACATATGGAAATTACATCGAATATTAGGTTTATTATCGTCGCTAGATAAATAGAATCAAAGTTTAATTAAATTCACAATCTGGGGATCTAGATATCGTTACCAAAAAGAGCTTTTTAGCAAAAATCTACGAGGCCGATAGTATAGTCTACGAATAAATTATCCAAATGGCTAGTAGATTAGATTAGTACTCGAGGTGGTCCTTGACCAATTCCACTGCCACCCTTTTAGATCTATTGTAGTTCTTCTATCATTAGATCAATTACTTTGGCTTTGCCTTTTTCACCAGACCTAGCAGCCTTGTGAGCGATCCCTCTACGTAGGTTTTTGCTTTTGGATACTCCGAGCACATTTCTGAGAGCCGTATTTCTTCCGCCTGGCAGAATCTACATGCTGTTTCCACTGTCAGGCTTTGGTTGCTCAGGTGTTTCTGACCATACAATGTCCTGTTAGCAGGCCTACTATTGTTCTAACGGACTTTCTGTTCCTGCTTAGTAAGTCTGCTGTAAGTTTAGGCCTGTCTCCGACCTCTCAGAAATTACTTGGCCCGTCTCTGACCTGGAATACTATTCAACCAGTCTTCAGATTTCTTACCTTTGCATTGTTTAGTAGTTGTTTTAACTACCGTATATGTTATGGCTGCAGAGTGCTTTGGGTTTTTGTCAGCAGTTGACGAGCCTACTCGGGCTAATTTGTCGCCTTAACATTCCCTTGATGACTTTCGTGTCCTGGTACCCAAACCAGGGTACCACCTTAGTTCGGCTACCCAGCCTATTGAGGGCATTCATCAGTCCCACACCAGTTTCGACTTCGCCTGTGTGGAGTTTGCTGTTCTTAACACTGTTTGACTGTCTGAATAGATCGCAATAGATCGATAATTAACCTCTTGCTTGTCTAATTCTTCAATACACTTCAGCATTGCTACTATTTCGGCTTGAATTAGGCTTAGAAATGGCCGGTAAATCAATTTGTCTATCAAAGTAAGTTTAGAAGTAGAAAACTCAGAAGACTTTGTAAACAATATTGAATTAGAAGATGGAGAAATTTTAGTATCGTCTGATGTTTGTTTAGTCTACTACAGCGTATAGATTATTTGGTCCCGATCTTACAACTAAAAAACATTGGTGATGTCAAAATTGCTGAATACAAAAGACAAACTTCTTTATGCATGTATCAATCTCGGTTGATACAGACAGCAAACACTATGAACGACTGGAAGGTATGGCAATGGGCGATCTTCTGCCTCCTCGAGAGTCGTGTTTCTTGCGACGCTTAATTCAAAATTCGAGATTAGTGAACAACCGACTTCCGCTAACAAATTGGGAATAGACATCCATTATAAATATGAGAAAAGAAACCAATAAAAGTTAGTGGTATCTGGTAATATCAGGCAGAGAAGGATGGGAAAAAAGACCGCCTATTAAAGCCGAATCTCACGGCTCAAAGACGGAAACGTGAGTCGGAGCCAGAATTTGCGGGATTAGAAAAAAAATAACTAAGTCACTAAGCCTAATTCAAAGCGTCGCAGTATTTCAAGCCGAAATACTGTGGCGCTGGAAGCAGTACTGGGGTGATTGAAGACTTAGATAAACAAGAAATCAATTATCGATCTATTGCTATCTATTCAGACAGTCAAGCAGTGATAAAAGCACTGAGCTCCACACTAGCGAAGTCGAAACTGGTGTGGGACTGCATGAGTGCGCTGAACAAACTGGGTAGCCGAACTAAGGTGACCCTGGCCTGGGTACCAGGACACGAAGGCCATCAAGGGAATGTCAAGGCAAACGAATTAGCCCGAATAGGCTCGTCAACTGCTGGCAAGAGCCCAAAACACTCTGTAGGCATAACTTATACGGTAGTTAAGGCAACTACTAGACAACAGAAAGATAAGAAATCTCAAAACTGGTGGAAGAGTATTCCAGGTCAGACATAGGCCAAACAATTGCTGATTGGATACAGGCCTAAATTTACAGCAGACTTACTGAGCAGAGACAGAAAGTTCGTTAGAACAATAGTAGGCCTGCTAACAGGACATTGTATGCTCAAGAAACACATTAGCAACCTTGGCCTGACAGGGTAAACAGCATGTAGATTCTGACAGACGGAACCAGAGACTGCTATCCATGTGTTGTGTGATTTTACAGCACTTACAGGAAGAAGGATGCGATCTAATGATAGAGGAACCACAATAGATCAAAAAAGGTCGCTGTGGGATAGGTCAAGAACCACCTAGAAGACTAATCTAATCTAATCTAGTGGTACCTGCCCGGTGCCTCCACCACAGACTGCTATGTACAAATGTATTAGGCACCCCACTATTTTTAAACAAACGAATGGTGGAAAAGAATTTGGAATAAAATAACGATATGAATGCGTTCTATAGAATAATTTATTAAGAAATGTAATTTTTTGTAACTCCACCACCTGCTTTAATTACAGAATTTAACCATTTAAACAAATAGCCAAAAGATTAAAATACAACTCTCGGGACGTTGCTTCTTTTTCTTTTGGCACTTCGGATCTAAGCCCATATGCCTCGGTAGCTGTCAAGACGGGAATTGACTATATGCTAATATGCGTTTTGTACAGATTGTTTATTAGTAGTTTGCATATTTTCCTACTACTATAATTAAGTAGAGCAGTAATACTAGTTGAAAGTGGAAACTTTTCCTGTATAAGAGCCCCATACAAACAATTAACTACACACACTATTGTAGGTTGTGCATGCCAAAAGAATGTTATTAAGATCAGCTATTTGGTGACCATAAGCGTATTCGGCTGAGTCAATCAAACCCAGCCTATGCAAATGTGCAGGAAACTGGCCACGGTTGAATTTCATTCTAGCTAATGTGACATGAAAAAATCTAGAAACGGAGGAGTCCATATACCAGTACTTGTTCTCCACATTGGGATGTTATGCATATCAAGTCATTTTGGTCTTATACACAGATGACCAGTAGGTATTCCATTGTTCATTTAAAATCAGTTGCTTAGCTTTTGTAATAACTCTTTACTACCAAGTACGGGTCTATAATGTACTGCAGTACACTCCAGTGGGGCCTTCTTTTGCTAATTTGTCTATGATGTCATTAGTGTTTCCACTGTGACCCTTGACCCAATACAAACTTGTGTGGATACCTGCTAGGATGTTGCTTCTTTTAGGCATTATTAAAAACTACCTCGTTGCACAATATCTCAAAACGTACCCACAACCTACTTTTAAATTTATAAACACGTTACGGCAGCACGCTTCAAATGCAACTGATACATGGAGGTTCCTATAAATATATTCCTTGGCGCGCAATCATTTTATTAAAGTCATAAATCTTGTACAAACACATCTTTAGTGCCGTATATAGGCAGAGATTTTATCCGATTGTCTCAAAACCAAATCGTTTTTAAAATAGTGGGTTTTTCTAGGGGCGTCTAATACATTTGCACATAGGAGTGTCACGTGGTACTTTTCTAATGTAAATACAACTCTTTCTACGTGGAGGATTCGCTGGCAGGGGTACCATTTTGCAATTAAAGGCATTACTTATAATTATCTATTTGTTTAACTATACATCAATTCCTTAACTACAACCAACTAATTGTCTATTTATCTACCGATCCCAATCTTCCCGCGTCCTTCTGCAATTCTGCAGTTTACAAACTGTGTCAATAAGTTGTGTAAGGAAGATCGACTTCAACCTACATTTATTTTAGAAGACCTCAGTCTTTAAGAGTGCTT
The DNA here is from genome assembly GCA_029619315.2 of Dynastes maya. NCBI lineage: Eukaryota > Metazoa > Arthropoda > Insecta > Coleoptera > Scarabaeidae > Dynastes > Dynastes maya. The sequence goes on along the minus strand of JAROYE020000006.1, from coordinate 32,128,599 downwards.
TAAGTAGAAATAAATACATAACGGCAGATTCGAATCTCTGTGAGCAATACATGTTAGAAAAAAAAAATTATGATTGACAATGCAATCCACGAATTTGGGGAAAATATGTTCCGAATTTATTATATATGTTGTGCAGTGCGGAGTGTGCCGACATCTTTAGTGTTTGCCAAAAATTAGGCATTGAAATTGAATTTATACGTATTCACTGTGTGAATTGATTAAATTTTGCAATACAAACAGCTTCTTAATAATTGAATATTACGCCATTACGAGTTGCCAAAATATGCGGGAAGTACAGTATACGTTTCCACAAACCAACTAATCTTATCTGCGCGGCTAAAACATTGCAAGGAATAGTCGGTATAGTCCCCTATCTAGTCTAAACCGTAAATTTTGTTTATCTATTTGGCGTGTCCCGCATGTTTAGACATGTTGAGCGTAGGGAACAGGGACCGTACGTCAAACGCTTATGTTAACAAGGCAACTAGGACTGCCGCCCCGGCGTGAAATAATTTTGTGGCTACAAAATGGTTAGGGCAAGCGGCTTAGTTCTGTTGTGTAGGTTTGCAGTTTCACGTCTTCGCGTTTTCTTATGGATTATGCTAACAATATTAGCGTGGCCAGATTTTGTTTGTTGATTTAAGTTTAATGAGTATTAATTAATAGTGAAATGGTGGTAGATACGTTGTGAATATGTTCTCTTATCTAAGAAAGTGTGAGTTTAGAGGGGGAGGGGTGTGAATATCGACCAGTAACTAAATCAACAATTTTAGTTTTCTCTAGTTATTATTGTAGACATGTAAATTAATGGCCATTGCCAAAAACAATATACCGGGTGGCCAAATAAGAATGGCAGCTGGCTATATCTCAGAAACTATTAATCACAGAGCTTTGGGGTAAAATCTTTTTTTAATAAACGTGGCCAAAAGAAAACACTGGAAATGATTTTGAAGTTTATAAGATGACCAGAAGAAGCGTAACGGTCACGACTAAGTATGAAATTAAAGTTTTCATCTTGTTTTGTCTAGTTAAGAGTTATCGATAATATATGCATTTTATTCCCAGTCCAATTCCCTTTCTTTTGCGTTAAACACATTTTGTTGTATCTTCTAAAGTAAGGTGGTGGGGAGACGTCAATTCCTTTTTTTAATAAATGTTGGTTACTCCTGTTAGGCTTAACCGATTTTAACAATCTTGGCTTCGTTTAAAAGAGCTTTTTCGCCTTTTTCGGAGCCGCTTCACACTTCGCAGTTCACTGTTTTGACTGCCCCTTGGCTTCAGGGGTGTACTGGTGTATCCAAGTTTCATTCACAGTTATTAATGGACGCCAAAACTCCGACTTATTTCGCGTAAATTGCTTCAGCAGGGCTTTGGAAATGTTAATTCGAAAGCGTTTTTGATCCGGAGTGAGCAAGTGCTGCCCCTAACGCGCGATTAGCTTTTTCATGGCTAAATCTTCAGATAATATATGACAAACACGTTCTTTCGAGATGTCCACAGCCTCTATCTCTCTAACTTTCGACGGTCGTCTAGCAGCATTTGGTGAACTTTTCCGATGTTGAGGGTAGTGGTTGCAGTTTTAGGCGGTCCCGAACATTCATCGTCAACCAAGCTGGTACGACCACGTTTAAATTCAGATGCCTAAAACTTCACTCTGGCATATGATGATGCAAAGTCCCTGTGAACAGCGTCCATCCCGGCTCCAATTTGCGTAGGCGTATTTCCTATCAACTGCAACAATTTAATAACTGCTCGATATTCGATTTTTTCCATTTTTATATAAACACTAACATCGACTGGCACAAACGACTGGTAAACAACCACTGAGCGTTCAGCACGGTTGAAATTTTCAAAAGTATCTTTCAACGAATGCGCAATTGTACGTAAGAATATTTTTGCGAGTAACGCCATCTTCATGTTGAGGCTTGAAACTTTTTAGACTACCCTCGTACAACAGGTAGCGTCCTCAGTTGTCTTAGCGTCCCTTATTATTATTAATGATAATGATATAAGTTCTATTGATGCCACATACAGAAAGAACAAATAATTGTGAAAACTAAAGAACCCGACAAACATCAAAGGGCGAAGTTCAGCTAACGCTGTTCTAACTAAACTAGGAAGAGAGAAGAAAAATAGGAAAGCTTAACCTAAAAAATAGACGATAAGAATTGACACGCGCAAATCTAACTCGTATATAAAAAAATCAATCTAAGGTATAAAAACGAGTACAAAAAAAAAAAAAGCAAACAAAGAGATTACACAACATTGCCTGCACATGAAGTGAAAGGAAATAACTAGGCCAACTGCAATAAGTGCTTGCGTAAAGAAAATTTAAATAATTGAGGGGGTAGAGGCTTCAGATTAGGAGGAATAGCATATTTGACTAATTATATAAGAGGAAGAACTCTTAAAAAGTGTTAGCCTGTGAATAGGCGGCGATAGCAAACCTCTGGACCTCAAAACAAGATAGTGAACATAAGTACGAAAGATAATTCTATTATAACGTCGCCCCATATTAAGCCAGTTAAAGTCCTTCGACTTATGGCTGATTTTATCATATTTCCTAATACCAAAGATAAGTCGAAGACAAGAGTTACAAAACTCTTGTTTTCGACTTATTTTTGAATTCGATTCTTTGTAACAACATTAATATAGAAACCGTATAATAACGACATCACAAAACAAGAGAATCACATAAATGTGTTTTAATTCTGGGATTAAGAACATGTCTGTGGGAATAAATCATTTTTAAAGCGGTGTAGGCACGCTGCAAGCTCTTAGAAACATGGTTTTTAAAACGAAAAGAGTCGTCCATATATAATCCCAAATTCTTGATAGGGATATTATTTATCTGAACGGGCAAATTATCTAGCCTAATATCAATTCTTCTCTCAGAAAAGACAAGGACCGCCTCTCTTCTGTGGATTCAACATAAGAGAATGTTGTTTAGAGTACTCTGCAAGCCTGTTAAGATTTTGATTAAGTAGTTCGATAGTTGAAGCAAGTCTATCTGGAGTACAAGAAATGTAAACTTGTGTATCATCAGCATAACAATGGCAACGACAATGCAAAAGACAAGTAGACAATGTTGAGGTGTACACTGTATACAGAAGAGGACCCAAAATAGAACCCTGAGGGACACCGGAGTAACGTTCCTGAATTCCGAGATATTTTGACTTAGTTTAACAGGTTGCGATCGACCGAAAATGTAAGTGCGAAAAAGTTCAACAGTAGTATTTGACAAGCTAACGTAATGAGGTATGGAAAGCAACAAGTCGTGTCAAACGCTCTACTGAAATCTAACAAAACTAAGATGGTGACCATACCCTTATCCAAGGAACTGATAATATCGTCTGTGATATAATAGAGCAGTAGCAGAACTGCGTAAAGGACGGAATCCAGACTGCCAATTGGGAAGAACATTGTTGTTTAAAAGAAAATGTCTTAATTGACGTTCCATAATCCTTTCCGGTACTTTAGAAAAGGTGGGAAGAATGCTGATTGGGCGAACATCTTTAGGAGTAGTAGGTAGTCGGAAAGATAGAATTACTCAAGCTATGATTTATAACGTGAGTTAAAAAAGGAAGAATATGTGGAACATCATTTTAAAGCATCAATACTTATATTATCCGCACCATCACATCTAGAACGAATATTATGTAAAATTTGGTGGAGTTTATGCTCTGTAATCAAAGTGAAATGAAAGGGTGGGTCATTATGTAAGGTGTTAGTATCATAAAATGACTTGATGGTTGTATTACCGCGAGCTGAAATAGGTAAATTGAGGAAAAAGTTATTTAGCATGCTGCAGTCAGACAAATGCGCAGGCAAAGTTTTGGATCTTGACTCAACTACTTGGAAGCCACGCAAATTACCTACGCTAGAGTGATCGCGCATCACCAATTGCAGGGACAGCATTCATATAAGCGGACATTTCATTGCGAATGGAGGAGGTAGTAAAATTGCGAACTTGCTTGTAATATTGCCAATGAATAAGACTTTTCGATTTTTTAAACTTTACTAGCGCTGGATTTCTCAATTTTATTAAGTACTTGACATTGTCAGTTAACCAAAGCAGAATGGGTTTAGAACAATAATAAGTAATTAGAGGGGCGAAAATATCTGGTAAAGATAAAATAGGATGATTGATAAAGGTGACCTTATCGTCTATGAAACTATAATCATAAACAACTTGCTAGGGAACAGCCCTTAAGCAAGATAAGAAAGCATCATAATCTAAGTTTTTAAAATACCAAGAACGCATCAACTCTACAAACTTTATCGCCCACTATTTTACGATTGCAGCTGTTTTAGGTATATGTACTTTTTAGGTTCGTAAAGTAATATAATACGGAAGAAAGTGTATACCCTTTTAAAGTTGCTCTCTGACTTTCGGCGAAGTTAGGGCTGTATGAGAATTTCCGAGGGAATTTTAAATTTCCAACGATTTGGATGTTTAAAACCGATAGAACGACGTTAGCGATAAACCCGTAGTGAATAAATTCCGACCCGGTATTCTGTAAACATGCTTATAAATCACATGGCGAGTTGGCAAGCAATCGCCTACCGAAAACAATGCTTCCAATAAATATCTCTCATTCATTGTTTTGTATTATAATCTCGTCGTCTGTCTACCTATATGATGATTGAACCTGGCTGTAAATTGTTCAAATTTGGGTACGCTCATGCAATTAATTTGCGAATGATTAGTTGAATTATTAACAATAATTATGATTATTTCTTGCCAACGTAAGGACAATAAGTAAGACTTGATTGTAGAGTTGTGAAGAACAAAACTAAACCACGTGCTTGAACACTGCAGCATTGGAACACTGAAACACTTTACTATCACCCTTACACAGTACTTCACTAGCACTGGCGCACGTTTCGATAGCTAAGAGTATAGGTCGGAATTTAGTGGTCCTAAATCCGAAATTTAAAAATTCGTTTTTGTAAATTTCCAAGCATTCATTACAATTTAATTGTTCCAGATGTTTAAGTTCTTAATTACTAGTTACTTTCTGATTGAGAAAAACACGTAACCTCTTTTGCATCCTCGGTTATAGATCGGTTGTCAGTAGGTACGAGAGAAACGGGAAAGAGGGTCAAAAAGGAGCAACGTGCGAGATTTGCGAAAAGGGGCGAGCCAGATGAAGGCTTGCGAACGATCTAGATCGAAAGCGGGCTACTTTCCCTATAATATAGGCGTAACTTAGTTCGAAACTGGGGCCTGCAAGTATATGAACCGGTGTTCGGTAAATCGACGCTGTAGTGATAAAAGATTTATTATTTCTTTATATTCTAATTAACTTTATACTATTTAATCTATACTAAACTTTATGAATTTAAGATAAGCGGGATGGTCTTTGTACCTAACTCTGACTGATTTTTGTTTGCTCAATGTATACTTGATTACAATCTTTGACATTTGGAGTATTTCCAAAATGTTCTTGTTATTTGACAAAAAAATAATTTTGCGATCAAACTTTAGAAAAGGTTATTTAACATGATGTTTTACTATTATCAAAATTTTCTAGTGAGCTTACATTATACATATACTTGTCTTTAGATAATGTAAAATTAAGCAAACGATGTACCAGAAAGTTAATCTGTTTCTTATTACTAATATATCCAGGAAAGGGATCCTGTGTTTAATAGAAGGTTATAGAAGTTAATTGTTCATTAACTGTTGGTGTAAAAGAAGAAAAACATGTCACCAACGCATCTGATCGAAAGCCTTGCAAAATAAGCCAAAATATTCTGGATGTCTGTTTCAAATTTACCCATAAAGACGTTAGAAGGAGATAGCCTGTTAGCTATTGCCGTTCCTTCAGCTTGTTGATAAAAGGTGTTATTGATCTGAACTAAACTAACAATTTCTTGGCTATCCATTTGGTTATCCAACAAAAGTTTTTCTAAATATTCCAAAGCTTCGTCGACCGGGACGCTAGGAATCACGAGACTAAAACTTTATCACCAAACTCAATGTTCTTAATTTTCTCAATGAATGCGTATGGATTTTTAACTGCCAAATCGGTAATCTATAATGGTATGTGCTTAAATTTGTCAGACAACCGTCTGGAAAGCAAGTAACTTGGATTATTTATGTTGGACATAGTGTCATACTACTACTACTAAAATGTACATTCTGGGTAAAACTGGGTTGAATCATCATTATCATCACAATTCTAATCCTCTAATTACCCTATGATGTTTAAGTTACAAATTTTTTTCCATTCGCTTTTGTTATTTACCAATACCTTAGCCGAGTTACAATCTTGTCCTCTTTTTCTACTTCGCTGTTCCACGTTCTTCTTGGTTTTGCTCTCCTATTCCTTCCCACTGGTCTTGCTATACATATCTTCTTAACTTGATTGTTCTCAAGTATTCTTACTAGACGTCCGAACCAGCATAAGTTTTTATTTTCTAGTACCGTTTTTGCTGACTTCGCCTTTAATCTGTTTCTTATTTCTACGTTTCGTATCTTATATGATACATGTGATTTGCGGATTGTATTGTTCTGTATTCAATATTACCTTGGTATAATTTTAAACAAAAATAGTTCTTGTCTTTGAGTCTTTTAACAATGTTTTCATATTTGTGGGGAGCGTTGGGTATGTACGTTTAGCTGCTTGTTTTCCAAGATGAGTTTCTTCGACCAGTGACTCATTCAATTTCAGGTTATAAACCTTTGTTTAACCCTTTACTGCGCCATTCTTTTATATTTGATTAAGAAAATGCCTTTTTGGTGTAACATTATTTCAGAATATTGGTTAAGGTAGTAGAAAGATCAGTGTTTTGGGAAAACGTTTGCTTATAGAAAATAGTTGTATCTAATCTGATACATAATGTCGGAGAGTACATTTAATTCGTGTGGAAGATAATACTTTGTTTAAAACCTTCATTATTATCAAATGTACCTTATAATTCCTTGAAATACTTGGGAATATTTATTACTTCAAAAACCACCTCGATTTTATGTCAAAGTCCAGTAGCCAAATCAACACCACATGTGCTCATAGTAAATAAGTGGAAATTGGTTTAATTCTAAATCTCCATTCTAGCTGCTCTTTTTTCGAGACTCTGGTATTAACCTTTTTGCTAGCTTGACAAGAAGTTGATAAGTTTTACTAAATGTTAAATCAAATATAACCAGAAACAAAAAATTCACATTTACAATTCTGAAGAAAACAAAACTAATTGTCCAAACGTAAATATGAATTTAATTTTATACAAGTTTAGCTTGAACCTTTAAGAAAGCAAAAAAAGAGAACCGCTACAATCAAGATTTAGAATTAAACTAATAAAAAATAACGGCTAGGAAATTACATAACTTAATAAGTGGCAATACAACTCATTTATCATACACATGCATTATAGCTAATTCATTTATACTCTGACGTATTCTATACTATTGTATTTACAGAATAAAGAGCATATTATTATTATTATCTAATTTTTAGAAAAACTTAACCTTATGGTTCCTTATATTGATATAAAAGTGTAGCAAATATGATACACTGCGTAGGATCATTACTAGAGTTGCTCACTAGCGCCAACGGGCAGTGGCGTAGGTTCGATACAACCTTTAGTATAACTGCGAGTCTCAATCAGATCTGTTGTGTATACATGTACGCTGCCGTAAATACTATTTCGTAGTTCTACGTTTGTTTTAAAAATGTTGCCTACGTAGCGAAAATGACCAATGTTGGACAAAGTTACAGAATTTACAGCAAAATTGCCTGACCTAAATTATGATGGCGTTAAAATACAATGTGTAGTTTGTAATATCTCTTTAATGTGTTGATCCAAAAGGAGTTGTCTACGTCACGTAAATAGTAAACAGCATTTTTCAACAAAAATTGCACACGACACTATAACAAACTTAAATTTAATTTATGTGTTATCTTTATTGCATGTAATCTACCGTTTAATTTACTATACAAGGAAGCATATGTCTTCTTTTGGAATAAATATTCGGACTGCAAATTACCAAGTCGGGCATCGTTACACAGAATTGTGCCATCTGCTCGTGAACATGTTGAAAAAAGAATTAAATCGGAGTTGAAAGATAAAAAAAACTGTGGTTATGTGTGAACGAAACAACAGATCGTAGAAAACATTCTGTGGTTAATGCAATGGTACGTACAATGGAACCACATCAATCGTCACCTTCAATTCTATTAGCTTCCAGACGAGTACATCAATGTACTGCCGAAGTAATTTCAAAGTTAGTGTTAAATACATTGGAAAAGTTTGAACTTTCAACAAACCAACTGTTGATGTTTGTGAGTGATGGTGCCGCAAACATGCTTTCTGTAGGCCGGTCTCTTAAAAAACATTATGCTAACTTGTTACATATTACGTGTAAAATTCATGCTTTCAGTCATGTGGCAGATAGTATTAGAAAATGTTATCCTGAGGTAGACGCTTTAATAGCGCATACAAAGGCAGTGTTTGTCAAATCCCCAAAACGTATTCGCAAATTTCACAGACTGTGCCCCCGTATGCCTGAGTCACCAGAACCTATTCTTACACGTTGGGGAACATGGTTACAGGCCGCGTTTTATTATCATAAATATTTTGAGAATATTAAGAACGTGGTCTTACAATTCGATTCAAAAGAAGCTGCGGCTATCAAGGAAAGCCAGTCGAAATTTCAAGATAGTCAGGTTAAAACGGATTTAAAAACTATTCAGAACAATTACTTCGGACTAGTGGAGGCAATAGAAAAATTACAAAATCCTTCGGTGTCGTTAGCGGAATCTCTGCAAATAGTGCAACATGTTCACGCACAGCTATGCGCGGTAGAAAACGCAAAAAATGTTTGTATTCTAGAAAGGTTTGAAAGTGTTTTGAGAAAGATCCTGATTTTGGCACATTAAGACAGATTTGTGAAGGTGCGTCAACAGAACCGTTAAGTTGTTCCAAAGATTATTTTAATTACGCAAATATAACGTCACTAGATGTAGAACGTTCGTTTTCTGCATATAAACACACTTTTTCCTCACGCCGCACTCGGTTTGCCGAAACAACTGTGGAAACATATCTAATGTTGCAGATATTTAACAGACATTATTCACTTTGTGATTTCACGGAAGACTCTTAAGACGGTAAGTGTTTGAGCACGTATTATATTTTATTTCTGACCATTTATTTGGTGTAAACTTTTATGCGCCCGCCACTGGCTGTTGGCGCAAATTGAGCAACTGTAATCATTACAAATGCGGAAATACTACACCAAAGTGGAAGTATCAGCTTCGCTACATATCGCAGTGTAGGGTTAATAAGTAGATTTCTTCTTTATTAAAGGATTTTGATGACTTGTTCCTTACTAACTTATATGGAGTATTTATCTGTACAGTTTTTGGTTTATTTATGAGGATTCATTTTGATAACTTATTTTTAATATTTACTTTATCTAAAACTTTATTAGCAATAATGTTTTCATTCCTGTTCAGATAATTAATCCATTTCAATATTCGATAATACAAAGATCCTTAGTTAATTTTAGAATGAATAAATTACATCTTCAATAAAATTCTCTTTTATAAGGAAGCATCGCTAAACAAGTGACTGTCTCATGCATGATGTCACCATGATGCTGCATTATTTTTCTAATTCCAAGATATATTCTGTTGTCGCTGTATGTAATTTACATCTTCGAACTGTCATTGGTAGCATGTATACTGTCTTCAGTATGACCACTCGTTCAATGTCATATTCCCTATGAGGGATATTAGCCTTTTTTTGGTAGCTTCTACTCTTTTCCAGGCCTGCTGGAGCGGTGTACTAGGGACTTATATTATAAGTCCAGCCAATTACAAGCTTGCTGGAATGGTTAAATAACTTCTCTTCTGTTGAATTTTTGTATATCGTAAATCCTCAAAATTAATGGAATATCTTCCTGCAACAAATAACAGCATAAATTCGTAGGCATTTCTAGCATTATTTCGAATATTAAATATCTTTCGTCGTATTCGTCAGTAACATTTATTATTTAAAAGTTGTCAGTGGTATTCTATATCACAGAATAGTATAATTTCAGTAATCTAGTCGCGTCACTACATGTCTTCCATCATGCTACTTTTTCAAATAGGTTTATTCATCGGAAATTCATGGTGAAATTGTATTTGGTAAAGAATTATCAAAATTTGCTGTGGATGAAACAATCGCCATCGCGATTAAAGTAAAAGAATAGAGGGACAACAATTAAATCTCTGACTTTGAGTCAAGTTTTCATCGAGGTAACACGTGTCTGGCTGTATTCCGAGTTTCAAAGTGTTTAATATTTCAAATCGTATTATAAATTGAAGGTAGAAGTGAAGGTTGGTGGTTAAGAATAGGCAGGTTTCCTGAAAATGTCACATAAAATTAGCTTTCAATTTTCAGTTTTAATTTTCGTTAAATTCCTTTAATTGCTACTAAAGTTCTTTCAAATTGCCGAAAAAGTGTTTTAAAACACTTCCGAACCCTCAGTTCGTATAATTATTTAACTAATTTGCGAAAATTTATTTTTTTTTCAACAATTTCCCAAATTTAGAACATTTCAGTGTACATAATTATATTAAACTACAATACTCTTCTTGAAAACAAGAATGTAACTATAAGAAATTCTATTATTTATACGGAAAAATAAAAATCTTTAAAAGAAGTATTTAAAACACAAAATCCAGGAATCGATTAAATAGGAATACTGAGAATATGCGAGCGAAAGAAAAAGAAAAATCATTAAAAGGGTTCCGGAAAGGAAGAATTCAGTTATAAAGTTTCATTCGAAAAACAGTTCAGAACAAGGGCATATTTTCTTAGGACAAAAAGAATTATTTGGAAAAAGCAACAGAAGAATATGTACCTACTGAAGTTAAATTAAATTGGTAAAATTAATATTATTATGTAAAATAGCTTAAATAAGTAATTTAATTTAAAGTTCTGAACATTTTTCAGCAAGCAATAGATAAATTTATAATTCTTTTAAAATAATTTATCTCATATAGTACAAAACGACTTCTCAACAAAGGTAATATTCAAATATCTTTTCCTATTAATTTTGACTTGGAAAACCTGAAATATCAAAGTCAAAACGTCTTCGGTGCAGCCGCTTATTGTAAAGGGGGCAAAACAACAGGTCAAGTGCTTTGATTATACTGACAATAAGTTACCTATAGAGCTGGTTAGATTGGATTGCTGTATTGTAAAGAGGTGAGAAGTGTACCGTACTCAAGTGAAAGTTCTGTTCCCTTACCTTCCTGGATGAAATACGTTATTAACTTGATATACTTTACGCAATGTTTTGGATGCATGTGGTCAAGTAGATACAGTCTGTAATGATATCTCGAATAAAATACGACGAAGACTGCTGCATTCATCTTTAATTCACCAACGGATGCAGTAATGCAACAACGTCTGAAGCACCTCAAGGATGAAATTTTGACTTTTTACTTTGTTTATTACTGATCTACTTGAGTCTATAGACCGCAAATGTGTATTTATCCGAAAATGTTCAATAAAATTAGTAGCATGAGTGTTTACTAGTATTTACAAAGTCAGATTTTTCAGTGGTGGCACTTCGAATATTGGGTTTAAAGGAAACAATTATTCCATTTCTTGAGTAACATTTATTCATTTAAGCATTTATGTTTGCTTTTTGTTATTAATAAAATTTATGTTTTCCACTCTTTAAATGGCTTTTATTCGAAAATGTTGTTGTGTGAGGTACTAACATTTTGATGATACAATTTAAACAATTAAATGATCTATCACAATAAAAAAGCGGGAGGTGCCATTTAAAAAATTGTCGATGACGCCATTGAACACCAGAAGTGGAGGAAACTTAAAATTAATACAAAAATTTTTATATAAAAAAAAAAAAAAATGATTTGTCCGAGCATTTCTTCGAAATTGCTTCAAATTTCCTGAATTTATTCCATAATTTTGCCGCGTATGTACTGTTATGTTAAATATTTACATCCGAAATATCAGCTGTCACTATAAAATGTATAGGGTATTCAGTGTAGCCACCCGATAGTAAAGAAATTCCCTCTGGCGGATAAAAGCTATTTTTCTGAAGCCACAATTTCCTCCAGGCCGACTGGCCTTGGAGTGGGGTACTACAAAATTTATTTAACTTCAGCTAATGACGATCTTGGCGGATCGAAGACGAAACTACCCTTCTTTTTTATTCTCCTCATTTCGTAAATCTCCAAAATTAATGTAAAATTCTCCTACAACAAACAACAGGGTAAATTAATAGGTATTTCTAACATTAGTTCGTATATTAAATATGCTTCGATAAGGTATCTTCGTTTATGGCAGTCAAATTTCGTATATAAGGGTTGCTGTGGTGATTTTCTAGCATAGAGTGGTTTAGTTTGAATCATCTAGTAGCGTCACTACATTAATTTTCTCATGCTACTTCTAAAAACAACTTTATTCAGAGAGATTCATCATAATATTGCGTTTAGATAGAAATCATCAAAATTTGCAGTGGATAGAAACTCTTGCCATCGCGATTAAAATAAAGAAGAAAAGGGACGCCAATAAATTCATCAATCCTGGTTAAGCTTTCTTCGAGTTAACTAGTAGCTGCGATCCCAATTTAATGTGTCCGATATAGAAATTAGAGAATAAATTCAAGGTAGAAAAAAAGGTTGGAGGTTAGGACAAGCAGATTTCCTGTGACTGTGAGTGTCATAAGGAACATAGAGTTTAGATTACATCTTTAAAAATCAAGGTTAGTTTACATTTTTCAATTTTAATATTCATTAATTTCCATTTATTGACATCAAAATTCATTAAAGGGTGCTGAAAGAGTGTGAAAGAATACAATTTTCCTAAGATAAAACATTTCAGTACATAATAGTGTATATGTACGTGGCGCGTTGGATATCAAAGTGAAAAGGTTAGTTTTTTCTATCATTGATTAATTACTTAACGTACGTAATTTTTTACTTTTATTATTTGATTATTTAAACTGCCAAAAAGGTATTAAGCTGAGGCCCTGGAATTCAAGACAAATCTACAGAAAAAATATCTATCCCATCCGTTTAAATTTAAGTTATAACATTACACTAGTTTGATCCTTATAATATTTTTGCCTGACATTGAAGTCATTTCTTGTCGTCAGTTTTGAAACATAAGGTTTTATTCTACAAAATTTCCGCTTATTTCAAACCAAACCATTTGATCAGCTCTTACGTGAAAGCAAACTGGAATAAGCTAGTGTGGCGTGGTGTTCATCATGTGCATCTTATTCTCTTATAGAAGTTCTGTAAAAATTTGGACAATGAAGTTGTTACCGTTACATTCTATAAAATTCAAAGATAATTTGTATATATTGGCTTCGGCTCGGTGAAATGTGAAAATCCGTGATTTTTTCGGTTTTTCCGACGTAAGGATGCCAGGATGGAATCACTTTTTAATACAGACCACACAATCCTCTAAAAGTTTTTGTTACTTTTCCGAATTTACAAGATATTCAAATGCATTCGAAGTAAAAAGGGTTTTTTCAGGTGTAAATACAGGAAGATAATAAAAGTAAGTTTTCATTATCCACATTTTAATCTTAATGTAAATGAAGAAGACTTTGTACGAGAATTTTTAATCTTATGTTTACAAAATACATTAATTCTATTCTCGCTTTATGTTAATTAGGCTCGGTTTAAAAGTCCCGAATGAAAAAATTCCCGGACGAAACGTCGAGGCCTCAGTCAACGCAAACAAATTCTTTTTATTCATACAGAAAATATGAGAGAAATCTCCGACACTCGAGGTAATTGCAGAAAGATGCAAACAGAGAGCTCTTGTGTGAAGCGCGCCATGTATTCCGGTGTTCTTTAATTACGAGGACGAAAAAATTACTCTTCCGCACTGTAAAATAAAAACTAGTGCGTTAATTTCAGTTATCTCGAGGATGCTTTGTCACACAATTAAACCGCTTTTCTTTTGTTATTCTTTCTACGTTCTGTCTTTCGTCGGGCTGTCTGTGGGCGTTGGAAAAAGGTGTGGTTTTTCTACGAGATAATAAATTATACATTTTTCTGTTTTCTGTTTACGTGCGTGTACGTCTAATGTGTCCAATGGGGAATTAAATGGCACACCAAGGTCTGTAATTAGGTATTCTATTCTATTGATTCGCTTCTGTTTAACAGGAAAGTGTGTTGGCCGTCGATATAAAATGTAATTTAATTGAGTAGCACATTTACTGAAGATAATTGTGTAACAGTTACAGAAGAAGAGTTCTCCATAACACAAAAAAATAAATTGTTGGGTCAAACGTGTTATACGTGTTAATGTAACCCTCTTTTTCAGTAAATTATATTTGAAAAATTTATGCTAATGTAGCTCATGGTATTGGCGGAATCATCCCCGGCAACATACGGATATGTTTCTGCCTACCCGGCGTCATCAGCATGGTTCCAAGCACAATTTTCTGCTGCAAACAATTGCGGTTGCCTCCCAGTTTATGTTGATAATCTCCAAAAACAGCACTGAATATGTCTCTCAGCGACGCTTATCGCCAAGGGACACAGTCATGCCGTCCAGAGTGTAGCAAGACAAATCAGAGTGTAGATGTCCACCACCTATCGGGCAGCTCCTGGGTTGCCAAATGCAAGGTGGCGTTGCGCCTAAGTGCAGCGACAGAACCACGCTGATGACGCCGGGTAGGCAGAAACATGTCCGTGTGTTAGTGCTATTTTCTCTGCTACATTGTTTTTGCCGGAAATGATTCCACCATGAGCCATGAACCACATTAGTATTAATTTTTGGTTATTGTTGCTAGGAATTTTTTCATGTGTAAACTATATTTGTTGAATAATATTTGTTCTGTGTGTCCAATTAATTTTGCAGTTAATATTCAGGGTCGTTCAATTCAACATATTTTAAACCTATTACTAGCAGCACAAAACATATAAATCAACTTAATTTATAAAACTGAAATAAGACGTTTTATTGTTCATTTAATATTATATAAAACTTGATTCGATCAAGATATTGTTTCAATTGAATGTTACGGTTGGTTTAGACCAGTAGTTCTACCACCATTTTGTGGCGGCGGAACACTTTTGGTAGTAATAGAAAAATAGCGGAACACTATCTTCTTTTATATGTTTATATTAAATTAACCCGTTTTTACAAGCACTTTATCTAAAGAAGGCTAAGGGATCTTTGAAAAACATAGCAAACTAAAAAATGGACAATACATACATATATTTTTGTTTCTATCAAAATAAACTAATATTCAGGATTAAACAAGTCTATTCTGAAAAACCGCAAATAAAAAATAACAGCTATCTATAATGATAAAAATAACGATTTTTCTGTCAAAAATAAATTTTACTTTAATATGACAGATATTTGGGCTTGGTGAGTTCTATAAATATCTGCGATATTTGGCCTTATATAGGATAATGCTATTCTCATTTCATTTTCCAAATTAGTTAATCTTTCTCTTTTACTAGTTTTTATGTTAGTCACAATTGAAAATCCATATATAGTTCACATAGATATGTAGTTGAAAAGAGTAGCAAAATGTTAAGTGCCACTTTGAAAAGAGCTAGATATTCCTTTTGTAGAAAAATCCAAAAATTTTCATGTTTTTAATGTGCGATCAAAGAGAATTCATTACTGGACGTATTACCTTCACAAAATGGATTTCGTACCCAGTCATGTTTTACTACAAGTGAATCACTTGTAATCACGTTTGAAAAAGACACACTCAAGTGTCGATACTGCAGTGATGTTTTGTTTCATTTAAATATAGTGATAAAATACATAGTAAGTGTTTCGTTACAATTTTGATCATGTTAAATTATTCCATAGTAGAGGCTTCATTAATTCAAATATTTACTTTTGTTCACCTTTTGTTGCTCTCACTGTACTCATGTACACACCACTTAAAAGTGATTGGTGTGACATAGAGAAAGTATCTATGCCTAGATGAGAAATCGGTCCAAGTTATTAAAAAACTATTGGAGTGATAAAGGCTACAGCGCAAGCAGTAACAGAAAAGTGAGGAGAGTGATTCGTATTTAAACATCCAAATAAGCGATCATCGAAACTAAATGTTCAAGACAGGAAGATTTTCTAGATGAATTGGCCAAAGCCTAGCGATTCATTTTCAAGATATACATACCTACGTTACATTCCTACGTATCATTTCTTAAATAAAATATATTCTATTCCAGAGAGAAGACCTTTATTCTAGAATTCAATGAGAAAATGCATTGGACAATAACAAATTGCTCAAACTCGATTCCTAATGAAGCGTGTACTATGAAATATTAGCGTAATACTCATGTATAACTTTACCATTCAATTCTCTATTACAGTACGGTAGTAACATATGTATTACTATATATTCAAACGTCCACGGTGTTTTGATGAAGTGCCGCGCAAGCATAGAGCACATTTCATTTCAATTTGCATGAATTGTGGTATTGAACCCACGTACACGTCAAATGTATTTGTAAGCGAATAGTTACAAATGTTGATATGTTAATCGAAATATGTATTAAAAGCTAAAGTGAATGAAACATGAACTGTTGTGGTACTACAATTGGTAAAATGCTTTACAAAATCGGATAAAATAATGTACAGGCGCTGTTAGTAGAAACGAAAATAATAGGTAAAGAAATTATTAATTAAAATTTACTTACGTATACATACATATGTTGCTTATACGAGGATGGTATGAGAAGTATCAGTGTTTGGAGACAGATGGCGCTCCGTGTCATAATCTGCATTACCGACTGTGAGCACTATTCTTAGAGAGTTTACGTATTTGTGGAATCATGGAAAAAGAACAACACCGATCAGCGATTGGATTTCTTTTTTCGGTGTGCAGAAATTAAAGAGAAATTCAATGCAGCTTATAAGGACCATGCACCTTCGATGACTACCAACAGATACTGGTTTAATGAATCTATGCGTGGCCGAACATCCTTCTTTGATGAGGAGTCCCATTGAGGTGACTACCTCAATTGAACGTGTGCAAAAGATCCTATACGAAAAAAATTGAGTATGAGAAAGTTATCGGCGGGATGGCTAACCGGGCGTTGGGTGTCGCGCTTGCTCACTCAGGATCAAAAACATATTCCAGTGAACATTTCTAAATCCTGTTGAAGCAGTTATAAGCTGAATAAGTCGGAGTTTTGGCATCGATTAATAACAGTACGGGGGCATATTACGCATCATTACTTGGCAAGCTGAAGGCAGAAATTGCGGAAAAACGGTCGCATTTGAAGATAAAGAAAGTTTTGTTCCACGATAACGCACCATCACACACTTCAATGGCCGCCATCGCATAAATTCACAAATTGGGGTTCGAATTGATAGACCACCCATCCCATTCACCAAATCTGTCTCCAATGTCTTTTTTCTGCTTCGCAGGCTCAAAGTATCGCTCGGAGGACAGATTTCATCGAATAAAGAGGCCATCACACGCCTATTTTGCTGAACAAGCCAACTACTATTTGGACGCATTAAAGGGATAGGAGCAACGCTGGGAAAAGTGTATAGACTTCTAAGGAAACTATACTGAGAAATAAAATTGTATTTGACAAAAGAAAAAGAAGCAGCTCCTCGTCATCTTGGTCGCTTTTCAAGATCCAAACCACTTATTTACTACTTTCTGAACAATGACCAACCACCAATTTGGACTTTACTACAATTCTTTTAGCTTTTGATCACGCACCAACCTGAACTTACGTCGAATTATTATTTCGTTTTTGTATATATATTGTTCTATTAAATATTTACATCGTCAAGCCCAGCAGTCACTAGAGCACATTTAGGGTATTCAGTATGGCCACTCGATAGATATGAAATTAGTTATTTTTCGGAAGCCCCCTTTCTTCCCCGAGCCTCCGATTTTCGGAGTGCGGGTCCTAAATAATTTATTTAACTCCAGCCAACGACGATCTTGGTGAATCGGAGAAACTACTCTTCTTTTCATTTCCATTTCGTAAATCTTCAAATTTAATGTAAAATTCTCCTAAAACAAACAACAGCATAAATTAGGACGTATTTCCAGCATTATTTCGTATATTAAATAAGTTTCGTTAAGGTATCGTCATTTATGTCAGGAAGTTTTAATATTTTAGAGTTGTCGTTGTAGCTTTGTATCACAGAGTCGTCTAGTTGAGCCAGTCAATCCATTCTCTCATGCTACTTCTATAAATAACTTCATTTATTAAAATTTCTCCTTAAATTATATTTGGATAGAAATCAAAATTTGCGGTGGATAAAAACAATCGCCATCGCGATTAAAATAAAGGAGAAAGGGGACGCTAATTAAATTGATGACTTTTGGTCAAGGTTTCTTCGAGTTAACTTGTGTTTTGCTGCGCTCCCAGTTTAAAGCGTCTAATAGTTGAATCATAGAATAAATTGAAGGTAGAAGAGAAGGTTGGAGGTTAGAATAGGCAGGTTTCCTGTATATCAAAATTCATTTAAAATTGCCGAAAGAGTGTGTAAGAAATAAAATATTTGGCGTCCAACGTGGGGTCAATATATATATACGAGGTGTGGCAATTAAATAACCGGACTGGTGCCACAAAACACATTATTGATTACCAATTAGATTAAAAGTTTATCCCCTTCAATGTACTCTCCTTGCCAATCCCTACAACGCTCCATACGAATTTTCCACTGCCGAAAGCAGTGCTGGAAGTCCGCTTCTGTCAGCTTGTTAAGAACCTCCGCCGCTTTCGTTTTCACCGCTTCCACACTGTCAAATCTTGTCCCCTTAAGCTCCAATTTTATCTTAGGAAATAAGAAAAAGTCACAAGTGGCCAGGTCGGGCGAGTACGGTGGATGGTCCAACACGGTGATGCCGGATTTCGCAAAGAACGCCTTCACAGACAAGGCGGAATGGGCTGGCGCATTGTCTTGATGGAGCATCCAGGATTTGCTCTTCCACAAATCAGGTCTTCCTCTGTAGCAGTTTTTCCCAGTTTCATAAGAAACTTGAGATTAACTCGTTGCTCGATCTGAACATTCTGCATTTTTCCGACGCGACGCTAGCGGAAGGACTTGAACGGACGATGGCTACAGCGAGACTGAGCGACGTACAACCGTGCTCGCTGTTTGCCGATAGTAACACCAGTCCGGTTATTTAATTGCCACACCTCGTATATAATAAGATTTGAATAAGGAGATAATCAATTCTACGTTTATTTTAAAGTTTTTCACTTACAAAAATGAGATTTATCGGTTAAAATTACTTACAGTTAATGTTGTGATGGGTGTTTGATGTATGTGTGTATAAAATCCTTATGGTTCCTTCTTTCTTCTTCTCAGCAATATTGATATCCGAAATCCTCTTGTTTTAGACCCCTTTTGATCGTCTTCTTGACTGAAATTTCTTTGGATTACTTCTTAAAATTTCTTGATTGATGTAATGTAATACTCTTAATAATTGTTCGTGGTTGTTTACACTTTACTTTAACAGCTTTTCAATACATTTGAATTAATAATTTCGGCGAGATTTGATTTTTATAATACAATTTCTAAATACATCATTCAAAAGATGTTTGTTTTTGTCAGAATGTTTACGTTGCTAACTTCTGTTTTTTTGGTTGTCCCTGGTATTGCCAATCTAACGACTTGATATTTAATTTTGATGTTTTGAAGATCAAACTCGGTGTCGCAGGTGACGTAAGGGATTTTGACGGTTATTTCCAAATACAGTGTGTGTTTTGTGTGTGTACGTGTCATTTTTACAAATAATGTTTTCAAAATGTAAATAACTTAAAATAACCTGGAATTTTGATTCTCCCCTGTAGCATATCATTAACGGAGTTTTTTTTTTTTTTAAGAATAAAAGATTAATAATATAAATAATCAAATGTCAGAACTCGAATATTAACCGAAAATAGTTCAAGTTCCGCATAAAACTCTATTAAAATCTAATATCAGCAAATTTTGATATAATATTGATTAGAATGAATTTAGTAACATATAAACATACGTTTTTCACGTTGGAATATCCCACTACAATGTATATAAAAGCAAAACTTGCGCTATGCGGTACTAACGACAAGTAAGAGGTAATCGAAACAAATAAGTTAGCTTTGAAGAAGAATATTGCTAAAGAAATTATAAGTCAATAAAGTAGTACATAGCAAAAGATTTGCAATATACCAGAAATATTAGAAATTTCATTTATAAACAAACGTTCATGAATAGTATGGTAATCCAATTAATACGTTTTAGTAAGGTTCTTTGAGATGCAAGGTATGATTTGAGTGTAAATTATGTTTTTGTATTAACCTGGGAAGTATCCAATTTGGAAATGTATCCCAGAAAAAATAACAGGTCGCTAGCTTTTCTAGCAGCACATAATCGAAAACGATTGAATGATAAGATTTCATGCAATTGAATGGTAATGGTAGTTAATAGCCTCAAAGATAGCCTTGCAAAACCAAAATATTCAGCTTTTATTATTCAATAGATTAAAATTTTCCTCTAATGGGAAGTTCGTCTATTTGCGTACATTACGAAGTACGTAGCTTTGTAAATCCATATAAAAAATATGTATTTTGCATATACAGTAGAAACACATTTGAAATGCGTTTGTTGCGCCTAAAAGAGCTGCGAAAAGGCAAAGACCGTAAAGGTGTAATTCTCTTTGATGTATAGACGCTTTTTCTACTCGCGCCAAAGTTTTCATTGAAATCCGAAAAAATTACTGCCCTACACTCTGAAATCACCGAATCCGCTACATCAAAGAGAAACACTTCCCACAAATGAGTATCTGCATATACATGTAACACCAGATATATACATATATGCTGTAGTTTGGAGTGAAGTGTGTGCACTTACACCTAAATGCACTAATTTTTATAATAATATTCAATAATCATCAAAATTTCATCTAATATTTACAGAATTTGAATTACTTTTAATTGTTATTAGAATTCTGGCATTTTGATAATTTATATTTAAAAATTCTCTGCTTCTTAAAAAAAGAAGACACCATTAATGTATTGATTTTTGGAGAATAATCAAAGTCATGTTATTTTTACAATAATAATAATAACCTTTATTGCTAAGACTTATTGATAGATACATAAGATACATTGCAATTAGTCGCCATGTGATACAGAGGAACCTTCGTTAATGTATTGTTCTTGTCCTAGAGGTTAGGAAGGTGTCGAAAGACCGCGCTAAACGTGTCGGCACTACAACATTTATTTGGGCTAGCAAAGGGGGAGAATCAATTTTATTATGGATCAGTTGCACTATAAATTTCGAACTTTGCCTCTCTCTTTTGCTACCAAGTGAATCCAACGAATGTCGACCCAAGAGACTATAATCTATATTTCTCTCTGGATATGAACCATCACACTTAAATGATAAGTACTTTAGAAATCGTCGCTGCACACGTTCCACGGAAAGCTGAAGGTGCAGATAGTGTGGATACCATACAATACTAGCGTATTACGATTTACTTTTGACAAAAGCATAATATAGAGACTTTAAAGCTGTAGAATTAGTAAATTGTCTGCAGGACCTCATAATGAAGCCCAAAGCATTATTGGTTGATGCGCAGATATCACGAATGTGATCATTGAAACGTAATGAAGAGTCGAACAAAATACTCAAATGCCTAAATACTTCCACGCGAGGTATTAGTACTTCATTTATTGCGTAGGAGGAAGTAATAGGTCTTGCGGTTCTCGAGTAGCTCACTATCGCACATTTATCAATGTTTAGACCAATTCAATTACGTTGGCACCAGCTTTGTATGTTTTGGAGGTTCTCCAGTAATTCCTTGCAATCATCTAGTGTCACTATCCTTGCAAAAATCTTGAGATCATCTACGTATGCCAGAACTCTACAGCGCAAAGTTTTGAGTAGAGCATTAATATAAATATTGAATAATAATGGACCAAGATTTGTTCTCCTGTGCTATCCCAGAAGAAGGTGTGCAATGTCTCGAATTGTATCCCTTATAAGACACTTAGCATAATCTATTGGTTACGTATGAAGATATAAATTGCAAAAGAGTACTAGAGAAACCGAATGCATTCAATTTAGATATAAGTATGGAGTGATCTATAGAGTCGAAAGCTTTCGTGAGATCGATGTAAATGACGTCGATTTGGCTTCTAGTGTCAATAGCCTCGCTAATATGTTGTGTAATTTCTACTAAATTAGTCGTAGTAGATCGGCCACTAAGAAAACCATGCTGCTGCGGAGAAAACTGATGTTTGCATTTGTGGACAGTTGATTAAAAAACGTACTCTCAAATACATTGGAAAAGTTGCAAACTACGTTAATTGGTTGGTAATTATGTACGTCAACTCTGTCTCCGTTTTTAAAAACAGGCATCACTTTACTAATTTTCCATATTCCAGGAAAGAAGCTAGTTCTTATAATCAAATTGAAGATGGTTGTTAACGGCTCACACAATACTCTTGCACAATCCTTTACAAAGAAACTGAGAATAGCATCATGACCAGACGTGAAAGTAGATTTAAGCTTCGTTATGCTACAAAACACTTCTCACGTAGAGAATTCTTGAAGTGTTACAGTTTGATGCATTATTGAAAGTGGAGGCAACCGGTGGCGAGGAATGGAAGTAATACTTTTTAAACACACAAAATTCATGTGCAACATTCTTTACATCCCATCTAGCAGTCATAATTCACAATGTACATCTGTAACGTCGCAAACGCTCATCGTTAGGCCAACAATAAAATATCAAACTCGTTGAATTGGCATTCCTGTGGCAACGATGTAAACAAGAAACTTTTAACAACAGGCAACAAGCAGGGACAACAAACAGGCATTGATGGTAATGAGATGGCCGATGCCCTTGTTAGGAAGGGAGATGAGCACCCTTCGCTGGGTCCAGAACCACTAGTTGGTTACCCACTGGGTAGAGCAAGAAGTAATTTGAACTTGGAGTAACTTCACAGGTCTATTTCATGCGAGGGCATTTATGTTGCCCAGCAAAGACCGAGCTGGGAGGTTAATAGAACTTGACAGGAAGTCTGTCAGGGCTCTAACCGTAACCCTTGCTGGTCATGCTCAAGAGGAGGAATGCCATCTGTGCTTAGAAGAGGAGGAAGCAGTCGTGCACATCTTCTTCCACTGTCCTGCCGTCTGCAGAATCAGGTTAGGTTTCCTCTGTTTGGCGGGACTGGAATTGGCCAGAAGGATAGGTCTATTCGGCGAACTTCAAAATTACACTGCCGGCCTACAATAGACCTTGTTGGTCGATGTAGATGGGTGGATTAAGTCACCTACCCGGCTTTACTATTGTAGCTGTAAATTGTAAATTGATACTTGTTTCTTATAGTAGCTCATGGTCTTTCACTGCGTTTGTAGCTCTATAATTGCATCTTTTCTTTTCATTGTCTGGCACATATAGTACTCAGAAACTCCTATTTTAGTCTCGACGCATACTTCCTTTCCCCTTGGTTATTCAATAATAACTTGTTAATAATAATTTGTACAATTTAGTCACTTCACAACTAACAAATTATTATTTTAGACAATACTGAATGGTAAAATAAGAATAACGGCTTAAAATGAAAACTTGCAATTATTTGGTATTGTCTAATAAAGTGTGTAGTTACAGTTGGTTAGTGATTGCTAGAGCGGGCCAAATTGCGCCATCCAACAGAATCGGAATCAGGCGCAACGGCCGCTTATTGTAAATAGCGTATATGTGAGTCACAGCAGATATGTGATATTTCGAAATTAATACAGTAAAGTAAAAAAATAAAAGCTGACGCAATAATAATGTTTAGTAATTAGAGCGGATATATATATGTACACGCTGAGGTGTTTTTATTTTCATTATGATTTTTTATTTGATTGAAAACGGTATGCGTTGTAAATGGGATGTAATAAGGAAATAAGTGAGAAACTGAACGCTTTTTTTATTCTGTTGTACTTAATAATGTAACTGTAAATAAAGATATAATAAATAAATTCTATCCTTCTTAATAATGCGGATAGGCTTGTTTAAAAAGTTGCACCATCAGATAAGTTTCCACATTTGCCTCGGTGAAGGATGTTCGCCGAGACGAAAAAATGTTCTTATATTTCGAAAACGACCGTTCCACGTCTACCGAAGTAAGACAGGCGTAATTAAAATAATCTTTAGACTTAGTCAAGGAATCTGCAGATGCCCCATCGCACATTTGTCTTAATCTCGTGTAGTCCGGATTCTTTTTTAAAACACTATCGAACTTAGCTAAAACTCGTCCACTTGTTGCATCGTTTATACTGTGTAACAATGTAGTAACTTCGTCCACGACTTGCACTGATTCTACCAACGACAATCCAGAATTTTGCAAATTTTCTATCGCGCCTACTAACCCTTTGTAATTGTTGCTAATATTCTCTAGATGTGTTTCAACAGAAATATCGAGAAATCCCTTCTGGCTCATCCTAATAGCTCTAGCTTCGGCAGGGACGAATTGCAAAATAACGGATTTGACTTCTTGAAAATGTTCATTATAATAAAAAGCGGCTTTTAACCACGTTCCCCAACGCGTAAGAATGGGCTGTGGTGGTTCTCGAATACCAGGGCATAACCTGTGGAATGCCCTAGTCCTCTTAGGACTTTTGAGAAACACTTTTTTTGTGTTTGCTATTAATGCATCCACCTCCGGGTAACACTCTCGAATAGTTTGTGCCACAAGATGTAAAGCATGGACTTTACACGTAACATGTAAAAGTCCTTCACACTTTTCTTTAAGGGAACGGCCTACACTACACATTGTTGCTGCACCATCGCTCACGAACAACAACAGTTGACTGGTTGACACTTGAAATTTTTGTAACGTTTTGAGAACTACGGCCGTAATTGCTTTACTAGTACACTGTTTTAATCTTCTGCTGGCTAATAGAATTGCAAAATTTGGTTTAATAGGATCTAATACGCGCACTATTATATTCAAAATAGAATTTTTTTTGCAATCTGTCGTCTCATCAAGACATAGCCACAGCTGTTTATCTTTTAATTCGGCTTTAATTCGATTTTCAATGTCCTCACGTATTCGTGGAATATCTCTCCGTAACGCTGTCCGAGATGGTAGTATCCACTCGGTATTGTATGTACCCCAGAATTTTCGAAATGCTTTTTTATCAAGTATACGAAGTGGTAGACCACATACCATAAACGTTAAAAGCAATTCTAATTG
Source organism: Dynastes maya (assembly GCA_029619315.2). Lineage (NCBI taxonomy): Eukaryota > Metazoa > Arthropoda > Insecta > Coleoptera > Scarabaeidae > Dynastes > Dynastes maya. The sequence continues at coordinate 32,103,433 of JAROYE020000006.1, read as the reverse complement.
AAATTGACGTTGTTGTGACACACCATTTCTTTTATTTCTGTGGTGTGCGCTATTTATATGTCTTTCACAATCACGTTTGCTCCAGCACAGTAGTTTCTTTTTACAAACTTTACAGAAAATTGTACTCCCATTGTAGTGTAAATCCACAAATTCACTAAGAAATTTATTAACTTTCGTAGGTAATGGCCGTTTATTTTTAATAGTTACGTTAGACATAATCACTAAAGCGAGCACACCGACGCTTGTTTCTAGTATGCCACGAAGTGGTGCAAACGTAACATCTGCAGACTCGTCATTTGTTGATGAATAGAGCGCGTCATCCGTAAATGAATAAGCGCGCTGTTAGTTCGTAGCCGTCGATGAATGAACTTTTTTTTTGTAGTGGCCCACTGTGAACAACGCCCTATTTATCAACGAACACCCAAACTGCAGGTGTATATTTGCGCGTCTTCACGACGTAATAGACAGTGGTTTTGATCCTCGTCCTAATAATTACATATTTAAATTACCTATGTTTACATACATATATGCGCCCGGCAGCCTGATTGCGAACCTGGCGCGTGGCGCTCTTGGCTCGCTCTAGTGATTACCCACTTCATACTAATGCAGATTCAAGAGACCTACTTTTTATTGAATTTTACGTGCCGGGATTAAACTTATTAGCGGAGCGTATGTATAGGTGCTAGTGTACATTGTTGCGAAAGCGTTATTGTTATTAGTACGTTGACACATCAGATTTTCATCAACTGAATACATTTTCGTTTGGACGTAAGATATAACGTAGGACACATAAATTTAGAGTTTGCGTTGTATACCTCAATTGTATTTTAACATTTTGGACGTAATTCGGCCCAAACAGAGGGTAATTTAATGGAATTTTAGAGTACCTGCTTCAAACATTTAATCCACGCAGAAGTATGGATTTTTATGGAGATGTAGCCGTTGATATCACGTTTGGGTATGTAATTTGCATGGTGAGCCAACTTAATTCTTCTGTTTGAATTGGAAACGTTTCGCAATTCGTAACACAGCTTTTTTTGAATCTTTATTATGCGCCGTTTTGTTTTAAATGCAAATTGATTTGAAAAATTGAACTGGAAAATAAAGCGTACCCAACACTTCGCTGATTCTATCGTGTGGATACATTTAATTGTTAAAATATTTCCGGCATTGAACTTTAAAGGATGTTAATTAATTAAAAGCGGGTAGATAGACACGCACATGTTTCAATTGCTTTTATCAATTTTAACCTCCTTTTTCAAGAAGTAAAGGATTGTAATTCCACCGGACTTAAAACTCTACACTTACCACTCTTCTGAAAATAAATAAAACCTAGCTCTTATATTTTATCATTACATATTACATGACCAACTCTGCCAAAACACACTGCCAAATCTTCCCGGGATTTGGCAGTGTGTCGTTTGTGGTGATTAATACTTAGTTGTCCATCTTACCAGCTACCTTTGGCGAAATCCGAAAGAAGGCGAAATTTCGAGGATAAGATTCTTTTTAAGAATACCATAGTTTCATTGTGAGATCTTGCAATATTTGCTTTGAATTATGGATACCTTAAATTGAAGACGTCGTTAATATGAATGCACTCCTTTTCCATTTATTTTATTTGTAGATTGCTAGGGAAAATTACACTGGCTAAAGAAACTGGGACAAAGAAAAGTAGAAGGCAATATTGCTTATTGCAAACGTGTGGTGATGTGGAAATAAACGTTATCAGAAAAGTTAAAAACAAAAGTGAATCTTTGATTTGCCTAGTTCCAGAAGAAGAAATACTTCAAAGACTACTAGACATTCACGTTAGTTATGGCCATGGATCCGGGTATAAGATGATCAGTGTAGTTCAACAGAAATTTGTAATTCGACGGTCGTGCATAGAATTGTTTTTGAAGGCATGTAAAACCTGTCAAGTTAAAAAGAGTAAAACTGTATCAAAGATCGTAATGGAGCCAATTATATACTAACATTTTATGTCAAGAGGTCAAGTCGATTCAATCGACTTTCAGCCTATACCAGACGGAGAATTTAAATGGCTCCTGAACTACCAAGATCATGCCACTAAGTACATATGCCTTAAACCTTTGCGTTCAAAGCATACTGCAGTTGTCGCTGAAGAATTGATAAAGATATTTTTGCAATTTTGAGCTCCTTCTATTTTACAAAGTAACAATGGACGTGAGTTTGCAAACAGGATAGTAGAAGAATTACACACACAGAAGACATTCTCAGAGTCAAGGGAACGCTGAACGTTGTAATCAAGTACACCCTAAAGTCTTGGATGGTTGAAAACAAATCTACTAATTGGCAAACTGGATGTCACTTAGCTCAATGGCGAAAGAATAATTTACTGCACAGAGTTATAGGTCGAATTCCTTACATAAAGCAGTTTTTCGCAGTGAGCTGAAGTATGGCCTAAAGTATACTATTCTTCTATCCCACGTAATTACCACTATAACAACAGAAAGACAGTTGCAAGCTTGGGGAAATCAAACAGAAGCCTCCGCGGAAGAAGAAACTTTTGGAACGAAAACAGGAGCTTCTATGGAAGAAAAAACCTTTGGAAATGAAATAGGAGCTTGTGTAGAAAAAGAAACTGAAGATTTCGTGGGAGAAGAAAGCTTTGGAAATGATATAGAAGCTTCTACGGAGGAACAATTGAATATAATCGATAAAGATGGAGGATATTGGGCAACAATTATGGAAGATATTGAAGCAGTGGAGGAAATTGTTACGTTGTAGCTAGAAAATTGTGCAGTTCTTTGCACAGCAAGCAATGCAAGGTTGTCCTAGATTTATCGTGTATCAATGATAGCAAACTGTGCAACTTACGCACCACTAAGAAAATAATAAAGCTTCCACAGGAAAAATGCTATGAAGACCAGAAACGCATGCAGAAGGTACGGTGCCATTTTCAAAGAAAGGTTTGCCTAATATTGACATAGGTGATTGTGTTTTAGTCAACATTGTAGTACATCGTAGTCCAGGAGATGCACCCAATCTTCTTACAATTATCACATACATACGAAATGGTGTCTACCAGGTCGAGACTGCAAATGGAACTATAAAGTCTTGGTTCAGCAGACCAAATTTGAAATTGCAACCAGTAAATTTTTTACAAACAGCCAAATGGATAAAACGAAGTTTTTATCCATTAGAGAAGTCGTATCTCTCGAATCGTTATTTCATGGACAAAGGTACACAAAATGTTCGTGTCAACTGTCTAAAACGCAGTGCAAGACGAACAGATGATTGTGCTTTAAAGGTAAAAAACAATGCATCTCACTGTCCATAAAACTGGATCACGTGCAAATAAATAACTCCTGCATTTAAATTACTTACCTATTTTCAACTTTCTTTTTTAAGAAAAGAGAGAGCTTAATTTTGTAAAATAGTTTATATTTTGTGCGTTTAAATTCCCTATGTTTTCAACTTTCTTGTCAAGATGAGAGTAGATTTAATTTTGTTAGAGAGTTTTTGCTTTATTTTTGCAATAAAGGACATGAAACAAGCCGCTTTCAAAACCGTAACCTGCCTATCCCTGCTATGCCTTTCGTCAATCTTCGACACTTGCGATGCGGCAAATAGTATTCAAAGATTTAATACACGTTATAACTAAGCTAGTTGGGCATTTCATGAAGAGCATCGTTAGGAATTATGAGCATTTACACGATACGCCGACGTTTCAGGTACTGCCAGAGGTTTTCATGACATGACGAGTTTCCCCATGTGACCACGACATGTATAAGAATACGCCATATTTCTGCTAGTATTATCTGACAACTAGATTCTAAGGATAACGTATTTTTGCTTGATACCTTTGCTAATATGGGAACTTCTGTTGTACTTGAATCTTAATCTAAGTACTTGTGTGTGTACATTCAATAGTACATTTTTTAAATTAATATAGTAATGCCACTAGTTCATTTATAACAAATTCTTATAGTTTATTAACAAATTAGTCTTCTTAGCTTCAAGAAATTAAGATTGCTTAATGAGTAGTCTGTACAATCTAAGCCAAAAAATATTATTCATTTTCTGAGATAATTCCTAAGATAGAAGTGTAAAAAATTAAACGTTATAACCACCTTGCTCGCTCGTAAATATGCTCACAATCTTCCGGTAGGGTAAAAGCGGCGACTATCCGGGCCGCTCGGCATCCTCTCGCGTACTAATCAGATCCGCCCGTTAAATTAATCATCTTAAAAGTTGAGTGGCGAAAATTATTTTCATTCAGTGCATCTGCTCCTTCATTAGCGCCAAATTGAATTCAGAGAGATCCACTGTAAACAGAACGCGGTGGCAACACCAGCGCGATGTTTTCGCTAGTTAGTCCATTCTGTTGTGTTTTGTTTTTGCGCTGTCATCATCGTCTTCTTCGGCAGTACATTCACTATTCATAATTAACGGACCACCATGTCCATCTAATGATCGTTGCGATATTGCCAGCGTGATAAATGAGGTATTATAGTCAAATGCTGGTATGGAATGAAATTTTATGTTACTTCTATAACGGGGTCGTGTTCTATTTTCGCATTATCGAAGTTGATATTCAGGTAAGTAGGGCGCTCCCTTGTGACCCCATTAAAACGTTGTATATTGGCTTTGGGGCATTTTGCAAAGTATCTTTCCGTTACGCACTTAGTTTGTTTTGTCACTATTGAAATTAAAATTAGTAATCCTATTTAAATTTGATGTGTAAGGATATTTGCGTGGAACATCTTGATTCTGCGTAAGCGAATAGGGGGAATGGAGCTTGATAATATAGTCTTGTGATGGTAAAATTGTTTCAAAACTAATAAGAAAGTCTTTTTACTTTTTGAATGTTGATTAAAAAAAATCCATCAGGTTTGGTTTTTTCACAGTAGGCGATTCTTATGTTTATATTTGACAAAAAAATTGTAATAGTTTTGTTTACTAATTATCACTGCATGTTCAAGAGAGATGGTCCGCATAGTGTTCATAGGATAGACAGTGTAGTGGCATATTGGGCGAAGTGCATTTGTATATAATGTTATTTTACGAGGTGTAGTCCACGTAACCTGAGCCTAATACAGAAAGAGGGCGTGTAGAAAAAAAATCTTTTTATTATTTTTCAATTTAATCTCCTGCTATTTCAGTACACTTTTTACATCGTTTAATTAACGCTTCAATACCATTATAAAAATATGATAACTATTTGTCCTCAACATCCTCTTAAACTGCTTCGTGGATTGCTTCATCAGTGTTAAATTTTCTCCCTCTTTGCTCCGATTTTAATTTTGAAAATGGCGGCAAGGTCGGATGGATCATCGAGTTGCTTGAATCCGCACTGGAGCGCAGTAGCATTCGAAATTGCAGCTGGATGGACAGGAGCATTGTCGTGCAAGAGCTAGACACCTCGTCCCAGCTTTCCTCACCATATCCTGCCGATGGCTTGTTTTAACTGGCGTAGCAAGTCGACATATTATATTGCGCTTACTGGGTTTCTTAAAGTCGATTAAGAAGATGCCTTCGCTATTCCAAAAAATTGTAGCCGTCACCTATTTTGTGATTTTTATCACCTTGGCCTTCTTAAGGATGGGTTTGCTTTTTCGATTCCACTCTATCGTTTCTTTTTTAGACGAAGGATCGTGGTATAGAATCGTTGTTTGTCACTATTTGGTTAATGGTCGAGTTGTCGGCTTCGTACAGCTCAAGAAACTTTTGGCCACATTCGACGTTGTTCCTGAACCGCGCTGTGCAATAAGAGGATTTATTATTGTAAGTAAAGACAAAAGTCAGTTACGTCAGCATTGGAAGGGGCAGAGAGGCGGCATCGCATATGCATCCTATTGTTATTTAAGACAACGATAGAATGATGTACGTGACCTAACACTGCATATGCGATGATGCCTCTCTGCTACTAACCTACTAATGCTGACGTATTGCTGTAGCGCTCTCAGTCACTCCTCGATCCTAACTGACTTTATTATAAGAGAAAGATTGAACTGTAACCGCTTATTGGTTGTTTAGTTTGGCAAATTACTTGTCAGAGTCAGCAAGCTATTAAGTATTGCTTATTTTTTGATGTTTTATCATTTGAAATGATGGTAGAAGTAACAAAAGAAGACAAATGAGATTATATTAAGCATTGGTGAAAATTATAAAATACGTCGAAAAATATGTAGTTGCTATTTTTAATCAATGGCGTACATGTAATGTAATACGTATATTTTTGATTCACATTAAAATGTTTGTATACAATTGAGATCTTAATGAATGCAACATGCAGACATTTGTATTTTGAGGTTTGTGCAAGTACTGTAGAATGTGGTGAAGCTGATCAAATTTTAATGTTTTTGATACTTACCTAAAAGAAAGCCAAAAGTTAAATGTTATTCTGTAATTATTGCACAATCAGTCAACATCGTTTTTGTTTTTCTCGTGTTTTTTTTTTGCTTTATTTTTATTATTTGTTGATCCAAAAACCGTTTTAATCTTAATCGACATGAAACCGATCACTTCTGTAATTTGAAAAAGTGGATTAGCAAAAGTATAGGTTCTTTTAAAACAAACAAAATGTGCGGCAAGTACAAAGAATAGTTTGGTCTACAGGAAGTAAGGCCAACTGTAAAGAATAGCTTATTTTTCAAGTAGACTTGGTACATCTTTGGTAACACAAACAAATTTTAACTGAAGTTAATAAAAACCCTTCAAGGAAGTAGACTATATAGAATTGTTATTTTTTCCAAAAAGGTAACAACGAAAAATTTCACTATATTCTTCACACTGACTGAAGTCAGTGTGTAGTAACAACCCTGAAGATGTTCCATAAGAGTGTGGACGAAACGTCGGCAAAAGCTACGACAACGACGCGGTTCCAACCCGGAAACCAAGGTTGTTATTGACGACCGCGGAACTACGTACCAGAACGAAAAATGTCTTTAACCAACCCTAAATTATAATTGGAAATGTCTTGGAGCATACCTTACCTTTTCGGATAGCATGTTCAACAATTTTTTTACTATTGTTTTCTTATAACGGATATGTCGGGAACATATAGGTATACAAAAAGAACGTCCTTATTAGATTTTTTCTTAACGTGTTAATAGTAAACCCATCATCATCATTTTGGTTGCCACGTTGGCCCATTTTCTTTCTATAGATACGTGGCATATCCGGAAAGACATAGGTATCTACTTTGTGATAAACTTCATATGATCCGCTTATTAAAATACGTTTTGATGAAACGTTTAAATACTTTCAATTCTTCTGTGGAACAGCTTTTTTATTTATATTTAGTAAAATATTTACGAGCCCTAACAACTATATATTGGGACAAAATAAAATACATATATAATTCAGATATTTGACAGTTTACTTTTTTTCTAATATTCTTTATTAATTTAATACTATATAATTAGTTAATTAACAACAATTGGGGCCAATCAGCAACACAAAAAAGAAAAATACTTATTCTATTATCTCTAATTAACAATAAAAATGTTCATTTTGTGGGGCAACTAAATATCGCCCTTATATTTTATGACCGCTCGAATTCGGTAGGGCATTGAATTAACTAAGGATCTGCACTTTTCAGGAGCAAATCCATTCCAATTTGCTCCATTTTGGTTCTAAGTTCTGGTAATATCCGTTGTGGGTTGTTCCTCAATGTCTGTTTCATTTTATGCCACACTGTTTCGATGTTATTAAGGTTAGGACTGTTGGAAGGCCAAAAGAGAACAATTACGTTGTGGTTGCCAAACCACCCCTATCGTGCTGAAAAATGTAATTTTCGCCAACTCTTAACTTCGCGAGACTTGGTAGTAGATTGTTTTGCAGTATTTGTTGATATTTCGCAGCATTCACGGTACCATCAATAGATTGAAAGCATCTTAATCCTAAAGCTGCTCCATACATGCAATCCCCAATCATTACTCTTTTAGGAAATTTTATAGTACATTTTTGGCAATCCTTATGGAAAGTCTCATGTTTAGTGCGAAGCACGCGTTTGCAGTAATCACCATTCATACGTCGAATTTCGATTCGTCACTAAAAATTACTCTTGACCAATCTTCTACCGACCAAGACCGTTTAGATTTTACCCATGTGAGCCTGGTTTTCTCGCACAAGTTGTGAAGTTGAAAGGACGTTTTCAATACTGAATAATGTGCTAACTTCAAAAAGAACCCGTTTTATTATAGGAAGTATAGAAAGGTCTCTTGTGGTAATGGCCAATTCCTTTCTCCTATTTCCTACTTGAAACAAATTTATTACATATATACATATCTTCTATTTCAGTTTACAATTAATATATCAATTTCGTTTAAATACATTTATACAAACTTAGTTTCTGAAATATGCAACATGTACTTAATGCGTCTCTGTAGCATGTTTACGATGCGTGGCTCTGAGTCATACCCCTTACAATTTTGCCGTTCACTACTTATTACAAGTTAAATGAGTAAAACAGAACGAAAGTGAAAGATGTTTTATTATTAATATACCATCACAGTTTACTTAGAAACAACTTTTGAATTTCTAAATTTAGTTCTAGCTTTTGTGTAAATATCACCTATTAGTAACGCTGGCCACGAGCGGTACCGCGCATCGGCGTAGAATCAGTTCGGACCGAGAGGAACGGTAGTATTACTTCGTCTGCGGAGCAGTACGGACATTTTCACTGCCGCTCATTTGCGCAATTGTTTATCTGTCCTAGAAAAATTATGATTTCGTCAGCAAAACGACCGCGGTCGGACAAACTTCGAAAATTTATTGCAGAAATTCCAGACTTAATATATGAAGGTGCTAAAATTAAATGTGTAATCTGTAAAATCCCGTTAATGTGTTGGTCCAGACAACATTGTCTACGACACGTAAATAGTGAAAAGCATGTCTCAAAAAGAAATTGCGCACGAGACAATGAAAAATGTATATTTAATTTATGCGTTACGTTTATTGCATGTAATATACCGTTTAATTTACTAGACAAGGAACCATTTATCTGCTTTTTGAATAACTATTCGGAGTGCAAATTACCAAGTCGAACATCGTTACGAAGAATTGTGCCATCTGCGCGCGAACATATTGAACAAAAAATAAAATCGGAGTTGAAAGATCAAAAATTGTGGTTATGTGTCGGCGAAACAATAGATCGGAAGAAACATTCTGTTCTTAATGTAATGGCACGCAAATTGGAACCTCGTCAATCGGCACCTTCAATTCTATTAGTCTCCAAACGAATACAACAGTGTACTGCCGAAGTAATTTCAAAGTTAGTGTTAAATACATTGGACAAGTTTGAACTTTCAACAAACCAACTCTTGATGTTAGTGAGTGATGGTGCTGCAAACATGCTTTCTGTAGGCCGGTCTCTTAAAAAGCATTCTGCTAATTTGATACACATTACGTGTAAAATTCATGCTCTCAATCTTGTGGCGGATAGTATCAGAAAATGTTATCCTGAGGTAGACGCTTTAATAGCGCATACCAAAGCAGTATTTGTCAAATCACCGAAACGTATTCGCGAATTTCTCAGACTGTGCCCCCGTATACCAGAGCCACCAGAACCTATTCTAACTCGTTGGGGAACATGGTTGCAGGCCGCGTTTTATTATCATAAATATTTTGACAATATTAAGAACGTGGCTTTACAATTCGATACAAAGGAAGCTACCGCTATCCAGAAAAGCCAGTCGAAATTTCAAGATAGTCAGGTTAAAATGGATTTAAAAATCATTCACGGCAATTACTTCGGGCTAGCAGATGCAATAGAAAAATTACAAAATCCTGCGGTGCCGTTAGAAGAATCTCTACAAATAGTGCAACATGTTCACGCACAGCTATGCGCGATTGAAGACGCAAAAAATGTTTCTGTTCTAGAAAAATTTGAAAGTGTTTTTGAGAAAAATTCTGATTTTAGCACATTAAGACACATTTGTGAAGGTGCGTCAACAGAATCGTTAAGTTATTTGAAAGATTATTTTTCTGACGCAAATATTACGTCACTAGATGTAGAACGTTCGTTCTCTGCATATAAACGCATTTTTCCTCATGCCGTACTAGTTTTGCCGAAACAACAGTTGAAACATATCTAATGTTGCAGATATTTAACAGACATTATTCACTTTGTGATTTCACGGAGGACTCTTAAAATGGTAAGTGTTTGAGCACGTGTTATCTAATTTTTATTTAAGAGATGAGCGAAATTATTTGCGGCAGCAAACATCTCTATTAGCAGAATAACTCCAGTGGAACGCGAGGCCTGGTCGACTCTACGCTACTGCGTGGTACCGCTCGTGGCCAGCTTTACCTATTAGTCTATCTTTTAAATTATTTTATCATCGCTTTATTGGCTTTACGATTAAATAATTTAATCTAAGTGCGATACAAAGGACGTCGTTATTTCCCTCGACCTAGCATGATTCTACATTCAAAATTATTCCTTCTTTTCTCTCCTTTTATAACATCACCACATTTGTGGTGGTATTTCCGTTTTCGTACTTCGTTGGGATATAATCTAACTCTGCCAATGGGGTGACCGTGACATCGAGTTTTACGGTTTATTGTAGTTTGTTCTGACATTGTTAAGACGAGTTAATTAGAAAGGCCGTCGTTATCAACGTTAATTATCTATGCATAGGAAATTTTTGAAGCGTCTGAATTTGGTCTTGGAAATTGCTTTCTTGCTGGCGATGAAGGAGAAGTTGTTGGCCGTTTTAATTAATAACTTGGAAATCAATTGCAACGAACAAATGATTTTTCTTTGAATTTCGTAAGCGAATAGATGAGTGGCACTGGTTTCTCCTTCCGTTCAATTTAAAGTTTTGATTTTGGGAGGGATGTAATAAAGACATGAGTTTGCCGATAATTCGTCATTGTTAGAAATAATTTCTTTTTCTTTTATTATATCTGCCATTGTTGCATTTTATTTCTTTTTTAGTCTGTCTCTTCTTTTTTAACTCCCGTCTTTGTTTCCCATATCACTTTGACCGTCTTATTCTCCGACATACGCACTAAGTGGTGAAACCATCTTAACTGCTGTGACTCTATTTTTTGAATTACGCTTTTCATTTTTTAGTTTTTCCGCCCAGTTTCACTTCTCGCTTTGTCCAATCTAGTCACCCTCTCAATTTTCCGTAAAATTTTCATCTCACAAGTCGTAATTTTGCTTTTTAGGTAGTTTATTAAAACCACACGATTCGCATCCGTAAATAAGTGTCGGCACCAGCACTGACTTTTCTAATTTCTCGTTTGTTGAAGAATGTCTTATATAACGTTCGATATACTGCATTTATATTGTTAATTCTGTTGAGAATTTCATTGTTCAATCTTCCTTGACAATTTGTTATCGTCCCCAATTATTTTAATTTTTTCACCTCTCTTAGTTTCGTCCCATTTATTTGTACTTCTAACTTATTCACTTGTTTGCAATTGTCATAATTTCTGTTTCTTGTGCATTTATTTTCAAACCAAATTTTTCCAGTACTTCTACTCATTTTCTGATTCTTTTTGCCAGCTCTCTTTTATTATTGGCGAATCGTATAAGGGCATCTGCATAGAGCAGCTCTCTGATTCCCACTGGCCTTAGTTTTCTATATTCCAAATGTATTCCTTATTTACTTGCTTTGATATATGGTCATGACTGTGATGAATACCTTTGAGCTAAGCCCGCTACTATTCATCTATTTTTTAAATTATTTTAATATTTTTAACAAATTGTTATTCACGTGGAAAGAATACTTAGTAGCAATAACCAAAAATTAATGCTAATATAGCTCATGGTATTGGTGGAATCATTCCCGGCAAAAACAATGTAGCAGAGAAAATAGCGCTAACACATGAACATGTTTCTGTCTACCCGGCGTCATCAGCATGGTTCTGAGCACTATCTTCTGCTGCTACAATTGCGTTTGCCTCTCGGTTTATGCTGCTAATCTCCAAAACAGCACTGAATATGTCTTTCGGCGACACCTATTGCCAAGAGACACAGTCACGCCATCTCAGAGGGTAGCAAGACAAACCGGAGTGTAGATGTCCACCACCTATCGGGCAGCTCTTGGGCTGCCAAACGCAAGGGGGCGTTGTGCCTAGGCACAGCGACATCTACACTTGCAAATGATTCCTCAGGCTTACCGTGATGTATAGAAATACACGTGGAAAGAAAGCCTAGTAACAATAACCAAAAATTAATGCTAATATAGCTCATGGTATTAGTGGAATCAAAAACAATGTAGCAGAGAAAATAGCGCTACCCTCTGGGACGGCGTGACTATGTCTCTTGGCGATAGGTGTCGCTGAAATACATATTCAGTGCTGTTTTGGAGATTAGCAGCATAGCGAGAGGCAAACGCAATTATAATAGCAGAAAATTGTGCTCAGAACCATGCTGGTGACGCCGGGTAGGCAGAAACATGTTCATGTGTTAGCGCTATTTTCTCTGCCACATTGTTTTTGCCGGGAATGATTCCACCAATACCATGAGCTATATTAGCATTAATTTTTGAAAATTGTTATTCATTAGTGTAAACATAATTGGTCAGGGAAAAAACCACGGACAGACTGAAACAAACTTCGAGCATCAGCTGATCATTTTAACGTATGCACATGTTATATACCTTTTGTTGGCTTATGCTAACAGATTTGTGCTAAATTTTATACTTCTTATTTAGAAGGTAAATGGAGATATGAACATCTATATTCAATATAGATGTTATTAAATGTAGCTTAAAATTAAAAGCACATATCGTACCAAAGCCTAAATCTGCCATAACACAACAAAACACCGAAGAACTAAATAATTTGACAGTTGCATGGCAGTACAACGCAAAACATTAAAATATATTCCTTTTACAAATTTCAGACCAGAAAAATACTTACTGATCTGTTTAGTTAATTAAATTAATGGAATGAAATAGTAAAATCGCTATAATTTAGGTAGTGCTTCAAAGAAAAAGGGAAGCCAAAACATTTAATTTCATCTTTAAATCATACATGTACAAAGAATGTGCTTATAACGATGTAATATCTGTAGTGAAAGGAAAACAGCCCGTTGGCGACCTAATAACGTCACACTATTCGCTGGTGATTTTAAAAATATGTAACCAAAAATAATGCTAATATAGCTCATGTTATTGGTAGGATCATTCCCGGCAAGAACAGTGCGAGCAGAGAAAGGAGAACGCTACCACACGGACATGTTTCTGCCTACCTGGGTTATCAGGCTACGAGCATTCACCTGTCTGCTGCAAGCACTGCGTCTATCCCTTCGGTTTCTGCCCCCAGTGTCGACAACAGCACTGAAAGTATCTCTCGGCGCCCCGATAGGTGGCGGGCATCTGCACTCCGGTGTGTGTCGTCATGGTCTAGGACGGTATGACTGTGTTTCTTGGCGTCGAGAGATACTTTCAGTGCCGTTGTGGAGACTGGGGGCATAAACCAAGAGGTAGACACAGTGCTTGCAGCAGGCAGATAAATGCTCGTAGCCACGCTAATGACGCCAGGTAGGCAGAAACATGTCCGTGTGTTAGCGTTCTCCTTTCTCGGCTCGCACTGTTCTTATTATATATTATATATTAGCATTATTTTTGGTTTTGTTACTGGCATTTTCTGAAAATAATGGAATTTAAAAGAATATTTTTTGAAAATCATTTATATTCCTAAATAATTATTACATACAACTTCGAAAGTAAATAAAATGCCCTTGGAATAAGTATTAGTGGAGTTACGATGTAATCGATGTTTTCGTTTATTAGTTTGTTGAATAGCCTGTTAGACAGATTTGTACGCTAAATCATTTTCATTTTTTTTTACTTTCACACAATTTATTATTTTAACTTTCTAGGCAAATTGTGTTTGTAATGCGTGTAAGTGACACATCAAAACAGCCGAATAGTGTCACCTATACACGCATGTCTAATGTGCCACAATTAGCAGTGAAAGTAGGTTATAGATTTATATATATACGGTTACTGAAGCATTTAGAATCAATGAAAACGTTTTTCCGTCTTTGTTAGTTTATTTATTTTTTGCTAACTGACTATAGACCTAACAAATTGCATTCTTAGTAATATTATATATTGTATTGGAATGTATGATTGTTTCTGATAACAATGGAATAGTTACAACAGTAAGAATGTTTTTATTCTCATTCATAGTTTGGATATAATTTTTTGAGCTTTTATTAGATAAATCCGGCGCATCCACCAAAGGTTTACTGCGTAATTATTGTAACTTATAGTATTAATTGTCTCTAATTAATTCTACTGTAAGTAATTTTTTGCGCAAAAAAATGTGCATGTGCTACCCAGTCGTAGTAAACCCATAGGTTGCGTTTTGCATTAATAATGTAATCATAAAGAACGCAAGTTTTCTACGAATGAAACGCACGTATGACTTCTATAATTGAAAAGCTGATTTCTCTTCTGTTTGTCTAATTTCAGATCCTTCCTTTTCTTTCTGCGAAATGGCGAAGCGCTCTTTGAAATTTGAATCAGAAAATGCTTCGGAGGGCGTCAATACCCGTGTCCCGTACATTACCGTTTTTGTTCCTTTTCGCGTACAATGCCATCGCGTTCAAATCAAAGTTGGCGAGACACCGTTATAGGTGTGAAGCTGTCGACGTTCATGCACACATACGTCCACGCACACACACAAGCACGGAATCGACTACTACAATAACAAGCGCAAAAACACACCTCCAAGCAACTCATCTAACCTTTCACGTGATATTTGAAATGGACGCGCCGTTTCCAACAGGACGACCACGGTGAGTCAAATATTAATAGTTGGCCTAGTTTTATATACAGACCGTCATCATGTTCCGTCCATGAACTTTCGCGAAACGGCAGTTTTTACGCTTTGTTTTCTGGGTTTTTTATTATCACTTCGTTGCCTATTGAATTCGCTTCTTTCGTACTTTATTTCTTGTTGTTCACTTTCCGTCTATATATATGGCTATTTTACGGTTTGTTACCCGGGGATAACTTTCGCGTACTTTTTATTAATGTTGCACGTTACAGTTGCATGTTGTAGAATTGCTGATTTGTTACTAAAAGAATCATGCGAAGAATTTTCTAAGTTAGAGATAATAATGACGCAGTAAACTGCATCTAAACTATTTGGTTTCATACAAGAGCAGCTTATGAGATTAAGTGTAGGAGTACTGCAGTCGTTCTACTCCTTATTGCCGTATTTTGCAAAAAAGTCGTGTAATTCATCAAGTTATAACTAAGAATTGTACGAAAAATTGTATATGCATCAAAAAGTGACACAAAAATGTAAAATATGGAAAAATGGAAATAATGAGTTTTGAAAGTATAAATTGGTTATACGTTTGTAACAATCGCGGGTACTTGACTATAAAGTTTCCCTGCCAAATGAATACAACACCTCTGAGATCTGGTGAAGTATATGGATATGTTATATGAAAATGGTAGGAGCATCCCTGTAGAACCTATGTTTTACGCTAACATGAAACCATTTTTTTTAAATCCATAATGGGTCAAAAAGTCTACTTCCACACAAAATTTCAGAAGTTCATCTCAATTTTCAAGACGCACTATGATTATATTTCGGGGTCGAAAATAGCAAAATTTTATCAGGGATTTTTTTATTAAAAATCTAACTTCACCACTAAATTCAGAAGGTCCTAAAATGGTATTAACCAAAATTTCATTCAAATATATTTATTCACTGTCAATGTCACTGCCTGTATTTGACTTGATCTAGAAATTATTAATTTCGTCATAGTCTACTTTGGATTTTATTTAAATCACGTATTTTTGGACAATTACCATTAACAATTGAAACATTTTTTTAAGATGCTGCAATATAAAAATGCACTAAATAAAAGTAAAGCCAGCTCATTTAAGAAACCAATGTAGCTAGTAGGTATTATTTATTTCCTTAAAATTTGTAGTTTGGTAGATGTATTATATTCACTTTTGTAATTGTAGTTAGATTTTTAAAAGATTTGTTTACAATGTTGTGGCATTTAATAATAGATTCAGTTAATTTTTAGTTGTTTTCTTTTTATAAATTTGGATCTGCCTTGGTCAATAGATGTTGTAAGAAACGCATTTACGAAATAATGAACTCTAAAGCTTGAACATGATTCTCTCATAACTTTTTTATTAATAAATATATTTGAATGAAAATTTGGTTAATACCATTTTAGGACCTTCTGAATTCAGTGGCGCAGTTAGATTTTTAATAAAAAATCGCTAATAAAATTTAGCTATTTTCGACCTCGAAAAATAATCATAGTGTGCCTTGAATTTATTGAGATGAACTTTTGAAATTTTGTGTGGAAGTAGACTTTTTGATCCTCTATGTACTAAAAAAATTGGTTTCATTTTAATGTAAAATATAGGTTTCACAGGGGTGCTTCCATTTAAAATGGGTCATACTGTATAAATAATTTTAGATATTCCTTAGTCGAATTAGTTTTTAGTGTGAATCATATTGGACCTTGGAGAATTCTCTTACATTTTTGCCACTTGTTACTCTCAGAAAGTGTCTAAAAACAATAACCAAAGACAATGCTAAGTGCGGACAGTGATTCGATGCCTTCGTGTATTATCCTAGCATATTGTGTACATTGTACTATGCAACGGAAATACACGAAGAAATCGAATCGTTGTTCGCGCCCTCCCGTTTACGTCATCACCCACCGTCACTCACGGCAAACGCAGTGTGAGAAGAGAAAGCGTTAGCAAAAGGACATGTTTCTGCCTACTCGGTATCATCAGCTTTGCTCCAAGTGCTTATATCACTAATTTCCAAACCAGCAAGCAATATATCTCGGGGCGGCATATAGTGTCGATAGATATAAGCCGTGCTGTCTAGAAAACAGCGACAATAGCCGGCTGTAGACGCCAAACCAACTCTCGAGAAGCTCCTGGGTTGCTAATCACGAAATGGCAGCACATAGTTCTAAGGTATCTGCACATGCTAGTGATTCTGGCGGATTTGTTTATTGTTTTTAGTCACTTTCGTGATGTGTCTTAAAACGTCATGGTAAGCCCGTCGGTATCACTTGCATGTGGAGACATCATAGCACTGTGTTCTATACGGTATGGCTTGTATTTGTTGGCATCGGGAGGTATACTACTTGCTAGTTTGGACGTTAGCGATATAAGCCGAGAGGCAAATAGCTTTGTGAAGTAGAGAAGCACCCGGAGCACCGGTAATGACGTCGAGTAGGCGGAAACGTCTGTTTGCTGGTGATTTCTCTGCTTACATCAATACCATGAGCTATATTAGCATTATCTTTGATTAGGTGTTACTTTGACAAAGAATTATACATCACCTGGATAATATAGAAATTTAAGCACCATGACTGTGCTTTGATATTTGGAATTCACCAAGGATATTTTTGGTCTGCACGCATTAATTCCATTTTCTATTAATTAAATAATTCCTAAATAATGTCAGCGCGGTTAAATATATTTTCTGCCGTATGCGGTAATGCAGAATATTTGACTCTATTGAACTGAAACCATTAATTAAGAAATCTATTGATGAATATCCTTCTGTTATTAACTTTATCCTGGAACTATTCTAAACAGTTTAATATGCACATTGTTAACATTTTCAACGTATACATCATCTAAGTTATAACTAGTTACTCATACATTTTACAGTTATGGTAATACATTATATAGTTTACCCTGTGTTTCTACTATAATCACAATAATTATTATATGTGATAATAACTAATTTTTCAGAATTTAGTTTATTGTCGTAATATTAATTGTTGTGAACAATAATTTCGAGATAAAAGAAATAAAAAGGCTCCAGTTTTTCTCAAATTTGAATTTTTAGCACAATTAAATTAGATGGATGTTTCAGAAGTAATAGGTTATTGATATCCCAGAAAGCAAGACAATTGTTGTAGCTGGAGAAAGGTCTGTAATTGTAAACGCAGAAGTTTTAACATTATACTTATTTTCTGATTTACCAGAATCCTCTATAATTTAAATATTTGTTTTAAATTCCTTGTAGCCCCATTACACATTCGCCTACTTAGTTTTTTTATAAATCGTTTCAGTATATCCAATACCCACACTGCTTTTTCCTTATTTTCAATTAAACCAATTAGATTTAACGTCTTTAAAATGTAAAGCTAGCTTATTGTGAGAGGTTTTAACGATGACAAAAATTGAGTGTAATATAATAGGAACGTCGTTGTAGGCGCACTCCCACCCTACAAGTTAATTAAATTTGCGAATTCGTGAATGATGTGAACACAATAACGAACCTGTTTTGTTATTGCTGTTCCAGTTCTTTGTAAATTAAGTAGCAAAGTTTGCTTCCAATTGTGAAATATTAAAGAAAACGTTTTAGGTAATTGAAAGTCAAAAAGAACGCACACAACTGCAAAATCGTTTGTAGTAATTGTAAAATAGAAATTTAGACTCACTCATTATTCAACAATATATACGGTAAGTTAAACAATATAAAAATATGTACGAGGGTTGCCTTTTATATTTCGGGAATAGAAAACAAAAAAAGAAATTAATCATAGCAAATGGCTTTGTTGTTTTTCAAAATAGTCTCCATCAAGAAGTATACACTTTTGCATGCGCTTGAACCAATTTTCGAAGCACTTTTGCCACTCCGAAGGAGGTACCTCCAAAACATGCATTTTTAACGCATTAACCACTTCTTCCGGCGTTGAAAATCGTTGACCCCCGTATTTAAACAGTAAATTTTTTTTGGGGCTTTAGTATTCTGGGGTGCCCATATTAGTTATAAAGTATATTAGGTAGTAAATAATTTTCTAATGTACAGGGTACTCCAACCTTCTGGAATTGTAAAATATAATAGACGTTGTAGAGTATCTGCCATGAAAATATTTTCGTATATACAGGGCGATCGATAAGTGGACATCCAAGAACTTTGTTACTTTAAATAGAACATCCTGTGTATCATTAGTAGAGCCCGGTAACAGGGAGCCGTGCCATAGTCGTACCAGCCTAGTATACAAAAACAATAGTAAGAAAATAGAAAAAAATAACAGAACTAATACATAATTATAATATGTGAAAAGTAGTGAAACACTCATCCTTTTCAGCAGCCTTGGCTACGGAACAGTAAAACTAGAAGCACCATTATCAGTATTAACATCATATGGATAAGACTGGCAAAAAGTTGACACCATTAAATGTGTTTCCACAGTTGTCTCGGTGAGCGATGTTCGCCGTGGTGAGAAAATGAGTTTATATTTTGAAAAAGAGCGTTCAACATCTACCGATGTTATACATGCATGATTAAAATACTCTTTGTACTTAGTCAGTGGATTATTCGATACATCATCACAAATTTGTTTTAGTGTGCTAAAATCGGGATCTTTCTGTAGCACACTCTCGAACTTTTCTAAAACGCGATTATATTTTGCGTCATGTGTAGTCAGTAGCCGTGTATGCACTCCGTCCATAATTTGCAGAGACTCCAATAATGATAACGATCTATTTTGTAATTGGGCTATTGCGTCAGCTAATCCTTTATAGTAGCTACGAATATGTTTTAAATCTGTTTCAACGGAAATATTTTGAAGTTTTGACTGGCTTTCCTTAATAGCTGCAGCTTCGGCAGGATTGAATTGTGCAACAACAGCTTTTACTATTTTGAAATGTTCAGCATAATAAAAAGCTGCCTGTAACCATGTTCCCCAACGTGTAAGAATTGGCTCCGGTGGTTGACGAATACCAGGACACTCTGTGTGAAATGATCGTAGGCGTTTGGGAGATTTCAAAAACACTTTTTTGTGCTTGCTATTAATGCATCTACCTCAGGAGAGCATTGTCGAATGGTTTCTGCCACAAGATGTAAAGCATGCACTTTACACGTAACATGTAAACACTTGCAACTATGTTCAAGAAGAGAACGGCCTACCGAACGCATTATCGCTGCGCCATCGCTCATAAACACCAACACTTTATCTTTTGAAATTTGAAATTTTTCCAACGTACTAAGTACAATCTTCGTAATGGCTGCAGCAGTACACTCTTGTCTAGTATGCGTACCATAATATTTACAATTGATTTTTTTACAGTCTGTTGTCTCGCCAACACATAACCAAAGAAACTGTTTTTTCAATATACGTTTCATTTTCTTTTCCACGTGATCGCATACAAATGCAACATGCTTACGTGCCGCTTTTTCCGTTGGCAACTGCAACTCGGGATTGTATTTGTCCCAAAAGTCCTTAAACGGTTGTTTATCGAGTAAGCCTAGTGGCAAATTACAGTTTATCAACATAAGAATTACATAAAAAAATGCACTTCTCGGTGGCATGCCCAATTTTCGTTTTCTATGCTGTGCGGAATTTACGTGTCTTGTACAGTTACACTTCTTATTTGACATCAAATGTATTTTGCACACTTTACAAATTATCTTACTCCCGTTGTAAAACAAATCGGGAAAGTCAGAAATAAACTTATTTACTATGTCTTGAAAGGGTCGTTTTTTAGCCTTCGACATGTTCACTAAAAACTACAATTAATAACTACGTCTGTATCAATAAAATCAACACGCCTTATCCGCTATCCAATGCTAAACTGAACTGAGTGATGATGATTTGTCGTGCCGTATCATAATCGACCAGCTCTCCCCGCCCACCTAAACACAGTCACACCGCCGCTGCGATTGCTCTCCAGTTACGGGGCTCTAATCGTTAGTGTACTTCAGTTTTTCCATCTAGAAATAAACCAACATCATATGGGTCTCACATGTCTATTTCTAACAGATTCAATTGACCAAATCTATTTCTTATAAAAAATCCAAAATGCAATACATTTTAGCGTGAATCTTTATAAGATTAAATTGCATATTTGGCTTTATCTAGATATAGTATCAGTACGCCTCCGAAATATAAAGGAATCTGGGTATTGAACATCAAGCTCTGCTAAAATCAAACATTGGAAATGGAATTTTTTTGAACAGCACCATATGTATTGAGGTGTTTTAAATAACGATTACAAATATTGAATAGGGAGATAGTCTGTGTTCCGTTTATTATAAGTTTTTCACTTACAAGGATTAAATTTCTTTTTAAAATTACTTACAGTTAATGTTGCGGGTGTATTATATATGTGTGTGTGTGTGTTCCTTTTCTGAGTTTCCTCTATTTCAGTAGTTAATGACCAATATCCTCTTGGGATAATCCTTTTGGTCGTCTTCTTGATTAAATTTTCTTGATTGTTTTTTCAAATTGTTTTTGCTTGATTAGATGCTCTTGATTATTACTTGTAACTGTTTCCGTTTCACTCTAACAGTTCTTCAATACTTTAGAGTTAATAAATCTCAGCAACGTTTAGGTTTTGAAATACAATTTCTAGATTCATCAGTCGAAAAACATATTTGTTTACTGTCAGAATTTTCGTGTCTCACTTTTTGTTTATCGGTTGTCTGGGTACTGCCAATCTAACAACTTGATATTGTAAATTTAGTTGTACTGATGATGGATTACGATGTTACAGATGACGTAATGGATTTTGTTTGTTGATTTCCAAATACAGTGCGTTTATATGTGTGTTTGTGTCATTTTTTACAAATTATGTTTCAAAACGTAAAATACTTAAAATAACGCGGAACTTTGATTATCCTCTGTAACACAACATTAATGGAGTCTTTTTTTTTAAATAAAAGATTAATAATATAAATGATCAAAATGCCGAAATTCGAATACTTAATCTGAAATAATTCGAATTCCGTAAATGCTCGGTCAAATTTTAATATTTTATGAATTTTAATATAAAATTGATTTAAATGAGTACAGTAACGTATACACGCTTGCTCTTCATGTGGGATGTCCCACTATATATTTTTTCTGTATACAAATTATAGGAAATTTATGTATATCTCTAACACATTTGTGTCATGATGCATATGTTTAATAATCCAAATAAAAGAGATATTTACAGTTAAACGTGAGGTTTGCATTTGGATATTGCATCTAAGCGGTTTCTGGTGTTAGTATTGTGTGGTTACCATGACAACAGCTAACAAAAGGTACTGATGTTGACGTTTTTTAACGTTGATTCAATAGATTGAGCCTAAGCGAAGAGTCAGGTAATAGATATGATTTATGTATTAGGAAAAGTGAAAGGAGTGGTGTATTTTAACTAGCAAGATGCTAGAACGATGACGATAATCGAAAATACTTGTCAAATTAAAGCTAAGACTCGATTGTATTGAACACATTCATTCTATTGATGTAGAGATTAAAAAAAGATTTATAGTATTAATGTATTGCTCTTTTTAGCGAAAAAGAACGAGAGAGACAATATTCTAATAAAAATTTATGCGCACTAGCAGTAAGTCGTAAATGCAAATATGTCGGCATAAATTTGAAAACAAAATAAAAAATTAAAAATTTCACACAATTTCATTACACTATGAACAAACTTAATAACTTTTATTGTAATAAGTATAAGCTGTCTACTTATTTATATATCTACAGTGAACTTGATGAAATTGTCTTAAAGCATACTAATTGTTACACTACGGAATGCTTGCGTTATCCTTAACTTCATGTATAAATCACGTAATAAATCATGTATTAAGCCTTTTTTATGAAATTCGTTTCGCAGGTAGCTACTTAAGCTTAAGATTTTGAATCGACAGTTTAAGAACAATATCAGTACGTTTTGTTTACTGCTGTCATAGTAACCAAACAATATTAATTTATTTTGAGTATTATACATATATTATCTGAAAAATTTGGTCTCCTACCATTTACACAACAGGCGCAATTCTATAATTCCAGATGGTTGGGACACTCTATAAACTAAAGTAAAATATACAGAATATATATCTCGACTGTTATCGAAATTTTGTTCCTCCAGTTTGATCAACCTCTCTTTAATTAGTTTAAATTTTGCTCGGAGATACTGTAAAGGTCACGAAAAAAGGTTAACTGAATCTAGGCTAAAATCTAGATGTGATTAATTATCTTAATTACTAAGAATAATAGGCGTATACCAAATTGTGATAAAGTTGTACAAGTTACAGCTTAAACGTTCTAAATCCTGCATAGCTATTAAAGTTTAATGCTTTAACTTTGAAAATTATAGGAAAGAATGAATATCGCGTCTTATAACTATAGAACTTGAAATTAATTATACTAAAAGTTACAGGAATTATGTAACATTGAGGTGATAATATTTCACCAAGTTTGCAATGCGAGATCTTATTTTATATTTTGCATCAACAGGGGTGCATCTGCAGGAGAGCAATGAAGGACATTGCTAAAAATTAAATTGGTATTTTATTAAAAAAAAATTATACACGGTGCTCCGAAAAATAACGCGTAACACTCGTGTTTCATTTTATATTTGTCTTTGAAAAAAACGTCATCTTGGATCTTCAATACAGAAAATGTCAAAATGGTAAAGTAAATTCTGGGTTTACGAAATAGCCTAAATTCATATAACCTTTTCGGGTATTAACATATATATTGTAGTGGGATGTTTCAACGTGAATAGCGTATGTTAAATTCATTATAATTCATATTATATCAAAATTCGCCGAGAATAGATTTTAATAGTGTTTAATGCGGAACTTGAATTATTTCCGATTAATATTCGAGTTCCGACATTATTGATTATTTATATTATCAATCTTTTCTTAAAAAAATACTCAGTTAATGACTTGATGTTACAGAGGAGAGTCAAAATCTCAGTTTATTTTAAGTTATTTATATATTAAAGACATTAATTGTAAAAATGACACAGATACACACAAAAATCACATTGTATTTGGAAATGACCGTTAAAATCCTTTGCGTTACCTACGACACCGAATTGGAAGTTCAAAACATCAAAATTAAAATATCAAGTCATTAGATTGGCAATGTTAGGGACGACGAGAAAAAAGAGAAGTCAGCAACCAAAAACAATTCTGACAGATAATAACATCTTTCCGATTGACTTTTAGAAGTTTGAGACAAGAAAGTTAAAACATCGTGAAAGTCACCAGTGCAAATATATAGAAAACATTTCAAGTGAACTATAAATGATATATGATCAATACATATCTGTGCGAGTAAGTTCTCGATTTCTTCGTTTCGGTGATAACACAGCTACTCTTCTTATTGTATTACGTGAGATGATTATCGACCCAATACCGTCAAATTCTCGTGTACGTTTCATAGTTTTATTGCATAACAGCGAGGATATCCCTGTATTCAATCACTGATCGTTTCATGTAGCTCAAAAAGAAGGTAGTTCGAATGCTTTCGAAACGTCAACACAGACCTTGTCAGGGCAAAGGTGAAATGCCAAGAATCTCAGGACTATCTACGTGCATTATATTCGCGCAAATCTTAGAGGGATAGCACTTGCATGACATCTGCTACTGCTGTTGATAATTAACTACTTTTCAAACAAATATGGCAAAATAACTGACAGCATGGCTTCAGGGAAGGAAAATCTACTTCAACTGCTCTAATACATTTTTATAATGAATTAATGAAAAAGGTAATCCCTATTTTTAAATCTGGAAATAAAAACGAAATTAAAAATTGTAGACCAATATTTGTAATTTTCCGAAAATATTTGAGGTTATGCTCTATAAGCCAGTTTATAATCACGTTGTCAATCAACTTTCCATTCACCAGCGCTTCATTCAGAGCCGATAAACTGCTACAAATTTATGCTTCTTTGTACACTTTGTATCTGATGTGTTGGACGAAGTTGATACAATATACACAGACTTCACCAAAGCGTTTGACACTGTTCAGCATGGCTTAGTCTTACATAAATTAGATAGTTTTGGTGTTTCTTCAGATCTGATTGAAGTTTTCAATCATATTTATCTGAACGTACCAATTATGTATGTTGAATACCGTGGCATTACATCTTACAAGTATACACCACGAACTGGCGTACCTCAAGGCTCCGTGTTAGGACCGTTATTTTTTTACATGTCGATGACATGTAAATTGAATTCTGATGCCTTACTAGAAACACAAAATTTTTGGGTAATAACGCGCTTATAAGTTTTTTTTTAATGCATTTATTAGATCTGAGCTTGAATATTTTCCCCATTTTATCAACAATTTCAAATTCATCAGAAGATCAGTTGATAATGAAAGAAGAACCGGTTTCTGCAATTCTACTTATAGTATCCGTTTTACTGTGGTCTAAGAGATCCTGTAATAAAATTTCTGCAGACGATAGTTCTGCAGACGGTTGATGCATATTCATGCAACAAGACCTAAGCGAAATCGAAATATCTTAAAAAGGCACTTTAATGCGCCTATCAAATTTTAGTATGTTATTAGGGAATGTTCAAGCTATATTGTAGTTATTTAGTTTAAATCGGATCTGCCCTGAAAATTTTTGTGGTTCAACATAAATTTAAATTATGACATAAAATCTTCAATAAAATCAACTACATACTTATTTTCTCTATATGTATAGACTTATTTAAGTTTGTCTCATATGTATATATAACATGAAAATACATACCTTGAAGAAGTTTTCTGTACAGTTAAACTTTTGATTCAAACGCTTTATAACACACAATCACAGGTTGAGAGTTGGTAATATAATGAACGAACGCTTGTATCTGTTTGGACGCTACAAGAAGATCTGTGTTTGGGAGCAGCTAGCTGAACGAAAATACCTTCTATCTGCTCGAAATTCTGGGAAAACATGCATCATCTATTTTTCTAAGTACCTGCAAATTCTGTTAAGAATGCTATTACTTTTATAAATATCGATTTTTGGCCGCTTTTCGAGTTTTCTGGCCCTCTGTGCATCGCTGGGAAAAGTGTATAGACTTACAAGGAGATCATGTTAGTTTGGAAACTTTTCAGACTACCCTCGTATTGTACCTAATGGAAACTATTACTATTATGATATTCATAAAGCAAATTTTGAGATCCTCTAACGTTGCGGCCCATTTAAAATAAATGTCGCCACACTGGGCTGAAAAGGATTAAACGGCGCGGCGTCTTGAATTAATTGCAGAAAATAATTTAAGAATTCCCTCATTTCAGGCTATTCGTTTTTAAAACCTGATGTTACTTATAACTATTGAAAAGTAGGCTAAACATATTCAGCAGCTATAATTAACGGTGGTAATTGATTTTAACCGTTGCTATAAATACCACAACGGTTATTCAGCTAGAAATCACGAATAACCTTCTATCAGGGTTAAGAGGGCAGCGATATTCACCTGCGCTATTTTATCTCGCACAGCCTTAAACTGTTAGCGTTATCTATGATGTTACACGCCCGACCTGCCGTTAAACTTCTAGAGCTTCTTTTTTGAATATGAAGACCCTTGTTTATGACGATAACCGCGGTTACATTAACTTTAATACATAGTTGGAAATTTATCGGGAAGCTATGTGTTTGGAACTTTGTTTTCGCCTCGATAATGACTTTAATGGTTAATCGAACTCAATTCCGCGTAAATACGGGAAACTTGGAAGTTGTTTCGCTTCTGCACATTCCACGTTATCCTGTAGTATGTATTAATTGAATGTGTACGTCGATATTAGTTCACGTTAAGCAATTATTTGTTCCGGCATTATTGTGCAACGGAGAGCGCTTAGAAGGAATGATAATATACAAAATAATAAATTGGAGCCAATAGATAAAGTTTAACGTTCTTGATGCTAAA
The DNA here is from genome assembly GCA_029619315.2 of Dynastes maya. Taxonomy (NCBI): domain Eukaryota; kingdom Metazoa; phylum Arthropoda; class Insecta; order Coleoptera; family Scarabaeidae; genus Dynastes; species Dynastes maya. Next base: position 32,076,823 of record JAROYE020000006.1, on the reverse strand, counting down.
ATACTGTAATTCTGACGACAAAGTAATGTTGAGAAGTATAACGTGCTTGATAAATGACAACTTGACACATTTGAGAAATAAGAACATGGAAATACATAAGAATAAGCCAAAAATTCTATAACAAAAATTCACAGGTACAGCTCGAAGAGAGATCTGGAGGATGCAGTGTTAGAGATGTAGGACCAAATCTACCTCTCGACAGCATACCAAAACATTTGACTGAGGTCATTGAAATAAAGAAGATAATTCCCAAAAGTTTCCCAAATTTTAATGAAGCGCATGGACATACCCAGTTGCAATAAAACACCCCTACGTGCAGTTGTATACATCCTTTCTGTGTTAGTATGCCAAGTGGCGTAATTGGAACTAGAAACGTTATTCGTTGGTGACAAATTCTTCATTGTTGTGCGAGTTTTTGAAGGAATTATTATTATTATTAAGCTTTGCATTAAATTCGGTATGACTGCTACAGAAATACACGAAATGTTAAAGCAAGCATTCGAAGACGACGCTCTGGGCCAAACATAAACTTGCGGTTAGTTTAAGTAGAGGGCGCCTTCGACAAGACATCGATGGCTTCAATTAACCGGTTTTTAAGGAACCAGAATATAAACTATTCAACGAGCAGATGGGTTGACTGCATGGTACGAAGCACAGTAGTCCATGCCCAAATGTTTGATAAAAGTATCATCCTGAGAACTATTAGGGGGTGTCCTCAGGGAAGATTATTATTACCACTGTTGTGGAGCTTGGTCGTGGCTGGCCTCATTAGGGCATTAAATGACCAAGAAATATTGAAGCTGGGATTTGCTGATGATTGTTATTGGGTTCAAAAGGATATTCCCTGGCATATTCGCAAGCATTTTGCGTAATGAGCTGCGAAGATTGGAGGAATAGTGCTTTAATGGAGGACAGTCAGGTAATCCACAAAAACCAAAGTTGGTTGCATTTACCACCATAAGGAAATTCAACGGCCTACACAGCTGTTCTGGCGTTGCAGTAGAGGTAAAACCTGGGCATTAAAACCAACGACGATCCATTGGCTATACACCATTTTGATGACGCCAACGATTACTTACAAAGTAGTAGTCTAGTGGGGAAGAATGGAAATGTCTTCAGTAGTGAGATCTCCCATTGCTGTGCAGCGGCAAGCACTGCTGTGAATGACTGAAGCAGTGAACAGCACACGAACGGCTTCCTTGAAGGCCATACTGGATCTCCCCCCGCTGCACAGTGGGCCAGATAAACGGTTTAGGGCGACATAAATCAAAACTTAAAGCATTTCCTAGGAATACAATTGAATGCTTTCATACTTGTCATATAACCAATGTAACTGGTAGTTTTCCTAATCATCCCAAAATCTGTTTCAGTTTGTTACAGACTTTTGAATCAGTATGTTCTAGACTCTCCGATGTGTGCAGATTTCGATTAGTGAATTAACGTATTAAGGTATTATTGTTTGTTGAATGTAAAATGGCTGAAGAAGCTTTGGGTAACTATATTATAAATATGTAGTCTTTTATTAAATGAAATAGTTTTTTTTTACATAAAAATAAGGTTTAGATAAAATGTACAAACGCCAGATATTCCAGTATCATTTGGCACACCCTTACATAGAGAAATTGTGGATACTGACGAGGGCGCAATAAGTTCTTCCGATAGCGATTATTGACTCTTAGTAATAATAAATGTATATAAGTATATTAGTATTGGAGCTGTTGGAATATTTTATAAAATGCTTGAGTACTTCTAAAAATACCTTTGCATTCATCCATCCACTAGGGGTAGCAGGCCCCAATGTACCAGGTGGAGCGCCTCGAATCATGTGTTCTTTAAAGTGAGTTTTCCGAAATACCATTGCTGGAGGTAAGTATTGGCCTGTAGCATTTATTTATACAACAAGTTGTAACAAGGATACCCCTCTCCACTTGTTACCTTGTTTACCCGCTTAACGCCTTTCACTGCTACTACTTTTTGGGGCTTTTGAACTTGCGTAAATAGTTTTTAAATTCCGAAATAATACCAATACACTGTGTCGATTTAAATACGTTGCACGGGACAAACTACATCCTTCTGGTTGTTAGTGACAGTCGATCATGTCGTTCGCGAAAGCTTCGAAACCATTTTAGCCTCGCCATTTTATTGTCATGCCATCTGCTAGGAATTTTCTTTTTGTTTTCAAGAGCCATTTCATAGGAAAGTTTTCAACAATCGATAACCGACAGTCCACAAAACATTTGTGAACAATCTATTATGTATTTCTCAAGGGAGGCTTCTTCTGCGACACTAAATATTTTATTCACACTATAATTGGGAGACATTCGTCGTCGATAAATTCCACCTGCTTGGCTTTTTTAACGTAGCCAGCCAATGTCTGAAATAAGATACCTTTTGAAGCAACTACTTTTCTTAGACTTCCGCCTTTCATAACAAGATTGACTGATTCTCTCATAGTTTCTCCTAAACAATTACCAATTTTGCTTCCATATTTGATCTGAAGAAACAGTAGTTCAGTTTGAAAATTACAGTAATATATGTATATGTCCAACACTGAGAAACTCTCTTACTGTAGGACAAGGCGGGTTGTCTCATTGTTGGACAAACATGGTAGATAACCATTTTGTGTCACAGCTCATGTAAAAAATGCATAACCACATAAATAAGATAGATTTGAAAATTACATAGTTAAAACATACATTTATGTTGATCAGCTCACAAAAACACCTTTTTATTTGCTGTGTTCAACGTCAGATACATCAATGTCCGCGGCACAAAAAGTAACAAAGTAACATATTTTTTTTTCTATTACATTCTTTTTTCTGAAAAGCCTTCATTTTTGTAGTTTAAAATATGATTTTTTAGGAGTAATAATGTATTTCTTTGTAAACGTGCTTGTTTATAATAAAAATTAAATGTTTTAAATTATTTATAATAAGTCTCAATGAGAAATGAAGTTATTTGCTTTGTACAATAGTTTTGTCGCCCTAGTCCGGTTAGCTGGCTCACTGTGCGCTGAAGCTTTATGTGAAGGCGGAGACCATGGCTACGATCCTTAGATTCAAAGCTAACAATTGATGACAACTCATTATTGGATGGCACACTGATACTACGGGGACGGTACTGGACAAGCCTTTGTTACAAATGCTCACGGATAGTGTGGAATCTGAAATTGTTTTTACTTTTGCTCTAAAGAACAAATTTTAAGGAAAGAACCACTTGCAACAATATATAATGTACATCAATTTATCCCTTAAACAAACTTCATCTCACCCTATATTGCGTTAAGCCTACTTTAAACACATCAAGTTCGCATATTGATTTCTGTGATTTCAACTATACATACACAGCGCTGTGTACATTAAGTTTAATGAGTGTAACTATACGATAACGTGACTAATTTTAACATGAACGCTGCATACGTCGTACTGTATATAGAACACAATTACGCGTTCAAGGGCGGTTAACAGCGGTACATGAAAAAAGTTTATCACAAGCAATTATGCTAATAATTTGGAAATAATAGAACAAAAAAGGAACTGAGGTAATAAAAGAGGATAGCGTTGCTTACGTAAATTTACTATTTAATTTATTTAGTATACATTACATTCACCACAGCGTGATGGCCTATTAGACGTATATTATGTATCTGAAAGTAATGAAAATACTTATTTCAAGTTTTGGCGGGCGATATTGTAGATACAGATCCATTTTATAAAAATATTTTCATTTTCGTTGCAGTTTTGATTAAATGGAATTTCAACTTTCTTATAGAATATTCTGTATACTGTAGATTGTTGTGATAGTCCTCTTGTGATTGCAAGTTAAAGAATATACAGCACGTCAAGGGTCTATATTGTACAAAGTTTGAAAAATTAATATTTTTCAGAAAATTTTGACGGCTGTAAATTGTAACAGTTGTAACAGTTTAAACATCAATACCTCTAGTTTGACATTAGCTATGTGCATAGATCTTTATAATCATGAATAAGTATCAAAAATGGTAATGCAGTGTGTTCCTAAAATGTAGTTCAAACACGGACAAATTCAAACAGAAGAAAGTAAATTCTTTTAAATTGTGATCTCTTGTTTTTGTAGTATTTCTGTCATTAATAAGATTTTTAAAACCTATTTGCATGACTACTACCAAGGCAAGGATATTGATGTTTAAATTGTAGCTTGCATCCGTAAAAATGTTAATAAAAAAATTTCTCGTCTTATACCCATGATGCCTAATCATGGAGTCTATAACACAGTAAATGTTCCATTTGAAATAAGAAAGTTGATATCTGTTTCCCATTAAGTAAAGAGTGCCATGAAATTGAGTATACTTTTAGAAAATAAATCTTTATCCATAATAATGATAGCAAGGACTTTAGGGTAGTATGGCAAAACAACACTATTCTCGGCACACTCCGTACCACACAAATTATTAATTATCTCGGAAAGGCCCCTTCGAAGACACGTGGGTCATCATCTTCAGCCGCGTACCGATTGATGTGAGAGAACATATATTAAATATATATATTCTTCAAGAAAAAATATATACAGTTACCCACTTTTGCCTTTTAGATTAAAAAGCAAGTTAAAATAAGGAGAAAACGCGGAAAAGGCCCTTATCACCACGAAACGCAAGATATATGGCCATCCCACTCTAATAAAAATAAAAATCAAGTGAGACAACGGTTATGTCTTTTCTATCTGTCAACTTTGTGTTCTTTCCGTCTATACCCTTCAACTGAATACTGGACATGCGGAACATACGAAAGGATCGACGTTTCTTGTTGTAGCACAACCATAAGTCACTTCTCTATCGTAATGAATCGAAAAAACAGGAAAAGTGTAAAGGTCCCTTCTCTTTATTGATTAGGTTTGCATTCTTATTTATGTAAATAGTCTCACAGGCATTCAGTTCGAGCGAAAAAATCACGTTTTTAATCAATTTTAGGTTTTTTAATTAATACTATGCCCGATATCGTTTATATGCTGCGCTACACTTGACGCGTTCCTGTAACATCTGATGTGTTCATTGAATCTGGTACCTATCGCTCGTTTCGTTTGGCCAATATAGGCTTTATCACAATCACCACATGCAATTTTGTGAATTCCCGACCTTTCCCTCATGCCCGGTTTATTTTTTCGATTGCCAAGAAGGTTTTTGAGTGTATTTCGTGAACTGAAACATACGCTCATCTCTTGTCCCTTAAAAACTTTACTACTACCTTTTGATACTCTATGGAAGAGAAGTTTCACAAATTTCTTATCGCAGGTTACTGTTACTTGTATCGTTATCGTATGCTTAGGAAAGTCCAACATAGGCTTTATGTCAGAAATTCCACGACCTTAATTCCAATAGTAACCCGCGATAAGAAATTTGTGAAACTTCCCTTCCATAGAGTATCAAAAGGTATTAGTCAAGTTTTTAAGGGACAAAGGATGATCCTTTAGTTCGCAAAATACACTCGAAAACCTTCTTGGCAATCCAAAAGATAAACCGGATATGATAGAAAGGTCGAAAATTACAAAATTGCATGTGGTGATTGTGATAAAGCCTACATTGGTCAAACGAAACGAGCGATAGGTAGTAGATTCAATGAGCACATCAGGTGTTACAGGTACGGGAAGATAGATGCGTCAAGTGCAGCACAACCCATAGACGATACCGGGCATAATATTAAATTAGAAAACCTAAAATTGATTAAAAATGCGATTTCGCCGCTTGAACTGGACGCCTATGAGACTATTTACATAATTAAGAATGCAAACCTAATCAATAAAGAGAAGGGACTTTTACACTTTTCCTGTCTTTTCGATTTATTATGGAAGTTGTGACAATAGATCAGGAAAACCAACATTGTTGTGTACGAGATTGTATACATATTTTATTGAATGTAATTGCCATCACCTGTAAAGAATCCCTGTTAAATAAGTACTCTCCTCCATAAAATATAGATATTTGAGAAACTTTCTCTAGAATCTTTCCCCTGCTGTTTTATATGTGGAATAAAAGGAAATCCAAGTAAGAGAATCATACCCAGGTTTAGATCTTACACAGGCTGATTCATTTTCGACCCTCAACATGGTGATCTCGCTTATTATTAGAGGTTGAAGGTCGCTTAAAACAGGGCAAAGTTGCTAAATTTTGTGTTTGTTATGAATCCGAAGAGAAAATGGACCTGTAACCAAATGACGTTCGAGATTTTTTTAATAAACGACAAAAAAGCTCATAATGTTCTTTTACCTCTAGCACCTTTATTTGGCTTTGCAGAGAAAAACTAAAAATACATTCTCAAGTCTCTAATTTACCATTTATAAAATATCCCGTTGGTTCTTTTTTCAAATTCTTGTTAACAGCGGCTCGGTAAACGATCCATTCTCGACTAAGTTTCTATAGAGATCTAGAAAAATGGTACGATGTGGCCGTTGTCGTTCTGAATACAATAATTGCAAACATCTACTCCTGCTTTGTCATACTTCACTACGTTAAATAAGAAAATATTTGACATATCTCGTTTCTCTTCGGCGCCTTTCTATTACTAATGAACGACAATTACAATGTTTGACCGTGAAATTTCATGGCTACTTTATTTAATCATAAAATGTATCATTGTCAACATATTATGCATGGTTAAAATCAGAAAAAAAGACTCTTTCTAACGGTGTTAAAATCCAATACGGCGCCGATAAGAAATAAGAAAGTTGATGATGGCCAGAAAGAATTGAAACTTCTTATAAAAATGTCGGCTACACCATTATATAGAACATCGAAAGTGGCCTCGAGAATCTGTTTTTAGTTTTTCTCGGCAAGGCTAAATAGAGGTGCTAGAGGTAAAAGAAGAAAATTAGCTTTTCTCGTTTGTTTTTCATCACGAACGTCATTTGTCACAGGTCCATAACAAACGGGTTCATAACAAACACAAAATTTAGCTACTTCGCCAAATTTAAACCCACCCTCTATCTCCAGTAATAAGCGAGATCTCCATGGTGAGGATCGAAAATGAATCAGTCTGTATAACAATTTGATGGGGACATGGGAAACGTTGCGATATTCAATTTTCTGTTGAAAGGCGTGTGCACTGAGTTGTGGGAGTTATGGCATGGGGCGCTATAGCACATGAGAGTAGGTCTCAGTTGGTGTTTATCCAAGGCACCATGAGCGTCCAACGTTACGTTGATGAGGTGGTGGAACCCCATATTCTTCTATATCTTCCGCAGCTCGAAGACCCATTTTTCCAGCAGGATAATGCTCGTCCCCTTGTAGCGAGAACTTCTCTAAACCGGTTCGAAGAGGTCCATGTCAATATCTTTATGGCTACCCAGATCTCCCGACCTCTCGCCAATCGAACACGTGTGGGATATTATGGGAAGAAAACTGAGAAGTTTAGTGAATCCTCCGCAAACACTGTAAGCTCTCCAGCATGAATTGCTCGTTGCTTGGGACACCATACCTCAAGAGGACATCGACCACCTACTGGAATCAATGCCACGAAGAGTGGGAGAGTGTGAAATTAGTAGGGGGGCCCAACACTTTGTTAATAAAAATAAAATTAAACTGCGTTAATCTTTTGTTCTTTTTCTTTGAAATTATGAATTATTACCTTTGAATAGTTATACGTTTCTGCCAAATTTGGTCAAAAAATACGTACCCCTCCTTGGTGTTGCAGTTTCCATGTCATGTAGTATATGGGTTCTAATTTTTTTATAAAGTTCAAATCTTTGATGAAATTTTGGATCGGAGCTCTATTACCAAGCATGTGCATCCCCTCTAAAATAATATTGCGTCGCTTAATTTCCTATTGCTTCTCGTAGAGGTTCGTAAGGAAAGGTTTTCTTAAAATTGATAGACTTAAAATGTTTATTCTCAATTGGAAAATGATTGCTTGCAAACATTTTCAGCAACGCAGAAGGTAGATCAAACAGGTAGGTTGATGTTTTGTGTAAAGTTACCAGCACCCAGAGGAAATGTCAGAACACTTAAGAAGAATGAGAAAATTAACAGAATGTAAAAGAGAAAGGAATTTTCATATTTAAAAATCTAAAGCAGCAGTAAAAAAAGGATACAATTTAAAACCAAGGAACTAAAAAATAATTGAAGAATAACAAGTTTGCGATGAATTTAATTGACACTGTTCATTTCAATAAATTCTGACTATGTATACAATCTTCAGCCTAAAACTCTGAACCACTCATATCGTTCTTCAACAACGTTTTGTTTCAAGTTACAAGTTGATATATGTGCTTTAATACTAAAAAACAGACAGTTTTAGAACCTTCTATTTCCAAAGAATTGCCGTATCTCATATTGAAAGTATTTTATTTCCCTTTTCAATATATTTTACTTAAAGTGAACTACATCTGCGTATCCTTTTCGTAGGAATAAAATTAATTACAGTACATAATTAATGTATCTACCACGAAAACAAGAAAACAATTTAAAATTTAACACCTTCGGATCAAGATAAAATTGGGGTACTAAAAGCTAGCGCTTAACGAAAAATAATTAATAACTTTATACTTAAAAAATAGGGGGTCACTTCCGTTATATGTGTATTTGTTCTCCGACTGAATCGTTCGGAATTTGTGGGTTGCGTGGACGTACATTTAATTAACGGCAGCTCCATTTACATGCCGCGAAATATATGGGGTTTGTTTGTAGCTGGTCGATAATCCCTTGTCGAAAAAATAAATAATTATTCTCCGTATATTCTGTTTTTTTTAGTGCTTCTGCGTGAATTATAGGATCATCCATTAGATACAATAACGGATGGACGTATATTTTTTAAGCCGTACGTACGTATTGACGGTTTCCGTTTCGAATGGCGGACTAGCTGTTTTAGTGGATTAGCCGATTGAAATATTTATTATACCTAGAAGCAATTTATAATGTATGCCTGTGTATTATGATGTTAAGAATAACGCTAGCATAATCGGTATGATTAGTGTGTAATTAAAGTTGCCCAGTCGCATGCATTGAGGTATGTACGTTCAAGTAACGGTGACGATTTACTGACGTCTAACGTGACATTACAGCGGTGTATATAACCGAGCCCCCCTTTTTCGTTCCCCTTCTCTATACTGCGGATCTTATTCGGTAAATTTATCTCCATTCAACGATAATCCCGGGAAATCGAGAACATAACATCCTTCTATATTATTTCGTCCGTTGAATTTTAAATTCAAAATGAATCTATTCATTAGCATCACATAGGACAGAAGTTCTTAAGCATTTTAGGTCCAGGAATCCTTTCACTGATTTTCTTTTTTTTGTGGAACTCCAAGTTTTCATTAACTACTATTAGCCTGCAACGGCCTTCCTATAATGCGCCTCTAATTCAATCAAGTTGTAAGTTCTAGATTCTTTGTATTTTGAATTATCTCTCTACAATTACGTAATTTTTTAATATTCGTTCATCAAATTTTCGAGTAAAATCGATTTTTAGGTACAAATACGTAAGAAAAGTACTATTCTGAATTTCCGCACGACACTTAATTCAAAATTCGAAACTATTAGATTTACAGTAGAAGATGTGTACAATCAACCCCCGTTCCTGAGTAGTTTAGTAATTAGAAACAACAAAAAACTGGAAATAGACATCTATAGAAAGGAAACACACAGTAATAGATACATTATGACCGATTCTAACCACTGTGAACAACACAAAATGGCCGCGTTTAGTGTCTTAATGAATAGATTGGTGAAATTCCCTTTGATTGAAAGTAGGTACAATAAAGAGCTTAAATTATAAAAAATTTACAATGGTTACTCTTCTATAGATGTTGACCGCATTCTTAAGAAAGTCCAACATACAGCTTTGGACAAAATTATTAGGCACCCTCGCATTTGGTTTATATCTTAACTTTCACCAGTAAATAAATGAAACGGATGGTATAAATGTAATATTTTATTTATGAAAAAATAAAATTCAGTATCGAGTTGATCCTCCTTGGGAGTTTATTACAGCAGTTATCCTTTTCGGTAAACTAACAACAAGTTTCTCGCAAGTAGAAGCTGATATTTTATTCCATTCCTCTATTACTGCTCTTTCTAACTTTTGTTTGGATGTACATTTTCAAGTACGTACCTTCTACTTTAAAATGGCCCACAAATGTTCTTACACCCTCACATTACTGTCGTAACTAACAGCGCTAAACACAATAAGCTCTATTAACTTCCAAACATGCGATATAACTCCGCAATTCCCCGAGGAATATTTAGATATACTATTTATAATTTCCCGAATGATTAAATAACTGCATAGATGGCATCAGTTTTCTAATATAACGAAATATAAGGGGTGGCTAATAATTTTGTCCAAAGCTGTAGCCATTATGTAAGAAATTCCACGACTTTAATCCCAATAAAAACCTGTGAGAAGAAATTTGTGAAACTTCTCTTCCACATAATATCGAATAGTATTAGTAAAGTTATTAGGGGACAAGATATGAACATATGTTTCAGTTCACGTAATACACTCAAAAACCTTCTTGGTAATTCGAAAGATAAACCGGACATGAAAGACAGGTCGGAAATTTGTAAAATTGCATGTAATGACTGTGACAAAACCTATATTGGTCAAACAAAACGAGCGATAGGTACTAGATTCAATGAATACATCAGGTGCTACAGGTACGGGACGACAGAAACGTCAAGTGTAGCGCGACACAAACCGGGCATAATATAAAATTAGAAAACTTGAAATTGATTAAGAACGTAACCTTGTAGCGGGAATTAGACGCGTACGAAACTATTTACATAAAAAGGAACACAAATTTGTTGAATAGAGTGAATGCATCGTTATGTTACTCTTGCCTTTTTGATTTCTTAGGGTAAAACGGTCATATGGTTTAAGTAACGTGTTACAATGACAAGAGACCCTTTCCTCTTGCTGGGTAAATTTTGCACGTTTTAGATTTAGGGTGTAGGCGGAAGACACACAAATACAAGGAACATACCGTTATCTTGCTCTATTTTATGAGGGTGGGACGGCCACATGTTTAGCGTTTGGTGTTGCAATAACAAGGGACCCTTTCGTCTATTTTTCTGTACATTTCCCATATTTTAGTGTTAGGCGGCAAAGTAGGTACGTGTAAATATTTTTCTCGAGAGTAGGGATAAGTAGGCATGGTAGAATTAGAATTTCTTTCTCACATCATTCGGTCACGCGGCTGAAGATTAATTAATTAATCATTTGTGTGATGCAGAGTGAGCCGACACTTACAATTAGTGTTGTTTGGCATTTGTCTGGTTTTTTGTTCCATAACCCAGTTCTATGTACCTCATATCATATACTCATTTGGTTTCGTTACGAAAAAACCGATTTTCATCTATTGAAGTTTCTATGCACTCCCCATAAAATATATTACTGAGATTGGACGTAGAACTTCGGTTACCTCCTCCTACTCTACTGGCGTCTGTATCTGATCATGATTAGATACAAAATTAGTACGAAAATGTGACCGATTGCGGTTATTCATATAAATATTATTGGTTGAATTTTGAAAATTTTGTTCGTTTGTCAATTTCGGTACTGTGTACGAGATCTGTAAGAATTCTCGTATCTTTTATTGAAAAAAAAAAATTTGATGAAGAAGGTTTGTTGCTACGCTTATTGCATTGAGTTACAACGTTTCTAGTTTTTAAAATAGTGCGGATAAGACGAATTTACCTATCATCAAGCAATAGATGAATTTTATTACGCCAAAAAATTAAAGGTTATAATCCAAAACTGTTTTAATATGGTCAAATAATACTTAGAGGTAACTATATTTCATCCTCGACTGATACCCAGGATGGATAAGCTCCGCTCATTATCGCTGGAAACCATAGTAATGCGAAAATAATGATCAGTTCCAAATAGCGGTAACTTCGGTAGCTCCGTAAGGAATGGTAGTGGCACCGGAAATGTTTTCGATTAAACTCTTTAATTTCCCTTGAGTTTAATGGGATTTCCTCTGGGGCTCCTTCTGAAATGTCTAGGATAGGTATTTTTTACCCTATTTCAACTTCTTGTACTTATTACCTTTTTTTATAGCGGTTCGTTAACAATTTCTTTGCCCTACCCCAACGTATGTATACCACATAAACGTATAGCTTGAAAGGCAATGTGAAGTTTACTTAGTTTATCAACATTTCTTGTATGCTTTTTGTAAATCTAAAATCTTGATTGTGTGGTTCCTTTAGAAGGTAAATATTTCACGATTAGTCTTAAATTCAACCATACTAAATTAATTAATTAGATAATTTAGACAGTCTTAATTCAGTTAACAAGCGCAACTCTCCAAAAGGTTTTTGAAAGAAAATCGCTAGAACAAAAACGGTAAGATGCTGATATCGTACTGTAGGGCGAAACAAAAAATTATTAAAGTATGGGCCAAAGCTTAAAATGCTTCTGTGGCTGCAACGATGTTAATAAGCGTAGATATAGTGAAACCTTTTTCATTCGATTGGGATTCACGTACGATTACAATCTGGATTATAATTTCACTAAAAAACATAATGCGATATTAAGCTTTGAAAATCACACTGTTACGTTTTGTTCTTTTCCGATTTCAAAAAATTAATAAACCTGTTACCCAACAAAGTTTTGGGATGCAATGAATAAGCTTAAATCAAAATGAGACTGTAGACAGTAAGACAGAAAGGTAGTGGTAACATTTTGAAAGAAAAAGATTATAATGTGGAAGTATGCAAAGACGACTACGGTATTTTTAGGGGCCACAGAAGAAAAAATAATATCGGGAGGCTACAAAACCTCCGAGCAGGCCACGATGTAAGAAATTTGTTTTGTAAATTGACGAATCCACTTTACAGTATAAGAAAGCCTATCTGTTGGCATATGTTAGATACATTAATGACGATCAACTCGGCAAGAAAGTGCTTTTTGCTTGAAAGCTGAAGACATACACTAAAATACAACGGGAGCATACTACGCTTCATTATTTGAGAAGCTCAAGGCAGAATTTGAGGAAAAACGGCCGCAATTTCTGCTTCAGCGCATTTGCAAGAAAAGAAAGTTTTGTTCCACCACGACAACGGGTCGTCTGATACTTCAGTGGTCGCCATGACAAAACACATACAAATTGGAGTTCGAAGTGATAGACCACCCAAGGGTGGTCTGACGCGATGTCTTACAGCACCTTAAAAAGGAACAAAATTTGAAGATGTCTTTTGAAAAATATATACAAGGTACTTTTTTGAAAAAATATACAGTAGATAATACGTGGGATGGAACTTTAATAGTTGGCAACACTGCTGTGGAAGCGAAGCGAGACGGAATGAATTATTCTCACTGCTACCACATATTGCTTACCTATCTTACAATAAATGGACTCTTCCTTCCGGATCGAAGCGCATGCCCTATGGAGAGAAACAGATAGTCTTGTATGAGTTACTAATCTAAACTATTGCGGCCTTTGTTTTCGTCATATTCACAAAAAGGGAACAATGAAGTTGGTTAAAAATTCAAAGTGCTTGTGGTCGCACAGCAAAACAATGTCATGAAGGTCTTATTGAAACGTGCGGAGAAACGGTGTTACTGTACCTAATAGTGGCGAGGTGGGTTGAAGCTTTCAATGAGGGACGCGAGAGTGGCTCGGTAAGGTCGCCCTAGAGTAAATGAAGAGCAAATGCAGGCCGCGTTGTTAGACACAGATCGACGTCAGACGATACGCGAATTAGGCCAAGAGATAGGATTATCGCATCTGATTGTGTTACATATTCTAAAGAATCGCCTGGGAATGAGGAAAATTGCATCGTGGTACATTTTCCAACCACAACTTGTTGGAAATGCTGCAATGGATACGATACGATGCCGCTCAAACTTACTTGGAGCGTTATGATCGTAAAGGAGACGCTTTCTTACGTCGCATTCTTATGCTTGGTGAAACATGGGTCAGATCGTACGATCCTAAACTTAAGCGTTAATCCAATGAATGGCGCCATTCAAATCACCACGTTATGCTGATTCTTGTGTACGATTGTGATAAAGTAATCCTAGCACATGTCGTACAGCAGGGACTGTTAATGCACAATATTTCCTTCAGTTTTTGGAACATAGCGTGAGGGCATCGTTGCGTAGAAAGCGACCATACTTTTTGTACAACCCATCCATCGTTTTGCAGGATATTGCTAGGGCGTACACGGCACGCCCTGTATTTGATATGTATGCAGGGTTGGGCAGTATTTTTCCATCCACCACATTCACCGGATTTAAGCCCATGAGACTTAGATTTTATTCCAAAGATGCAAGAACCACATATTGACATTCGATTTCGAACTGCTCCCGAGATTATGCAAGCAATAGATCGTTCTATCAGAAGCATCAACAGAACAGGCACTGCTAAACTACGACTTCCACATCGCTGGCAATGCTGGTGGCTATATTGAACGACTGCAGTAGTTTCACACATGTATCATTTTTGTATTATTAATAAATAAATAGTTACCACTATTAAAGTTCCAACCGTCGTACAAACAAATATAACAACTGATAAATAAACGAAGACAAAACCTAAAACCTCAATTTCATTTCTTTTACCTTAAACTACGCATGTTTCAATTATGAAAGATATCATTACAAACAGATAGTGTGCTTTGTAGCTATACGAGTATACGTATAAGTCATTGTTTGAATTTATACGCTATTCACTAGATCTGGCTCCAGTGGCGTTTTTCTGTTTCCTAGGCTCAAAGTTTCGCTCGGAGGACGGAGGTTATTATCGAATGAGGATGCCATTAGATTCATAAACGCCTACCTTTCAGGACAAGATGCCAACTACTATTTGAATGGATAGAAATGGGAGCATCGCTGGGAAACGTGTATAAACTTACAAGGAGACTATATTGAGAAATAGAACTGAATTTGCCAGAAAGAGATATTTGTTTCTGTGTTAGGTTCGAGACTTTTCAGCTTACCCTCATATTCTGCCCATAAACCAAACAAAAATGAGAAACTTGCAAACGTGAATGTGTTTGTAGAAAAGCAAATCTTTGGACTCCGTAGTGTAGTGGTAGCGCGCTTGCCCGGCAAACGGGAGACGTAGGTTCGAGTCCTACCGGAGTAACGAAATTTTCTTTCATTAATGAAATTTAGTTACGTCGGGGAAATCAAGAAAAACATAAAATGATCACACTCACCGACGAATGCCAATATATAGAATCTTTAGATGTCCAGTAAAGCGTTTAGTAATTAGTAATTTAGCAGCTTTTTGCACATGCATTTTTAAATGATAAAAGAATTAGTTCACTTCAGTAGACCCTTTCTTATAGATCAACTAACTTCTACGACTTTTTCGGCTAAGAAAGTTATTCTATTACACTACATCCGCCGGAATATTCCCCTGACGTTATAATCGAAAACACCAATTCCGCGTCATGAAATTTTTATTCGATTCGTTAGCTTAATTTCATAATTTAAGTCGGTCTTGAGTGTTGGCACTGGGCCTACGGGAGAACGGGTCTCGTGAGAGAAATTCCGCCGAGTCAGACGTGTTTCGTAAACGCCCTCCGAACCTCGTAATTTGAAGTCCCACTAGGACGCGAACGGTCTAGGAAATTTATAGGGCTCCTTTTAGGAGGTTTCTCAGCGAGAGATACGAAAATCGCCTACAGAATGAGTTAAATGCACCGGATACGTTTTAAACTGGCACTTTGACACATGCCTTTTGTTTCGAATAGGACGTGGCGGCGTAGTTTTGACATCATTGTTGTTAAGCGTTTGTGGAATTCGAAGCGTTCGCTATTGATTTTCGTGTATACAACGTATCTGAACTAATTCTATATAGATTTTGGGTTGTAATGCTCTTAAATCTGAGAATATGTTACGGAATCTGATAAAATTTCATATTAAAATGAGCGACTGTATTATATCTTATAAAGTTTGTAAGCTTTATACGCGCGTTTTAGCATTATGAGCTATCTTCTTGGTTTGCAAGCAATTTAATATAGAAAAGATGATATGTTATGTTCGTATTGATAAATGTGACAAATATAACAAATGTTTTGTTCGGAATAAAACCACTGATCATTTAGACATAGCAAAGTACGGAAATTCAAGAGTAAAATTGATATGAAAGAAATTAAGGATATAAGAAATAAAGCATTTTTAAGTGATTGCATTGAAATTAGTGTTTTGCATTTATTTATTATAATAAAATACATTTTATTTTTGTCCCAGTGAAATCTACCACAGTAAAATATTTACCATCTGCCAAACTAGCAATATTATCTGGTGTTGGTAGTGGGTATTGCTCGAGATTTAATATTTTGTTAACAGCAATACAGAAAACGGTGCTAATTCTTACATCCTCATCCTTTTTTTTGCACTACTACAATGGGTGAAATTCATTCTCAATGTGTAACTAGTTTCAAAATTCCCACTTTTAGCATCTGATTTAGCTTCTTTTGGTTCAATAACGATAGCAAGGACTGTAGGGTAGAATGGCAAATAACACTAAGGTATCGGCACACTTCGCACCACACAAGTTATTACTTGATTCATTCGAAACAGCCGTTTCGAGAATTCATGGATTCCCAAGCCCGGTTCCGTTCATGCGTTGTGCCACACTTGACGATTCAATTTTTTCATATTGGTAGCGTGCGATGTGCTTCTTTAATCCGGTTCCTATTGCTCGTTTCGTTTGTCCAATATAGACTTTATCACAGTCACTACATGCAATTTTATAAATTCCCGACTTTTCCTTTATATCCGGTTTATCCTTCGGATTGCCAAGAAAGTTTCTGAGTGTATTTCGCGAACTGAAGCACACGTTCATATCTTGTCCCCTAAAAATTTTACTAATACCTTTCGATATTCTGTAGAACAGAACACAGAAAAAAACACTTGATACTATAATATAGAAGAACATTGTAGCAGTCATTCACATAATTATGTAACCCGATCGCAGGTGTTTGTTAATTATTACATGTTTTTGTCACAAATAATATTTCAGTTATGGTAAAGTTTCTATTGTATTGTTTCATATGAATGTATCATTCTTTCCAACAATCTTTGTGTCGAGACGTGCAGGACAAGATTGTGGCAACTTTTGACATAAAACTTCCTAATTTTTTCAAAATAAATAATAGAAAATGAGCGAGTTTGTAAATAAATCACGTATTTGTATGGACGATTTTATTATCGAAGCCTACCTAAATGCATGAACCAAATGTTTCCTGCCTTAGGATTAGACCTAGATAGTACTGGTTACTCACCAATAGATGTCGTAGCAGAAAAATATTTTTTTTCTAGTAAATCATATGGTTTTATATAATCAAATCTTTTTGGTTGGGATCATAATTCTTTCGAAATAGTCTTCCATTATTTATCTTCACTTAAAATTTGTCGAGTGTTTGGAGGGATGGTATCATATACCAGCGAATCAGTACAGATGTTGGTGGCTGACCGATGCTACCCGTAAATTGGGAAGCTGTTGGAGTTACGAAAACATAAGAATAGTTATTGTTATGGTTTTTTACTTGTTCTTTCAACCGTTATAATTAACGGATCATTTTTACAACAATAATGTATTTAATAGAAATACAATACGTTAACCACAGCTGAGTAGTAGGGATTTGCCCAAGTAGTAGCCAGTCATATATTCTTAAACAAATTGTAGTAAATTGTTCTACAATTGTTTGATTCTCTATAAATTTTTTTCCCGAGAAGTTACATAAATTTCTTATCGTGGGTTTCTGTAGGGATCAAAGTCGTGGAACTTCTTACATAACACTTATATAGAAGAGTAACCAATGTAAATAGTTACATTTCTTATGAATTTAGGTCGTTTCTTGTACCTGCTTTTACTTAAGGGTAATTGTACCGATCTATTAATTAAGAAATTAATCGCGGCCGTTTTGCATTGTACACAGTGGTTAGAATCTGTCATGGTGTATCTATAAGTGTTTGTTTCCTTTCTGTAGATGCTAATTTCCAGTTTTTTGTTGTTTCTAAGTACTAAACTATATAGGGACAGGAGTTGATTGCTCACTTCTTCCTCTGCTGCAAATTTGTTAGTTTCGAATTTTGAATTAAGCATATACAGACTTCCTTGGGCTTTATAGTTTCTTCTATCGGAGTTCTTTCAATTTGTTAATCTCTGGTCAAGTATTTGATGGCATGCATGTACATACATGCTGGAGAATTCCTTATTGCATAAATTGTTCTTAAGAAAAAATAACTAGAGATTTTTGAAAAACAGTTAGATAATTTTCACCCATACCCTCTAACTTTTCTGTTTGATATATGAAAATAAAAGAAATGTTGTAATGACAGTCTATTGGATATTGAACATCCACACTTCCAATAAATAACTAGGCATGATTTTTTCATACAACTACCACACTCACAAATTATATTGATAAAATTAGTCCAATTTAAAGATTTACAAGTTGTTAAGTATTATTTTCCTACACTCAATTTGTAACAAAGATTTATAGCGATAAGAATTATTTTTTCTAATCAAATATTTAAATACTTGGCAAGGGATACTAAAACAACACCCGCAGTGCGCTCTTTATATTCCTCATATTTTATTTGTGTTTGGTTGCCATAGAAGGTCACAGGTATATCGACTACAACGTAGTAAATTGAATGAGTAAACGTTATAGTAAACAACTTCGTCACTATTGACTTCTCTGAATGATGTTTTCAATAAATTACGTAGGACTACGAGGGATACCTTTTAAGTTTTTACAATAACAATGAAAGAAAAGTAATTTTTGGTACAAACCATTTTATTGTTTTTCAAAATATTCACCATTAAGATTTATATACTTTTGCATGCGTTCGAACCAATTCTTGAAACATTTTTTCTACTCTGAAGGTGGTATCCCCAAAACACGGTTTTTGAAGGCCTCATTCAATAGTTTCTCGGAGTGATAAAAGTCGTGTATCTTTTGTTTGACATTCGGATACAAAAGAAGTCGTTAGGCCATAAATCAAGTAAATACAGGCAATGAGACATTAATTCGATGTTTTTCTTCTTCAAATAATCAATTGTTTGACGTGCTGTGTGAGAACTGGCATTGTCGTGATAAAGGATGATGCGACGTTGTCGATTGTTTTTCCTGATTTCGATGACTTTTGGCAAAGAAACTGTTGTATACCATTCAGCATTAACTGTGCTTCGATTCTCCAGAGCAATGCTTGTGACATGTCTAGTACTACGAAAGAAACAAGCAATCATTTTCTTCGAAATGCTCTGTAAATGAACAACTTTTGTTGGATTTGGTTCAACTGGGAACACCCAAATAGTTGATTCTTGCTTAGTTTCCTGCTCGTATGAATATATTCAAGCATCCTCACCTATGTTGTATACGGATTTTGAAGTTCCTCGGTTGAATTTTTTGGGCATTTCCTTACGCTAATTGACACGAGTTCTTTTTTGTGTTTGGGTCAAATTATGGGGAATCTATCGGGAATAGATTTTCTTCTCACCTAGGTGTTCTTGCAAAGTCGAATGCCTAAGGACTTCGATATGCCTAAGGATGGATCTCACGGTAAATGACATGCCGGTCTTCTTCATCACGTTGTGAACAGCATCGATGTCTTTTGGAACAACAATTGGTTTTGGTCGACCTTCACGAAATTCATCACTGACGGAAGCACGGCCATGGCGAAATTTTGCAAACCAGTTGTAAACAGTATTTTCTGATGGTACAGTCATCCAACGAAAACCTTTAGCTGGAATTTCCATTTGTTCAGAAGATTGTTTTTTTAACGCTCTCTGTAAACAAGCTACTCGGCCGATTTGTCTGTTGTCACTGCTTCAACAATAAGAAATGCAAAATTTTACGAAAATAGTAATGTTAGATCTCAATAGCGCCTCAATAGCGTCCAATAGCTCCTATATATACGGTATGATAGAAACTAGAAGCTTTTGTAAAACGAAATGGAAGATACACAATATAGCGTAATAAAACGCATTTCATTTGCATTTTATTTCTTTTATGAAAACGCAACTGATATATGAAAAATAAAACCTATGCGAAGCGTTCAACTTATTGTACTACCCGACCTTTATGGGTTTTAATATCTCTCCGGTATACAATTTCGTTTGATTACAAAGTTTTGGGGTAAGTTAGGATGTAGTCACCGATGCAAGAGAAATAAATAATCAATACTTCTATGGTACAAATACACATTATGTGCATGTATATTATGTCTGTATGCGATTATGCATGTGGAAAAGTTTATTTCTTTAAATGGAAATAGGTCGACGATGTCCTACTTTTTTGATAAAGTATTCCTAAAGTTTTGGGAGAGGAGGACTGTGGTTCACGTGGACCCTTTTTATTTGACGTCTCGAACTCAGGTATTTCAACGAAAAACTTTGTTCTCTTTATTCAAACTGTTTGAAATTTAAAATGTAGTAACAATCAAATATATATATATATATATATATATATATATATATATATATATATATATATAGGTATATTTGAAGAATGGTGCTACAATAATTTATTAACAATTAATGGACAAAAAACAGAATGCATGGTATTTACAAGACACAATCACCTATTCTTGACATAAAAATAAAAGGAGAAAGAATAAAGTAAATAAACAAAACGTCACATTAACGATCTCGTACATAAAAATGCTGCAATAATAGCAGGAATAAACAAAATAGAAAGTTTTATACCAGACCATATCAAAAGGCTGATTTATAATTAGAGCCCGGTAACAGGGAGCCGTGCCATAGCCGTACCTGCCTAGTATACAAAAACAATAGTAAGAAAATAGAAAAAAAATAACAGAACTAATACATAATTATAATATGTGAAAAGCAGTGAAACACTCACCCTTTTAAGCAGCCTTGGCTACGGAACAGTAAAACTAGAAGCACCATTATCAGTATTAACATCATATGGATAAGAGTGGCAAAAAGTTGACACCATTAGATGTGTTTCAACAGTTGTCTCGGTGAGCGATGTTCGCCGTGGTGAGAAAATGAGTTTATATTTTGAAAAAGAGCGTTCAACATCTACCGATGTTATACATGCATGATTAAAATACCCTTTGTACTTAGTCAGTGGATTATTCGATACACCATCACAAATTTGTTTTAGTGTGCTAAAATCGGAATCTTTCTGAAGCACACTCTCGAACTTTTCTAAAACGCGATTATATTTTGCGTCCTGTATAGTCAGTAGCTGTGTATGCACTCCGTCCATAATTTGCAGAGACTCCAATAATGATAACGATCTATTTTGTAATTGGTCTATTGCGTCAGCTAATCCTTTATAGTAGCTACGAATATTTTTTAAATCTGTTTCAACGGAAATATCTTGAAATTTTGGCTGGCTCTCCTTAATAGCTGCAGCTTCGGCAGGATTATATTGTGCAGCTTTTACTATTTTGAAATGTTCAGCATAATGAAAAGCTGTCTGCAACCATGTTCCCAACGTTTAAGAATTGGCTCCGGTGGTTGACGAATACCAGGACACTGTGTGAAATGATCGTAGGCGTTCGGGAGATTTCAAAAATACTTTTTTTGTGCTTGCTATTAATGCATCTACCTCGGGAGAGCATTGTCGAATGGTTTCTGCCACAAGATGTAAAGCATGTACTTTACACGTAACATGTAAACACTTGCAACCATGTTCAAGAAGAGAACGGCCTACCGAACGCATTATCGCTGGGCCATCGCTCATAAACATCAACACTTTATCTTTTGAAATTTGAAATTTTTCCAACGTACTAAGTACAACCTTCGTAATTGCTGCAGCAGTTACACTCTTGTAGTCTACGGGTAGCTAGTAACAGTGGTAATGTAGGTTACTAGGGTCTAGTATACGTACCTTCATATTTACAATTGAATTTCTTTCTGTTGTCTCGTCAACACATAACCAAAGAAACTGTTTTTTCAATATGCGTTTCATTTTCTTTTCCACGTTATCGCGTACAAATGCAACATGCTTACGTGCCGTTTTCTCCGTTGGCAACTGCAACTCGGGATTGTATTTGTACCAAAAGTCCTTAAACGGTTGTTTATTGAGTAAGCCTAGCGGCAAATTACAGTTTGTCAACATAAGAATTACATAAAAAAAATGCACTTCTCGGTGGGATGCCCAATTTTCGTTTTCTATGCTGTGCGGAATTTACGTGTCTTGTACGTCCACTTCTTATTTGACATCAAAAAAAATACATTTGATGTCAAATAAAAAGTGGACGTATGTATTCTGCACACTTTACAAACTATCTTACTCCCGTTGTAAAACAAATCGGGAAAGTCAGAAATAAACTTATTTACTATGTCTTGAAAGGGTCGTCTTTTAGCCTTCGACATGTTCACTAAAAACTACAATTAATAACTACATCTGTATCAATAAAATCAAAACGCACTACACTAAATAATAACTACAATTAATAACTACGTCTATATCAATAAAATCAGCACGCCCTATCCGCTATCCAATGCTAAACTGAACTGAGTGATAACGATTTGTCGTGTCGTATCATAATCGACCAGCCCTCCCCGCCTACCTAAACACAGTCACACTGCCGCTGCGATTGCTCTCCAGTTACCGGGCTCTATTTATAATGCAGTTTTTACATCACATGAACTACCTAATATGGGGAACTACAAGTAAACGAAACATATGCAAACTACAAAGATAACGAAATAAAATTCTGAAGTTAATATATAAATTATAAAAGCATACACTTACAACTGAGGTATATAAAATAATGAATGAATTAAGCATTAACCAAACAATAAAGCTTAAAAACTTAACATTACCATATAAACTAGAAAACCATTTGCTTAAAACGAATATCGAATTGATGGCAAACAAAGATACGCACACATATAAGACAAGAAGAAGATTGCATCTACGAATAGAAAATACAAAACAAAAAAGCTATGAAAAATATCCACACCTGCTACAGTAACACTGTATAGCATCTTACATGCGGAAACAAAAAAATAAATAAATTACTACCTATATACAATTTGTAAATTTTCAAGACCTGCCTGATTTTTCGACAATAAAATTATGACATAAATTACTTACTATTCAAGCATGGCTGAACCTCAAAAGATGAAATTGCTACTCAATAATTTTCTGTCTGCCTTACCTATCCATGCGTTAATCCAGGGACACTCTGTATAAGCGAATTCTCTCTTATTGGTCCCTTCTCTCTATCCCGGCGGCTTTATTCAGTAAATATATCACCAACCAACGATAAGGCTGGGAAAACGAGAACATAATGACATTTTGCCAAATTAAACTCGTCTGTTTAATGAGTTGAGAGCAGACACGCAGCGATGACACTTCCCTGTAATGCTAGACGGCAAACCCCAACTTAATTTTACAATCTGGAGAAAGATTACTAATCTGAAATCATTCCGTAAGTTGTTACTAGTCAAAAGTTTATAAATGCAATAACAAATCTAAGTGATAATAAAAAAATATCTAATAAATTGCTAACCATTAGACCATTAGACCATGTCCTAATGGACAACGATATACTGCATCTAATTAGAAAAAATATGCGTAGTAAGTTTATTTTTAAATGTTAACTAGTTTAACTACATTTGTCTTCAGTATTAGTTATAATCAATAACAATAAATTGTTAATGTTTGGGCAGTAGCTAATTCATCGCACACTATTGCGATTTTACTTTAGCCTACAGTTTTTAGAGTTCAAACAAGAAGTGTGCCAACAAACATTCAACATTATTTAAATTGAACTAGGACACAATTTAAAACACATTGTAGTTAACTAAATCACTATGTTTGCTGTACTGGGCAGGTGTTTGAAGGTATGAAACAAATTGATAAATTTGAACAATTAATTAAAAATACTATCCTACAAATATAATCAAATTTAGTTTTGTGCTAATAGATCAAAATAAAAAGTTATATTTGCACCTTGTTTAACGGCCTTTAGGTGCGCTCCTTCCCTATATTCCACTTCATTTCTAATAATACCTTGACTTAATTGAAAATTTTGGCAACAACCTGGGATGTATACGGAATTTGTAAAGCTAAGGAAACGGCGTCTATTCTCAGTTCACAATTTACCATGTTGCCTTTTGCATAATGTTATTCCGCTAGTTTCGGAAATCGAGATTACCAGCCAAGGGTTAGCTGGATTGCAGAAGGATAACCGTCAAGAGAGGTCAGGGCCGGACGTAACAACTGGATCTATTGGATTGCCTTAGAAAATGTGTTGTGGTTGTTAGCAATTTATTTAAAATATATGTGACGTCGTATGAGAATAGATTGAAATTATAGCTTGAAAACCATTTGCTACATAAAATTAGGATGTGCGGGGAAGAAGTTGTTCTTTCTGCATTGAAGTAAATATCGGTCAAAGGAGGTATCACAGTCGCTGTGAATAAAATGATTATATACTGAAAGCTTCGTATCATCCATATAATATAAAAATTAACTTTATCCTTGAATTAAAAAAAAAATTAATATAATTTGCTATCCTATATTTCATAATAAAAATATCACTTTACTAAAAAAATACACTAACATTTATTTTATGCGTACAATTTCAACATCCACTCGAAGTGATCACTATTTGTCTGCACACAAACTGTAATGCGATTCCTTGTATTTTGTTTACTAATATTTCGGGAGGAATATTAACATAATGTCCAAATTACGCGCTGCGTTAAGCAATTCTTCCAGGAAGTTTTTTCATAAACATTTCTGTTTAGCTAAATTGCGTAATTTTTCAACTTTCAACTTTCGGTAATTTATTTTTTTACGGCTAAAAGACTTTGTGTGCGATGTTTTAAATAAATCTATTCGTTTTATACTTAAATCTAATCAACATTTGTCTGCTCATTTTCACAATTTATTATTTATACATTTAATATATCTTTTTGGGTAGTGTATGTAGGAAAATCATAGTGACGTCGAGATATTGGAATTGTACCTAAAAATAACTTGTACGCATTATTATTTTTGACAAACATCTTTAGAAGAACAAACGTTTGTAGCATTTTATCGCAGCACTCTATGCATTTTAGCAAAAAGACTTATCTGATAGTTGCTGATTTAGTTTATTATGAAGGACGCATTTAGGTACAGGAAAATGTTTATACAGTAAAACCTCTAAATAGCGGCCACAAAAAATTATTGTAAAAATGGCCGTTATTGGGAGGTGGCCGTTATTGAGAGGTAGTCAGGAATAAATAAAAAAAGTTATTTTTGTGTTTTCTTTATTTAAAAAAATGTAAAAATGTAAAAAAAAATAAAAATATTTTACATATATTATTACACTTTTTTCAAATATTTTTCAATTGAGGTTTGTTTTAAGTTTTTAATTTTTGTTTGTAAAACCTGAGATTGACATTTTGCTAAAATTTGAGCAATTTGTACAGTTAGTTCACTTTCATCATTACAAAATAAGAAACTTTGTACATCTCTTAGTTTGTCACACACTTCATCCATATCTAAAATGTTTGAATTACAAATGTCAGATTCTTCCACATCAGTTTCACTGTTTCAATTACAGTCTTGATAATTAATTAATTCACTGACTATTTTTTGAACGTTAAAACTGGGATTTTCGGCCAAAACATTGCAATCAATAGATGCATAATTTTCTAGGCTTACACCAGGTAATACAGGAAGAAGCTGGGCCGGTGGAATTTCGTCTTCCTCATCGAAATCCTTTTCTTACTGGTTATTTTCCGAGAATCCTGCTTTTGCAAAACATTTTGAAACTGTAGCTGGCAAAACGTCGTTCCAAGCTGCTGATATCCAAACTAAAGCGCTGGTTAAATTAATACTTTTCTCTGGATCTTCAAAAGAACTTTCGAGGTTTGTGAATGTTGGAAACCTTCTGATTAGAAATTTTCTATAGCTTATCTTAAACTTATGGATAATCCTCTGATCCAATGACTGACAATGGGAAATGGTGTTTGGAGGCAGGGAAATTATGTTCACATTTTCTAGTGTCGTGTTTGGATGGGACGTGGCGTTATCCAGAAATAAGACGTTTCTATTTTCTTTTCTCATTTTTTTCGTCAAATTTTTTTAGCCAGGAAGTCATAATCTCTGTTGTCATCCAAGCTTTTTTATTAGGTACCCATTCTAAGGGCAGTTTGTCGATATGAGATCCTTTAAAGCATCGCGGGTTCATCAATTGCCGTTTGCAGCCTCCTTATCACCAAGTCCTCTCTGCTATTCGCGCAGCACATAGCTGTGTTACCACAAAAATTAAGAATTGAATTTACGGAATGTCGTGCATGTAAATTAGGAATAGTTCAGAGCCCATTAAAGATCGCTGGAGTACCCCGGAGCCAACCGATCTCTACAAAGACAATGACTTACCGTCTTTAATCCCAAAAGTTCTACCGGACAGATACGACAAAACCAACTTGACAAGACTCGTACTAAATCCTATCTTATGTATTTTGTAAATGGTGCCATGGTGGCATAATCTATCAAAGGTCTTCGTTTAGACAGTCAGCGCCAACAGTCTCCGCCCGCTCGAATGCATTCTTGATGGCTTCACTCAGTCGAAGAAGTTGAAAGTCTGTCCACAATACTGCTCTGAACCCAAGTTGCTCATCGCACTGGTAGGTTTGTAATTCTGAAGAAAGCGGACATCTTTACCGCGCTTACGATTAAGTATTGATAATTATGGCACACTTCCAGATGGACGGGAAATGATTAGGTACGGTTGATGATTTCGACCAAAATCTGAGTGGTTGCCGCCAGGAAAGCTTTTTGAGAACCTGATCAGGACCAGGGGCTTCTTCATTCCCTAGCTGTTTGATTTTTGCAATGACCTCTTTTGGTGGATACAAGTTTTTTTCAAAGTGCTGCTGATAACTCCAATAAATACTCAATTTGAATTGTCACTTTGGCATGTAATAGAAATATTTCACCCACAATAGTGCACATAGTTTCACGACTCTAGTTTTTTACGTTCAACCAAGCAAACATGTGGTTGATTACAATTATGTGGTGTTGGATACTCGTTTTAAAAAACAGGCCAATGAAATAAACAGAAAGATGACATGGGTGTTATACATCTAATGTATATTATACATCTGCTTTTCCAATTTTCTCGTGCATTTTGTTATCCGGTATTTCACTCCTTCCTCTTTTTTTATTCGCAGATTTCGATCCGCTGTATCATGATTAGAGTTTGTTAAAAAGATGGTACCGAATGGCAGTAGC
Source organism: Dynastes maya (assembly GCA_029619315.2). Classification (NCBI taxonomy): domain Eukaryota; kingdom Metazoa; phylum Arthropoda; class Insecta; order Coleoptera; family Scarabaeidae; genus Dynastes; species Dynastes maya. The sequence continues at coordinate 32,049,669 of JAROYE020000006.1, read as the reverse complement.
GTAGCGGTAGCGGCGTGGGTAGGGTGGTGAACTCGTAGTCGATCTCGACAGTACCGCGATAGAGTTCAAAGTGACAGTACGTTGCACGCTGCACGCCAAATAAGTACGTGGAGATGGGACGCCTAAAGGGTGTACGGTTCCCTTCGAATGTGAATAAATATCTCAGGCATTTCCCTGGATTAGAATATAGAAGTCCGCATATTTATTGCACAATATGCAATAGCGGATTGCTAAGTCGCGTTTTGAATGTAGAAAACATTGTAAAAGTAAACGTCATGTATTGAATTTAAGAAACAATATTCCACACTGGCAATTTTTGTATGACTTTATTTTTATGTTATGTGTGTGCAACATCCCACAACATCTAGTATCTAATGAACACTTTCGTTTTTTTTGGGCTAAGTACGTTCCCTCATGGAAGCTGCCAACATCTATGCAATTACGATACAATTTGCCACGTGTGGAAGGTACAGTAAAGGAATGTATAAAAGATGAGTTGAGAAATAAGAGAATCTGCCTATGTGTGGATGAAACAACTGATGCTCAGAAATACAGCGTCATTCATGTTATACCGCGTCCTTTAAAACGTGAAGTATCCGATGGTGGATAAGTTAATAGCGTCTACCAAAAAAGTGTTCATCAAATCTCCCAAACACATCCGTGTATTCAAACAATTGTGTCCGAAATTACCACCACCACCTCAGCCTGTAATAACGCAATGGGGAACATGGCTCCAGGCAGTATCTTACTATCAGAAATATTTTTCACAAGTGAAAAATGTCATCTTGAAACTTGATTCAAATGATTCTGCAGCAGTTCGAGATAGTCAGCAACTTTTTTCCAATTCGGACGTTCAACAACAAATAGATGAAATTTCCATGAACTATTCTGAAGTTGCACAAGCTATTGAGCAATTAGAAAACAGTCACTTATCTGCACAAGATACATTAAATTGTATAAACAATTTACAAGTCGCTCTAGAAAACTTGACGAACACTATAGGAGTCGATGTTGCTCAAAAATTTGGTGCAATTTTAACGAAAAATCCCGCTTTACAAAAGGTTCGGTCTATAACTGAAAATCAAGAGTGCTCAGATGAGGAAAAGAAATATCTGACATTTGCAAATCTTACTTCACTGGATGTCGAACGATCATTTTCGAAGTATTCGCAACACCGTCGACGCCTGAATGAATCGACAATGGAAGCGTTGCTGATGTTGCAGTTCTACGCAGCTTAGCAGGAAAAGGTAACAATATTATTTTTCACTAATATTGTATATTACGTACCTACTTTTATGCGGTGCGCCACTGCCGGTACCAGCTTTTTAACAAACTCTAGTCATGATCCTCTAATAGCTATTTGTCTTGCGTGTAAGCATATATCACAGTTCGTCTTTTACAACTGTAAGAAAATTGAAAGAATGGGCCAGTACGAATATTAAGTTAGCATCTTTAAGAAATTGCTGAATCTCTTTAAAATTAGGATTATGGCTTTTGTTTGGAAAATATACGAACGAAGTAGTTGTCTCAATCTGCATAAAATAATATTAGCACATATGCATTAATATGGTGTAGTAAATTTTACCTCTAGTCGTACATTTCTGCCAAATCGTATAAGTAGACAACTCCCCTGGAGATTTATTAGTTTGCTGTTTCAGGTCTACGTTCTGTAGTACAATGTTTGCTTTACTAAGCATGGATTAGATATATTATGTATGCATACACATAAGTCTGCAAGCATATCCTGGGAAATGGTATAATCGATCAAATTACAAACTAGTTGTAAGCGTCTTACTAACTAATAGTGAATGCTGAATATTTACAGTAATTTTGCTGACATTGTTAATAATAATTTGAAATACATGCTGCAAGATGGTGTATAAACATAGTATCTCAATTAATATTCAACAAATTCTGTAAGTGGTGTGTTAACTTTCATGAAACAATGAGATAGATGACAGCATTTTTCCAAAGGTCGCTATGAAATTACGGCTTAAAATACTACGAAGTAGATGCAAGGTGTCATTTAAAAACCTACTCAATTACTACCGAAACGGAAAGACGTATCTAAGTTTTGCACAAATAGAATATGAAGAAAACATCACTTTGACAAAATGAATTTTCTTGGATCACCATAATCTTGCAATGTGGTATATCTGAGAAAGCAATAGAACATATAAAAACTTCTTTGTACGAGGTGGGCGCCATAAATTCTTGGCCTGATACAGAAAAAGTAAACTTGTATTTTTTGTTAGCCAACTATTGGATCGTGTGAGCTGCGGTATGGGACGATGCGTTATCCTGATGCAATATAATACCCTTCTCAGGAGTTATTGGCACCTTAGGCAAACATTTTTCGGTGTACCATTTAGCTGTAGCTGTTTTTTGTTCATCCAATTTAATTGCATATATCGGGCCCCTACTTCTAAAGAAAACTGCATACATAACTTTTTTCATAGCTCGCTGCTTCTTTGTCATTGTTGGCGTTTCTTCGTTTTCATGGATTCATACATGACTCTCTTGATGGGTAGGTACGTCCAACAGCAGAATATACGTTCCGTCACCTGTCACAATTTTAGAAAAAAAAGCCGCTGTGCACCATCCTTACAAAAAGTTATACGATGTAGGCGCCATAAATTTTCAACCTGATATAGAAAAAATAAACTTGGTAAAATATAATCTCAATATAATCTCCTCTAACTTCAATACATTACAATGGTCAATTAATAATTCCATACACTTGTAAAAATAATCTAAAGTTTTTCCCTTAAAATTTTGTATTACAGCTGCCTGCAACTCATTATCGTCCTTAAAACGACGTCCCCTAAGGTCTTTCTTTAAATGAGAAAATAAATAAGAATCATTGTTTCATCTCCTGTGAGAATGGACTTCAAAATCGGTTTCGGGTTATCTCCATACATGTTTAAAAACGAGCCCGCATATTCGACCCGGCGTTCGCGTTGGAAAGCAGAAAGATGATGCGATACCCATCTTGCACATATCCAAATGGTTACGGAGAATTCGGTGAATACTTGTTTCGGAAATGTTAGACATCAGCGCTAATTCCTTCACTTTCAAACGGCGATCTGCTAATACCATTTTTTCAATAATTGAAATGGTTTGAGGCGTTATCAGTTCAATTGGCCGACCGGGGTGCTCATCATCTTCTAGGGATTCTTTCGCCAAACGGAAACATTTTGCCCACTTTTTTACAGAGGAATATGAAGAGATAAAACGCCATAAACGCCGTCTAAACGTTGTTTAATGTGATTAGGCGTACGCCCTTCTTTTGTTAAAAATTTAATGACAGAGCGGTACTCAATTTTCGTTACCTGAGACATTTTCATGCACTAGTCACGTTGTTTGACTAGCTATTACTATTCTTCGAGCCGTAATATGTGTAGGTGTAATAAGTAGAGCAACGCAACTGCGCTGAAAGCCAGTGGCGGACGCATAAGAGTTTACACAAAATAAATTAAATGTGATACGTGCTCAAACACTTACCGTTTTAAGAGTCCTCCGTGAAATCACAAAGTGGATAATGTCTATTTAATATTTGTAACATTAGATATGTTTCCAAAGTTGTTTCGGCAAAGTGAGTGCGGCGTGAAGAAAAAGTGTTTTTGTATGCCGAAAACGAACGTTCTACATCTAGTGACGTTATATTTGCGTAAGTAAAATAATCTTTCAAATAACTTAACGGTTCTGTTGACGCACCTTCACAAATTTGTCTTAATGTGTCAAAATCGGAGTCTTCATCTAAAACACTTTCAAACCTTTCTAAAACACAAACATTTCTTGCGTCTTCTATCGCGCATAGCTGTGCGTGAACATGTTGCACTATTTGCAGATTCCACTAACGACACCGAAGAATTTTGTAGTTTTTCTATCGCATCCGCTAGTCCCACGTAATTGTTCTGAATAATTTCCAAATCTGTTTTAACTTGACTATCCTGAAATTTCAAGCGGCTTACCTTGACAGCCGCAGCTTCCTTTGGGTCGAATTCTAAAATCACGTTCTTATATTCTCAAAATATTTAAGATAATAAAATGCAGCCTCTAACCATGTTCCCCCACGAGTAAGAATAGGTTGTGGTGGTTCAGGAATACCGGGGCATAGTCTATGAAATTCCCGAATACGTTTTGGGGATTTTACAAACGCAGCTTTTGTATGTGCTATTAGAGCGTCTATCTCGGGATAACATTTTACATGTAATATGCAACAAGTTAGCACAATGTTTTTTAAGAGATCGACCTACAGCAAGCATGTTTGCAGCACCATCACTCATAAACATCAACAGTTGATTTGTTGAAAGTTCAAACTTTTCCAATGTATTTAACACCAACATTGAAATTACTTCGGCAGTGCATTGTTGTATTCGCCTGGAAGCTAGTGAAATTGAGGGTGACGGTCGATGTGGTTCTATTGTGCGTACCATTACATTAACCACAGAATGTTTTTTACGATCTGTTGTTTCGTCCACACATAACCACAATTTTTTATCTGGCAACTCCGATTTAATTCTTTTGTCGACATGCTCACGAGCAGACGGCACATTTCTCTGTAATGTTCTCTCACTTGGTAACTTAAAGTCCGAATATTCATTCCAAAACGAGACGTATGCTTTCTTCCTTAGTAAATGAAATGGTAAATTACATGCAATAAACACATAAATTAAATTTAAATTTGTCATAATCTCGTGTAGAATTTTTTTTTTTTTTAAATATGCCCTGCACTATTTACGTGCCGTAGACAATCACTTTTCGACCAACACATTAAATGTATTTTACACACTACACATTGAATTTTAGCGCCATCACACTTTAAATCAGGCATTTCTGCAATAAATTCTCTTATTGTGTCCAACTTTGGTCGTTTTCGCGACGTAGGAAACATTTTCAAAACCAACGTAGAACTACGATATAGTATACGACAGCGTAGATGCATACACAACAGATCGGCATTCGAGTCGCAGTTATACTGACTCTTATACCGAATTATCCCGGCCGTGTTTATTTTGTGTAAACTTTTATGCGACAGCCACTGGCTTTCAGCGCAGTTTGCGTTGCTTTAGTGATAAGTGCAAGTTGCACATGTGCAACTATGACGCAACAGAGTATGAACGCGCTCGAACCTGTATAAGCCTCTCAGGCCGAGAATTTATGGCGCCTACCTCGTATGTACAATTCTGTTAGATTTTTTCAAGTTTTCATAATTAATAAAATTTATTCAATTTCAAAGCTTTTTCATATGTACCCAATATGTACCGCATTCTTGTAGATAATTCAAATAATTTGTTTTTATGTAATAGGAAATTGAAATGTGAAAAATGTGTGCTCCAACAATTTGCCTTTGATGAAATTTTAGTTTATTAAAGATTTGTAATCTTTGAATCTGAAAATCAAAAGCATTAGCCTTCAATGTAGTATATTCTTTAAGGATACTTATGACTTATGAAAATTTAACAGTATGGTTTCAGCAACAGTTCCTTTTCTAGCAGTAGGTTATGAGATAATTCTGTGATCAAACCCTACCGGATCCTGAGCGTCTGGTCGGGCGACTATAGCAAAATAGCCGATCACTACAGCAGTAAAGTCATATAACTCACGGCTACTCAGGCGTTCTCGTTATTTCGTGCATTTATTTGATATACCATCTTTAGTATCTATTGCTCCGTGCTACTGTCTCTTGCAGAAACGACAAAGACGAGAATCAAATATTGTGCGATGGTTAAACGCTGTATTACGCATAGAAGAGGAGCGATGAATGGTAATCGTTGTATTTGTGACGCCCGTGCTCCGCTGAAGTTTTGTGCATTCTTACAAAGAGATGCATATTCGTAATATGTCTTCTTTATCTGCAGCGATTCTTTATCTAGCGCTCGCCCGCAACTAAATGTGGAATTCCCAATATATGCAGATATTTAAATATATTTAAACTATTAAAGTGGTTTCTTAATTTGTGCGTTACGGATTTTGCAATATTTGCGTATATTATAAGAAATTAAACCTATTTTTACATTAAATGCGTAGGTACACGTTAAAGTTTCAATGAATATAAATATGAAGTATATAAATTTATACGAAATAAGACAAAACATTGAGTTTACAAATAAGACAAATTAAACGTTGAATTAAAAAAAAAACGAAATTATTAATTTACGGAATAAAATAAATAAAATGTCAAGTGTCCTTAACAGGTATATTTGTATAAGGCTTCAGGATAGATGTCTTGATTGAGACGAAGAATAAGAGAGCGATAGTAGTACTACCTACTCAGTTTCGGGTTTAATTTATCCGCAGATAGAAGCAGAAGATCGCATTCCATATCAGTTTGTTTACATACTAATCCTATTAGGAACGTTAGAGGTTTACTCCGTCTGTGGTTAATGTACGAGTTTCGCTTCGAATCCGTCCCTGTTTGTGTTCATCGGCGCTACAGGAGGTAGCGTGTGGGAAATCTTAGAGTAGCGACCTCAGGGCCAGGCACCATTTGCCCCTCATCGATCTCCGAATATCTTTAATACTCGTCACTGTGATTTACCCTCTTCCATTTGACGTACGCCTCCGACTTGACACGTTACTACATCGCGCAATTTCGCATCTTACCTTGTTTCCTTCGGCGTGGCCGCTGTTGTGAATGAGCCTTAGCGAACATTACACACGTACGACGTTCAGCTGACAATTAAATATGATTCGGTTAGAGAATGTATGGAAAATTCAGCGGGAGTTTCGAGAACAATATGCATTTGGTGTTATGGAGATGTAGAGCGTATTTCCGCTGTATATTCTCTACTGGTTGTTTGTTGTATACGGTTTCTATATTATATATGTGTGTATATAGGTATATGTATACGCGGACATTGTTCCTAATACAAAGCACTACGTCGGTATAACGTACACCTATTTCTGTATTTTATCGTGAATAAGAAGCAGCTTGTAATGTTCCATTTAGTGGGTGTAAAACATCTGATAAGCGCGAGGATTTCCTAATGTACATACATACTACATACGCACATATGTATTATTGTCGGTTTTATTTTGAGTATTCCTTTTGTCGAATATATTTCACGTATTTATAGAATTCCCAAAAGAATTAATGTCCAATGTAGATATTTTTATTAATTAATTAGTTTTCGTGTTTTATCAATAACTTTCATGTAGACATGCTTCTTGATGTGCTTTTACCCTAAAGATTAATAAGTGGAAAGTTGTTGGGGATTGTTTTCATTTGAATATTTTATATTGTTTACCAATAAAGGCAAAACAGTCCAATAAAAGGCATAGAACTTGAAATTTATGAGTTTGACGTCAACTTTCTTATTTTAAATACAACACCCTATATACCTTTACGCTCCTGGAAAGGTAATCGAAAGAAGAATCCAACGATGCCATATATGTTATACTTTATTTAAGAAATATGACGATATGCAGCAATAAAGGTTTTGGAAATCTGTTCTTGTTCTTACGCAAAGTTGGCTAGGGAAGAGCACCAAATTGTTTCTTGTGACGCCAGACTAATCTCAAAAGCTCGTTGCTAAGCAGTGTAATCATAACAATTGCCAAACCGTCAAATCTCAATACCAAAAGCGTAAATTATTGTTGTTATTTATTGTTATTATCACCTGCATTTGTCATATGTTCCTTCTTTGTTCTCGTTATTATTTTCTCTCATTTTAACTTGTTCTGTTAATTGTTGTTATTTCTTTACTTCATCGGACTTTATTGCGATTAATTAATTGGTAAATTTGTTTAAATATGTTAGTTTTTGAAAGACAATATGTCTGTTTTTAGGCTTTTTGTATTGCTACTTACTTATGATGGCTTCGGCACGAACCATGCAAAATTCCTGGGTCAATTTCAATATTATGTAAATCTGGCAACAATTATCACCTTATTTGCCATGGTTGCGCAGCAAATTGTACAATAATTTAAATCATGTTATCTTCTGTTAAAGCAGTTCGCCCTGTAAATTTTATATCTATGCTTGCTTAGCGCAAAGTTATAAATATTTCCGGCTGTACAAGGGCAGTGTTGATTATGCTACACTTTGTGGTAATTGTTTCCAAATTTACCGAATATTAAAATTAAGTATTTGATGGTTATCTTACGCGGTTCATGCGGAGACCATTGTAAAATCAACAACATAAAAAACTGAAACATAAGCACACTGCCTGTCAAAAACTCACGTATTTAAACACAATTAATTAATTATAATAAAGTTCGATAAAGTAAAGGAGAAACAATAATTAACAAAACGAGTTAAAATGAGAGAAAATAATAATGAGCACAAAGAACGAAAGTATAACAAATGCAGGTTATAATAACAATAAATAACAAGAATAATTTGCTTAGCAACGAGTTCTTTAAATCAGTCTGGCGTCACAAGAAACAATTTGGCGCTCTTTCCTAGCCAACTTCGCATAACAACAAAAACAGGTTACCAAAACTTTTATTGCTGCATATCGTTGTACTTCTTAAGTTAAAGTATAATATATGTGGTATTGTTGGATTTATCTTTCGATCACCTTTCCAAAAACGTAAAAATATACGATTTTATTGGAAAAGAGAAAGTTGACGTCACTTCCGGTGAAACCGGAAATACGATTGAAGTGCTGATAACGTCGAAAGTTAGCTTACAAAAAATAGAAATCGACCTATTTTTTCTAAAAACGCTAGCTTCTATCATTCAAAAGTTAGCATGGGAGGGACTTTAGGCCTGTACTGTATATTCTGTATATTTTACCTTAATTCACAACGTTAACACAATACAATCCAATTTAATATTTTAGATTATATATATAGAGTGTCCCAACCATCTGGAATTGCAGAATTGCGCCTGTGTAAATGATAGGATATCTGGGCTGATGCAGCAATAAACTCTAACAACGCGTCCCTCCAGTATTCTCGTTCAACTCTGCGGTGAATTTCGAGACGGCTATCCGCGTTGGTTCTCTGCTACGTATACCTATCTAAAACCTGCGTTAACAAATGATGACCTATTCCGATGCTTCTCCGTTTAATATCATAATGTATATGTATAATATCCAAAATAAATAAATAAATATTGTTTGGTTAATATGACAACAGTAAACGAAACATACTGATATTGTTCTTAAACTATTGATTTAACATCTTAAGCCTAAGCAGCTATTTGCAAAACGAATTTCATAAAAATGATTCATGATTTATTACATGATTTATATATGAAGTTAAGGATAACACAAGCATTCCGTGGTGTAACAATTAGTATGTGTTAGAACAGTTTTTTTTACAAACGATTGTGCAAATGTATCGATGTAGAATTAATATAAGAATTAATATATGAAAAATACAATAAACGTTATTAAGTGTGTTCGTAGTATATTATACCAACGTTATTTTTTTTAGATTTTCCATTTTGTTTTCAAATTTATGCTGTTAGTGTGCGTGAATTTTTATTAGAATATTTTTTCTTTTGTTCTTTTTGGCAAAAAATAACAAAGCATTAATAATATAATTCTTTTTTTTTAATCTCTTTGGTTAGTTCACAAGAAATAGACATTGACCTATTTTTTCTAAAAACGCTAGCTTCTGTCGTTGAGACGTTGGCGCGAGGGGGGGAGGGGCATAATATGCATCAAAAAGAGTCGTGTTAGTGGTCCAAGTTTGAAACAAGTCTTTGAAAAATATCGACAACCGTTTAACAAAGATTCACCCAATAAAAGTATAATTTTGGCAATTGTTGAGAAAGTCCGTCGCACCGGTAGTATCTTGCGTCAACGCGAATGCATAGATAAATAATATTGATAGATGTTAAGGTCCTATATTATCGATGTCGACAATAGCAAAGACACAAACCTATGGACTTCAGCGCTTGCAGCGTCGGTCCGCCAGTACTAGTTTCTCTTCGCGGGAAATTTAATTCGGGTATTATTCAAGAAATTGGTTTGACTGTTTCAAGTCAAATGAATTTGCAATTTCTTTCTACAATTACTTCGTTTGAAACTGAATTGTGTAGTTTGTTAAGTTGGGTTTGTTTCAAACGGTAAATCTACCATACCCAAATAATGCAATAATATGCATCAAGAAGAGACATGTATTACTAAAAATTAAGCAAGTGGATTTTAGAGAATCTTTTCAACTTTCACTCCAATTTGTTTCTTTAAAAGCGTGTTTGAAAATTCATATAATATCCATTAAAGAATGCCCATTAGTTATTTGATCAACGTATTTATTTAAGCAATGGAGAGCTGAAGTAATATTGATGGATTAAGCAGCAAACATTAACACATACAATTATGACGTTACTTAGATTTCCGCTTGATAATGGTGAGATTTATAAAAAAAAAACACGTGTCTGAGCTCTGAAAGTCATTTTCTGCAGATAGAACGAATCATCGAGCATATGAATGCCAAGAATACACAGAACCGAGTAGCATAATATAATCTGCAGTAGTATCCGAGCACGTACTAGAACAAGGACACAAAGTGGATTTCGTCAATATAGAGATCCTAGCAACTGTGGACCACGAATCATCGCGGAAGTTATAAAAGTAAATAGACACAAGAACGTCTGCAAGAGAACGAATTCATTTTGTAAGAAGCGGAAGAATGAACACCATAACGAGAAACTTATGTCCAATGGTGCGCAAAAGTGTATTTAAGAGTTTTTTAATAATTATTTACACAAATTGCCTATTTCATTAGTAACACTGTATGGCAAATATAAACACTGTGATAAAATGATGTAGTTATAATTCTATTGTAAGGTAGACTTGCCGTGAATTCGGTAATATCAACCTGATATTAATGCATTAAAGAAAACTAACGTTGTAATTGGACGTTTATCGCGCCTACTCTGTTTGAGCTTATAAACTACATAAACATCGTGTTCTTTTAAATGACCCAAAATGATGATAATTGCAGGCGATTAGTCGTGTTAGTGGTCCAAGTTTGAAACAAATCTTTGAAAAATATCGACAACAGTTTAACAAAGATTCACCCAGTAAAAGTATAATTTTAGCAATTATTGAGAAAGTCCGTAATATTGATAGATGTTAAGGTCCTATATTATCGTTGTCGACAATAGCAAAGACACAAACCTATGGACTTCAACGCTTGCATCGTCGGTCCGCCAGTACTAGTTTCTCTTCGCCGAAAATTTAATTCGGGTATTATTCAAGAAATTGGTTTGACTGTTTCAAGTCAAATGAATTTGCAATTTTTTTTCACAATTACTTCGTTTGAAACTGTTTTGTGTTGGAATTGTGTAGTTTGTTAGGTTGGGTTTGTTTCAAACGTTAAATCTGCCATACCCAAATAATGCAATTCTACTCAATACGAATTTAAAAGTTACAAACAAAGATATAGAAAGAAAATGTAAATTTCATTAATTTGAAAATAGACCTACAATGTTTTTATTCTGTCTACTATTGTCTAATGTGCGCGTTATATGTTAACAAAGCAGGGAAATGGAAAAATATATATACTTGTAATATTTATTATCGCGTTACATAATAATTGTATTCTAATTTCTTAATATAATCTGTGAATTCTGATTCACTATAGGAAGACCCTCTTAAAATAGCCACATTTTTAGTCCATACATTACATATAAATACAATACTGTAATTAACAATATCATCAAAAATTTGATAAGTTTTACAGGAAAAGATAGAGGTTACCCGTACATTTACAATTCCTTTTAAGAACTTAGTTATATTCATTTCGTTTGCAACTTGTGGCAATGATGTAATTATTACATGCAATATATGTCGAAATAAATAAGAAAACTATGTTGAAGGCAAGCATAGCGCTTGGTGCAAATAGTTTTTGGTTTCAATAAAATGGAGAGGATTTCGCTTTCTGTGACTGTCGCTAATTCTGTCCTACATACAAGATGTGGCAATTAAATAACCGGACTGGTGCTACTATCGGCAAACAACGAGCACGCCACGGCAGGTTTGAACATCTCTGTGCTTGTAGATGCTTCCCCCGATTTGTTGTTGCCTATCAAATATTTTACTAACCTGATAATTGCTCTTCAACACTAGTAAGTGTCTCAGGTAATGGCACCCTACCAGAATAATAAGGTAGCAATGAATTTTTTATATTTGGCTATCCATCAAAGCCTATAACAAACATTTCATTAAAAAACAGGGATTGTTATAGAAACTTACACTACTAAAATTGTCAGGTAAATGATCTGGAACATTTATTGTAGGCAGACTCTGGTATTGTAGTCGATAACAACGTTCTAATTTGCAATATGGGAAGGAATGAGTATCACAAACAAACTTCTTAGCATCTTGATCCTATCCAACTATACCGAAAGCACCTAGAGATGAACACACCACATTATTTTAATACTACTAATCTCTTTGTCATGTATAGGAAATCTTCTACATACACTTTTAGTGTCTTTACAACCAGGTACAGAACACTTTTTTAAACCAGAATTAACTCAATTGAACTGAACGAATGAACGAGTCAGAATGAAAATGGCGGACGAATGTACCGATCACAGCGACGATGGCAAATTTAGGCTTTCTGGTTGGTCGTTTAGGTTACTACTAGCGCTCGCAGCGGGGGTCCACTTTAACTACACCTGTCCACACGCGTCCAATTTAAGCTTGACAGGTCTGCGCGAATGTTCTTCAGGTTGTCGAAGAACAGTGTGTACTAATGAGAAGGGACCCGTGCTTGTCCAAGTCATTCAGTCTCCGCAAAGAAGCCTACGACGAACTGTGCACTACCTTCATATTAGTGAAACATCTATGCCTCGAATGTTCAAATCTATTGGCGATTATCCACACCGCATTCAAACTGGACAACGACTAAAACGTTGCGAACAAACGCGAAAGAGAAGTTTATTGTGGACGTAAGTGTGTTGAGTCTAATTCTAGTCCGAAGACGTTGATTTCTCGAGAAATGTATGGTCTTCAGATGAACGTCACGTTCATTTTAAGGACTATATTATTAGACAAACACCTCGATTCTTTAGGTTTGAAGGCCCGGATGTTATTGTACAGAAACCACCCCACGGTGTTCGAGTTATCATTTGGTGTACTGTATCTAGGCATACTATTATTGGTCCTTATTTTATTGAGGACGACGGCGAACACCCTGTTACTGCAACCAAGAGAGTTACAGGCAGAACATCATTACCCCCTTGGTGAGAGATTTATGAATTTTTTGCCGCGCATGAATGGTGATTACGGGTAATGATTCCAACAGGATGGCGCAACAAGCCATACAGCCAGACGCATATTGGCCTTACTTCATGAACATTTTGAAAAGAGAATAATTTCTTATGTAATAGACTTCGTGTATCCATCTTATTTACTTTCTATCTGGCGCTACATGATACATACATTCGCTCAGCAGATCTGCCGACGAAGCTTGGAGAACTACGACAAGCAATAATAAACAATTTTCAGCAATTGCGTCAACTAACTCTTTAATAATATGTTCAGTGACCTGCAAAATCGATGTGAAGCTTGTGGGGTTGTGACAAGCTTAAAAGCTTATATACACTGAAGGGTAGTCAAAAGTCTTTTTAATAGATGGTATTTGTTAATTATCCGTGATCAATGGCTTAAAAAAAAGAGAACAGCTAAAGAAAGAAGAAGGAGAAGAAAGATTTTTTAGGTAACAATTTTTAAGAGGAAAGTATAAAATTACCAAATAAACAAAGCTAAAAGTATAAATTTAAATTATCCGAATCTTCCAGTTACGGATTCGTTATCATTTTCCCGATAATTGTCGAGGGAATTTCTTATCGGTTTGATGCGTCGTCCCGATTTTTCGCTCATTGTTTTCATACAGGGAAAGCCGATTGTTCCGTTTGCTTCCTTTTACATTTCAATCAGAAAAAGAAGAAGAAACTTTAAACTTCCAGTCGAACAAGTCCGACGAGTGCAGCTGTGCTGTGGGTCTGTTTAAAATTCGGCCGTGGATCGATATCGGGTCCACGGAGTGTTTGCGAGTTTCGAAACGAAAGGCAAGGATGTCTTCCCACACGCTGCCGCTGCTGTCTTTCTGCGGCGGGATTTCCGGGAATCTGGAACAGTACGACAAAGTTCCTAAATGCAGACGATGCATGGCTGGACGTGGTTGGACCAAACGCGGAACGCTCGAGATGGAAGTTAAGCCCCCAAATTTGAATAAATTTTTGTGTAGATATTCGAATAATGTCCAAACTACATGGAAATGGCAATATTTTTTCTCGGAATGCCCTAATATTTCCTACGTTTTACGTGCTAGGCTATTCGGGAATTCTACTACCGTTTTTAGCTCATATTACTCTCCAGGTATTCTGATTTTAACTCGTTTTCGGTATTTCTTTTATTGAATCGTAAAATTCGTACAATATTGAACGAGGGACATTTTTATTGTGGGTACATATGTTGGAAAAATAGTGTCAGTTTTAAACAACTTTTAACTGCTTTTAACAAGCTTTAATAAAGTTAGTGATCTTCGTTATTGTGATGATGTTCGATGTTAATCTGCGTTCTCGATTCTGTTTATTACTGGGTTTGGTTTTGAAAATGATTGATTAAAGAAGATGCACGTATCCCTTTCATTTCCCTCAAAATAGTTTCAATTTACAGCTCGAAGACAAATTTCTATGCGCCAGGGAAAACAAATAATTATTGAATAACAATGTAATGTAACTAACATTAGAATAGAGCACCAGTAATGATACCACTTGCCTTCATGCCGACTGGTAAATGTAAAAAATTAAATTTTACACACCAAGAAAGCATAAATACAATGTATCAACAAATGAGAGACTGTTAAATGAAGATTAACGTTTTATTTTGCCTTCTTATTTTTTGTAAGTTAACAGAAGAATAGTTCTTTCAAATAAAAGTGTGATGACAAACTTGTGGTTTGGTAAAATGTTTTCCCTTGTTGTGGGTGATGTTTGCTAGCCCCTGAAAATACGTAAAGCTGTATGAACGGTTTGTCAGCTTCTATCTTAAGCGCGGATGTTAGTTCAACGTTCAACTTCTAAACACGTCTATCTTCTACGCCAGCTAGCATCACAGTCCTCTTTTGTTTTAGCGTCCCTTCTCTCATTTATTTTCGATAGCATTTGTTAATTTTCGACCAATAATAACTCATTAATTATTTATTAAAAATATTTGTTTTGTTCTTAAAATAAAAGTACATAACTTCACTTAATTTATATATGTACATAAATGTTTCCAAATTACAAATTTCCTTCCAGTCTGTAATATACACTAGGGTTTACCGAGAAGTGTCAAAGCAAAGTGTCCCCGCTGCATATCTGCAATCTTGAAATGTGCACGGTCCCTAGCGAACGACAGCTTATTGAATAACCGTATTTAATTTGAGAAAATACTATTTTGACCAAACAAAATTATTCTCTATGTATTTAGTGTATGAAGTTACTTTAAATTTGAAAATTAGGAACCGAAAAATATTCTATGGAAGCGTTATATTCTCTTTTCTCCAACAACGCGTCGCATTTGGTGTCGAAAGAGTGTCACTCTGATAGTTCTCATATACGAACGTACCTGAACACATGTAGCTGAACACCGCTATTCGTGGCGCTCGTCATAACGATTATACCAATGCCAATAGCCACATTTCAGAATTTTAGTATTTAGTTATTTTTTAATTTCTTTTACTGGTAAACGGTAAATCCACAAGGTACCGAATGGTTTGATATACTCAATTAACGAGTCAAAATTCAATTACTTGTATTTTGTATTCCTGATATGTAGTAAATAAATATCTACTTTTGCTAAGGGTGGTTGTTTCAATTAATATTAAACTCTAAACTTTGTTATTGAACTGTATTTGCAATATTAGTTCGGAAGTTACTAATACATACTTTCTCTATTTCAATTTATATATTAATACATGTAGAATTAGAAATAAGGAGGAACGTAGATAAATTATTCCTTTAATGAAACATCAAAAACAATGTCTTAGATAACATCAAAATAATTTTTAACGTCTTAATTAATTTTACGTCTCATGTTTGACACTTATGTCACTTCAGACTGACTGCCGGTCATCTAATCTGGGTGTTTTCTTACATTTCGGCTATCCTCTGTTACATTCGCCTCGAATGTTCCTTCGTCACTCTCTGTTTGCACCCACAGCTTCATACCATTTGCGCATTTGGAGGTGGGTCCTTCTTGTGTTAAAATTTTTTCTAACGCGTATCTGTCAGGTCCGCTACTCTTCGTGACTTTGTAAGGCCCCAGGAACTGCAATAGAAGTTTCCATTGGTTCTGGAACTGTGTACGCAATATGGCGGCCAAATTACCAACTATTGATCTTACAATTTGACCCAATGTTTGGACGTCACGACCTTGTCGTTGTCCGATTCTTTGGAATTAGTGCCCGTATTCTATTGTACCGTCATTATCACTATTACCTGGGGCTTTACTTTTAACCTTGCTCCTCGTATCTAGCTTCTTAACATTCCATTATACGCGGTGTCTTTATAATTTCTTCATCTTCATATCTGCTTCTTATACTTAACGTCTGCTTCTTGTCGTCTTGGTAATAACGTCTTCTTCTTACTGTCTTCTTCTTACTATATCCTTAATATTCCCTCCTTAATATTCTTATTTATCATCTATTTTTCATTTTTTGGGTTATTATTTATTGCTATTTCGTTTTTTACGATAATTCTGGGTTACTATCGGTATTGGGTTGTACCATTCTTTGTTCTTTGGGTACAGATTTTCATTTGGCAGTTCTTCCGGCTTCTTAATCGTAAGTAGAGTGATGTTGGGACGTTGAACGTATTTGGTCGGCTTACTAGAAGCTTCTTTTAGATGCTTGGTCGCAGTCGACTCAGTGGATAATTTTCTATCGGAAACCGTCAAACTCGTCGACCAGAAATTCACACCTAACGATAAATCAGACGAAAAATAGAGCCATGTCGATTTAAGGCCTCGTTTCGTCGCCGTTTTTGGAGGTCCGAAAACTTCAAACGCCCATATCTCCAAAACGGTTAGAGATAGCGGGCTGAAATGTTATTCCGCAAATATGCGACCATAGGACTACAAACCGGCACCAGCAGGTTGGCGAAATTCCGACTTTCATTTTTAGGCCCTTCAAAAATCACTTTGGGTTCAAATTTTTACAGCTCTCTTATATCTCGCCATCCGAACGAGCTAGGAGGTTGTGTTGTGGATCCGATCGAAACCTCTCGGCGAGCGCTTCATAACTAACAAAAGCTCAACTCTTTAGCTCTAACCGTTCCGACGCTAAAGCGTCTCAAAGTTAAGAAAAGAAGATTCCGACCTTACAATATGCTTTCCCCCTTCATATGATAAAATTTTTATCCAAATTTTTTTTCGATTAAATAAATGGTTTCCGAGTTATTCAGTCATCTTAAGATAAATGAATCATATCATTAAGATATATGAATTATAAATGAATACATATATACACATTCATACATATCGATATTAAATTCTTCTTATATATATACAAATATTTGGATTTTGTTGATTGTTTGTGTGAATGGTCGTGCGTACTTACCTCTACCACCTATATTTGTCATACATTTTCCCGGTTTTAAAAGCTTGAGCGTTTCCTTCCTTTTTAAACGAAACCGCGGTGGCGCCTCTATATTTACAAATAACTTTTGGAGATTTACTACCTTCTTCTCCCCACCCCAATCTACGCTAGACTACTGGGACGCCCAAAAGATCTTATAAGGTAGGTGGCAAGCAAATAGGTTTATCGGAAAGAGCGCCATACAAATCTAATCTATTATGCAACTATTCGGCCTTACTCATTGGAACATTGCAATATATTGGGTAAACGAAATAGATCAATTAGAGTTACGGTTCATCTTAAATTCAGGAGTTCTGATAAAACTAGTGTTCCCTTATGTATGTTGAAAAGATGAATTCAGATTACTACGGTGACTTTACCGTAACTTTACTAATGAAGATGATAGCTTCTCTAGCAACAGATACGCCACTTTTAGTGGAGTGTTGTAGTAAGGGTGATAGTGAAGCGTATCATAAATTAACTTGTTGCGTTCGATATGAGCTCTTTAAATAACGCACTAAATTAGTAATACTGAGGAAGTATTGTCTTATCTTTTATCTAATGCCAGACATGTAAGGAATATAAGTAGGATGTATGTAGCTTTTTTTTTAATTTTAGAAGATAAATCTAATATCATACATTTCTCAAGCTTGTTTTTGTAAAATTCCTATATGTAGGTGGACATCTATACATCAATCCTCAGCTAGTCAGAATTAGAACGCCAACCAATCTTAAATTCCTTTCATATTTCCTGCTTGGTAAGTCAAAAATATTTCATTACGAGTGCTTCCATACAATTTAAAGTAACGTTGGTGTCAATACGCGAAACAGGAAAATCCAGAGGCTTCAAGAATACAATTAGGTACCAGAATACGGAATATATTTCGTCAAATACCAGAACCAACGTCTATAATCTTTCCGTTTTAATTCAATCTGCGCCGTTGCGAGTAATGTAATAGTGGAATTGCATCTCCAGGTATTCTTCGGTAGGATTTAATAAATTCCACTTTAATTGGTTATAGTCTACGTCGGTTGGTAGTAAAGTTTGCGCTTGAAACGCGAATATTTCCTTTGAAACCTTGTAGTACGAGACGGTAGAAGAATGAAATAGATATAGTATGAAACACAGAGCGTAAAATATTGGGGGAATAAGTAGATATTAAAGTTAAGTCGCGATATTAAAGTGAAAACTAAGAAAGTCGTTATTTCGATAAAATTAAAAAAAAATTACGCTATTACCGTAGAATGGGGTGGAGCGGATCAAATTTTGATGTTTTTGATACTATTGATAGTGATATCAATAGTATTGATAGTGATATCAAAAGGAATTTACAAACACTATATGTTGTTCTGTAATTACTACACAATCGGTTAACATTATTTTTGTTCTAATGTTTTTTTTTTAATTTAATTATTTTTTATTATTTGTTGATCCGCTTCACCCCATTGTCTGACCCAAAAAAATCATTTTATTCTTAATCGATATGAAGCGGATCACTTTTGTAATTCTAAAAAGTGGATTAGCCAGAATGCAGCTTCTTTTAAAACAAAAAAAAAACTAGCGGCAAGTACAAAGAATAGTTTGGTCCGCGTCAACTCTAAAGAATTTTTCCAATAGACTTGGTACATCTTTGGTGACAGAAACAAATTTTAACTAAAGTAAATAAAAACGCTTTGAGGAAGTGGATTATATTCAGATGTCACATATTTAAAGCCAGTTTTGTTTGAATTGTTATCTTTTTTTTCAAAAAGAGAACTACGAAGAATGTCTAAGCTGCTATAAATTATAATTGGATATGTTTTTGAATAGGCACCTACCTCTTCTGACAGGATGTCCAACAACTTTTTCACCATTTGCGATTCTTTTTTATGACGGATGTGTCGGAACATCTCGATATCAAAAAGACGTGCTCATTATTAGATTTTTTTCGAGTTTAAAGTAAACTCATCATCCCATAAAGCGTATAGACCCATCAGTCTTTCCTTATTCCTGTTCAAATTAATGGAAAAGGTATTAGACTAATACTTAAGGAATGAAGTACTTGCAACAAACCCACTTCATCCTAACCATCATGCATATCAGAAGGAAAAACCAACAATAACGGTCCTCTAATTTATCACAAGTAAATTGGAAGCGTCACTTGCGGTAAAAGAAATAGCGCTCTGCGCTTTCTCGGACATAGAGGGTGCGTTTGATAATATTTCCTTCGAAAGAATTGAGAGAGCGACTTCTGCCAAAGGTTTTTACCCGTCGTCTACAAAATGGATCAAAACCATGCTCCAAAGTCGACGAATAAGCGCCACGTTGGGATCCGAAACGACAACAATTAGAGCTAATAGAGGCTGCCCCCAAGGAAGAGCCCTGTCACCTCTGCTCTGGTGTCTTGTTGTAGATGATCTCCTACAGAAGTTACCTTCTAACGGATATGAGGTGCAAGGGTGCACTGACGACCTGGTAACCATGATCCGTGGAAAATATAAGAATATTATACCGCAAGTTATGCAAAGAGCTCTTAATGACACCTATAAGTGGTGTCAAAATCATAGCCTGCGCATAAACCCGCAATCGTCCCTTTTACAAGGAGAAGAAAAGTCTGTCTTAAATCACCCTCCATCGAAGGGAAAACCATTAGCTTCAGCGACGAAGTTAAATATTTGGGAGTTACGTTTGATAAAAAACTTACATGGAACTCCCACATCTCCAACTTTCAGAAAAAAGCCATTACGGCATCACTAGTATGCCGAAGGATGCTTGGTAAGAACCGGGGAAAGAGCCACATAAAACAAGTAATCAAGATATGGGAGGACATTCAAAAGGCCTCGTACTGGGATAATGTTCCGGGATAAAAACAGGCGAAGGCACACATATCGGGCTCGCCAAAAACAGCAAAAATAGCGCTATCGTTCAGTAAGGAGGATCTCAGATTACTGGCAGGATTTCTGACAGGCCATGTAGCCCTAAAATATCACCTATTTAAACTAGAATTAGCTGAAGATCAAATCTGCCGTCTATGCCACGAAGATCTGGAGACGGCAGAATACATCCTATGTGAATGTGTTGCCATCAGTCGCATACGACACCAACACTTCAGTAGGCCATTCCTTACACTTACTGAACTGAAGGAGGCAGATCCTAGAGTAGTACTAAGGTTTATTAAAAGCCTCCAACTATAATAATAATAAACTCATCATCATTTTGATTGCCACGCTGGCACGCTTTCTTTCTATAGGTATGTGGAATATCTGAAAAAACATGCATAAGTATTTACTTTATAATAAATTTAATCTAATAACTTTACCCCCTAAAGCGAAGAAAAAAATTCATATTTAAAAAAATATCCTATTCAAACAAAGAAAGTTGTTATGGATATATTGAAAACTGTCAAACATATTAGTATACGTTTTGACGAAACCTTTAAATATTTTCAATTCTTCTGTGGGACAATTTGTTTTAATATTTGGTAAAATATTTAATATTGTCGCGAATAAGCGCTTTGTTTTTACTTTTAGAAAATACGCTAACTGGACTTCCGCTGCTTTGCGTTTATCGCCTATGTTTTTTGTATTGTAATCATTTTTCGATCGGTGACCGGTGTCGTCGAGCTGACTGAACGTCTGGACAATTGCTTTGTAAGATTATGATCTCTCGGTCAATTCGAAGACATCGAACTTTGATGCTGCCGATCAAGCACCGGAAGGACAGTTAGTAGAAGGGACTGCATGGTCTATAAATATAAGTTATTTGTAATTATAGAGGACGCTTGACTCTTGGAGAGTCTCTTTGCCCGTAATAGGTAATCTATTGGTGTACTTCTTGTTTTGTATATAAAGAGCGTAAAGTGGAATTGCCTGTTTTTTTTGGAATTTTCGTACTTCTTCAGTACCTCTTTCTAACAGGTAAGTGAATTTCTGTATGTAGAATTTGAGCGAGTATCTATCCCGAGCTACCCCTATCACAATGGGCCGTGACAATATTTCCAATCATTTTATTAATTAGTTTACAAAACGCTAGCCCACCCTCAAACAAAGCTTTCACCTTTTAAACAATAAATAAACACTGTTGAGCAATCGGAGCAGGCGCTCAAGACACCCAGTGGCGTAACATTTGCACAACATCAAAGATAAGTAAATATCGTGATCCGCTTCCCTTCACCTGACCCGTTTCACCACAGTTGACGATATTGCAAAAACAGAATCATCAGATTTTTACAGCTTTGTTGCCTTGGATGATATTATTACGAATATAATATTGCTTGATTTGTTGTTGTTTTTTTAATTTGATATTAACAAAGATTATTTAGCTCGGTATCCTAATGGCAAGAAGGCCCACTCCTGACTGTGTCGGAGTTAGGTGCTGTGCGTTCGAGGCCTACCAGGTAAAGTGGCAGATTTTCCTGATGGCTTCAGTTCAATTTCGAGGCACCATTTACTCGGTAGAAAAGATTCCTGGGATACAAGCTTTAAAGCTTGTATACCCCGTTGGGCCTTTACCACCAGCAAAAAGAAAGATGTTAATATTTCTACCGGTTCCTCCAGTATGTCTTGTGTCGCAAATTATGTCTGGAGTGCGAATGAAACTTGGTGAGATTATTATGTTTTATAAGGGTAAAAGAGTTTAAAAAGATGAAATCGACCATTGCGGATTCAAGTACATTACCTTTTTGTATACTATGTTAAATTATCTGTATACGAGGTGTTGAATTTAAAATTGCCAGGCATTACCAAAAACCCTTTCAATTATAGCTCCCTTTTTATTTATTTACTTGCAGAATAATGTGTAACTTTACAAGTGTTTTACTTTAATTTCCAATGTAGCCATGTATTTGGGCAAGAGTGTTTTTTCAGCGGGTAGTTTTTTCCGAAAAATTATTGAAATATGTCAGAATCAATATGTACTGGGATATTTCGAGATGGTAACAAAATATAGTTACTTTACACCTAAAGTACTAAGGATTGTTATTCTTTTCTAATTTGAACATTGGTTTTTATCTCCTTCCTTCTGCGATTAATTAATTAATAATTATTAACAAACATATTGGTGGAATCCAATACACTTTTGTGCAGTTTGTATAGAATCTATTAGAAATTTAAAGGAAAAGAATACCATAATTGGAAGTTATTTTTAAACTACTGGATTTTTCAAATATTTTGACCCTTGTACATAGGTAGATATGGTTTTTATATGAGGTAATTTAGTTCCGTTTTATCTTACAAAAGGTAGAAGATGACATACAGACCTCTGGTATTGACAGTTCCTCTATCATAGCTTATAAATGAGAAAGCTTGTCAACTGCCTATTGGGTTTACATTTATCTGAAATTAAATCAGCAACGTTCGCTATACTACGGCAATTGAGGAAGAGGCGACGTAATCTGGTAATGTACGCGATGAAAACCTTTTTCATTATACTTTGTACATTGTGTTGGCCGCAAAGAAATTATCATTTGTTTCCTACCTACCTTGTTTACAAAAATTATGTTTAAATGTTCTACGTAATTATTTAATATTTTTAGCACCAATAATATTTAGGGTGACAGTCTGAAATGCTTTATTTTAACTTGCCAAAATGTAGTTTATGTTTTTGTAAAAACGTTGCATTGTCTATTAATACGTAGAAGTACTAATAACCTTACACATTTCTATAATGAGAGTTAAATAAATATTTGTATTTTAGCAATACTATCTGCGTTAACAAATGCAAGAATTTGTTTTTAACATTTTGCATTGTAATCTACTATATACTATGATAAAACATTTGTTTCACTCGAAATATGTATCTATGATTCGATTTTGAATAGTTAATAACATTCCTGCTTGCTTGCACTACGAGTAAATATTCAGTTTCATTAAAATGAAAAAAATCCATTGTAACTATGCTACTGCGATTTTGAAAAGTTATACATGTATCACATTTTTTTATTAAATCAGTAATTTCTTTTACCTAGAATGGCCAGTATAATAAGTCACGAGCTTTTAATAAGTTTTATCAATTCCTTGATGATTGTAATGTAATTTTGAAATTATGTCATGTCTCATTGTTTTTGGAATTACTATTTGTTGGTCTTTAAAGATTATATCTCTCATCACTATTAAATTATCACGAATTTTCCAAAATGGTTTTACACAATTTTCTAATTTGTTTTTACTGTTAGGCCAACCCCTTTTAATTTCATCTACCAGTTTTTGCAATTCAATATCTTTTCTTGTTTCCTCTTTTACTTTATCAAATTTTTCTGGCCTAATACTGATATAATTAATAATATTGACTTGCGCTTGAATATCTGATTCTATAATATTAAATGTATCATCTTGAACAGATGCTCTAGAGAGTGCATCAGCTACATAAAGTGATGAACCTGTTTTATATTTTACTGTAAAATCATAACATTGCATGTTAATTCGTAGTCTCTGTAATCTTAAAGGACATTTCTCTAAAGGTTTTTTGAAAATACATTCCAACGGTTTGTGGTCGGTTTCAACCGTAAAATGTCTGCCATATAGGTATTGGCGAAATTTCTGACGTCCGAACGCGATTGCTAATGTCTCTTTCTCGATCTGAGCATATTGCTTTTGCGAGTCAGTTAATGCCTTTCAAGGAAAGGAAATCTTCTGATTTTCCCAAATTTCTTATGATATACTGATTTTCAACTTAAAACTTTTGTTTTTTTGTACCAAAATGTCTTGTTTATTAATGAAAAATAGAAAACATGTATCGAAAAAATTATATTGTTACAATCTTGCGACGACTGAATAACTCAGAAACCATTTATTTAATCGAAGAAAATTTAGATAAACACTGCAACCGAAAAAGTATGTGCATACAGTCACGCTGTAGGTAATCCTTCTGTGGGGTTAGAAATATTTTTGGGTTATGCACCTACAATGAAATTTCAATTTCATCTATGATTGGAAAATAAATACACTTTGCCCAACTATTGACCCACTCTGTAGAACTAGATAACCAAAATACATATTGCAAATTGTTTCCTCGACAAAACGAGTTTCATTGATTTAATGCGCATTTCATCCTAAAATGGAGCTATTAAAACTAAAAGCCTCGTAAAGATAATTGGGAAAACGGAAAACGCGTACTTCAATTAAATTTTCTCGTAACACTAGATCAGATTTTGCTAAAAGGATCCGCCTCAAAATCCTCCGACGTACCGAATTTGCGTTGTCGTCCATAAATGAAAACAGGTGCGCACACGTACTCGTAGTAAAATGGCGAATTTCATGGGCTATGAAATAGAAAAGGGTCGTCTAGCTTTTAAGGGACGGAAAAATGTCGACGACGCGTCGAGAAAGGTATGAGAATAGCTCGGGGCGTACTATATATATGTATGATGTATGTACGTATGTAGCTGTAGCGTGACTTTTCGCCACTTGACACTTATTAATAAAAGAGCAAAAAACACGCGGACAAAAATGTCATGTTTCATAGGAAGGTTTGTCGATTTTCTTTTGTCTTTTTCGAAACGAAGACTAAGCGTAATGTTTAGAGCAAGCGATAATAACCGCTTCTTTTCATAAAGAGAAGAATAAGATAAATGGTTCGAGGAGCTCCGAGAAAAACAAAACTGGCAAAACATGTGTCGTCGATTCTTTAGAAGCTAGCGTTTTTAGAAAAAATAGGTCGATTCCTATTTCCTGTGGACTACCTTTTGGTGTTATCGGCAGTTCAATTGCATTTCCGGTATCACCAGAAGTGGCGTAAACTTTCTTATTTTAAACAGAACATCCTGTATATTTTTACGTTTTTGTAAAGGCAGTCGAAGGGCGAATCCAACGATATCACATATGTTATATTTTAACTAACTAAGAAATATGACGATATCCAGCAATAAAGATTTTGGTATTTTGTTTTTGTTGTTACGCGAAGTTGGCTAGGAAAGAGCGTCAAATTGCCTTTTGTGTCGCTAGATTGATCTAAAGAGCTCGTTGCTAAGCAAAGTAATCATAACAATTGCCAAATTGTCAAATCTCAATTCCAAAAGCATAAATTATTCTTATTATTTATTATTATTATATCCTGCATTTGTTATACTTTCGTTCTTTGTTCTCATCATTGCTTTCTCTCATTTAAACTTGTTTCGTTAATTGTTGTTTCTTTTTTACTTTTTCGAACTTTATTAGAATTAATTAAGTGTGGTAGGTTTATTTAAATTTGTTTGTTTTTGATAGACAATGTGCTTAAGTTTCAGTTCTTTCTGTTGTTGATTTTACAATGGCATCCGCATGGACCACGTAAGATAAACTTTAAGTACCTAATTTTAATAACCGGTGAATTTGGCAACAATTACTTTGTAGTGGAACATATGAACACTGCCTTTGTACAGCTGGAAATATTTGAACTTTGCGCTAAGTAAGGATAGATAGGATAAAATCTACGAGCGAACTGCTTTAACATAAGATTAAAACTTAAATTATTGTACAATTTGTTGCACAGCCACGCCAAATAAGGCGATAATTGTTGCCAGATTTACATAATATTAAAATTGACCTAGCAATTTTGCATGGTTTGTACCAAAGCCATCATAAAAGTAATAACACAAAAAAACCTAAAAGCAGACATACTGTCTGTCAAAAATTAACAAATTTAAACAAACCTACTATAATTAATTAACTGCAAAAGAGTTCAATAAAGTAAAGAAGTAAAACAATTAAGAGAATGTTAAAATGAGTGAAAATAATAACTAGAACAAAGAACAAAAATGGATGATATAATAACAATAAACAACAAAAATAATTTACGTATTTGGAATTGAAATTTAACAGTTTGGCAATTGTTATGATTACTTGATGATAGTAACGAGCTCTTTGGATCAATCTGACATTACAAGAAACATTTTGGCGCTCTTTTCTAGCCAACTTTGCGTAACGACAAACAAAATACCAAAACCTTTATTGCTGCACATTGTCATATTTTTTAAGTTAAAGTGTAACATATGTGGTATCGTTGGATTTACCTTTCCAAAAGCGTAAAAATATACAGGGTATTCTATTTAAAATAAGAAAGTTGACGTCTCTACCGGAAATGCAATTGAACTGCTGATAACGGTCCAAGTTATTTCAGAAAAAATAGAAATTGACCTATTTTTTCTAAAGACGTTAACTTCTGTCGTTAAAAAGTTAGCATGGGACAGGAATTCTTTAGGACCTCACTGTATAAGCACATCCTACGTCGTGTAAACAGTTTATTATAGAAATTGGAAAATATTATTAGAGACCCAGGGGGATTTCACTGGAGCATCTTGGTGTATAAGCCATTGTTATTGTCTGGCATTGTTGGGCATTGCATGGTGTAGTGTATGGTAGCACGGGTGGGTTGGTACGATTGTCGAATAGGCTAGCGACTAACTTCTGATTATGAGGTTATGTTGAATGAGTCTTTGTCTGGGAACATAAGGATCTCTATAGGAGTCCAACAAGGAGCGATTTTCGGCCCGCTCTTGTTCTCGATATACACCAGTAACCTTCCATCTGCACCTCAGCATTGTGAATACCATATGTACGCTGACGATACGTAACTATATCTATCTTTTAACCCTTCACAATGTCTTGAAGCTCAGCGTAGTATTAATGAGGACTTGCAACCTTTTGAAAACACAAATGATAGTATTCGGACCCAAAACATCTCGTCAATCTATACAGTCCTCGCTAGATATTCACATCAAATCAAATAGAATTGCACCCGCTGAATGTGTAAAAGATCTTGGCTTTTTTATAGACACGTCTCTGCGGTATAGACAGAACACTTCCCATCTTATCAGAAAGGCAGCGCTTGCTCTCAAATCTATATTTATTCATAGACATTTGTTTAGTGCGCCCACTAGGTATATCTTATGTCAAGTGCTCGTATTAAGTCATTTCAATTATGCGGACACAATTTATTCGAGCTGTTCAGAATAGCTATATTCGCTTTATCCACCGAATGCGGGGTAGACGAGATGTTACCAAGATGCTGAGGGATACTGACTCATTGAATATGGCTCAGTTAAGAGTCTTACATTCGGTACTGTCATTTGCAAAGATCGTGAAACATAAAAGACCCGTATATCTATATAGTAAAGTTAGATTCAGATATCAATCGTATGCCAGGAACACCCGTTATAATTATCTTTTGTCAATTCCAAAGCATAGGAATGAGATTTTCAAGCGCAGTTACTCCTACAATGCAGCCAAAGTACTAAATAGCTACGTACTACCGACTATGAACGTCAATATGTCCATCTCTCGCATTAGATACCAGCTTAAGCAATATTTATTAACCACCCAATAATTTATACTTACTACATTCGGTAAACTATACACCCGAGTTCGAAATGTTTGTAATTTCACTGTTTCGTTATTCTTTCTTTTGTTTTTCTTTTCTTTTTTATATATTTCCTTATGTATATATATTTTTTATATTTTACATTCTCTTTAATTTAATTATAATATAGGCTAAAGGAAGAATGCCATCTGCTTTTATTATTAATGCAGGGGCGATTTAGTCTTTTTGGCACCTGTTCCTTTTAATCTACTGCAATGAAGTTGCGTTATGTATTACTATTGGTTCTAATTGCCAATAAATACTATTATTATTATTATTATTATTATTATTATAAGTTCATATTATGTACAAGTTTTTGTTAATAAACATTTAAAAAATAACCATGTGTTCTGACTGCCCAAATACACAACACTGGCGACAAAATCTGCATATTTTTCAGAAATTTGAAACGTGAAAGAAAAAAGGTGTAAAAGAAGAAGACAATTAATAATGTAGGTTAAAATTGTACTTTAGTGTAAATGATACGACTGAAGAAAAATGAAGTAGTAATGTTTTGTTTGTCTAAAGACATTTGAAGTATTGTCGAATTTAACACTGCCCCATGATTCAATCACAAAAACATTTAGTAAGTCAGATAAAATACTGACAGAATATTTCGCACCAAAGAAAATGCAAATTGTTGAAAGATTTCAATTTAATAAAAGAAATCGAGAGTGTAACAGAGTATGTAGTAGCTTTGAAGCATTTAGCAAGTAGCTGTGGATTTAAAAACTTCCTTGCAGAAGCTTTGCAGGATAGATTTGTATGCAGTCTAAAAGATGTGAAAACTCAGGGAAAGCTTAGAAATGGTCACGTGGTTTCATTAAGAGTACAGGAAGGAGTAACATTTCACAGGGAAGGACAAGGTAAAGACACACAGAAGAAAGAAGAATTTGTGAGTGCTGTAGCAAGCGACATTTTGGTGGTCGTAAGTACAGGCATTATACATGTAATAAGGGCGGAATTAAGGGACACCTCCAAAATGTGTGTAAAAGAAAGAATGAAAAACAAAACAGAGTGGAGAGAAATCCGTCAAATGTATATAAAAAGAGCAATAAGAGGATGAAGATGAAATACGGGGTGAAGCAGAATTATTTTCTATTCGAAAAAATAAGAGCCATTCAGGGTTTAAAATTATCGTGCAAATAGGTGAAAAACAAAGCCATATGGAAATAGACACAGGTGCATCAGTGTTTACAGATGCTCATTATGATAAGTATTTTTCTGAATTTAGTATTAGAAAGGTAAATGTTAGGTTATATACATTTTCAGGAAATAGTTTAGATACGGTAGCGAATTATTATTAAAGGGTTTCTGTGTCGCCTTGGATCATTATAATCCTTTTGTTTTGGCGGAGCTGTGGGTATACTTCTGGAAATGCACCCACATTTCGAAATGTTGGAATTTCTTATACTCTATCATTTTGTACTCGTTTTGTTTCTTTTTTTTCTGGCAAAAGAAAAAGTTGTGCTTCAAGCGAGTTACAGTGCTCTGAATTTCGGGTCTTGGCATGTCACTACTGAATTTTGAAATTCAGTGGCGAAATGCCAAGTTTGGAGCACAAAATGGGACCGCATTAAAAATTCAAGACGCTGAGGTGGCGAAACTGGCATGTCTCCCACCCCGCCAAAAAGAAAACGTTGTAACTTCATTAATATTATAGCACAGCATTTTCTTTTTACGGCACAAAATGATTACGAAATGAATTTTAATTCTATTAACGTTGAAGTATAAAATTTTCTTTTACGACACAAAACGAGTACAAAATAATAGTATATGGTAAATTTAAAAGTATGGGGGTGTCTGGGCTGGGGATATGCACCCAAAGAAATTCCATTGTGAATGAATTTGTATTCGCCGAGACTACTGGTAAAAATAGACCTTCACAATTTTAAATCTTCAAACAGGTGAGGAAAAATACCTTTTGACAACATAAAACTAAGAACATTTTTAGCATTTAATAACACGTATCTGCTCAGTTCTCCAGAAAACAACCATCTGCGCCTCGTTGGTTTTTTCCAAACCTTCAAGTTAGGCACTTAAAAACAAAAATCCGAAATAGCAAATAGATGCAGAGACATTTTATTCTGGAGGCTAATCCTTTGCTCCTTAAATAAAAAAAACAGGTTCATTGGTTGTAAGAAATACAACACTATTGACAAGCAACCTACATATAGAACCATCTTTCGGATGTCGTCAGTTTACTCTTGCCGTTTCACTGATCATACCGACGCTACCATCTTGGAAATGTTTTTAAAGACTGAGGTTTTTAGAAGAAGTTGAGAGTATGATCTTCAGAAGCTTTTTAAGACTAAAGTCTTGAGAAACCTTAACGAAACGTTAACAATAAAGTCAATAGCACGGCAACACACGGAAGGTTATTCTACAGTAAGCAACGGCCAACTAAGGCAACCTATATTCCAAAAACTGTTTTTTTTTTGACTGATGAATGAATTCATGTCATAGCTCAGATGGATCGTTAAACCATGGTCGCCATCCCGATAGTTTTAAACCACGTGTTATATTTATATGGACGGAAATTTGATATATACGCCAATCACAGATTTCTAGTATATTTGTTTGGCATAAATAAACCCTCATCTCGATTAACAAAATTTAGATTAGCTTTAGAGGAGTACGATTTCACAATTATATACGTAAAGGAGAAAGGAGAACGCGGCAGCTGGTGCACTATCCCGAATTATAATAGATTCTAATGATCTTAAAGTTATGTCCGAGAAAATTTTTATAATTACAAGATCTATGACTAATAAAATACCTAAAAGTTCAAAATCCAAGGAAGCTTTCTTTAAACAGAGCCAATAAAGTGTTAGATTTAATAAATGTCAAAGATTTAAACAAGGAAGAAAAAGATTCTATTCATAAAATTTGTGCCAAATACGCCGATGTGTTTCTTTTGGAAAATGATCCGGTGACAGTGATAAATGTTACTAAAGAAACAATTACATTAAAAAATAGTACTCAGCCAATATACGTAAAACTTACCGCTTACCGTATAGTCAAAAAGCGGAAGTAAAAACACAAATTGGTAAAATGTTAAAAGATGGAATCATAGAAGAATGTATGTCTAATTGGTCTTCTCCTTACTAATAGTACATAAAAAAAGTGATCACAACGGGAATAAAAAATGAAGAGTTGTTATTGATTATAGACTTTTAAATAAGAATATCGAGGATGATCGTTTTCCATTACCAAATATTACGGAAATTTTAGATTCCTTGCCAGGTTCAGTTTATTTCACACATCTAGATCTTTCGCAAGGATATTATCAGGTTGAATTAGAGCCTGAAAGTCGGAAATACACAGCTTTTATCACAAATGAAGGACAATTTCAAATGAAGAGATTACCAATGGGTTTGAAAACCAGTCCTGGCTCCTTTTTTTGTGTAATGATTAAAGCCGGCCACGAGCGGTACCGCGCCGTAGCGTAGAGTCGACCAGGCCTCGCGTTCCACTAGAGTTATTCTGCTAATAGAGATGTTTGCTGCCGCAAATAATTTCGCTCATCTTTTAAATAAAAATTAAATAACACGTGCTCAAACACTTACCATTTTAAGAGTCCTCCGTGAAATCACAAAGTGAATAATGTCTGTTAAATATCTGCAACATTAGATATGTTTCAACTGTTGTTTCGGCAAAACTAGTACGGCATGAGGAAAAAATGCGTTTATATGCAGAGAACGAACGTTCTACATCTAGTGACGTAATATTTGCGTAAGTAAAATAATCTTTCAAATAACTTAACGATTCTGTTGACGCACCTTCATAAATGTGTCTTAATGTGCCAAAATCAGGATTTTTCTCAAAAACACTTTCAAATTTTTCTAGAACAGAAACATTTTTTGCGTCTTTAATCGCGCATAGCTGTGCGTGAACATGTTGCACTATTTGTAGAGATTCTTCTAACGGCACCGCAGGATTTTGTAATTTTTCTATTGCATCTGCTAGCCCGAAGTAATTGTCGTGAATGATTTTTAGATCCATTTTAACCTGACTATCTTGAAATTTCGACTGGTTTTTCTGGATAGCGGCAGCTTCCTTTGTATCGAATTGTAAAGCCACGTTCTTAATATTGTCAAAATATTTATGATAATAAAACGCGGCCTACAACCATGTTGCCCAACGAGTTAGAATAGGTTCTGGTGGCTCTGGTATACGGGGGCACAGTCTGTGAAATTCGCGAATACGTTTCGGTGATTTGACAAATACTGCTTTGGTATGCGCTATTAAAGCGTCTACCTCAGGATAACATTTTCTGATACTATCCGCCACAAGATTGAGAGCATGAATTTTACACGTAATGTGTAACAAATTAGCAGAATGCTTTTTAAGAGACCGGCCTACAGAAAGCATGTTTGCAGCACCATCACTCACTAACATTAAGAGTTGGTTTGTTGAAAGTTCAAACTTGTCCAATGTATTTAACACAAACTTTGAAATTACTTCGGCAGTACACTGTTGTATTCGTTTGGAGACTAATAGAATTGAAGGTGCCGATTGATGAGGTTCCAATTTGCGTGCCTTTACATTAAGAACAGAATGTTTCTTCCGATCTGTTGTTTCGTCGACACATAACCATAATTTTTGATCTTTCAACTCCGATTTTATTTTTTGTTCAATATGTTCACGCGCAGATGGCACAATTCTTCGTAACGATGTTCGACTTGGTAATTTGTACTCCGAATAGTTATTCCAAAAGCAGATAAATGGTTCCTTGTCTAGTAAATTAAACGGTATATTACATGCGATAAACGTAACGCATAAATTAAATATAAATTTTTCATTGTCTCGTGCGCAATTTCTTTTTGAGACATGCTTTTCACTATTTACGTGTCGTAGACAATGTTGTCTGGACCAACACATTAACGGGATTTTACAGATTACACATTTAATTTTAGCACCTTCATATATTAAGTCTGGAATTTCTGCAATAAATTTTACGAAGTTTGTCCGACCGCGGTCGTTTTGCTGACGAAATCATAATTTTTCTAGGACAGACAAACAATTGCGCAAATGACCGGCAGCGAAAATGTCCGTACTGCCCCGCAGACGAAGTAATACTACCGTTCCTCTCGGTCCGAACTGATTCTACGCCGATGCGCGGTACCGCTCGTGGCCAGCGTTAGTAATGATCATTTTAATGCCCGGTCTGAGTTTTGAATTATGCTCCGTATATCTTGACGACCTTATTGTTTTTGGTAATAGCTTACAAAATCATAACTAAAATTTAGTGAAGGTTTTGAATAGGCTTCGTCAGGTGAACTTAAAATTAAATCCATCAAAATGCTAATTTTTGAAAAAAGAAATACTTTTTCTAGGACATGTAATTTCTTCTGAGGGTGTCTCACCTGATCAAACCAAATTAAAATTATACAAGAGTACCCGATCCCAAAAAGCGCTGACGAATGTAAAAGATTTGTTGCGTTTGTTAATTATTACAAAAAATTTATTCCAAATTTTGCTGCAATTGCTAATCCTTTGAATAAATTATCTCGTAGGTTAGTAGAATTCAATTGGTATGAAAATTGTCAGGAATCATTTGAAACATTAAAACGAGCAATAATAAATCTGCCAGTATTACAATTTCCTAATTTTTCAAAAGAAAATAAATTCATTCTTACAACAGACGCTTCTGGGTACGGGGTAGGTGCAGTTTTGGCGAATGCAGATATTAAACCGATTGCATACGCTAGTAGGGCGTTAAATAAAGCGGAGTTAAATTATCCTATAATCCACAAATAACTATTAGCCGTGGTATGGGCAGTAAAGCACTTTGGACGGGAATTTGACATACGAGGTGTGGCAGTTAAATAACCGGACTGGTGCTATTATCGACAAACAGCGAGAACACCACGGCAGGTATGAACATGTATGTGCTCGTAGATGCTTCCCCCACTCTGAACTCGATGGGCACGGTTGTACGTCGCTCAGCCTCGCTGTAGCAATCGTCCGTTCAAGTCCTTACGGTAGCGACGCGTCGGAAAAATGCAAAGCGTTCAGATCGAGTAACGAGTTAACCTTAAGTTTCTTGTGAAACACGAGGTTCTAGCTACCCTTCGTGAACGAGTGAGAAGACGAAGACCCGATTTGTGGAAGAGCAAATCCTGGATGCTCCACCAAGACAATGCGCCAGCCTATTTCGCCTTGTTTGTGAAGGCGTTCTTTGCGAAATCCGCCATCACCGTGTTGGATCACCCACCATACTCGCCCCACTTGGCCCCCTGTGACTTTTTTTTATTTACTAAGGTAAAATCGGAGCTTAAGGGGACAAGATTTGACAGTGTGGAAGCGGTGAAAGCGAAAGCGACGGAGGTTCTCAACGAGCTGACAGAAATGGACTTCCAGCACTGCTTTCGACAGTGGAAAATTCGTATGGAGCGTTGTAGGGATTGACAAGGAGAGTACATTGAAGGGTAACTTTGTAATGTAATTGGTGATCAATAAAATGTTTTGTAGCACCAGCCCGGTTATTTAATTGCCACACCTCGTATACACCGATCACAGACCTCTAATACATTTGTTTGGCATAAATCAACCCTCATCCCGATTAACAAAATTTAGATTAGCTTTAGAGGAATACGATTTCACAATTAATTACTTAAGGGGGAAGGAGAACGCGGCAGTTGATACACTATCCCGGATTAGAACATATTCGAATGATCATAAAGACATGTCCGAGAATATTTTTATTTAACTGCAAGTAAGTCAAGAGGCGGCAAATATGATCTCCATTGCCGCTGTTGCGTTGGTGTAGATTTTAATGTGCCAGTCGTAAGTACGTACATTTTTCTTCTACACCCAAATATATAAAATTTACATATTAAACCAATTCCACACATGCATATTTGTTCGCTAAAATATTACGCCCTACCCGGAATAAAACCGTTTATTTTTCTCATGTTAAGCCATTTTAATTGTAAAGATGTGGAACATAGGATTTTCGAAGTTCGCCGTGGCAAACGTAAAATATTCGGGCATTCGAGCTTAGAAATAAGAATTCCATGTTTTCGTCCCATGAATATGTAGAAAGAGCCCCGGGTCGGGATCTAAATGGGCGTTCGAGAATTTTATTTTCGACGAAAACTTGATAAGAGGCAGAGCTCCATTAAAACAATTTTAATTACCATTGAAGTAAAATCGATCCTAAATTCTGGATTACGGTTAAGAGGATTATTTAGGTCAATTTGGTACTAAACTTTTTATGAGGCGAAACTCACGTAAAAAGTTCCGAAACAAAATGCCCATACTGTGTCAATTTAATGTTAATTGAAGATTCGAAATGAGTTGCTGGGATTTTAATTACCTTACGATGAGGGAACATAAAAAATTATTTGAGCGCTCATGCTGAAATTGGTAATTAAAAAAATTAGGTTGTAATTTGTACAAATTTTCCTACTAGAAAGTTTTCGTACTTGCATAGCAATTTGTAAGATCGAATAATTTTACCGTAAATAGGATTCTGTAAATTTAGAATATGTCACGTGGATTACATGTGGTCGTAAACTGACGAATCTAAATTAAAAATATTAATTAATTAATGTCTTCATAATAAGTTTAAAATATTAATTAATGAATAAAATTAATCTAAATTCAATTTAGACTCCAATTTAGATGATATGCATCTATTCTTCCGTAAAAAAATAATTTTCTCATAACTTTTCACATTTCATATACTGACAACATTATGTTTGACAGAAAGAAACAAACTTTAATAATACTCGAAATATTATGGAAGTATCTGGAGGGGGAAAATCCATAGCTAACAAGATTAAAGGAATCTTCTGGAAGCCGCTAAATAGGTCAACACTATATGTTTGAAGGGAGAACAGATACATAAAAATGCGACTGTGTTAAAATTGAAATTGTTAATGCATAATTTACATTGAATTGCATGCGATGGTCATCTTATGTTAATTTTCTTATTTGCGAGGATGGTATGATAAATACCTGTGTTAAGAAAGACAACGCAATTGTTTTACATTATGTAAATTTATTTCTCGACATAATTCCTTTGTAGCTCTATACAGATAGACCAACGATGTTCCAACTTTTTTAAGCCATCCGAATAATAGGATTTGTTGAACTCTGCAAAATAGGCCTCTGTTTCAGCAATGACCTCTATATTTGATGTCAACCGTTTTCCGCCAAGTCATTTTTTCAAATTTGGAAAAAGAAAGAAGTCACAAGGGGGCCAAATCTGGCGAATGTGGTGGGTGAGGCACCAATTCGTACCGTAAGTGGACTAGTTTTGCTGTCCTAATCGCCGATGAGTGGGCGGGGGCGCAATCATGTTGATAGAAAATTCATTTCTTCTTTAGTTAGGGCCTTTAGTTTCGCGTCCAATCGGCCCAATAAATCAGCATAGTACTATCCTGTGATTGTCCTTTCCTTCTCCTAATAATCAATTAAGATTATGCATTACGAATCCCAAAAAATCGTCGCCATAACTTTTCCGGCTCTCGGAATCGTCTTCGCTTTCTTTGGTGAACGTTCGTCGGTAAAACCCATTTTGCTGACTGACCTTTGGTTTCTGGCGTATAGTGATGTATCCATGTCTCATCTACAGTCACATAACGCCACAGAAACTCACTCGTATTGCTCTTAAACATATCCAAATATTGCTTTGAAGTTATCGCGCGATTCCGATTTTGATCAATCGCTGATAGCTTTCCCATACGCATTTTTTCCGTCAATTGAGATGTTTACTATATTAGCAATCTTTTTAATCATTAAACAGCGGTCTGCTAACACGATATCATAAACTTTATTGATCAGATTGTCCGTACTCACCTCAATGGGACTACCTGGCCGCTCCTCATCAAAGGTGGATGTTTGGCTACGCTTAAATCAATTAAACCAGTATCTGATGGTAGTTATGGAAGCATGGTCCTTATAAACTGTATACAACTTCTCTTTGATTTCTGCACACGCTTTCGCACTCAAAAGAAGATATCGAATCACTGACCGGTATTGTTCTTTTCCCATAATTCCACAAATACATAAACTCGTTCACTTTCAACAGCTCTCAAAACATCACCACTCGATGAATCTCTCGGAAATTTTGACAGACGTCGACTAAAGAATAGTATTCATAGTCGGTAATGCGGATTTTGAGAAAGCGCCATCAGTCTCCAAAGACGGGCACTTCTCATACCATCTTCGTGTACTCTTACTGTTATGAATTGAACCACCAACGTTGTTTTTAAAAAATAGATTCTTACAAAACATTTATTATTGGTAAAATATACAAAAGACAAAACGAATACATTTTTAGATTTTCGGATATACCTTACATTTTCTCTAACATTAACAAGCCCTATTTAAAGGCTGCGAGTGTAATTTTCAAAAGCGACTTTCTTTCATCTATTGCTAAAGAAGCCCGGTCACCTATTTTTCCGACATTTGTCGTCAGATTTCGCGGATAATTTAGGTTGGTAATTAGGTTGTTACGTTAAGAAACTGGTGAATATGTCCTTTATTGCCGGAATTACAGATTTAAATTATCCCCAAAATTTTGAGAATGCCAAGTGGGTAGCCATAGCACCCTGCCTAATGGAATTTTGGCCAGTTTTAACACTGAGTACGATCCTGGACAAATTTTCTTGAGAATAATTTTGATAGTGCATTCCGCCACTTTAAAATACCTTTGAGTCTAAATCACCCCAAAAATTTCTCTGATTAAGAAAACTGTAATTTTTCAAAAAATAGAAAAATTTAATGAAATTTTGTCACAGTCTTACCTAATATGTGTATTAACTAATAAAGCGTACGAAGCACGCAACAAGATACCATAGATATATACAACTAAAGTTATTCACTTACTCAAGAAGCTTATAATTAAAGCATGACAAACGGTTGCACCCGCAGAGACGCCTATACTGGGGACGGGGGTTATGTACGTATGTGGATGCGGAGTTCAGTAATGCGGTAGCCATTGGGGAGTTTGGACGTTCGGTCGTTCGGTAGTTCGGTCGTTCGGTTATTTATCGGATTTTCATTGTGTGCTTTCGAAAACATGGAACGTAAGCCTGGTGTACCTCTTGCATCGCACGTGAAGAAATATATTTGGCGTTTCCTTGGTTTGGAATTTATAGGTTTGCACATTCGTTGCAAACTTTGCGGTATAGGGTTGCTAGGTCGCACGACATTTGACTGTAAAAATCTTACTTCATTAGATGCTGAACGGTCATTTGCAAAGTACACGAGAACGTTTTCAGACCGTCGTCGAGGCCTGAC
The DNA here is from genome assembly GCA_029619315.2 of Dynastes maya. Lineage (NCBI taxonomy): Eukaryota > Metazoa > Arthropoda > Insecta > Coleoptera > Scarabaeidae > Dynastes > Dynastes maya. Next base: position 32,011,565 of record JAROYE020000006.1, on the reverse strand, counting down.
CGAATCGACAATGGAAGCATTGCTTATGTTGCAGTACTACGCGGCGTACCATGGCAGTCGAACATTACCACAGTGGCTATCGATGCGTCAATAAAAGGTTACAATCTATTATCTTTTAATTAATACTGTGTCTACTTTTGCGCGGTACGCCCCGGACGGTTCTACTAGTTTCTCGAACATTATAAATAGAACACGCACACCGATCAACCGATAATAACCGAACCTCCACTCGATTCCTTGTATGTACATAGTAAATACAGCTCCTTTCACGGCGCCTCTGCGGGTGCAACCGTTTGTCACGCTTTACTTAAAATCTATGCACAAAATATTATTTGTCATATAAAAACAATGACGTTCTTAGGCCCGGTATTTTCTTATTTTTAACATTTCTTGTAAATTTATCGGCTTCATTGCTTAAAAATTCATCTTTTAACTACCTTTTAAGTAATAATCTTACTAAAAGGAGCTTTAACTAGCCTGTAACTTACGGAAACCACAAACTGCACTATAACTTCTCACAATGAAGGTTCTAAGTTCAACTCCATCATCAAAACAGGTAGTTCATCCCAGTTGCCACAGTAGTGTGAAAGTTTGTTGTGCAATAAAAACAAAATGGATTTAATAATTGACGAAGAACATCAAATCTTGGTTGAAGTAGATTTAGTAGAGCTTGCAAAATTGATAAGTCCTGCAAGGAAAACATACTTTTCGACCTTGAACCGATCACTTGAATGTATAGGCGTTTTCGATTATCAAACACTTCAGTTCGCAATATTTTGAGGGAAATTTTTTATTTATTTGAATATGCAAACGAATTTTTAGATTCGGAAATAAGTAACTCTGTAAAATGCTTCGAACGTTTTCTTTTCAATTTTTCAGTAATTGTGTTGATAATTTACTATTGCCAATCTACTTTAAATTGATACTATAAGATTTTTAACTAAAAATAAGTTTTATACCATATAAAAGACGCATTTCTTTAAAAGTCAGATTAATCTGACTTTTAATTTAATGTTACTTTTTGGCGAAAAGAACTTTAAAGGTAAGTTAAAATAAAATACATATAGTTTTCAAAATGAAGTTACGCAGATTACAAAGCTGCTAATTTTTATTATTATTGTTTTGAATATTATGCGGCTATTATCAAATTGTATACGTACTGATCCAGCTCGTCACGGATATACGTTTAGGACATTTTTAATGTTAGGGATATTTAGCAAATTATAAGCCACGTGCGCTACATTTCAGTAGCTCTCTATAATGTTTCTTTTTATCAAAATAAATGTTTTCCTTTTATTATACGTTTAATATATTTTATTTCAATAAAAATGAACTTTTTGTTTCTACTTTTAACTTTCGTTTATTCAAACTTACAACTTTTATAGTAATTAGTGAAAACTTGAGTACCGAGAAAAAAGAAAGTCCTTCAAAGGGCTCTCTAATACGTTCGAAAATCATTGGTCTTTGATTGATTGTTGAATTAAGCAGGATTAGTCTTTACATCCTTAACACTGCGGCCCAGTGTGTCCATTGTACTAGTCCTGCTTTGGTTTCGTTTTATTTAAACAGGTTAGTTTCCTCGATCAGGTTTAAGAGCCTATGCAGTAAATTTTTCTCCAATGGTAAATCAGTTGCGCTTTGCATAGCGAATCTGCATTGACTTAGCGCTGCACATGCGAAAATAATATGAGAGGCTGTTTCCTTCTCTTCATTACAAAGTCTACATAAGGGTTCACCCTTGTAGATCCCCATCTTGTGCAAGTGGCCTCTCAAACAGCCATGTCCTGTTAATAGACATGTTGCTGCCCTATGCTGAATCTTGTTTAGTGCAAGCAGGTTGGCAGTCAAATGTTGCGACAGTGTTCTCATCATTCGTTTGCTGTGCTTTTGTCCAACTGCATGGTTCCAATTTAATTGGTGTTGTTTTATGATCCGTTCATTAATTGCACCACGCACTGCACTTTTGGTAATACCTAGACTCGGTTCAGGTCCTGTAAAATTCATTTTTGAAGCTTCTCTCGCTAGCTGGTCTGCAATTTCATTGCCCGCTATACCTTTGTGTCTTGGCACCCACAGCTAGTTTGGAGGCTATATGATAAGATGCTAGCGCCTTTAAAGCTGCCTGATTGTCAGAAAGAATGCAGATCGTCCCTCCTCGTGGTGGTCAACGCAGATTCCCCCACACGGGCATTTGTACAACGTATGTTTCTATCTGAAATAACGTGGTGTATCGCCCAAGTGATACTTGGTTTTCCTCACAAACACCAACGCCAGAACTAGTACCCGTTCTTGAGTCATCTGCGTACCAGATTTGGGTTTTTGGTTTTCTCCCCTCTTCATTTATCTATTCTTCCCAATTCAAGAAAACTGAAAGGTTTATCATAGGAGATCCTGGAGATTGTTATGTCGCTACCCATATCAAAGGTAGGGTTTGTTACTACTGTTTCTATTCTGGTGTGCCCCTACCCACTGTGGGTTCTCCATTTACTAGTGTTTTTCAGTCTGTATGCTCCCATTCTAACCTATTTCCTGATATGGATGTTAAGAGGAGGTAGGTTTAGCATAGTTTCCAGCAGCCTTCAGGGTGCTTTTAATTGCTTCAGTTATACAGAGGCATCCCAGTCTCTGAATTATCGAGAGATTGGTTATCGCATGCTTCTATGTGATCTTAGACCGCCAAACCAGGCAACCATAAGTTATCATGGGTTTACCGCCGTAGTGTACAGCCAGTATGTTATATGTGGTTTGAGTCCCCATGTTTTCCCAACTATTTTACGGGCTGTCATTAACATCCTTTTACATTTGTCGGTTATTTTTTGTAAATGTGAATTCCAGTTCAGTTTAGAGTTCAAGATTACACCTAGAAACCTAGCCTCCTAACTGATCTGTATTGCCTCATTGCAAAGAGTCGGTGTTCTTAGGCGGTCCATCATTGGTCTTTAGCAAAGTATTTATCAAAGTAATATAAAAAAATCAAAACAAGATCAAGCGATTCCCTTGCTAGGAATTCTCGTATTATTTATATTTTCAATAGAGATCTATTGCGCGATAATAAGTTTAAATATTCGTTAATATCGGATAGTTTAGGAATACCCACAGATTAGTTCCATCGGTAAATAGTTTAGTTCCGTTATTAAGCTTACCGAAGCGCCAGCATTCCATAATTTACTGACCTCAATAATAGCCGAGAATACTTCGAATGTTATCAATTCCGAGATCGTGTCGAATATACCACCTGCTACCGTATTTAACGTATGCACGTATGTATTCGGCACCATCAGAGATTATCGCATATTGGAAAATCCATGGCCGTGCTTCTATGCGTTCAGATTTGTGTATGTATCTGTACGTATATGGTACATATAGAATCAGACGGCAACATCCGTTTCTCTTGTAATTAGCAATGTAAGAGACGAGGCAAAGGGGGTTGGCTTTGCGTTTAGATGGTTCTATTGTTAGCCGTTGCGTTCGGCTTGCTTGGCTCTTATTGTTAGTTTTCCTCTCTGCGAATCTGAATCACTTGAAGTATTGTGATGTTCCGTATTGAATGCCAATCCTACTATTATTACTATTATTTACAGAGTACAGATACGTCGTTGTGTGTTTCGTATTTTACGCGAGAGATAAGTTGAATTGGGGCAAGCTTGATTGTTAGATCAGGCTTACTTTTCGATTTCAAGCGCGGGATTATTATTAATAAGAATAAGTAACCTGATTGATAAGGCTTCTTGACATTTCAGTTTATGTTTTTATTCTAACAAATTCTTTACTTTACTTATTGTGTTTTGTAAACTTATAATCCATTATTATAGTTTGTAGATTTAATATTTCTTTAGTTCTCATAAACTCATATATATTGTATTTATATTCATTTAAAATATTATATATGTGCGTATTTATCACAAAAACATAATTAGATTCATTTTATATAAATAAATGTAACAAAATCACCCGCACACAAAGTGAGAATTGATGTAAAATTGCATTAAATCAAATAATCATAACTTCGGCGCGCTATTATATTGCAAACCTCGAGATAAGATGCACGCTCGACAGAGAACCACTGCGGTCCAGTATTAAGCAGACAATCACCGCTGAGAGAGCAAGCATAACGCAGCTTTGTCGGAGTACGAGCGTTACGAAATATTACGACTACCAACCGTCGCTCCTTCGCGTATGCGCAATTCAACGCTCGGAACCGCACGATGTTTGGTTTTCAATTTTCCGCTTCTATAGGGGGCAGTAGACGGAGTATACATACAAGGCACATAGCGTATAGATTCTAACACGAGAACGTTTGGGCAGCCGTCTTCGGCTGCTGTCTCCGTGACCAGACGTTCGAGCTCCGTTAAGGCTTGGTGGTGGCTCTAATAATGCACAATGGATGCAATAAGCGTTGCGAATTTAATATATATATAAGCCTTGCGATACCGAAAACACAGAAACAAACGTTGTGATTTAATGTATACTGGAGACACATTCATACAAATGTACATAGAAGTACGCATACAAGATATGTAGATATGTACATATTTTTATATATAGAAAAGAGGAAAACCTCACATTCTTTTGTATACTTTTTTGTAATTATAAGAGGAACTATTTTAACAAATTTAAAAAGGCCTTTTTCGTAAAAAAGAAAAGAGTAGTTAGAGTCAAGAGCTGATATATCTGTCTAAAGAAATAAAACAAAGCGATATCCGTAGATTGTTTGGGACAAATCAGTGTTAATTGAACAATATTTAAAATTTGCCAAAATATTTAAATAGATTTTGATTCATAATAATTTCATAAAGTTAGGAGAAGAATGCTGATTGGTCGGTAATTGTTATAATTGAAGGGGCAAGTGAATGAAGGGATTAAGTCGTTAGTTTACTTTTTGTTGTAATGAATAAGTTTCATGTTCAACTCAAATGTTTGACCCTGTATTATTAATCCACAACTTCTTATTAATCAAATAAACTGCATTTGAAAATAATCAATAAAAGATAGCAATTAGTCTTATTAAAACCTAATTTATTGAGTTTTTGTAACATAACACCTTCATCCACTTGCCCCTTCAATTGTTACAATCATCATTTCTATATACACGTGTGATTTGTGCATGCTTGGGCCCGCCACTAGAAAAGTTTAAATTAATTAAATGGGTTGAAAGTGAAGCAACATGTGAGTGTACACTAGAGCAACGCAACTGCGCTGCAAGCCAGTGGCGGACGCATAAACGTTTACACAAAATGAATTAAATGTGATACGTGCTCAAACACTTACCGTTTTAAGAGTCCTCCGTGAAATCATAAAGTGGATAATGTCTATTTAATATTTGTAACAGTAGATATGTTTCCAAAGTTGTTTTGGCAAAGTGAGTGCGGCGTGAAGAAAAAGTGCTTTTGTATGCCGAAAACGAACGTTCTACATCTAGTGACGTTAAATTTGCGTAAGTAAAATAATCTTTTAAATAACTTAACGGTTCTGTTGACGCACCTTCACAAATTTGTCTTAATGTGCCAAAATCAGAGTCTTTATCTAAAACACTTTCAAACCTTTCTAAAACACAAACATTTCTTGCGTCTTCTATCGCGCATAGCTGTGCGTGAACATGTTGCACTATTTGCAAAGATTCCACTAACGACACCGAAGAATTTTGTAGTTCTTCTACCGCATCCGCTAGTCCCACGTAATTGTTCCGAATAATTTCCAAATCTGTTTTAACTTGACTATCCTGAAATTTCAAGCGGCTTACCTTGACAGCCGCAGCTTCCTTTGGGTCGAATTCTAGAATCACGTTTTTTATATTCTTAAAATATTTAAGATAATAAAATGCAGCCTCTAACCATGTTCCCCAACGAGTAAGAATAGGTTGTGGTGGTTCAGGAATACCGGGGCATAGTCCATGAAATTCCCGAATACGTTTTGTGGATTTTACAAACATAGCTTTTGTATGTGCTATTAGAGCGTCTACCTCGGGATAACGTTTTCTGATACTATCTGCTACGCGACTGAGAGTATGAATTTTACATGTAATATGCAACAAGTTAGCACAATGTTTTTTAAGTGATCGACCTACAGCAAGCATGTTTGCGGCACCATCACTTATAAACATCAACAGTTGATTTATTGAAAGTTCAAACTTTTCCAATGTATTTAACACCAACATTGAAATTATTTCAGCAGTGCATTGTTGTATTCGTCTGGAAGCTAGTAAAATTGAGGGTGACGGTCGATGTAGTTCCATTGTGCGTACCATTACATTAACCACAGAATGTTTTTTACGATCTGTTGTTTCGTCTACACATAACCACAGTTTTTTATCTTGCAACTCCGATTTAATTCTCTTCTCGACATGCTCACGAGCAGACGGCACAACTCTCTGTAATGTTCTCTCACTTGGTAACCTAAAGTCCGAATATTCATTCCAAAACGAGACGTATGCTTTCTTCCTTAGTAAATGAAATGGTAAATTACATGCAATAAACACATAAATTAAATTTAAATTTGTCATAATCTCGTGTGGAATTTTTTTTTAAACATGCCCTACACTATTTACGTGTCGTAGACAATCACTTTTCGACCAACACATTAAATCTATTTTACACACTACACATTGAATTTTAGCGCCATCACACTTTAAATCAGGCATTTCTGCAATAAATTCTCTTATTGTGTCCAACTTTGGTCGTTTTCGCGACGTAGGAAACATTTTCAAAACAAACGTAGAACTACGATATAGTATACGACAGCGTAGATGCATATACAACAGATCGGCTTTCGAGTCGCAGTTATACTGACGCTTATACCGAATTGTCCCGGCCGTGTTTATTTTGTGTAATCTTTTATGCGTCAGCCACTGGCTTTCAGCGCAGTTTGCGTTGCTCTAGTGTACACGTTTAACTAGAAATGCTGAAATATTATCAACAGCGGTTGCTGCTGTTGAGTTTGGTTTATAAATTGCGTCAACTACATCAAAATCGATCACTGGGCCCAGAGAAAGGGAATGTGGGGATGATTTGATATAAATACTAATATCCACGTAATCAATATCAATAGAATGATGGGACGCTATAAGTTTGTCAGGTAGTCCTGAGAAATGATCATTAAAATTGTTATATAATTCAGTAATGCTATGATCCTCAGGTGCAAAATGCATTGCTTGGTGTAATTATTGCGTTTTCTGTTGATTAATGAAAAAATACCTCTCGATTTATTAGCAAATGTAAGAATGTATTAATCATTCGCTTAAATTTCAGAAGATTTTATTATTACTATTATTAAGTTTCATTATAGCGTAATCTATAATTTGCATAATTTTGTTTAAATGCTGACTTTTAAAATTAAAGAAAATAATAAAACATTTCTGCAATATTTCACGTTCCCTCACTAAAACATTATGTATCAAAAATGATGTTAAATACAGTGTAACCCGTACTTAACCAACGCCCGAAGGGACCTTGAAAATGACCGCTATTTAAAGATGTACGTTATTTAGAGATCTCTTAAGTAAATAAAAATTCTTTTAATAAAAGATGATATACGTTAGATTGCGTGCCGTAGTAGAGTATTACAGTTTCTGATGTGATATTTAAAGAAAAGAAATTATGTGAAATGCAAAATCTGAAATTTCCTTGGAATTCCCGACGTAATTAAATACAAAAATTTCGTCCTGATAAGGAGTCGAACCTGACGTCTCTCATTTGCCGGACGGGCGTGCTAACTGCTACACCACAGAGACCTTAATACCTAGTTGTTATTTTACAGATGAGCGAAGAGATCCCAAAACAGCCGACGCTTTTTAGCTGGAGTTGTGTTTGAGAGAAGACGTATTTAGGTGTGTCTTGTGTTTTCAAAATAATTTTCGGCGTTAATAAAGTGTACATTTAATTTCAAGTATAAGTTTGAAACAAGTTCGACATGTGGGAGAACACGGGGTTTCGTACGCGAGGCGCTAGCGCAGAGAGGGCACGTAAACACCATAGATTGAAGGTTAATTTTTTCCTGGTATTAGGTCATCATTATTTAAATTTATTTATTTAAACTGGCGAGAGTGTAACTAATTAATACACCCGAATCTACGAGAGAAAAATATATCTAAAATTGTTAGAATATTCAAAAGATGACATTACAGTACATACGTAGATTTTATATCTTCAAATCTACGATGCATTTAATACATTTTTCAAAATATTTTAAAAGGTTCTTGAAATATTTCGCAATTATTGGCATTCATTGTAATGCACTTGGTACTACTTGAGGAGTATTAGATTTGGATGTAAGTACATGAATTTCCCGAGTATTTTTGAAATAAAATTAAATTTAACTAACTAGTTAGGAAACGGGATCACGTTATACGTGTGCGTAATTTGTTTGCGGTGTTGGGAACTTCTGTTCTCGAAACCAACCACTCAAGAATGCAAATTTCCACGGTTCCTATGACAACAGACCGCGGTGGTAAAGCCGCGAGATAACCATTTATTAACAGAAATTAAGTAATTGCTGCTTTCTGAAACTCGATTGCTGAACGAAGGCGAGCAGGATATAATCTAGCGAAATTTGTTTCGCAAAAAATTCCTCTCGGCATGGGATTAAAATGCTTTTGCGTTTTATTTAAGAGAAAAATTAGTGAATTATTCCGCGAAGCAAATATAAAGTAATTGAATTTAGTAGTAACTTCATTGCTTTAGTTTTTATTTCCTTCAGAGGAACTACCACTTCTCGTCCGTTCGGAAAACTCTATTGGAAGGACAATGTATTTTACAAGTTGTAAAAGCATATCTAGGAATTAATTTGAATAAATAAAATGAATACGTTGCACATAAAAAATACACAAATTGTAGCACAAAATCTTGGCACACGTACAAAGTAGGTATTTACTATGCAAGATTAAGCGTTGGGTTTTGTGCGCGCGCTAAAATCTTAATTGTAAATGTTACGGAATTAACGCCTGGTTACTTTGTTTTCGTTTTATCTAGGGCGTATTACATGCTTCGATATGTGTAGGTACAGTTAAGTAGGATTAGTTACACCAACGCTTTGCGAAAAATCTTTGTCGGTTTAAGATAATACAAGGTTTATGACTACCTAACAACTAGTGGTACGGGAAAAACCGCTTGATTGAGTTTTCTGGCCCGGGTGCGCTTAAATTATACTAGCACTTAATTTCGGAGAACAGCTGGAATTACAGATTTTGAAAACACTATATTCAACTAACAAGGAAACACAGGTAAGTGTATCTCACCGATTTAAATGAAACTTTGTGGGTTTATAGACCGATCTAGTGTAAGAACAACGGTAACTATCTTAGCTGCACGATTGCCCACTGGCGGGGTGTAAAGCAGCCCAAGCTCAACACTAGCCTTCGCTGTTTGACTCAATAACTCAGAAACTACAAGAGATATCAAGAAAAAGTTAGACAAGATTTAAACTGTTTTACATGGCCTTAACGATGGTGTGAATATTTTCCCTATAACAAATATTTGTTTAGGAAAACAAGAAGGAGCTAGGTAGAATTTACACACACACACACATTGTAAGCAATTCCTTCGTTTTCAACGTTTCTACACGGATTACCTACCTTACTACGTATACGCAATACGTATCGTAATGGATTCCTTAACTTACTTTTTAAACAGTTGTCAGTAAACTCTGTACTTACATTTTATGAATAAAATCATTTGATAACCACCTGCGTGTTTTCTTTATTACTGTAAATATAGCACATCAGTTATTATTTTTTTTACACAAATAAGAATATTTCGTGGCAGATGTAGTGTATACACTCACAGACAAAAATATTGCATATTTTATTTTCGGCCTTTATTGTTTTTCTCTTTAAAACATTTGTGATTTTTGTTGCTAAATCGTGTACACTGGAGTGTTTTACGTTATTGATAATCAAATAAATTACATATGGAGAATTTATAATAAATTCGTGGAGGAATTATTAAAACAACTTGTTTTTGGCCAAAAACGTTTAATTGAAAAAAGCAACATTAATTACCCGTAAACATAACAACAACGCAACGTAATAACATTTTAATACTTAGTACTTCCTCCTCTTGCTCTAACGATATCCTGCACCCTCCTAGGCATGCTGCGCAAAAGATCTTTGATGATTTCTTGAGGAACTCGATTCCGTTCTTCCTGTGCAGCAATTCTTAATTCTGCAATTGAGTTAGGAGCTGGATTTCGTGCTCGTATATATTTTTTTAGAATGTTCCATAAATGTTCTATGGGATTTTCGTCAGGACTATTTGCTGGCTACTCAAGCGCCGCAACCTTGACATCCTCAAGGTCCTGGATCACTGTCCTTGCGGCATGGACTCGGGCATTATCATGCATCAGCATAAAATTATCGTAGCAAATAACGCCGGCATAAGGTAAGACATGTTCTTCAAGGATGTTGTGTATGTACCAGTCAGCATTCATTCTTAAATTTACATCGTGCGACTCTCCCAACTAATGCCGCCCCATAACATAATGGAACCGCCACCAAAGATAAGATTTTGCGCAAGATTACATTCTGCGAAACGTTCTTCTGATCTTCTGTGTACACGATTACGTCCATTAGGCTTCCATAATTGTATTCTTGTTTCGTTTGTAAAAAGAATCTTTCCCCATTGATGTTTATTCCAGTTAGCATGAGCTCTTGCAAATTCTAGGCGTCGAATTTTGTGACGTGGGAGAAACCGAGGAACTCTGGGAGGACGTTTTGGATTTAAGCCGACCTCCCTAAGTCTCCTTATTACTGTTTTGACGGCTACATTGACTTGTCTTGTATTCAATAATTCATTTCTAAGATGCAGTGCTGTAAGTGTGCGATTTCGTAAAGATTGAAGTCTCAAATAGTGGTCATCTCTTGGCGTTATGCATCTTTTACGTCCTTGACCACGCCGCCTTTTGTATTCTCCAGTCCCATTGTATCGTCTTACTATACGAGAGACAATCGATTGATGGATATTTAATCTCCGTGCAATATTTTCTTGTGTGTACCTTTCATTAGCCAAACAAACAATTTTAACATAATTTATGACACTTAAATGAGGTATCTCGCTAACCGAAACTACACACTTGTACACTAAAGCTCTGGAAATGTCATTCTGACAACGTCGAATGGAGATCAATCAGTGTTTTGCTCTCCAAGGCACATTACGCTAACTTATAACTGTATTAAAATATTCTTTTTTTTCTGTAACAAATTGCATAATACGTAGAACACTCCCGTGTAAAAGATTTAGCAATAGAAATCACAAAAGTTTTAAAGAAGAAAATAATAAAGGCCTAAAATAACATATCCAATATTATTGTCTGTGAGTGTATATGTAAATTCTACGTAGCTTCTATATTTTTGTAGTATATAAAAATTCTGAATTTTGCAAAAAAAATAAGGGAGTGGTTGTTTCACTAAACAAATATTTGTTACAGATATAAAACAATTTGAATCTTGTCTTAATTTTTTTTTTCTCTCATAGTTTCTGAGCTATTGAGTCAAACAGCGAAGGGTAGTGTTGAGCTTGGGGTGCTTTACACCCCGCCAGTGGGCGATTGGGCAACTAAGATAGTTGCCGTTGTTTTTACACTAGATTGTTCTTGCGAATTGTTCTTGCACTATGAGACAAATTATGCATATTTAGCAGGAGCCATATTTTGCAGTGGCGGAGGAATAGTTTTCGGTTGTTTGATAATTAATTATGAGTTAAATAGACATCAAAAGTGATTCCATGGTCTTTGCTCAAATCTTTTTGGCAGTAATTGCAGAACTGCATGGAAAGTAAGTGAAATACACAACGTAGCATTTATCGATATTCAAAACCTAATAATTCTCATCAGACCAGTGCTCAATTAATTGCAAACCCTTTGTGTAAGATGGACAATATCTCTGCCAGTGGAAAATATCTTGATAATATCAACACACCCACAGAAGATGCGTAGGAAACACATTATCAGATTATTTATAAAAGAAATAAACGGTAGAGGTGCTAGGTTCGCACTTTGGGGTACACCAGAAGTGTATAATTCGTTGTGCATGTACTCATTCTAAAAAAGATATAGATTACGCGATTTCCTCGATAAGACGTACTAATTACTTATGGAAGACAAGGAGCAGGGTCAACGAAGTACAATTTTATAGAAATTAACTGAGTCTTTCGTTGGTCTTAAACATGCTTCTCAAGTTTTCATTATTTATTTACACTACACAACTTCTGTGTTCTTTTATTGCAAGCAAAGTTATGCCTCTACAGTTAATAATAAGCACCACTATTTGCTTAAAAACAAAATATTGTTGGCATTTCGTAAATTTTCTATTAAAATACAAGTGAAGTGTATTATTTTTGGCTCACAATATTCAAACTGTCATACAAAGGTATATATTTGTCTAATTCGGTTCAAATATGAAACGATATTTCGCTGAGAACAGTTGCGCGTATTATATCGGACGTTGCATAAAATATCTCTCCCAAAATAAATTTCGGATTTCTTCGATCCTACGGATTAAGCTCGCGTTATTACTAGGAGCACTAACCTTGGAATTATATTACTAAAAATATCGATTGCAATATTTCCCTGACTCCCGTAAATGTTTGAATTTCAGATTAGCGGCGGGTATTAGATATTCAAAGAACTTTCTCTATGTGGAAGCGAGCGATGTCAGTATGCACATATGAAACGAACTTTTCTGGAAAGTTACGCGGGTTATCGTTAATTATTATGAAATTGACGTTTGGTTAAACGAAGGTTAGTGTAACTTAAGCGGTAAAATAACACGTCTTGGAAAATCAATCATTTTCTTGCACTTATGTATGGTGTGGAAAATATTCTCCTAATCTTATTTTGATGTTAGATTCATTAGCAAATAACAACATTCTTAAATACGACTTAACTAGTATAGAATAGCAAATAATCGCTATTTTATGATAATAAATTGATATTTGTTATACCTTTTTAGTCAGATGTTGACGAAAAAATTAGTATTCTGAAGTATGATGAAAGCACGCCTTCTAACGATCATATAACTTCTTTCAGTTGGCATTTTTCTCGAATTAACTTTACCTTGGCAGTTTTTGAAGCTTATTTCATCAAATAAACCAAGACATTGCACGGAAAAAATGTAATAAAGAATCAATCAATTGTAGAGCAATCTACTACAATTTGTGTAAGAATATACTACTGGTTACAACTTGCGCAAATCCCTACTACTCGATTGCGGTTATCGGATTGTATTTTTATTAAATATATTATTGTTGTAAAAATTTAATCAATGATCTGTTACAAAGGTTGCTATAATAGTGTACAAGTTTTAGTTACACAAGTTGTAAAAGAAATCAACAATATTGTTCTAAGGATTGTATTGCATAATACAAAATGTATGCAGTGTTCTTATAATTATAATGGACGAAAGAATATGTAAAACGAAATAACAATAGCTATTCTTATGTTTTCGTATCTCTAATAGCTTCCCAATTTATAGGTGGCATTGGTCAGCCACGAGAATGTTACCAACACCAGATATGCGATACCATTCCTCAAAAACATTGAACAAATTTGGAGTAAATAGGTAAACTACGGAAGATTTTATTCCGAAAGATTTGTGAAACTAGGTGATTTATTAGAAAAAAAGTTTTTGTTGCAACATCGAGTGGTGAATAACTAATACTATCTGGGTCTAATCCTAAGGCAGGAAACATTTGGTTCATGCATTTAGGTAGGCTTCGATAATAAAATCGTTTATATAACTTACTCATTTTCTGTTATTTACTTTGAAAAAATTAGGATGTTCTAGATGTTCTATGTCAAAAATTGCCACAATCTTGTCCTGCACGTCCCGACACAAAGTTTGTTGGAAAAAAATGATACATTTATATGAAACAATACAATAGAAACTTGACCATAACTTTGAAGTATTATCTGTGACAACATGTAATAATTAACAGAAATCTGCGGTCGAGTGTGAGTGTATATCCTTGCTTAATTTATATTAATAATGTTAACAGACAGTTGAAAGTAAATAACTTAGTATTTTCTTCTTTGATTAATTAACCACTAAACTTTCAGAATATTTACGGTAATCTACTTGCAAATTTAGTTAAAAAAGAAACCACCGAAAACTAATTTATTTCTACAGGATGAACCAACGGTTTGGTAAATTTCATTTAGTCCCCCAAACAAACATGAAATTCAAATTTGACATATGATCGTGTTTAGTAATCATTAGTGCATAACTTTAAAATATGTGTAACTTCATAGGGCCACTATCTCCAGTCTGGTGCAACTAAGTATTATATCACTTTTCCATTTTGTACTAGGTTCTGAATATTTTTTATTAGAAGTACATTATATCTTAGTCTATAATTTTTGAGATATTTACCGTTTCTTAAAAAAATATATTTTCCAGATGTTTACAAAGTTACTATATTGAAATGGCTTCTCGTTATACAGGAGTTCTGAATAAATTGCCAAGGTGGACAAAATTTGATCGATAATATATTTGTATGTAATTTGTTTTAATTGGAACATCCAGTGTGTGTCTACGGATATGTAATAATATAATAATAGTCCTAATATCTAAAGATTTTAAACAATGAGATCCTGAAGTCCCCCCCCCCCCCCCCGCCCTCCAACACACACACACACCAACTTTTGAACGACAGAAGCTAGCCTTTTTAGAAAGAATAGGTCGATTTCTATATCGGCAGTTCAATGACTACAATTTCGCTGACACCGCAAGTGACAAAAATTTTGGAAAAGCAATCGAAAGACGAATCGAACGGTGCCACATATATTATACTTTAGTTTAAGAAATATTGCGATATGCAGCAATCAAGGTTTTGGTAACCTATTTTGGTTGTATCCTGGATTTCTCATATTTTCGTTCTTTGTTTTCGATATTATTTTTTCTTACTTTTTTCTGTACTATTAACCGTTCCTGTTTCTTCCTTTATCGAACTTTCTACGAATTAACTAGTTATGGTTCTCTTAAATTTATATTTGCCGTAGTTGCATAACAGATTGTTCAATAATTTAAAGCTTATCTTCTTTCAAAGCAGTTCGCTCTGTAGATTTTATCCTATCTATCCTGTCTTACTTAGCGCAAAGTTCAAGTATTTACGACCATGCAAGGGTAGCATTTATTGTGTTGCACTCTGTGGTAATTTTTGCCAATTTTGATAACATTTTGCAGGGATGTAGTACACCGAAAGATATTAGACACATATTTTTTAAGCTGTTTTTTTTCGGTTTAAAGGGGTATAATTGACGCCCAAAGTTACCCTTTGAAAACACATTTGTTGCTATATCTCAGGAACAAGTGAAATATCGAATTCATTTAGAAAAGGGATTGTTTCCTGTCACAACCACTACATTTAAAATGAGGAAAAGCCAGTGGCGCACCCATGGGGTCGTTAGGGGATTAAAAAAAATCGTTTTCTTTTCGCCCACAAGTATTGTTCTTTTTCATATCTTTAAACTATACAAAAGAATAAAAGTTACTCGTTTTTGAATTTTTTCTCAGTCCATTTTAGGGGAGTTATCATTATTACATCATTATTCAATATATTCCCCCGAAACCTATTTTTCTCTATATTTTTAGAATTAAAATTTATATGCCCTTGTATTTTAAGTGAAAACTGTTTGTTATGACTCTTATGACATTGATTATGTTGCAATATGCAAAAATTGATATCATATATACGTATATATCAATCTCTTATTCAGTTTGAGGAGGGTAACACAACATTGAAACATAGATCAAACAAATTTTATTAAAAAATTGTAACTGCATTTTATGCGTTGATATGAAAGTAGACTATTACGCATAAAAAAATTCTAATCAAAGAGATACACGATTTTATCTACAACAGTATACATTGGAAATTATTCGAAACAAATACTTGAGCTATAAATGGGGTTTATGTAAATGTTTTTTTTTTAATTTGGTATTGTTTCAAACTTTCATTATAAACTTTCATGTCTATGTATAAAATGCAGTTAAAATTTTTGAATAAAATTTGTTTGATCTGTTTCAATATTGTGTCACACTCTTTCAACTGGAACAGGAAATTGATATATGTATATGTATTGTTATGTTATGTTCAACGTCGTGTTTACGACGACGACAATTTCTCTCGGTTGTCATTTCGGTACTGAAGTAAATGTCAGGCTGGCCACTCGTTGGCAACCAAATATCCCTCTTGCGGGGATAATTGGTAATTTTTGCGTTACCATTTCCCCCCTCAGCCAACCGTCCTTGGGGCGAGGAAGGTAGAAATTAATTATAAGTCCAGATAACGACGAGTGTGGGGTGTCATGGACAATTATACTCGTTTATCAATCTTTCTATTCAATTACTTCGTCTAAATTAATGTAAAAATCGTCTGGAATAAGCATCAACGTAAATTTCAAAGCACAACAGATAATATTTCGTCAATTAAATCCTTATCTGAAAGGTTTCCATAAATTCGTAGTGGATTTTCTCTTTTAAAGCTTGTTGGTGACAATTCGTATCACACAATCATCAACAAACAACCTCCTGGTTAAATCACTGCATTCGTCCTCGAGTACAAATATCATTTAGATTGAAAGTCATCAAGAGGTAGTTTCTATTTAGGCAAATTATCAAAATTGGCTGTGGAAGAAAACAATCGCCGGTCTTTCGCGATTTAAAATAAATGAAAGAGAAAGGACGCCCTCAATTATCATCAATCTTTATTCGGCCTTGGTTAAATCAAAGTTTGTCGTGAATAAAATCCAAAGATAAGTGTTCGTGGTGTATTGAAAGTCATTATTAGAAATTCAAATTGGGGTAAATATCCAGAACAGGCAGTTCCTGTGGTGTGTATTTAAACCGAGTGTTTATTTACATTGGCGTCGGTCGAAAGTTTAAAGGTTAGTTGATTTTAAAATCTTAAAAATTCGTTAATCTGATTTCACTAAGTTACAAATTCATTCAAAATTGCCACAAGGGTATCTAAGGTTACCCCCAAACCTACGAAAATCATTTAATAGAGTTAAATTTGAAAATTTAACAAAATTTAGAGTAGAAACCCTGAGAAAGATATTTCAGTATATTTCATATCAATTTTTCAACATTGCAACATTTTCAATATCACAAGGGCCATAAGAAAGAGTTTTTATCGAAAATGCAGTGGGATATAAAATTTAATTCTAAAAATATAGAGAAAAATAGATTTCGGGGGAATACATTAAAGTGACGATAACACCCCTAAAATGCACATTGAGGAAAAAATCCAAAAACAAGTAACTTTTATATTTTTATGTAGTTTAAAGATATGTAGAGAAAAAATAAATTGACAATACCTGTAGGCGGGGGCGAAAAAAATGAGATTTTTTAAAATCTCCTAACGACGCCATGAGTGTGCCACTGATTTTTTCTCATCTGAAACATAGTGCTAGTGACAGGAAACAATCTCTTTTCTAAATGAATTCGATATCTCCTCTTGTTCCTGAGATATAGCAAATAATGAGTTTTCGGGGGGTAACTCAGGCCGTCAATTACACCCCCTTAATCCGAAAAAAACAACTAAAAGGATACATGTCTAATATTTTCCGATCTCTGCAAAATTTATATATCGGAGGGGGATAGTTGCTTACGCTTGCTTGTTAGATGGTCCATGTTAATGTTATGGCCATTGTAAAGTGAATAACACAAAAAATTGACAAATAAGCACATTGTCTATCAAAAACTGACAAATTTAAACAAATCTACCATACACATGAAAAAATGCCTAGTAACAAAACAAAACATAATGCTAATATAGCTCATGGTGTTGGTGGAATCATTCCCGATAAACATAATGCGAACAGAGAGAAGAGAGTACTAGCACGCGGACATGTTTCTGCCCACCTGGCGTCATCAGCGCGGCTCTGAGTACTCTCACTCTGCTATCTGCATTATGTCTACCTCTCGGTTTATGCTTCCAATGTCTACAACAGCACTGAAAATATCTCCCGCCGCCTGCTAGCGCCAAGAAACATAGTTATGCCGTCCTAGATCGTGCCGACACACACCGGAGTACAGTTGCCGAACGCTTAGGCGCAACGATACCTTGTGTTCAGTAGCCCATGAGCTGCTCGATAGGTGGTGGCCATCTGTACTCCGGTGTGTATCGCCACGGTTTAGGACGGCATGACTGTGTTTCTTGGCGCTAAGGGGCGCCAGGGCATATTTTCGGTGCTGTTGTAGACATTGGAGGCATAAACCGAGAGGTAGACATGATGCAGACAGCAGAGTGGGAGTACTCAGAGCTACGCTGATGACGTCGGGTAGGCAGAAATATGTCCGCGTGCTAGTGCTCTCTTCTCTCTGTTCGCATTATGTTTGCCGGGAATAATTCCACCAATACCATGAGCTATATTAGCATTAAATCTACCATAATTAATTAATTGCAGTAAAGTTCCATAAAGTAAAGAAATAACAACAATCAACGAAACAAGTAAAAATAAAAGAAAGTAATAGCGAGAACAAGGAACGAAAGTATGAAGAATAATAACAATAAACAGATCTGATCAACACTGTCATGAAACATAAGAGATTTTATAAACACCTACAAAACAGAAAAAATGCGAATATCTTCAAAACTAATGTGTAATGCAAAACCTGATGTAAAAAATATTCAGAATATGATATAGGCAGCAGAAATGATGTAATATTTAAGAATACTGAACTTAGTTGAGGCACTCGGTAGATAATCTTCTTGTGAAGTTACAAATATTTTTAGGGTACGCACTGATAATTACTATACGTCTTTGTTTCGAGAATAAATGGTGTTTGTCAAACCATCGACTCACCCTGTATTTAATATTGCATGTTTTTTATGAACGTTAATATACATTCAAACTAAAACCACGCTGTTACGCCAATGGTGATATTTTATTATCGATTAAATCATCAAGAAAGCTAGCTTACCTACGTGAATAGTTTAAATAGCTTTAGCTGCTGGCCGGTAGATGTCCATTATAATCAATAAGACACCTTTTTTTATTATTTTCGAAATGCCAACAAAGATCTTACCTTTAATATTGAATTAATTAACATTCTGTCTTGCTAACAACTGCGATAATGAGTTACGCATTAGTAAATTTAACTATGATTACAAATTTTATGAGTAGGGTATTCATTTTTATTCGTGACTATAACTTATTGAGAATTCATATATCCTATTAAGGGTGATAATTTGTTAATTTAAAGATTAAAAAAAACATTTTTTATCATAGCGTTCCTGCTATTTGTATGGGCTATTTATGTTACATTTTGAAACTTTTTAAGAATTCAGTGGAGGAGGGAATCATCACGTATCGTAATAATGCTTATAGTTTGTAGGGTTTTTTGCAGTAGTCGAGGAAATGGAAATATTTCCTCAGATTATATCGTTTGTTATAAAAAATTGCTGTATAAATTTGGTGATTTTGTGTTTAATACTACTCACATGCATTGTTTCGACTACAAAATCATAAGGTAAACATGGATTGGTCTTAAGTTTCAAAATTAACCTGTGTCACCCTGGATAGAAAGAAGCAAGGAGAAGATTTTTAGAAAAAAGCTTTCGAATATCCATTAAAATGATTACTGTGATATCTTATTGGGATTGATCAGTTTGGCCATAATTTAGTAATTTGGAATGTAAATTTTTTAATTATTAGGGAGATATAATTTGCTTTCTATAAATTTGTGCTGTTTTTGACACTTAATGTTCTGAAATTTAGAAATGAAAAAGGGGTCCAGATATCACAAAATTTTATATTAAAAAATTCAGCGACCAGTTTCGTGTTTAAGAACACACCCTCGGGCCAGAATCAAATATAACAGTAGCAGATTGTGTCAAAGTTAAAATTAGTGCATATAACTCTGCGTACTCCAACAATGTACCGCATGGATTTCACTTTTTGTACTAGTTGTTTAATTAAGAACAATTGTATAAAAATGTAAAAAAATGTCAAATTGGGACATCACAAACAGATTAAAATATTATTAATTAATTAAGATTAAGACAATCGTTCGAAGTGTTTTAATCTGTTTGTGCCGTCCCAATTTTACAATTTTTTTACATTTTTGTACAATTGTCCTTCTGTGCAGTGATTGCTTGCCGAGCGAATATAATACTGTAAGACTCATCTTTAAAATTCATATTTTTTAAAAACGTCTTCAACATTTCTCCTCGGTGATGGGTCTTAAAAGCATGAATTATGCCCTGACCTAAAGGCTGTATAAGGGCAGTGCTGCTTTTTGGAAGGAACATCGCTTTAATTTTGCTATCATAGGACACAAGAGAGTCGGTGTGTGGGTGTGTTGGACAATTATCTAGAAGAAGCAAAGCTTTCGCTTATTGCAATAGCGAAACCAGTTGCGAAATATGTCATCCACGCATTTGTACTACTTCTATAATCAATTGGTAGCTATTTTGTATTGTTTGACTTGAAACATCGTGGCTTTTTGGCTTTTACCAATAACGATCGAGTTCCACTTGTAGATTCTAGGTTTATTCACAGAAAACAAAACAGTTATTCGGTCCTTATTCCGCTTTAATCCAGTTTTAACTCGGCAAATCCGCTATTGGCGTGTACGATAGAGGAGCTCGGGTTCGCCTTCCACCCCGATCTAATGTGATTAGAATTAGAGGCCGCATGTTCTAACATCCGTTGAATCTCCTTTAGGTTTCTTAAAACCTCGGCGAGGTGAAAAAAAGAAAGAAAATTCTAATAGGACGATTTAACCTATACATTTGTGATGGGCGAGCTTAAAGTCTAAAAGTCTAGCTCTGGTGCGAGGATCATCACATATTTGCCTTGTTTTTGTGTGTATTTGTTTTATTCATCGATGTATATGTTTGACTTATTTTGTGTAACACGTCATTCAAAAGAAGTGTTACGTCGGCCACCGCTTGGGGGTTTATAAACCGATGCAGGACCTCATTTTGTATCAATATTTTCCCGACCTGATCGGACTTATCTTGACTTGAACATGCCCCTCTCACAACGTCGACGGCGCATGGCGCTGCCCGTAGTAAGTTATTCTGTCCGTACAAGTCCCGGTTCCCTCACGACGCTGACGGCGTATAACGCTGTTCGTGGTGCGTCATTCCGACGCTTGCGATGCCGACGGCGTATAGCGCTGTCCGTAGTGAGTAACTCGTTGCCGTAATTCATTTGATTTAAATCCGCGTCTATCACCCGCAAATTAGTTGCATCACCGAATTTAAGTTCAAATCATTTCCGAGAAATTTTTGTTTATTTCTAAAAAAATCAGAATTAAACATTATTGTAACTTGTACATAATATTTCTCTTTCTCAATTTGTAAATATATTATTTTCGAGATTAATTGTAATTAATTGTAATGTAATTCATTTCTAAACTATTGTTTAATTCTTTGTAAATAAAATGCATATTTTAAATCTGAGCTCTGGATACGACAGCTATCCAATTGTAGATCGTTAATGAACGGTAAACTCACACCGATATCATTAAATTTCGCAAATAATAATTTTCCGCATTTTAAAAACGCTCGAAAATTCATCAGAACCGATTTACTAGTTCCAGAGCAAGCAAAACGTGTTACAATACAAACATTTATCTAGGTGTTCATTTCTGCCAACTCTTGTCTTCTTTCTGTAAGTCCGGCGTCTTCATTCAATCTATCGATAAAGGAATTGTACTTGGTTTCTTCTGCCATCCAACTTCTCACTGTTTCTTTAGACATACCAAACTCCCTCCATATATATTTATAAAAAAGATTGACTAGTTTGTGAACAGCTTTCGGGGTTGTTTACCACGTCTTCTATTACATGGATATTGTTAAAATTATAGTGGTGTTGACCCTGAGCTTGATTTTTCGGGATATTGTTTGAGTTGGTACTGGTTGCATTTACATCGTTAGGATTACTGACCTGTGCATTAGTTCTGTTATTGCTATAGTTTGAACGATTGGTAATAAAATTCGTTTTATGGCGACTGGACGATTGCTGAGGCCTAAAATTATTATTGTCAGATGTCGATAGCCTATTTGGAGACGAAGAATTACCATTATGGTTCGAACTTTGTTGAGTACTGTTTCGAGAAGGTCGTCAAACGGTACAAGGAGATTGCAAAATTCCGCATAGCACCTTATGTTCTGTGTGAAGATTGATTTTACAATTTCGAATTCATAATGCCTGGATAAATATTTTATTAATTCAACTTCTTCTATTTTTGGGGTAAGATGTTGAACGATTGAATACTCTTTAGTGAAATATTTCTCTTTTTGAAATTTTGAAAAGAATTTTCAATTATATCAAAATGAGGGCATCGTGAACCAAATCTTATTAATACCAATAGTTCCGGGAGATTAGTTTTAGATGAAACAAGAAGTTTTAAAGCCTTTACGAGTTGTATTGGGTTATGGTCTCTGCCATTGAACTTAGGTATAACCTCCTTTAATTTAAAGTTTATTAATTATCTGACAAACTCAGGCTTGAATTATTATCGACCTACGAGATACTCTGAGACTGTTCGACTTGACGGTTATTTTGACTTAAATTTTAACCTAATAACTGACGATTGCACGCTTCTAATTCATCGATGCGTTTTTACATGTTCTCCGTCATGCTACGAAACTGATTAAATGCATTGTCTAACTTATCTTCCATCGCTTTAGAAAAGTACCCGAACTCACCCCCCTGTTTATAACAGAATTTAAATTTTAAAATTGCCTGAACGTTTGGGCGTCATTTGAAATGTTTTATCTCAGGGAAAATTGTAAAAAATTTGAATTTTTGTATTTTTATTAAAATTCTAAACTGGTTTGTGGAATTCGGGAGTATTCTTCAACACTCTTTCGACAATTTTTCTGAATTTTGAAATTAATAAATGGAGCTTAACAAATATTAAAATTGAAAACGTGGATTAACTTTGAGTTTCATGGAGATGGCATATAAACACTATGTTTCCTATAACATTTGCAGGAAGTCTGCCTTTCTAACCTCGAACCTTCTTTTCTATTTTGAATTTACATTCTAATTTCTGTATCGAACACTTTAAATTGAGACCCCAGCCAAAATACTAGTTGACTCGATGAAAGTCTAACCAGAATTGATTAATTTATTGGCGTCCCTATGCTGCTTTATTTTAATCGCGATGGCGATTGTTTCTTTCCACAGAAAATTTTGATGATTTCTTTCTAAACGATATATTATGATGAATTTCGATAAACGAAGTTATTTTTAGACGTAGCATGAGAGAATGAATGTGGTGACGTTACTAGATGATTCAACTAGACAACTCTGTGATAGACAAACCCTCATGACAAACCTAAAAATACAAAAAACTTCCCGACGTAAATGAAGACACCTTAATGAAACATATTTAATGTACGGAATAAAGTTAGAAATACATTTCAATATATCCTGTTGTTTGTTTTAGGAGAATTTTACATTAATTTTTCAAGATGTATGAAACGTTTCTCTACGTTTGTAGTTATATGGACTTATATATTTTATATAATGTCCTCACTCCAAGGCCAACCAGCCTGGGAGGAAAATTGTAGCTTTCGAAATTAACTTCTTCTCCGCTGGAGGGAATTTTATTGCTATCGAGTGGTTATCCTGAATATTGAACATAACAATATATCCTTTGATACACCACTTTTCACTTCATTAACAATATCTAGTTTTTCTTTCACAGTATAAGCTTTCTTTTTACTCATTTTTATTCCGTTTTAAAGTACTGGCCGCGGAATACCTCACAATACATTGTATAACGGCGGTAAACAAACGCAATACGCCAAAATTTACTTGTCAGTTACAAATATAAATGCGAGTGACAGTTGGAATGGCGCTCGCAGGTGAAGTAAACGATGTGCGGTCCCCTCCACCCGTATTATAACCGAAACCGCGATACATCGAGCGGCGTTATAACGAGAGTCCACTGTATTTTTCTTCCAGTTTGATTATTGTTGCAAGGTTTCCATTTATTACAAAATTTTTAATGCCTTAACAATCTACAGTTCTCTTTTATTCAAAAGAAAAGAATCTATGTAGTTATAGCTCTACGCTAATAGAATCGTATTAAGCAAAACGCACTTGCACTACCTAGACAGTTCTAATTATACAATTGTTTCTTTAATAACTGTTGTTTTCGTAAAATTACGTAATATTTAACACAAATGTTGTGTTTGGCAATTTAGTGCAAAATAATTAAAATCGTTGATCATTTTTATCCTTAGGATAAAAGGTTTTTGTTACTATTAGCAGATATATCCATTTATTCTTTAAGTAAATGTTTCTTTGAGCTCTCTTAATCCACTTTCCGTAATCTCCTAGCGGTTTCCGTTCGTTTCCATCTACCGTTTAGAAGTTTTTATTAAGATGGCGCGCCAACCTTTACCCTCGTAAGCGTAATTGAATTTATTAGGTTTAATATCAGTTATAGGTCGTGGATACCTTCTTTTTTGGAAAATTGTTTACCGGATCTATACGAGATATGAAAACCGATAAGGATATTGTTTGAGAAGAAAAGATAATTGTGTGCAATATTCGTTGAGGTATATAAATATATTTTTGTTTCGCAATTTAAATTTTTGACATAATAAGCTTTATTTAATTTAAAATGATTAACTTTCAGTTGTTATTTGCAGCGAAAGATTGGGGTACGTAAATGCATTGATGTAATGCTATCTTTTTATTAAAATCCGTGAAAATTATATACAAATTTGTTTAAATAAAGAAAACTTTTATTAATATTTATTAATTACATTGATGTAATTAACCCATTAGTGCATAATGCCCCTTTAAAGGGACAGCCATTTTGCATAGACTGACTTGATTACCAGACTACTTACCTAACCTTAAATTTACTTGTTAGAATCTTTGAAGTGAATTTTTAAACATTAATGGATCCGTCTCAATACAGCACTTGACATGGGTGAACAGGAGGACATTCTAATAACAAATATATTTGTTATTAGAAATAAACTCCTTTTTTTTAGTAATAATCAGCCATTTTCTAAAACTAGAACCCTTGTCAAAAAACTCTGTAGATGCAAAAATTACGTTTGTTTATTTCTAATTGTCCTATATTTGCAATAGAACTCATGTCCCTTATAAGAGATGTCATGCATAATATTTTGTAACAGTTTGCGAAATAAAACTCTTAATTTCTGAGACTATCGCTTCACGAGCTGATTCAGAGTTTGGAGGATGATGGAGTAAATTCAGCTGATATTTACATAACTCCATCTGAAGATAGCCAGGAAACTGATCAAGACTTCTCAGACGACGAACATGAGGGTAACAAACCATTTAGGCCCTGCAACACTGAAAGCTGAAACTGAAGCTAACGTACAACTGTCAGAACCAGAGGCGGAATTTTCTAGTGACGATGATCTACCACTTTCATCATTCATGCGGCCACAGACATCTTCGGAATCTTGTACGAAAAAAAGAAAGTTAAATAATCAAAAAAATCCAGCTCAGTGGAGCAGTAAAGTACCAAATTTTAAAATAAAAAAAGATTGCAATGCGGAGAAGCCGCCACCATGCTTATTGGAGAAGGAATCTTCTACTGATTTTTTTTCTTTATTTTTAGATGAGTTAGTGGAAAAAATTATTGTTGAAAGTAATTCATATGCATTATGGAAAAATGCCAACATGCCCTTGAATTTGACTACTGAAGAACTATATGTCATTTTTGGAGCATTTCTTCTTTCTGGATATAGAAAATACACAAATCAGCGTATGTATTGGGCAAGAGAAGATGATGTTCCCAAAATTTTAGGTAACAGTATTCGTCTAAACAGATTTGAATTTATTATAAGAAGCCTTCATCTAAATGACTACAAAAACCAATCAAGAAGACAGACTATATAAACTCAGGCCACTTATCTCTCAGCTAAATCAACATTTTCGCAAATATGGAAGACTTGGAAGAAAATTTGAGTGTAGATGAAAGTATGATCCCTTATTATGGGAAACATTATGCCAAACAATATATCAAAGAAAAGCCTATTCGATTCGGTTTCAAGAATTGGGCTTTGTGTACTGATAATGGATACATGTTGGCATTTGAAATATATACTGGCAAGTCGACAGAGAAGTATGATTTTGGATTAGGAGGTCATGTCGTGACGTCTCTAATTGATAATGCAAATATACCTCCCAACGATGGTTATAAAATATACTTTGACAACTATTTTACATCAATTCGACTTTTGGAACATTTAGCAAATAAAGGATATTGTGCTGCCGATACAATACGTGACAACCGCATGAGCAATTGTCCATTGAAAGGAACAATTAGTAGTGCAGACTGGAAAAGCTAAAAAAGAGGGCACTCTAGATATATTGCTTCCGATAAAGTAACTACTGTTGTTCAATGAAAGGACAATAAAATAGTTAGTGCTGCCACTAATTTTGATGGCCTGGAAATAAAAGATGTCCAACGCTATTTCAGAGAACATGAAACGAAGATTTCAGTTCCTCAGATGGAAATTGTTTCAAATTATAATAAGAGCATGGGGGAGGCCGATAAAATTGATCAGATGGTTGCAAACTACAGAATAAGAATACGACAACTCTACAAGAGGAATAACTCCTGCAAAACCATTGGCGCAGACGCGATTTGATGAAAGGAACCATATAGTTGACCATCATCCAACCGACAGAAGGTGTGCCCAAAGTGGTAAAAAAGCATTATTTGTATAAAATGTAACATAGGTTTGCAGCCCAAAAATTGTTTCAGAGTTTATCACTCAAACTAGTTGTTGTGTCCCTTTAAAGGGACTATTTATAACTTTTTTCCAATAATTTTCTTTTAAATCAATCACCGTAGTGTGTTTTCTAAACTTATTTTAGGGTTTAATAAATTCGGTTTATTAGTACTGTTTCTTCGGTGTGGGTTAAATGAAGCCTTTTTTTCAATAGGTATTATTACCAGAATTATTATTCTGAGAAAATGCATTATGCACAGCAGAAAAATGAAATACCATAGAATATAATAATCACAGCAATTATGATTAGAAGATTTGAGAAGCTTAAAATGTCGGTGGAAAGTTAAATAAAGATGTCTTCAATAGAGAAAGTCGGAAAAAGTCTGCAGCGAGTTCTACTTTAAATAGACTTAATTTTGTCGTACTTATTGCTATTAAAGAAAGTAGTAATAAGTTCAATCTTGTTTAGTTACAAAATGACAGCATTATCTGATTTATTAAAGCAAACCAAATGAAATAAATTTTAGAAAGCAAGCTTTTATGGTGTCTGTATGACATCATCACATCTTTAATTAACTTAACAAGCTGCGGTGACGCGCCTTGACTCGTACCTACTTTGTCGCAGATGTCATACGTGCTGTTGTATACTTATATGACCTATTTTCAATTTACTGCGTATTTCCAAATATATACTTTACAAATTTAATACAATTTTTATTAAAAGTTGATCATGTTCGCGTTCTATATGGATTATGGTATGCAAGTATAGAATGGTAGAGAAGAGTGGGACATAAGGGATCTATTCAGTAATCTCTTCATATTATTTTATTTGTATTAGATAGATGAAAATTTTTCTCCGCCGAAATATACTCTGATAGGTTTGGAGTAAATCTTGTAAAGTGCCAGCATACTGTAAGACCTATGTACCCCATAGCTCAAGGTACACAAGTTCATGTTACTTTGAATATAGGTTTTTTTTATAGGTTTTTTTTTTAGTTTAAAATTCAAAAAATAACTGCAGCTAGGTTTTTGTGAAATATAATTCAAATAGAAACCTTTTGCATTGCACTAACCTTTTTTACCTTCTACCCCAGTACAATTATCACGGAATTACACAAAGAGTTCTCTACAGCATTCTCCTGGTTTTGATTTACAAAATTTGCTGCAGCAATGGATGCAAATAACATCATCCTCAGTTGCATCTTCTTTATTATCTTACAAGACTAACAGTGGTCCTGTATGCCCCACGTGTCTATATACCACCAAAGAAGATCCAAGCTTTTGGTGGTTATCTAATTGCATGTATTTTTGCAAACGCTCTTACTATACCCATGTGAGTTATATGCGACTTTACCGTAGGCGTAGAGGGAGATCTATTAGCACACATGCTTTTGATGATTAGAGCTGTTATCAGGATCTGGATAATTTCGGATCAGGAAAATTTACTATCCGGATATCCGGATCTTGGTGTTATCCGGATCTATTATCCGAAACCTCAGATCCGGATCCGCTATCTGAAACCTCGGATTCGGATTCCTTGTTTGAAAACTCGGATCCGGATCCATTACCCGGAACATCGGATCCGGACCATTATCCAAAACCTCGGATCCGCTATCCGAAATCTTGAATTCAGGTTCTTTATCCGATCGAATCCATTATTCGATAACGTGGATCCAACCCCGTTCTCGGACAACTTTTCGGAGCAAATACCTGCGATAGGTCGAGTAATTATCAAACAATATAGCTGTAATAATCACCAGATTTATTGAACATCTATGTAATGCAATGTAACTTTGAATTGTGCGCATGGAAACCCGGTATTATTCTGAATGGTTGAAAACATATCCGAAATCTTGTTTCTACTATAAGTTTTCGAATAAAATTGCCAAAAACTATATTCTGTTTTTAATGTACAGTAACTATAAAATATATTGTACAGGTAAGCGCACGTTACTGATATCTCTATACAGAGTTCGGCAAAAGTAACGCATTAGTTTAATATCTCTGTAAATACAAACATTAGAAAAAAATATTATTAACAAAATTTGTTTGAATTATTTCCTATTATTTTCCACCGTTTATGAATTACTTTTCAAATGACTTCTTACGGTAACAATATTTTTTTTTTAGTGGTAGCAGTAGATATACCCAAAAGTTGCAAATAGTAAATTTAGTTTTTCTTGGACTTTCCGACGTAATTAATTACTAAAAAAATGTGCACGGTAAGAAATCGAGCCTCACGTCTCCCGATTGCCAGGTGGGCGCCACTACACCACGAGGATTTATGCGAGGGACATTCACTGTTTAATACCCAATTCTTAGCAACTAAGCAACATTTATTGCCTAATGTAGCGGAGCCTCTTCTTGTTGAAACCATAGATCACGGTTTGGCGTATCTGGTCGATTACCATTAGGAAACAGATTCAAAATGTCTGGTACAATGTGGTTACGCAGTAAATTTAAGTAACCGGCCCTGTGAAGGTGTTTTTTTAAGAAATATGGATTTATGATTCGTTGCCCCACAATGCTAGCTCATACATTCAACCTTAGGGGATGCTGTGTATGATATTCCATCATCCAATGTGAATTCTCAGTCGACCAATAACGGCAGTTATCTAGCCCCATGAAAACAATGCATGTTCATAATAAGAAATTTATGAGGATTCCAAATCTGTCAAAAAAATGTTACTGTTACCGTTTAAAAAAAAAAGTTATTTGAAGAAAAATAATATAAAATAACTTGTCAAACAAATTTTGTTAATAACATTTTTTTCTAAAGTTTATGTTCACAGATATATTGGACTAATGCCTTATTTTTGCCGAACCCTGTATTTATATGCATAGATCTAGATAGCATTTCTTTTCTGTTACAGTTGCCATTGTTGTTACGCAATACCACATTTCGGGCATATTTCAACCCCCGTTACACTCGCAGTTCTACCCGAGTATATTGAATTCTGTTGCCGACCTCGGCATCCTAATAAATTTAGTGAGCAGGGAACTCGTTCCCCGGGCATTTTATTTTCTTTCCATGAATGGATAAAGTTATCCATTCCTGTCGGGCAAAGCAGGCGGTGCTCGGTTATCAGGTGAAAAAGGGGAAAAATACAAATAGTCGCAATAATCCGATGATAATACCTTTTTTTTCTGCGTTCTCCCCTTTTTACTGCGGTCTAAAATGGTGTAATATGTAGATGTTTTTGGTAATAGCTTACTGCCTTCTTATCGGTTTTCAGTTTTTCCACCCTCTTTAATAACAAAAAAAGAAATTAAATGGCTACGATTTTGTTTGTGTAAATGTGGCTTTCAGCTTTACTCTTTCTATATAAAAAACATATAATAATGGAAAATAGTTAAAAGTGATAATTACTGTAATGGAAAATAATTGAAAGATTGGGACAAGTTGAAGGAATATACAATACCCTTAATATACTCTCGAGAAAAAAATTATAAGGTTAGCAATGGCATGGGGGTGTGAAGCGTAAACCATGGACTACATCCACGAAGTATAAAAGTTGTATAACAGCTGTGGAAATGAGGTTTTTGAGGAAAATTGATAGTATTATAGAGAAAATAGGATAAGAAACATGAAAATAATGCCGATAGTTTTCCTTTGACCGGCATTAAACTGTTACATTTTTATAAAAAGGAAAAGAATCAGAACATTTTGAGAACTGAGGTTGTAGATGAACAAATAATTATTTGCCCATCTACATTTTTGCTTGGATTTTAGAAAATTATTTATTTATTGTTATTTAGGGGGTATAATTATTAGAGTGGCGTAGGTAGGGGTAATTTTCAACTCGTAGTCGATCTCGACAGTACCCCGAGAGAGTTCAGAGCGACAGTACGTTGCACGCTGCACGCCAAATAAGTAGGCGGAGATGGGACGCCCAAAGTGTGTAACGTATAGCGGATTGCTACATAAGTCGCGATAGGTTTGAATGTAGAAAGCATTGTAAAAATAAACGTCATGTATTGAATTTAAGAAACAGTATTCCATACTGGCAATTTTTATATGATTTTATTTTTGTGTTAAGTGTGTGCAACATCCCACAATATCTAGTATCTAATGAACACTTTCGTCTCTTTTGGGCTAAGTACGTTCCCTCATGGAAGCTCCCAACATCTATGCAATTACGATACAATTTGCCACGTGTGCAAGGTACAGCAAAGGAATGTATAAAAGACGAGTTGAGAAATAAGAAAATCTGCCTATGTGTGGATGAAACAACTGATGCTCAGAAACACAGCGTCATTCATGTTGTAGCGCGTCCTTTAAAACGTGATGGTCCACCAGCTTCATTGTTGTTATCCAGTAAAAGGATTCAGAAAACTAATGTAGAAACCGTTGTCAAGATAATAACAGATTCGTTGTGAGAATTTTGTATCACAGGAACCTAAGTCACAATGTTCGTTACTGACGGAGCCGCAACAATGCTGAGAGTTGGTAGGAATGTTGAAAATGTGCTTTCCGACTCTTCCTCACATAATATGCCTCATACACGCATGTCACCTTGTAACAGAAACCATTCGAAAGAAGTATTCGATGGTGGATAAGTTAACAGCATCTACCAAAAAAGTGTTCATCAAATCTCCCAAACACATTCGTGTATTCAAACAATTGTGTCCGAAATTATCACCACCACCTTAGCCTGCAATAACGCGATGGGGAACATGGCTCCAGGCAGTATCTTACTATCAGAAATATTTTTCACAAGTGAAAAATGTCATCTTGAAACTTGATTCAAATGATTCTGCAGCAGTTCGAGATAGTCAGCAACTTTTTCCAATTCGGACGTTCAACAACAAATAGATGAAATTTGCATGAACTATTCTGAAGTTGCACTAGCTATTGAGCAATTAGAAAACAGTCACTTATCTGCACGAGACGCATGAAATTGCGTAAACAATTTACAAGCCGCTCTAGAAAACTTGACGAAAACTACAGGAGTCGATGTTGCTCAAAAATTTGGTGCAATTTTAACGAAAAATCCCGATTTACAAAAGGTTTGGTCTATAACTGAAAATCAAGAGTACCCAAATGAGGAAAAGGAATATCTGACATTTGGAAATCTTACTCCACTGGATGTCGAACGATCATTTTCGAAGTATACGACAACGTATTTACAACACCGTCGACGGCTGAATGAATCGACAATGGAAGCGTTGCTGATGTTGCAATTCTACGCAGTTTAGCAGGGCGGTTGCCAATTGCTACAGTGGACATCAAGACGACAGGAAAAGGTAACAATATTGTTTTTCACTAATATTGTATATTACGTACCTAGTTTTTGCGCCGCTGCCGGTACCACCTTTTTAACAAACTCTAAATTAATTATCCTTGACCAATAATTATTTAATATAGTGTAGGTAAAGATGACAATTTTCTATTTACTCAAACTATAATAACAAATTTAGATGTAGTGCACTGAGAAAAAAGATTGTTTGTTAAATGTGCTCAACACTCCATATGGTTTAAGACAACAGTTAGTGTGTTCTGTTAAGTTGCAAGGTGATTGGAATGAACACATAAATCTGCAACACTTCATGGTTTGTTGGATGAACCAACTCCTTTTTCTCAGAGTAGTTACTGTTCTTTTAAACAGCGAATATCCTTAATAAAATTATCTAAAATTAATATTAAAATGCCGAAAACAAGAGAGCTGCCTTTAGAAATCCGCACAATCATTGCTGCTTTACATAATCTTGGCCGAAGTAACAGAGATATCGCAAGAAAATTGAAGTTTTTATATTGTAATTGTATAAGTTAATATGATACATTTTACAAAATAGTACATATTTTAAATTCATATCTTGCATATTCTTCTTCATATTTTCGTAAAAACATCTTCATATATATCTGCATATTTCAGCCGTTTTCTTTGCATAAAATCCTAAGCTTGGTTATAAGGGACATGTAAAATTAAAAATAGAAGAATTCGCAAAAGAAAATGAAAACTTTTGAGGACAATTTTAGCTTTTGAGTATCTGGTGTGACGATATGTGGCTTTAATGACATCTCTTACTCTCTGTGGAAGGCTTCTTACCAGATTCCTAATGTATTCCAAAACTAAATTTTACCATTTAGCATTTTCCAACTCATCAAGGTTGTTTGGAGCGACATTACGGGATCTTATACACCTTTCTAGGTAGTCCCAAACATGTTCTATCGGGTTCAAGTTTGGAGTAACCAATATAAAACTTGAATACCAATTTCTTGAAGGTATTCCATTGTTATTCTGGTAACGTGCGGGCTGCCGTTATCGTGCATAAAAACAGAATTCTCTCCAAAAACTGAGACAAACGTCATTACATTTTTTGCAAGAACCAGTTGTCTGGGATGTCCTACAAAACACTGTTAACTCTGAGTGACCTTCAAAATAGATACCTCCTGATATTACAATGGAGCCACATCTAGAATTTCTGGCTGCTCTTATGTTGCACTGAACAAATCGCTCGCCGGAGTGCGCCTATCGGATCAAAAAACTGAAAATCTGGACTCATCCGTAAAGAGAATATTAGTCTAGGCATTAATAATCTAATTAACATGTTCTCTTTCGAACCTTAAACGTGCCACATGTCTGGCTGTAATTCGAATTTCCCTTAATCTATTCCTAATCGAATTGACACATATTTTGAAATTATGGACTCTGCAGGGAAAATTTTGAAGCTGCCGGGTTGTAACACGACGCTTACGCAAACTCTGCAAACGTAAATAATGGTCCCTTGTAGGTGCACCTTGGACGTCCTAGAACTGGCCTTCTATTATAATTTACAGTTTCTCTAACCCTTCCTAAAGCTCTAGAAACACTGATTGGTTGATTCCTATAACTTCAGTCACATATTGCTACGACCTTCCATGTTCAATCAAGGCCACGATTTTGGCTGCTTGTTCTGGCTTCTTTTATTCTATGTGGGTTATTTTCGGACCAATAGCAACAGTTATGTCGATGAAACAAAATGTTGCCTCATCAGAGAAAAACAAGGTAATTGCTAAATTAGAATTGCTGGCACATTATTAAGTATAAAGCGAACAGGATGACGGAAAGTGACAACACCAGCGGAAGATCGTCGAATAATTATGACGAGAAAACGGAGTAAACGAAGAACTGCACCTAAAATAACGGCTGAAATAAACATTGAGCGAGATAAACGAGTTAGTTTAACCACCGTGAAAAGGAGGTTAAGAAAAGGTGGTTTATTTGGCCCAATCGTGTTGCTCAAACTACTCTTACGGAAGCAAAATGAAATAAAACGGCTGCAGTAGGCCAAAGAGCATCAACATTGGACAGTTGATGAGTAGGAAAATGCTTTCTAGACCGATGGGTCCAAGTTTGAACTCTTCGGTTCCAAGAGAAGAACGTTCGTTCGAAGGTTGAAAGAAGAACGAGCAGCAGCATCATGTGTAGTACCTACAGTCAAGCATGGGGGCGGATCGGTAACGGTAGGGGTTGTTTTGGCGCCGTATCTGTAAGAGACTTGGTTAAAATAGATGGAATTTTAAGAAATGGGCGCTGCCAGGAAATGTTGAAAACAAATGCTATACCATCTGGAATGAGAATAATCGGTGACTATTTTGTATTTCAACATGATAATGATCCGAAACACACTTCTAAACTGTGCCGCGAATATTTAGAATCGGTGGAATGCGAAAGCAATATCAAAATAATGAAACGACCTCCTCAAATCCCAGATGATAACCCCATAGAGCTTTTGCGGGAGGAACTCGATAGGCAGATGGAAATAAATTCTCCAACTTCCAAATAATCGTTATGGAAACAACTACAAGAAGTCTGGCTTAAAATAGAACCCGCTACTCTGACGAAATTGATAGAAAGAATGCCGCAAGTGTGTGCGGCAATTATTAATAGTAGAGGTGGATATTTCCACGAAGCGAAGATTGAATTTTTTTGTGGCAAATAAATTTTATAATTGAATAAAGACTATCAATTTCTTTGTTTTAAGAGTAGTTTATTAAATGCAAAATTATAATTTCTTTTTCTGTTAGCACTTTCTTCATGTATGCGTATTTCTTTGGGTGGGTAAATAATTATGGCCGGTAGTGTATGTAAAAATTCGAAATATGCATTGCACATGCA
Source organism: Dynastes maya (assembly GCA_029619315.2). Taxonomy (NCBI): domain Eukaryota; kingdom Metazoa; phylum Arthropoda; class Insecta; order Coleoptera; family Scarabaeidae; genus Dynastes; species Dynastes maya. Next base: position 31,976,782 of record JAROYE020000006.1, on the reverse strand, counting down.
TATTTAATAATATCCAAGGAACAGCTTAGAATACAAATAATGGTTTACCATGAAACATCCTACACGCGGTTGTATACATTTTAGGACGGAATGGTGATAGGATAGTAGGGAACCCTTTTTTTTTGTTGGCGCGCGTGGGAAAAATGTGCGAGCTGTATTTCTGCAAGCGAGGGCTGTTTTTTTGAAAGTGCTCATTTTACATGATATATTCATCTCTCATTCGCAAAAAAGGTACACTGCTTAGCATTTTAATGCGATCGAGAAGGAATGAAGCAAGGAATATCCTTTATTTATCGACATTCTGCTTTTATTTCTTGTTTTAACTTTACGCCTTTGGAACAACTATCCTACTTTAAACTCCTTTCCATATTCGTATGTTATACTTTCATGTGGAGGTGGAAGTCTTTTGTTGTTGTGTTTTTAACGTAGTAATATTCAAGTTTTAGTGAAACGTGACTCTTTCCAGGAACTCGTAGTGAACAACTCAAATAATAGATAACTGCACCTGATGTCAATGTAATACTTTTACTAATTATCTGCACTTCGTGCAAATAAATGGATCATCAATTCTTAGAGAAATGTGTAAAAATGCTAATCAAATAGAAAGTCTGATACGTGTTAGTTCCATTCTACTTAAATCTTGCATTGTTTGCATATAACAGACCGTTGACTTGACAACTAATTTAGGGCCTTCTCAAATTTATTTAGAAATATAATTTATACAGTGGATGTTTTTTGCCGACACTACCAACACACAGTGGAATATTTAAACAAATTAGGCGCCCAAAATCATTTACCCACGTTTCGGCTTACCTTGCGGTGTTTTAAACAGCAAGTCTACTACTACAGTACTTTTTATTAAATATACAGGGTATGTCACGATGAGCTTCGGATAAAAGTATATGGGCAAGAGACTAAAACAGAAATTTGAAAATTTACATACAGAAATTATCCTTTAAAACTAGCTCAGTCAAAATATTTTACACCTGCGGGTATCTCTCCCTTATACCGGAAGTAATCATCAACTTCTCTATTTTAAATGGAACACTACCATTTTTATGTCAAATTTGAATTCTGTGTTCAATTTTAACATTATTTTATGCAACATAGCCTACCCCTAGAATTTACTCTTAAAGAGATATAGCAACTTTTCGAAAAAGTTTGACAAATGTGGTACATCACAGGTTTTAAAATAACTTATAAATTGTAATACGCCAAAAAAATTATTTTGCTTTCTGGTAATGTTCATGAAACGATGTTTCCTTAGTAACAGACAAATTTGCTAAAATATGCAGGGTGTGCCTTGTTTTTCTTTAAATAGCAACTCCTAATTTCTAAGCGATATTAGACTGTGCGTCAAAAAGTAAAGCGAAAATATATAGCAAGTGCTGTTGCTAAAGTTAATAGTTTAGGAGTTATTTTGTAAAAATCTCCTTAATCTTAAATTTCGCATTGCTTAATGACTAGAGTTGCTCAATTTGCGCCAACAGCCAGTGGCGGGCACATAAAAGTTTACATCAAATAAATGGTCAGAAATAAAATATAATACGTGCTCAAACACTTACCGTTTTAAGAGTCTTCCGTGAAATCACAAAGTGAATAATGTCTGTTAAATATCTGGCGTGAGGAAAAAGTGTGTTTATATGCAGAAAACGAACGTTCTACATCTAGTGACGTTATATTTGCGTAATTAAAATAATCTTTAGAACAACTTAACATATATTAAACAGTGCGATATTTAAGATTAAGGACGTTTTTACAAAGTGTCTCCTAAACTATTAACTTGAAATAGCACTTGCTATACATTTTTGCTTTATTTTTTGACGTACAATTTAGTACCACTTAGAAAATTAGAAGTTGCTATTTAAAAAACCCGAGACTTCTCAGTTTAAATATCTCTGATATTGTCCCCTCTCTACTGGCACACACTGCATAATTCAGAAAATTTATCCGTTAGTATAGAAACATCGTTTCATGAACATTACCAGAAAGCAGAATAATTTTTTTGATGTATTGCAATTTGTAAGTTATTTTAAAACCTGTGATGCACCACATCTGTCAAACTTTTTCGAAAAGTTGCAATATCTCTGTAAATTCTAAGGATAGGGTATATTGCATAAAATATTGGTAAAATTTAACACAGAATCCAAATTTGACATAAAAATGGTAGTGTTCCATTTTAAATAGGGAAGCTGATGGCTATTTCCGGTATAAGAGAGAGATACCGGCAGTTGAAGATATTTTGGCTGAGCTAGTTTTAAAGGATAATTTCTGTAAATTTTCAAATTTCTATTTTACTCTCTTCCCCATGTATTTTTAACCGACGCTCATCGTGACATACCCATATACCGCGTGTCCCAGGTTTGATGTTACAAGAAGTGTACGGAACTAAAAATCTTAATTTGACCTTCTAGAACTAAGCCCTGCTTGATTTTTTAAATCAAGTAGATCTTGACAGTTGAGCAAAAACCATTTTCGTTTCAGGTAAAGTACCTTTTTCATTCAAAGTATGCTAAAATGTTGTTTAGAATGAAAAATTATGGCGTTGTGCAAATTTTCTGAATGATCGGCTTACTTTGATAAAATCCATTATTTGTCAAATTCGTTTTAGGTGAAGTGCCTTTTCGGTACACAAAGCAAATTCTGTGCTGTAACGTTAACATAATCTAGTTGTGATTCAAATTTGAATTAAGGGATACTACAAATTATAATCTGACAGTACTTAAGATTAGTCAACGATTGTCTTTTCATGGCCTCTTATTGTAGTTTTCTTTATTTCAAGGTGTTTTAAGAATTCAGATATCGCAGATAACGCCGTCAGTTATTGTTTATAAAGTTTCGGAAGTTAAACGTCTTGTAAATGCTATTTATTTCGTTTAATGTTCTACGAATAAATTGTTTTATAAATACAATATTTATTTCGTTTAATCCAAAAAATGACAGTTTAATCAAAGTAGGTAGATCTTCTTGAAATTTTGAATAAGACCATAATTTGTCATTCTAACACTTTTGCTCAGTAAAGCTTTGGCATATTGTGAACGAAGAAGCCACTTTACCTGAAACGAAATTGATAAATAATGGATTTTATTAAAGTAGGCCGATCATTCAGAAAAATTGCATAACGCCATAACTTTTCATTCTGACCAACTTTTCTCAGTAACATTTTAGTATATTGTGAACGAAAAGGTACTTTACCTGAAACAAAAGAAGTTTTTGCTCAATTATCGTCTACTTGATTTGAAAACATCGAAAGTAAACTAAAAATAAATTTCAAACCCAGCAGGCCTTAGTTGTAAAAGGTCAAATTAAGATTCAAAGATTTTTAATTCCACACATCTCTTGCAACATCATTCCTTGGACACGTTGCATATATACGAGGGTAAGTCAAAAATTACTTACACTTTTAGTTCTACAACTGTATTAAACAAAGATAGGTGTACAACAAATACAATATTTTTTGATAGTCTCCACCTTTAGCAATGCACTTGGTACAGCGAGTCACAAGCTTCCGTACGCCTTCCTGGTAGAAGGTTTTCGGTTTCATCCCGAACGTCTGTGCCTGAGGCAAATCGACGACCTCTCAAAGCTTCCTTGAGCGGTCCAAAGAGATGAAAGTCTGAAAGAGCGAGATCAGGGCTGTAGGGAGGTCTTGAATTTTTTCGTGCTAGGGGATCCTAGGTGTTTCTATTTCATAATCTGGCGGTTCGATTCGGGCTCGTAGTGATGAACCCACGTTTCATCAAAGGTCACTATTCTGGTTAAAAATGCGTCGCCTTCCGCGTTGAAGCGATCCAATAAGCGTTGGCAAATGCCCAAGCGTTTGGTTTTGTTTTCTGCGGTAAGCATTCATGGTACCAATCGCGCACACACTTTACGAAATTTGAGTTAATCGTGGATAATTTGATAGGCAGAACCGTGACTGATGTTTAAAGAAGATGCAACCTCACCTATGGTAATTCGCCTATTTGCTGTAACCATCTCTCGAGCTTGCTGAATGTTGTCGTCGGTGGTCGATGTTGACGGCCGTCCAGCTCCCTCTTTTTGTGTTACACTCGTGCGGCCAGTTTGAAACATGGCAATCTACAAAAAAGCGCTTTTATGAGATAAAGCACGGTCCCTGCATTGTAAAAAAAGTCTCCGGTGAATTTCAGCACCTTTCACACCCTCTGACCACAAAAATCGGATCACTGCTCGTTGTTCCTCTTTGGTGCAAACTAATAGCGGAGCTAACATGCTTATGCTGTTGTAGCTAGCAGACAAATGACGCGATCGTGATTAAATTCCGTACACATGACCACATAGGCGCCAACTCAACGCATGCGCAAGCGGCCGCCACTACGATAACCTTCAAAGCTTGTTATGGCGAAAGTGTAGATAATATTTGACTTACCCTCGTATATACAGGATGGAACAATAGTGTGGCAAGGCTCGATATATCTGCTATTAAGAGATATCAAAAAAACTTTCTAATAAAAATTGTAGACACTCCTAAACATAACATTTTAAAGGTATTTACATTTATACAAGTCGTTCCATAATTCCAGGGTGAACCTAACTTATGTCTTCTTAAATGGAACACCTATATATTAATTTAAATTTTGGTTAAGCTCATCTCCCCCATACTCTCAATGTGGGGTTTCATTACGTTGTACTGGATATTTGAAAAGCAGTGAACAGATCGAAGCAAGGGAACGATTGGTATCTTGAAAAATCATGAAAATGTAAATTCTTCAGAATTAACATATACAAGTGTAAATAACAAGAATAATTTGTGCTTTTATAATTCAGATTTGAATGCTATTGGCAGACTGACTGCGTACAAACAAGAAGAGATTACGAAAACCTTTATTGTTGCACGTCATGATATGCAGTATGTATGTGTCACACCATTGGATTCGGTTATCCATAATATAAAGGCTATTCCGTTTAAGATAAGAATGTTGGTATTGATTTTCATTGCAGCGGAAATTAAGCTGAACTACAGATAATACCAAAAGTAAAAAAAAATTGACCTGTTTTTTTTTCTAAAAACTCTAGCTTTTGTTGTGTAAAAGTTAATAGGGAAGATGGTTCTAGGCAACGCGGATAAATGTCATCGCATACTTCGGGTACTTTACCTATCGTTAAAAGAGTTTTGTGTATTAAAACACCGTTTCTTAGCGCCCGCCAAGGTGTTAGAACATCAAAGTTGTCGCTTGCTGGAGGATAATGCTCCAATTTAACTTTCAAGTAGCCATAAATAAATGATGGCGGGTTTTCAAGTTGCCTCGTTTGCGCCCTCTCTAATCAAGGACACCGGAACTCGGGCTCGCTTCGACGTGTTCGAGCGGACGACGTCGCGTCGGCCATTCCCTAGACGCCTGCAAATCTTTAGTTTATGAGGCGGAACAGAGATGTCACCGTTAACATATTCCATCTTTAACGACTGTGCATACACGTTTTTATAGCTTACGAAGGAGAATATTCGGTTGAGGAAATTGCCTAAAAAATTCTGCCTACCCACGTAATAATAAAATGAATATTTAACATTTTTGAAGAGGATTCAGAGTACGAACAGCAGTATTAATGAATTCTATGCAAATTGTGATATATTTGTAGTAATACTAGATTCTGTATTTGATTCTTATAATTTCTAATTGTACATTTTTTATTGCGTTGGGTTACTTAGGTTGGGATGTTGTATTGAGAAGTAGGGAGCACGCTTTGGGGGATATATAGGAAGCCACCATTTTGAAGTAGTTAATTTAAATTTTCCGCGTCTACTAATCTTTAAAATGGTAGCGTTCAATCTTATGCTCTGTGCGCAGACCGAAGCGAATCCTCTTTCTCTGTATATCTCTAGTTAGCCTTAATCATCTGTGAGTTCATGTTGATTTGGTGCTTGTATTTTTAACATTATTGCTATTCCAACTCAATTCCCTTACTCTCCGTTGTATTTGACAAAAAACGTTAAGATGTTATTGTTCAAATAGTTTTATATTCTTATGTTATATTTAAAAAAATTATTTTTGAGCACGAAGAGATATTTTTAAATGTGTGTAATAAACGTTTTATTTTAATACAATATATTTTAAATTATATCATCCAACGTAGCCGTTTTGGATACTGATATATGTAAATGTCATATTCACAGCAGTGAACGTATTGCAACAACTATAATAACTTGTTCTACAAATACCCTACTTAAAAATGACTGTGGAAAAAGTAATGATAGATTAGGTAAAACACCACATAATAGGAAAGATAGATTAAATAAAACACCAATAATAGGAAAGACCCTGGTTAAATAGCATGTCTGTAAATTTTCTCGTGAAATTGAACAAAATTTCAAATAAAATTGCAATTATCGTATCATTTCAACCTTAGTTTCGTCCAAATACATATACAATTACAAATAATAATAATTAGTCGATTAAATATCAACTACAAATACATCTTTCACGAAAACGGTGCTCGGTTACGTGTTTGGTTTTTGCTTTGAAACTTCGTTTTTCCAAAATAAAATCGAATGGGATGCGAAGAAAAGCTTAGTTTGCGACTGGCATCCTCTTTAAATCGGAAGCCCTTCAAAACATAAAAAAGATACATCGTCTACCGAGCATGACATCATCGAAGAGCACTGAGGCTTTCTACTTTCGGTGGTAACGCTAACAGATGAAGAAAACCTTGATGATGATAATATGCAGGATTACGGAAAATCACTGGCAGAAGTAAAAAAGGAAAATTGAAAGATCCTAAACAGGTCAAACGGGAGAAAACTAATCCCAGCTACAGTAATGTTCCTGACATGAATAAGGAAATTGTTTAGATCAAAAAGATCCAAAGAAAAGTTGAATCGTTATCACCACTTGAAGGTTTTCGTTTATACTTCACAGATGAAGTTTTGGAAAACGTCAAATTTTCAAATAAATATGCCAATTGACAATAACCGATTTACGAGTTTCTCGGAATTCTCATTCTTTCTGGGTATCATCGTTTACCACAACAACGCATGTATTGGAACCATCCAAATCTCTCTCAAAAAGAACAGAGATTTTTATGATATAGCTTTCAATAACTCTTCAGAAATTTTGATGGTGCGATGGAACAATAGTGCTGTCGTTACTATTGCGACTAACTTTGGCACAGCCTTGCCCTTAGTTAATGCAAAACGCTACAACAGAAAATAAAGGAAAGGAGTATCAATTCCTTAGTCACATATTATATCACAATGTAATAAATACATGGGAGGAGTAGATCTGCATGATAATGCCATTGCCAATTGCAGAATACGCATAAGGAGCAAAAAATAATCGTGGGCGTTATCTACAAACTTGATTGAAAGCGCAATTGTCAACGCCTAGAAAATTTATCGCCTACAACCTGGAAAACAAATTTCTCAATTTTTCGTTCATATATTGCAGTTGGGCTTATGAATGTTGCAGGTGATTCTTTTACGGAAAGCGTGCACAATGTAGAGTGTGAACAATTTAAACCCAGTACCTATCTGGGCAGACCTGAGACAAGAAATTTACCAAGAGAAATACGCTTTGATAATATTGGCTATATAATAAAGGTACATGGAAAAAAATCTCGCAGAAGATGTCACCACTGTAAGAATTAGACCATATATTTATGTAAAGAGTGCTATGTACATTTACACTCCGAATGCATCATTATTTTTTTTTTATTCTTGGATGCTTTTTTCCGAAATGTTATTCAAAACGTAATATTCTGTTCTTAAATAAATGTGAATTAAACACAAGATTTGAAATTGTCTATTTTTTAATAGCTGGGCATTTTTTAAAAAAAGGTCGATTTCTACTTTTTGTGCACTAACTTTTGGCGTTACATTCAGTTACATTTCCAGTGTCGCCAAAAGTGACGTCAACTTTCTTATTATAAATAGAACATCCTGTAATCTTTCTTATTCTTCCGAAAACGTAGAAATAAACAGAGTGTTCTACCTAAATAAGAAAGTTGACGTCACTTCTGGGGACACTGGAAATGTAACGTCAAAAGTTAGCTCAGAAAAAATAGAAATCGATCTATTTTTGCTAGCTTCTGTCGTTCAAAGGTTAGTATAGTGGGGTACTTTAGGACCTCACTGTGTGACATATAAGAAAACTGCAATTTGGAATAGGAACGTTAATTACAACTTGATATCAAATAAAGTTCGTACAGTTTATATTTTTAGTGGTGCTCTCGCTTGCAAACTATCTTCAGCAGTAATATTTTAATACTTTCCTTTTATCTTCAGACAGTTATAATTATATTATCTCGTCATTCGTTGAAAATAATCTACATGATTAAGATATCCGACCCTTTCGTGATGACCGAATAAAATAAACGACCGGCTAAAAATATTAATAGCGCCCGTTATAGCCCGCTGTGCGGATAAAGTTCAAAATCGTCCACCGTATTTCATTATATTTAAGAGGTCATTTTCGAAAAGATGCTAAGGCCGGATAAGCCTCATCGCATTATCTGGCTTAAGGGATCATATACCATAAAGGCGGGGACGCCAGAGGGGCGTCGATCACTCTCGGCGTTCTATTTTAAAAGCCCCGCGTTCAAATCAGATATCAAAACCGTCGGGAGGAACGTAATCAAATAAGCGCCTGATTCTATTAACATAATCTGACATTGGGCGATGAGAAATCCGCTAAATTATTTAATTTTATTTCGACGGGGATTTGTTTTTGATGTGCGGCCGTTTACCTTCAAATAAATGGTGAATTATTTTTTTTATTATCTCGTAAATGGTCTTATAAACGGTTTTCTTTGTACTTGATGATATAAAAATACTTACTTATGATAATCTATTCTATGTGGAACATTTTCTAAGTTGTATACGAAAGCTATAACGTGTTCATCCATCAATAAATGTTGGAATTTTGTATTAGAACTTTTTATTAAAACATGAACAGTTTGTATTTTTAAAGAAGTAAGCAAATAAGTATTCATCGAACTTGATAAAGAAGAGTTTTTCATTTTATTGGATGTTTTCTACACTTTTTATTAACAACATTTTTCTATGACTTTACTGTTGTCAATGGCGTACTGATATTTTCCGTGGAGCAGGAAAAATAAATTTATTAAAAAAGTTGCCCTTATAACAACAAAATAATGTAAGGTTTCCCTCTTATATGTATTGTTGTGATTGTACGTGGCATTGTCTAAGATGATGGATTTTGGAATAGCAATTTCCTCGAAATAGGAATTTAGACATTTGATGATGGTGCCGCTGTTACATTTTATTGTGGGATATAACTTTACAAGTTTTGTGAAGTGATTTAAGACCACCAAAACATTCTTGTAACCATCTACATCACACTTCTTTAGATTTAGCTTCATCCCTGCGTTGGCTAGACTGCTGATGACTTTGGTGAGATGATCTTGATGGGAAACTTCATCTTTAGAAAATACGAGGACGTCATCAAGCCATTCAAGATTTCCCCAGGCCAAGCAACGTCAAGAAGCTCCGAAGTTTCCTTGGAGTCATTTCCTACTACCATAAATTCATTCCACACTTTTCTGAAAACTGTCTAAGCTTCTACGAACTACTAAAGTAAGGAACTAAGTTTATATGGGAAAAGAAGCACGAAGCAGCACTACAAGACATCAAGAACTGTTTCTGTCAAAATCTGAAGCTAATTCATCCAGATTTCTCTAAGTTATTCACGTTGAGAACTGACGCAAGCAACAGTGCAATAGCAGGCGTTTTATTCCAAAATCATGCAGATGGAGAGTATCCAATGGCTTTCTTGTCAAGAAAACTAAGCAATGCAGAAGGAAAATATTCCACTGTGGAGAAGGAAATGTTGGCCATACTATACTGTGTATCCAAGTTGAGATATTTCCTCTTAGGAAGGAAATTCTTGATACAGACAGACAATTCTGCTCTCACATCCATATTAAAAACAAGGATATGCAACAATCGTATCTACAAGTACTCTCTAATCCTACAAGAGTACAATTTCGACATTGAGTTACATTACAACAAGGCAGAACTACATTGTCGATATATTCAGCAGAATGTACGAAACAAACAACTCACAGGACCAGGCATTCACTATCAACATGCACCTATTACAGAACATCAGTCACACCCTATATAGCAGGCCGAATATTATAGTCGTACAACAGGCATCAGAAATACAAGAGATTAAAAGCGAATTAGGCAAAAATAAGCGGTGCAAAGATTTCTACATGCAAAGCAACATTTTAGTAAGGCTCGCAAACGGTATTGAGTTAATTGTTTTAACAAAAGAACATGCACTAAAGGTTTTACAACATCTTCATGAACTTTATGTTCGCCCAGGCATGAAAAGATTACATCTAATGTTTAGAGAAGGATTTTTCTGTAAAAAGGATATGATTTTATGCAAACAGGTGGTAAACCGGTGTGGGACATGTCTTCTTATGAAAGTCAAAAATAATCCACCTGTCGCAATTTCCAAACCCATCTGTGCCAAATCAGTCTTAGATATCATTTGTATCGATTTTCTTCAGAACTTGATCCCTGTAGATGGTTACAACAATGTTTTGGTGGTCTTAGATCACTTCACAAAACTTGTAAAGTTATATCCCACAACAAAATGTAACAGCAGCACCATCATCAAATGTCTAAATTCCTATTTCGAGGAAATTGGTATTCCAAAATCCATCATCTTAGACAATGCCACGTACAATCAGAACAACCGTTTGGTTAAGTTCTTCAATCGCAAGGACATTCCTTCTCGTATGCTAATATCATTTGATTGAAAGTCATCGAAAAGTTAGTTTCTATTTGGATAAATTATCAAAATTGGCTGTGAAAGAAAACAATCGCCGGTCTTTCGCGATTTAAAATAAAAGAAAGATGAACAACGCCCTACATTTTCATCAATCTATATTCGGCCTTGGTTGAATCAAAGTTTGTCTTAAATCAAATCCAAAGATAAGTGTTCGTTGTGTATTCAAAGTCTTTATTAGAAGTAAAAACGGTTGAATATCCAGAGCAGGCAGTTCCTGTGGTGGGTATATAAACAGAGGGTTTATATACAGTGGCATCGTTCGAAAGTTTCAAGGTTGGTTAATTTAAAAATCTTAAAATTCGTTAATTTGATTTTACCGAGTTGGAAATTCCTTCTAAAATTGCCGGAAGGGTATCTAGGGATACCCCCGAACCTACAAAAATCATTTATTAGAGTTAAATTAGAAAATTTAACAAAATTTGAGTAAAACCCCCGAGAAAGATATTTCAGTATATATAAAAAATGCATATACCTAAGTAACCATTACATTGATTACAATGATTCGGACCTGGAATCTCCCCAAGACATTGTCACCGCCTTTGCTCATAAATTCAGTTCTTTTTCTTACCTTCCTTGTGGTAAATTTGATCATATAGATACTCACACTAACTGTGTTCCTTTTACATTATCTGTTGTTTCTGTAACTGATCTCATTAATGTTATGTCTTCATTTTCTCGTAATTACAACGCTAGTGACGACTTAATTCTTAATTGCCTTGTACCTAGTACTTGCCACATTTTGGCCGAATTACTGTCGATTCTCGGCAACTGCTCCATTCAGACATGTACCTTCCCCTCTCTGTGGAAACGAGCTAGGACAATTCCGGTTTTCAAGAAGGAAAAGAAGAATTTAGTGAATAACTATAGATCAATCTCGATTTTGTTTAATCCTGCCAAGATCTACGAAAGTGTCTTATTCTTCACCGCTCTAATATGGAGTACGTGGAAGGTCAACAGTTACCAATCTTGTGTCGACCACCCAATTTATCAGCCAGCAACTTGACGCGAAGGGGGAGGTGGACGTGATATACACAGACCTCAGTAAAGCATTCGACACATTAGATCACAGTGTCCTGCTTCATAAATGCTCCGCATTTGGTTTCAGTCCATCAGTTATTCGACTTTTAAAGTCCTATTTGACCAACAGAAGCAATTATGTCTTCTACAACGGATTTAAATCCTTGGAGTTTACTCTGTCTTCGGGTGCTCCACAGGGCTCCAATTTGGGTCCATTGTTATTCAATCTCTACGTGAATGACTTACTAACTTCTGTATCTTGCCCTATTTTAGCGTATGCAGGTGATTAAATAATGTTTATGCCCATTAAGAACTGGAATGACGTTATTGAGCTACAGCGTAACCTTAATACAATCACCGATTGGTTTACCTCTTCTAAGTTGCTGGTGAATGTGAACAAGTGCTGCTACATGTCATTTATGAGGAAATTTAATTTCATTCCTTCGACATACTCCATCAAGTACTTTTAAGAGTTAACGAATTTTGTGATCTTGGAGTTATTTTCGATAGTTGCTTAAGTTTTGTGTCGCATATTAACCAACTTTGCACTTCTGCATCGAAAGTTTTGAGTTTTGTAATGCGCACCTGCAAATACTTCGACAATATATCTCTTTTTGAAACCCTATTTTATATCTTTGTTGTAAGCAAACTCGAATATGCTTCGCCTGTTTGGTCACCGCACTACATCTACTTACAACTGCAGATTGAGAAGATTCAACGAAGATTTCTCAAATTCTTATCAAAGTTGATGGAGTCTACCCAGTGCGAAACATCGATTATGGCGGTGTTCTCGACCGGCATGGGATGCATGCCGCGGCTTCTCGTCGGCAGCGACGAGGTGCACGTTTTACGTGGAAGTTGGTACACGGTGTTCTTGATTGTCCCGAATTACTTTCTTCCTTAAATTTCCTAGTTCCTCGCACATCTTCACGTTCTCACCCTACTTTCTCCCTTCCCATACCTCGAACAAATTTGTTATCCTTTTCTCCCATTACTTCTATGTGCCGCGTAACCGATATGATGATGTGTTTTTCAGCAAAATTAATAACTTTTGAGTTTATTTCTGTTTTCTATTTTTTCTTCAATTATTATTTTTTATTATTGTACGTATTTTTTGTTTTGTATACTGTTGTCCTGTAACTGGTAACCGTGGGACAATGAAAACTATTGTTATTATTAACTATCATTATTATTATATAAATACTTTGCTGAAAAGACGAAAATAGATGTGAACTTTGTCAATTTCAATGCCTATTTTCTAGATGTACCAACGCAATCAGTACTTTTTGGTAACATTGGATTATTATACCATATTATATATTATTTATTTTGTGTGAGGTTTAATTGACAGAGTATTTAATAATCGTGTACGTGCCTTGTACCATAAAAAAAATATGAGTAATGAAGAAATACGAGGAATCAATTTTTTGACGAAATAATATAACAATTTACGTAATTCAGTATCAGCTAACAAGCAGGCTAGAAAATTGCCATCAGCAATATAAAAGAATTCACTTTGTGACAGAATATTTTACGCACTAATTTAAGCGGAATAATATATATACTACCTCGTCTTCATCGCTCCTACGCATGTACACGACCTAGGCAAAGCGTTCCGACTTATGTCTAACTTGAAAAAATCTCCGCAATAGAAGCAACAGCTTATTTCGCTGCGGCAGTACTGCTCCAATTTGTCTGAGTCAGATGTACATCCGTTGTTTGTTAGTACTACGGCTGGATGATTAATCGAACAAGAGCTGCAACATTTATATGTTGGTCTGGATGAAAGATTAATTAATAGAATATTGATTCGCGGTATTAACTGTAGCAACACAGTCAACATTATACTACATGAACGCTTCCGTTTGTTAATCTAGTGTGCTTAGATGAATGAACATGGAATGTAGTAATTATAATAAATTATACACACGGGCTAATAGGATTAAGTTCGCCAATCGAAAGCGTACTCGTAATTGGTTCGGGTTATTTGTCTAAAAATCCATAATCCATTCACGACATAGCTGTGGGAATAATGTTTCGCTCTTTTAATACAGTTCGCTTACTTGAAATCTCTAATGTCTAGTATGTGCGTTTGTAACCCAGCAGTAATTTTGTTATACAGCGTATCCGATAGTCTTTATTAAAGCTTTAAGCAGTCGTGTTTGTTTATTAGCTTGGCAACACTTAAAATGTAAATTAGATTTGAAAACTTCCATCCCGATATTCCCTTGAAACTTTTTAAAGGTAGAAAGTATACATTTCTTAATAATTCATAAACAACATGGTGAGAAATAATGTTAAGGAAAGGCCCCTTGAAAGTAATATTTTATTTATAAACCACGTCATATCATGCATGTCGTTCGCATTTTGAAGTTCTTTCAGGTAATGCGAAATGATTTGTCGATAATTTTAGGTTTGAATAGACGCATTCCCTGTTAAATTAATTTCCTTAAAATATTTTTGGCTACTTTCTGAATATGCAAATAATATTAATGAACTTAATTTCAAGAGGTCCGTATAAATTAAGCCTGAAAGATCAACTTTTTTTTAGAATTTTACTCAAAAAACATTACTACGAAACTTTGCTTGAAATTCTGAGACACTCTTACTAAAGCGCGATCGACAACTCTACGTTCTTGCTCTTGTATCCTCGGTTATATATCGGCGGTCCGTAGGCGCGAGAGGGGCGGGAGAGAGGGCTAAAAGAGCGAATTGGGGGTGTCGAGCGAGATCGACGGCAATCGAAAGGCCATCGAATAAGCGTATTTTCGTTCGAAACGGAGGCCGGGGACTATATTAACCGGCATTCGATAAATCGACGCCGTAGACGAAGAATACAAAGAAAAATTGTAGTGCACTGGAAAATTGTCAAAGTTGTCAAGTAAGATTCTAAGGAGAATGCGTTTTTGGGCGCTCTCGAGCGACGAACGCTACTTGGTGCGGTATTTCGAAGAAAGAAATTACAATCTCGAGGAGAAAATCGTCGGGCAACGCGCGAACTAGACGTCTATTTATTTCGAGTCTGTCATACGAAAAAGGAAGGCTGACAGTGGCAATTGTAGCGGCGATAAATCAGTTAGTTTTACCTTTTCAGTAGTAATTTTGGTTGAAACTGTGTAACCGGAGTCGAGATTATTGTGTATTTGTGACGATACGATACGGAATATGAAGGATGGTAGTACCTTTTTCTTCCGTCGCATTTCGAACAAGGACGCTTGGATTTACGGAGAGGTGCGAAGTATAAATTAAGCAAAAATTGGAGCTGGAGTGACGATTATGGTGTCTTAGGGTTTGTTTATAGTAAAGCGACGATAATAGCGAAGCGATGAGATACGCTGCTTGTATACGGGTGTTTATACTGGAGCTATGCGCCATCTGTGAACAGCGATGGTGATCAGGGATAAGAACATTTATAATCGAACTGTCAAACTTTATCTGCTTTTGTCATTTCTAATTTTAATGGATATCCAGAATTTAATAAGCGAAATTTACCTTAGGCTCTCTATGCGGGACCAAAAACACCCGAAACAAAAAGGAAAGGCTCCAATGAAAATATTTTGACAACTGTCAAAGTGACGCGCTTGTCGTAGCTTCATAAACGCTATCCGCGACGCATAGTTTTCGACGTTTTTATCGCTGCTAGTATCGTCGCTCTTATCACAGCTCTTATCGACTATCACTATAAACACACCCTTAGGTCTCGCGCGCACGGGAGGTTTTTTCGCCGCCTAACCGCCGCGGTTATTTTGCCGCTTCGATAGAACAAATTATTGTAAGCTTAAGTGGGCGCACTAGGCGACAATTTTACCGCGGCGGAGAATTTATCGCTACATACATTTTTGAGGCGGCGCGATTACCGGTCTGGATTGTAAAACAAATGTGTACAAGCGAAAGCGGGCGCATGAGCGGGAAAACCGTCGCTGCTGCTGTAATCCTTGCTACACATACGTGAGGATATATAACAAGCAAAATGGCGATAGCAGCTTTATTATATGTAAAAATTATTTAAATGGTCAAACACTCATTCGAAAACGTACAAACACTGTTTAAGGATACATGTAAAGATCATGGTATAATTTGTAAAATTATCCTTTCAGAAACCATTGTCTTGTTAGAGGATTGACCCACATTTTTTTCCCTTTTTCAAGTTGGGGTCCAGCCTGGAAAACAATATATCGTCGCCTTAGTAAGAAAAGCGCGTAACTCCATCAAATTACAGAAGACCAAAAAAAATGTTTGGTTTTCGTATGCTCACAATGTAAATTCTTGTTTCTCTTCTAGAGGCTATTGTAGAATAATTTCAATAATTTTTGGGAAAAATAATTCTGAAAACCTTTTTTTAATCATTATTAGATGGCAGCTAAATCTCATTTTTGATAAAAAATGGATTTACGTGCTTTTCTTACTAAGGCAACGATATAATTAACAATATAATAAATTACAACTGTTCTCCAAATAATACTGCGAAACGTTAACGAATACTTAAAGCAAGAAATGCTTAAAGCAGATAAACGTATTTCTTCCGAGCGCTGGAGCTGTGGCCCGTGGGAATTTCTTTCGGTAGAAATTCCTACAGACCACAGCTCCGGAGCCTGGAAGAACCACTTCTAATAGGCACCGGCCGTGAAAGCCCGGATTCTTAAAGCAGACATAATTTCCTTGGATGGAATACACTAATGTAATCTATACAATTTAAGGCAAGCTATCTAAACAATGTGAGGAATTAATTGAAGTATAAAAAGTCGATGACCACTAGATCTGGGGCTTCCACTTTTCATCTGCCCAAACACAACTTCTGTAAAGATGTATAATTCTGTCTTTAATGGACGAAAAAAAAAGTGTTTTCTATTAATTTTCCCAACAAGGTGCAGTTCGCAAAGCATTAAATGAGAAATTGGTCTAAACAATGTAAAAGCTCCAATTACTTGTACTACACCAATTGCTGTTTATTAATTATAATATTAAATCATTCTTTCTTTGAAATATCGGAACTAAGTTTTTCTTTTTTGTCCCAATGACAATCCTAAGCGGGCAAAATAACATTTTTCTAACACTCTGCATAGTGTACCTTGTAAAATACAAAAAAAAATCACCTGCCAACTCTAGTGGTTGTTGTTTGCTAAGGCTTTGTTTCAAATGGGTTTCAAATAGATTAAAAAAATTGCACCCTCTTTGACTTAATGTTCATGTTTTGTAGCGCTTATGTTGATTATGACGTAAGGAGGCAGCGATTATTTCGCCGTTCGTGTGTTCACTCAATTAATTCGGGCGGTTATTTTGTTGCCGCGGCAAAATCATCGCGCGGTAGAAAACCGCTCGTGCGCGCTAGGCCTTAGAGTTGTTAAGCGAGGAATTTTGTCATGCATGCATTGGAGACAGATTACATTTGACCTGCTACACCGTATACATAGGTTGCCAATATCATTTGGATCGGTGAAAAGTTAGTTCATTTTACATCTTCAGGCGTAATTCAAATACGTATGTTGTTAGACAAGGGAATTTAATTTGATGATTTTAATAAGTCTAACAGTAGTCCATTGTCTATTTTGTTTTCATGCTGAACATTGTTACCTTTTAATTTGCAGCGCTCGTATATTGTATATATTTAAATGATTATCGTTAAACCTTTTGAAAACTTGCAATATATTAATGATTAAATCTAATATTTTTTTAGGTATTATGTTCAGATGTTTATGTCTCCATAGCAAACAAATACGAGTATAATGAGAACTGTTAAAAAGGCTTTATAGTAGAGAACTAATCAACAATATATAGGGTTAGGAGTACTAGCAACCGACAATTGAACGATATACTAAGATTTAGTGTGAACAAAGTAATAAATTAAAATTAAGAAAAAAAAAACTATATATTACCGGCACCTCCACCAATTTTTATGCGAAATAAAATTCATGGCGAATAAGTTTGTCAATAATTGAAATATGATTGTATAACGTTATAGAATTCTTAATAACTTCAGGAATGTCGGTACTTGTAATTCCAAACAAATTGTATGCATAAAGCACACGTTTTTCGATTTGAACGTTGAGTACCGTGAGTGTACAACATGGTGTATTGTAAACCTTAACACTGTATAACAACGCTTCACCGTTGGCTTCAATAGCCACAAAAGACAGTTTTCATTCAGGCTAACGTAATTGTTATATGATACTTCTACTATGCACCTGAAAAACGAGGAACTTACATGAAAAAGTGAATTCATTTTGTGGAGATATGGCTGGTATGAACTTAGTACATCGTGCAAAGAGCTAGGAGTTTGTATTACGTAACTCTTGTTAATCTTAATTCTTTAGGCATATTTGTTAACATCACTGAAGCTGCAGCATTTGGAAAACAATCGATTTCTAAATAATTAAATATTCTGAATAATTTTAGCAACAGAACTGTTGAATTCAAAATCGCTGTAGTTATAGGAATCTGATGGAAAATATGTTCTTATCTCTTTAATTATTCATAAAGCTGGATCCACAGGATAGTATCGTGTTTTCCAAATCCACAATTCGTTGATAAAAGCTTAGTTTTTGTAAGTTAAATCGTTATAAATATGTATGGCGTATATTATTTTTAAATATATTTTGTGAGCATAACCTAGGGTTAAATCTCTTATCTGATGCTACGAGATTCATTATCCATATACGAGGAACGATCGTAAAATAAGGTTCCCATATTTTTTAAAAATAGACAGGATTCTTTATTTCCTTAACATTACACATCGTTTTAAAGGTAAAAACTGACATAATCGCCATTTCTATCCAAGCATTTTTGCAGACGGTGCTCCAACTTCTGTATCCTCATGTCGTAAAATTCTGCCGCCAATCTTTTCAAGAATCTTTTTAATTGTGGTGTTGGAAATCTCAGGAATCCGAAGAACGAGTTGACGAATTGTGACCCTCCGATCTTCAAATAGTATGCTCTCGACCTTTTCAACGATTTCCTCTGAAACTGATGGTCTTCCGCTCCGCTCTTCATCTTGAATTTCCGTCCGACCTCCAGTGAATTCCCTACACCATTTGCGGACGTGTTGAACAGCTATGCACTTTTCTCCATAAACTTCGGTTAATTAACGATGAATGTCTATAGGTGAAACCCCTTTCTCGTTTAAAAAACGTATCACAGCGCGAATTTCGCACCTGGCGGTAGCGGCGATCGGGAGTTCCATCTCAGACAGCTCCTTAGCCAACACTGAGCGGCGTGACGAGACGGGAGTGGTACGCATATAGAGTGGGAGAGCTGCTGCACACGCCAATATTGTCGAATTTCGCCTAACACGTCTTATTGCTGCTGTAGGACTTTGGGAACCTTATTTTACGATCATCCCTCGTATAATAAAGTTGTTTTATTTAGATAAATTGTTTGGAACTCTCTGTTTGTAGTTTATTGTAAGATGTTTTATAATTTAAACATTTTTATGGATTACAGTTCACCTGTTTATTAATACTCTTAGTAATTAACTTTGGATTATGTTCCAACTTTACGAAGTCTATTAAGCAGTAAAGAGCCGCGCATTTTTTTTGGAACTTATATTTTTCGAAGCGTATTGTTAGGAGTTTATAGGGTTTTATTATCAAGATTTACTTCAGCTCTGAACTTCGATGAACTTTTTTCATTAAATACAAAATGTGTTTCATTATACGGGAGATGGAATAATCCATACACCATAAAAGAGCCGAAATTTTTTTAAAACTGGGAAGTTAGTTATGGCCGTTCGATTGCATTGGGAAGAGTTTGTAAAAATTTTATTGGCGACGTGACCTTAATAAAATCCCCCAATGACACCTGCGTTCCCGTGCTTTTTTATATTGTCTGCTTGTTCGCTCATAGTTTTATGGTTTGATGTCCAATAAAAATATCCTTTTCGTACATTTATAATATGCTCGCCATTTATATAGCAGGCCATA
Source organism: Dynastes maya (assembly GCA_029619315.2). NCBI lineage: Eukaryota > Metazoa > Arthropoda > Insecta > Coleoptera > Scarabaeidae > Dynastes > Dynastes maya. The sequence continues at coordinate 31,957,071 of JAROYE020000006.1, read as the reverse complement.
ATTATCTTTTATGGTTTTCATGTTTTTTTTTTTCACATTTTACAAAGATAACGTGTATCATTGTAAAAATGTCTTTTGTTAATTATTTAATTTCATGTCTTTGATTTTATGTTATTTTCCGAATACAATAATAATTAGAGCTAAATTTACCGCACAAAAATATATACGAATGGGTAATTTGGCAAAGCTGAGCCAAGTTTCTCACAAGAAATGTTGAATTCCAAAATTTTTCACAAACTATGCATTAATATTTGAATCTAAAAAAGTCAAAGTAGTATTGAGAATTTTAAGCATGCACGTATGTATTATAAGCTTTCTAATTACAAATATTTATTACTCTTCAAATAAAATTACACAACTTCATTTATACAAGTGATTCAAATTACAAACTTGATTCCAGACTGTCTAGCATCGCAGAGAAGTATCATCGCTGTGTACATGTAACCTTAAAATGTTCACGACCCCTAGCGAATTTTACTCCTTAAATAGCGATTTTTAATTTGGGAGTTATTATTAAGGTCAAGAATTAGTCTCTACGTGTTTAGTGAATCAAGTTATTTATTACCGTTGGCTGGAGATATATTAACCGATTAAAACCCCTGTGATAGCGAGAGGGGATCACAAAGAGAGGATTTGGCTGTATAACGTCATGTTAGATGTCGGCAAAACATCGCCGTTACGTGAACGTATTTGAATAAAAGCTAACGTCTCATTATTTTGTTCAATGTAGATTCTAATTTTAATGAAGTACTTATATTTTATTGTTAGTATTCAAGATTTGAATATCCGCGTATGTAACTGTTGTACTGTAACTCATAAATTAGGTTACAACTTGCCTGCAGAGATTAGGGTGGGGTATAGCAGAGGTTCTCCGAAGAGAAAGTCGAGGTCCATCATAGTTTACCAATACAGCAAAATTTATAAATAAGGGCGCCAGGAGCTTTTTTTAAAAAACCACCAAAAATTTTGTTGCACCCCTCCTTGATGTGAGAAAATACAACACGTGAATACCAAATGTTGACGACAATTTATTATATAAAAAAAACTTTATATCACAAACATTTTTGTAATTTTAGTTCTATGTTAAAAATTATTATTTAAAATAAAAAAAAATTAATGCTGTCGCTCCAGATATGGTTCTTATAAACCTGAGTCCTGGGCGTCGTTCCCGGGCAGGTGGAGCGGATGTTCCCGAAGTATACGGCACCATCTCTTGGATTGTAATGATTCGGTCAGATTCCGCCGCAACACTGAGGGCAATTTTGGTCAGGTTTAGCCACAACGCTCAAGGCAATTTAGAACTGAGGTATTTTTATGTACCTAGAAGTACGAAAGAAACAGCAAAACGGAAGCTAAAGCGGGTGAAGTCAGGGAAAAATAAAATAAAAAGCTACATGTGTTTAATGAATATCAAAAGAATTAAATGATGATCGAACCAAAAAAAAATAAAAAAAGCCTTGAAAAATACAATTGTAAGTGCTCAACAAGAAAGCATGTTCTCTTTTGAATATGTCACACAATTGGTGTTTGAATTGAACGCAACTTATGGAAGATGTAGCAGAAGATGAAAAAGACATTTTTGAAAATATAAGTGGTAGAATACTGGAAAAATGATAATCGTCAGCGATAAAACCAAGCAACACTTTATCATCGAAAGCGTGGAAATTAATTTCAAGAAAATCAAATTGCTACACCAGTTACGTATTAGGGTTCATTACAAAATACATTCTCACAAAATTCAAAATAGCATTGACGATGGAAAAATAATTATTCATGACGTAGACCTTCGATAGTAGGCTTTAGAACTTAAAAAAGAAACTGGACACGGAAGGTTTAAAGCAGGACATTGGTGGATATGGCATTTCAAGAAATATAATATTGTGTCACGCAAAATAACAAAATGTGGTTTCAACACGATGACGCTCTAACTCACTACGGTGGACACGTAATTCAATGGCTGCATGCATATTTTCTTGTACGATGGATTGGTCGTAGAGGTTTTATTGCTTGATTGCAAGATCTCCCGACCTAAACCACTTGAAATTTTTTCTTTGGGGCGAATAACAATTGGAATTAATGAAATTCGTCAAGATGGTGCAACAATAGCGGGTGTTTACTACTCAAGGATTCGTAGGTGGTACTATTATAGGCAATATTTTCTTACATAGTCATTTGTTTCTTTTTTTAGATATTTGGTTTTCTAGTTATTTATGTTTAAAGCTGTATTTTAATGATCATCTCTACTTTATCAACATTTAAATTTGTTTCAATTCTGTAAATAAAAAAAATAGGACCTATGTTTATTGAACATTTTCTGTTTTAATGACTTTCCGAATAAGATGTCAAAGTTTTTTTCACTTATTATAAATCACTCTGTATAAAAGCACTGTAAACACCTTTATTAGGGATTTTGTCTCATTAGAAGTTCCACTGCCTACGTCACTATTACTTTGTTGCATTCAAACAATAGACAGATACAAAATTAATTTAGAAACCCTTACGCAGGCGAGAATCAGGATTCCAGGTTTAGTGGGATGTAAGCACCCATCTCTATTTTACCTGCGTGGGTTACGCTGTTTTCCGCTGGTCGTATTCTTGTAATGTTGTCAGTCGTCATCCCGAAAGGCCCCAGGATGTAAAATGTGTGTCCCTGTCTTCATCGTCTTAGATTTCAATGGGTATAATTCTGTATTTTATTGACATTCAGTTTAAGGTTTTTTTCTTTTTCTTTCTGTTTTCTTAGGTGTAAATAAGAGTAGAGACATTATTGTGAAAAATAAATTGATTGACTGAATTTGCTGACTTTAATATTTTGTTATCGAAAAGTGAAAGTGTATTAAATATTATTTCGTATTGGCTTCTTTAGAAATGTTCCATTCAACATGTTATTTTGAGATGTGTCTCCCCTTACGTAGCATTACATTACGTTATTATATGGATGCGTATACCTATCGTGTGGGTGGAAACAATCACGGTGACATTTAAAAGCTTTGCCAGGCAAGTATCACGGCATCCTCCTACGAGATGGCTCTTAAATGGGGAAATGTCATTCTAGACGGCAAACCTCTTACGCAATGAGAGGCTGATCGCATCGGGGGTATTTTCTGATAACAAAGGAAATCGATAAGCTATGGGTTTACCACTAAGTATTTCAGCTGTTACTGAATGTAATGCAACAGTGCTAAGCTCTTTGTGGGTGGGATTTACATAGCCCTAAGGGTTCTGTAGGATTCAATCCGATTGCGTGCTCCTTTATGTATTCTATATTTGTCGGAATTCAGAACTGAATTTTAAAGAATTGAAATTATACTTTGCATCTCTGTACATTGATAAAACAAACAACGCTTTGTAGGAAGCTTCTTCCAAGGCGTGCGTCAAACGAAGGGAATCTACATAGTTTTAAGTTTGCTATCAGCAAAAACAATTTAACTTGTATTCCATTCTAAAAAGCTTTGGTGACTTTACTTATGGAAAAGAAAACGTTTTCGTGGTAATGTAGTAAAAATAACGAAATTTGAAAATATTTATTATTAAATTACTTTTGTTGAAAATAGTTATTTGTGTCGTAAGTGCAGTTTTGCGGTCGAGGCGAAACCAAGTGTCATATTATATTTTTTACTATCAGCTCAAAATTTCAAAAAAATCGTACTATTTTAGGCAAGTATTTGACATTTGCTTATATACTTCCAATTTCTGTTATTTATTGACATCTATTGCTGTTAGTGTACTTTTCCTACCACCGGCTACGTAAATCAATCATTACTGCCCTGACTGGAGCGACGTACGTGCGATGTGTTATTACGTTCCTAGGAACGTAAAGTACTAACTAACCCGGGCAAATATGCGGTAACAGCCAGAGGCGTGGCGAGCGCATAAAAGTTTACACATAAAATAGAAGGTAAGAAATAAATTATAAAACGTGCTGAAACACTTACCGTTTTAAAAGTCTTCCGTGAAATCACAAACTGGGTAACATCTGTTAAATATTTGAATCATTAGATATGTTTCCACAGCTGTTTCAGTCAAGTGAGTACGACGTGCGGAATAAATGTTTTTAATGCCAAAAACGACCGTTCGACATCCAGCGATGTTATACTTGCATATTTAAAATAATCTTTGAAACAACTTAATGCATCTCCACACGCACCTTCACAAATTTGTCTTAATATAAGAAAATCTCAGTCTTTCTCTAAAACACTTTCAAATTTTCGTATTACACACCAATTTGTTTCGCCCTCTACAGCGTATAACTGTGCGTGAACATCATTCACAATTTGAAGAGAATCCACTAGCGCCATTGAAACATTTTGTAATTTTTCTATTTCCTCCGCTAGTCCGAAGTAATTGTTGTGAATAGTTTGTAAATCTCTTTTAACCTGACTATTTTGAAATATTTCCTGGCTTTCCTTGATTGTTGCAGCTTCTGTCGGATTGAATTTTAAAACTACCTTCTTTACTTGATCAAAATATTTGTTGTAGTAAAACGCAGCCTGCAACCATGTCCCCCAACGTGTAACAATCGGCTGTGGTGGTTCAGGTAAATCAGGACACATTTGTGAAATAGTCGGGTACGTTTCGGGAACTTTAGAAACACTGCCTTTGTACTAGCAATCAATGCATTTACTAGTGGAGAGTATGGATTTTACACGTTACATGTAAGAAGTTACCACTGTGTTCTTTAAGAGATCGGCCCAAAGAACGCATGTTGCTTAGTTGGAACTTCAAATTTGTTCAATGAGTTCAACACCAACTTTAAAATATCATCGGCAGTACAATTTATAACTCTTTTGGAAGCAAGTAAGAAGGAGGATGACGGTCGATGTGGTTCCATTGTACGTACCATTACATTAACCACAGAATGTTTTTGACGATCTGTTGTTTCGTCCACACGCAAACACCAGTTTTTTATCTTTCAATTCCGTTTTCATTCTTTTTTCTATATGTTCACGAGCAAATGGCACTACATTTCGTATCGATGTCAGACTAGGTAATTTACAGTCCGCATAATTATTCCAGAAGGAGACAAATGCTTCTTTGTCTAGTAAACGAAACGATAGATTACATAAAATAAGAGTAACACATAAATCAAATGTAAATTTTTCTTGGTCTCGTATGCCACTTTTTGCAGAAGAATGCAGTTTGCTTTCGATGTGACGTTGACAATGGCTTCTGGACCAACACATTATAGGGATTTTAACGCCATCAAAAATTAAGTCCGGCATGTCCACTATAAAGTTTTTAACTATGTCTGCCATTGGTCCTTTTCGCGACGTAACTGCGACATTGTTAAAGTACATATACATAGAACTACTCGCATACAGCATCGATTTAGTACTGACGCTGTGAACGCGTGAAATAAATAATCGCTGACTCCGCACCACATATCTACTACACTGACTGTTACCGCTGTTTGCCCAGACTAGTTATAACACATCAATATAGCAATTGGTTCCAACACATACTATAAATTGACAACTTTAACAAATATGTAAGTATATAAGCAAATGTCAAATATTTTTGTAAAGTGATGATTTTTTCGAAATTTTGGGTCGGTAGTAAGTAAAATGTTGTATGCTACTCTGGTCGTAAGTCGGTTTTGGATGTATTGCGGACCTGGGTTTTTCCTCGGTGTGCAAACCACATCCTCGACCGCAAAACTGCACTTACGTCCCTTGTGACTCAAATAATTAGCATTTTATTAAGCAGTAATGCTATTAGAACTATAGATGATCAAATAAGTTTAAATTATAGACAATCGATTCTAAAATTAGACTGGATTGAATTTTATATGTCCATTAATACGGATAGAGTAGCCGAGCTTCTACTAGACAACATCCTTGCGTGCTGGAACGCTTCATTTTCCTTTAAAAATCGTAAATATAATAGATCTAAACATATTAACTATCCTATTAAAATCAAAAAAATTAAGGATAAATGGTTATTGCTGCATGATTTTAGCAAAATTCATCCGGAATATAATGAGATTCACATGAATTTCAAAAATGAATACAAAGCCACATTGTAGTCTGAAACTATTAAATATAATACGTCTCTAATTAATACTTCCTGTAACAGAGAACGGCGGGAACCATTATTAAGCCGGGTGGTAAATACAACATGTGTGAACTTTTAGTTGATAAGTTGAATGACTACTTTGGCAGCGTTGGCACTGAGCTTGTAAATAGTATTACGTCCGATAATACTCCTTATTTGAACAATATTTAGATTTTTATGGTTTGAACAGTTCTGCACTGATACTTAGAAATGAATTGTGCTAATATTTGCTATCCCAGAAATTCTGCCAATCCGCAAATTTATAAAAACCGTCTGTTTTGTAAATGAATTAGATATGTTACCTATAAGGTAGTAGCATATGGAGCTGCAATTCGTAAAACAAAACATGTGCAAAAACACTTTTGAATGAGTGGCGATAGGGTAGATTAAACATAATTCTCGATTCTTCCCTTTGCAAAACAAAGACTTTTGAAGAGATCGAACATGATCCCCAATGACTAACTCTATAACGCAGCAAAGAATGAAAATTTGAATAATAAAAGTATCGTGGTTACAGAAGAATTTTCAGTTATTTAAGGCATAACAAATTCTAAAGTGTTTGACAAACATGACCTGATCACTTTTTCGTGTTTAGCAATACTGTTCAAATATTCAAGGAAAGGAAAAGAATTGAATTTTGCCTAAAACTCCCCTTGGTCATGAGAAATTCCATGCGTTTTGAAATTGTGGACTTATGTGACTGTTATAGAGAATATATGTGGGTGGGTATATTCTTTACGACAGTCGCCAGAGTAAGTATTCTGAATTCCTAGATGCTTAAGATTTCTGAACTTGTTCTTGAGTTTACACCTTTTGTACTTCTGATAAATTGCATCTGGTATATTAATGCTTTTTGTACTGGTGTTTTTTCACAACAGCAAAGGAAATCCTCGTAGACTCTCTCTCGCGAAAGTCACCAAAACACTTTGTATATTGGTAACGCTGCTTCTTACCTAATATGGATTCCAAAAAGGACTATAATGCAATCAATATTACAGAACAGTACTGAATCAAGAAAACCTTCAATTGATGTTTATTTCTTATCCTTCTATTAGCTTATTCTTACAATATATTCTAAAAAGGGTAATTTCTCTATGAAAAATTTTAGCTGAAATCAATTAAATCGTGAAAATTTTTTCACGTCAAATGAAAAAAATCCATTGAATTGTAAAATCGGGAGATTTTCATGCACAATTTTAGGGGACAAAACTTTCCTGTTCTTTTACTCTAAAAACATTGCGTTACTAAATGAAGTAATGAAACAGAGAACATTTCTCGTGAAATTCTGTTGCAGTAAACACCGCAAGAGCTCTTTAGAGATGTCTGAAATATAAAAGTTCTTCTGCTTTCATCAGTTGAGGGTTAAATTTCAGTGGGTTGCATTTTATTCTCGTAGAGGTAATATTGGTAGCGTTCAAATATGTTCTGCTAAACCAACTAACAAAGCTCGTTTACTGAAATTGCGTCTATCAGCCCTCGCTTCAGAAATGTGTACAATAACGCTTTTTTAATCTACTGGGAGTTCATTTTAGACAATAGTCGCTGTTTTCTTGTAACATTTCCTAAGAGAAAGTACCTGTTGCAATATCGCAATCTCGTAAAAGCATTTATGGTTCATTCTTTCCTGATTTACAAAATAAGATTATTTCAATAAACTTTATGTAACACGATGTGTTTTGTATGTACACATATGCGTACTTATGTATGTGTACAATGTATAAGGATAGAATGGAAAAGCTTCGTAGATTCTTGTTGTTGCAGATTAAATTGCAGTAACGATTTATGTATTTTAGTGAGATATTGGGGTGAAGTATATATAATATTGTTATTTTACATAATTATAATTACATTTTCAATTTATGTTAAATTATTTTTAGATTTGCAGAGTTTGATTTTATTTAAATTTTGGTATTATAATGATTTGTATTATTACTTCTTTATTCTTAAAAAAAGAATTCCATTAAAATCAAACTGTAGGGAATAACCTGTTACATTGATTATTCCCTTCTTTTTAAGAATTTTTGTTTTAATAACACTCTTTGTCAAAAATACACAAACTCATGCGAAATCATCTAGATATACATAATGTCGTGTGCAACAGCAATACGATTACCAAAAAACCAACCATTAAATGCGGAGGTCTTTGGATTGGTATTCCTGTGGAGGCGGGTAAATAAACCCACAGAATATGTATTTTTGACAGAAGACAGGTTTTCAGAAGAAAATACTTAGAAATTAATTTAAAAACAAATATTAAAAGTATTTAAATTATAAAACAACATTAAAAGAACTTAAAAACCCTTTGAAAATAAAGAAAGGGAATATTGAAAAGGATACAGAATATTCATAGAGGGAAGGAAAAGGATTTTGTCGAGGATTTTACACACACACATACTCAACACACACGGGAAATTAACAGCTGTAAGTAAATTTACCAAATTTTGTAAGTAGATTCTTGAACAATAAAAGGACTTGTGATTTTGTTAATTCCATATCTTATTTAAACCTGTAACATCTCAATAAATATGTTTTATGAATGTACAGACAGGACTTTATTAATATCTGTTTTTAGTTTGGATACAGTTTAATCATTCACCTGGACTAGCAAATCACTTATATGTATAAATCAATCACTGAAAGTTGTTAATTTATGGTTTTTCTAAACTTGGTGTTAAAACCTTATGGGCCGGTCTATTCATGTGTAAGTAAAGTGACAAGCAGGTACTGGTCAAGTATATTTACAAGTGACAAGTAAACGGTTTGAGTCTATTCACCATTTGTTATCTTCCAGTTTACTACTTCGAGGTTTCGATGTTTTTATGCAGGTAATAGTTTGTGAAAAAGAGATAGAACCTACACAGTAACCTGTTGAACAAAGATAAAAGGTGTTTGCATTTTTGTTGGTGCTCCCTTGCAGATGTCATGTTATAACCGCACGTGGTGTATCAGTAGAATTAATACATTAAATTATTACATTATTATTAGCATTTCGGTAATTTTGATTTGGTTGGGTCTAGTTTAGTACTGAATTGGTTAATTTACAATTAAGAATTGCAAAAAAAGAATTAGAACTTGGAGAAGAGGAGTTCCAATTAATTAAAGAAAGGAAGAAGAAAAGCATGCTTTGGAAATGCATATTTTAAAACTGAAGCAGCAACTATTACGAAAACAATTATATATTTGAAAACAATTATATATTTAATAATGTAGTATTTATAAAGAACTAAATTACAAAAATGAATTTTCTAAAATATTTTTAATTTCTATTATGTAACTGTATCATAAGAAAACACAGCTTAATCATTAGAGCCCGGTAACAGGGAGCCGTGCCATAGCCGTACCTGCCTAGTATACAAAAACAATAGAAAGAAAATAGAAAAAAATAACAGAACTAATACATAATTATAATATGGGAAAAGTAGTGAAACACTCACCGTTTTAAGCAGCCTTGGCTACGGAACAGTAAAACTAGAAGCACCATTATCAGTATTAACGTCATGTGGATAAGAGTGGCAAAAAGTTGACACCATTAGATGTGTTTCCACAGTTGTCTCGGTGAGCGATGTTCGCCGTGGTGAGAAAATGAGTTTATATTTTGAAAAAGAGCGTTCATCTACCGATGTTATACATGCATGATTAAAATACTCTTTGTACTTAGCCAGTAGATTATTCGATATACCATCACAAATTTGTTTTAGTGTGATAAAATCGGGATCTTTCTGTAGCACACTCTCGAACTTTTCTAAATTTATATATATTATATTTATATTTTGCGTCATGTATAGTCAGTAGCTGTGTATGCACTCCGTCCATAATTTGCAGAGACTCCAATAATGATAACGATCTATTTTGTAATTGGTCTATTGCGTCAGCTAATCCTTTATAGTAGCTACGAATATTTTTTAAATCTGTTTCAACGGAAATATCATGAAATTTCGACTGGCTCTCCTTAATAGCTGCAGCTTCGGCAGGATTGAATTGTGCAACAACAGTTTTTACTATTTTGAAATGTTCAGCATAATAAAAAGCGCCTGCAACCATGTTCCCCAACGTGTAAGAATTGGCTCCGGTGGTTGACGAATACCACTCTGTGTGAAATGATCGTAGGCGTTTGAGAGACTTCAAAAATACTTTTTTTGTGCTTTCTATTAATGCATCTACCTCGGGAGAGCATTGTCGAATGGTTTCTGCCACAAGATGTAAAGCATGCACTTTACACGTAACATGTAAACACTTGCAACCATGTTCAAGAAGAGAACGACCTACCGAACGCATTATCGCTGCGCCATCGCTCATAAACATCAACACTTTATCTTTTGCAATTTGAAATTTTTCCAACGTACTAAGTACAACCTTTGTAATTGCTGCAGCAGTACACTCTTGTAGTCTTCGGCTAGCTAGTAACAGTGGTAATGTAGGTTTGCTAGGGCCTAGTATGCGTACTATAATATTTACAATTGAATTTTTGTTTACAGTCTGTTGTCTCGTCAACACATAACCAAAGAAACTGTTTTTTCAATATGCGTTCCATTTTCTTTTCCACGTCATCGCGTACAAATACAACAAGCTTACGTGCCGTTTTCTCCGTTGGCAACCGCAACTCGGGATTGTATTTGTCCCAAAAGTCCTTAAACGGTTGTTTATCGAGTAAGCCTGGTGGCAAATTACAGTTTATCAACATAAGAATTACATTAAAAAAAAATGCACTTTTCGGTGGCATGCCCAATTTTCGTTTTTTATGCTGTGCAGAATTTACATGTCTTGTACAGTTACACTTCTTAATTGACATCAAATATATTTTGTACACTTTACAAACTATCTTACTCCCGTTGTAAAACAAATCGGGAAAGTCAGAAATAAACTTATTTACTATGTCTTGAAAGGGTCGTTTTTTAGCCTTCGACATGTTCACTAAAAACTACAATTAATAACTACGTCTGTATCAATAAAATCAAAACGCACTACACTAAATAATAACTGCAATTAATAACTACGTCTATATCAATAAAATCAACACGCCCTATTCGCTATCCAATGCTAAACCGAACTGAGTGATGATGATTTGTCGTGTCGTATCATAATCGACCAGCCCTCCCCGCCCACCTAAACACAGTCACACCGCCGCTGCGATTGCTCTCCAGTTACCGGGCTCTAATTGTAAGGGCGTCGTATCGGATCTATTACATTTACTGCTTATTTCCTAAAAAATTAGGATATCATCAATTATATCCATCTTTTCAAATAACGATAGTCACAAGGTAATTTTATTCACGAAGCACCGCACTCTCCACTTGTCATTAGTGAGTTATATGCGGGATTAACCTGCCTATACATTAACTGGCCAGTAAGTGCAGCTACTTGTCACTTTTAATGTACCGGGAGGTGAATATACAGTTTTTTGTACTATTCTCTCAAGTAAGCTTACTTGGGACTTTAACAGAAGGTGAATAGATCGGCCCGTACAACTAGCAAAAATGTTAATTTCTATAGTGAAGCAGTTTCGAGAATTATTTAGGTGCTAAAATATTTTAAATGCACATTCCTTATATTCAGTAGATTCAGTATTGTCATGTCATAATACCACATTCCTTTTATTGCTCAATACAGAATGGTAACCAAAAGTAATGCTAATACGCCAATGGACATACCCGGCGTCATTCGCACAGTATATCTCACGGCACCACCTAGTGCCAAAAGATACAGCCATGCCGTCTACAAACTAGCGACTAAAAGTCGGGTGCAGATGCCGAGTTAACTCTCGAGCAGGTCCTGAGGTGCTAGTCCCGAGATAGCAGCACACAAGTGTTCTGGTACCTGCACTAGATGGCACCATGAGATACACTGCTTAACAGTTTGGAAATATGCGATATAAGCCATGAGATAAACAGCGGTATGAGGTAGATAAATACTCGGAGTAACGTTGATGACACAGGGAAGGCAGAAACATGTCCGTTGGTTTTCTCTCCTCAAATTGCTTTCGCCGTGAGTGATTCCATGAGTACCGAGCTATATTAGCATTACTTTTGGTTATTGGTTTTAGGTACTTGGTTTAAGTGTTTTCAATACAGAAAGATTTTTTGTTTTGCTCTCGTTTAAAGTAGAAAGTAATGTTTCGATTGTAGCAAAATTTTGAAAGTATCATTCTTTTCGAATATGCGTTCTGGCAAAGAAAACTTAGTGGTCTACTCTGCTCTTCTCATTATCACAGAAGCCTATAAAATGTTGAATGTATACGAGTACCTAAGCAATATACTTTTCATTATTAAACTTTAACCTTGCTATGATTTTATAGTATTAAATATTTATTTCGAAGTATTGGTATACTTTTCCTTTTTAGTTGTTGCTGTTGTTCTTTGTCCGGTAGATTTATTGGTATACAAAAATCAAATTTGGATGCTATTGGAATAAACGTATTTAATTGTTTACGAATATTGTATATATTATCCAAGAAGTAATAATTCAATTTGATTACCAAAAGTGTAGCAATATGTTTATCATTAGTTGCAACCGGATTCTAAGAGAGCGTTCACAACGGTATTCACATTTATTCAGTATTTGCGCTTTACATGTTAAATATTAATCGATAAACTATACTCTTGGTTTCTGGGTTGGAACCACGTCATTGCCGTAACTTTTGCCAACGTTTCGTCCGCACTCTTATGGGACATCTTCAGCGGTCAATGGAGCGGAAAAGTTATGGATCAATGAAGCGTGGCGGTTACTAGGAGGTTTAATCAGTTGGATTTCCACGTGATGTAAGGGGTAGCCATCTTTGTGATTTAAATTGTTGGGGTGTTTGAAGATCTCTATTGATTCCAGAATTTTTCTACTATAATTTGCTACGGGTTGCGAGACAATAAATGGGCAGACAACAATTTAAATCACGAAGATGGCTACCCCTTGCATTAACCGATTAAACATCCAGCAACCGAGACGCTTCATTGATCCACAACCTTTCCGCTCCACTGATCTGAAGCAAGCTCTATATAAACCCTTTTGGAATGAATAGTCATTCAGTGTGCTGTAACAGCCCTGAAGATGTCCCATAAGGGTGCGGGCGAAACGTCGGCAAAAGCTACAACAACGACGTGATTCCAACCCGAAAACCAAGAGTATAGTGTTATAATCATAATAAATTTGTTCATGAAGCGAATTGGATACAATTAGAAATTGGAATTTAATGAACATTACTCTTCTTCTATTTTCTTTCATTTCTATTCTTTTATAATCATTTACTTTGGCTCGAGAACTGTGGTAAGTAAATTTGTAGCATTTTGAAGCTAATAATGGAAGATAATTATAAGTAAACTATAAATAATATATTAATGATTTTTTAGCTTTTAAAATCTCTTAATTTTTTTAAGTTTATATGTAGAAATGTATGAATTAATTTTGTTCAAAGAAGAAATATTCTGCATTTGTGTTTATAGTAGTGTTCTTATATTTATGACAAGTTGACAAAATTACTTGTGTCCTATAAATTTCCTGTAAACCTGGATGATGAATTCTACCGTTTTTTGGCCTGAGATTACATCTACGTCACCGACAGGTACACGAATTTGGAATTTAGCCGTAGCTGTAGCCGTTCCATTATAATTGTCTCCAATTTATTTGGTGTCGCTTTAATTTTGATAAACAGACATTTCTGGCGTTTTGTGCCCCTTTTTCCACATTTTAAGTATACACGTATAAATATATTTACTCCTGTTTTAATTAAACTACCTAAATGATAAATAATTGCAGTATAAAGTTAGATAAATGCCTTTAACAGAGAAAACTAACATTTGTCAAAATGTTCCTTCAGATAATTGCCTTTCATTTTTATTACTAGTGTTTTATTTTTAAATTTGTAATCCAAAGGCAATTATTATTATTATTGTTATTATTTAATTTAAGCTATATTTTGCGTCTATTACACCGTTGAAGTTGTATTCTTAGGTATCATATTCTTGCAATAGTATTATAATTTATTTATAGCAAATAGTTTCAATGACATTTTGTACTTCAGAAAATATTTTAAATAGACCTAAATAACATGGTTAAACACAACTTTATCGTAAAGATGTCGAAGCAAATAAACAAGTTTAAAAGAATTCAAATTAAAAAATCTAAGGATTCTAAACGTGTTTAAGTAAAGGCGCTTTTTGCTCATAATTTAGATGAGATAATTTTAGAGGAAAGTACATAAATAGGAGTAGTAAAATTAACTTCTTTCTGCACTAAAATATCACCTAGATTTCATTGATTTTTTTTTTCGTTTTTTATTTATATCTTACAAGAAAAGGTACCGAACCCGCATTTTTAGAATTTAATGGAACGTTAACCTTATAGAAACATGTAAAATACCGGTTTCCATTTCGGCTGAGAAATGGCTTTGGAGGGTGAAATCGTGGTTTGAAAATCGGAGGTTTCTTCGTTTCTCGTTAATTATTTCTTGTTAGATGTTTATAAAAACTATCGATGCATATATGCGCTTAGCATTTCTAAAGAGCTATCGAAATACACAAAATTTGATGCAATAGGGGCTTAATGAGCGTGATCCCTATTCCTCACCCCTATGTCCAAAAGGGAGTATATCTGCTTTTGTGATAATTGTATGCAGTTTGGCATACCATTCGAAGCAAATGTATGCATTTTTGCTTTAACACCCCCCTTGACTTTACAAAATTATTATATCCAGCTATATTATTTAAAGGATTAATAAGAGGGTTCATCAGATATAAGTCCAAGTTTATTATTTCAACATTGGCAGACATAAATCCACTAACTATTACACATATGTATACGTTAATCAGTATAACAATATTTTGATTTCACATGTTTTATTGCATGTTTCTTATTGAATATTCAAAGATGTGCATATCCTCGAGGTATAAACTAATTCATCATGGTATTGATACTTTACATAAAAGTGTTGAAAACATAAAAATTGATTAAAGGAAAAACCGTCATTGTTGTTACCAATGCGTCTTTTCTCGCTTACGTCTTTTCATATTCTTATTTTGACGTTTACTCCTTTTCTGTTAGTTTAAGGCAAACTCAGCGGAATCGTCGAAACGGTCGGGTTTATTTTCCAAGTAGCCGCTTTTAAACCAAGCATATGCAAATAGATTTCGATATCTAGGTGCAGATAACTGGTTATGTATCAATAAGTGTAGTTTAATAACGTGGTTCCTTTGTCGAAAAAAGTGTAAGTATTACAAGGACGGAAAATTTTCTAATGAACGATTTTCATACGCGACATCTATACACATCCCTATTGATACGAACAAATTCTTTTAAAAAATTAGGGCTCTCCTGCTGCATCGCCTTTTGTAATGACTCTTCCCATCTATATAATTGTCGCTGAGATTTCACTTTTTTTAAGCAATTTTGTACACTTTCTAATGTCAACCTTTATTTCTTCCCACTTTGCTAATATTCATCTGCTTTCCGCTTCTACTCTAAATTAATGAAACCACCTTCTGCATCGCTGCTACAGGTTTCTTCCAATTTTTCTTGTACAACTTTTTAATATCTTCCAGTAACGGTTCTTCATCCTCTTCCACTATTTCTGGCGCAACTGATCGATGTTTATCCAAATTTTCTAATCCATACGTTGTTTCAAATTCATCATTTACACATTAATCTATTATGTTTTTACGGCTTAGTGAAGTTCATGCTTTAAGATACGCCCATTAAGTTCCTATTGCACCAAGTTTAGTATTGTAATGTAATTTGGACCCAAATTTGTAATGTTCTTAATGCCGGAAATTTGTTAAATAATTATGCGAACTGAGGGTTCGGAAGTGTTCTAAAACACTTTTTCGACAACTTAAATGAATTTTAATATCAATTAATGAGATTTTAACGAACATTAAAACTGAAAATTGAGAACTAACCTAGATTTTATGACGATATCATACAAACTTTATGTTTATGTGACATTCACAGGAAATCTGCCTACTCTTAATCACCAATTTTCATTTCTACCCTGAATTTATGGTACGATTTGAAATATTAAACAGTTTGAAACTTAGAACACAGTCACGTGTTATCTCGATGAAAACTTGACTCAAAATCAGAAAATTAATTGGCGTCCTTCTACTGCTTTATTTTAATCGCGATGGCGATTGTTTTATCCACAGCAAATTTTAATAATTCTTTTCGATGGATAAACTTATTTATAAAAGTAGCATAATAGAATAGATGTAGTGACGCGACTAGACGACTACATACTATTTTATGACCTAAAATACCACTGACAACTTTTAAATGATAAATTTTACTGACGACTTCAACAACTTTACGAAAGATAATTAATATGCGAAATTAAGCTAATACCTCTGAATATACGCTGTTACTTGCTGTAGGAAAATATTCCATTAATTTTGAGGATTTACGGCATGAAGAAAATTACTAGAAGAGGAGCTTTTTCCCCGTTACCCCACTTTTGCGTTGGCTGGAGTTAAAATAAGTTCCTAGTACTCCCGTCCCAAAGATCGGAGGCTCGAGGAGGAGCAGGTGCTACCGAAAAGGAGCTAATATCCGCCAGAGGGAATTTAATATTGAACGAGTGGCCATACTGAAGACACTATACGGGCCTCCAGATAACAGTTGCATTCGAAGATGTAAACTAGAACACTACAGTATATTTGAATAGCCCTTTAAAATGCTAAACGCCTGTATACACCGATAATTTCTATAAACATCTAATAGGAAATAATTAACGAAAAACACAGAAACCCTTGATTTGCAAACCTAGGTTTCCTCCAAAATCGTTTCTCGGCCAAAATTGAAACCGGTATTTTAAATGATTCTAAAAGGTCTACAAAGCACCCAAGTTTCACTTAAATTTTTAAATTCTGGAAGTGCGAGTTGGGCACCTTTCCTTGTTAGATAAAGCAAGGATACCGTTAGGTTAAGTAAACTGCAAACCGATAGAATAACGCTCAAAGTGGAGATGTAAATAGTTGTGCATTAAAACAAATAGTAAATAAACAGCCCCTTCAATGCAATAACTGTAACTATATTAAGCTAACATAACAGGAAGTTAAACTTTTACCGCTATCTGCAGTTTTGGTTAATAAAGCCTATAGATTTTCGCAAATGTATAAAATTATTATTTTGGGAATTACTCTAAAATGCAGGCCTCGCTCTGAGAAATCAAATAAAATCGTAAGACAAAAAATTTGTTTAAATCAAAATCGGTTATTTGGATAACCGATTTGGACGTGTTGCTTCAATGTTTAGTAGTACTTGCGTTTCAGTTGCGTATGGACTGTTAAATTAGGTAGTAGCAAAGAGGAAGTGTTTTTCTATATTTACAATAGAAAGTTAAATTGTTCATGTCGTGCTGTTTATTTAGCCATAAATAGGCATAAGTCTGCTGGATCTTATTAAAATAAGCTAGCAATCGGACGTCCCAAAATAACAATATGCAGAGAAGACCATTTATTAGAGAGACTTTTTCTTCGGGGTAGGAAGAATACTCCTTTGCAGTTGCATGGAGAAATTAGTGTAGAAGGTGGTCCAAAAATTTCGGGTAGGACGCTTAGAAGACGCTTAACAGTGCAGAATTAAGAAGTTGTAAGAAGTTAATTGAAACGTAATGCCATCACCTATCCACCATCTATGGACGCGCGTTTCGATGTTATACATCTCGTCAGCATAGCTTTGTGGAAGGTAATTTCAATACTTTAAATCGTGTATATACGAAGTAGATGTTTACATGTACGCATGAGGAAATCTAATTAGATATCCTGATTTGTACATTTTTGTCGAGTAAATTACTGCAAACGCCTCTACAGAACTGAACAAATCGTATTGCTATAAATTCTGACCCGACAGTAGCCCCAACTACTGGCTTAAACAGCCATAGGTTAATTAATTAATTGAAACGTAACCTATGGCGGTTTAAGCCAGTAGTTGGGGCTACTGTCGCGTCAGAATTTGTAGCAATACGATTTGTTCAGTTCTGTAGAGGCGTTTGCAGTAATTTACTCGACAAAAATGTACAAATGAGGATATCTAATTAGATTTCCTCATGCAACATCTAAGTTGTAAGAAAGTTTGGGCAATTTTGCAGTTTTTATTATGCTCATAGTTTCCCTTGTATATTTACTAACTAAGAAAATACATTGTATTGAAAGCAGAGTATTGTAAAAATCAAAATCCAAACGATTGATTTCGCTCGTGAAAAGAATAAGTATAATAGAAACTACAATTGTTCTAATATACTATTTTACTAAACCGACACCAAAGAAATACCCAGACGGGGTTTTAAATGTAACTATTAATATACACAGTATATTTCCTAATAACATGCGCAAATTAAAACGGTAAAAAATTACCATTGCAAAACCGATCTTGAGTCTAATTTAGTGAAGAAAAAAAACTCTACATATATTTCAAAGAAAAAGCCCTCAGGATGTTTGTAAAGCAGGAGAAAGCACTCTGAAGAGTATACGACGGAGTAATTTCGGAGTTAATTAGGAAGAAATTATGTAAAAAGAACTGGCATGGAACTGGCGTGGGAGTAATTATAAATTCAAGTATTTCAATGGGGTGAAGCTTTCATGTTCCAATTTAAGCGTGAACGACTGCCATCACAGCTTATCTGCGTCTTCCAGCTCATAAAGTTCCCGACTAACATCTAAATCAATTACTATATTTCTATATGGTGCCAAAAATAACTAATTGTGAAGATAAAATTTGGCACTGAGGCCCAACTTGTGTAAGTGATATTGACCGCTTGTTGCGTTCCGCTCACTATCACCCTTACAGTGTATTAATACTGGACGCACGTTTCGATGTATATTTTTTATTCTTTGAAAATATGTTTAACGCTGAGAATGGATGCGTGATTCCTAACCCCATTAGGACCTCTTTTCTGAAAGACGTTAATAACAACAGCAGATTTAGATCTTTTTGGAAACTTATCTATCGAGATGGAAATGTAGAACAGAATTGATGGTGGACACACGATTACTCTAGCAATCGTCTTCGTCAGTGTAATAGGAACATAGATGGGGTATAAATGTTCGGTGTGGCATTTTGGGTAATAAGGTTATTGGACCCTTTATTTTTGAAAGAAGCTTACCAAGAGTTTTAGAATATGTTTCGTTGGAATCTCGAAGATCACAGTGGTTTCAGGATGACGGTTGTCCAGCTTATTAATTACGAATCGTCCTAAGATAGGTTTCGATTTGATAGGCTTCGATATTATTAAGTAGATATTAATAACTGATATGGAAATTATTAGTGACAATGGAATGTTTTCGTTATTATCTCTAAAAATGGAAAAGACATCACTACGCGGTTTCCACCACTACTTCAATTTGTCAAAACTCTTCAAGTACAACATAAGAACGGTATATTGTTACGTTTAAATTTTTAGAGATAATTGAGAAAAACTCGTACAGCTGGGAATAACACCATCTGGTACATTTCTTGAACATTAATGGGTGGCAAAACGTTTAAAACAGCGTTAATTCGGGTAAAAATTGCACAAGTAATAGCAGGTTTAGTTTTACATGATTCGGCAGCGCCTACTATACGTATTATTCACAATATTACAAAACGTCTTGAACCAAAATGATGCGCAATTACATAACTAGGCTTTTTAATAAAGCATTTAAAATTATACTTCCTCTGTCCGAGCATTTCAATTTAATGTAAAGATTATTGCAAGTATATGAGGTAAATTAATTTGTTCGTTGTAGTAGGTAGATTATGTGTGAATCCAAGCATGCAATAATCAAAACTTCACGTAGCAATTGCACTCTTGCTTTGAGATGCAGTTATCAAACGTCAAATTTTAGTGTATTTGTAATTTAACCGCTATTATTGCAAAATGGCTAAAAGTATTTTACAAAATACTCCAGCAGGTGGAAAAAAGTGTGGAGAATTTAATAATAATGAACGTAAACAAATTTTATGTTATTTATTGAAAAACTTCAAAGACGAAAAACTTAATAAGGGTGCGATAAATGCCGCCGCGCCTAAGCTTTGCTGTTCCCGTTCAACAATTTCTAAACTATGGAAACAGGCTCGAGAATGCCAAATTAACAATTTGACCATTAATGTTGATTCTCGTAAAAAGAAATGTGGTCGCAAGGAAAAAGATTATAGTCAACAAATTGAAAATATTGCTACTATTCCTCTCTGTAAAAGAAGCACATTAAGATCATTGTCTTACGTATGTAAAGTTCTGTCTTTCTAGAAAGCTATGGAAAGTACATTATTACATAAAGATTGTAACAGCTACAAATTGCAACACATAAATAAAATGATATTAAGATTAAATGCTCCATAAATTGGATCCATTAAATGCGACGAAAATGCCATTAAAACCAAACAAGAATTTTTAAATAACCGAGTATAAATGTAGTGCAAAGTTGATAATGTTTGTTTTTAGTTGAAACAATAAAGTCTTGTTTAGTAATTTCTTGTTTCTTTATTTAATTTTCCATAAAACAAAATGTAGCAATTATTTTCGGACAGAGGAAGTAGTTAATTCTGGAACTTTTACGGACTAATTTAAAATTTACTGTTGACCCAACTGAGCCCTAGCGGTCATGTTTGCAATTTAAAAATATTTTTATTAAATTTCACATTGCCACTTTAGTTATGAAACTTTTTCCCATCACTATAGCTATTGCAGTTTCCGAGATATCACCGGTCCCCACTCTTAATGGGACACGCCGTATATTAACGACCTTAGCATGTCGTGCCATATTTTCTTAGCTAATTTAATTTTTCAGGTTCCGCAAATTTGGAGAAAAATTCCACATTTACTTCCTAAGTTTCGACCGACAGCATAAGATTATCAAAAAATGTTTCAAATTCCTTATCGAAATCGTTGTTACTTATGTAAGGTGAAATCGAGTCAAATAGTGAAACAAACTCAATATTTCTTTCACTAATTCAATAACAAATCGCAACTACAATTAACGTAGTTGTAGCTTAATTAATCGAGATAATTGACCGAAATAATCAGTCACGAATCCATATTCAAGCAATTGGTGGAATCAGGAAACTTCGTGACCACGTAGTTCAAGTAAGAAGAACTGAATCGGCAGTTATTTGCCCTAACTTTAGTGGGTTTCTTTTAAAATTGAGTATTAATTCCCTTGAATGACTCGGTAGCCCAATGGAGGCTTGCACCTGATCGTGGTGGAGCTAGGCGCTGTGCGTCGGAGTCCTACCAAGGCCAAGCGGCAGATTTTGCTGATGGGTCCGGTACAATCTACAGTCACCATTCGCATGTTGAGAAACAGTTAACTGCGCTTCATCCTCTCTAGCGACGAGGTGATAATAATAAAGTCACGAAACACTTTACACACACCATTTACATAAACAGAGACTTCTAAGGATATGACGTTTTAAAGCTGTATATACCCCGTTGGGCCGATACGATAGGTTAAAGAAATCAACATGTAAGTCATCGCACAATACAAGAAATCTAAAATTAATCAAAGCTCTAGTGGGTAATAAATCTAACAATTTAAGAAATGTTTTATTTTCATTCCACGAACTTTCCATCTTCGCATCGTTAGCGATGGAATTAAAATAACTTTAATTAGTGAACGGAAACGGGGCTGATTTAATTAATGGCGCAGTATAGAGCTGTTATTCAAAAGCGAAAGACGGGGAAGACGAAAATTAAATTGAAGCTGCATGTAAATGGATAAGAAAATGAAGACGAGAAAAGAGTACAACTGCTTTTTTACGCAATTAACATTTCAGCATCCCTTTAAAAAATTCATCGGTCATCTTTGTTCGGAAAAGCTCGCACCTGTAGATATCGGAAAAAGTGGGAAACTGAGGCAGAACCGGCGGTCGACCATCCGGTCGGCAGAATTCGTCGCTTTCCGTCAAGGTGCTGCCCCTGGCGACCACCCTGCATACTAACTTATCTCAGTTCCATGCCGGGCATCGCTGTAGGACGTACCCTCAAACATAGACACAGATTTTTCAGTTTTCAGTATTGTTGTTATTCGTATTATTGTTGTTGTTAATGGTACTACCTGCGATAAGACATTTTCGTTTCGATCATCGCCGTAGGTCCACCTTGTGTAGAGCGTAGTGTTCGATTAATTTGATATAAATCTGTGTTATTCGATCTTGACGGATTAACTAACAAGTGGACTGTACTGCTAACTGGAAGTTGGAGGGAAGAATCCGTAAAAATAAGGTTTTGAATGAACATCTCGGTTTAAAATGCATTTCGGAAATGTCGTGTTTTCTAATAATCTTGTAATCTTTTGAAAAATTACATATATTTCAGAAACATTATTATTTATCGCGATATAATAAAAACTAGGCTGGAAGTTGAAGTAACTATTTTCGGGATTTACATGAAGAAAAGATAATTAAAAATATTTCATTTCTAGAATGAAGATATATAAACATGTTTTTACAACAAATTTTGCTTGTTATTAATTAATTTGAAGATCAAATGCCTAATTTTCTTAAATTACACCTTATACTTAATTTAACACAATACATAGGTACATCAAAAATAACGACAAATTATGTACCATACATAACAACACTTGTTGACAACTGACAAAAATATTCGAGCATAGAACTGAAGTGCAATTTCACATACAAATATATAAAACTATGCGCACTTAAAAATGCAAATATTTAAATTGAAAGCTGAAAATATGAATAGCTTCGTTTTGAGAATATAACCTATAATAGTAAGTACTAATTATTGTATTTAGTTTAAATTGCCGTTTCAATGTTCGTGACCAAAACTATTTAATTTTATTACAATTTTCATCATACACCATGCTCTTTCTTTACTGAGTGTACTATAATATCAGTGAATTTACTGGACTGTAAAATTGGCAGAATTCAATAATAGGAAGCTTCTCGCGTTCCAAATTGGTAATGCGTGGAGCTTATTTACATGTTCGTAGTGTGCCAAATGTAATATTACTCTACAACTGTTCCAGAAAAACAAAGCTGTTGCTGAAGTTATGAACTCATATAATTCCATTTAATATTCTTTATTGTATTGTCCTTGGAATAACTTCCTCTATGTAGAGGTAAACTACATGAAATAAAAATAACCTCACTAAAATTTTTACAACCTATTTTTGACAGTAGTTATGCAATGAAAACCGGTGACCATTTCAAAAAATGATAGCACTTAGATTAAGTTAACATATTCTGCAACTTTTAAGAAAAGCAATTAAATGCTTTAAGAGAAGCAATTAAATGATTCCTTAGTTTTTGACAAACAACCAGTAAATTTATTGTGTAATCCGTATTACACATTAATTAAGAGATTAGAAGGGCTTGCGAAGGTTATATAAATCTGCGTGCTTGGAATGAAGTCCTTAGGTAAGCTAGTGCTTGACTAGTTTACTGAACTAATGGCAAATGCCACTGGTTGCGTTTATTGTTTATGTGGAATAGGATTTGTATTTTAATGCCCTTGTTTGTAATGAGAAAATACATTCAAGAGAAAACTCAAAATTCAGATACCTCATTTTATTTTCTGTACGGAGTGTCCAACCGGGAAGTGTAGCTAACTATATCTCCAAAAGTATGCACTAGAGAAATTTGAAAATTTGGTAAGTTACTATTACCAGTAGGATCAATTTTGACATATTTTAGCATATTTGTTGGTTCAGAATATACTGGATTTTTTTCCTCAGAATATAATAGAACATGTTATCTATTACTTAACACAAAAGTGTGTATAATAGCCGAGTAAGAAATAAACTTTAAAAATTCAAAAAATCAAAATTAAGTGTAAAAAAAAACATAAACAAAAGTAGGTACATAAATTAAATAATGTGAAAGTAAATTGGAGACATGTATGATGCACATTAGATATAAATAAAATACATACTTAAAAAAAATATAAAATAATTGTACGTCATTTATGCTGTAATAACAATTGTTTATCAACATGTTCTTAATTTCAATTCGAAGTTTATTATATCGTTTCCTATCCATGCATTTAACGCCTTTGAAAATCCCGTACAAGTAACATTTGTTGATATCAGCTCGCTTATCATTATATTTCGGAATTTCACATAAAATGTTGAGTGTATATCATTAATTTAAATATTTTATTTTTCTACGCTCCTCTCCTTGTAACTCATTACATTTAATCCATCGATATTCAAATGTCTTTATTCCTTCAAGAAAGTAAGCTTCAACAAATTGTTAAAAATGTACGTTAGCTTCAGTGATTACCTCCTTATTTAAGTTGAATTTCTTTCCGCTAAGCAAAGATTTCAGGTTGGGAGAAAGGAAAAATTGGAGGGGGGCAAATTCAGCGAATACGGCGGATGCGGAAGCGGCTCGAAGTATATTTCATGAATATTTGTCGGTGAAACAGCCAAAGTGAGAAGACGTGTATTATCCTGCGGAAAAAAAAAACATTTGCTTCTCCTTTAAGAGACGCATTTTGTGTTGTATTGTACCATGCAGATGATCTAAAAGGGATGCATAGTCTTCTCCTGTTACCCTTATATCTTGTTGAAGGTAATCTTTAAGAAGGATCCTACTGCATTCCCAAAAGACAGTGGTCGTAACCTTTCGGAGTCGAGTATACGGTCTTCGCCTTCTTCGGAGTACTTGCACCAGCATCAAAACTTGCATCCAAACTTCATCAACCCTTATCTTCGCTAAATTAAGGGCTTAAATGCCGCACATATTGTGAACATATTTATACTCAATTCATTATGCAAAATCAAAACCACTGATTCATATGAGATGTGTAGAGCCTCTGCTAGCTTGCGCACTTTTTTTCGACGATCATCTAACACTAGATCATGGACTATTCACGTCTTTTGAGCGCCCACTAAATTGTTCATCAAATACGCTAGTCCGGCCACGTCAATTATCCATCATTTTATGATTGCAATCGATGGAGATTGGTCCCCATAAACAGATTCCATCTTAGTTTTGATTTCATCGTCGGCATTGTTCCCTTAAAAGAAGAACTTAATCGCCGATCAATACTCCACTTTTTTTATGTTTCAAAAGAGACTAAAAACAATTAACCTTCTATTGAACAAGCGTCATTACAATAGGAATGAACACAAATTTTAACAGTTGTGTTTTGAAGGATTGCCAACTTGAAAAACAAGCACCATTTATTATTCGTGCTGCCCTCTTCTACAGCAACCGTAGTACGTGCGTGGAACAAAGAGGTTTTCTTATGATTAGCGACTGCGTTGACCTTTAGTAATTTGATTTTCGGTTTTTCTCATTTATGTTAAAATGTTAGTAGCGCAATAAATAAAATATTGTTTGTTAGTAATTGTAAAACTTCCGATTTTGTACTTTGAAGAAACGGATTTGACAGCATGATGAAAGGGTTACTAAATGTGTATTAAAGCACTACTTTCTAGGGGTCATGATTATATCTCTTGGCACCAGGTGGCGCCAGGAAGTATTTCAGTGCTGCTTTTGGAGATTAGTTGCACAAACTTGGAGGTGAACGCAATGTAAGTAGTGGAAAGAAGTACTCGAAACCACGCTGATGACGCCGGGTAGACAGAAACATGTCCGTGTGTTAGTGCTATTTTTTCTGCTTACATTGTTTTTCCGCAAGCGATTCCCCCAATACCATGAGCAATATTAGCATTAATTTTTGGTTTCCGTAATAAATGGGCTGAGTGAATTCATGAAATGGAGAAAACCTACGAAATTAATTGTTATTTGTTTTAACTAATAATTATGCATTGAATAGATATGCAAAGATTTTTAAGATTTATGAGGTTGCAATAAGTATCATCCGGATTAATTAATTACTAGGCATTCTTCGGTTGGAAATCGATAAGTACGAGTGAAAATGTCAACCAAATAAGATAATAGGTCTCTAGTAAAGAAATGTTATACTTTTTTAATGAATTAATTAATCCGGGGCTTTTAGAAATTGGGTCATAGAACTAATAAACAAAATTATAATTTTCGTTCTTTGGGGAAAGGTTTTGAAGGATTTTCTCTTCTTTTATATTTCACCAGTTCTTTTATTTCTCCTAAAAAACATTGTTGATGCAGAAAATATGATATTTGAATTACTTTCCTTCCTACATTACGGAATTGCAAACACTAACTTCAGCTTGTATTAACTAAAATAAAATTATATTTTCTTCAATTTCCAACAACCTCACAATTTGTACCTTTGTCTCTGGAGAGAGAAGTAATTTTCTTTATATCTTACATTTCAATTGGATCGAACACGTCGAGTTCAATTTCGAACGTATGTATATAGCAAGTTACCGTCACGGTATACTTTTTCTTTTTAACGGAGCGCAAATTGATTCAAGATTCTTCCCTAACGTGTTTGTCCTCTAACGCCAAGAATCATTGGTTAAACAATGAAACTAGGTCATCGTCATTTGACATTTTTGTAATCTATCGATAACCTTTTTTGTTGTAAAGGAAAAAAAATATATTTGTTTTGAAAGCAAGAAAGGATTCTGTAAATTACCTTTCCAGTTAGATACACCTGTTGTTTGCGAAGTTTATAGCAAAAAATGTTTACTTTTCGTGCTCTTGTCAATTTCTTACTTTCAAACTTTTGATTGATGTTTCTTTTCTGAACTTTCCAGAAATAACAACATACTGTTCTCAAATGTCACGCGAGAAACAAATAAATTTAATTTGGCTTTTTCATTATGTGGAAGAAACAATGCTTTTACTTAGCTCCCAAGCAAGTAACATCTAGTCTAGGTCCATTAAAAGGAAGCTGTGTTGCAATTTGCAATGCATTGGGTTCTAATATTATGGATATAGAACATTTAACCTTACAATATGCTTTGTAAAGAGACCTTTCGAAGCTACGCAAATTCGATTTCTGTAGAATGAATTGACACGATATAATGACATTAGGAATTATAAATAAACAATATATCTTCTGACGTAGAAACTACACAGTAAAAAATTTTAACACTTTTCTGACTAATTTCATAGTCAGGAGAGGTCCACTCCTTTTTGGAGTTAATTTTACTAGACTTATTTGGGTTACAATTTGACAGGCAATTATAGTAAAGTTTTATCTTTTAGAATGGCGTTACTTTGTCGAATGTATTTGTCAAAATCACACAATGCCTCGAGTCAAATTTTACACATTTTGCTAGACGAGGTGACTAAGCTTGTAGTTAAAGCAGCACTCTCAATATCGATGATTTTACAACTTTTTTAGATACACTGTCTATTGGATCTTGACATATATTATACTTCGTTCTAGTCATTTTATCAAGTTTGTCTTTCTTCGAGTGTTAATTTTATAAAAAGTGTGCATGGGAAAATAAAGGTGAACGAACAAATGTTTATATACCTATATTTAAAGCATATTTTTACAAATTTTTAAACTACTTTATAACAAATACATTTACTGTGATACAAAGTTAAATAGCCTTACAGCAAAGCATACTTTGGTACAATTATATTAACATTTTCATTGTAAGGTTCATGTAGTTCATAACACCTTGGATGTACCAAATTTAGTAAAGAAACTACTTCACGTAAACCGCTATTGAGCGCTTGAATATGATAGCCGTAATACATTTCTTTAAAGCCAATAATCGTCCATGGGGTACAGAATGCATACGGTTTATCACCAACAGAAAGTAAAGATATAATTTTATAAAATGTTGGGGTGTTATCAAATTTTCCTACTAAGAATCTACCACTTTTAAAAATAACCCCCTTTACCTTTATGTAGCTGAAGACATATTCGAGAGTTTGGAAGTTCTATATTGATCACATTCCTAAATTCATGAACATTTTCAATAATTCTGCTAAATGTGATCTCATTCTCATTAATTATCTCATCTTTCCATCTGCTATACATCTCTTTTTGGTGTCTGGTGGCTAAGTTATTTATGACAATTTTATAATTTTTAAGTTTATGTACTATATTTTTTAAATAATTATGTTTTGATTCAAATCTCATAGACCAAAGGTGTACTAGTGGCCCCATTTTCTCAATAACATATGGATAATGTATAAAGTGTTTAAGAGATAAGTTTATGCCGAATTCATTTATGAAATATTTGTGATGATCACTTATCAAAACCTTCAGAGAATGAATCATTGGTTCAGTAAGTTTGGGGGAAAATTGTATCCATATAATTTAATAGCAAAAAGATAAGCTTAAACTTCGAAGGAAATTGTCTTGCAATATCGCTCAATATTAAAGGCAAATATCTTATTAAGCACCAGGTTTGTGCTGCTCTTTGACCAATTACCATTCCTGTTTTATCTAAATCTACGGGACAAGTGTTTTAACATACCGCTATGCGTATTGAACCTTAATACACAGCGCTTAACACAGCATAACAATTTTACATTTGGCCCTTCTAATAGAGAATGATACTGCCTCAAATGGCGTATAATATTTAATGCATCATTGGTATTGTAAGGACATTTAAAACAAACTAAATTCTTTTCTGGCATTCTGAAAGAGTACAGTACAACAACGTAATCGAAACTATCTACCTATTGACCACAAAAAAATGTTGTTAAGCAATATTGTTAAAAATGAAGCTTATTCTAAAGCTTCCTAAGATAAAGAAACTGAACCCATTTGTAGTAACTGAACAGAAAATAACAAAATTTTTACTACCTATATTTGAATAATATAAGTATCCCTCAAAGAAAAACGCTGCTTTTCTAAAGCTGGTACATACATATAAGTGTATATTGATAAATTAAAATGTTAAGTATCTACGTATTATAAAATTTGGCTTTTAATTCTTTCGTACGTGGTGTTACGATTACATTTTCCTCAATTCTATAAAATTCCGTTTGAAGAAATGGATATGCCGACTTTAGATTAATGTTGTATTCGACATTAAACACAAAGTGAGATTTAAAAAGGATATCTATAGCTTCATAGCTGTCTTTTCCTGCTTCAAATAGGTTGTTGTCCAGGCAGACATATTTATACAGGGAACCCTTAGAAGTATCCACTCCTACGAGAAATGGTTGTTTGGTCAATTTTTTACCAAATACTTCACTAAGTGAGGTTCCAGTCTATAACAAAAACAGTAGTCTTTAGAGAAGATCATATCTTATGTAGAATTAATACCTTTTGAAAGTAAATGAAGTGATTTTCCGAATTTGTAGCTGCTTCTCGCTGGGCCTTATAGCGTCCACGAGCTGTGGGCGGTAGCAAATGTATTAAACACAAAATACAATTCATATTTTTGTCCCACACTAAAACGACATAGATAGTAAGTTAATCTTTTACTAAAATAGCACTTATCATTTAATTTTCTTGTCGTCTTTTCCGTCAATTAAAAACTTCAAATAACAGGCGAGTAGTATATCTTGACCATTTATTTTTGAAAAAGTATTGCAACTTAGAAGCATCTTTATATTTTCACATTTATTTTTACCGATTAAGATTTTTCAAACTAGATGAGATACTTTTTAAAAGTAGACGGTCAAGATATAGTATATTACGTTTCTATTCGAAGTTCATTAATTGACCGGAAAAGCGGTAAGAACATTGAAAGATACAGAAACATTGAAAGATACAGAATATATACATTATTTAATGCAAAATGGTATAATACATACGTTATTGAATGCAAAAATGGTATACGAGGATAATAGTTTTCGATTAAATTTTAAGTACTGTGAATATTTTTGTTCAATATTAAAATCAACATGGATATTATTTGTCTGATGTATTCTACCAAATTAACTTAATCAACAATAAAAATGTAGAATTATTTACTGTCATACATACACTAACGAATGTTGTAATTCTAGAAATTGTCTGTTTAACATAGATAAATATTGTTTACATATTCCCTGTTAATTCAACAAGTAGAATACATCAAATACATACGCTTGTATACTTTTCTTACAATACTTACCGTTCAAACTTTCTAAATTAGGGTCAAATGTCTTCCTAGTGATTGTGCTGTCATAAATGGTATATAGTTTTTGTCGAAATTCGATAAACTGATTTCTTTCCGGTAAATCTTTATTAGGAAAAAGCAGCTTGAAGTCTTGCTGAATCTAGAATGAGCAGTTTAGTTTCAGATTTGCAGGCGCATAAATAATATAGCATACTAAGCCATAGGTGTCGATGAATCTGGCGAACTCTTCTATTTTGTTTTTTATTTTTCTCCTGTAGAAAAAACTGTTGCGCATGCGCTCAAATTTTTTTTAAGTGGAGTATCCTTTGCGGCAAATTTTAGAAATCGTATATCTTCTTCAATTTTTGTAGGATCTATATTCTCGCTGTTGTCATTATTGTCTACACATTGCTTCTTGAGCTGTTGAAAGTCAATGGCGGTATTCCTTTTTGCTGTCTTCAGTCGATTCGTAATAAATCCACTTCCGATCGAAGAATTATAGAAAGCCTCCTGAAAATAACTTTCATTCTTGATATCGAGCTGAACGTAAGGTTAACATTTGCATACACACAGCAAGAAGATACCATCAAATCAGACAAACTACATTATTACAAAAAAGTTGTAAAAGATAATATTGATCTACTTTCTAAGGCGAGATTTTAACAATGTCCCAAAAATGACGTCAAATTATCATTTATTTACAGCATACACTTCAGGTGAGTGTTAAAATATGCTCATAAAGTTACGAACTGTTGCTAGGAATGATGAATTGACCTTAAATTGCATACAATTCTTCTTGTTAATAATAAATATAGGGAAGAAACATCAAGTGAATTAAAATTTATCTGACAGCTGACTGATTCTTACCCCATGAGGTGCTGTTCTGCTAGTTTGACGTTTGAAAGCTTATGAGTAAAGTACAAAAATTATATACATATGTATGTATTTATTACTGAACAAATTTTATTCAAGGAACAGCAAATGATTTACACTCTTTAAATTTGAATCTGTTAGTTTCACACATTAGTATTCCTGAAACTATACCACTTTATTTTTAAAGTTGTTTGAGGGTTCACTGCGAAATAACTACCACACTAGGTTGCATAAAGCTGGAGACATATGTATTTCGTCAACAATGCTATAATCTTCAGTAGTTAAACTAAACTATATTACATTAGATAGGTATTTCGACAATTAAACTCAAAAGACAAAATCGTTGTCAAGATACGCTTCGAGTGTAGTGTAATGTGGACTGCATTTATCACTGTGAAACGTGAAATGCCACAACGCCCAAAGGACTTCAAGAGCACAGTTTGAAGTGCCTTTAGGTATTCTAGTGTTAGTTATAAACGGTGATAGTTTAGTGAAAATTGTAACTTCAATTGCCTTGATCTTTCTTATTGAACTTTACAATGTTTACCTCTAATAGATTTATCTTTCAAATCTCCCAAATCTGCCAAATACCACCTAGACATTGCAGCGTTCAATGTTTAGAAACACAAAAATGTACACCAACAGCTTTCTTTAAGGACACAAAAAACAAAGTTGAATGAGATTGAAACAATACAATTTATTTCAATTAAAACACACCTAGTTTTCAATTTATAAGTGTAAAGCAATTGTATCGGGATACAACGGGTTCTTTAGCTATTTCCCCAAAGATTTGTAGTAAAATCTTTAAATATGAAATACAAACTTAGACATCTTATTAAAAACGTCATTCAGCAGAGGCAGTACTATGAACTATTCGGAAAATTCTTAAATTGTAATTCATTTGTTGAATACATAAAGGTTCCAAATATCTGGTGCCATTTATGTCTAAGATGTGCTTGCTAACACAAGTTTCAGTAATAGCTGAAGTAACTGTGTGACGAAATTAGGTTCATTAATTTGTTAAAATAGAAAATAATACTCACATAACCTGCACTTCTGATGTCCTTTAATTTTGGGAAGATATGTATTATAGATTTTGCAACTACTTCTTTTTCTAGTTTCGCTGGTTTTTTATTTAAACAATTTTGCATCAAATAGCTTACAGCCACATTTGCGAATAGCTTTCGGGAGCGATCCCGTAGTTGCCCAGCGTTTTGATATTCTTGAATGGTTTGGTTTCCTGCTGATGCGCCAAGCAGGTACGTCCTCAAAAGCTAATAAATACATAATTATAAAATTACTTTACAACGGAAAAACTAAATGAATACAGAAAATATAACAACGCACCTGCGTGTCTGAAGTTTCTTCTTCCGGCCCTATGCTATTCCCTATGTCAGAGTAGAACTGATGGAACAAACCATTTTCTGCAATTGCAGTTATTATCGATGGTAGTGTGTCCAATTCAATGTAATCTAGGTCGTGCTGCTTAACTTCAATTATTACGCCTTTTTCGTTTATTTCAATATATTCGGTTATGAAATCCGCACCGATTTTTGCCCCCAAAGCGTCAACGAAATAAATTTCTTTTGTTTGATCTAGGTTATATTCTTCTTGAGCTAAAAATGCACAATAAACAGACTAATTTATTTTATGTATAACGAAATACTCGCAAAAAATGTTTCAGTGAAATGAAAACCTCATCAATTCTAAGTTTGTCGATATTTTTTGGATATAAAAAATGACTTTATTCCCAGTTCGATTTAATTTATTCTTAATACCTATTATGTAAAAGCTTCGGGGGTCGAAGTAAAAAAAAAGTAAAAAAATTTTAGTTTGTGAATATAGAAAATTAGTAACGAAATGGCAACTAGACTTGATTATTTGAACAAGTTAATATCATTGCTCATCTGCACTCACTGACGTAGATATACAACTGACCCCTACTGCATTCTCTGTATTATTGATTATTTCTATCTTATAAGGTAAATAAATTTAAACATATATTCAAAATTAAGGGTATAGTTCTTTCCTTTTTTACGCGGATGTCATCCTTTTTCGCCCAGCTGATGCATGTGCGTGTTGAGGCGATTACGTCGTATCAGCGAAAACAACAACCTCTCTATTTAGCGGTCTTTTCTTTGATTTTACTCTAGTTGAACGTAAAATGAACTATGTATTTATGAATATGATTTCTTTTTACAAACACATTTTAGAACAGTTAATAGGACAATGCCAGATAAAACAGACAAGACAAAAGTTAAAAGAAAAAAACATATACGACCCATTTCAAATTTTGGGACTTATTACAACCTGCTCTAGTTTTCGCAAAAAGGATCTTGAGAGATAAGCATTCAACAATATGTATGTGATTAAAATTATACCTATCAAATAAGAATTCTAATTTGAACTTCCAAGCCCGGTATATAATACATAATGAAAGCATTCTTCGATATGGCCGATACCGGCGTCTTGCTTTTGCTATAGCTTCAATGTTTGCATTTTAAAATAGCAGTTTTCTAAATATGTACGTCACGGTAAACAATCATTCTTTCAAATATGTACGCTCTTGTTATCTAATTATATGTAAGGTACCGAAACTTAATTAAAACATCTTAAAGGCTCGATCTTAAGACAGAGATATGTACCTGCATATATCGGTTTCAATAAATAAAATAGAAAATGTATAATGTGTACGAGTATTGATATTTAGGTACTAGTAAATACATATAATACGAAACGCAAGAGATATAGTATCTATATATTAAATATAACTTACCTGGACCAGAGAAATTATTGCGCCACTTTTCAACGTTTATCAGACCGTATGCTTTTGCGTTGTGTCTAATGGTCTAATAGGCTGGAAGTGGGAAGGGTGCTTGCAAAATCACATGTCGAATGTATAGGAGGGAATGAATTTGATTGGCTAAAGCATCGCTAATCCTTTTTGTCTAGGAAAATAGTAAATTTTCACATTGAACCAAGCTGTTGACACTACGAAATAGTAACATTTGGCCGTGAAAAGACGAGTGCAAAAATTGTCTTCAGATTTTTGTAAAAATCAACACGAAAACATCTGACTAGGTATAAATTGACGCCAACACCGGCAAAATTTTTTACTGTGTATTGACGTTGGTATGCGACTATTGACCAAACATGCAAATAATTGTTGAACTCTGGCGAATTGGAGAATAATTTTCACTTCAGCCTGTTGATTTATATACTGCGGCTGATATTCTAGTCTGGTAAACATGTACACATAATCTTTCTTACATACAATTAGTCCAACTTTTTTTAAATTTAATTTGTCACACAAGATTAAACAAAATTTTTCTTTTTTTTAAATTTCGTACAAGTGCCACTTTTTTTTTCTTTTAAAGATTATAATTATAAACAAATACTTACAATTAACAAACAATTACTATAAGGAAATACGAATCATTATGCAAATTCGAACATATTGTTATTGTTTTACTGTGTTTGTTGACCATTTGAGAAAGTTTTGATTTTCAAGCTTCCTAATGTTTCCTAATGAGGAAATCGCAACTTTACTGTTATCTAATTATGCTGCATGACATGGAAATTGTAACACCAAGAAGGGGTGCGAATTTTTTTACCAAACTAGGCAGAAACGTATAACTATTCAAAGGGAATAATTGATTACAATTTTGTTGCGATAGATTAAGTGGTCATGGCATACCTGACACCTTATGCAGTTTTTTCTTGGATATAAATGTTAGGTGTATTGCTCTCGAGTTTTGATTCAATTTTCATCGTTTTCTCTAGTCATGCTTTTGTTTAATGTGTTTTGAGGGTTTGATTATGCTTAGAGTGCGGCAACGTGGAAATTACCGCCACTTAAACGAATTCAACAGAGGTTGAATTGTTGGCTTGCGCGAATGTGATTTTCCGTTCAAGGAAATTGCAAATCGCAACAGGAACCAATCCACCATAATGCGCTGTTATCAGACTGGGGAGGGCCAGGAAAGTCGTCGAAGAGGAACCGGGGGCCGAAGAAGAATTAATGAGGCGAACCATCGCCACCTTCACCTAATGGCACTAAGAAACCGATTCTCCAGTACCAGGTCAATTGCTGATTTATGGTTAGCTAATGAAGGTCGTCCTGTGATCCTTCAAGCCGTTTATTGCCGAATCAGGGTTTTTAGCTTGCAATCTTATCGACCACATCTTATGTTATCACTTAAGGCTCAGCACCGACAGTAACGTTTAGATTAGTGTAGGTTGCGAATGCAGGGGAGCGTGGAGTGACATGGGGTGGTGTTCAGTGACGAATCTCGATTTTTTATAGGAATGCATGATGGCCGCATGAGGGTCGGATGAAGACGTAGGGAATGTCGCAATAGTCAATTTTTTGTTGAAAGGCGTGTGCACCTAGCCGTGAGAGTTAAGGAATGGGACGCTATAGCATATGGGAGCGTTACGTTGAGGAGGTGGTGGAACCCCCTATTCTTCTATATCTTCGGCAGCTCGGAGATCCACTTTTCCAGCAAGATAATGCCTGTCCCCACGTAGTGAGAATGAATAGTTACGCGTTTCTTCCAAATTGCTGGTGTTGCAATTTCCATGCCATGCAGTATATAATGTTTATTGCTTATACACCGTGGCGATCGGACATATCTCGGTAACTTTGTAAATGAGGTAACGAAAACATCTTTAAAAAGATTTTTAATATTCTAAAGTTGCTGCAAGATGGTGTAATTTGTTATTTAACTTTTATTATTTTTTTAAAAGTAATTTTGTATTATTTAAGAGGACGAACAAGAAACATAAAAGACGCCGCTGATAATTATTTACAAGTTTGGTTCATGACACTTTGTGACTCCGCTTATTATAAAGTGAGACAGAAGATTTTCAAAAACTTGGGCTTATTGTGAAAAGATTATTAGATAGGTTAAGAAGGTAAATAGTAGTGTTTGCGTAGTTGTTTTAAATGGAAACCAGATGACGTTGTGTTAATACCAGTTTGGCTCATTTATGCGATTTTTTCGAAAAATTAAAATGGAATGGTATAACTATAATCAGTCCAGAAAATGAGAATGCAATGACCGATTAACCTATCCAAACCGCAAGTTGATATCTTTTGTCGTTTAAAATATATTTCAATTTATGTAAACTTTTGCCTCACCCTCAGCAAGTTTTTCTACCGCAAAAGGTTGTAGTACGACGTATTTGCGATAAAGGTGCTAATGGGCCGGGCCGGCCTGTCTTCTCCCAGCCGGGCTGGGGCGGGCCTATAAAAAATCTCCTAATACCCACCTCTAACTAGGGGAACTCATTTTACCGTCTCATGCAAATCCTATTTCCGAGTACCATATTTCACTACTGCCTTGCATATACGTATGTATATACTTGAAGCATGTTGCTGCATCTTCAAAATTAAAGACAACATTTCAACAGGTTCTACCTTCCATAATTATAACACCCCAGGCAAAGATAACTTACACACGCCGCGATGCAAATACTTTTTGGAGTTCAGAATTTAGGAATGAAATTGTTTCATCAGTTACCTCCTCTTACAAAAGAATTCTATGTATATATAAAATTTAGACTCCATTTAAAATTATATGTATCTATCACTAAATGTTTTTTATTGTGGACTTTATACTAATTATTTTCTTTTCGTTTCTTTCTATATTGATTTTAATTTGCTATTTTATTTTTATTTATTAGCATTGTTATATATTTTTTGTTTTGTTGTAATATTTAGCGTATTATACGCACATTGTGTCAATAAAGTACTTATTATTTCCTATATATTTTTTTTATGTTGTCGAATGAAACTATGTAAATGTAAATACTAGCAGTGTAAATTACAAAAAGCATCACAACAGCCAACATTTTTCTTAGCTTAAAAAGTTTACACGGTTGCATTTACACAGTTACATTTCCACTAAAATGTTTGCGCTCGCGTCTACCTTCTGACTTTCTATGTTGTGCAAAGTCCCGACGTTTTCACGGCAGTTGCACTCGAATGCTCGAAAAATAGCTTACGGCACATAATTTGAGTTGTTTGATATACTGGTTCTCTCGAAAAACGTTCGTAACGCAGTGGTTCCGTGGAAACGGTTCTGTCTCGAAACGAAAGGGCAACTTTCTCTACCGGATTCCGGAGCTTAACGAACCATGCCTTTTTATTTTTGAATTTTTCTCATGCACTACCATATTTATAAATTGAATTCTTCATAGGTATATAGTTTAAACAAACAAAGCTACATTCACAACCTTAAAATTAGTAGCTATAATTAAGAGTTACAATTAGTGCTTAAATTATAACATTGGTGTTTAAATTCGTCCGTTCACAACGTTTGAAATTAATAATCATTAATATTAATGATCTTAATTTTGACAGAAATGGAGAAATTTGTAAACTCCAAAATTCTACGTACAATTAGTAGGTATACGAGTTGACGGATGCGTTGTTTTGGAATTGCACGAATGTGGTCCAGCAACATGTTTGGTAATATGATCTTTGGGGAATGTTAAAACTATGTTGAAACGTACTACGTAACGATAAAGTTTGAGGTTAGGTCGGTTAGGTTAGATTTATATTTGGACAGTTTGAATATGCCAATCGTTTTCATGTGCCTCCTAACCCAGTCGATAATATAGCGACTCTACATTATCGAATTAATTATAGTCATCGTCATCAGTGTAGTTAATAGAGGACGCCACGAAAAATACAGATTAATTGAAATTAGTGCGTGCTGAATGAGCGATCAAAAATCGTAAATTACTGCATTAATTAGCTTGCTTAATTGTAAGTATAAGTTGGAGGTTGCGAATGTAGCTTGATGTGGAAAGTAAAAGTACCATCATTTTCATAAAAATCCGGGACAACTCTTATAAGCTCATTTTAACGTTTTTTTATTCTTGTGACAATGACTTGTCCATTTACGGTTGACACTGACAGACAATTTGACATATTTTTTCATAGTTTACAAAAGACCTGTTTATAATGGGTAATGTCCATAGTAGTATCCCTTGTCCCAGATTTTTATGAAAGCGATGGTACGTAAAAACATATCTTTCAGTACTAGGTAATATCTTACTCGTCAAAATAAATGAATGAATGCAACGGTATTTTAAATAACTTGAGCATGATTGAAAGAGTTATGAAATCGGTTATATTTCAAGAGAGTACAAGGTGAGTTAACGATTTGGCAAAGACCATTTTTTACCCAAACAAAGGACAAAATTAAAATTTGACTTATGTAGACGTATGTGGTGATTATTAATCCATAACCTAAAAATATTTGTAACTTTGCAGTCTTCATGTCACATTTAGGTACCGGTAGCGTCCCTACTTTCCTATTTTTAACAAAAGTAACAAGTTTTTAAAATCACATCCTAGTTTACTTATTTAACAGCTGATTACATAAAAAAAGCTAATACTTTATTACACAACAATTTGGTTTATAAAACACTACCTCGTAATTCTACTGAAACCATACAAAGAACGTACAATGAAATCATCAATAAGCTTAACAATAAGGGTGAAATATCTGACGAATTTAAAAGACACTTATTATTTATAACTCTTGTTTTCCACAATTGTATTGCTTTCCTAAAATTAATAAACTAAATACACCTTTACGTCCCATTATTATCTCCATTAATTCAACGAGTTACGTCAACATTTCTATCCTAAAATATTGCTGCTCCATCTAAACATACAGTTGCAACATTTCAAATACCTTCCAGTTTGTTAACACTTTCAATCAATTTAAATTACCTGTCAACTATGTATTGAACCCGTTAGATGTTTCCTTGTTTACCAACATCTCCCTGGAACTGGTTGTATCCAATGTTTTCTAGGAGTAGAACCTGATAAGTAAGGTTCGATAAACGAGTGCAACGTCAGAGGCGTATCGCGCAAAGGTAGGTACGTGAGATACAGTATTATTAAAAAATAATATATTCTTACACTTTATTGACGTCTTGATGTCCACTGCGACAAAATACTACTGCCCCAAGACGTCAATAAAAGGTAAGAATATATTATTTTTTAATAATACTGTATCTCACGTACCTACTTTTGCACGATACGCCTCTGACGTTGCACTCGTTTGTCGAACCTTACTGAAAAGTAATTTTACAGGGTTGTCGAAAGATTCCTCTTTGACACTTGTTAAATTTGTCTTCAACAATTTATATTTTTCCATTGATAATAAATTTTACTTATAATTTTTTAGTATACCGGTGGGTTCTCTCATCAGTTCCATTTTAACTCAAATAGCTCTTGATGACTTGTTAGACAATGTAATTTCTCTTCTTCCTTTCCATTTATTTACAAATACATTTGTTAAGATAGTAAACAACACTACAAATTTACTACATCTTTATTTAATACTGTGTAACAACATTGATGAAGCAATTTGTGCTGTCCCAAGTGACATGACAGATTTAACTTTAAATTCTTTCAATGCTCTTAATCCTAAGAACTAAAAACTAAACACAGTCACAGCAATGAAAAATAGAATCAATCGTGTTTCAGATCAACACTTTCCACATGAAAATTTGGTTAAACTGTGTGGTATTTTTACTTACTAAAATTGATTTACTTAATAAATTAATTTCTTTGATGGTCCAGCAGATGATGTAGTCACTGAGATTAAATATAGACACCATCCATTAACAACTTAACTTCTAAAATTATTAAATTTTTGAAACCATTCACTGATATTAAAATTGCGCAATATAATTCATAGAAATTAAGCACTTATTTGCGCAAATCAAGGACTAAATTTCTTTTTTATTGAAGAGTATTTCTGTTTATAAAGTGTCATGTTTGGGTTGTGGTAGCAGTTATATTGGTCAAACTTGTCAATGACTAAAACATCGAATTAACCAACATGAGAGTGATTGCCGTAGGAGTATGAGAGCTTGGGCTTCAGCTAAGCACAGCCTAGAAACTGGCTACTTGTTTGATTATGACGATATTGGAATTTTAGATATTCGAAATATTTATAAAAGCCGTTTTTTTTCCGGAGATGTTTCACATTAATGTCATAATAGATACAGTCAACTTTAAAACAAATACAGATCAATTAATTAATATTTATTGTAATATTTTGAAATTTCATAAATAGTAATTTTGTTTGAAACCAATCTGTATTTTTCCAGTTCTTATTTTCAGCTTGTACACGTATAGGTAAATTTTTTTTTGTTTAATGTAATGTTTTTTGTTGGTTGGCTTCTAATATATTTTTAATTCCTTTTACATTACTTTCAGTCTGGACACAGTTTTCGTTTTGCGTATTTTAAAATGTAATTTCATTTACTTTAAAACCTTGTTTATTTTATTTGTTTTTCAATGTTCGATTATTTACAATTTTTCGCTAGCGCTTTGCAACCAGCCAAACAACGTGGCTAGTGAATGAAAATGTCTCGGGTAACGAAAATTGAGTACCGCGCGGTCATTAAATTTGTCAAAAGAAGGGCATACGCCTAATCACAAGAAACAACGTTTAAACGACGTTTGTGATGATTTACCTCCTCCATTTGGGGCAAGAATCTCTCGAAGATGAGCGGCCATTTGAACTGATAATGCCTCAAAACATGTCAATTATTGCAGAAACGGCATTAGCAGATCGCTGTTTGAAAGTGAAGGATTAGCAGTGATGTCTAACATTTCTGAAACAAGTATTCGACGAATTCTACATAACCATTTGGGTATGAATAAGATTAGTGCGAGATGGGTACCGCATCTCCTTTCTGCTCTCCAACGTGAACGTCGGGTCTAGTGTACGCGCACGTTTTTAAACATGCGTGAAGACGACTCGAAACCGATTTTGGAGTCCATTGTCATAGGAGGTGAAACAATGGCTCGGTATTATAGTTCTCTATCTAAAAAGAAATTGTTTTAAGGACGATAGTGAGTTGCAAGCAGCTATAATACAACATTTTGATCGAAAAACTTTAGATTATTTTTACAAGGGTGCAGAATTATTAATTGATCGTTGTAATAAATGTATTGAAGTTAGGGAAGATTATGTTTAAAAATAAAAATTGTTATATTTTACCAAGTTTACTTTTTCTATATCAGGCTGAGAATTTACGGCGCCTACTTCGTAGATCTAGATATTAAAAGGATTTGTTCCTACAGAGACTCTGTGGTGTAGTTGGTGGGGTACCTGTCCGGCAAAGTGGGGTCGTGGGTTCGAATCCTACCGGTGTCTTGAAATCCTATTTCATTAATTAAATTAAATTACGATGGTAAAATCAAGAAAAAACTGCTAGATTTATTTATAATAGTTTCAAGGTATGTGGTATTTTGGTTTCGAGTATAGGAGGAGAATTTGTATCATCTTATACAGGATGTTTCTTGAAAAACGTTGCAGGGCATAATTCTGTTATTTATTATGCGAAACGAATAAAGAAACGATGTAAACAGAGCCTACTATTAATTGTTTTCGATCTCAGATTTGACGTCTGCGGCAGCCAACTCTTCATAACGGTTTGATAAAACGACGTAATTACGCACAACAGCAACAAATTGACGCAGATCTTCTTAAAACCAATAATGTATTACTTTCTTGCCACTGTTTTAATCATTTTTGCATAATTTCGTCATAAATAGGTTGAGCGAATTCGTAAAATGGAGAAAATTTACGAAATTAATTATTTGTTGAAATTAATAATTATGCATTGAATAGATATGCAAAGATTTTTAAGAGCTGTGAGGTTGCATTAAATAGACATTCTTCGTAATAAATAAAATATACTGAACTAGAAATCTCAAATAATTAAAAAAAGAAAAATTATTTGAAACTTCTAGTTCAGTATATTTTATTTATTACGTTATGGAGTTTCAACAAGTACCTCCCAGATCAATTAATTACTAGGCATTCTTCGATTGGAAATCGATAAGTACATGCTAAAATGTAAACTAAATATAAAATAATAGATCCCTAGTAAAGAAATCTTATACTTTTCTAATGAATTAATTAATCCGGAGCTTTGAGAAATTGGATCATATAGAACTAATAAACAAAATTATGATTTTCGTTCTTTGGGGAATTGTTTAAAGTATTTTCTCGTTTTTTATCCTTCACAAGTTCTTCCATTTCTCCTAAAAATTATTGTTGATGCAGAGAATACGATATTCATCACAGAATTGCAAATACTAATTGCAGTTTGTATTAATTAAAATAAAATTAGCTTTTCTTCAATTTCCAACAACCATTAATTGAATTTAATTATATTGGTAAAATGATATTTTGAGGGTAAATGGTATCTGTTTTGATTTCGAGTGTATTAAGAGAGTTTGTATCGTCCTATAAAGGATGTTTCTTGAGAAACGCTGCAAGGCATAATTCTGTTATTTATTATGCGAAACGATTGAACAAACAGTGTAAACAGAGCCTACTGTTAATTTTTTTTTTTCGATATCAAATTTGACGTCTGCGACAGCTAACTTTTACAGATGTCTTTTCTAAATTCAATGATGCCTGAAGGTTCAATTTAAAGAAATATTTATTAGAAGAATTTAGAAAACAATAATATTTCCAATAATATATCGCAACAACGTATCTCTTTATTTATTTTTGAGAAAAGTTTTTTGTTTTAACAACATCGCGATTTTTATTACATTCATATTTGTAGCACCGTTAAATTAAGTAGTTATACTACTAAACGAGAAACTGCACTGTCGTGCGTTTCAAAATTTAACGATGCAACCAATGTTGGTGACACATATCTATCTATTGATTTCAGAAATCAAAAAATCTTTATTTAAAACAAGAAAGCGTTTTTTTATTCACTTAGGTTGCGTCAGTTCTCAACAGGGAAAAGCTATAGTTTTTGGATACCAATATAGTTTGAATTGTCATACTAAGTAGAACACGGTAACCTTGGATAGCCCATGTTGCCTAGGCAATTGTCACAACCTGTCATTCTAATTTAATTTATGATTTAAGTTTTAATCTCTGTCGGTGCAACAGTCGATTGGGGTTATACCGCAGTTAGGTTGAGGATACACGAGGTGTGGCAATTAAATAACCGGACTGCTGCTACAAAACACTTTATTGATCACCAATTACATTACAAAGTTTATCCCCTTCAATGTACTCTCCTTGCCGATCCCTACAACGCTCCGTACGAATTTTCCACTGTCGAAAGCAGTGCTGGAAATCCGTTTCTGTCAGCTTGTTGAGAACCTCCGTCGCATTCGCTTTCACCGCTTCCACACTGTCAAATTTTGACCCCTTAAGCTCCGATTTTACCTTAGGAAATAAAAAAAAGTCACAGGGGGCCAGGTCGGGCGAGTACGGTGGGTGGTCCAACACGGTGATGCCGGATTTCGCAAAGAACGCCTTCACAGACATGGCGGAATGAGCTGGACCATTGTCTTGGTGGAGCATCCAGGATTTGCTCTTCCACAAATCGGGTCTTCGTCCTCTCACTCGTTCACGAAGGGTAGTTAGAACCTCGTGTTTCACAAGAAACTTGAGGTTAACTGCTTGCTCGATATGAACACTTTGCATTTTTCCGACGCGACGCTAGTGTAAGGACTGGAACGGACGATTGCTACAGCGAGACTGAGCGACGTACAACCGTGCCATTCGAGCTCAGGTTGGGGGAAGCATCTGCAAGCACAGATATGTTCAAACCTGCCGTGGCGTGCTCGCTGTTTGCCGATAGTAGTACCAGTCCGGTTATTTAATTGCCACACCTCGTATGACGTCACCTATTGTACATACAATTTTGACAGAAAACTGACTGCAAGTGTTGCATCGTCACATTTTGCACATTTAGCGTTAGCAACTGTTGTACACGGCACCCAGAGTAGGACATTGCTTTTTTTTCAATTTCTTAATAACTAACATAATTTGAATTTAAATCTATAAATAATTCTTTTAATTTTTACTTCGTTTCAAAAAAATATATTATCAAAATAAATAATGAACGATTCTTAGCTGTTCTTGCAATAATTTTGAGTCAGTTTTCTTAGTAGTAGCAGCTTCCTTTATCAAGTAAATTATCAAATAAAATTAAAATGCAATTTTTACGTTTCAACAAATTTAATGTTTTCAGAAATTAAAAATATTTTCTTTTTTCCTATTTTTTTTTTGTTATATTAATAAAATTATACTAATTTTATGT
This sequence comes from Dynastes maya, assembly GCA_029619315.2. NCBI lineage: Eukaryota > Metazoa > Arthropoda > Insecta > Coleoptera > Scarabaeidae > Dynastes > Dynastes maya. Next base: position 31,913,188 of record JAROYE020000006.1, on the reverse strand, counting down.
ACTGTTTTAATTAATCTTTATTTTGAAATACTACATTGCGAAAATATATTTTGAAGTTTTTTAATTTAAATTTAGTCTTTTTAAGCAAAATAAAAACCGAAAATATGAAAAAAGGCCAATTTTTAATTTCTGAAGAAGGCAATAAACCTGTTGTCGAAACGTAAAAATTGCGTTTTAATGTTATTTATTTTATAAATGAAGCCGAATACGAATTACCAAGAAAACTAATACAAAGTAACAATTTAAAATATTATGCAAATTATAGTTATTTTTTAGAGCATTGGAAAAACTATTTTTCGTAAATAATTCAAAAACAGTTTATTATAGGTATAGATAATTCTATACGAAATGACCATAGAGTCTCCAGTAGAAACCAAATATGTGTTGTTCCATTCAAAAGAACAACTTTGATATATAACATTTTTTTTGTTTCACCCTGTATTTGTAAAAATAGATTATGCGACTAACGCATAACCATGATTTTTATGTATGAAGTTTTTTCTTATTACCAGTAGTAAAGGTGATGCACAAGAATTTCGCTCCCCATACCTTGTACATTAAGAATTAGCCTAGATATCCATAAGCTATTAACGAACAGAGAAAAGGAAACAGTAGCTTTTTGTCTCCCTAAAACAACGCCGATACAATTGACGTATAGCAACATATGCGACAATATTTTATTTATAGGAATGTTCAATTAAGTACTAATGTTCTATACAGCGCTCAACGTATAAGTGATATCGTATGATTTATTGTTGTATAGTTAGATAAATGGATATATGTCGTTGTATATTTAATTTCTATTTTCTAAATTTATTAGTAGACTTATTGTGGAGGCCAATTACAACTATTTATTGGTTAAAATATTGCCATATCGTGACTCAAACGTACCTAAAAACATGTTTCGGTATTATTTATATACTACGAATATTGCTTACAGATTCATTTTTGATATAACGAAGAACATGAAAGAGCTTTTCTAGTATTACTTACTACATTAAAGCATATGGTATGAATCACATAAATTTATTTTATATACAATTTTGCGCACTTATCCTATATACTATACATTTCAGAAATCAATTTTCGAATTTTCCAAGGTAAACATGTGTTGAAAAAAATATAAATGCTATACATACATTGGAAATTGTTCGCTCATTAAATTCTACAGTATCGTACAAATTACACAAACACACTTTCCATTATCCTTGCCATTAGTTTCACTTGAAACAGCTGATGCTTCTGTATACGGGGGTGGCGGAGTTGTGTTGGTTTCTTCGCCCATTTTCTACTTGTTTTGGTTAATTTATTACTACGAAGTTCGAACCTTTAATTACTTTATGTTCACTTTTATTGATCAAACAAAGATTTTTCGAATTGTATGGAACCTCTAGTCAGCTTATCTTTTTACGAAATGACTGGTAACCAGAAATATCTCATTTAGTTATCTATATGTATCTACACCGTTTTGATTGTCGATTATCTTTGGTAATGCTTATCTTGTTTATTAATAAATGAATGTAGTTATAGCAGAAGTTAAAATTGTAACGTATTGGATATTATGTTAACGTAAGGTTGGAGGATATTGTTACACTTTTCATACAATTTACTTAAATAAACAATGTCAAGCTGATGTGCAATTGATTTACTGAATGAGAGTAGTAGTAAATGTTTACCATAACTTTCGTTAATTGTGTTGATGAAAGCTTCGTCGACAGCTACATGTTTAAGCTCTTAAACAACAGGTACTTACTTTAGAGAACTGAATAATACTATAGAAGCTAAATAGATGTCTTACAATTTTCTTAATTAAACAAAAGTTTTGAAAATTTTAAAATTACAAAAATATGCAGTCATCCACTTTCGCCCATTTATTTATTTAGAGTTCCGCAACCTGTTCAAATTACGTGCAATGATATCATAGATATGTACCTACATTGAGAAATTTGCTTTTAAAATTTGTAACAAAGATAATTTGTGAACTCTTGTCACACATTTGTCATTGGCCATTTCAGTAAATTTTCCGACTTGCAGGGTGCTTAATAAACATATTGCAAAATTTCAAGTACTGATTTTTTTGAGTTATTTTATAAAAAAAAATATATCTTTTTCAAAAGTCGCTGCGTTTCGAAAATGTAGGGATATAAAGATTTTTAAGGAACACAATATCTTATTACATGAATATTCCATGCAAAGTGTTAATTTACAAGAACTGCTGGAAATGATTACCACCTACCAGTACGTATGAATCCAATTCTCTCTTCATTGATTCATGGACCTTTTTGAAAACATCAGGAGTGTTTCTTACTACATTACATCCATCGACCACCCAATTCAAATAGTCCCAATGGTATACCTTCTAGTGACTCATGTAACATGTAAGCCTTCCGGTAAGTATTCCTGGTAGACACAAACGTTCAATGAAAACTGGTGTTATAATAGTAATAATAATGTTGAAAACGTGGGTTCTCTTCGACCCATATTTGATTATTTTGGAAATTCATTACTGCGTTTTCTGAGAAATTTCACTCATCGGGAAACAGAGTTAGCATTAGTAAGGACTTGAGCTAATCTCTGCAGAAGTCATTGACAAAATGCAATGTGTGGGTAAAGAATCGACAGGAAGATGTGCTTGAACGTGGTATGGGTAAAACTTTGCTGCCTTAAAATTTTCCACTTACTTTGAAAGCATTTGCAATTTTTCTAAGAGAAGTGCGTCTTCCTCTTCCATGATAAGTACATTTTCTTCCATTTCAAGCAATAATTATCTAGACATTCCATTATTAACCGCTTATTATTGTGTGGATAACGATGCAGTTCCTCACTTGAACGTAAATACATAACATTCGCTAGCTGGTGGTACTCATTTTCAGCACTTGTTGCAAACTAATAATAACTAACTAACAAGCTTTACATAATAATAATAATCCATGCCATCGCATGCCCCAGCAGCTTTCGCGCGGGCATCGGCTGGCCATGAGTTATTACTATACCTGCGCTTTCAACGTTTGCCAAATTTGGAAAAAGGAAAACCATAAAAACTGAGAGTTGCGAGCCCGGGGTTCGAACCTAGTTGATTGATTGATTGATTGATTTTCTACCAGAGCAGGGCTGGTCTTTATATCCCTAACACTGAAGCTTAATAGCTTATTGTATTATTCCTGCTTCGGTTTTGTTTTACTTAAACAGGTTAGTTCCCGCAATCAGGTTTAACAACCTATGTAGTAAATTTTTCTCCATTGGTAGTTCAATTGTGCTTCGCATAGCGAATCTGCGTTGAGCTAACGCTGCACATTCGAAAATAATGTGAGAGGCTGTTTCCTCCTCCTCATTGCAATACGCAGTGAGTACGTTTCGATATTCCAACCACTCATTGGTTTTTTTCGCTCTGTTGAATAACTTGCGTGTTCGTTGCCTCAGTAGTGACAATTCCTCATTCGACCAGCTGACTGCTCTGGAAGAGTTTCGTTTTGACTGAGGACAGCTTATAGTATATGAGGTTATTATGGCCTGTTGTAGTTGTTCTGAGGCCGCCTCTATATCAAGTTCATTTTTAATGTCTGGTTTGACCTGTTTGATGTTATTACTCAGCTCCTCTTTGTACCTTACCCAGTTGGTCCTTCGCGGATTCCTATACATCTCCACTGTTTTATCAACATCAGCGATTTCCAGGATGATGTACCTGTGATCTGAGTGAGATGGTTCCTCAGACACATACCACTTAGTAACCTGAGTACTAATGTACAGGGAGCTTAGAGTTATATCAATTACCTGTTTCCTTCTCTGTGTTACAAAAGTTGGTTCACTACCCCTATTCAAAATCACTAGATTTCTAGAGACAATGTATTCCAATAGTGACTCACCTCTGTTATTGGTGTCGGTACTCCCCCACGCAGTATGGTTCTTTGCTACGGAATTTCAACCTTATGGCTGCTAAATCTCTAGAACAGAAGTTAAGCAGCGCTAATGATTGGAGGTCTTTCTTGACGTAAATGCAAGATCTTACTCTGCCAGAGCGTAAATCGTGTATTACGTTACCTTTGGCTTCACCAAGGCCTGCTACTCGGCCCCCGACTAACCAGGGTTCTTGTATTAGGGCCACGTCGATACTGCCCGAAGCTAGCAGCTTGCACAGGGAAGCGGAGGCTGCCCTACTATGTTGAAGGTTTATCTGTATTACCTTCAACATTTTCAGGCAATTCCTTTCTCCCCACAATCTTGAAGGCGAGCTGGTTTAATCCAAAATAAGGCTTGAGGCCCATACCCTTCAGCACCTTCAAGGATTCCTCGTCGATGTTAATGACCAAGGTTATTCCTTTCGGATCTGCCTTGCTTGACACGACGCGCCAGTCTTTCGTTGTCAGCCCTTCGTTCTGGGTTTCGAGGAGTTGGAAACTCCGGGGTTCGAACCTAGTACCCCGAGACTGATAATCGAATGCGCTAGACAGTGCGTTCCCTTCCATGTAATTAGTCATAAATATGCTGTGTTTCTTGAAAATGTTGTAACTCCTGTATCTTCGAAAGGAAGCCACTTTTGGAAAATGATCAAAGAGATTGGTCCGTAGGCTTCTGCGGTCGTCAACAATACTATACTCTTGATTTCCGGGTTGGAACCGCGTCGTGATTCTCTTCAGGAACAACATAAAAACCATCTTCAAACCCAATTTCAAGCTCTCAGACTACTTTCCCATCAAAGACCGCAATCATTTGGAAGTCCCTGATGTCTACCAGATTCCATGTTCGTGCGGTAGTGTGTACATCGGCGAAGCAAAGCGATCAGTCAGCACCCGTGTTACTGAGCACGAGCGTTGTACGCGGTTGTTGCGTGTAGCCGGGTTCGCACTGGCTGAGCATAGACTGGAAACTGGCCACCAAATCCAATTTAACTCTACCCGCATCTTATCTCGCAATTCTCTTTAAAAAATCATTAAATCGGTGATTTTCCAACAGAACAAACTATTTTTTTATTACAGCATCCTTCCAACTTATTTGCGTGTGTAGTCTTAATTTGAAATACACATTTCTGTACTTATATATTTATTTGATATACATAAGATATGTTAACAACAACGTCGATTCTTGAAAAAATATAAAATTATAATACGTATCTTATTGCAATAATATATTTGTAACATAACACTATATATACACAACAATTGCTATTGCAATAGTAACTTACATAGTGGATAGATATACACAAACAAGCATTCTGTACTTTGTTATATATATAGTCTACATTAGCACCAATAAAGTAAATGGTTGACTTCGTTTAGAATACCTTAAAGTATCGTACAAATGACGCAGACACATCCTTGTTCAGCTTTTGGCTGTTCTCCAGACGGTTCCCCTTCCTTAGCCGGATTCTCTGAGTACGGTGGTGGTAAACTTCTTCTATTATCTTCTTTAGGCATGGTGTACTTATGTTATCGGTATGAACGGGTTAACTGATTATTTGAAATTTAAATGATGTTCAAGATTGCTTGATAAAAAAATGTAAACTGTTTCGGTGTAAAGAAATATTAAGTGAAATTGAAAAATTATCTTATCTGATTTGTAGCCTTATTACAATCTGTTCGGCGATTTATCCCAATCCATTACAACACACGAATAAATCGTTTTTGTTCATCTGTTATCACCAGATTTAGTTATCTCATCAAGTTTAATTTTTTTTATTAAAATTTGCGTTACGCATTTTGTTTTATCATCATTAGATACTATCAACTGATTTGTATAATGCAGAATCATCACACATTACAATTAAAAATAAAGTAACAACTGACGTTTTTAACATTAACTTTACCTATAATATTACTTATGAATTAACATGTTATTTAGAATATCAATGCCTCTGACGTCTTATTTTATACTAGGAATATACTTTCGGCTGAAACTTAATAAATAAATCCGGTTAGAATTTGTGTCAGCGTGCTTTAGTACACGCAGAGAAACCTTTACTTGTGTCAAAGCTATCCGCCTTAATTCAAAACAATTACTGTTTTAATTATCCGCAATACAATAATTGTTGTAAATCAAAAGAAATATTTTCTTAGCGTTTCTTTCCCCGTTTAAGAGAAGTATATACTTGAAACGAAATAATTGTATTTCTTTGTTTAAGACATTTGTTAACTTGATTCAAGAAAATCTTGCAGAAAATTTGAAGAAAGTTATCCTTAGTATAAGTAAATGGCCATCATAACACAAAACAATATTTTCTTAAGGATAGTAAATAGTTTTCTTAATTCCAGAAAGCGTTTAGGTATTGTTCACAAATCAATAGTCTCATTTTCTTAAAAGCATTTTTTATTTAGAATTCTTGAAATGCACATTATTTATATGTACATTATTAATTGCGCTTATCTTGTTTAAAACAGTACGATATATCCGTACATAATACAGTAAATTATTTACATTGCTTGTGATTCTAAAAAGGCTAAAGTGGAGGTTATTTACAGAATAATGTTCAAGCAAAAGTAAACTTAATGTAGAAATATACATGAAAAAAGTGTTTAGAAACAATAACCAAAATAATGCTAATAAATAGCGCTCCTGGTATTGATGGAATCACTACTAAGAGAGAAGCATTAAAGCTTCTTGTTCCTGGCGACATTGCTCTTATATCTCTTAGTTTATGCCACTAATCCTCAAAAACAGCAACGGAAATCTTTCCTGGCGCCACTTAGTGCCAGTAGTTATAGCCATGCCGTCCTAGACAATAGCGACGGAACCATAATATAGATACCGTACTTACCCATACAATGGTATATACCTTTAACTTACACGTTTTATAAGCATTTTCAAAAGATACCGGTTAATGTAATATTGTTTTTTTTTTATTACTATCTACCACGTATACTAATTTAGCTATAGTTTTACTTAAATATATAATAAATAATAATAATAAAAAAACGGATAAATAAACCTAAATATTATATATAAATCAGCACTACAGGCCTTAGAGGCCTCTTCTTTACTATTTGCTTCCATTTTTTTCGGCCCTTTGCTATTTCTTCCCAATTATTTACACCTATCTCCCTTATATCAGCTTTCACTTCTTTGAGCCAGTTTTCTTTTGGCCTTCCTCTTCTCTTTTTCGATCCTTCTTCTTCATATAACACTTTCCTAGCAACTCTTTTCTCCGGCATTCGAGTAATGTGCCCTAACCACCTCATTCTTTGTGCTCGAACTTTTTGTGTTATTCTTGGTTTTTTGTACAAATCCATTACTTATATGTTTGTGCGTCTTCTCCATTCGTCTTCCGTTGTTCTTACGCCTCCCAATATTTTTCTAAAAATTGTCCTTTCCCAAATTTCCAGTTTTTGTTCGTCTTTTCTTGTCATTATCCAGCCTTCGCTTGCATGTAGGACAACCAGTCTGATGATAGTTTCGTAAGCTCTAAATTTGACGGCCCTCGATAGGTTTTTTGCTTTTGCTATTCTTAATAAAGACCCTGATGCTTTATTTCCTTTATAGATTCTCTTATCGATTTCGTTCTCTTCTTGGTTGTTAGCTGTTATTATTACTCCTAGATATTCGAACTGGCTAACTCTTTCAAAATCGCAAACCTTTCCCTCTGCACTAAATTTAACAAATTTATTAGTATCTGTTACGTCTACTCCCATTTCCATATATTTCGTTTTTTCTCTGTTCATCTGTAGCCCGAATTTGTTTGCCTCTTCTCCAAATTTCCAGGAATTCTTCTCGAGTTCTCTTTTGGATCTTGTTAATAGAACTAAGTCGTCTGCATACGCAACACTTTGTATTTTGTGATGGTAAATCGTACCTGTTGTTTGCATCTTAGTTTCTCTTATTATTAATTCCAGTACCAAGTTGAATAAGTTCGTCGAGAGCGGATCGCCTTGTTTTAATCCTCTTCCAACTCTGAATTGATCTGACCAACTGCCATCTATTAACCTAAATATTAACTCATTAATTATTAAACTACATAAAAATAATCCATATTTAATTATATTATTAAAGAAATAATTTAATTATATTGCAACCTTAAAAAAAAACTTTTTCATTAGTTCATTCACTTGCTCCTAATTTTAATCATTAACTTTAGCCTTTTTTTCCATTATTGTAATTTCTCTTTTATTGGAGTCCTTGTAGCTGGCCTGATGGTGTGTCTTTTAGCACGAAACCGGTCGATTAATTTCTCAATATAACTTTGTGAGATCTGGACCATTTATTCATTCCTACCTTTAATATGAATATTTTCTTGACTTAAAAGTAAGTGATTTACTTGGAAGGAGCGTTTCTCTGTCTTGGATTTTCTTGATTTTCTAACCCTAAGAGAATATTTATTTAATACAAATAAAATTTCAAGAAAATTATTTTCCTAAAAATTTTTATAGTTTTGAAATAAAAATATTTTCTTGAATAGAGACTGATTTTTGCAAGAATATCTATTTTCTTGATGCAAGAAACCATTTCTCTGCGTGTGGGAGGAACATTTGTCTATGATTTTCCCACATAAATTGTAACAAAAATAATAGATTCAGTTCAAAGTATGCGATAATCTCAATTTTTGTAGTTGAATCATCGTTAACTGATTCAACAAATCATTATGTTCCTATAGTCTGTACGGTTAATTTAGAAGTATTAATCTCCATTATATGCATAAACTTCGACATTATTAAGGCCAGGAATGTTCCTTCTCCAATAAAACTATATTTTCACATGGTTTTTTTGACTGTATTCACGTTGTACATTTAAAAATTATACTTCTACTAATTTTCTATTTCATTAGACAATTAATGAAATTAGATCTAATATATAAAATCCCGGAATCATTAGTCATATTATCAAATTAATAATCTTTCTGTGTAATTGTCGTAATTGTTTACAGATGAAAAATCATTCTTTATCGTAAATGTAATGACTAACTAGATAAAGACTGTAAATCAATAATTCTGAGCTAGAAGACTTTGATCAATGTTCATATATTCACCCACAGTTTGCATCAACAATTTTGAAGCCGCGTGTGGAACATTTAATAATCAGTTTGAACGGTGTTTGGAACTTCGATCTTTTAGCTGTGCTTTTAAAACAGGTTTTTCTTTTTAAGAATAGAGAGGTTTCGCAGTTTGCGGAATAAAGTTTCTGGGAAAAGCAGTACGTTCGCTTTACTTTTATTTATGAGAAACATTAAATACAGTAAGTTGTTTAGGTGGCATTTTAATATAACGAAAAATTACATGTTTACCCCACAAAGGAAAAATTTTTTGTCACAAAGTTATTATAATTTTTTTTACTGGAATACATTTTTATTTCCACCTTCATTATGAACACCTAAAATAAAAAGAGTTATTAATCTTTAATGGCGATTTTTTGCTGGAAAATCAAAATTTACTAAAAGTTCAAATATCTTAAAATCCACTTTGTACTAAGGTAAATGCGGTTAATATGGTTCCTAAAGACCTCCCCTATCGGCTGTTCCAAACTTTACATCGTTGTGCCAAACACCTTGTATAGAATGTTCTATTTAAAATAGCAAAGTTGACAGCTACTTCCGGCATAACTGGATGTCTTAGATAACTGAAGATATTTTAGTTCAATAGTACATGTAGACTTTGGTGTTTTACCAAGTTTTCAGAATTTTCCAATGTATACTTCATATATCGATCAATGCAGTTCCTCCTGGGACAGCCTATACATATATTACTACAAATAAAGGTCATTAGCTCATTAGTATTATTTGGCTTTTGTCTGATGTTGATGATTGCGAAGTACTAGATAGCCGCTACGATATTTTCTGAAAGGACCGAGATACCGTAGGGAAAACGATAGGTGGCGTTGTTTTATGTGGAACATCGAATGAACTGTATGCAGTTTCCCTGGATTTAGATGTGGAGATTACAAACCTCGTTCCAAGCATTGACTTTGTTATTACGAAATGTGCTTTGCCATCTTTAACTATCTATATTATTGTAATATACATACCACCTAATGTTACAAATGAGAATTTCGAGTTATTTTTTGATGTGCTCTCTTCAAAATTATTAAATAAGTTTATTATTATTTGCGGTGACTTTATCTGTTCTAAGTTTAATTCTGGCGAGAGAGTCACCGACTTTAAATGCACTATACTTGATAGCTTTACAAATACGCTAAATTTGCGCCAACATAACAATATCACCAATTGTAAAGGCAAACTACTGGACTTAATATTCACAAATTTTGATTGTTCTGTACTTGTTACACACAACAACGGCAGTTTTGTGCCAGAGGATGATTACCATCCAAGCTTAGATATTGTTATACATCTGTTACCCAGCACTAAGTAAAAAAAATTCCTTCCAGTAAGAACACTGTATACAATTTTTGCAGAGCTAAACTTTCGTAAATGGAAACAGTAACGCACAGATAGATATCGCCAAGAGTTCGTTAGGTTGCGTAAAGTCACTAAAATTAAATCTCAAGATGCATATAAGCAGTTTATGTCAAGCACTGAATCTAATATTGTGGCGGATCCGAAATAGTTTTGGCAGTATGTTCACTACAGAAGTGGCAATACCAGAATTCTCGCTACAATGAAGTATGGCCCAGAGACATTGGATAAACCTCAAGACGTTGTTGAGGCTTATGCAGATCTGTTCGCGCGCGTGTACCAGGCATCAGATATACCCAGCTCCCAATTCATGGAAAACATTCCCCTTACTTTCAGCATTCCTGAAATCTCAGCCGAGGAAGTTTTGTCCGCAATGAAGGAAATAAGAGCCAATACCACTGCCGGACATGATGGACTTCTTAATTTTTTTATTCGAGACTGCGCAACTGTCTTGTTTACACCATTAACATTCATATTTAACTTGAGTTGTAAAACCTCTACCTTTCCTGAGTTCTGGAAATTAAGTAAGGTAACCCCTGTTTTTAAACATAGTGACAAAAGTGATATATCCAATTATCGTCCCATTAGTCTTCTTTCCAACTGCTCGAAAGTATAACTGCAGGTAAACATTTTGTGGTGTATCAGTTTGCTGTGACTGTACGTTGATTTTCCAGCTTCATTGCTTTTACTAATCCGGTACTACGGAAGAAAATTGCGTACATAACTTTCTTGACAGCCCGTTGCCTTTTGGCCATTGTTAGTGTTGGTGCATCTTCGTGGATCCACACGCGGCTCTCCTGGCGGGTAGGAATATCGTAAAATGGGATGTAAGTTTCATCACCTGTAACTATTTTTGATAGAATGCGATGTCCACCATTATTTAACATTTCCAATGTTTCCCGAGCGATTCTTACTCACTCTGCATTTTGGAAATCGGTAAGCGTGTGTGGCACCCAACAAGTAACAATTTTTTTCATCCGAAGATGATCATGTAAAATTGAATTTACTGTTGCGGGTTCAACACCAAGAGTTGCCTCAATCACTTGATAGGTGGATCTTGGATCTTTGTCGATCATACGTCTCACACTCTCAATGTTTCCAGCGGTAACTGAAGAACAGGGCCTACCGGCACGTTCCTCATCACCAAGCGATATCCGTCCTCTTTTAAATTCGCTATACCAGCGAAACATAGTTGCACGTGAAGGACTTTCATCACCAAATACGAGTTGCAATCGTTCAAGACTTTGTTGTTCACTTAAACCGACCTTAAAATCGTAGTAAATCATTGCGCGTACATGTTCTCTTGACAAGTCCATGTTTCGATGACAAATCATCCCTACCACGTTTACTCATGACAGCAGCGACTCAACTGACAGTCAGAGTTTACTACTTAAGGATGGTGGTATTTAGAAATGCAGTGTTGCCAGCTCTAACTTCTCTACTTTTGTGGCATCTCAAAATATATAGCGTGTCCCTCGTATATTAACGATCTCCTATCCTGTCTTGATTGTGGAGTTCTCGCATACGCAGATGACTTAAAACTATTTTCTGGGATATCATCTACCGTTGACTCAGTAAAATTACAAACAAACCTGAACAGAATCCACTCTTGGTGTATTAACAATAAGGTTCGTCTCAATGTTACTAAATGTGCTGTTGTTATATAATTCAAAACCAAAAATCCTGTGCTTTTTGGTTACACGGTGGAGAACGTCGCCATACCAAGATTCACGCAGTTTAAAGACTTGGGTGTTGTATTTGATTCACAACTTCAATTTTCTGAGCACATAATTACTGTTTGCAATTCTGCCTCTCGATCGCTAGGTTTCTTATAAGAACATGTCGAGGGTTTTTGGATCCTCAAACTCTTAAAACCTTGTTTTTTAGCCTGGTGGTACCTGGATTGGAATATACTTCTGTTGCTTGGTATCCAATATACCTTTACCAACAACTTGCAATTGAGAGGACACAAAAGAGGTTCCTAAAATACTTAACTTACGACAGCCTATTGGAGCAACATAATATGCAAACTATAACTACTTCAGGCTTATTTCAGGCTAAAATAATTACTAATAAAATTGATGCCCCAAACATACTTGCGGTAGTTGGGTTTCTTGTACCTCAGTACAAAACTAGACAAACGGAAACGTTCTTTGTTCCCACAGCGAAGACTAATATTTTACTTAAAGCCCCAATAACGCACATGTCAAGGAATGCTAGTGAACTTTATGGTGATTTTTTTTCTTAATTATGTAATGGAACTCTGTGGCACTGAACTGGTTCAGTATCTTTTCTTCTTAATCAATGTCTTTATTTTTTTTTGCTATTAATGTTATGTTTGTTTTATAATAACTGGCGTTTGTGTATGTATACGTTGTATATTATGTCCAGAAGTGCTCTGCACCTTTATTATTATTATTATTATTATTATTATTATTATTATTATTATTATTATTATACGTAAATTGTATTAGACCCAATATACCTTGTAGTATTCAACAAGGTGTTACTAACGTCAATCGGCTATATATTTTCGGTGCTGTCACCCAAAGAAATAAATTGCATTTCTATTGTTACAACTTATACTTTTGTTTTGTCGCTTCCTACACTGCTACGTTTTTAGGTACATAGATCTTCCTCCATCTCGCGAAGCTAAAGTGTAATTTCTTTGGCGATTTGTCATTGTTTCTGAGCGTAAACGGACATATATCGCTCGTACATCATCTGGGAAGGCGAAAACGTTTTAGCACCGGAATCCCGTTTCCGGAAAAATCAATACAATACATCGAGGGTTTATTGCAGAGGAGAGCTTATAGCGTTAACGCGAAGGACGGTTATCAGAAAAGAAGGCAAGCGACACGATTCACACGACGATGTCATAAAAAATTCGCTATATTGCGAGGTATTATGCTATTAAGTCTTCCTAGGACGGCGTGGGTGGCCGGTAACCTGTCAGGAGTCTGCTATATTGGTCATTAAAATCTGAAAATGAATTGTGGGACCTTGATACTGCGGGAGCACATTCTTATTCTTCTACCGTTTGTCACGTACAATATACAATAAATGAGAATACAGTCTCCACTTCTTCCACCATACACTAAGGATTCTTTTTTAGATTTCTCACGTACAAGAATGATTCAGAAATGGAAGCAAGATGTTACTGATAATATTCGATGAGTAGGGGAAGGTCGTCTAGTATCGGACACGTAAGCCTTTTCGCAAATTGTGAGTTTGATAACGTAACAATAAAACCAAACTATTCGGCATTACAAACTTCAATATATCATACAAACACACTTAAAAGCAATTATTCATAGGAGAATAACTTCTAATAGTTTTTGGGATCCAAAAAACATCTTACATTTTGCTTGTATTGAAAATTGGAGGGTTGTATCGAACATGGTATAAAACATAGGAAATAAGTCATTATTAGCCGTAAGACAACTTTTTATTAACTTAAAAGCGTAAGACAAAGTAAGTAATATGAGGTTAAGCCTAAAAGGTTTTATTAATTTAAGATCTAAACAATATTCTCTTCATCTACTGCCGTCTTCTTATTCTCAAATTTAAGTTTTTTTTCTACGTTTTTTATTCGCTGATTTTTTCTTTGTTGTGGGATTGGGTTTCCTTTTATCTCCGCCACTGTTTTTTTCATATTTTCTTTAGAAAAGTTCACATCCTTTTGGCTTTCTTTCTTACGTTTTTCTTCTCGCAATATTCTTTTGGCTTCTGTAAGCGTTTGTAGGCGGTGGATGTTAAAATTTCACCCCACGATTTTGTCTTGAAATAAATCTTGTACTTAGTTAATAATAATAATAATAATAATAATAATAATAATAAACATTTATTTACCAACAGGCATATTGCCCAATAATAGGAGAAATGTAGGTAAATATGTATATACATTAAAAGAAAACAGAATGCAATATATGAAAAAATAAAGAGTAAATTTGTACAAGTTTTACTTAAATAAGTCACATCGTTTATTAGCCGCCCTGGACAAACTATACGTCGGCGCTCGCCTCATTGTGTTAGCCCTTGCGAATGGAAGAATGAAGCCACTATCAGATGTTGAATTCAAACGTGGCACAAGAAAATTCATTCGTTCCAGTATGTATGGACAATCTATGTCATTTCTAAGCAATTTCTGTAGAAATTTCTCGCAGATGCCATCCCTCCTTGTATTCAAAGCCAGCATGTCGTGCCTTACCAGTAATCCATCTTGTGGAGTATCTCTCTCAGGGTAACTTCCATCAATCTTAAATGACAGGAATTTTAAAAATTTCCGATGGATACGAGTTGCTGGGTAGTGGAAGAGATCCTATTCAAATATGTCGAAATCCAGATGGATCTCGACCTGTGATTCCATGGACAGGTATGTGGATCAGGTAAGCCCGGACAGATGAGGGGCAGTAAGGTCGTGGCAGGCAAGGTCACTACACTAGAGGGGCCAGGTAAGGTCGTGGTAGAATGAAGACTCAGTAAGGTCGTGACAAATGAGGCCCTTATTAAAGTGAAGGGGTAAAATCTAAATCACTGATAATTTGCGATTCAATGGGCAAATTACAAGTACACGTGAAGCTTGGCCTTTGCAACTCCAGCCTACAGACTTTTTTGCGAAGCCGGCAATTGATCTTGAGAGTGAATCTTGATGTTGGGAATTGTCTCATCCACAGTGAACTAGCATCATGATAAGCATTTTAAATGGTTTCATAAAGTCCTGTCTAAAGGGCTGAAATCTGTGAGGGGAGGTGGTGTTAGGCTCAACTGTGTATGTGATATCTTTCGCGAAACATATAACTTCCAGCCCTTATTTGGCTTGCATGGCCATCCCATATGAAAGGCAGGATCTTTTTCGGTTAGACTTACTCCTTCCACGAACAGTTTAGCCATTGAGGAAGCCATCCTTGGTAATCCCAACCTCTTGGCTGCCGTCAAAAATACTTCCTGTTGGTGCGTCCCTTTCGTAAGTTCGTTGTTTATCTTTACACGGGAAAGACAAAGAGAGGAGGTATGAACAAATCTCCAGAAGCATTGATTGCATAAGAGTGTAATCATTTGTACCTTTTTCACTGGAGTAACCTACCTGCTTGTCTTTTTCCTTTAACTGAAACATCACTTTTGAGTTTCGTGGTATGGACACAATTCACGCCAGTTTTCGTCAGCGTTGAAGATCTTTGAAGAATTGATTTTTACTCTCCAATCAGTTTCAGTTTTTGTTCGACAATAATTCCATCACAACTTTGCTTTTTGTTGAATCCTGCTGCTCTCTGCAACTTGTTTTGACAATCCGCTGTCCTTAACCGCAGGTCGGGCTGTCTTGCCATATATTCATGTATTTTAAGTTTTCAGCAAACTGGTAGTACAAGTTTTAAAAACTCGCATTTGTTTCAATGGCATTAATTGACTGTCCCGGTTTTTGACATGATCATGTAAGATTAAGCTTCTGTTCATCGGTAAATGTGTCTTGCTAAAATGTTTTACATTTCCTAAAGTCGTCCTTCATCTCAATTTCTTTCCCTTTAGAAAAGCTTTTAATCCGTTCCCAGTCGTGCTTTAGTACAGAATAACGCTCACTTGCATTTTCGATGGCCATTTTTCTTTTTAACAACTTTTTCAACAGCTTGCTTCATGTTTCTCGCTTCTTCCACCTATGGCCGCACTTTACCCATTAAGCTTCCTTATTTTTCCGACAACATGCGTATAATTTTTTTATGTCAACGTATAACCGTTAAGCCAAACTCAGATTTAATGCTCATAACATAAAAACCACTAACCTTTTGCTACCACAACGACCCTTAAACCCAATTGTACTTCTACTTACTTTCAAGAAGGTGTAAATCAAATCGAAACTTACTTTCGTGCACGCCAACAGAACACAAAAAACAGAAAAACTTGGAACACTGTTAAGCACTGTCGCCGCGCGATCTGATATGGACTAGAGCTAATCTTTTTCTCCCTCATCACACTCAATGACAGTACAGTTGTTTGCTGCGGCGCTGTTGTCCGATACAATACGCTGTTCCGATACTATACGACCTTCCCCTACTATAATAACGTGTAGTTTTAAAGGAATAAATTATACGCTAGTGGAAAACTGAATTACATCACGCATTATCTCTCTATGAAGATTATCATTGTATTAGAAGAAGACTCGAACTAATCTGATGTGTAAGAGCATGGGTGTCAATTACCTGTACAATTTTAATTAAATTTGTTCTTTTTTGATATTTAAGCGCTTTCATTTTTCCGTGAAAATTTAAACAAGCAGAATATGTAGATGGCAGATATTGCATTACTGCTTTTTTTTATAATCTTTGTTTTTGATTTCGTATCCGTTTTATTTACTGTTACTCAACTTTCCGTATTTGAGTGAAATAACTATTAAAATATTATATGAGTATGAAAACAAACTCATTCGTTTTATTTCAATTGCAACTGTTACTTTCCGTGTATTCCCTCGGTTTTTAGAAATGTCCCACCTTATTTTACCGTTTAGCTACTTATGTATTTCCCCGGGAATGTAATTGGACACGTTCAGTAAACATTCTCCTTATCTGAATGAATGTGAATGGACCATAAGTAAATCTAGAATAGATTTGGTGGGATGTTTGATAATTTGAGGGGATAGAAATGCTTCAAGAGAAGAACTCTATTATTTTTCATAAAAAAAATAGAGAAATCCCTTAATATTAACTGCTTAATTTGGAGTTTAAGGTTTTCAAAATTCAGATAAAATCTTGGTGTCCAACATAGATTATATTGTATAGTTTGTACTATTGGACAATGTTTGAACTATGTGTTTTTCATTACAAACTGTTATAAAATTTCAACAAAAACAAATTTTAATAATTTAATTTGGCTAATTAAAATGTTCACTTGGCCTAAATTTTCCTTTCAGCTTTATATAGAGGGGTGATTTAAACAAGTCTTCCTCATGCACGAACAAAATAAAGTATTATATAAAAACAATAGCCTCCAATAAACTCTTTGGCAACTCGCAAAATTCGCTACACTCAAAAAATATATATTACTATTATAGAAATTAATAAGGTATAATAATAATTTAATTGTGTTAAATTCTTTCATTATTTAGAGAGAGGCCGAGATTTTTTTTAAAATTGTATTAAATATTTAAAGTGTAACACGATTAAATAGCGAGGTAATGGCTCCTTGCTCGCCAAGGCGCTTTTCCCTCATAAGTACAATACCAAAAAATAATAATGAATCGAATAATAATAACAGAATCACTCAAGTATTATAATAATTTGAATGTTGGTGAAACCACAACCCTCTTAAAGCAGCGTTGGCGGGCTACATCGACATACGAAGCATTAGAGTAGAAGCACACCATTATCATATATCACCCACTGATCAGAGTCATTAAAAAGGTTGACAAAGCATTAGATAGGTTTTCCACAGTTGTCTCGTTGGACTATGTTCGGCCGGGTGAAAAAAATGTGTTTGATATTTTAAAGGGATCGTTCGAAATCTACTGATGTAATACACGCATGATTCAACCACTGTTTGAAATTCTGTAATAGTTTAGAAGCACCTTCACGAATTTGTTTTAATGTGATAAAATCGGAATCCTTTCTTTAATACACTCTCGGCGTTTCTAAAACACAATATATTTTATCATGTATTGCGTAGCAGTGTATGCATTTGCCCTATCGATTGTTTTAAATCTGCCTTTGAAAAAATGTCTTATTGTTTTTTTATGTAACATTTTTCAACTCCAACTCTCGTCATGTTATCAGTTATTAAGTGGAGGGCTGTTATCTTCCATGTTGGTAAAAATTTTGCGTATGATGCGTTTTCGATAGTTACTTTAATGTTTTTATAATGCCCTGATCGTGGTTTCTGTTTGACTGTAACATTAGGCGGAAAAAACACCATTCTGTTTGCTTAGGTTTTCTATAGCTGGTTGGTGATCGGATAGTTATCGACGACATAACAATTTTCGTTTTTTGAGCTTTTCATCTCTTTGTCATTCCTTAATCCAATTTCCAAAAATTTCCTCCGGTCATCCATGATTTGTATTGTGGGGTGTATTCACGTCCTAGGGTTTTAAACTTTTAAACAACGTGATTTTTTGCCTGTTTACCAATCAGCAAGATTTTTAGCTTCTCAGTTCCATTCGATTGGCACAGCCAACTGTCCACTCTTTCCTTTTACTGTTTTAGCCCCAAAACACTTGTTGTCCTTTAAATGCGAGTTTTACCATAGGATCACTTACCACACAAGCAAATCAGTTTGCATCGCATTGAAATGTCCTTTGGTCAAAAAATGTTTGTAAAATTTTTTTTAACCCACAACTGCACAAGTCTCCTTGGTTGACACTGAACTCTTACCCGAATTGTTTTATACACTACCTGGTTCCTGTTTTTCATGACTCGAGCCAGCCGTGTCCTGGACTTGAAAATCAGAACAGTTTGAGTTCTTCGGCAAATTGTAATGCCTTTTCTTTCTCTAATTGAGTTCCCACCTTAAAAGACACATTATTGGATCGGACTACTTCGAACCACCGAAGGTGGCTTCATTTGACATCTTCCTAAGTCCTCAACACACGCTTTCACGGGGGAACTAAAGCCGATACTTCAATATTGCTTTGGATAATTTTGGCCAGAAGAAAAATAGGTAGAAGGTCAACCGCAACAAGGGAAAGATAGAGGACGAGATTATTTTTTATAATTAAAGTAATATTGCTTGCAATTACAGATTTTGATTGCAATATTCAACTTTTTTTAACACCTCTGTCACTTTTCTAACACTTTCACACATTGTCAGCAAAACTTGCATGCTAACACTGATGCATTACTTTTCATTGCATACATACCTTTAAAATTTCATTCTTTGTTGGGTAATAGATAACTTTGATAATCGTTACTGTAGCATACATTAGGGATTACGCTAGATTCTTGGATTATTGCATGACCAGCAGTAACAATACCCTTTAAAGTCATGTGTTAGGTATAAGGTGTTAAGGATAATAACCCCTAAATTTGCAAATGAATCTCCTCGCCCGATATGAAAATTTCGTATATCCAGGTTTTATTTTATTATAGTACAGTAGTTTCACAAATGTACTCGTATTTTTATAAAATTTCACGTATAGAGTGTTTCACTATATAGAGTTTCATTATAGACGAGTCGACTGAATTATATATTATAACGAATTAACACGTAAGACAAAACACACACAACACTGCTCTCGTTTCCTAAAACTGAATGAAAAAATAAACAGCGGATGCTGACACAAAGCGAGAATCGATTTTTGCACACAACCGCGTACTCGGTGAAACGCCTATATATCGCATAGACGTTACCCACTCTAAACATGAATTAATAAAGCGTTCTAAAATCAGGATAAAGCTTGAATTAAAATCATCAAATATCTTCGGTGGCACCAAATTCATTCAATAGAATTCGTTAATAGGCAACGTAATCCAGCAATGTCAATAAGTGGTCACATAGGGCAGTGCGAAATTAGTGTAGTGCGATATATTACATTCAACTTTAACATTATTTTCTATATGTTTTCGATTTGTGTGTCATAATTACTGCCAAACTTGCTAAGAATATACCATGTAAAGTTTCTGTGCCAATACTATGCATTACGAAAGCAATGTTGCTATCAACGGATTAATCTAGATTACTAGACAAAAGCAAAATCATTCATTCATCAAAAGCGTAAATATTGTTGTTATTTATTGTTATTAGATCCTGAGGCGTTTTATATTTTCTATTTGCAAAAATATACATACTATTTAGACATGAAAAGTTATTTCGGTGATACCGAATGAGAATTGACCGTCAGAACACCGAAGGTGGTCCACGCATTGCAAAAATAAAAATTGCACTTGTTTCAAAAAGCTCTTGCATTTGTCGTTTTTCATATATGTTTTGGCTTTTAAAAATTATAGCGGGTGTTTTTTGTGCTGAAAGTATTATACCAAGTACAAATTAGTGTAGTTCATATAGAATAATATTTACATACCTAAAAAAAACAATGCCTTCGAAAATAGATTTGCAAATAATGTACATAAGTATGGGGTCACTTTTTCCCCATTTAAAATATGACGGTAGTGCGGGTTTTTGCTTAATATGCAATGTTCGTTTGGCTGCATTGGACAGAACTGATTGCCAGAGGCATGTCAATGGTATTAAGCATATGAGAAATGCAAGAACTGAAATACCTTACACACTATTCCTCATACATTTATTAATTATGTTTACCTCTTGTAATCTTCCGTTGTCGTTGGGGGAAAAGCAGCTTTTAAAACGTTTTGGCGACAATACGTTCCAAAGTACCCATTACCCTCACAAACACAATTACAGAATCTTTTGGGCCGCGAATGAAAGAGATGCTAGAAAATGTGTGTAAACGTGATTTGTGTTCCAAAAAAAAAATGGATTACCGTGGATTAGACGACCGATATAAAGAAAACAGTTATTGTGAATGTATAGCTCGCTTTTTATCTAGCGAGAAACACAGCATCTCGATATTTGCTAGCTTTCAAACGTGTTCAACAATGTACCGCGAAAAATATTCAAAAAGTGATAATGAACGCTTTGAAAAAAAAATTTAAAATTGCCCAAGATCAAGTTGTGATGATTGTGACAGTAGTGCAGCAACGATTTTAAGTGTTGGGCGATCCTTTAAAACATATATTTCCTAACTTAATACATATAACCTGCGTGCTGCATGGTTTGCATTTAGTTGGTGAAGTTGTTCGACAACATTACGGAAAACGTTGATCGGATGATTGGAAGTACTAAAGCAGTGTTTCGTAAAATCTCCAAAACGTTTAAAAGAATTTCATAAATTTTGTCCAGGTATTCCAGAAAACTCCTGAACCAATTTTAACGCGATGGGGTACTTGGCAAACAGCAGCTTCTTACTATTTGATCCATTTTCAACAAATTTAATCAATAATGCAATTTAATCGGAATGAATCCAAAGCCAAATTTGAGAAAATCAAAGAGAATTTCCAAATCCTCAACTTTTAGAAGATTAACAACAATATGTATCAATTTCACAGTATTACTAGATGCCATCAGAAAACTATAATGTACTGAATTGTCATTGCAGGAATCATTAGACATAGTGGGAGTGTAAAAAATAAATTACACACATTAAATGATACGCCAGGATTTTGCGTAGTCAAAAGTTGGCAGATGTTTTAAGGAAAAGTCCCCATTTTAATACTTTAGAGGCCGTTTATAATAAGTGTTAAGAATAGTGAACTTTTAAGTGATTTTGAAAACAGTTTCTACATGCAAATGTAACTTCCCTTTGATGTGGAGAGATCGTTTTCTATGTATAAGAATATTTTTTCTTGTCGACGCACAAGGTTTTAAAGAAGTAATGGGGAAAAACATATGCAATGTGCAGGTTTTACAGTATTTCCATCCTGATCCCCCTCTAATTTTTTAAATAATTAGCAAGTAATTTTTATTTAAAAATTTTTCTTATTTTTTATATTAAACCCCGTAATACCGAGCCTATGCGATCCGCAAGTTTTTTGGTTACTCTATTGATTATGTATAACGAACTGACCCCCCTGCCCCTTTTGAATTATTACGAGGGTAGATTAAAATATAAACCGATTTTATTTTTAGTTCTTTTTTTGAATTTTTTACTTCTTCTTCTTCTTTCGCATCAGCCCTTGTACCTATTGGGTTTCGGGTGATTTTCCAAATTTTATCTTGCTTTCCTCTTTTTCCTGTCTTCCGTTAATTTTTACTTCCTATCTCGGCTACCTTTCTTCCATTTTCTGGTCGGGGCCCTCTTTTTCCGTTTTTTCCCATGCCTTTCCTTCAGGGCCTTTTTTTTAGTCTATTTTCTTGAACCTTTATATGTGATGTAAACCCTTCTATTTTGTTTCGCAT
The DNA here is from genome assembly GCA_029619315.2 of Dynastes maya. Taxonomy (NCBI): domain Eukaryota; kingdom Metazoa; phylum Arthropoda; class Insecta; order Coleoptera; family Scarabaeidae; genus Dynastes; species Dynastes maya. The sequence goes on along the minus strand of JAROYE020000006.1, from coordinate 31,890,963 downwards.
TTTTGAGTTTTTCTCGATTACTTTGTTCTTTTTGTGACTTTTTCTTACTGTACTAATTTCGACTTAATTTTTGTAGGCCACGTTTTTGCGCCCATATATTTTGTTGGTGCTACTATTGTGTTATACATGCGTAGTTTTTGTTTTTTATCAATTTCCTCTTACTGAAAATGTTTTTGTTTATTGGTAAAAATTTTTGTTTGTTTCTTTAGGATTTATAAAACACTTTCCCCTGTTTTTGATTATCTACCCAAATATTTTAAAAATCCACACCCCTTCGAATTTTGGGTTTTTTATATGAGTCTTTTTTCCCACTTTCCCTTTTTATTTTCATTTACGTCATTATTTTTCTTTTTCTAAAAGTTTACCTCCATATTTAGTTTTTTATTTCTTCTAGCCGTATATTCACTATTTTTTTGCATTTTCTTTCTGTTTTCGCTACAAAACTAGTCCTCCCGTATAATGGGCTTTCCATTTTCACTGGGGACAACTTCCTGCATCTACAATTTGGAAATTTTGTGTTTTTTCTTTTGGGGTTTTTTTTACAAATCATCCTTCACTATCATAAATAATACGGATCAAGCTATCTCTCTGTTAATTTTTTTTTCCAATGTTATTTTTGCCCCTTTAAAATACCTTCAATTTCAAAAAAAGCTACCTTTCCCACTCCTGTAGGGACACACTATGCCGAATAGATTGGGTTTTGGCCTTAGATGCATTTAACGATGTAGAGGGACCCTTGAAGATTTTTTAAAATATTTACATCGGTGTTTTTGTAAATTCTTTCCCCTATGTTTTTTTTTCCGAAACAAACTAAACGGCAATCCCCGCCTGGTTTGACACTGATAGTATCCAAGGGTTTGACGCCAAAGCTGCTAGCGAAAAGTACAAAAAAATGAGAACACATTCTACTTAAGATCCTTTGGATTCCCCCAAACCCACTTTTACGTTTTTTTGGGTTTCCTACTACTAACAGAAATTTCCAAATATTCGAAACTAAATTTCCACCATTTCAGCACTTTAGCAATTTGCAAGGGTAAAAATTTTTTCCCCCTTTTTATTCATCTATTCTTTAACGACATTCACAATGTCTAGTTTTGCGAGAAACTCATGTTCGCTGACGCCCCCAAATTTTTTCTGGGCCCATAAAACGTTGATGCTTGCGATGCATTTCAAACAACTTAACAATGTTTTGCTGGTGTTGTGAGAAAAAAACTCCCATCCATATTTAAATCACACTATGACTTTTACCCGGAAAATACAGTATTTCCCAGTACATCTTTTCTCCGCGGAAAAGGAAAAATCCACTCGATGTAAAACGCCAAAAATGTTTCATTTCAAAAAGCGATGATTTTTGAAGGTTTTTTCTTTTTTGAGCGACATGGCTGTAATGAACAAACAAAAATCATTAGTAAGGTGCGAAAATAGTTCCATTGGTGAGAATTGGGCGTTAGTAGATAAAATTGAGTCCACTCGGGAAAAATACTACGAAATTTCTTTTTTTGAGGCGAGCTGAAGGAAACCGGGATGTAGTGTTTTTTCACCCCACTCATCGTCGTCATTTTCAACATTTTTTTTCAACTTCTGCTCTCAATTGCAAATCCGGAAAATTTAAAATCCGCAGTACAAAAATCTTCCTCTCCAAAATCCCACCCGTAAAAGTTGACAAGTTTTTATAGGGGGCAATAACGTTATATCAATTGGTTATATTTTGCACAATATCATCTTCTTCGAGGCCGAGCACCATTCAAAGAAGACCCCTAACAACAAAAATAACGTAAATGACCCTAGCGTCCTTTTGGGGGGACATGATAGTTTAGCCATTTTGCATAAACTTTCAAATTACTGTCGTAAAATAATGCCTATACAGTTACTTCAAATAATTTGTGTAGTTACAAAAACAAAAAACACATACCCAGTCAATCTCAGATCAACTGTTTTTGTTCGAGGCATTCTAAAATTAAAAAAAAAACATAAAAAAACACCCTGCCAAAATGAAAAATCCCATTTTGAAAAAACCTTTGAAGTGGAGTATCTGTCTTGGAAAAACGTTGAACAAAATTTTTAAACCAAAAACAGATTCTTTATTGATCCCCCTTTTTTTAAAAGGGGGACGGGCATAAATGGGTTTAAAATTCTTTTTCGTCTTGAGTATGCAAGTCTGGTATGGTTTTTCCTATTTAGAGGTACATAATATTAACGCTATCGATCAATTCAAAGTAAATTTTTTAAATTGCTGCTTTTTCTTTTTAAAGGAATCTTATCCCCTACGAATTGTCAATAAGCCTTTGTTAGCTAGGGGGGGTTAAAGGCCCCTTTAACCCCTCGAAACCAAAAGAAATTTTGCTCTTATAAAACTTTTATACCCTTTGCTTAAAAATAGGTTATTGCTCTTGGCTTTAGGAAAATTAAATTCCCGTTCCAGCCCTAAATTTGTCTACATTAAATTTTAAAATTGCCGCATTTCCGGACTAACAAAACTAAAAGACCTCCGATAATCTTATTTCTTTCTTTTTTAAAGCTTTTCAAACGCCCCCCGATAAAATGCCGACCCCACTAAATTGCTATAGTGAAAAAAGATCTCCTATATTAAATTTCCCACATAATTCTTTACTACTTCCCCTGTTTTAAAAGTTTAAATTTTCCAAAAACTAAATAGTGAAATCGAGAAAATTGTTTAACTTTGTGCAGTTTAAACCTTTTGTTTTTTCTTTTTTTAGCAAAAATATTATTAATACCTTTTAAATGTTGTACCTCATGTATTTTGCTTTATTTATTGTAATGGTTGTGATTTTCCGCATTTAGATTACCCGTAGGAAAATACATTTATTATTTTTAATATTGGGGCCCCATCACCTTTTTCGTTGATTGAAAAATTTCGCCTTTCTGGACGGGTTTCACGGGGTTTTCCCCGCCATTCCATCGATCCTTTTTTTGGTAGAGGATCATAATCAAAACTATTGCTTTTTCCACAAGAAAATAGACTGCAAAAATCTTTTTTAGGCGTCTTCATACATTTTTAAAAAACGAGCGCGATTTTTCGACCCATTTCACATTGAAGAACAGAAAGAAGATGCGGTACCCTCCGCACAAACTTATTCATATCCAAATGGTTAGGACAATTTTTGCCCATTTTTTCACAGTGGAATAGAAAAAAATAAATTACAAAAACGCCATCAAAATATTCTTTAATATGATTCGCTTTGCCCTTCTTTTGTTAAAAATTTAGTGGCCCGCGTACCAATTTTCGTTACTGGACTTTTCCCATGCACAGCACGTTTCGGTGATTTTTGAATACGCCGAATTTATAAGCCTGCCAGGTCGAGAATTTTTTGGCCCCCTTACCTCGTACATTTAATATTCCCCAATTGGTAGTGTCATACGTAAAATTTTTACCGACCCAAAACGTACATTTGTTTCCAAGCGCTCGTAACAGGGAAAACTTGTTGCAGCTTTTTAAACCGGGAGGTGGAAAGAACAAACACGAACTACAAGAGAAAAAACAAAAAAAAGTTTTAAACGTCAAAAAAAGAACCCTTTGTTTAGGGGTCTGGGGGGAAAAGGACCCGTTTAATAACAAAGGAAAACAAGAACAAAAACACGAAACGAAGTCGTGGGGCAGCTGTCTTTGTCTGCACGAGATATTATTACTTATGAAATTTTCCACAATTTGTTTTATTAATATCATTACAACCCCATAACTTGCTTACAAATTAAACTTTTTGTTGATAATTTAAAGGTTGTTCCCACTAAATTCATAATGTAGAACAAAAAAAAAGATCTGATAGGTAAAGGGTTTGATTTAATAGAAAAACGGGTTACCCAAAAATCATTGTATTATAAAAAAATTCCGTTTAATATTTCTATAGCTGAAAATTTTTTTGTTTTTACTTTTTGTGCATTACGTTCTTTTTTTTTTTTTTTATTTTTTTGGGTTGTTTCTGTTAAAGCAATATTTGCCTATATACATCTGTAAAAGTTACTCAAATGCTATTAACTAGGGAGTATCTGAAATTTAAAAATTTTTTTTGATTTGTTATTATTGGTCTGGATTAAATTTTTTAATTTTAAAGCCCTCTCATCCAATTACCGCTACGGGGACACGAGGTGCGGTCCATATTCTAACCATGGGTACCTAGTAAGAAGGAAATAAAAAAACAATCCCGTTTTTGGCAGACTGTCTCTAGTTAATGTTCAAAAAATTTGACAGTTTATAGCCCTTGTCAGAAGTTGTGCAGTGCATGGAAAATTTTTCAAATTCTAAAATTGGCAAAATGTTTCATTGGAGCAAAAAAACCCGTGATATGATCCCGTGAAAGAGGCCCGTTACTATGTGATACTAAAAAAACATAAAACTGGCCGAAAAGTTGCATTGAACGATCGCGGCAAAAGGCAAGGAGGTGGGGGAACAAACAGGAATTCAGGAACTGAATTTGAAGATTCGCGCGAGGTTTGGATGACAAAAATTAGTGCAAAGGTGGGCCCCCAAAATTGCTCAGCGGGGTTCAGAAGGGACCGGGCGAAAGAATCGAAAGTTTCTTTAGCTGTATGAAGCCCACAACAGGGCCTTAACCAAAAAGTGAATGGGTTGAAACAATGTTTTTATATCACTCCTTTGCGATGGGGGGTATCGTAAAGGGGAAACCCTTCCTAAGAAGATCAGGTACAAAAAAACACCGAAAATGTGGTTTCAAATTTTTAGGATAAGCGGGGGAATCTTGTTTAAACGTCTTTAAAGAAGCAACATTTCGTAAAACGCAATTAAAATGTGACTTGTTACATCCTTAAGACCCGCGATAATGAGAAAAAAGCTGGGAAGAGATGTTTGGGCTCTTGCACCAATTCCCCGCTCACACAGCCAATTTCGAAGGTACTTGTGCCCCGCAGGGGTTTAAAAAAACTCATCACCACGCCCCCGACCTTGCCCCCAAAATGACTTCTTTTTTTTTCAAATTAAAGTCGGAGCGGGGAAATTTAACACCGATGAAGAATCCATTTGCAGTTTTTGAGCTTTGGGGCAGTCTCGTATTTTTATAGTCGCATGAATGGCTATAGATTTCATTGAAAAAAAAATAAAGGATTTTTTTCACGTCCTCTTTCTCTGTTGATTGGAATACGGGGCGGCGCCTCGTAATTTTGATAAATGGGTTTCTTTTGATTAACTACGTGTTTATTTTTTAAAATTAAAATTTGCTACGTTGTTGAAATATACTCAATTCTAAAAAATTGTTGTGGGGGTATTTCTTCCACATGCTGAAATACTGTAGTCCTTTTATAGATCTTTATGTTACCCTATTTTCAATGTTGCATTGAAAATTTTGGGCTTCCTTGCCCCCAGACAAAGTTTTCGACTTTGTTTATTAGTTTTTAACCCTTTTTTTTCCAAAATTTGTCCCCAAATTTTTAGGAGGGTCATAGGGCCATTTGTACCGAGTCAGCTCTATACATTAAGTGATATAAGGCAAACTATAGATAAAAAATTAAACAGCATTTTTGTCTTGTTGAAAAATTCCCAAAGCCTTTGATATAAGTGCATGATTTACTATTCCTAAATTTATACGGGGGTCAAAAAGTATCAATGGGGTTTTTTTTTTTGTATGGACTTTTTAAAATTGTAGTAATGCAGAATGTTTTTAAAATCCTTTTCGGAGTTTACTTTTACCCATACAGGGGGTGTTTTAAATGAAAAGCAAAGAGTAAGTTACCCTTTTTTTTCAAAATAGATAAAAAAGTTTTAAGAAAAATTGTTTAGGATTAACATTAACTCAAAAAGAAACCCCGCCCCCCGCTCTAAAAAAAAATTTCTTTTTTTCTGAATCACCCTTTTGCACTTTCCCTTACACCAAAAAACAGCTTAAAGTTTCTAATTGATATAACAAATAAAAAAAAAGGGAATTTTTTTTTTTTTAAAAATGGCGTGCTTGGGTTTGTGGTTTTTTTCAAAAATTATTTAAAGTTCCCAATTTGGTGCATTTTTTCACTGCTCTGTGAATTAGGACAGATTGGGAAACTTTTCTAGAAATTTTTAAATTTTAATATATGTAATATTTCAAATTTAATCCTTTTTTTTTTAAAGTTTCAGTATTTGATAGTATTTTTAAATTTGGCGGAAAAAGTGGTAGTTTTGTGGGAAAATGGTTTATTTTTCATCATTGACAAAAAAACATAAACAAAAAGTAAAAAAAATTGAACTTTAATTTAGAAATCTTTTAAAATTTCTTACTTGAAAAAATTTCTTATATGAAGATTTGGGGTAATTTTCACCACCATATTAATAGCACTTCTGCTTTATTTTCTAGGTTTTATTTTTGAGGATTACAGCAAATTTTTCTTTTATTGATTCTATCCTTTTTTATATTTTTCATTTGTGCGTTCGAGGCTTGAATAGCATCTGTTATTTGTCACTATTGTTTCAATAAGAGCGCAAGATTTAAGATTCAATAAAGCTGGTTTTTTTCTAAAAAAGTATTGAAATATTTTTGAGTTTAAAGTAGACATTTGGGAATTTGAATGGAACAACACATCTGGGAATGGCTGCCACGGCTTTGCTGACAATGCGTACTCTTTTGGCAAATTTTTTTTAACGGTGTTTCATACTTGGCTGTATTTCGCGATTTAAAAAGCGTTAATTTTTACCTTCAAGCTTCGGGGGTCGCGGGTTGCCGGCCCTAAAAATGTGGGCTTTAGATAAATTCCCCAGCCAAAAGTCCAAAGGCGTTAAACCAAGAGCGTGGGGCCAATTCTGGTCACCCAAAACCGGGGGATGACATGACCAGGAAAAAATTTTTGTGTACACCGCCAATGTTTTACGGGCGGTATGGCCCGTGGCACCGTCCTGCTGAAACCACATGTTTCAGAGCAAATCGTGCGATTGAGGCAAAAAAAAAGGGGGTTTCATAGCACAAACATTCGCCATTCACCTTATTGTTTTCGAAGGAAAAAAAAGGCCCCCAAAGATTCCCGGGCCCCCAATGATACAAACAGTGACACGATTTGGGTGCATTTCTTTTTCATGAACTTCATGGTTTCGGCCCCAAAATGCACAGTTTTGCCCCTTCGAAACCATTTGGTGAAAAAGGGCCCATCACCAAAATGATTTTTGGGCCCTTCATTTTATTTTTCGAAACCGATTTCACCAATTGGATCACTTACAGCGAAAAAAGTTTTACCACTTCTTTGCTGTAAATGAACTGCAGGCAGGAGTTTCTAAGTCATTGGACTTGTATTATGGAGGGGCCAAATCTTTGTGAGAATAAAAGCTGAAGGGGCTGTTATAATGTTCAATTGTTGTGCACGCGACGAACGACGTCCTGGACCTCGAAACCCCACTTCGCGAATGCCGGATGTTTGTTTCTGAACGACCTCTACACTCGGTCGTATGTTTCACATCACTAACCGAACCAGTATTTTCGATTTTACGATTATTCTTTTCACGTGTGACTTAGGAATACTATTTCACCGAAAATTGGGCAATTTTTTCGAATTTTGGCGATCAAACTTTTACCATTTTTATAAAAAAGTTTGACAATCAAACGCGTTGTTCTGTTGTGTAATGTATGTTTATAACTCCCCCCCTGTTTCCTATCGATTTGGCAGTCATAATCAGGACACACCCAGCCAAGGGCGGGCAATTTTAAAATTTTCACTCTTTTTTGAAACTGCCTTTATAAAATATCAAAATTTAAATTTACTTAAAACTGATCCAAAAAAAATTTTTTATTTTTAAAAGCGTGAGAATATAGTGCAAGAATTTAAATCCAGATTTCAACTATGTTGTACATATTTATCCGCTCGACTTCATCGCAATTACTCAACCTGAAACTTATATTTAACTTAGTAATAGGATAGACGTCCCCAAGCTTTTTGTAATTAGCTTTGTTTTTCCTCGTTCCAGGGTCCCGATCAACAATGTTTTTTTTTGGCAAAGCTAATACTAAAATAAAGGGTTTTCCCATTTTTAGAAAGTGACCAAATATAATTTTATTATCTGAGCTTCAAAGTCCAAAAAAAAAAGAAGCGCTCATTAAAAATAACTAGATTATACCCCTTTTCTTTTAAATATCCAAAAATTTAAAAGTTCAAATAAAAAAATGCATAAAAAAATTGAATTCCAAAAAAAAAAGCATGTTTCTAAATTAATTAATGGAATTTTATATCAAAATGATCGTATTTATGTGTAAACATTTTAATTTAACTATTTAAAAGGATACATAGATAATGGATAATACTCAAATAAGCAAAACATTTTTCAGTACCGTGAACGTAGTACCATTAACGAAATTTTCCCAAAAAGAAATAATTCAAAAAACTATTCTACACTGTTATACGAGAACAAAAAAAGCAATTAAAAAAAACAAGGAGCAAAAAAACGAAAAAGGCGACAATCAATTAAAAAAATAAACTAAGGGTACAACACATCACTTGGCTAGAGTCTAGCGCGATCACCCTCATGACAGCGGTTAGATTATTACTGATACTACTGCGTCGCGCAACTCCCCGCCCTTATGCTTTCATAGCGAGCAAATTTTGCAACAGTACTACACTTTATTAAGGAACTTTCTAACATGGTATATAAACTACTCAAAACAATTAAGAAGTCAACATTTTCAAAACCCGTTTCTAGTTAATAAAGCGAATTGCAATACTAATATTGATAAATTATATTAATCAAGCAATTTGTTGTCAAATATGACGATTTTTGTTGAACTTTATCCATTTGGTTTAAAACGGTGCAGTAGTGAAGCTGCTTTGTACAAAAATCAAAGTGGATTTTAAGATCAAGGGCTTATTATTCTGTGTTTTGTGACATTTCGTTGTTGTTTGGTATTGATTGTATGGAAAAATAAGATGAGGCGTCATTTAACGAAGGTTGAAGAAACTCAAGCATTACCTTACTCGAAGACGGCAGAACTCAGCGATATCGCAAAACAAGATCAACTTCGGCTGTGGATGACCGATTTCTAAAAATTCAGGCTCTATGCAATCGTATAGCACGAGCTCTGCAAAATTACCTTTCCGCAGCTAAGGATGTATATGTTTCAAACCAAACTGTGAAAAATCGATTGCGAGAAGCCAATCTACACAGCAGTAGACCAGTTAAAGAGTAAAGCTCACAAGAAACCACCGGCTTGCGAGAATGGTCTTTGCTCGAGAACATCAACATTGGCAATTAAGGCACTGGAGTCGAAAAAAGTTTTCAAATGAATCCTGGTTTAAACTATGAGTAAATGATGGACGGGCTAAAGTATGGAGAAGGCCTCATGAATAATATACACCATCTACAATTGAAGAAACCGTTGTTTTGGCGGTGGATCGGTAATGGTGTGGAGATGCATCTCTATAGACAACCGTACTGGATTTGTCATCGTCAGGAATGGATTTCTGATGGCACAGAGATACGTCGATGACATTTTAAGCTTCATATCCGACCTCTGGCCGATGTTGACAGAGAAAATTTGTTTTTTTATGCAAGATAATGCCCGACCACATGTGGCACAAGTGGTAAAGAATTATTTTGCATTTCACAATATTACCAGCATGGCCAGCGCACAGTGCGGACTTAAACCTAATAGGACATCTATGGGATCAACTGGGACGAGCTATTAGAAACCGCCTTAATCCTCATAATACCTCCGAGAGCTAGAAGATGTTCTTGTCCAAGAATAAAGCCAATTACCGCAAAACAACATCCGCAGAGTTATAAGAAGTATGTCAAGGAGATACAATACAGTTATTCAAGCTCGGGAAGTGTTACACGGTACTAGTAGAGTAAATCATTTCAAAATGCGCTTTACTGCTGAAATAGAAATTTCAATTTCAGTCAATTTCTTAATGTTAGTTGCTTTGGTTAAGTTGACAAATTTTTGTGTTCAATTATTTAATTTTACTATGTGTTTGCACAAGGTAACTTGCAAAAGTAAAATGAGTTAATACATTATATAATCGGAATGTCCCTTAAGAAAATAAAAGTCGGCTAACTTTTGACTCCTTAATTTAAATTTTGAGTGGTTTATTATTATTTTAAAAAATTATATACATAATTCGTTGCTAGATTGTTTAAGTGTCTTGTAATCATAAAAAGTTTAACATATTAAGATTACATTTTATTTACTGACCAGTGAGCAGTGCTTCCGTAAATTTTGCTTTGATTTGCAATTTCCTCATTGTTGTTGGTCGAAATTTTCTACCACTTGCATATTTTGTAAGTGTTATGCTTTTGTCTGCCCTTGTATAACGAATAGAGGTATTCATATTCTTCTTACTGTGCACGGGTACATTCTGTTGATGTAATATCTTGTGTACTGGGAAAAGTTGTGTGTGACTTCGCCTGTTACCACCATTACTCTCAATTAAAAGGCAATTAATTATTGTTTTTATATTAATAAGCTAATGCTCTTGGGGATTAAATTAAAGCACAAGTTAGTTTAGTTTGTCATCTGTAGAGACGGGATTTTAGGACGTAAAAACAGCTAAAAAGGGCCCTTTTTTAAGGCCTTAAAAAACTATGGTATTTCGACGAAAAACTGTGGTTTAGGCATGTTAGGAAAAATACTTAAAAAAAAAAACGGTAAACACAAAAATCATTTTATTTTTAAAAAACTGAATAAGAAGACGATATTTAATGTAATTTTAGGTACATTTCAGCCATAAAAGAATAAAACATACAAATTTTAACTAATAACTAAAATATGTAGATTCATTTGGTTTAAAATAATAAATTAATTAATTCATCGCCGTGTAACATGTCCTCCCAATTTCGCGTTTGCTAGCACACAAGATGTTTTTCCAAGTTGTCGTTAGTAAATTGTTCTTCGGTCGGAAAACAGCAGTTGTACGAAGAAAATGAACGTTCTACGTCACACGAGGTTGTAGGACAAAACTTAAATATGGACCAGTCAGCTGTGGTATGAGCGGTAGCTTCAACTGCTTCGCCACTGAGCAGCTCAGAAAAACTCTTTACCGTTTTTGAAACCTGGATTTTTCGAAATCATTTGGGTTAAACTTTGACAAAATATTTTGCCACTTTTCCGGGGCATTCTTGAGAGCTGTTTCCCGGCATTTTTAAATTTACTGCAACAGAATCTGTAAGGGGAAAGGCTGAATGTTTCTAATCTTTTGATGTTATCAATGAGAAATTTATAATGCGACTTGATGTATAAAAGACGTTTTTGAAAATTTGATTGGAAAAGTATTCTTGCGCTTGCTCAATACAGTTAGCTGAATCTTTGCCAAACGATTTACAACCTAAAACATAAAGCGTTAAATATAAACAATCTTATTTAAAATTTTGCTAAAAAGTACTTACTGATTTTTATTGCTTCGAAATATTAGCATAAAAAACTACCGCCTCTAACCACGTTCCCCAACGTGTTAAAGGGACAGGTTCGGGAGGCAAAGGAGATCTGGCAGATTTTCTTTATACACTGCCACGCGCCAGTGGAGCTTTTAAAAAGACTCTCTTGGTATTTGAAATTAAACCCATTAACATTAGATATTGATTTTTTAGACATTCCCCAAAACCAAATTGAGCCCATGTGCAAAAATGTTAATGATTAAGATTTTTATAAAAAATCTTCAAATTTGTACTACATTTGATCATATAGAAGCACCATCCTACAAAAAAGCTTGACTTTTTCGTACTTATTCCATCTGTTGGCCACAAAATACCTAAAATACCAGAGTTGCCTTTAACTTAAATATCTAGCATTAAATTTACAATATTTTTAAAAGAAAGTTTTTGCATAATTATCTTACCTAAAGCTTGGTTAAACGAATCTTGCCATTGTATTGCAATCTGTTCTTTCAAGTTGCTTTGTACCCAGTAAATACGGTTTTCCTGGTGTTCAGAACAAAGTTTAAACCCATAATCATATTTGCCATCATACGACCTTTAGAATCATCGTCTCATCTATAGTATCCAAATATCGTTTTTACCAACTTCTTCGCGAATAGTATTAATAGTCTTAAAAAATAATAAAATATTATGGGTGTAAACAAAATTTAATAACACTCAAGTATGAAAATACATTTTTAAATTATTATTTATTATATTTAATTACCTCATTGTAACATTTTTGTTACATATGTTGTTCTTAAGGTTTTTCACGCTTGCCACATTCTTGTTGCAGTATTTAGTGAGAAAATTTCGCAGTTTTGAATAGTTTAATCTGTCCAGAGGAATATTTGCAGACATAAAAGCGTTCGCCTAAATTTTCGATTAAAACGTCGATTTCTCTTGAATTTTTGGTGTCTATCAACATTTGGTTCCCAACGGTTTCCTAAGATTTGGGCCTGAGTCCCAGGAGCATAGCATGTTGCTCTAAATGATTTTTCTTTTTGCAAGTTAACTACAATAATATTTTTGAAGCAAGTTAGGAAGAAAAACAAAAACGTCCTTTAACATTTTTCCGCACGCTTTACAAAACAACTCTTCACTGTTGCTTGGATTCAGCTGAAAGAAGTAGTGCCTCCCAATTGCCTTCAGCCATTTTTGAACTTTATCGCTTTTGTGATTCCTTGGATTTTGGCATTGTTGTAGATGGAAATACACAATACACTGAATAGATAAACAAGCACAAACCGACAGAAAACTACCCAAAAAAAATTCGTTGCAAGCTACGTATAAATGAAAATTCAAAGTACGTCTTTCACTATATACTGATTCGTCAATAGTCCACCCGCTATAGGAACACACACATATACGCTCCAAACATTAAGAGAATAATATAAAACCCAAACTGCAATATCAAAATGTCCATTGTATAAACTATGAAAAGGGCATCGTGTATTCATTAATCACGTTAACAGGGAGAAGAAATTTGCTTATATGGTTTTAAAATTATAGGGCGTAAAAAAGCCGATAGGGATTCTGTAAATAAAAATGTGGGTGCAGGTGAATGAACCCGAGAGCGATAAGTCGATAATTGAGGATATATCCTCAATAGGGTAGTAATATAAATTTTACGCAGGCAAATCTAAACTTTGCCTCTCACACAATAGAGGGAAGATCCATCGTGGTATTAGTTTATTGCATTTTATCTGTAAACTAAAATGTAAAATTTAAGAAAGATGAAACTGTGTAAAAACCACATTTATTTAAAATTAAAAAAAAAAACGTTTGGACCAAATAAAATTGATTTTGACAAAAAAAAGGCGAAAAACCACGATTTAGGCTGTTAAAAGTCCAAATAGGCAACTAGGCAAAATAAACATAGCTAGATCGCTTTAAATTTTTCGAGAAACATATAGATTTTGTATTATTTTAATTTGCCTTGAATCTAAACAAAGAGCATTTTTGCCTAAAATCCCGTCTCTATCATCTGTTATAACATTAACCCAATACACCTCTTGAATTTTAAAAACTGATTAGTTGAACTAGTTATCATAAATTTGCCCTTCTAACTTGGGCAACTTAGATTTTGAGGTTTATGGGTAACGTATGAAAATTTCTAGATATGGCCTAAAGCGAGGGAATTAACTGAAGTGCCCGCGCCCTTTTATTACCAAGAGCTAAACTAACATCAAATTAAACTTTAACAAGATCCACTCATTTAGGTGTAAATGCCGAGCTTCTTATGCTGTAATAAGTTTTAAACGTTTTAGTTTACAAAACACACGAACGCAAAGTAACCTACATACACAACTATGTAAGGTATCCAACGGTAACATTTAGACCTTTAATAATTTAGCATAAAGTGTGAAGTATGAAGTTCGAATAAGCGCGGGCACCGCAGCGGCAATCACCACAATCTCTTCGCATGGTGTTTTGAGAAGAAATTAAATGGCATTATTAGGGGGAACACAAATTGTTCCATAGTAAAATTACACATCCGCTTTCATTGGATAAAGAACAAGCACAGCCTTGTACAGGCCAATGTTGCAAGGTTATCCCAAATAGTGTTAAAAGACAATGCTGGTTAAACTAACATTGTTTTCAAGAACTCAAACAAAAATTGTCTATAGAATTTGTCTTCTTAGTTTAATTAAAGAAATTAAAATATATCTAAAACATTTAAACGAGACATTTCCATTCAAACGCCGCTATTAACTGTTTAAACCAAATATTCTACGATGTTGGATTGATATGAATGAGGTTTGACTATAATTAGAGAAGGGATGGGCTGCCTTTAATGACTTTTGGTGCTAAACATGACCCGGAATTATGAAAGTGAAACCTTTTATTTAAAGCTTTTTTTTCTAAAGTTATCCTATTTCAATATTAAATCGTGTTAGCCCTTCACTTGAGCTTCTTGAATTGTACTAACACGATGGCGGGTGGTGGTGCAGCAATTGGGGGGCCAATTACAACGCTTCGATTTCCCCCGCGTATTTCGTTGCCCTAATACAATGTACATGATATGTAACAGAAGTAACAGAGAGAATCGAACGTTGTCATGCGCGCCGCAAAATCCCAGTGCATCAGCTGCCGCTAATATGTTCACAAATATCTCAATAAGGTTGCATAAATAAGTCAATTGCTAAGTTAATTGTGATGACCCTTGATACAAAATAAATTTTTATTTATGGTAAATACTTCAAACGCATGGAATTTTAAGATAAATAAAATTAAAAATAAAGTTACATTCTCTCAATTAAAATTTTACAGCTATAGTTGGTTTTAAAGTTGAGAAAACAAATATTGCTCTTATTGATATAGCATTAAACGTTTGCCAGGTTTCCAACAAAGGGTTATTTTAAAACAGTAGGTTGGGGGCTACCTGTCATTGACAGTAAAAACTTATTAGAAGAATTTTACCCTATAGGTTATTGTTATTTATAGTACATGTAACGACTTTAATATAAACTAGAAGTTTAAAGTGCATGAGCACCAAATAATAGAAAGCAAAAAAACCATATTGAGCTTTTTTATTTTCTTAGTTCAAATGAACCCTTCTGTTCAGTTGATTATACACCTCTATTAGGTTGGTATCAAAAGTTTCCGCCACTTTTCGTACTTACCGCATAGTGAAAAGTGGCGAGAATTTCAATTCAAATGTCTTTTAAAGAGAGGAATTATATTCTGTTCATTATTAGAAAGACATGTATTTACAGGTTATACAGGGTGTTTATTAAACATACGGCAAAAATTCAAGGGTTTTTCCCATGACTATTCTAAGAATATTTTGTCTTGATTTTTTGAAAAGCCCCTTTGTTTTGAAGATACAGGGCGAGAAAAATTTTCGACAAAACCAACATTTTATTACTAAAAATTACATTTAAAGTTTCTTAATCTACAAGAACTGTTGAAAATGACTACCTCCAGCTAGGATGCAAGAATCCAGTCTTCTCCTCATTGACTGCCGAACTCTTTCAAAAACACCAGGGTCCTTTCTTATCGAGTTACACCCAGAAATTATCCGATTTCTGAAATCTTCCACATTTTCCACTGGAGTAGAATAAACTAATGACTTTAGATGGCCCCATAGGAAATAATCCAGGGGGTTTAAGTCCGCGGATCGAGCAGGCCATAAGTGAGGTCCACCTCGACCAATCCAACGATCTCCGTATGTTGGCTGTTAAAAACCACGAGCAACCACACTAAAATGCGCTGGTGCACCATTGTGCAAAAACCCCACATTGCATTTCTTGTTGCCAATGGTACATCCTCCAGAAATAGAGGTAGCGTTTGTTCCGAAAAGTTCGATACACCTCGCCGGTAAGTCTTCCTATTAGAAATACCGGTCTAATTAGCCAGTCACACAGAATTCCTAACCAAACGTTCAACGAGAACTGATGCTGATGTGAATTTTCTTCAGCTCACACATGGTTATTGTGAAAATTCGTTATTGCATTTCTTGAGAAATTCGCTTCATCGGTAAAAAGAATCAGTGTCAGTAGTTGAGGGATTTGAACCAATGTGTGCAAAAGCCACTGACAGAATGCAATCCGTGGAGGAAAATCAGCAGGAAGAAGTGCCTGAACGCGTCGTATGTGGTATGGGTACGCAAATACTCCCTAAGATTTTCCAAACAGTCCCATTATTTACATTCAAAGTATTTGCAATTTTCGAGTAGAAGTACCTGGATCTTCCTCTATCGTGTCCAGCACATTCTCTTCTAATTTTACCGTTCTTACTGTCATTTGCCTTCCTGGTCCTTCACTTCGTTTCAATGTGCCGGTTTCATGAAGACGATGAATACTTTGGAAGGTTTTTCTATCAGGAACATTACGGTCAGGAAATCGTTCAATGTACAATCGTCTAGCTTCTAATGAAATTGCCATCAGCAAGTTCATAAATGAAATGCATGTCAGTCATCTCGGCGTTCGCATAGCGATTCATGATAGAGGACTTCACTAACAAAAGTTTAAGTATTAAAAGACAGAAAATATACGTCAATCAGTCTCAATAAATTTGACACACACAAAATGATCAATCACGAAACGTATTCAAATGAAATCCACGATTTAACTGATTTACTTTTCTTGTCTGAAATTGCCTATTGTTAGTGGGTAAAACAGCCGTTCTTTGTAATCGGAATGTTGTTAAAATTTTTTTTATACTCGGTAAATCCAGTGTTGTACGCCTATTTTTATTTCGGCTACATTAATAATTTCAATAATATCAAAATTGGTTTTGTCGAAAATTTTTCTCGCCCTGTATCTTCGAAACAAAGGGGCTTTTCAAAAGTCATAAAAGTACAAAACATTCTTAGAATAGTTCATGGAATAACCCCTTAAATTTTTACCGTATGTTTAATAAACTCCTGTATATCATTTACAAATATCAAGAAAGATATAAAATTCATTTAAATTAAATATAAATCCACAATTAAATATGAGCTAGAGGACTTACTGAACTTACTACATTCTGGTTGACGACCAATCAGAACAATCATTAATTTTATCGTTTTTTACTGTAAAAAAAGGATTCGATCCTATAAGAGAGTCTGTGGTGTAGTGCAACTTTCAACTGCAGCAAAACACTATTAGTTTGCCAATTATTATTACTATTGTTATTATTCTTATTAATACTATATATTTAACCTTCAATAGGAATTATTTAAAAGTTTGTCAATACAAAATGAATAAACGATCGCGTAAGGTATCCATAAATTCCTTTTATTCTTATTGCCAAGTTCGAGTATCTCCAAAACGGTTGGATTTTCGAAACTTGTATACTCTGTTAATATTTCTTGCATTAAATTTGTAATAATTTTTATAAAGTCTGTCAATACTCATACACTCGCAACAGAATATTTATACTAGTAATAAGTCAGGTATGGTTATGATGAAGTTAAGATTTAATCAACTTTTTAATAAACGGCGTATGCTATAATGTTTCAATATACTTTGGACAGGTTTTGTTTTATAACGTAGTAAATCTGTGCGCATAAACATCAACATTAACATTTTATAACTCTATAAATTTGACCCGGGGAATAAACAGCTTTCCATTTTGCAGATTTCAGCGTAAATATAAATGAGATAGTTACTTCAACTTTACAGGTTGACCTAGTTTTAACAGTCGTCTACACTTTAGAATGGCCGTAAAACGATTTCCAACACCAATTTTCTAAATAAATTTATGTAGTGTTGTTTCGTGTGCTTCTGCCTAAAAGTGCGTATATATGCGTGTCATAAATAAGGTTCTTGTGTAAACCGAAGTGCCTAAAATTTACAACTAGACTGAAAAATCATCCATTTCATTAATGCCATAAACGTAAGGTTACTGGGAATTTATTCCATTTCGTTTCACACACGGCATATAGGTATAGTGAAGAGTATTATGGGGCGATATATAAAACCAAGCGCATTGAGGAAGCATACAATAAAATTTCTAATTACTTGAAATATAAGTAATTGCATATTTTGAGTTAAATGACTCGTCATTTTTGAATTATTGAAACACAAAGTATAAATTAGCTATTTTATGAAGGTATACAATTGCAACTCGGACTAAAACAATGTGCATTAATTTATGTCTTCTCGTCAATTTTATCGCCATGAACCAACGTCATATTCATCAAATTTATTATAGTTTTCTGTTTGAATTTCCTTAACAGTTCAATTTCTAACATAAAAACTTTTTGTTGTAGTAAGAATACTTGTTGTTCTTTGTATATTATGGAATATGCAAATTGTTACTTATATGGAAACACTTATGTATTTAAAAACTATCAGAGGATGTATCATTGAACAAAATACCAAAGAAAACTGATTCTTTGTTCTCCAGGTCAGAATACAAATATAACAACTTCCGATAAATTATGTCCATAAAATAATTGAATGTGAAACTGATTACTGGAGTTTGTTAAAAAGGTGGTACCGGATGGCAGTAGTGTAACGGTAGCGGCGTGGATAGGGGTAAGGAGTTCAAAGCGACAGTACGTTGCACGTTGCACGCCAAATAGTACGCGAGATGTTTACGCCCAAAGGGTGTAACGTTCCCTTCAAATGTGAATAAATACCTCAGGCATTTCCCTGGATTAGAATATAGAAGTACCGATACAAATAGCACATGCGCGTTATCCTTCGCCAAGCTTTCAATCTGATGGCAAGCGTGTAGCTGTCTCACGATTTCAAGTTTCTGTTACCGGTGTAGTTAAGGAACCTAGGATAGCATATTTGCCTACAACTTACAGAGATATTTACGCATTGCATAATTACTTTCTACCCTATATTTTATTGTCTTGTTAATAATATTCTAAGAATACTTACATTCAGCGTTACACAAAAAGAGCATCATATGGAAAATGGATTTTATTAATCGATATAGATAAATTTTGACTTTGCCACTTGTTTTAAAAAGATGTTGTATACGAATGTGACCTCTTTAACTGCCAATTTGATTTTTTTGCCAGAAGATTACAAAATATGCTACCATTTTTGTGAAATGTTTTTCACTTTTTGCCGATTGCGCAATTTTGAACACTAGTACAACTTTATCTTTTATCAATTTCATTACAGTAATTCATTTTTAATTTCATTATTGAAGCAAACCTATTTAAATGTAATTCTGGTTATTAAATATTTTCTTTAGGTAGATATTTTTATACTCTAATGAAACTACTTTAGCTTAATGAAAATTAATGCAAGAAAATCGCCTTTAATAAAATTTTACTAACGAACAAAAATGTATTGTTTAAAAGTGCACTTAAACTTTATTAAAGACATTTTGTTGTTAATATTTCTTTACAGTTCCATTTAAGTGATTACTTATAAAAGATTATAATGAAACAGGTTTTATAATTACACTTCGTCAAGTGATCCTATACATATATTTTCTTTTTAATTCAAAATTTCTATAAATAAGCACTTTTTTAATAAATGGAATAACTTTTTTGTTGTTTTTTATTGTAAAGCAGCAGGAAGTATATACAAAATGCATTAATTTAATTTCAAATACGAACAATTACCATTACAACTTTTTTTACTTTAGCGTCTTTTTTATAAAACTAACAAAAAAAAAACTGCAAATGTTATCACAAAACTGACATCGCCGTCACCATCATAATCATTTAATAAATGCCAACGTTGTTGAATTAGAGACTCTTGTTGAGGGGGCCATTTCCAAAGGAAAGCCGCTGCAAGATGTAATGTATCACAAAGTGTCGTGAGCGGGGCATGGGTTAGGAGACCTTAGATTATTGTAAAAGTCCTGCACAAGGTAGAAAGTTGAATACAAACCTCATAGAAGATCGTTTTATACGCTTAATCGTTAAAAGGAAAGGTTCTGCATTGCAAGGGATCAAAATAGAACCGTTAGCATGGATACGCTAAGAAAAATATTAAAGAACGCAAATTTGAAGCCCTAATAGACCCGCAACGGGCCCCACATTGACTGTAGCTCACAAAAGAGACTCGAATTTGTTCGGCAACATATTAATTGGGATATTGAGGAATGGAGGCGCGTGTTATTCACTGGCGAGTCAAAATTTTGCCTCTTTACTAATGATCGAAGGGAAAGAGTTTGGCAAAGGGAGCGATTCATAACATGTGCTGTCAGAGATAGATAGATTTAGTGGAGGGTCTGTTATGGTATGGGGAGGTACAAGTTTTGGCCGAATGTACGAATCTTGTAGTGGTAAACCGAGGGTCTATGATAGCATTAAGGTATAGAAATATTGTTATTTCAATTGTGGAACCTTTTGCAGCTTCTTATGAAACAGAGTTCATTTAAATGCACAATTGCGCTCGTCCGCACATAGCGAATATCATAGCAGACGAGTTCGTCGGTGCAAATATCAATCCTTTAAACTGATCAGCTCGAAGTCCGGACTTAAATCACATCGAGCATTTATGGGCACGAAGGTTCGAGCGCACGTGAATCCTCCAAGGACGTTAGCAAATCCTGGCTTCTTGTAGTAGCTCGAGGTGCATCAGTGCTTATGTAATTGTTTTGTTTCTTTTTTACATTTTATTATCTGGCGCGTACAATATTGAGAAACTCCTAGTTGTCGTGCGATTTAAAGGTTGATACATTGATTTCGTGTAAAGCACAAACTCTGGTTCTAGCCTCCATGTCCATTTTTCTTTCCTATACTCAGTAGTAACTTGTCAATAATAACTCGCACAAGTTAATCACCTCACAACTAACAAGTTAATATTTTTGACAATGCTGAGGGTCAAGATAAAAATAACAGCTTTAAATACACACCCCTTCGTTCCTCCCGTGCATTAAAAAATGAAAATCATCTCGGGTTTCCCAGTTTGTAGCATTCCATTGCTTATGGCTTTATTGAAAAATTATTGCTTGCAATTTTTTGTGTACTGGAAGCATTTTGTGAAGTGTCATAAGTGGAGAGCGGAATTATATGCATCGGAAATCGACAAAATATGCGCATATATATGCAGAAAAATTCTTCGAAATATGCACAATTTTTGCTAAATATGCAGTTTTATGCACATATGCTTCTGATACTGATTAACTTCTTGTTAAATGTTATAAACAAGAATAATCACAACGAAGCATTTTACAAACGTTTATTGTTCTTACATTATTCCCACTTAATTTTAAAATCACAATTATATAAACCACATACGTACTTAAAATTTGCTAAAATTACATACTTAGACACTACATATTTTTTATTATTAAAACAATTTACAATTAAATGCTTTTTCTAAATTTTCTAATGAAAAATTATGTCGCCTATCTGTAAGAATGCATTTATATATCGAAAAACTTCTTTCAACATCAACGGAAGTTATTGGTGCGTACTTTAATGCATTCATAATCTCAGGACTTATTCAATACTTGTTTCTGTTTCATCATTTTTAATTTACCAGTTAAAATCAAATTAATTTTGCTAAACTTTTGTATCTTACATTTTTATTAATTATTTCTTTAAACTTTTGACTTATTGAGTTTCCTATTCGACCCGGAATATTTGAAACACTATTTTTTAAGCCATTGATTAATTTAACTGATTCAGTTAGTGGCAGCGATTCTTTTTCAAGTTTTGTTATTGTCAAAGAAACAAATTCATAATTGGCTTCAATAAATATCAATTCATTGGGCAAAGAAGAGTTTTCAAAATTTCTTGACATTTTGCCATAGAATTGCAGTTGTCAGTAGAGAATTCTGAAATAATGTTTTTGATCTGGTAATGATATGGTTTGCATAAAATAT
The DNA here is from genome assembly GCA_029619315.2 of Dynastes maya. Classification (NCBI taxonomy): domain Eukaryota; kingdom Metazoa; phylum Arthropoda; class Insecta; order Coleoptera; family Scarabaeidae; genus Dynastes; species Dynastes maya. The sequence continues at coordinate 31,869,395 of JAROYE020000006.1, read as the reverse complement.
TGCGGCATTTAACCAAGTGCCCTATCGGGTAATGACGGGTTCAGGTGGTAAAGGCGTATCCGGCAGCTTTGCTCTATAAATCTGAACTCTCAATGGTGATTTTAAGAAAATTTTCTTAACGTTACTGACTAATGTACTTACTGCTGGAAATTGCTGCCGAATTTCCTCAGCCACCTTATTTAATCCATGAGTCAAACAAGTAACATGTATTAAATTAGGGTACAAAAGTTTAAGCTGTTGACCCGCTTAATGCCGCTGCATCAGACCGCATGACTAAAATTTTTCCTGTGGGAACAACATCGAGAAGAAAAAAAATCATGAATCTTTCATTAACACATCTTAATATTGTGAGATGGTTTCTTTTTTCTAATTGTTTACAAGCAATTAATACGATCTACCAGGCTGTTTACTGTCGTTTCATCAACGGTAAAATACTATACTCGTTTTTAACAATTTCCCTAATGCTATTGATCGTTTCAGAATAAATATCGGTTACGTAACATTTTCTGAGCAAACTTTCATCCGGAATACTCTTTGGCAGTATTTTTCTAAAAATTGCCGAAAACACGGATTTTGCAGCTTTTTGAGCGGTAACCATCGCTTTGCATAAATCTGCGTTAAATATTTGTTGCTCACTTTGTTTTGAGGTTTCGACAAAAGATTGTGTCAAAGGCACTTGGCTAAGTTTTGAAACTCGAAGTTTCCGACAGTTTCTTTTATACATTTCAGTTGCAACATGTTGGGTGACTTGAAATTTGCGTTCACATGCCACCTGTGAAGAAAAAAAAATATCACCAAAACTTACAAGAAAATCGTATATGGCTGTATAATTCTAAATGCTAGTGTATTATACACAAAACAAAACTTACCGTTTTCCCACATGCTTTGCAGAAAACTCTTTCATCCGTTAGAATAAGTTCAGGAACATTTTTGATCCACTAAACATTAAGCTTGTACTTACTTTTGGCATTTTTCACTACTGCACCAATTCTACTTCAACGTTTGGTTATACAATGAATAAGAACATTTTGCTAAATACTTAGACTTCCTATGAATCAGACAGTTGTCGGTATGGGGTTGTTATAAATTATATGATAATTTTATCTAGTGAATTTGCGACAGCCCACCACCTGAAGAATGGCGGCTCCTTTGCGAAGTAGGCTCTTTGTCGGTGGGGAGGTCCAGCGACAGAAGAGCTGACTCCGCATCTAATATAAACGTGTCCGATAAAATGTTCGTTGGTAAAAGTTTTGTTGTATTACGAAAAACACTAATAAGTTCAAAGAAAAAAATATTTTTGTTCTAAATTTGCTAAAGATGCACGAATATGCTCTAGTTTGCAAAAATATGCAATAATCGCCGAAACATGAAAAAATTACTAAAATATGCGAAATATGCAATAATTAATCTACGTCAATCAATTGGAAAAGTTGTTATTCCCATATACACTGAAGCATTTGCTTGTCATATAAAAAATATGGGATATGCAAATTGCATAAATTCCGCTCTCTTGTCATAAGGAATATTAAAAAACTACTTACAGCAAGTAAAGCTCACCTTATTGTTCATCCTATCTTCTCTAATCACTGAATTAATTTACTATGGTGTACTACAACATTAAGTTATGGTTATTTTATGTCTACGCTTTCTTGGGTACTGTAACATATTGAACATGTATAGTATTTATAGTATGGCCCACGTTTTGTAATCGTTCCTCCTATCACTTTAATGTCTGTTCAGTCCATTTAAATAATACAATTTAATGGAAATAATCACTCAAGAAATTGCACCTTGAGCCGAGGCTTTCCATTATTCATCCATTTCACATATATAGCATAAATTCTAAAATGTTACGAAAGTGACTAATAAAATAATAAAACCTACATACATAGAATTTTTCGTTCTTTCTTATCGCTCTTAAAACACAAACAATTTTTTTTGTCCGGTATATTACCATTCGCGAGAAGGAAAATGTTCTCGAAATAGGATATTTGCATTTAAAACAAATCTATTAGCATACACGCACATAATAAGCGCTTTTGCAATAATGTATAACTTCCTCTCCTTCTTGAATGTAATTAATTGCTGAAGTTGTTGGCACTGTTTCAAAGAAAAGCGACAGATTGGAATTTTATAATTGGGATTTGGTTGCTAATTAGAGCGGATTAGGTTCGCCCAACGCTAAAACCGATACTAAACTAATTTACTAAACCGACTACATCCTCTCCTAAAAAAAACCGCGAGATCGTGATGTATAAATTTGTAATACCGGTTCTGTTGCAACATTTTTCAGCCAAAAAAGTACAACAGCAGTCTAAGCCCTCAAGACTGTATCAGGAAAAATGGAATCAAACGTTTCCTTGGATTCAAGACGATAAAAACTTAGATAAAATCTTTTGTAATATATATGAGCAGGCTGTTGAATCCAATGCACTTCCTTGTTTTGGAATTGTGACTTCAGGTGATAAGGTATCAAACTGGATCTTGCAAATGGCAAAAAGCCATTGAACGTTTTAGAATTCACGAAAAAGGAACACTGCATCGTTCAGCCAAAATGTTATTTCTTCGTTTAAAGGAACAAACACTAGGCACGTCCAGAAAATATGTTCCGTTTGTATTTATTGCCACGGCATCGCTGCAATCGCAGTTCGGCGCGTGCGCGGTAGTTGCTAGTTAAGGAGAAGGAAACGAAGCCATTTTGAGAGCGTTGTTTGTTGTTTACAGTTCATAGTGCTTGGAAGTTGATTGAAAATCCCGCCGCTTGTGGGGTTAGATCTGTAATTTGTTTCGTGAATGCGAAAAACACTACGACAAATTTGCGAGGTTTACGGAGAAAAATGCGATGAATGATTCAAAGGTAAGGAGATCGGTCCGACAGTTCAATTGAGGACGTGATCAAATGCACGATAACGAACGAAGTGGGTCGTCCAAGTTTGGATTAATGAAGAACTAGTTCGTGCAGTTGAAGAACTCGTGAAGGAAAATCGTAGGATTACAATATCTGATCTTTCTACAAAATTTCCGCAAATTTGAAGAACACTTCTTCATGAAATTGTTTCTGAAAAACTTAATTTTCGAAAACTGTGTGCTCGTTGGATGCCGGAACTCTTACAGAACAACACAGAAAACAGCGTCAGGGCAATGCACTGATTTTTTGACACGTTACAACAAAGAAGTGATGATTTTCTAAGCAGATAGTGACCGATTTGGGTGGCTTATGAAACCTGAATCAAAACGACAATCAATGGAATGGAGACACACTACGTCACAGGAAAGACTAAGCCAAGCAAATCTTGACACCTCGAGCTCAAGAACATGTTTAAACATGGTTGATAACACAGGCGGCAACTTTTATGAGGAAAGCATACAGAAACTTCTGCCACGCTATGACAAGTGCTTACAAAATGGTGGGAGCTATGTAGAAAGATAGTTTAAGGTTTGTAGTTTTTTTTTGCAATAAACAGTTTTTCTGTATCTGTACTCGTTTTTGTTTTTATTACCAAACGAAACTTAGTTTCTGGACGTGCCTCGTATATTACATCTTATTTCAACAATAAATTAAAAGAATGAAGACGAGCGTCAGACTCTTTCAAGATGATATCCTCCAAACTATACTTATGCCAGCAATGGATACCTATTGGAAATTTATACCGATGAATTATATATTCATTAATTACTTCTTCTCAGTGCAGATAATGTACCTCAATTAGAATCTTGGTTACAACGCAGAAAATACAAGCTGGTTTCTCATGACATCTTAAATGATATTATTTCTTTACATGCTAATGACACGCAGCAAATTAATATAAGGACATCGAAAAGCGAGATACTTTTTAATATTAGATGAAACGTCCTACACTACCACTAAGGAACAAGGAAACGTGCTTCAGATTTGTTGATGATAATTTAGAAATAGAGAAATTGTTTATGGGTTTCTACTAAATAGCTCCAACATGAAGATGGTATAATAAATACCTGTGTTAAGGAAGACAACAATTTTTTTGCATTTAGTAAACTCATTTCTCGACATAATCTCTTTGTAGCTCTACATATACGCTTAGTCCAGCGATGCTCCAAATTTTTAAGCCATCCAAATATTAGGATTTGTCGAACTCTGCAAAATAGGTCTCTACTTCAGCAATGACCTCTTCATCTAATGTGAAATTTGGAAAAAGTAAGAAGTCACAGGGGGCAAATCTAGCGAACATAGTGAATGGAACGCCAATTCGTACCGTAACCGGAGTAGTTTTGCTATCGCAATTGCCGGGGCGTTGCCATGGTGGTAGAGAATTGTTTTCTTCGCTAACTGAGGTCTTGCTCTCTTTAGTTCAGCGTCGAATCGGTCCAATAAATCAGCGTAGTACTATCCGTGATTGCCCTTCCCTTCTCCAAATATCAATTAATATTATGCCTTTCGAATCGCAAAAAATCGACGCCATAACTTTTCTGGCTGATAAAATTGTTTTCGCATTCTTTGCTGCACTGCTAGCCGGGTCCGCACTGGCTGAGCATAGACTGTAAAACTGCCATCAATCCAATTTAACTCGAGCTGCATCTTAACTCGCAATCCTCACTACTATAGTAGAAAAATTCGTGAATCTATAGAGATTTTTCAAACATCCCAACAATTTAAATCGCGAAGATGGCTACCCCTTACATCACACGTGGAAATCCCAGCTGATTAAAGCTTCTAGCAACCGTCACGCTTCATCGATGCATAACATTTCCGTTTCTTTGAGGACAAACTGGCTCAGTTGCAGATTAGTCAACATTACTGCGTCATCGAGATGTTCGATCGGATGTTAGTATTGCTGCTGTAAGTCAAAGTGCAAGAGATCATCGTTTGCGTCGAAGTTTCGCGAACTGAGTTCTTGAGCAATTGGAAACCGATCCACGTTTGCAGAAATGAATTGTTTTCCGATGAAGCCCATTTCTGACTCAATGTATTTGTAGACAAGCATAACTGTAGGATTATATAGCACCCTTTTTTCTTAGAAGGTCGCCGTGTGGTGAGGTTTCTGGTTCAAAGCGTGATCGGACCCTATTTTTCGAAGACGATGATGGAAATCGTACTGTTAATGGTGGGCGGTACAGGAATATGCCAAGGGAATATCTTTAGCCTGAGCTGAGGAATGTTGATATAAACAATGTTTTCTTTCAACAAGGCGATACGACGTGTCACACATCTCGCCAGACAATTGTTTTATTGCAACAGCAGTTTCCTGGACGCGTTATTTCGAAAAATGCTAACGTCAATTGGCCACCAGGATCATGCGATCTCACGCCTTTGGACTTTTCCTATGAGGTAATGTGAAACCTTTGGTTTACAGAAATAAGCTAGAAACAATTCCCGGCCTTAAACGGAACATTCAACACACCATTAGAAATATACCAGGCGATATGTGTGAAAGACTAGTCGCAAATTGGCCCCCAGAAGGCATTCAGTCAGGCGAAGTCGAGGAGGGAGTTTAAACGATATTATTCTTAAAACATAACGTCATCGATTGTTCTTCAAATAAAATGAATATGAAAGGATTGTCACCTGTAGTTATTATTGTGTCTCATTTGAAAGTTCTGACGCCCTAAGTGGAAAACCCGTTACTTTTCACTACCAAAGTAAATTTCTGTTTTAAATCTTGATGATGGACTCTCGAGTACCCACAGAGAATTCGATATGTCGGCACCCTACGCTTACATAATTTAGAACATACTACGTATTCAATGAAAACTATTGTTTTAATAGGATATGTAAACTACGCTAACCTAGATAAATGAACTAGAGCAAGGGCCACATTCTATGGCAAAAGCAAATCAATAGCGCCAACATATTCACCATATGTCCCACCCTCACAAAATTAAATATTCACACTGTTCAAAGTGGCAAGACGTTTCGAAATAACGACATCAAGGCCTCCATAAACAGTTTCCATAAACAAACGATTTATATTCGATGAGATTAGAACGTACGCTGAGGATGGATGGAGTTGTAATTGCGCTTTGTGTAATTTGCAAGGTTAATTTAGTCGCGCGCTTTTAATCTACAACATCGCGTATGAGCCGCGTAGAAAATGAAAGCTTTGAACGGGCGAAATCGTTTTTAATGTGTTAATTAAGTTTCGACGAAATTTTAAATTGATCGAAGATAATTTTTATAATTTATTCGCCAAACATTGCACCTACATACAATACTCGGGGGATGCAAAC